>OX376666.1:0-1431782 GCA_947386135.1 Melanchra persicariae | reverse complement strand
AACGAATTAGATTTTTTAATTCCGTGTTAATATTAATAAGGGCGTCATACACGTCCCTCGGGAAAAAAATAATGTAGAAAAGTTTGTATACGAAATTTCGCAGCAAGATAACTCGAATCGATAACAGAAACTAGGTGAAATGATAGGCGATACGTAACAAATTGTACCATACAGATAATTATCTATAACATCGCCCGTGTCATTTTATCTACTAAGGTTATCAATGCTAGTACAGTCAAGCTCACTTCTAGGACAAATCCCTGAATGGGAACGCTGAACTTATTTGGAACACTATTCGTCTTCAAATGATTTACAAATATGTAAAACGGTAGATTTAGATCTTGAAACAGCCTGTATTTAGTCCGTCAGATGTACATATTACCAAAACATAGACACGTATTTTTTTCTTTGGTAAAGAATAAAAATACTTAAGACCAATATTGCGTTGTTTACCGTAACGTCACCTTGACGTAAAAAGTATGTCAATTTAACCTCAGAAGTGACGTAACAAACCCTCGCTCCTGAACTTTGACGCGTTTTATTTTAGTCAATTTTGATTGATTTGATAATAAAGAAAAAATAAGTGTCCAATATTTTTAATTTTCTCGTGGTTAAATAATAACAGCCGCACGGGTCGATCTTCAAGGTTAAGCAACGCTTGGTGGGGTCAGTCTGTGGATTGGTGACCCTCTTAACATACCGAGTTTCCTCCGTGTCTCGGAGGTCGCTGTTGGTCGTGGCTGTCATTTGTAGATCTTTGGCAGTCGTTACGGAATTCCAGAAGTCAGAAAATCTGAGTCCAGTCTTGCCAAGAACTAATAAATAGGTACTTCTTGACAAGACTGGAGCCAGATTTAAGAATCGTGTTACCCAGTTAATGGGTTGTGGAGATCTGGTAAGCAGCCGCTCCACGTGAAATGCTGGTATTCAGCTGAATCCGGTTTGACTGGGAGCTGACCCCAATAAAGCTGGGTAAAAGCTAGGCAGATTGTTTGACGTTCTAACTGACGGAATAAATAGAATCAGAGTGTTATCCAGGAATCATACCTATTTTATGTTTTTTAATAAGTTTAGCGCTCAATTCATTTGGTGATTTTTCCTTCAAGTTAGCGTTTGTCTTAGTTCATGTGGGTGTATTCAATATTAGTATGGAGAAATAGTTTTTTTTTAATATAAATACTTTTTAGCACTGTTATCGCCATTCCATGTAAGTTATGTGCAGTGAATAATGTTTTACGATTTAGTTACGACATGAAACATGTGTTTTCTATAAGTGTTTGTTGTTTTCCCATTAAAATCCTTTTTGTACTAAGACTCCTTTTTTAGATATTTTTTTAGAAAAAGAATTCAAATTACTATTTGACCAATTGTATTACCAAACCAGCTGCCTCCCGCGGCTACGTCCGCGTTGAATTAGTACTTCCCTAATTTATAAATATAATATGTAATGTAAAGATGTATTATATAATTAAAAATTATAATCAGAGGTCGGAATTAGGTAGAGTTATTTAAGTACTTGCATCGAAATGTTGATATTAATATGGATCTTCCCGGGATTTCCAATAGACAATCCCTTGTGGCCAACAATATTACAAAAATAACAATAGTAACTTCAGAGATAGATAAGACAAATAAAACAAAGATGGCAACATAGCGCGTGTGCGCATTGGAATTTTGCAACTTCGGACATCCGATGTCGTTGATGTAAATTTGGCAACGTCGCGCGTGCAGTGGTTTAAATTGTGTAAAAGTAAATAACTTTTTTATTGAATAATTCACGGGATTTTTCTGCTCTTTAAAATTAATCTCGGGATTTGAGGCATATCCACTTTATTCTTTCGCTGTATGAAATCAGTGTAAGTACTTAAATAACTCTACCTAATTCCGACCTCTGATTATAATACATCTGTACCTACATCCATCATCACCATAGAAATAAAATAACTCTCGCTTTTAGAATACTAGTAAAATAGGATACTAGCGTCTTCCCGCGGCTTCGACTGGGGTTTAATTCACAGAAACTGCATTTTTCCGGGGTAGCCGAACAGAACTTAACCAATGTAGTTTTATCAATGAAATATTTGTTGTAATCTGTGGCCTTAGTGCGACTTTTTTAACATTCTCGATCGCGTTAACCTAAAAGTCAATTCGTATTTAAACTGAATAAGCGACGTCTGGTAACAATAACGGTGAACCTTTTTCTGTACAATTTGACATAAGCGAACGTTTACGTTAACGCGATCGAGTACGTTAAACTCGCACTGAGGTCGTCCTAATTGGCTAACGATCGTACGATACTTCATCGCGCGATGAAAATGATCGTGAAAATGATCCTGTGCTCGCAAAGAAATCTGTGTGTTTAATCTCGTCGTGCGACGAAATCGCATCGTTAACGCGTACAATCGTTTGCCAAATAGGGCGACGCCTTAGCCCTTTGAATAGTAGGTACTTCCAAAGATAACCTCTAATAAAGAAACAGTTATATAACTTTAAGTCTATAAGTACTTAATTGGTCAAATAGCCATTTGAATGTGTATCCCAATACTTCATCCAACACAACTTCACCCTCAAACCACATGGACTAAGACTCAAAATTGTAATTCAGTTGTACGGGCCGTTCATGCCGAACATAATATTGTGAATAACCGAAACATACGCTAAGGTATCTTTGTATAAAAACGACCTACTATACAGGGTGACAATGAAATCATTGGCAATTTTTCAGAGTATTAAAATACTCGTCAGTATGAACAACTTTTACTACAAGATCCACTTTTATTATTGATAAGCTCGCGTATGGGCACAATCTCAACTGATGGACAGCGAAGATGTGGTCGACGGTGGTGCACGCTTGCCTTAAACTCCACGAAGTAACCTCTTGACTTAAAGACCCACAGATTGTAACTATCAGGAAACAGACTCCTGCAGGGAATTGAACTCCTTAGCTGTACGCAAAGGAAAAGTATTCTCAAAACGTTTTGTGCGTATACCTAGTTGGGAATTTAAAAAAAAAACAGTTGTTCAGTAAATGTATGCTCGCATAACTCGACAAAATGTAGAGAATAGCAGATTTTTTCCTGATATCGCGGTTGGTCCCATAGTAAAAGTTGTTTATTTTCTTACTTTTAACCCGTAAAATATTGCCAAGGAGTGAAAGTCACCCTGTATTTAGGCCTCTATATTATTATACGTTGTATCTTAATTTTTAGTACTAATTATAAATATATTCACTAATTTAATTATTCTTTTACGTGTAAATTGAATTTTAATACTATTTATGATTGGCTCTAGGACTTGTATAGTGAAAATTGGACTTATTCTTATGTGAGTTAATGTTGTACATAATATAAAATTTAAGCTCTAAAGGGCGTTTTAACATAATATTATTCTGTGAGTGTGGAATTTTATTTCGTTGTTATTTTCGAGGAATGTGGTTAGATTTTTCTGTGTATACTCGTATCAATTTGATTTTTGACCCGCCTGCTTCGATCAAGTATTTACTAGATTAAGGATCAGGAACAAAATTACGTCGGGAAAGTGTCCACGTTTGCATATGTACATCTATATTTGACAATGAAGCGGCAATCAATGCCGCCACAAAAAACCAACGTAGCATAATCTGCATCGCAACAAAAAGAACTGCGATGCCATCTATGCCGCCAGCTGCGAACTAACTTAACGAAACCTTGAATCGTGTTATCAAAGTTTACCGTGCGATTTGAACATGTACAACAGCCCGAATATCAACTATCGGGCAGTTGCCCACCAGACACAACAACCGTCCGGTCGGAGGATCCTCCCTTTTCAACGGAGGTTTGCGGGACTTCACTCTCTGTTCTGCATCTCTCCAAACTGACACTGAAAATACAAAACAGGATAAAAACATCAACTACCTACATTTATTAAGAAACCTTAATGCTCGAACAATAAGTTTAATTCCGATTACAATATACTTGTATTTCGTCTTGGCTACTGTTGGACGTTCCTAATTTGAAATAAGACCACACTTTTTTTGTGGTCTTATTTCTCTGGCCGTTTTTCAAGTGCTAATCGGACATCGAGTGTATTCTTGATCGAAGCCTTCTTGGTTTAGGCAATCAGTGGAGCAGTTCCCGTTTTTTCAAGCTAAGCTTGCCTTTTTCATCTTTTCCCACATTTTGACTTTGATTATCGCAATACATTTAAAAGAAAGGATAGGACGGACCTCGCGTGCTTCTGACGATAAGAAAACGTGCTGAAACCCCTATCTTACTCTATTCAAATCTATGACTTTATCTCCGAGATGAGATTGTGATTTTAATTAGGACGTTTTTATGTAGGCACGAGAATTGGCCTTCTGGTCTCTGAAAATAGAAAAGTAAATATTAGTTTGATTATTTTAAGCGTGGGTCAGACTTCAAAAGGTTGGTATGTGTATACTTTTCTAAGAATTTAACCTATAAATAAAATCTATTGTAAATCTAACGGGTTATGGAAAATTGTGACTGTCGGCCTTGGTTATAGTTTAATCAAAAGAGTGCAGTGTGTTTATATTAATAAGACTCACAACAGACTATCACCAGTCATCACAATCACGTTTTTACACAAGTAAATCGTGTGCTGCACGAATTGTACAAAACTCATGCTGTATTATTTCAAGGGAACTTGTTCGATATGACACTGTGGAGACTGAAGTGTCCAACTGCAAGGGTTAAGGGCTGAAATATACCAATTCAGCTCTTTACCCTTCCAGTTGGAGGAGTGTCGCCATTATGATTTTTCTGTGAAGTAGTGCCCAGTATCAGAGTATTATGAAACTGGATTATATGGGTAGTCATTTGAACAAAAATAATGGCCAGGGACGTACGAGAAGTTCCACTTTAGTGGAACATTGCCTCTAAATATCTCTGCAACGCAACAAATGTAGTGTCCTTGATCGCTATAGATACCAGTTTCACTGTGGATCGCCACTTTGCCGAAAAAATAAAAAAAGCGATGAAGTGACTATTTAAACTTCAATAGAATTAAGTTGAAACTCGTTCAGGACACTTTATTTTATCACCGCCAAGTCGTTCAAGTTTTCTTGATTATTTCACTTCCATGTCTTTGAATGCACACAAGTACACCACTCAAGGAATGGACAGCGATAGGTAGAAACATTGTTTTGCGAACAAATGTATGGCAAATGAACAATTGGTGTCTGGTTTGAATTTAAAACTACATATCAACTAGTTTTTCCTGAGGCTTCGCTTCCATGGCCACAGGAACCGTGATTTGTTCGATGAAAAACGATATAGGATAAGCTACTTTATTTACGCGATAACCGACATCTACGCGGGCGGAGCCGCGGCAAAAGCTAGTAATTTATATTTAGATGAAAGAGACTTAAAGATTCGATTTTGTGTGGCTCGCTAAATTAGAAAATTATAATTTTCTTTTATGAAGTAAATCTGTGT
This sequence comes from Melanchra persicariae, assembly GCA_947386135.1. Lineage (NCBI taxonomy): Eukaryota > Metazoa > Arthropoda > Insecta > Lepidoptera > Noctuidae > Melanchra > Melanchra persicariae. The sequence goes on along the minus strand of OX376666.1, from coordinate 1,426,347 downwards.
TCCCTTCCAATAACCCGTCTGCTTGCAAAGCAAGAGTGAACAGGCATATTCTGGGCACGCTCGCTCCATCATAGACCTCATCTATTGCTTTTCATCAGGCGTGATCGAGGTCAAGAGCAAGCCAATTACTCAATAAAAAAATACTAAGAAAATGTAGATTATTATTAAAAAGAGGTCATATTGGTTCTGTATTGTGTATGTAATTAACACTCTGTGACCATGAATCTTAGGATAAATCACGGTTTATTTCTATTACGTAAATAACAAGTAGAAACTACATTATTTTCTGTTTTTTTACTTTAAAATTTTACTAAATATTTTCTGTTTTTCGACCATTAAATTATTGTTTAGGTCACAGCTGTTAATGGGCTCATGTTTGACTCTGAAAAAGAAAAAATAAATATCAATGTATTTTTTTATTGATTCGACAATAACGTGTCAAGGTTCTCGTAGACAGGCGCGACGCGACAATGCTGTGACAAAACTAGTTTATCAGTAGAGCAATTTTAGAACAATTTCGATGAAACCGCTTCGTTGTATTGTCGCGTACTACCTAACTACTGGAGCGTTTATGTGGACGAGCCCCAATATGACTTCTGTAGTTCAGCATTTACTTATTTCATATTTATTATTTGACTTTCTTAGGATAGGATTCACAATGATTAACAACGACACCATTATTTTATTACAAAATATGAACACCCTGTATTTTTCTTTCACTTTTAATAATGCCGGCGAGATTTGTTTTAAATTAAAAAAAATATACTTATATAAATGTTGGTTCATATTTGGACGCCAATAAGCAATAATCCTTTTAACTCACAAAAAAATAAATTGACTTTTTGGTAACATGGTATTTTTATCAAATGTAAGATTTGAAACATTTCAATAATGTTTCTATGGAAACATCCTTTTCTTTTGCCCTTTCTATGAACCTGACACTAAAAACTTCCAAACGCATTTTATTACCAAAATTGTAACTGTTCAGATTGACGTATCCTTTGCGAATTTGCGTCCATTTATGCAAGCAACAGCAGACCAGAGCTGGCTGTAAATTGTGTGTGATTAGAGAGGCACGTATGTCCAGCAGTAGTGCTGTAAATTGATGACGATGATGCAAGCAAGCATAAATTTTATTGAACAATGGCAAATAGCATGTACCTAAACTACCGCTCAAAAGTATTTGGCCACCCAGGAAAAGTTACTATGTAAAAGTTAGAATAAATTAAACGATTTATACTGAGGCCATTTTAATAGGACTGCTTTGAAAGCAGGATACAACGCTTTACTAGTAAGTATGAAAGAGACATGAAATAAATCTCTTTCGCACTTAGTGGTAAAGCGATCTTCTATCCCTCTCTACTCAGCGACCAAATTTTAATGTGACCTATTAAAATTGCCTCAGTAGGTATAATAGTAATTCTATTTTTTGTAGTCGTTTGTTAAACATGAAACAGATCTGTTTTAAAATTTTAGACTCATCTGTGTCACACAGCCTTTGATAACGGCGCCTCACTAAGCTTTGGCCTCAAAAAATGCAGGTGGCCAAATAATTTCAGCGTTAATTTACTAGTGCAATTCGGCAATATGATTAATTGAACATTCACACTTTTACAAACACGACATTAGATTTTTCCTAAATTATGCAAAAATCTCTCACAAAATGTCATCAACATAATTTATTATCTAGGCACAGTCCTTTTCACCTAGATGTGTAAAAAGCTTTGTAATAATTATTTTATAAACTGTACGTAATTTCGCCTCCATTTTCACCATTATTTTAGTGTCCAATGGAAGCAATTTGTCATTTTTGTACAAAAAAAATTATTTGTTAGTGTGTGGTGCATCTATAGGACGTCTTCATCTATATTTTGACAGTTTTTTTTTTTAAATAATGACCATTGATCAATTTAACCATATAAGCACATTGCCGGACAGAAGGCAGAGTCCAAAGTACGCACATTTTATTGCCAAAGTCAGAAAGCTTTCAGACTTCGGCCTTCGGCGTAAATCATTGCACATTTCTCTTATAGTGACGTTGCCCTACACTACGATGTTCTCCTGTATCGTGGGTGCGTTTACAAACATACAAACTCACATACCTACACAAACAACCTTAATTGTTGATTCTATGTATCACATTTTAAAAATTATTACTTTATAAAGTCCTGTTTATGCAGTCAATATGCTAGCAAAAGATTTTATATTAGTTTAATATCAAAACGTTATCACATAATTTTGCATATAAATAGGTATACGTATAAAATGCACAGATTAAAAATGATATTAGGTGATAAATGTTGCAAACAAAACCTAAATTGGAAATCCTACGAAGTTATGTGTTAGAATTAAGATATAGAGTATATTGTAAAATTTACTATGACTATTATTAAATAATAATTGGAATTATGTATGTGAATATTGTATTATTTCTTTTTATAATAAAACTATTAAAAAAAAACTTAATCTTGTCTTGGCCCACGGTCAACCCTATACAAACAAGATAAAATGTATGGCGTCAAGGGAACGAAATATACTTAGCGGCGGCGCGGGCGTGCGGCCAGACGCCATACATTTTCGTCACAGCGCCCAGGCCGCCGCGGTATCATAGTTTTCTGTGCGATTTGAACATACAACAGTCTGGATATCAACTATCGGGCAGTTGCCCACCGGACACAATAACCGTCCGGTCGGAGGATCCTCCCGAGGTATGCGGGGCTTTACTCTCAGTACTGCATACCCTCTAAACTGGTGACCCTCAACATTGAACGTCAGCGCAGCCTTCGTTCAGCTACTCTTCATGACGTCATCATCATCAGTTCCTTAAGTTCTCGAGCAGCGAGTCATACAGCCAGCCAGAACCCACGGCTGGGTATCCTGACCACCAGCATGCAGTGGACACGCATTCCTGGCATCCTCAGCCTCTATCATCAGTCATCATCCTCAACCTCATCACTGCCGTGCCATGACAAAAGTATCAAAAAAACACCTATTTCTCAGAAATGCAAAGTTTGTCAAATTGCAATGAAGTTTCTCAATATTATTGGTAGAAAATTAGTATACTTTAGCGTGTATATGTCGCCGCCAACTACCTTAATCAGCTGTCTCTTTAAAAGCCTAGCCTTTTTATAGAACTGCGCCGTTTAATCAGTGACATGGGCAAGTCATCAAACGATACTGAACAAGATGTCACTTAGGTCGCTGAAAATCGGAGCATTTAAATGAAAAGGCTAGGCCATCAGTTAAACGGTTGAGTATATAGATAAGGGTCCGAAAAGCTAATTTACCGGTGTAACCACAAAAAACTACCTCGAGTTACAGTCTTTTGTCATGGTCATGGCACATCAGATCAGCGACCTTGACATGCACACTGCACCCTCGGCCAGTCAAATGAAGAACCTCTCCTGGTCGACTCCAGCAGTCACGTCACTATGTCGCATCGCTCCGACCCACTGGAGCCAGCAGCAGCACCACTCCGACTCACTGGAGCCTGCATCATCATCTCGACTCACTGGGGCACCGCAAACAGTTCCGACTCACCGTGAACTCTGCGACTTCCGGTTCCGACTCACTGGAACCAACCTCTACTGGCCTGGCAAGCACCTCAACATGTATGAACGACTCATCTACTATGGATCTCCGGAGGTTGGTGATGCGCGGCATCAATGACGCCACAAAAACTAACGCAGCAAAATCTACATCGTAACAAAAGGTACCGTAACGCCATCTATCCCGCCAGCTACGAACTAACAAAGAAATCCTGCATCGCGGCATCAGATTTCACCGTGCGATTTGAACATATTATACAATAGTCCGAATATCAGCTATCGGGCAGTTGCCCACCAGACAACAACCGTCTCGTCGGAGGATCCTCCCTTTTCAATGGAGGTATGCGGGATTTTACTCTTTGTTCCGCTACCTCTAAAAGCACACATCCGCCCTTTAATTTTTTTCCTCTGCCTGGCCTCCAAAATCCTTCCAGGTTTTATTATTCTCCCGAGCCACATCGAACCAGCCCTTGCAGTAGGCGTCTTTTTAGACCGGCCTCAGCGGTTCGATCCATCCTCAGGCACCCATTTTGGAGGGACTTTGTATCGGTTTAATTAGTATGAAGAAAACCTAGCTTCGTTGAACCCTGTTTTACTAGAGCTTCAGCTAAACTAAGCTTTGAAAATCAAGCAATCGTATCCGCTGGAAGTCGGACACATCCACAGCAACGCAGCTTAGCACAGACTAGTGAAATCGCAGCCATACCACCGAAGTTCGGCCGACTCATCAAGAATTTAATAGATAGGTAAGAACTAATTAATCAATTAATTTTATCCAACATCCCCATACCCCCGCTACGACCATATGGACCCCGGGAGACGAAAAATTCGCAAAAGCTTCCTTCGATTCAGGATAAGCTACCTAAAGAGTGTAGCAAACTGTGGGAAGACAAGCATCAACTGCCTCATGACTATGAAACCCAAAATGCAGTTGCCTCCAGTAATTGAATTGCAGTGACCTATTTGAAAAGCTCTGAATCGTCTGCGCACCCAGGTAGGCCGCTTGAAAAATCAACTTAAATGAGGTTTAGTAGATCCGTCGCCGTCGATGGTTACTCAACGTGCCACATGTCAGCGTGCCCCAAGACAGTGCCCATACACCAGTACTACGATGCTGCAATAAAGCCACCTAGGTACTGGGCCCAAATAATGTAGAGAGTTTACCATCGACTCGAAAAGAAAAATAAGAGTAGGTACAATAGGTAAATGTTTTTTAGTCTATTCTATTTATGAATGATATTTAAAACCTAGATGCGTTGCCCGCATTCTGAAATGGCAACGAAAAAAAAGGCAACTACCACGACCCTTCAATGACTCTTGGTATATCCCGCGCGTGATAGAGAGGGTAGGGGTTAATAATATAAAAATATAATCCAAGCAAGTATATGGCAAATATGCAAATATTTGTTTTAAATAACCCATTTTAACATTGACACTAAACCTTTATTATCCCAGAAGGTAAACTATAATATTAAAATAAGATTCAAGCAAGTATATAGCAAGTAATAAATCGTCCAACAAAATAAAGCTTCCTTAACTTCGATACTAAACCTTTACTATCCCATGGGTAAACTATAATATTAAAATAAGATTCAAGCAAGTATATAGCAAGTATTTATTCTAAATAAATCGTCCAACAAAATAAAGCTTCCTTAACTTCGATACTAAACCTTTACTATCCCAGAAGGTAAATCATAATGTATCAATTAAACAAGTAAATAACACGTAAATAATGATATCAGAAGTATCGTTAGCAATACTATTTAGATTTAACATTGTTAATCATTATCATTATTTATATTCACTATAACCCACTTGCTCAGACCAACAAAAAAAGGTAGACGGCGCACTGCGAACATCAAAGATGAAGCCATCTTTTTAGTGTGTCTCGAAGGGTTGCCATTTTTTATTTTTTTTCCCTATAACTTGGGAATTAATATTTTATGGGTAAGCTAATATTGTGCAAGTCAGCACAAGTAAGATATTGTTGAGTATGGTATTGTAACTTAGTTTTTTAGAAAGATCTATACCTAAAAACAAATTTTTACATCACACATACCTACATTCAATTATGTAAGTTAAGTTTTAAAAGGTTGTCGAAGCGTAACAAGCGTAAGTCATTATGTAAATTGTTTTAAAATAAAATAGGTAATTACATTTTTAATCAACTTTAATAAATTAAAAAAGACCACCATAACAAAATCACTGACTAAAGAAAAAGTAGGTAATATCAAGATAAAACATAACAAACGAAACAATAACGTGTAAATGTTATGTTTAACATTCTTACAAAATTAATATTATTTATCATGAACAAATAAAGTCTTTTTCAACACATTTGCTCAAAAAAATGCATGTACGAAGACTGTATAAATATTATTCGAAAGTTATATATAACGCACCACAGAATGGAACGTGCGGTAAAATAGGTACTCTCACCTAAGTACATATTTTACCGCATACTCCGTTGTATAGCGCCGTACGTATCCTTTACAGTTTTTTTTAATTTTCTTATAGGAGTATAAATAAGTACGAGAATAAAATATAAGCTGAATGATTGAACCTACTTGGAAGCGCTTTTGCACAATACGTTTGTCTCAATTTAATACTAAAGAGAAAATGAGACGAAAGATGTAGTTCTATTTGCAAATTAGCGCTGTTTTCATACTACAAACGTCAAAGATTGTTGCGACTTTCTGACTATCTAAAAACTAAAAGTTTTTTTCATTACCTATTGTACTGTTTTCTCGCAAATGTGTTGAAAAACTTCAAATCTAAAATATTTTATTTATTAAAAAATAGGAATATAACTCGAAGAAAGAAATCATATGTATTGGTTTAATCGAATGGGGAAATATTAAATCGTATTATGGCAACCCTCACGCTTAATGTCACTGCTTTCGTTTGTTGACGTTTTTGTTCCAAATAACCTAAAATTCATAGTTAATTTATAATAAAAACGATGTTATTTCAAGTATTTACAAGTGAAAAGTGATTCCACGAGACTTTTTATGTGATTTGCTATTGTTTTTACAAATTTTTACTACACAGGAAGGCATAATGATATTTTTCTATTAATGTTTTCTAGACGACGGCTCGTGAAGTACTAAGAGTAATGAGCATGGTTTTAGTGTAGGTGTGTGGGTGAGCTTGTGTATTTACTTGAAGGAGCACGGTTTTGTGGCTTCACTTTTGATGTTCGCGGTGCGCTGTCTACCTTTTTTTGTTGGTCTGAGCCCACTTAATATCATGATTTAGTTATTTCACACAACAATTTATGAGAACACAACATAGCTATAGCTATATTTCATAGTCTTATATTTAATTTTCAACATAGGTAACAACATAGGCACAATAGGTACAATAGGTACAATATTTCATATAAACATAAGCAAAAATACTTAACTGGTGATCTGCTCGGTCCGACTGCTCGACGAAGAATGTGCCTCTAGACCCTGGGCTCTCGCTTTTATAGGCAGTGACAAACAAGTTGAATCAGTACAAAGAACACGTGTTCAAAAATTGATCAAATAGCTTACTAGACTATTTTTTACTTAATTAAAGCGATATAAATGTATCAAAAAACGATAATAATATTACAGAATAAATATTGTGCTAAATAAATGGTGTAAAAGTGGTTTTAACATTGATTTTATAATTAAAGCAGTGACAAACAAGTCAAATCAGTACAGAGAACACTTGTACAAAATTGATCAAATAGATTACTGTACTATTTTTTACTTAATTAAAGCGATATTTATGTATCGAAAAGACTAATTATATTACGGAGCAAATATAGTAATAAATAAATAGTGTAAAAGTGATTTTAACAATGATTTTATAATTTGAATTACAACCGAACCAACTTCCGGAATCAAAGAAATCTCAATTTCACTTATACAATTAAAAATAAAGTGCTAAAAATTAAAAAGGATATAACACGCGCATAAGTCTACACTTATGCGCTATCGGTACCTACGTACCGATAGTGCTTACGCTGTTTTTAGGGTTCCGTACCCACACGGTAACTAACGGAACCCTTTTACTAAGCCTCCACTGTCCGTCCGAGTGTGTATTTCTATACAAAAAATAATTTAACTAAAAATTATAGGGGGCTCCCATACAAGAAACGTGTTTTTTTTGGTTTATGGGGCAGAACCCTTCGTGTTTGTCCGACTCGCACTTGGCCGGTTTTTTAGAGCTGTGATGTTAGCACGATACGTCTTGCTCTATGACTGACTCATTGTTTTTTTTTGATTGCCTGCCAACTGTTCATTTTAATTTGGTTACTTTTTTCCCAGTGCCAAATAAATATTTTTCTTTGTTTCTTTATGTAGTATAAACTCACTATATCAACAAAAATAAATATCTCAAAAACCTGGAAACACAAACGTCTCGAACAACGGAAAAGCTAAAGTAATTACATCGGTCGTAAACAGAAACAATTGAGTCTTTACGAGTTTCGGGAATGCGATCTGACGCGTTATTCTTGGAGGGGTCGTAAACATTCGGTTTATGTGCCTAATTACATGGGGTTGTTACTTGGTAGGCTGGCGGGGTCGCGTACGCGGGTTGTAGGCTTGTGGGGTTGAAGTAGGCACCTACATACCTAGGTATGAGAATTCCGTGAAGGCTTGGTAAGATCTCTGAAGGCTTTTAGTAAAAAAGTATACCTACCTACATTGAGTCTCTTATCCCTTCCTTCTGACTATTGTTCCAATTTATTTGGGGTCAGCCCTTCTGCATAAGAAGGTAAATAATAAGAATTAGTGCTGTAAGTTGGTCGCATCACTCGAGAACTTTTTACTTGCTCCCTTAAAGGTGGCCTCCTTCTGGAGCATCACGGTCTCACAGAAAGAGGAATTTCTTTAGTTTTCCTTATCTGCCAGCATAGCCCTCACAACTACTGACAGATTCAGGTCTCGCCCAATCCTGGCAACCAGGACCCACCGTTAAGAGGTCCAAGCAGGGCACTCTTCGAGTGTGTGCTGTGTAGCATCCAGGTCGCCTCCACGTGGGCCCTAAGCCCTAGAACCCTACTCGCTTTAAGACGAGTTCTGATCGAACCAACCACGGATCGCATCAAAACATTATATTGGTATCGATTTGCGATAACGCATAGAGATGAAATACACAAACGATAACTGCCGCGGTATTAGGATGCGGTGCCTGGAAATAACGTCCTCTATCATCGAGATTTTCCTGGAAGAATGGGCTAGTTTTTGAGATTTTCCTTGTTTTCTCCTGGGGTTTCCCAATAGTTGCTGGTCCTGTTCTACAATCAGGGGCCTAACCACCAACTCTTAAATCAGTATTACTTCAATATTACTACCAGTGGGAAAGAGACGGAGCTATGCAGGACGTATAGCTCCGTCTCTTTCCCACTGGAAGTAATATTAAAGTAATACTGCTTTAAGAGTTGGTGGTTTAGGCCCTGGTGTCCTGGGCTAGCACCCAAACGCATGACTGTGACTTGTTTCAAAACCAAAAATAAACAAGTGCGAGTCGGACTCGCGAACGAAGGATTCCGTACCTTTATGTATAAAAAACGGTAAAAAAATCCCGTTTGTTGTATGGGAGCCCCACTTGAATACCTATTTTTTCTGTTTTTAGTATTTGTTGTTATAGCGGCAGCAGAAATACATCATCTGTGAAAATTGTAACTGTCTAGCTGTCACGGTTCATGAGATACAGCCTGGTGACAGACAAACGGACAGCGGAGTCTTAGTAATAGGGTCCCGTTTTTACCCTTTGGGTACGGAACCCTAAAAAGTGACAAACATTAGGCGGGCCCGTCTTACAGCTAAGTAGGAAAGTAGGTAGGTAGGTAAGTACCTACTTGGTTAAGTTGTAGGTACCTACATAGGCGGACATAATAACGCAACAAGACATTCGCTACCAGCCAGTCTTTGGGCTATGTTGAATCTTTCTACGCGACTTTTGAGTTTTCGCAGTTACATTCTCTTCATGAAGGTACATAATACATGAGTTCACGACTTTTGTCACGGTAGGTACCTATCTTGAGACCAAAACATCAACTTTATTGTATTTTCTACTTAATCCGCCAATTCCTTCGTAGGCGAAGAGCTAGTAAACTTTTATGTGCAGCATTCAACAAACAGATGATCAAATAAAACGACGACATTTTGTTACTTTGATTCCCTGTTACACACAAGAATAAACATTTGTTGGAAAAACTAAAATTCTTTTTGCTGTCACTCTCCCGAGCTTAGTTGCAATCAAAATTTATACAAAAACCGGTCAAGTGCGTGTCGGGCCACGCGCAGATTGCACGTCACAATTGCTAACTTAGAATGGTGCTTATATATTAATAACGGCTGAAAACAACTTATCTGACTAATTTTCAATGGAATTTGTACGAAATTTTCCTTCTACCTACATTAGGTAGGTACCTATTAAAAAGGTTGGTCGACTATTACTCATTATTAACTTGTAAAGTCTACGTAGCTGTGATAGTTTTCCTTTTAAATTCGATAAATGCTATTACCTAGGTACTCTGAATTTTTTCACGTCTCCAAAAACAACTGTTTAGGTAGCAGGCAGAGGGCGCCACTTGATGGCAGCTTGCATGGTTGCAAGCTGCCATCGCTCGACGACCAAGGTAATTTTATCTAGTAAAAAACACGCAGTTATTTTAATTCCTTTGGCACTTAAATAACAAAAAAATGAAACAATAACCGTTGTTCTCGCGTCTCCAACTTTTAATATTTAAACAGCAAGTGGGCGAGAGGTATGATTATAAAAAAACTTATTAAGTACGTCATAGAAAATTGCGCCTTCGAGTATGAATTAGAAGAGCTATAGAAGTCTTCTTAGGTAGGTTTGGTACCTACATCTACGGGGGTTTCTACGGTTATCCAAGATAACGTCACTGTCAGTCCTTCAGTGGTGGCCAGTGACTGATTGAAAGTAGACATAATATATGTTATCATCACGCCTATTTAACCGAAGGGCTAGACGGAGACGTATTTACATGTACAAATATCTACTTAGTGAATAGTGAAGAATAAGTGAACCTTTTTGATTATAATAATAGTAATCATGACGTTTTCCATGGCGGCCAATCTCAAAGTAGGCTAGCCAACGGCGCGGATCATATTATAATGCACAATGAACGTGTGCGCAGACACAGATACACTCCTTCTTCCATCACCCTCATACACTGCTGCTGCAACTGCTCCGTTTATTGTACAGATATTTCAGTCACATTAATCGTGATTTGAATTGTTTTTACTTCGTTCAAGGATACCTACTTTACAAACTCCTATTCCCAAACTGCAGTAGTATACAACATGTAACAGAATAAACGCAATTATACCTCATATGGGGTTATTGTACTCAGCATCATGAACAACAGGAACAACCCCAGAAACACGAAAAATAAATCAGCTGTTCAGTACCTTAATTTTGTCGACAAAAATGTATGGAACAGTCGATATTTTTTTGTCCCACAGTAAAAGTTGTTGTTAATGATGAGTAAAATGACCCCCAAGGTCCCCATAAACGTATTGCGTTTATTCTGTTACACGTTGTCTTACAAACATTTACCAAATCGTGTCTTGTTAAATTAAATAGGGTAGGTACTTAGGCGTGTAAATACGTATACACCAATAGACGTACCTAATATTCGTGAAAGATAAGCTGTAGAGTAAACACTCTACAGCTTATCCATACCCCCAAGTTCCCTCACAAAAGAGACGGTTTCTCAAACTCGAGATATTAATATTAATAAGTTGCGGCCATTTTCTTGCCGGGTACTGTTTTCTTTATAATTCTTTCAGACAATGCGCAATGGAGGAGGGAGCTGAGTTCTTAGTTTTAATGGTTTCTTCACTGTGCTGTGTTATGCTTAATTTTAGTTCATAAGTAGGACTGAAATAAAATGTGGGTTGAGTTTTTGCCGTCTGTTTTGCAATCCCCAGCGCGATTCCTCTTCTTTCGGGTCGGTGGTATGGGTTAGTGGCAATATTTATACTGGTTTTTAAAGCGACATCACTCGTACTGGATGCCCCCAAAGGTATGTTTGCAGCGGTCTACTTGGGTACACAATTTTTGATCCATAGCGATGCATATAGGCCAGTGCAACCGGGTTAACTGCACTTTGGGTTTCACAAAGTCCTGACGTGGTGGATCACTCACATTTTGCTTCTCTATTTAGGCAGCTTAGATCGAGCTTATTGGGTAATTTTAATTGTTAGTAACATCCCGGAATCTTAAATTACCTATATGATGGTAGGTTTTTTATTTGGGATGCATGAAGGAGCCTCCTCGTGTAGCGCAATTTGTTCCATCAGACACTCAACTGATCCGAGCGCTCGGCGCATCCTGGACAGTCTCGCCTAACACCTTCTAAGACTGGCCAATCCTTCCCTTGCGGTGGTAGGGCTAACACCCGCCTGGTTTGCGACCACCCTCCCACCGGAGTTCGGCGTCAAGCAGCCTGCTGTGTTTCGTCGACGCGTGGGAGTACCAGTGCCTCAAGGCATCTTCTGGGCACGCTCGCTTCATCATGGACCTCATCTATCGCTTTCCATCAGGCGTGATCGAGGACAAGAGCTAGGTAGCCCATTCATAAAAAAAAAAAAAAAATGAAAGGTATCTACTTCTATTCACCTCTAGGTAGTTCGTGTAGATTTTTTTTTATGGTTGGAAAATCATCAAATGACTTCTTCCGCTCTGGGTGGAGCGGAAGGGAGTGTCAGACTCTTACTGACTAAAACCCATCCGTGTTCCTCCAAATGTCCTTTGCATAGGCCGTGGAAACTCTTTCGAACAAATTCCGCAACCCTGGCAGACTCTGGCTCTAGACTGTGCCCCGACTACTATCGTGTAAGACACAGGCGAAATTTTCTAAAAACGTATAAACCAGAGTTAGAAGACCTCCCACAAGATGGGCCTATTTCCTGATACCCTCGCCAGATGTTCGGTCCACCTGAAGGAAGCACAAGTCCGTTGGATAGTGTCGCTCCGGGGAGTTCTTGTCAAGCAGTGGACGTCTGACATCTCAAATGTTAATGATGATCCTAAGGTGAAGTGTCTGTTTGCTATACCAAAATATCAGCTACTAAGTACTAGTAACAGGTGCTAGTAGGTACTATGAAACTCAGCGAGAAAGAAAAGACAAAACCATTTGCGAATTAAGGTTTTCAAAAAGAGTTTAAATATAGAGGGGGTTTCACTGTGTTAACATGACAGAGCTGTGACAGTGAATTAATTATGTATTTATTTTAAATATTAGAATGCAAACATACGACAAGGAATACAAAAGAACATTTTCTCAAACATGCTAGGTTTGAGCATTAATTTGACAACCTTCTTCGAGATAAATCGAAATTGCTCTACTGGCCAAATAAATCAAGCAGCGGCCGGCAAAAGTTGTATGACAATCCGTATCTGTCGTGGTTTAGCGGCCAAATAAATTATGTAGTAAACTCATATCTGCCGTGTAATTTAAAAATGGAACGATCTTTTACTCTGAAACATGGCAACCAAGGAGGTAACTTATCAAAGGTTTTATCTAAATTTCGAACTGGCTTGCATTTGGCTTATTGAAAAAAAAAACAAATGAACAATTTAATGCGGGAGAAATTACTGTCGTTCATTGTTCGTCATTGATTAATTTTCTAGGTACCTACTACTTAGTTTTAATTTCCGCGCATTATTTTAGAAAAGTACTATACGTACAAGCCTTGGCCACAACTAGGCATTGATGGACTTACGCATATGTGTCTCGGCTTCACCGCAGCCCAAATTTACACGTTAGTCCATCAATGCCTCTTTTGCTGGCCGCTGCAGTAATGTACTCTACCTATCCAAGATTCTACGCACCTACTTACTGAAGTATTATATCTTTAAATCCATTATGCATCAAAAAAGCGATCTCAAACATCTGAAAGTAATAAAAGTCACTAACCAATACGGACTGGCGCGATGGCGTGGCAACATAAAATGCCACAAAACTATTTATATTGCCAGCATTGCCAGTATTGCCACACGACTGAGACAATGGTTTTATTGCCACAACAGCGAGACGCGAATCGAATCGTAAGACAAAGGACAACGACATTAAAAATGTACTTCAGTTTTTATAACTCAAATACGTATTATATGCACTGGATTTGTGGAAAAGGAAATAAAATCCTGAAGTTCTGTATAGTTAATTTTTTATTGCATTATTTTTAACGCGTCTCTAAGTATGAAACGGTAAGGGTGTTTGCTCAGCATTGACGTCTAATCATCATGATCATCATTTCGGCCAAAAAACAAACACTGCTAGACATAGGCCTCCCAAAAAGTTCGCCAAGTCGACGATCCTGTGCGTTTAGTATCCATCGGCAACCCGCGACCCTCACCAGGTCATCAGCCCACCTTGTGAGAGTCCTTCTAACGTTTCGTCTTCTGGTACACGGCATTGATGCCTACAATGACGAACACCCAGTTCAAAGGTTTGACGGCACGGTTGGCGCAGTGGTTGAACGATTGACTGCTGCGCTGCGTGTAGCGGATTCGATTCCCCCACGGATCAAATATTTGTATGGCCTACAGATAGTTGTTCCGGGTCTGGCTGTTTGTTTATGTGAGATTATATGTTTGTAAACGCACCCACGATACAGGAGAAATTCCTAGTGTGGGGCAACATTTTTTTTTTTAACTTATATAAATATAGGCAGGTACCTACATAGATCTCCAAGTTCCCCTACCTATTCAACACACCCACGAAGGTCCTATTCTTAACAAATAAACAGTAAAAGTCAGAAAACGGAAGAGCACCGTTAAAGTGATTTACCAGTCAATTGAGTATGCGTCTTTATTTGCTCTAACTTGAACCAAATAAATCTAAAGTGGAGTAAAAGTCTATGAGTTTACGATTCTCCGCTTTTATTGGACTTCCTTATGATGGGTTGTATTTTAGGGGAGTGGCAAATTACTGAGTTTTATTGTTATTGAGAAATATTAATTATTATACCTGTTTAACCATTTGTGTGTGTGCGAGCGAGGGTACTGAGTTTGTTTCCCACCGCCTTATTACCTAATAAATATGTTTAAAGTAAAGTGTAATAATAAGACTCCTTGGGTAGATGCGGCTTATTAAAGTGTTACTGTTAATTAATGGCTTTAAAGGAAACTCGAATGGATTCTGTATAAATAGGTACCTTTTTTCTATATATTTTTACTATACATAATAGGTGTCTTTTTTCCGCTAAAAGGAGCCAATTCCACCCAGCTCCATCTTTTCGAGGTGTAACCGTGCCGATAACCGACCAACTTGACCTTCTTGGTGTTACGTTGACATCTACCTTCAATTTTGGCACATTTATAGAGGCAAAGGCTCAAGTGGCTGCCAAAAAGTTGTGAATCCTAGCAAAGGTGCGACGGTACTTCACGCCGGAACAGCTCCTCAAACTTTATCAAGCGCAAGTTCGATCGTGTATGGAGTACTGCTCGCATCTTTGGGACGGATCTGCCAAATACCAGCTTGATGCCCTTGAGTCAATAGAGAAACGAGCCAAGAGGATCATCGGCAATGATAGGCTCGTCGAGTCGAAGCTCCAAAGCCTCGAGCATCGACGCCGAGTTGCTAGCCTGTCGGTTTTCTATCGGTTGCATTTTGGAGAGTGTGCACCGGAATTACATAGTTTGATTCCGCCTAGCCCGTTCCATCATCGGACCACAAGACGCACGGCGATGCGCCACCGGTACATAGTGGACATCCCACCCACACGCACAAAGCGTTTTGGGAATACATTCATTGTGCGTACAGCTAAGGAGTGGAATTCCCTGCCGGGGTCTGTGTTTCCTGATAGCTACAACCTGGGAGTCTTTAAGTCAAGAGTGAATAGGTTACTTCTAGGCAAACGTGCTCCATCTTCGACCACATCGTCGCTTACCATCAGGTGAGATAGTGGTCAAGCGCTTGCCTATAAATAATTAAAAAAAAAGGTACCTACTCCGTTTATAAGACCAAGACAAAATATTAAAGTTTACGTGTGCACAGTGTGCGTCAACAAAACGCAAAAGAGGTCTACAGTGTCTTTGTCTTCCATTCTAATTGTTTTTTTAATGACTCCAATTCCACAATTTACGACAATCATTAAAAACTTGAGTCGGTTTAGAAACTCTGACACTAGGGTGTGTGGGGTCGTTAGACCTTACTGCCCACACGATATAAAGAATAGAAGACGAAAATTATACAATGAACCAGGCACAATAATTGACATTTAGATTTACAGACACAGTTGCTTTAGTTTGTCCTACCCGTAGGTCGCCTTGGCTCGCCACATACTCTATGGCTTGCCTCATACTCTATTTTTTTCCTCATACTCTATGGCTCGCCTCATACTATATTTTTCGCCTCATACTTTTTTTGTTTTTTTTTTTTTATTATTGATAGGCACGCGCTTGACCACTATCTCACCTGATGGTAAGCGACGATGTGATCGATGATGGAGCACGCTTGCCTAGAAGCAACCTATTCACTCTTGACTTAAAGACTCCCAGGTTGTAGCTATCAGGAAACACAGATTCCGGCAGGGAATTCCACTCCTTAGCGGTACGCACAATGAATGTATTCCCAAAACGCTTTGTGCGTGTGGGTGGGATGTCCACCATGTACCGGTGGCGCATCGCCGTACGTCTTGTGGTCCGATGATGGAACGGGCTAGGCGGAATCAAACTATGTAATTCCGTTGCACACTCTCCAAAATGCAACCGATAGAAAACCGACAGGCTAGCAACTCGGCGTCGATGCTCGAGACTTTGGAGCTTCGACTCGACGAGCCTATCATTGCCGATGATCCTCTTGGCTCGTTTCTCTATTGACTCAAGGGCATCAAGCTGGTATTTGGCAGATCCGTCCCAAAGATGCGAGCAGTACTCCATACACGATCGAACTTGCGCTTGATAAAGCTTGAGCAGCTGTTCCGGCGTGAAGTACCGTCGCACCTTTGCCAGAATTCCCAACTTTTTGGCAGCCACTTGAGCCTTTGCCTCTATAAATGTGCCAAAATTGAGGGTAGATGTCAACGTGACACCAAGAAGATCAAGTTGGTCGGTTATCGGCACGGTTACACCTCGGAAAGATGGAGGTGGGTGGAATTGGCTCCTTTTAGCGAAAAAAAGACACGCCTGGGTCTTAGCAGAATTGAACTTGACCAGATTGGCATCGCCCCACTCTGAGACAGCCTGTAAGGACAAGTTCAGGCGCTCAACCATAGCCTCCCGGAGAGACCGGATCTGCGACCCACCAGCTCGTGCGTTAGACACGTATCTCTCAGCAACAGTACTGTCGTCTGCATACCCAAAGGTACCGGGTTTTAGCAGATCATTAATATGCAGCAAAAACAATGTTGCCGAGAGCACCGACCCCTGAGGAACCCCGGCATTAATATCCAGCAGTCCAGACGAGCAGCCATCTATGACCACTCGAATAGACCGATCCCTCAGGAAGTCTGCAATCCAATCACACAATCCGGCGGGTAGACCGAAGGAAGGAAGCTTACCAATAAGGCTTTCGTGCCAGACCCTATCGAAGGCTTTCGAGATGTCAAGAGAGACCGCAAGTGCTTCCCCGTGTTTCTCGATGGCCTCACTCCAGATGTGAATGGCATACGCTAGAAGGTCCCCAGTGGACCGATTTCGGCGGAAGCCGTATTGTCGGTCACTAAGGATATCGTTAGCTTCTAGGTATGCCAGGAGTTTACCATTCAGCACGCGTTCCATACTCTTACAGAGTATAGAAGTTACTGAGATGGGTCTATAATTAGCTGGGTCAGCTCGACTACCCTTCTTGGGCACGGGCTGCACGTTAGCTTGCTTCCAAGCCATCGGCACCTTACCAGTCTCAAACGAAAGGCGATATAGGCGTGTCAAGATCGGAGACAACTCAGGCGCGCAGGTCCTCAGTACAATTGCCGGTATCCCGTCGGGGCCACTGGCCTTATTCACGTCTAGGTTACGCAATACCCTACGAACGTCCTTCTGATGAATGCGAATGTTCGACATACTCGACTCGCATCCAACAGGAGAAGCAGGGGGCCTAGCGCCACCAGGATCGAGACGCGAATTTTCCGCAAACAGAGATGCAAACAGGCAAATACTCTATGGCTTGCCTCATACTCTATGGCTTGCCTTAAAACAAAGTGAACGAATCAAATACCGGATCGCGCCTTCCTTGACGTTTTGTCTACCATCACTGCTTGGTATTGTTACGTAAATAATCGTGTATGAATAATCATTCTCAATAATCTATATATGTCAGTTTAGCCGATTTTAAAAATATAGATAAATGAACCTAACCAAAGTCATTCGACTTATAAGTAATGCAAATGTCTTTAAAATAATAATGTACAATAATATTGTGACCCTCGTCTCGCTGTTTCATGGTACCAATCCTGTATTTTACGGGCCCACAGATACGAAGGAGATGGCGAGACGACCTGGATGTCCTCCTTACGGATTCCGTGATCATTGAAAGGAATGGAGGGAGGCCTATTCCCAGCAGTGGGAGAGTACGGGCTGGTAACATAATACAATTATAATATTATCGAGGTTTAAAGTATCATGTTAGGTTAAGTGAGCCATTCCAATTTATGCTAGGAATCCTAGGGATCCATCAACTGGAAAAACAACTCACCTAAGACTCACTTGACCTAAGTTATCACGGTGGGATTAGTTATAGTTTTTGACGTATAGTAACGTTACAGTATTGATAACACGGCCCTACCATGACGTGATAAAGCGTGAGTCATTCGAGCGAGAAGGAGGGATGGAGCTATACACCCTATATAGCTCCATCCCTCCTTCTCGCTCGAACGACTCACGCTTTAACACGTCATGGTAGGGCCGCTGGTCAAGCTCCGCCGACACACCGTTGTGTCGCCCGATTTACGCGTGTTAAAACTCTATCATTACTATAACGTAAGATATATAATATTATAACATATGATTTTGAATTTTGACATGTCGGGAGCTTGACCGGACGCACAGCTTGGCAAAAAAGAGTTGAGAAAAAATGAGGGCGCCACTATCTCACTTAACGCACCATAATATGGGAAATCAGTAAGAGAATTTAATCAAATCGTTAAAAATAAATGTGGAACAACAAACGTTACTCAAAATCTAACACTTGTCGGCCAAGTAGTGTCGACATCATAGGTTTCCATTTAGTAAAATATTTAGTTCCACTTGTCACCACATCATACTCTTTTTTGCCAGGCTGTAAGTGAATTTTGAATATAAAAACTACAACCCCGTAGTCATTTTGGTTTAATTTTATGCGCCATACACAATTTGTATCATACAATAATGTGAATATGTTATCAAATTCAAATAATTATTATGTGCGAAACGAGTATTATAGTTATAGTACAATTTTACGTTAGGTACGTTATTATTCGTCAAAAACATTCGTGCAAGGCCCATCATCATCATCATCATCATCATATCAGCCGAAAGACGTCCACTGCTGGATATAGGCCTCCCCCAAGTGTCGCCACAACAACCGGTCGTGTGCGTCTCGCATCCATCGGTTACCCGCGACCCTCATCAGGTCATCGGTCCAACTTGTGGGAGCCCTCACAACGCTGCGTCTTCCGGTACGAAGGCCCGTTCTGGTCTAAAACCAGCCTGAGAAAGCTCTGTTAGACCGTTTTAATGGCTACTTTCACCACGCAATAGATACCACAAGCAAGCATGCTTGTGACACTACAGCGCGAAGCCTGAATTTGCTTAAAGGCCCCGAGAATTTACCCACAAAAATAACTCTAAGCTAACTATAACGCCTAAGTAATCACAACGTTTCAACTGTTTTAATTATTAATTAAAAATCAATATTCCGATGATATAAATGGTGACGCTAACTTGTCTAAAAATAGATCCCGAAGTGAACAAGATAAATGTTTTAGGTTCTGACACTTAGGTTCTACTTAAATAATTATTTCGAGAGGACAATTTTGCCACGATTATTTTAGTTTTAAGCATGATTTTTGAAGGGGCTAAATTGTTTTCATAGGTTACCTGAATGATAAGAAATGAAGTTGGTAATGATTGATTATGATCGTGTGAGTAAAGACATTCCGCTGCCACTGCGACTGCCACGGTGGAGTCCTGATACGAGGCTCAGGGGGGGAATGAAATGGAGTGCCAATAACGGACCCATTACGCCTCCTCCAGGTGAACACCACATACTGCGCCGCCGCTCAGGACCTGTTGCTCCAGAGCATGGCACAGTGGTTGTTGTCTGCGGACGGCGAGCGTTGGGTAGCTCGCCGTCCGACCAGAACCAGGCCCGGGTCGACGACGGCGCGTAGTGTTCCACGCGCGCCTCAAAGAGATGTCAGCATAGAAGACGGTGCCCGCTAGGGTCAGTGCCTGCCAGGGTTGCGGAATTTGTTCGAAAGAGTCACCGCGGCCCTGGAACGCAAAGGGCATCAGTAGAAATACGAATGGAATTTAGTCAGTAAGAGTCTGATACTCCCTTTCGCTCCACTCAGAGCGGAAGGAGTCATTTGATGATTTCCCATCCTTAAAAAAAAGGTGAGACATTATGTTTTTCTATGTATGTTTTATTCTTTAAGGTCATTATCATCTCTACTTAACCCGAAAGACGTCCACTGTTGGGCATAGGCCTCTCTCAAGCGTCGCAGGTCGACTGGTCCATTGCATCTCGCATCCAGTTGATTCTTCCGGCCTTGATCAGGTTATCGGTCCACCTAGTCAGAAGCCTGCCAAGGCTGCACCGTGTCATTGTTTAGGAAAACTATCATCATCATCATCATATCAACCGAAAGACGTCCACTGCTGGACATAGGCCTCCCCCAAATGGGGAGTTTGCCATAATCGCCACGCTTGGCAGGCGGGTTGGCGATCGCAGTAAAGCTGGGAAGTGATGGGATGGGATCTCTATTTGGGAAAACTACACATAGTTTGACCACATAGGGATCAATATGGGTCGGTTTTTCAAATTATTTTCCGTAAACAGTTTTATAAATTACTGATCATAATCGGAGCGTGTATATTTCAGGGCTCAGATACTACTACCACTACTCACTACTATTGCCTAGAAATAGTGCCTGATTTTAACAACATACTCGTAATTATGTACCCCAATTTTTTTAACAACGAAATAGGTATTTCTTTTAGTACAAGAATACTTGTTTTCATTTAAAAATTCGCCAATTAAAGTTCTCTTAGTTTAAAACTCCGCTTTCAATTCAACCGAACTATAAGTCTGATTATAATTTTCTATGCAAAACGAGGGTCTCGGTTCGAGTCCAGTGCAAATGAATTCGTCTAGCATTGTTTGTTTAGTCCTTTGTCCTTGATTAAGGACTGTCCTTTGTCCTCAAATGAGGACTGTCCTTCAATGGGGACTGGACTCGACTGAATAATGCTGGCTATTAGCTGATTGCTTTGATACGCAAAGTGAGTTAGTAAAATAGGATTACTTGGATTAACAGGCTTTTTATTGGAGGTTACTTTACCACGCTTATTTGGGGGTTAAAATGGCTGATATATACGACTTTGTTTCCCGATGGGGTAAGTATAATTAAGTATCCACATTCTTTCAATTTGCGAACAGCTAAGGAGTGGAATTTCCTGCCGGAGTCTGTGCTTCCTGATAGCTACAACTTGGAAGTATTTGAGTCGTCAAGAGTGAATAGGTTACTTCTAGGCAAGCGTACTCCATCTTCAGCCACATTATTGCTTGCCATCAGGTGATTAATCAAATGCGAGTCTATAAGTAATGATAAAAAATCATAACTAATATGGATTAAGTACATAATTATTTACAACCAAACCAGAAATTGCGGACTTTTAGAAGAAGCAATACAACTGAAACTTGGACAAACCTACATGCTAAAGCTTGCTCACAAAGTGCAGTTATATAAGCACCCCCTTAGGGTAGTTATTTATAGACACCTTTGACGCTCTCATTTCTAACTGTGCGTTATGTGCATCTGAAATAACCTTGTATGCGTCAGTAAATATAGGTTGACGTTCACGCTTTTGAACCTGTGGAGAAAGTAGGTAGGTATCTTGGATTCAGTAATTGAATCATCCATCAAAGAATGAAAGAAAAAATATTTATTTGGGTCTCGCACAAAACAAACAATAAAATAAGATTAAGTAAGTGATTAAAAACTAACTTCATAGTGAAGTTTATCGTATGACAGATGAGCTGTGGGCTAAAAGAACCACTAAGTGGGTCCCTTACAATGCTAGGCGACATCGCGGTAGAGCAAGGCGAAGGTGGAGAGACGAACTCGACTCTTACCGGAAGGACTGGCCCGCAATGGCAGAGGACAGATGTGTGTGGAAAAGGGAGAGGGAGGCGTTTGCCCAGCAGTGGGACATGACGGGCTAGATTAGATAGATAGATCATAGAGAAGACCTCTCCTTGAAATAAGATTTTGACATATTTTTGACATATTAATTAATGATTATTATCATTTTGACATGAGTTTAAATTTAATTAATGGTAATGAAGTTGACGTAAGTGATTTCTGTCATTAATTATAATGTATTTTGGCAAGGTTTGGTTTGGTAGGGCCGAAACCCTACCAAACCAAACCTTGCCAACATATTATACATTCTTGAATAATGTTATTAATGATAAAACAGATTTTGAATATATCAGATATTGTACACCCTATGGGTATGTTACAGCGTACTATGTATTATTATGATAAGAACTGCTTTTGAACCTGTAACAAACAATAAATAAATTTGAATTTGAATTTGACCTGTACAACGCCAAGAAGGCTCCTAGGCGTGTGCTGCGGTAGTTAAAAAATAAAATAACGCAGTGTTGGTATTCTGATAGGGTCCGCTATGATACACCACCATCCTAGATACCAACATTTTGCAGTCTGATGCAGTTAATGGCGATCGAAGCAAAAAGTAACTTGTTTGGAGATTTTTAGTTGTTTTTGCGGCTTTTTTTTATCTCTATATTATGTAGTGAAATGATGAACGAATCATGTAGCTCAGATTTGAGGAGCAGCGGCGTGTTGGTGGAGTATGAATTTGCCCGCAATAAATCACTAAAAGCTGTTTTAAAAAATATTGCTTTATTACACAATCTACATGCACTTGGAACCCCTTGAAAGTTATGCACATAGAACATTTGTACAACAAAAGACTGCCATTCACACACAGAGACAGAGCTATGAAACCAGTTTACAACTTTACCTACAACTCAAAAAGCTATAACCTATTCGATGTCTCCTCACCACAAGCTCACTTGCTCCAGTGCATTCTACGAACAATATAAATAAGTTGTGTATTCCGAGGCTGCATTTTAATTTAACCTAGTTTCTAACAATGTATGCGGACAGGGTTGATTAAAGCTCAGCAGTATGTCTGTCACTGAATTAAATGGGGTAAAGTATATGGAATTTCCTTGCGTGATTGAATCAGGAATGAAGATATCCGCAGGAGAACCATACTGACTGACATGACCCGAAAAATCCCCAACTTATGTGGCAGTGAGCAGAGCAGGGTATATTAGGTACTCGCAGACCGCAGTACAGATGGTCGATGGGGTCGAAAGGCTCTAGAGAGGCGACCGCGTACCGAAAAATGCAGCGTTAGAAGGCTTCCTAAAAGTCTGGTAAAGGCCGTGGGAATCCTCCAATCATAGAGTTGTTAAGGATGAAGTTGCAGAACGATAATGGCCGCGAGGCACTCACTTGTGGAGGTGAGGTGTTTGGGTTGGGAAATTATTAAATGACTCCTGCCGCTCTGGGCGGAGCGGGAGGGAGTGTTAGACTCTCACTGACTAAAACCCACACGTGTTCCCCCAAACGCCATTTGCGTTCCAGGGCTGCAGGTCCTTTTTCGAATAATTCCGCAACCCTGGGAGGAGTGAGAGGTGACACCATAAGAATGTCAAAAGTCCCAAAATGTTTGGGATTGTAGATACACGTGAAATTTTAACAGCGCTGACTTGTTGACAATTGTTTGCTCTAGAGAGAATAACACACTGTCTAGGCCCTTGCTCTTGCTTTCCAGTTTATGATAGCCCAATTGTACAGATAATCGTCTCGTATAGGCCTTACTATCTCAGTGCAGACCACGAACTAAAAGTCCTTAGTTTCAAAAACACTCAAATATAGTGTGTAAGATTTAGAACTTAGGTATAAATTCTGAAGGAGAACAAATCTTTAATAAAATAAAACAAAAAAGTATTTATATACTTTATTTTTATACATCAAATGACACGCTGTAAATAAATTGCTCTCACATTGCTCGCAGGCGTCGTGTGCGTTGCATGTTGTACCTACTCGTAACGAACTTATTGCCGTTGCAAACAAGAATACTAAAAGTGTAACGTACCTCATATTATACCGATTTTGCCAGTGGCTTCAATCACGTTCCAGTTTTATTTTCGCAAAAAAGTAACATAATTATGACAATCTCCAAGGCCACATCAATCTCTGTACTTACCAAAAATCATCAAAATAAGCGGGTTCGATTCCCGCAGGGAACAAATATTTGTATGGCTTACAGATAGTTGTTCCAGGTCTGGCTGTTTGTATATGTGAGTTCCACGACACAGGAGAAATTAATAGTGTAGGGCAACGTTTTTTAAAAACGAATGCGAAAAAAATATATAAATACTTTTATAGGCCTTTGCCCAGTAGTGTCACAGTGACACCGGTCAAGTGCGAGTCGGATTCGCGCACGAAGGGTTCACTACTACTATCTTTAAAAAACGGCAAAAAATCACGTTTGTCGTATAGGAGCCCTACTTAAATATTTATGTTTTTAGTATTTCTTGTCATAGTGGCAACAGAAATAGATCATCTGTGAACATTTCAACTGTGTAGCTATCACGGTTCATGAGATACAGCCTGGTGACAGACAGACAGACAGACGGACAGCGGAGTCTTAGTAATAGGGTCCCGTTTTTACCCTTCTTTTTTTTTTTTTTTTCAGAGGATGGGAAATCATCAAATGACCCCTCCCGCTTTGGGTGGATCGGCAGGGAGTGTCAGACTTTTACTGACTAAAACCCACCCTTTGTCCTCCTAGTGCCTTTACTTCCAGGGTCGCGGTAACTCTTTCGAACATATTCCGCAACCCAGGCAGGCCCCGTTTTTACCCTTAGGGTACGGAACCCTAAAAACCAAAGTAAGCCGAGATGAAAACTCATTTGAAAACTCGCCTTCGTCGGTCAATAACTTTACCACAAAGGACTATAATAATATTATTATATACCTGTCTGAAATGCCACGAAAACTCGGCGCGATAACTTCTTTCACCCCAACGGACACAATGCTGGCCTCGATCGAGCCCTCCTCCAGTGTGTGCACAAGTTTAGTGGGTCGGAGAGGACCACCCTACTCAACCAGTGCGATTGTGAGTAATCTTAAAGTTAAGTTGTGCTCATTCGGGGACACAGTGAAATGCTATAAATCTATGTTGATAATGCGATAAAGTGTTGAGTTTTTGTTTAGTGTTGATGTCTTTGTAGCATTTTTTACCCATTCTAAAATATATTTTTAGCAACGTCGATCTGAGGGCCAATATTCTACTTATTTTTAAATAATATTCGCATTCGCATGTCAGTCGCAAACTGTCAAAGGCTCAGTCGCAGAATGTACCTTTCGCAAAATGCACCCCATACGCAAAAAGTACAATAGTACTTTTTGCGTTTGAGAATACTCAAAATGCACCTTTCTCAAAACGTACCTTTCTCAAAATGCACCTTTCTCAAAACGTACCTTTCTCAAAACGTACCTTTCTCAAAATGCACCTTTCTCATAATGCACCTTTCGCAAAACGTACTTTTTTTCTACATTAAGTCTTAAAGGGCGTATTCATGTAGAAAGCTGGTATGCGATAATTCAAGTTCTAGGTACTTTCAAATTCATACACTCCGTTGAACATTCAAATTCATAATTCGACCAAATTCTCTACTTCCATGAATTGAAATTCACACAAAGACCGAATGATATCGACTGTCACTATCAATGGCCGTCCAGTGCGATGATTCATGGGCACACGACGCGACCTTTGACGTGGCTATTCAAAGGCCAGGCCATTATCATCGGTAAAGACTGGCTGTGTGTTTTGCGCCTCTTCCGAGTTTAATTTAGATCGTTTGACAATGTTTGTGAAGCTTAAAAGTAACCGCTTTTGTGGGCGTTAGAACGACTAATTTATAAACTATTAATAATGATTTATTGAACTTTGTGGGCTTCAGTTGACGATTCTGGTAGCTTTGCTGTCAAAGTGTAGTTTTTAATGGTATTATAAGTATGCTTTTTAGTGGACATAGCATTTAGTAAGTCCCCGCATCTCTAGAATGCGTCCATAAAACCACTTCAAGTCCATAAAAAAGGCTATAATTATATCTGCCAAATTTCATGACGATCCGTAGGACCGTTTTAGCGCGAAAGCGTAACAGACACACAAAAACTTACTTTCGCATCTATAATATTAGTTAAGATAGGATAAGTAGGATTAGTATGATACGAGTAGTTAAAGAAAAGGTAGTATTTTTCGTAACTTTTGGTTGAAAAAGGGGACAGATCCAAATTTTAAACTCGCCCCAAAGTTTTTACAATATAAGTTCTAATAACCCGTAACCATAAATTGTGCGTTCAGCTAAAGAGTGGAATTCCCTGCCAGAGTCTGTGTTTCCTGATAGCTACAACCTGGGAATCTTTAAGACAAGATTGAATAGGTTACTTCTATTGAAGCGTGCTCCATCTTCAACCACATCATTGCTTACCATCAGGTGAGATAGTGGTCTAACGCGTGTCTATCAATAGTTAAAAAAAACAACGGTGAATTGAAATTAAAAATATACATATAGATATGGCCTGACATTTCCCCAAAAAAAGAAAGAAAGAAGAAAATTTAGTTTATTCGCACTGTAATAACCAGAAACACCTTAAAATTAAACAAAATAAATAAACAAAAACTAAAACTTCAGACCCCGCTAATACCTAAACGGAACCAGTGAACTTATTAAATTAGGGCATTGAATTTCGTTCAGAACTCAAGGTCTCCTCGCGTTCCATTGTTTGTTTTCTAAATATAGCTTTTTGCTAGTAACACCCTGTTACAAGGGCGGTGGTATTACGTCAGATTTAACGACGTCAATGGATTCATGGCCTATAGCCTGATGGGGCGAGGAAGATTGGAGTTTGCGACCTTGATCGGGTAGTTATAGAGACCAGTTTGCTGGGGTTTCTTTTATGTCCTTTAAGCTATTTATAACGTTTCATCTACAGATTCTATTTTTCCTGGTCGTTTTCTTTTTTGATTTGTTATTTTTTCCTTAATGTATATCAGCTATCCAACATCACCCATGGCCCATCACCATCATCTTCCTGCCCTTGTCAAGTGTTACTTGGGGTCAGCACAGCACGTTTAATTCTTCTTCAATTCTACCTTTATTAGTGACCCAAGATTCTACCTTTAATTTATTTATTTTTATTTAATTTAATCTTTTATTTCAGGCATCTAGGGCCCATAAAATAAAATACATGAACATAAAACAATAACTATAAATAAAATAATACATATTACGATCCATTTAAACTACAAACTACTGCACACGAAATGACGGCGTCGTGTTTCGCTGACTGGTGTCGTGCAGCTGGCCGCGGAAACGTCGATACACGACACCCTTCGGCCAAAACTCTGCTTTGAGGAACATCTCGAGCTGATGAGTTGGAACCCGCACCACAAACGACTTGAAGTTTGTGTTGTGGCGCGACTCCAACCTCTCGACCCTCAATGTCCAGCTGGTCTTCACTCTCATGTACTCCACGATCTCCTCAACCTTCGTGGAGTGATGCAGCCGGGACACGTACAGCTGCGTCGTAGGTGTTGCTGGACGCAGCAGCATGTTTGGTCCTGCCAGCGCGGTGCCGCACTGGTTCCGACAAGTAGGCTTCTTCTTCTTTTTCTTCTCCACCTTGATGAAACCATCCTTGTCACACGTCTCCTTGTCCGGATGCCGCTGTTTCGAACCCGCGTTGGATGTAAACCGGCTCTGTTTACCCCCCTTTGTTTCGATCGCCTGAACTGCCTGTGACTTTTGCAACTCAGCAGGTTTGCAAGCGGTGACGATGTCTGCGCAAGCACGTTGAGGGGTCGACATACCTACACGAGTCGATTGCTCTACCGGCAATGTATTCGGTGCTACCGGTGACGAGGTAGAGACGGTGGCGGCGGCGGAACACGATGCAACGCAAGCAATTTTGACAGCTGGTGACGCAGTTGAGCTCGCCGACTCAAAACTGCCGATAGCAGCGTTTTGCGCTCCACGCCGCGTGTTCACTTTAGAGGCGTCAGGTGACCTATTTACCGAAACAACACTGCGCAACAACACTACCTCGGCACGTAGTTCACCTATGGTGTTATTCGACACCTCCAACTTTGACTGCACTTCGGCCAGGCTCGCTTTCAGGGAAGTGATGTCCTTCAGCAACCTGGTGACGTCGACGTGATCGAATGTGACGGGAGGCAGCTTATGCAGATCCTTCACCACAAAATCTGGCACGTCGTCTGGATCGGTCGACTTCATCAGAGTGACGATAATAATAATAATAATAATAATAATATCTTGGGACAACTCACACACGGCCATCTGATCCCAAGCTAAGCAGAGCTTGTGTTATGGTAACCAGACAACTGATATACATACTTATATAATTTATAAATACATACATATTATAGATAAATTACACCCAGACACAGAACAAACAATAATGCTCATCACACAAAGTTTGTCCTGGGTGGGAATCGAACCCACGACCTCCGGCTTTGCAGTCAGGGTCACTAACCACTAGACCAACAGGCCACCGTATTATGAATGAAAGATACCTTAAATGAAGTGATAACTTGAACAGTTCGAGCTTTATTGGAATTCATGGAAAAGTAGGTAAATATATAGTCTTGTACACTCTTTTCTGTCCCATCCCTTCGGCGGGACGGCATTTGGTCTTCTTTTCCGAGCGTTCGGAAAAACAGCAACTTGGCAGTTCTAACCTCATCCTCCTTGTAGGCGGACTTGCAGATCTGCAGGATGCTAACTTCGTCCATGTAATCGATGGCATGCTTGATGAATGCCAACAACTCGTTGGCTATGAGCGGTTGTGAACTCATAGCGGTACGAAAAACGGGCAGCGGCTACAGCCGCGCGATTCACGAATTAAATATTCAGACAGAGCAGCGCAAGCACGACCATACTAGACCGCGCATTGCACTGCACTCCTTTAACCATTAAGCTATCATTCACTTCCTTTTTCTTTAACATTCCACTATTTTTGAACCATAAAATCTACGACGGAGTTTTTATTGGTATTATGTTTTAGCCCACACAGTTCAGCTGTCGAAGAGTTTGTTGTTAGAGTTAGAGCTTTTAAGCATAAAACATTATCTGAAGCATTTGCGATGCACAACGATTGCTTTTTTACTACCACGCTTATCCAATGCAGCTGCCTAACGTTTCCCTTTATTTGGGTCTTCTTCCAGTCTTACTGAATGGTAAATACCAGTATTTTACATGAATAATCGTGAAAATGAAAATGTGTCATGAATAATAGCACCGTCCCATCACTTCCCGTGGGTCGCAAGAGGCAACTAAGGGACTCACCAGAGAATGGGCAGCTGCATTCTCTGTAGGTACATTGCTACAGCTACACTGCGATCGCCAACCCACCTGCCAAGCGTGGCGATTATGGCAACCCCCCCCATTTGGTCCCCCATTTGGCCTATGTCCAGCAGTGGACGTCTTTCGGCTGATGTGATGATGATGAAGATGATCGTGTTATTCAGTCACTGGGTTGTGAAGAACGGATGTGCAGTTCTTCCATGTAATATAACTGGCACCCAGCTGCATCTGGTTTGATTGGAAGCCAATATACCTGGTTGAGATACCACACAAAGTTCAAAATAACTTAAATTTTGTAAGTCGGAGTTTCTGGTGTGGCTACATTTTTTGACACCGCCTTCCAAAATTAAAGTTATTTTGTACTTTGTAGTGTTTTTTATTTGGAAGTCGGTTATGTTTAGTTTAGTTAACAGTTTTTCTTTATTTTCGAGTCTCATCTGCCATGTTCTACCCAGACCTATAAACATATATTCACGTGGGACAACCTCCCCTGATGGCTCGTAACGACAGCCGATAATCGTCTCCGCAACAAAGTTTTCAGTGGAAAACTTAGCAAGTCATTAGCACGTGCAGCAATTTATCGATGGGTGAAAACTTTTCGGTCCAACTTTACTGTATGAAGACAGGGGTTGAATGCCAAATATTTGATGTGCGAAAAGGCAAAATGAAACAATAGATGCCTGGCTTCTCTTGTGAGTTGCATGATGAGCTCTTTTATAAGACAATCTCGTCTCTGTTTCGGGTACTTGAATCAGCTGTCAACGTTTCGGCCCAACGACTATCGGATCAGGTGCGCGTCATTCAGCGTAACCGTATGTTGGATGACAGTGTGCTTGATCGCCTCCGAACGGAAATGTGTAGCCATGTCATTACTCCTCCGGCGCAGACTGTGGCACCACCACAGTCAACCCAAATATCCAGCCACGCTGACGAGGATGGTAATGACAGGGTTACAAACGTAAGTGCCCAGTGCAATGACGAATTGAGGAGTGCTTTGGAGTGTGCTATTCGGGAATATAGCTACATGCCACATGAACTTAGACCACGCTTACCTCGTTTGCCCATGCAAAACAAAAACAGGGCGCTCTGGTGGCAGCTCTGGATTCGCAGTTGTCAAATTATTTTGATGACTGCGAAGACCTCACTGATGCACACTCGATTTTGTACTGCGCGGCTGTAGCGGCATGTCGTGTAACTCACGTCAAAATAACTAATGACAGAGTTACACGACCAAAACCAGCAGTACCGGCCTGGCAGTGCAGGATCGAGCGTCGTATCGGTGGGGCCAGAACGTTAATCGGCAAACTGATCTGCTTCAGGGAGGGCAACTTTTGCCCTAGAGTGATGCGCTTTGTGAGACGGGCGTTTTCGGGGACTGATATCAGCCCCCAAGACTATTATGTCCTGTGTCATAACATTTTTTTTTTTGGGACAAGCCCACCACACCGCATTCCCTAGCCACTGAAACCCTAAAACCGTATTAGTAGACGTTGGTGGCGAGTGGAGCGAGTGGGTATATAGGGCTTGGGAGTAGGGAGCGACCGGAACAAGGTGTGACTGACACCCGCCTGCCGGATGATGACGCCATGAGCTCATTCTGGCGCAGCATCTAGTCGGTGCCTGTCAATCACACCGAAGGAGTTCGGATTCGAGATTATTTTCCTTCATCTATTTTGAACTATAATATATACTTTTCTATAATTATGCAAAAAGCGTAACAACCTACAAGCAAGTGTAACTCCTTTTCTGAGCGTAGAAACATTACCTTTTGCAATCAAAACAATCTTCCACTTTCCTTGCCACGACTTTTATAGAACGCGTGGGCTGGAAAGTACTGCTCTATATACTTTAGTTCTAAGAAAAGCACGAAAACATATTTTTTTGCCGCGCATATTTTTAAGGTAGGTAGGTGAGCACGGGTAATATTGTAATGGGCTGTTTTGTTTTTCTCGGAGTCGCAGTTTCTGTAAAAAAAATCGAGGATTAGGAAATTGGTTTTTTTTAACGATAAAAAAGTACATACTTACAAGAAGATAGCATTACTAAAAAAAAGTACTTATCAAAGTAGTGACAACTTTTGATGTCTTAAAACGAAAGTTAAGGAAAACATAGGTAATTAAACAAAAACTGAACAAAGACTTTCCTAAAGTCACTAAACTAAAGCATCTCCTTTGAGATTTTACCTAACGTTGCGATAGAGAGATCATATCAAAAAGGAACTTAATCGTTGTCGGTTTCAAAACTAATTAAAATTATGACCATTTTCACTACAGTTCATAAAAAAATATTAGCAATTAATATTTGTGAAATACTTCTTACAACAGTTTGCAAACAACTTTTTCTCGCTATCTGTAATGAACGGCGTTTTGTTACCTTAATCTCAGCAATAAAAAATATCTAGCATCATCCTAAATGGCACTAGCATTTTCCATGACCAGACAACAAAGCCAGGATAGCTAAGTACAATACTCTAGCTTGCAATCCTAGTTTTAAAAATTAGCTACGTGTTTCCAGAACAGGTCGAGTGTTGCCCTTATAATAATAGCCACAGAAATTCAGCATTTCCCGGTCAACGCTTGGTAAAAGTTAAAAGTAAGTTAGAATTTATTGTTTTGGCAAAAATAGTACATAGCTTACTATATAAGGAAAACTGCATACTCGCTATTATTAATTAAATGCATGGATTTAATTTATTGCATTTGTCCACATTAGAAAAAAAATCAGAAGAGTCATAGTTTTTTACTGGACAAAGACAGCCATCGAAATGTCACATGAAGTTTTTATTATAAACCCAGATTACTCTGACCTATATTTTAACGTTAGAACAGCAAAACTTAAAGTAAAATATTCTTCACGATTAGCAGGAAACGCTAAAGCAAAGGTTGGGTCCTCGTAAAATAGCTATAAAGAGACGGAGCGAGACGTGTCGTGTATTCCAGTTTGATGGTCTTGGGAACTAAGTTCTACATACAAATAAATAAGTTAACACCTATAGCTACTACATATTTATACATTTACGAATAGTGAACATCAGCTTGAAGAAAATTACTGAATAATCGCACGGGTTCATTTTCCAAGCCCAATATAATTGGGAAAAAATGAAAACTGACTGGGCGTTTGTTTTTCTCAGTGTTCAGCAGCAGCCAGAGTCTGAATATGTTTCCGAATTATATTTGTTTTATGGGCCTCAAAATGTTCTTAATTGTAGTTTGACTGTGTTATGTAAAAGAAAAAAAAATACTAACATACCTACTACATTATATCTGTCATAGCCAACTAGCTTAATCAGCCGTCTCATTAAAAGCCTAGCCTTGTCATTGAACTGCGCCCTTTAATCAGCAACATCATCGTCTGCCTAGCCTTTTCCCAACAATATTGAGGTCGGTTCCCAGTCAAACCGGATTTAGCTGAATACCAGTATTTTACGTGGAGCGGCTGCCTACCAGATCTCCACAACCCATTAACTGAGTAACACGGAACTTCTTGGCAAGACTTTAATCAGCGACATAAGATACATTTAACGATATTGAATCAAAGATGTCACTGAAGTCACTGAAAAAACAGCGCAGTTAAATGAAAAGGCTAGGCAACCAATGAAACGGCTGCTTAAGCTAGTTGGTTGCGACATATCTACCAATCCTATTGCGAAATGGAGGTGATGTTAATAAGTTGATAAATCATTGTTAGGCACACACAAATAAATAAAAATTAAATTAAATCGTCATCATATTAGCCGAAAAAAGTCCACTGCTGGACATAGGTCTCCCTTAAGTGTCGCCACAACAACCGGGGACAGGACCGGTTATTGTGACGATACGACACACGGTGATCTCGCATCCATCGGCCACCCGCGACCGTCACCAGGTCATCGGTCCACCTTGTGGGAGGCCTTCCAACGCTGCGTCTTCCGGTACGCGGTCGCCACTCCAGAACTTTTCGGTCCCATCGACCATATGTTCTGCGAGCAATGTGCCCTGCCCACACTTAATTATAGTCCAGTCAATAAGGGGTTTGACATCGAAATGAGACAACTTTTAAATTGCCAAAATAATGGTTCATAGAGTAGCATCTTATCTCTCATTTCGAGGTTGACACTCGTTTTTGGCTCGATTACCTAGACAAAAATATTAAAAGGCGTTAGCACTACATTTAATTTATGGAAAAATATATGAAGTAATGGTATTTTTGGAACCGGATGAGTTCGCTACGCGGCTACGCGGCTACGAGTTTTTTCGTAGCACTTCTAACTTTGTAGCCTGAAACGTTCTAAAAATAAAAATAAACATTTTTCCGGAGTTCAGATAAAAACTATGAGTGATTGAAAATATTGGATGGGTGTTTTAAGAATTCAGATGTCGGTAGTATTTTATTTTTTAAAGCTTGTGTACTCTTGTGTACAAAGGTACTTAATAACAGATACATAATGCATGCATCAACTAACAGACTAGATTTTTTGGGAATCTACCCTGATTGTGTAGTCTACAGAAATATTGAATCCTAATATTTTAGTACCAGCTGTTGCCCGCGACTTCGTTCGCGGGTATGTCGAAAAATTAAAAAAAATCGGCCACCTTAATATACTCGCATATCTTAACTGTATGAAAAGATGCAAATACTATATGCATTTCGAGTGACTTTGCTGCGAGAACTTGTAATTCCAGTCACGAGAGTTGTGAATAGAATCACAAGGATTCTCGTCGAAAAGATAAAACTACCCAATAATATCCACATTCTCCTGTAAGTGCTTTCTTACCCTCCCGCTGCTTACCCCCTAAATTATCCAATAAAGCAAAAGTACCAAGTTATTTGTCTTTTCGCATAAAAGTTTCCTGGAGTGTCGCCAAGTTAAAATTTGCATTAGCTTGGTAGTCTGTAGTGATAGAGTATTCCCATGTGTATGAATGTTTAGTACCTACGTGTGTATTCAATGTGTTTTATCGATTTCAATCGATGACGTTTCTAAGAGTCACTAAATGGTATAACATCGGGAAACTAGCTTTTGCCCGCAGACCCACGTGGATCTTATTTATCGCGTAAAAAAGTAGCCTATTCTCCATATCCCAAGTTGCCAAATTTCATGACAATCCGTTCAACTGTTTTAGCGTAAAAGCTTAACAGACAGACAGATAGAGTTACTTTCGCATTTATAACATTAAGTAGGGATAAATATGGGTGACGTACGTATAAATAAAGTCGCTCCAAGAAGATTTATATTTTACCATCATACCTATTGAGTCTTGCAATAGAGTAGGGGCAGCTGACACCGAAACTCTAAATTAAAACAATCCCAAATTCAAAATAGTATTAATTCAAAATTCTCACAAATTGAATATCCATATGCCGCAGCCATTGAAAGCCTTAAGTCGCTGAAAAATCGGTGCAGTTAAATGAAAAGGCTAGGCCACCATTTAAACGGCTGATTAAGGTAGTTGCCTGCGACATGCACACCAAAAAGACAGCTACCATAGTCGACCACACCTCTCCATAACTAAAAGCTAAACGCCAAACCAATCTAAAAGCTAAATAAAAGTACTCATAAAACATTGCGCCCTGAAACTGCGTCAATACATTCTCAGTCACGGACATAAAGCGCTGCAGCGGATGAGCGGCAAAATTTAAAGCAACGGCTTCGGATTGTATCCAGCGTTTTACGAGCGTTCGTCAATTGTGGGTATTGGTTTTGGGTACCTACTGGTCGGTTAATACAGGATAGGTATAACAGAATCCAACGTTAAAGCTGAAAAAGAGGCCATTGCACTCATCAATATGAATAACAGTTTCTGTAGGACCAACACAGAAGTCGCGAAATAAAATCTGTAATGTAATATTGTATTAAAGAAGTTAAAAAAAAACGACCAAGTGCGAGTCGGACTCGCGCACGAAGGGTTCCGTACCATTATCTGTAAAAAAAAACGGCAAAAAATCACGTTTGTTGTATGGGAGCTAGATAGGAGATAAATATTTATTTTATTCTGTTTTTAGTATTTGTTGTTATAGTGGCAACAGAAATACATCATCTGTGAAAATTTCAACTGTCTAGCTATCACGGTTCATGAGATACAGCCTGGTGACAGACGGACAGATAGTGGAGTGTTAGTAATAGGGTCCCGTTTTACCCTTTGGGTACGGAACCCTAAAAAACAAAAAATAATAATAGAACACATCATTGGCGGGTTTGTGACAAAAAATGGCAAGTTCTAGCACCAAACATTCGCAGGCATGTGACATCCAATTGATCACACTTGACTCGCGTTGTTAATCTCAAACACAAAACATTTATTTCAGTTAAATCATAAAAAGGCCGTCCAGAGGCCCTAGAAAATGTGCTATTCGATTAGCGAATGCGACTGTCGAAATGCCAAAATGTAGGAATTTGATCACGTGACATTTCGATAGCATCTGTCAATCCCATACAATTTTGACGTATTGACAATCGCCTTCGCCACGCTACCACTGACAGAATGTCACTTTGTCTAGAGCCCCAGGTTTGTATTATCAAGGAGTCGCGTAGTCGGTCAGTCAAAATGTACAGACTTCTGAGCAACTATGCTTGATTCTTTTGGATATACGAGTACACCATTTTAAAGCTTTCCTCTTTTAAAAACAAATCTTTGCAGTCTTAAAACGTCAAAACAAACATGAATTTCCGAAAGTTATGATAACTTTTTTTAGTAGTGTAACTATGATGTGGTCGATGATGGAGCGTGCTTGCTTAGAAGTAACCTACTGAATCTTTAACTTGAAGACTGCAAGTTGTAACTAGCTATCAGGTGACACTAACTCCGGCAGGGAATTCCACCTCTGAACAAAAAAATCAAATCGCAAATTATAAAGGCATTACATACTACGTCTTCTTTTTCGTCGTTGTACCCACACTGCTGAGGGTTGCGACCACATACGACTTTTCTCCAAGCCATGCGGTCATCTGCAGTGTGGGCCACTCTGCAGTGCGATTCTGTAAACATGTCTAAGTGAAAACTTAGGCGAAGTGAACGACAAGTGAGCTGTCAAGCTATACAAACAAGATGGAATGACAGCTCACTTGTCGTTCACTCCACCTATGTGTACACCTTGAGATGTCAACAGAATAGACCGGCTGTACATGCTGCCTCCAACCTTTATGGCGTCGGACCATCTTGCCGATGTCCTACCTTGCATTCTACTATTAGAGGTATAATTTTCCAAAACACATGATTGACATTTCAATTTCCTCCTGATCGTAAACTGTAGCTTAGTCTAGTGGTCAAAGAGCTGCGGTAGACTTTTGTTTGAGGTGGCGGGTTCGACCGTGGAACAAACATCACACCGCACACTTATGTTCCCGGTTTCTTGTTTGCGCAGAATTTGGAGATTCTGCGGAATTTTATGTTATTGGAAACTTTATCTGCAAGGATTGTTTACTGAGGATTCTCGTTAAAATTTTTGTCGAATCTTTATACACAGTGCCATCATGCACTGCATGTCTGTCGCAGACTGTCAAAAAAAGCCTCATTTTGTCAACATTTTTGACAGATTGCAACTGAGGTGCAAATGCGAATGTTGCTTAAAAATTTGTAGAATTATTGACCCTCTTTATTTCTTCTTTTTTTTTCTATTGGTTTATAAAAGTTATAACGTATCAGTTTTTTTTTTGTAATTGTTTTTTATACCAGTGACCCACAGTGAAATGCACAATATCTGAAAGCTTAGCCTATTTTTTTTTACGATATCAAATCTGGCTGCCAAATGATTTGTCTCTGATAAGGCTCACAGAGTTTTTCAAGATATAATATAAGCAAACGATTGTTCGAGTCATTACGTGACCAGAAAGGCTGACATTTTCTTGTAACAAAGAATTAGCATAACACATAACATTTTTTTTTATCAGCCTCCTACAATGTGACCCATGATGAAAACCATCAAGCCAACACAACAAAAATAAATCAAACTCATAATTTTAAAACTTGTTATCCTCACAAAAGTGTTAACTCGTCTTCTCCCAAAGGAACGTAGATTATAATGACTTTGAAAAACTTTCCTCCATATCAACTATGTATCACTTATTTCTCCCCTGAGCTCACTGGAATGAGATTTGTGGGGAAAAAATATTTCGTCACGCAACTACTCCGTGGAGAGGAACGTGTTGGTAAAATTGTGTTTAACGATGATATTATAGAATGTTCTTGGATCGTGGGAGTGTTGAGGAATTCCAGTCACCTAAACAGTCGGAATAAACACTTTTTGGTCAGATTTGGTGTAGTGCTTGATGGTTCGTTCAATCAATTTGCCTAGCCTTTTCACAACGAAAGTGGGGTCGGCTACCAGCCTAAGAGGATGCAGCTTTATTTTAGTGTACCAGTATTTTACGTGTAGCGACTTATTATCTGGATCTCACCTCCAGAACCCAGCAACTGAGTAATAGTTATAGTTTATGATACCCCTTTTTTATGGATGGAAAATCATAAAATGACTTCTTCCGCTCTGGGTGGAGCGGGAGGGGGGGAGGGAGTGTCTGACTCTTACTGACTAAAACCCATCCATGCTCCTCCTAATGCCCGTTACGTGTCAGGGCCGCGGTGACTCTTTCGATCAAATTCCGCAACCCTGGCATTATGATACCTCGTGACAGGCGGAAGTTGAAGACGCCGTGGCACCTCCCTAGCCAATCCTGAAAAGGGGAATTGCCACGATAGTGGCGTGCACAGCGCAGGATTGCGACAGTCGCTCCCTCCATACCGCCATAACATCTTAATGGAGCTCTGTTCGCCGTGCAGCAATTAGCCGCGGAAGCAGGAAAAAAACGGACCGGTGTAAATGTAGCTAGTCTGTTTACGTAGTCTTTAAATATAAGCAAAACTGCGAGATAGTAGCTGGTTTTCCAGGGAGTGAGGAATTCTCTGACCTGCATTATAGTATCGCCGTCCGTGGACGTTACGTTAATCACCAGCTACTAAGGTTTACTAAATCAAGCCAGTGAACTTAGCTCCATAAGCCTGACACATCTTGGCAACGGTACCAATCCGATAATTTATTTTCTTGTTGGACCCTAACCGCATTTTCAAAATTTTTTTAGAGATGCCTTTGTAAAAACTACGTATCTATTTACAACTTGAGTGTATACTACATTAAACAGAATAAACGCAATACCTGTTAAGGGGACATTGTACTCATCATTATGAACAACTTTAACTATGGGACAAACTATGAAATAGCGAAAAAGAATCAGGTGTTCAGTACATTTTGTCAAGTTATGCTCACATAAATAATCAATCAGTTCTCTATATTAGTAAAGGCTTTTGCCCTACCTAGGCTAAAATAAAAGCTGATACTATTTTTACTACGTACTACAAATGATAAATGAAATTTATTTTGTAAGTAGGTTAGACAGTTATTTTGTAAGTAGGACACGTCAATGTTTTTTGGTCATTTTAAGCTAGATGAGGCCGGTATATACTTATTCACTACGGTACATATTTATTCACTCGCATTTATATTAGACATGAAACACCTACATACGGATACCAAAGTATTAATGTTATACATTCTACATACAAAATGGCACCTAAACGATATCTTGGAATGTTATCAAGGGAGTTTTCTTGAAAATAATCACATAAAGCTAATTGTTTCGTGAATGTAACATTCTTTTCAGTCTGATCAAAAACAGTGGGAGAGAGAAGACGCCATAGATCAGAGATCGCAGAGAGGTAAGCCGAAGTTAGGGTCAAATTCTGGCAAGGATTATGCAATTACAAAGAATTTGATGCTCTCATGATTTATTTATTTTTATCTTGTTATCCAGTAGTGGTATATATTTTGGAATTAATGCAAAAAGACAATACTGTGGTAAGTGAATTTCAAAAACATTTCATCGATTCTTTTGTGATTAACATTATTACTTTGTGTTATAGGTATTTTAATTTTTCTTTTGTCGGCAAAATCGACAAATAACTTCCTATCCTATTTAAGTTTAAGATAGAGACAATAATCAGTAGATTATTTTCTCTAACTTTAACCTGTCTAGCCTTATCCCAACTATGGGGTCGGCTTCGAATAACAGACCTCCACAACCCACTTACTGGGTAACACGGTACTTCTTAGCAGGACTGGAGTCAGATTTTCTGGCTCCTGACAATCCGTAACGACTGCCAAAGATCTATAACTGACAGCCGAGATCAACGGCTTACCGTGCTTTCCGAGGCACAGAGGAGTCTCGGTATGTTAAGCTGGTTACCCATCCACAGAACAACCTTGGCAAACGTTGCTTGACGTTGAAGATCGAATCGTGTAGCAGTTATTATTTTTATGTATTTTAGACCTCTGATCGCACAGGAAAAGTTAACGAGACTATTTATGTAAATGGTCAATTCGTAAGCATCATTCAATACTACCATTATAATGTTATAAAATCTCTAATTAAACAATTAAAATCACAATCACGTTTCTTGAAGTCACGCAATAAACATAATATTTTATTAGATATGTTCACACTACTACGCATTATAGTGCGTTACGTGAAGCACTATCATAAATATAAATATCTCTAATCCTGAGATAAGAAGATACTTTGAGATCATCAATCAAATCATGGATAATCCCTGTAAGAAAATTCCATGGATCCATCACCTTAAGGTAGATACTTCAATAATCCTGGGTCCTGGCCGTGGCCCTGGAGTCCCGAACCTTTGGTTGGCGTACGTGGGGTCGAAGCCAACTCGCAGGGGCCCTTTAGACGTTGCAAATGGAATGGGACACCAACCGGCGATTATTTCTATTTGCACAATGAAAGTACACCCAAGGACAATCCCCAAATGGTGCAGGACTATTGCAGAATATGGAAATCAAAGAAATTGGATTGTGATTTTGGCTGGCTGGCAACTATGAAAGGTCTACGGCTCCTGTCTTGTAATGTAATTAAAATACACGTAAAACATGGCAGGGGGCGATTTCCACACTCAATAAATAGACCTTCATAAACGGTTGTTAGCTCCTTAGTGACATAGCAACAAGGAAGCAACATAACAAGGGTTCATTATTGTTATTAATACTCAGCGGAATGACCTTCACCAGGTCTACCTTGTGGAGAACCTACCCACAAGCTCAAACGCGAATAATTATTTTATTTAAAAAATATTATAATTAAACCTTTGATATATCGACTTGTCCTTTGATTCC
The DNA here is from genome assembly GCA_947386135.1 of Melanchra persicariae. Taxonomy (NCBI): domain Eukaryota; kingdom Metazoa; phylum Arthropoda; class Insecta; order Lepidoptera; family Noctuidae; genus Melanchra; species Melanchra persicariae. The sequence goes on along the minus strand of OX376666.1, from coordinate 1,385,988 downwards.
TAGAAAAAAATTGATCATCAATACGGTATCGGTTCTAAGCTGACCACCAAGGTCTTTCAGCACTTATCTCATCTGCATTATCTAGTCTATGCGCGGCCGTAGAGCGGCGCGTGTGCCTGGGCGGGCGGGGTGCTGCGGGGTGCGGGGCACCGGGCTCTATTGGCCCAGCTCACCTCGCAGGCTTCAGTCTGGCGCGGGACGCGACACCGAGCGCACGTCGCCCGTCCAAACATCTCTCACGTCCAAACCGCGTGTTGAAAATAAAGATTGCTAAATTAAATTGCTAGTGTAAACCTATTTTGTGGGTAGTGTTTTGTTCCCTGCTCAGTGACGTAATAAACGAGGGCTTAAGTTCGAATGCGATTATATCTAAATGTTCGAGGGCTTAACAGTATTTTCAGTGGAAGTAAGTAGACGGATCGTAGATGTTATTATTTGATTGGTAGTGCTTATTGACTGTTGCTTTTAGGCATTTGATTCCTCGGATCAGTAGGAGCACGGATTGTGTGTCACCAGGACGAGTGCCACTCAAGACATAAACGTTTATGTGAAAAATATTGAACCGTCTACAGAAATATTGATTTGTTGTTTATTTACCTGCACCACCAAAATTGGATGATTCCCAAGAATTAGTATGGCTTAAAGCTGATGTTTCATTTTCACTTTAGAGGTTAAAGTGATTTTATAGTCGCTTCGCCTTTAATTACACAAAGAGCAGCCTAAGCAAAGGCTAAAGCCGCAGCAAATCTCTTTGACAAATATGGAAGAGTGTCGTTTATTTTGGGTCCTTTAACGTGGATCCGGACGATTATAAAGACAAAGAAAACATTTATATTACATCTACCGGTAACAACAAATCCAATGGAGTAATATTAAAATTTGTATAGGTTATAATTATTGTCAGAAATCTTCCTTTTATGTCAAATTACTAAAGGTTCTCTCAAATTTTCTTTGTTACGCTTCAGCGGGATCCTGTTTTCAGCCTTGTCAATGCCGGTCATACAATGTACCATCATTTACTATTTCTACTCAAAGTGTCAAACGATGCTAAATTATTTGGGAAAGCCGTGTATAATAATTTACGCCTACATTTTACACGTTTTTTTTTCAACATGGGGACCTATCTTCTTTTATATCTATTATCATCCTTGGGTTTTATCAAATCCCTATTTGCATTTTTGTGTTAGTCTACATTTATGCATGACGTTCTACTTTAATTGTTTACGTTAATATTATATTGATTCGAGTAGGTATTTGGGTTAGAGATCATTATAATTATTATCGGTTCTTATTTACATTTTGATAACAACACTCATTATTCACACATCAAAACTTCTGATAGATATAGAATAATTATTATTATTAATTGTACACCCAAAATGTTTATTATATCTATTAGATTTATTTCCATTACCTATGGTTAAAGTCCATACCCACTTAAATGAAATATGAAAAATTGTAAGCCCAACGTTAACTGAGGATTACAATAACCAACTTCTCTGTTTGACCCTTGTCACACGCTGGGACGACAACCTGAAGAAGCCTGTTTTTATTTTTCTTTCATCTTTTATAGAACTATTTTTCTGTATTATTTTTTCACATCTTATCTTTCTGATTCAATGGTTTTGCCAATGTCTTAATTTTATCAATCGCCCTTGTCAATACCAAGCTACAATTTTCTTCACATTTCTTAAGTTATATCAAGAAAATTACTCTCCTTTCAGTTATTTTCCTTATGTTGTTTATCTCAGATGATTTCTGTCAAAATCATCATGTCATTGTCATTATCATGAGTATCGTGACATGTGACTACATTTACATCACATGTGTGTACAATGTCTAAGTGGCTGCCTCAAAGGCAAGTTAACGTGTTGGCTAGATCGCTGAGCGTAAATACGTACTGACCACAATGACCAATTTCCTTTAGTTGACTCATACTACTTGCGGTATCACTAGCTACTCACACGTTATGTTTTTCTTTACAATTCAGTCTAGTAACCGTTTGTTTTATTTGACCTGGTTCGTTTTTATTAATTGTATATAAATCATCGTCACCTAAATTTGATCCTAGGAATTTGTGGGCTGGCGTTTCGGCTTAAATACCTCAAACTAAAACATCTAAACTTCTGATTCCATAAACTGTGAGAATTGTATCGTTTTAGTTTGTTGAGTTGTCTTACATTTTAAGGCTTCTGATTGTCTTTCCTATTTGTCAGACACCATAATACGTTTCGTCTGAACGCACCAGACGAGTAAACATATAAACTGCTTCATCCATATTATCTCTCTATGGGATTCCCTTTGTCGTAGGAGTGACTGCTATAACAGTCAAATGTCACGTACACCAACAGAACAGATATCTGCTAACCATACTAATGTTTGTGTTGATGTCAAAATCAGGAGTGTAACCCTTTTATTTCTGATTTTATTTCTTTAATCTTACTTTAAATTTAGAAGGATCATGATCATTATTGTCACTATCTAGGAGTTTGTTTCATTAACCATGTGAAAATATTGTCGTAAGAGTACATGGAAAAACAAACGTGTTCGGGATAAAAACCGCAAGTTGAATCTACATGTTGACAAGTTGTGTGTGTCCAATTCTCCAATTAAAAAATAATGAATTTACTTGCTACTATTCTTTTTAACGTTATACCTGGACTAATATAATTCTTCCTTTATTGAAACGAGTTGGTCAACCACCTCTATGTTTTGTGACGTAACATCCTCATTGCTTATTTCATAATTAATCGGAACTTTATCCTTAACTGAATATCAACTACCTCATTCACCGCTACAAGTCAATGTTCCTACAAACTCAGCAGCGATTCACCAGAACACAATGTATAATTCTTGTGTCACATCTCAGCTGGGACAATGGCATGGGAAAACCACAACACTGTGACCGCTAGATATCAACACAAGGATAGCCTGAATTGATTAGAAGGGAACACTTTAATTGGCCATAATAACATATGGTTATTGTATGTAAATATTACGGCTTTGTGCTCTGATGTTGTTGTAACTGACGCCATGAGGCGTGGCTGTTTTAGCAACGGTTTTAATCAAGGAAACTATTAAATAGGTTTTTTGGTTAATGACGTAAAGGGACAGCTTTAAGTCTTTAAATATTATATTATATTAAATAACGTCAAAGGAAATCCCAAATATATGTCACCTATTCATTATTTTCAGCATATTGATGTGTTGCATATAGCTGGTTGAATTTGAAGACGCTGCTATTGTTTTAACTTTCAGCAATACACTACAGAAAACTGGAACAACACATAACTAAAATGATGTATGGCCCGCTTCAGGCGAAAGCATTTCCAGAGTTTGTTTACCGTCACAGAAAAATAAATCTTGATTGTCACAACATCCCAATATCGATGTGTTGACATACTGAGAGCAATCGCAGAAATAAGGACAAATAAACTAATCTCCGTTCATTTATTAGACCAATTTAGTGAACTAAGTTGATAAACGCCACTAGTTTGAGGAAAACGCTTAAGTTCAAGTCTACTGAGTCATTTCCTCGTAACAAAATTATAAAGAAATGAAATTACTGGATCCTCATAAAAGTAAAAGGCCGATCTATTTACAAGAAAATGAAAATAGGGATGCCGGAATAAAATTACTTATGCGTATAAATGAGTGAACTAAGAAGATTAAAAATGTCCTAATGAGTAAATTTTTGAGTGCACGGGACTAAATAGGCCCATGCGCTTAAAATATGTTTTTGTTAATAGACTCTAAATGTGAATTATATTTGAAAAAAAATCCGTTAGTATAATAACATAATTAAATTGTGTAGGTATATACATTTGTCCTATACAATATTTATTTTGTACATGATTGAGGAAAAAGCTTTAACAAATAGGATCACGTTCGTCACTAAAAATGAAATTACAATTTACGCGTTACGTTTTTCATTTGTTGTTAAATTCTCTTATCATTAGTCACATTTGTGATCATAATAATGATTCCATATCTTTTGTAGTTTTTATTAATATGATATAATAGAATATAATGCTTTTTGTAATGTACAGCATATAAGTTACAGAAAAGATAAATGAAAAAACATTACATCAATCGTTGATATTATTGTGACAAGATTAACATGTTTGAAGATGCTTCTTACTGCTCATGGCGTAATCATCATTCATTGTGAAAGTATCTACCCCGTACATATCATGTGTGTTTGTACCAATAAGAAGCAAAAAGTAGGTTAGGAATTCTATTATCAAGCACGATTTAAGTTAAGAAACCATATTCACCCTCGTTCCAATTCTCCAAATTCAATTTTAACCATCATCTTTTTTGCATTGAGCGTGAGCGCAGAGCGTTGGCTGTCCGCTGTAATATTTTGTTGGCTCGCAGATTTGTGACATGTTCGATTGGCGCAGAGGCTGCGCTGTTTAGAGCGTATTGTCAGTCATTTTATTATACTTGCAGTCTGTGGGTCAACCATACGCAGAGGACATACATCGCTCTGCGTGTCCAATGTAATAATGCGTTTAGGGTGTTGATGGGGTTGCCGCGCTACTGGAGTGCTTATGCTGGAAGCACTCCAGTAGCGCGGCAACCCCATCAACAGCAGATTAGCAGTTAGCTGAGGCAGCAATTGATGGTTTCCACGCAATAATGCGCAAGCGAAGCGCCTACACCATGCGCCGGGTACGCGGTAGCCCCAACAGCATCATAAAACCATAGCGGACAGGTGGGATAGCCCCCTACTGGGACATTGGATATGAGTTACATGCCAGTGGGGCGTAGGTGTAATTAAAATTAAATATACTACGTGTAAGAGGTATTGCGCCCTTAAGGTACTCATCATTATGAACAACTTTCACTATGAGACCAACATTGAATTCGCGAAAAAAAAACGACTGCCCCATACATTTCTGTGAGCTTATCTCCACAAAATGTACTGAACAGTGGTTTTTTTTCGCGATTTCGGGCTTGGCCCCATAGTTAAAGTTATTCATAATGATGAGTACAATGACCCCTTAAGAGATATTGCGTGTGTTCTGTAACACGTTGTATAGTAAATAATTGTTATTTTTCCTACTAACACTAATTTCTAAGTTTGTTTGTATACTAACCAATCAATGGACTCTGGTCGGTAAAAAATACAATTATTCTATTTATTTGAGCCGAAAATCGTCCCCTGCTTGTCATAGTTCTTATATATTCAAGAGTCGTAATATCGAACTGTTCCGTGTTTTTCGCATCCAGTGGACTCCCACGGCCCTGACCATACCATCGGTCATTGGTCCGTAATATTTGGACATCAATTACTACTGTACTACCTTAATACTGTAGCACCACAGGGCTGATCCTGTGTGACACTTATTAAATATTATAAATAAAACTCATATTTTAACTTTAAGATAATTGTATTGGAACACAATGGCTCCTAGGTTCAAATTATCTCTGTCAATCAGAAACATTCTAATCATATTTCAAAATTCAAATAATAACTCATTTCTACCGGACACTTCCAAAGAAGGTATTAACAGCCTAGCTGAAAGAGGTTTCAGCTATGGAGGCTCTACAGTACCTACCAAGTGTCCTAAAAACCCTTCTGCAAAAGCTCGAGTCAAAAGAATAAAAACAATTGCTCCACCATCCAAGGTATGAGGAAAAGATTACGTAACGTTTTTGTAACTTTTTAGTTTTTTCCTCACAATATAAATCATGTCCCGGTACGGGAAAGTTTTTGAGACAGAAGTTTTATTATTGTAAAAGTGAATTGTGTTGCTTGTCTGCGGGTTCTCTGTGGTTATTTTGAACAAAACTTACCTTTGAACAAAGTGAAAATGGAGATCTTGTGGTAACTATATCCCAATAGTTTCGATTCTCAAGGGATTACGCTCTAAATAAATGACTGTTATATTCTTGAAGATGTTGATGGTTTTAGGTTTTTATAATTATTCAAATTGCATTATTGTTGGCTTATTTATTTACGTTACGCATACGTGTATGGTACACAGACGTTCATAGGTATATCAAAATTTCAACTCAATTGGTCCCGGAGCAAATTGGCTGTTGACAAACACACGAGTTACCTATCCTATAAGACTCCGTTTTTCCATACGGATTTTTCCTAACAAACAAATAAATATAAGCGAATGAACTGATCCGGATATCCATTTAATTCCGGGTATCTGATCTAATTTAATTTAGCCCGTTATGTCCCACTGTTGGGCAAAAGCCTCCCTCTCCCTTTTCCACACACATCTGTCCTCTGTCATTGCGGGCCAGTCCTTCCGCTAAGAGTCGAGTTCGTCTCTCCACCTTCGCCTTGCTCTACCGCGATGTCGCCTAGCATTGTAAGGGACCCACTTAGTGGTTCTTTTAGCCCACAGCTCATCTGACATTCCGCGTATATGTTTAATAATGTTTGCTTATTTTAAATCCATGAAACCGACAGTCAAAATGTATTAAAATTTGTCAATAAAGTGCCGCGTTTTCAATGTTATCACTTCTGTATGATCTTCGAGATTCGGAAAATATTGTCATTATATCTGATATCATCCGAGAGATAAAATGATAAGATTGAGATACTGCGACCTTCTTGAAGACATAATGATGCTGGAATTGTATAGTTGGATTGTTTAGAGCCACAGAATGTTCTCGTGGTGACCCTTAGGTTGTTAGAACTACCTACATAATTCTGTAGTCACTCGAATTATGGGTTTCAAGCCTAGCCTACATAGTCTTCCATGCACTTGCCTGGAAGACTATGTTTAAATGTAAGTGACCCCAGTGTTAATTTAAGTTACCCCAGTTTTGAGACAAGTGAACATGATTGAGCGAAATCCTGAACTTAAAAGTGTTAAACTCAACACTTTTAAGTCCAGGATTTCGCTAGACTTGTCTGAAATCAGCGACACGCATTGTGCTAACGAAAGCTAAAGTCAGCGATTATTATTTACTGCCAAGTGCCAAGAAGCATCTGTGAGTCAAATAGTCTAGTTCGGAAACCGTATGGTTGGTCGCAAGTCAATATGTAATCCGATTGTACGGTACGTTCAGATTCATGCAGATCCAATCAGAGCTTACAAGATTTGTGGTATTGGTTACTATGTATTGTCTGTCTAGTACTGACATATTCACTATCAACCAACTCAGACATTTTTTTTTTATTTTAAAGCAAAGCCTGTATAGGTATGTAGAACTAACATTCAGTAGAAAGAAGTGGATAATGCACCCAAAACAACCATTTCATTAAAAATGTTGTACATGGCACATAATAATTATTTTATTATATTTTTGGGTCGAAATCATTAAAAGTTAGTAAATAGGCTTTCGGAAAAAAAATCTAGAAATTTCAGAAAATACTTTGGTCAGTTAAATCTTTATGCTTCAACTTTTTGACCATCCAGACGCTGCTAAAATACATTCTCAGCCTTGTCAAGATGTCCTTTTTCACAGTCAGTAACCGCACTTTGAATTCTTTTAACCCTGTTAATATTACTCCATTTCTTTGTCTCTCGAGATTCATCTTATATTCAATCTCTTAGCACATCAAAGTAATCACTTTAATAAGGACGAAGTCGCGGTGCTCCCTTGTATCAGCATAACTCTCTGAGCTCCACCCGATAACTTATTCCTGTCCATTGACTCTTAGAACTCGAGCGGGAAGATAAGCGGCTGATATAGCCTTGTACATATATTTCTGGATTAGTGGGATCCTTCACATTGTTGCTATTTTCAAAGGAGAAATGATGTCAACAAGAAGTAGCCAGTTGAATTTGTTAATGATGTATTAAATAAAATTGTATAACGTATTATCATATATATTAAGTGTTGACAAGCTCTTCAAATTGATAGATAGCGTGTCAATAAAGTGATGGAAATGACAAACACTAATAAATTAATTTTAAGAAGTCCTTGGTGTGAGAGATTAATATTCTCTAAATTAATTTGAATAAAAGTAGGATGATGATGAAGAGCATGGAAGGCTGATGGTTTGCAAGCTTTTGAATGATGAAGTGGGTGTCACAAATTTAACTCAACACCTCAAAAGATATCATTATTATGGACAACTTTTACTAATGGACCAATCCTGAAATCGTCAAAAAGTTGAAAGTAGCTTTAACACGAGAAATTACGAGTAATAACTACCACTTTTATCTATTACGCCTTGTATGTACTCGTATATGGTGCAGAACCAAAACTTAAAAGTAAACTGATTGCTAATTTACATCTAAACACGGATATTCATGACTCCAATGAAACAACTCAACAAAATAACTTTGATGATCATAAACTTATAATCACAACAAAGCTGATTCAATGGTGGCCATGATCACGATAAAACGTCTTCCTTCGTGTCGGCTCATAATATTGATGTCTTTCTTATCCATCTCAACACGGAAACGAGTACCTCTACCATAATCTTGAAGATTGTGTCATTCAACTGTGACTTATCTAAATTTTCCATTTATTTTACACAACACCGTTGAATTTGGATGTGTGAAAATGTTAACAAAGACAATGGTTTTATTGAAATGTAGATCCTATAAATATAAATAATAATAACAGCCGCACGGGTTGCACTTCTAGGTGAAGTTATGCTTGCCGAGGTCAGTCTGTGGACGGGTACCAAGCGTGCTCTGTGCCTTGGAAAGCCTGTTAAATCGTTGGTTGTAGCTGCCATTAAAGCATCTTAAACATTCGTTGCGAGAAGTTGGAAACCAGGGATTCTGACAGCAGTCTTGCCATAGTGTATCGTGTACTAGCCTGGCACCTGGCTCGACACATTTCAAATAACGTTTTGAAGTTTTTTAATTAAAATTAAACAATTCGATTTCGTTGAAAAAAAAATTAAACACCTTAGCATCACTTTTACCGTTGCGTTTATATTATTTTCATCGAAATCAAATTGTTCATTTTAAATTAAAAAGTCGAAACGTCATTCGAGCCAGGTGCCAAGTTAACGTGTACGGGTAATAACCCGGTTGAAGAGATGAGGTAAGCAGGTCCTCCACGTAAAATTCAGGTACTCAGCTGAATCCGGTTTGACTGGAAGCCGACTTCAATATTATGTAGTTGGGAAAAGACTAGGCAGATGATGAACACCGTTTAGTTTGGATGTGTGAAAATGTTTATGTACATGTTTATGTCAATCGAGTTTTTATGTTGACGCTATTTGGGATGCACGAAGGAGCCTCCTCGTGTAGCGTAATTTGTTCCATCAGACACTTAACTGAACCGAGCACTCGTTGCATCCTGGACAGTCTCACCTAACACCTTATAAGACTGGCCAATCCTTCCCCTGTGGTGGTAGGGCTAACGCCCGCCTGGTTCGCGACCACCCTTCCACTGGAGTCCGGCGTGAAGCAGCCTGCTGTGTTTCATCCATCGCTTTCCATTAGGCGTAATCGAGGTCAAGAGCAAGCCCATTCCTCAATAAAAAATAAATTGGCTTTTTATGGGATTGCATGGAAACCTATTTGTTGTCATGCCAATCCGTTTGATAGTAAGCATCATTGAAATGGTTTGGTGATAGGTAATTACTTATCGGTCATTATCCTAAATCTAGGCTGTTATTGAGCACTGTGATAATTATGCTGATAATGCTAAAATGAAGCACAACTATTGTTTTTGGTGTTTTGACTTCGTTTGGAAAAAAATATCTGACCACGACCTGACTTTTCATTCGTTCAACTATGGAAAGTAAATAATTTTTGGGATGCATGAAGGAGCCCAATTTGTTCCATCAGACACTCAACTGAACCGAGCGCACGGCGCGTCCTGGACAGTCTTACCTAACACCTTATAAGACTGACCAATCCTTCCCTTGCGGTGGTAGGGCTAACGCACGCCTGGTTCGCGTCCACCCTCCCACCGGAGTTTGGCGTCAAGCAGCCTGCTGTGTTTCTTCGACGCGTGGGAGTACCAGTGCCTCAAGGCATCTTCTGGGCACGCTCGCTTCTACATGGTCTTCATTAATCGCTTTCCATTAGGCGTGATCGCGGTCAAAAGTTAGCCCATTCATAAATAAAAAAGAAATAAAAAAAATGAACTTGTACAAGGCTTAAAATTTTGTACCTAACGAGCAGTTCGCTAATTCATCGACATAGTACCTCTGATAAAGTTTAATACAAATGGTCATGATTATTTCCTATTCAAGAAAGAACTGAAAAACAAAACTGATGCACAATTGAACTCTTAGTCTTTAAAAAAAGTTATTTAACACCGACTTCCGAAATTAAATTTATTTTGAACTTTGTAGTGTTTTTTGGAAGTCAGTTTCTTTTTTTTGTGAAAAAGTTTTTTATTTTTCACGTTTTAGTGGTACCCCACACCTAACAACACCACTGCAAAGTCACAGGAAAGCAAAAATACGCAATTTCGTATACATGGATGATTTTTCCACATATTTTTTCCAGCTATTTGGTTTTAAAAACCAAACTACTTAACCGATTTTGATAAAATTTCAATGGGACCATTTGGGAAGTAATTTTTCAAATCGGTTGGCAGGCGACGGAGATATGCGCGAACAAACATAAAAAAAAAATACAAACATCCGAATGGAGAACCTCCTACTTTTTTAGAAGTCGGTTAAAAAACGATAAAGACCTACCACCAAGTTCAAGAACGTCGGTCACCTAGTTGCAGGTCGGTCATTGACGACTGGCAGTCTGACGTACCAACGTTCTCGACCTCTGTAACTTTCAGCTGACGAATTGACGGGTTCAGAACTAAATATAATATCTGATTTCATTCTAAAAGCATTTACTGGTTTATTGGAAACTTTGTTTGTACCAAGTGGTTTTAAGTTGAAACTGATGTACTCGTAAGTAGATTAGATTTTGTCTAAATTCAACGTAGTGTCTTTATTAGTTCACTCAAAAACCGACCACTAGTGAAGCTCGGGCACATAGTGTGTGTAGTAAGCGAATGCTAAAATGCCAAAATTATGACTGATCACATGACATTTTGACAGCGTTTGTCAATCCCATGCATTTTTAACATTTTTATAACTTCTCTAAAGCCTGGACAATAAGATGTGGCGATACTTCATGGAGACCTAAATTCAGTGGTCTTTTGTAATATTTGAAACTACTCATAAATTAATTAGAACTTCTCTGCACATGCTGCAATACTGATTTTTGTCAGTGAGATAACTTTTTAACTGGGACAATTTTATTCAACTCTGATAATTAAAAGTTTAGGCGTTCGAAGCCACCGAACAAAAAAGTTATTCGTAGGTACTCGAATTTCCAGACTTTACATTGCCATTTTATATCAACTATTCTCTCATGTGAACATCACTTACTCAAAATTCAAAGATTTAATGATCCCTCGATATTTAATTAAAATGTTGGCATTAATACAACTTTATCTACTTCAAACCACTTTGGATATTTCGGTGGTGAAATTCCTAAAGACTTTCGAGAGTTTGAAATTTCAAGATATTTGTTTTGACAGTTCTAGAACCAATCTCGAAACTTTAATATTAAGGAATTTATTTGTTCTACTAACAATAATATTGATACGTAATTCGATGATACTCTCTTGTGTGTTGTTGAAGAGATTTCATTTTTGTTAATATTGAGTTTATGATCTGGTAAATGTACTAGGCATTTGCTGGATGTGGGAATAACAGCACTAGTCGATGTAAAAAGAAGAGTGTTTCATGGATGAACGTCTTTCACTTAAAGACGCGTTTACAAATGGGTTGTCAAATCATTACTTTTATACACAAAAGTATGTTATTAAATAAAATGCTTTGCATTCTTAAAATGTTTTTCGCATGAATTGTTGAGAAACTGTACCTATCTAAAATTGTAATGATTTTACTACCCATCTGTAAAAGCGTCCGATGATTATAATCATAACACGTTATTTTTAGCTCCAAATTTCCTTAAGAAAGCCTAATCATAGCCAAACACATTTTGACGAGTTCTCTTGAAAAAATCCAAAAAAAAATAAAGACTTCTGCAATATATTGCGACACAGGTGGTATTGGATTTATATATTTTCCTGTGTGACTTCTTACATTTCCTTGTAATAAATTTCAATGAACTGCCAATTTCCCTAATTTTTAAGCAATGTTCGCATTCGCATGTCGGTTGCAACCTGTCAAAAGGCCTAGGTAGAATTTGCACTCTAATAAACCAAGAATTTTATTTCGATCCGACATACATACAAAGCTAATAGACAAGTAAGTATGCAACCTAAAACAAAAAAACGGTTCTTTCCTATCAATTTCAAAACCTATTCTTTATTTTCGTGACAATTTAAAAGTCGAATTATTTCCTGCCAGCTTTATTATAAAAGAAATGTGAGCTTAGTTAATTTGAATAGCTAAATTAGAGCATACTAACGAAGATTTTAAGGAGATTTTTATCTCGAACTGAACATTGACATGTGAAATTCCTATGACATTATGTTGTTATTTGTAATATTATTATTACAAATAACATTGACATTAAATTCGCGATAAACTCGGGGCACACCGGTGTGCCGGCCAGTGCTCGAGCGATTTTTACAATGAAAATCTAAAGTTTTAAATTAAACTTTATAAATAGAAATACTAAAAGAATGTAACCATATTTATCACAAGTTGAAGGGGAAAATCTATAAGTCCGTGATAAGACCTGTCGTCGCACTATATGGATCAGAATGTTGGGCTGTGAAAAAGAAAAATAAAAATAGATTTCATGTAGCGGAGTTGAGAATGTTGAGGTGGAGTAACGAGAATGGATAAAGTGGCGCCATTGACGGAAAAGTTGAAAGGTAACCGCTTGTCCTGGTATGGTCATGTGAAGAAGAGGGATGAAACGCATGTAACTAAAAGGGTTATGAATATAAATTTGGATGGATGGAGAGGACGAGGGAGGCCAAAGAAAAGATGGATGGATTGTGTGAGGAGCGATATGAAAGAAAAAGGAGTTAGTGATAGTGTGACGGCTGATAGGACAGAATGGAAAAAAAAAACGTGTTGCGCCGACCCCATTAACATGGGATAAGGGCAAGAAGATGATGATAACCACAAAAAATTAAGTTACTACCTAAGCCCTGCAACAAAATTGATTGCGTCCATACTGTTGCATAGGTCACGAGACCTAAAGAATGGCGTAAATGAATGATTACTGAAAGTACTGTAAACCTCAGAGACAATAAATTCACAAAAGTCAAGGAAAACACATCGGTAGCATAAAACATGGATTCTTATCGGGATAAAGATCTCAGATAAGCTGAGAAGATAACCAATGATACAGCAGTTATGAGGACAAACATGAATGGAGGCGCGTGTGCAAATAATATCGACATACGTACTCATAAAAATATACATGGAGAAGTAAACACACGAGTGGCGTCTTTCCGTTCTATGCTTGAATGCAGATGTAAGAAACTGCTCCTGTACACATCACACAATTCATACTATTTTAAAATCTACGTATATACAGAAAAGACATTGAAACATTTTTAGTTTACGATTTAATAAATATGAATGGCTTATCATAATTCATAATATTATTAAAAAAATGTATGATACTGAGTGCAACGTAAATTAATTCATAATTTGTGACACTTTAAGTGGGAGGTCATAATTATCACAACCTTAGATATAATAAACGGATTTGTACACATATGTACTGCCACTGTATATTATGGAACCAGGAACTCGCAGGGAGATTCCGTCGGGTAGCGAGCGATGGGTGTCTCGCCGTCCAATAGGGACCAGGCCTTGGTCAACGGCGTGTTGTGTCCCACGCGCGCCTCAAAGAGATGTCAGCATAATGGACAGGCCAGTGTCTGCCAGGGTTTCGGAATTTTTCGAAAGAGTTACCGCGGCCCTGAAACGCAAAGGGCATTTTGAAGGAATGCGGGTGGGTTTGAGTCAGTAAGAGTCTAACACTTCTTCCCATTCCGTCCGAGCAGGAGAAGTTGTTTGATGAGGTCCTAATAAAACAAATAAAACAATATCTACTTATGTCATTACGAAGTTTACACGCTGATTTGCCTATATCTTAAAAAAAATACAACCGAATTGAGAACCTCCTGCGGTTTTTCAAGTTTAACACCGTCGTTCTGGCCTTGTACATAATGGAAAGACGCACATGTGTGTAATGTGTATGCACCGTACGGTATATTTGCTAAAGATAAGCGGAAAGCAGACCATTATTTAAATGAGAATGCAGTAGTTGTTTGTTTTACTACGATTGCTAATGAAGAATGTGCACTGGGAACGTTCTGCAGATTTATGCATTGGTTATGTACATTTTGTAAATAAAGCTTAGGTATAAGGATAGGGTGAGAATGTAGTTGTATGTATATTGGGCGTCTGGTTTAAAATTTGAAAATCACGTCAACAAAAGAAGGCGATATTAAGTTATTACTCGAGATAAATGTACAATAACGATCATTGACTCACATACATTCATTGACATTTTATCAATGAACACCAAATGCAGTTGCGTCAAAGTTATTAGCATCTTAGAGTCTGCATACACTGCACAGTGATAGCGAGATGATGACAATTATCTCTTAAATCAATAACAGAGTTTCACAACATTGATGAAGCTAATTAAACTAAAAAGTGGCGATGGATGGTTTTTAGTAGAAGAATATTCAAGTACTGCCAATAGGCTCACGCTTAGTTCATGGGAATCAAACAAAACTGGCGAAAAGTAGGCGAACTACCTCGCCTGTTCTACCCCTTGGGGAATATAGGTGTGATTGTGTTAAATTACCAATATCATAAAATATGGTACACTAAAATACTTTGAAATTAAACCATTCCATCATCTGCCTAGCCTTTTCCCAACTATATTGGGGTCGGCTTCCAGTCAAGCTGGATTCAGCTGCATAACAGTAGTGCGGCTGCCTACCAGACCTGCCTACCATCTTGGCATTATTGGTGTCAGATTTTCTGGCTTCTGACAATCCGTAACGACTGCAAAAGGTCTACAAAAAAAAATGAAATAATGATATTATTAGATCATCATCACATATGACAATAAATTAATGAACGAGTAAGGATGTCGCCCAACTGGGTCACATTCCTTTAGCTTTTGAACAGAAATGTGAAATACTGTGACTCACTTTACTCTAAGTATAATAAGTAGGTTATTGTTGGGATTAACTTACTAAGACTTGCATAATTTGATGTGAGGGACGTGGAACTCTTCATTCTAATCCTAGTCTTTATCAGCTTTGTGTAATTTGCTTAGAAGGATAATGTTATCAGCACATTTATAAGATTCAGTTGTATTTGTGAGATATTTGTTATTTTTTTGTTGATATCAAATCGAGACGAAAGGTTTTCAAGACGTGATTTATTTATTATTATAAGCATTCTAAACAACTTCACCAGAGAAACTGAAAAGAGATAAGAAAAATGAAATGAGAAAAATGCTACATGCCAACTTTTTTCAAAAAACAAAGGCAGATAATAATATGAAATCGCTTAGTTCTAGCTGCAATACATCCATTTCCTCAACTGACAGTTTACGTAATACAAGATATAACTCTAAAACAGCGACAAAGTTTAAGTAGAACATCATAAATCATTTATTTGGCAACGACTATAACTTCAGTACTAGATATTTTTCAACAATAATAATAATAATAATAACAACAACTGGCAACTCTCGTTGGCAACACAAGTTGTTTTATAATCATTCAAGTAATTTTATTTTAAAATAACAGTTTTGATCCTACTTATACGCAATTTTCAAACAGAAAACCAGAATAAACGAAATAAATAATAAGTAACAAACTTTTTAGAATGATTTAGGCACAAAAATGAAACAAAATATAAGAAAATTATACGACTCGGACAGATGACATACAATAATGTCACCCATGAAATCGAAGAAAAGAAAATTACGACGAATATACTAATGAAAGAATGATTACGAGAGCAGCATCGCAACGTGCACGCCCACCACCCCCGGACCCGTCGCTCAGCTCCGCCTCGCCGCCGCCGGACATAGGATTACCAGTGTCACCGGCGGTTGCAGTCGCGTCGAGCTCGAGCGACGAGTATTTCTCTCCGCCGACGTCGCCAACACCTGTGCGTCGGCAGGGGAGAGGCCGGCCACCGAGGGGCTTGGGACCTAGGGGCCAACCGGCCCCGAGCCGGGTCCCCGCTACCGGTGGTTGTGTGCAGCGCATGAGATGGACTCAGTCCATGAACGAGAACGTCATGCGCGCATATTACGGGTCTACAGAGGGGGGAACTAACCTCACTGCGTACCGTGTCAGGATGCTGTCTCTGTTTCAGGACCTGGAACCGGCTGTGAACGTCTCGGCCCAACGATTGTCGGATCAGGTGCGAGTCATCCAACGTAGTCACAAGTTGGACGATGCCGCACTTGATAGGCTGCGCTCAGAGGTACTGAACAACCTTATCATCTCGACCCCGACACAGGCCGTGGTACCGGCGCCAGCTAGTGGCGCAATCATACCGCGGTCCAATAATAATAGTGATGAGGTAGATGATAGGGTTGTCACGGTAAGTAGCCAGTGCAACGATCGACTGAGGAGCGCGCTGGAGGATACGCTTCGCGAGTATAGATCAACTCCTACCGAACTTAGGCCCCGATTACCACGGTTACCTATGCACAAAAAGAATAGGGCGCTGGTGTGTGCCTTGGACTCGCTGCTGCAGAACATCTTCGAAAGCAGCGAGAACCTCGTAGATACGCACTCAATCCTGTACTGCGGGGCTGTTGCGGCATGTCGTATAGCAAACGTCAAGTTTCCAAATTGTGACGAGGCTATACGACCAAAATCTGCTGTACCAGCCTGGCAGTGCAGGATCGAGCGGCGTATCGATGAGGCTAGGGCACTCATCGGCAAACTATACTGCTTCAGGGAGGGCAATACAAGACCACGTGTGATGCGCTTTGTGAGGCGGGCGTTTTCGGGGACTGGAATCAGCCCTCGAGAATACACGTCCCGAGTCACAGAGCGCATCGACTTCCTGAAGCAGAAAGTTTGTGCATGGGCAAACCGTATTCGGCGGTATAAGCGGCGGGTTGATCGATACTCGCAGAATCGCATGTTCCAGAGCGATGAAAGGTGGGTATACAGAGCTTGGGAGCGACCTGAACAAAGTGTGACGGACGTGTGCAGACCGGATGATATCGTCACGAATACATTCTGGCGAAATATCTGGTCGGTGCCCGTCTGTCATGCCGAGGGTGGTTGGATGCGCGATGTCGAGCGCGTGTGTGAAGCTATACCACCAATGGAACTTATCAACATCACCCCATTGGATGTAGCCAAAGCAGTCCGTCCGTTACCAAACTGGAAATCTCCAGGACCGGACGGACTGCATAACTTCTGGCTAAAATGGTATAGCAGCTCACACGCACTCCTGGCATCTCAATTCCAATCATCCTTAGAGTCTGGGTCGCTACCACAGTTTCTAACAACTGGCGTTACCCACCTGCTCCATAAGACAGGTAGTCCCGCAGAACCCAAGAATTATAGACCGATTACTTGTTTGTCGACGGTCTATAAACTTCTTACATCCATTCTGAGAGTGAAAATTAATGATCACATTGAGAATAACTCAATTATGTCCGCTTCTCAGAATGGATGTAGGAAAGGGTTCCGCGGCACTAAGGAGCTACTCCTCATAGACATGGCCATAAGCCAACAGGTTCGTCGATCCCGCAAGGATCTGTCGACATGTTGGATAGATTACAAGAAGGCCTATGACTCTGTGCCACATACATGGCTCATGAGGGTGCTGGAGTTGTACAAAATAGATGCAACTCTACGCGCCTTCCTTGAGTCATGTATGAGGCAATGGAAAACGGTTCTTCGATATCCAGGATGTCGACCGATTCAAGGGAATGATGAGCCTGTATGGATTAAACGGGGAATATTCCAGGGCGACAGTTTGAGTCCACTTTGGTTTTGCTTAGCTCTGAATCCTCTTAGCACACTGCTGGAGGATTCAGGCCTAGGCTATCGGTTGAGAAGAGGTGGTCAAGCCATATCTCACCTCCTTTACATGGATGATCTGAAACTCTTTGCCCCCAACAATTTGCGACTGATGGAGCTACTGAAAGTAACTGAAACCTTCAGTAGTGCCATCAGGATGGAATTTGGTGTGGACAAATGTGCAGTCATGCATGTAAAGAAAGGGGAGATTATGGAATCTGAGGGAATTCAACTCTCGGATTCCATACAGGTTAGATCCCTTAGCTCAACCGAAACCTACAAGTATTTGGGTATGTCGGAAGCGTTGGGCATTAACGGTACTGACATGAAGCAATCGCTGAAGGAGCGCTTCTTTGGCCGCCTGAAAAAGGTTTTAAACAGCCTTTTGTCGGGCGGAAATAAGGTGCGCGCCTTCAACGGTTGGGTCATGCCGGTATTAATGTACTCTTTCGGCATACTCAAATGGACTCAAACCGAACTCGACGCCCTGGATAGAAGGGTCCGTACACTGCTGACTGCAAATCGGATGCATCACCCACGATCGTCGGTGATGAGACTGTACATCCCGCGTAAATGTGGAGGTCGAGGCTTTTTAAATGCTAAGACTCTCCACAACCGCGAGATGTGCAGTCTCAGAGAATATTTTCTCAAAGCCGATGTGGGTATGCACCGAGATGTGGTCACAGTGGACAAGGGACTCACCCCGTTGTCCATGGCGAAAGAGAACTGGCGCAAACCTGTAATACTTACTACAGATGACCGCAAGGAGGTATGGAAAGGCAAGGAGCTTCACGGGCGCTTCTATCGGGCTCTTTATGGGTCCGACGTAGATTTCCCGGCGTCCGTGGCCTGGCTACGTTTCGGTGATCTCTTCGGAGAAACTGAAGGTTTTGTTTGTGCAATTATGGACGAAGTTATCTTGACGAACAACTACCGGAGGCATATTATGAAGGACGGGACGGTTGACGTGTGTCGGGCATGCCACCGTCCGGGTGAGTCCATCAGACATATTATCTCTGGTTGTTCTCGTCTGGCTAACGGCGAGTACTTGCACAGGCATAACCAAGTGGCCAGGATTATTCACCAGCAACTTGCTTTGAAATACAAACTTGTGGATTCTGAGGTACCGTATTACAAGTATGTGCCCGACCCAGTTCTCGAAAATGACCATGTCACGTTGTACTGGGATCGGTCTATCATCACTGATAGGACTATCGTCGCTAATAAGCCCGATATAGTGGTGATAGACCGATTAGCGCGCCGCACAATGATAATCGATGTTACCATTCCACATGACGAGAACCTCGTGAAAGCTGAGAAAGAGAAACAAATCAAGTATCTTGACTTAGCGCACGAGGTTGTCGACATGTGGAATGTGGACTCGGCTGTCATTGTGCCGATCGTCGTTACGGCCAATGGCTTGATAGCCAAAAGCTTCGACGACCACCTGTCGAAGCTGGCGTTGCGCAGTTGGGTAAAGGGCCTGATACAGAAAGCAGTACTCCTCGATACGGCTCGTATTGTGAGGAGGTTCCTTTCTCTGGAGCCCTAACCACCGGTAGCTTGGACCCAGCTCCCGACACCGGCGGACTACTATTTTTATATTTTTATATGTTTTTTTATTGTTTTTTTTTTTGTTATTGAAATATTTAAAAATATAAAATGTATGTTAAAAAAAATAAATAAAGAGAATAATAATAATAATAATAATAATAATAATATCTTGGGACAACTCACACACGGCCATCTGATCCCAAGCTAAGCAGAGCTTGTGTTATGGTAACCAGACAACTGATATACATACTTATATAATTTATAAATACATACATATTATAGATAAATTACACCCAGACACAGAACAAACAATAATGCTCATCACACAAAGTTTGTCCTGGGTGGGAATCGAACCCACGACCTCCGGCTTTGCAGTCAGGGTCACTAACCACTAGACCAACAGGCCAGTCAAAAACAATGTAACGTCAGAAAGAACAGCTGGAACTATAATGATGATACGGCAGTATACAGTTCTTAATAAGAAAGCTAATTTCTTCCGCCAGATGAAAATCTTTAAATCTATCTCAGTGCTCCGAGAAATTACAACAAAGAGTACTTTGCGTAATGAAGAGTGTAAAAACGAGTGACAATGAAAGTGTAATTGTGTCTGTTTCATGAAAGAAGATTGAGTTATTAAAGGATTCTTTATAAGACAGGAGTTAAGTTAATGAAGTAATCGCTCGGACGGAGGACAAAGATAAATTAGTCAGGCTGAAAAACTAGAATGTAGCAACTGAAAACTTTCTTGTTAAGATCGCTTAACAAATTGATCGTTTGATTAGTTAATTATGTTACTGCCATTTTAAATTATTTTTGTAATTAGCATAAAAAGACATTATGTATTAGACCGCAGTGAGCTATCAAGAATAGTGATGAATGAATATTGAAACGTTGATGAATAGAGAGGGAAAGGAAGGCAAAATAATGGATTTAAAGTAAGAGAGAATGATAGCGTGAGAATGGAAACAGATTTGCTGCGATGACTACATCAAAACGGGATAAGGACAGGAAGATGACGATAATGGTAGTGAGCCACCAATTGATGCTTCCTTTCAGTGTTAACTGTTTCAAATAATTATTCGTCTTAAAAGCTAGACACACAATATTTATAAGGCAAAGCGAAAACTTTCACAGCTTCTCCTATCGTATTTTTCAAATTTTATAGACATAGTGTGAACTATATCCGAAACTTTCGAGAGGAAATAAGAAAAGTTTTTCGTCTGCAGAACTTTATACAAGCCATGCTTACGTTTAGTTTGAAGACACGTGTAAGGTTTAATATTCTGACGGTGTCTTCGTTAAAACAAAACTTTATTATCCTACGTTGTCTGAAAAAATAAAGAAAATAACATAAAAATATCTACCAGCTCTTGCTACGGTAACGCTGGCGTTCATATTTTATTTTCATGAAAAAAGCCTATATCCGTTTCCAGGGTTTAATCTATCTAGGTACCAAAATTTATCAAAGTCGGTTCAGTGATTTAGGCGTGAAGAGTAACAAATAAAAAAAAACCACTTTTGAATTTATGACATTAATGAGGATAATAAATAAGATAGTTAGGATATTTTAATTTACCTCTCCTCATCTTTTCATGAAATCTAGGTACAAACATACTCAAAATCCAGATTAAAATGCTACTGGTAGTTAAATTTTAAAGATCTAGTAAAACAATCACACTTGGAAGACAAAGTTGTTTCGTAAATCTAGGGCACTTCTTCAAAGAACAATATTTACATTGTTGTAATTTAAATTGAAATGTCAAATAGTCGTGGTATGTTGCCCAGACCAAATAACAGTGACGTCGTCGACGATCGTGTGCAAATAACAATACTGTGCGATTATCTCTTATGAGATAGTGTTAGTCTTTTATTTCAATATATCAAACAAAAACGGTCCTAGAATTGTCCCTTGTAGAACACCTGTTGTTTCAAACGTACGAAGTAACAACATGTCATTTTTTATACTTTTATATATTTTTGGCAGAAATAAGTATGAATCCTAATATTAATTTATTATCCCAAATCGAAACTTACAAAATTAACAAACATTAATTATACAGAAAATAGAATCAAAAGCCTCTTTTAGGAAATCGTCTCTATAAATCATACCTTAGTATATTACAAGTGATATTTTAAGGCTTTTAAAATATCGAACGAAAATTTTAAAGATCGTAAAACTCTGCGTGAACTGAAACACG
Organism: Melanchra persicariae; assembly: GCA_947386135.1. Taxonomy (NCBI): domain Eukaryota; kingdom Metazoa; phylum Arthropoda; class Insecta; order Lepidoptera; family Noctuidae; genus Melanchra; species Melanchra persicariae. Next base: position 1,364,311 of record OX376666.1, on the reverse strand, counting down.
GAAACCGATCTGTCAAGTACAACAAGCATGTCAATCATACAATAGTAGGTATAATGAAGCCTTTATCTAATCTCAAGTGTTTCGTACAAAACCGACGTAAACACTTGAAAAATTTAAAGTGAAACTGTTTCTATGAGGCCATGTTTCTCATTCTTGTGTGGTTAGAAAGGTTATATTAAGTTTTCATAATACTTAGATATTGAATTGACTTCTTGTCTGTGAAAGCCTGCTTCTTGCTTCTTGCCTGTCTGTTACGGATTTCGACGAAACTTAGCCACAAGAAGGAAATTTAGTGAACGGTGTTTGTCCGGCCCCGGCAACACACCGGTGTGTTGCGAATTAATCGCGAATTTAATGTTTATTTACCTATTACATAAGATTTATTTTATTTTAGGGAATTTTCAGATGTTGGGGCTGAGCGGTTAAAAATTAGTCGAATTGGCCCTCAAGTCTGGGATTCGGATATATGCATATCCGAGTGTGGTCTTAATGGCTTCGCCCGTGTCGACTTTCCAGGTGAATGTTCTCTTGAACATTCACCCTTCGAAAATTATCTCAAGAGGAATAATTTTTGACATTCACACGGGCGAAGCCATTAAGGAACGCAGAGTTAGTTAGGAATATGAAAGACAATGGTCAATTTACTAAAAAACTTAAATTCTCTCTTAAAATGTGACACACAGGAACCTTGTCAGAAAAGGTTTCATACCATCGAGATACTTATCATACACAGTACAGATACCTGAAACCAATAGAAAAAGTCTGGAAGGAACTCTGAAGGACAACCGCAACTTTTCGCTTGACATCACGTTGCCACCGTCAACTTATAGTCATGCACGAATAGCAGTTATATACGATATCGGACGTGACCACATTCAAGATGTTCGTGAGATCCTAAAAGTTATGACAATGGAAATGGAATGTATCACCCTGGATATGTCGAATATTTTTTTTCGATTCATATCCAATTCCAAAACAGTATGGCTGTATCATGCTGAGAGGAAAGCAGTTTGATGTCGATTAGTTTGGTCACATTTTACCTCATTATTGACATGTTACATGACATTGTAGGTAGCACATTACCATACAGTTTACCCACGGCAAGAGGCACTTTTATATCATTACGTTCATTACGAGTATCAAAACTGACCACCCATATGAGGAGATCCTACAGTTTGTATATTTAGTTTATTTATAAGAGTACTAATAAAAAAGTAAAGTACACAACATCATAATTATTATTTATACCGCTTTCAACAGATTCGGTCTAGTAAACTTGGACAAATAGACTGTAGCAGACGTAAAGATTTTTCGGAACCTTAAAAAGGTGAAAATTGGAAATATTGGAAGAAGTACAAGAAAACAATCGTCGTCTAAATAGTGAATGTGAAAGTTTGCGTACCAGTTCGTAATTATTTATTTTAAGAAATCCTTTCAGCGGCTAGTAGGATATATTTTCGAAAGATTAGATCCAGGTAGATAAGGTCACCAGGCATTTAGCCTTCTACCTTGATCACACAGACTCGTCGCCATTGTTAAATTCAGGTCACTGTAGAATTTCAATCATGGGTAGTGCAGCCTAAGAATGGATTGTGACCCATTTTCTTATTTATTTATTTATTTACTTATTTATGTACACACAATAAACTTAAAAAAGAAAATTCCATACAGACAAAAGAGCACAAAGGTACTGCTTATTTCAAAAGAAATTTCTTCCAGCAGACCTGCGATAGAAAAGCGGGATTAGAAAAGTAGACACAGTGTGTAAAAGGGCAGAAACGGAAACTTAAAATAGACTATACTAACTTAACTAAAACATATTATTATCTATTAATAAATATAAATCAAACTACAATAAACATACAAACAAATATACTTACATAATAAATTTCTTCTCAATTTTCTTTTATAAACTTAAGAAATAATGAGTAATATTGTCTACAGTATCTGAGAAGACGATTTTGTCAGTATTTTTTTCAGTAATCCTATATTTTACAAGGTAAACTATATTATCCTTTAAACATTTTAACGACGAAATTCTACTTTTAACCTTTCCTAGACCAATTCTGAAATCCCTTGGGCTGCGGCACCAATTCATTGATTAAATAGAAAGGTTCACGAAAATCGTTCGCCGAACAAATTCCAAGTTTTAAATGGCAATGTGTTGTCAGATTAATGCGATAAAGTTGTGGAACTCATCGCTGGAAGCAATCAGCTGCTCGCTATGTAAAATTGGGGAGCATTTAGTGATAGCGGGCCTGCGATTATATTTTGGTTCTTGATATAATTAAAGTAAAGGTTCCACAAAATAAATTACCCGCAGAGAATTGTCGCGTTGTGCCTGTTTGCGAGTTAAGGGGGGATGCAATTTAGTGTATTATCTTGCAATTCTGTGGACCAGTCCTGACGAATTTTACTACACAGCTGACAATTGTTTCATCCATTCGCCGTTGGTAAAATTTATAAAATTATGATGGGAACTTGTGACGAAAAACAATGCCGAAAGGCCGATGCGCTACGAAACGTTTTGGGAACACATTTATTGTACGTACAGCTATGGAGTGGAATTTCCTGTCAGAATCTGTGTTTCCTGATAGCTACAACCTGGGAGTCTTTAAGCCAAGAGTGAATAGGTTACTTTTAAGTGTGCTCCATCTTCGACCACATCATCGCTTACCGTCAGGTGAGATAGTCGTCAAACGCGTACCTATTTAATAGTAAAAACTGTTTCTGGCCAAGTCTCAAAAGATTCTTGTAGCGCTCTACTTGTAACTGCGACATAATACTCATATCTTTAGTTGTCCAAAATGATACTACATTTTGGACAACTAAAGACGCTAAGCTTGAAAGGATCTATGAATAGGGTAAAGAACCTTACATGTCTATCTGATAGTATTGACAAACCAAATCCCAAAGCGATGTGACGTCATAAATAAAAGTCGGCACCATCAACCAAAACGTCTGTTTAAGAAATGCACGTAACTTTTTGGGTTGTGAGTTGCGACGCAACGTGACATAACTTTGATGTGTGTTTGACTCAGCTGGTTGGAAATGCTGCTTAGTATTAAAATTGTCGCAGTAGGGAACGCTCTTAGGTCTATGTTCTATGTTCTTGCTCAGATGTGACGCTTCCTGGTTTCGAATCCGTGATGACTGCCAAAGATTTACAAATGACCAACGCTTTAACGTACTTTCCAATGCACGAGCTGCAGTGTGATTCAGTAAACATCTTATCGTGTAAATTTAGGTGAAGTGAACATGGAGAGAGCTGTCGATCTATGCAAATAAGATGGAATGACAGTTCACGTCATGCTCAGTCCACCTAAGTGTACACGGTGAGATGTAGACAGAAAAGAACGGCTGATATATTGTATGGTAAGAGGTTATTTCTGGACCTGATGAACTGTTGCGATTTCGAGAATTACCTCAATAACAGAAACCTACACTACCACAGTGTGCCTGTGTGCATAAAGACTACTTAGCATCCCGAAAAATGCATACAAATAGAACAGAATCGAAACCTCAAGAAGAACTAGTTACAAATAACTTTATTCACTAAGAAAATGAATAAGGAAAGCATACAATGAAAGACGACGAGATAGAGAGTGAACAAGACAAAAGTATAACTGAACCTAATCTTCAAAACATTGAATTTACATACAGACAGAACTTGGTAACTTTTTTCAGCAACGTTATTGCACATAAAACAAGATAGTCAAATGTCTAGACGCTTAAATAAATGGTATTTTATTCATTGAAGTTAAGATGGATATTAAATTAAATCAGAATAAATGGAGACTAGACCGAGACTTCAAATTGTACTAATAAAAAATTAAATGTTCCAAGGATATATCGAAAAACTCGAGATGAATAATAAGCTAACTAAGTTGGATGATCCGCACAGGACGCTACGGAGCTCAGATTCAGGATTGGTACAGAATCGAAGCTGTTTAGTATTTACATCCGTAGTTGAAACGAGCTTTCTAGAAATTACTTGCGGCGGCGTTTCGAAGTCTGTTTTTGTGAATTTGAAGCTCATAACAGATTAATTCTTACTCCAAATAAATGAATAACTAATCGATGCGACGAATCTTTAAATTCGCGTTCGCTGTTGTAATTGGTTTAATGAATATTCAACACCCAATTGCATCATTTGACTTTTTTAATAGCCACTTTCCTGAAACTGAAGGGAATTGCGCAAATATTAAATTTGTGTGTGACTAAATTACCAGAAAATACAAAATCTACGAAAGGTGGACAGATGATCGAACAAATGGATAGGACGAATCGAAGACCACTTCTTCATTTTACCACAGAACCCAAAGCCAGTCGCCGTTGTTGCAAGGAATCCGACATACAATGCGTACTACAGGGATGGCGGATCGGCTAATTGAATTCGGCTTCGTCTGTCGGTTCCACCAACAGCCCAGCTGTGTAGAGCTATAGCTTCGTAGGTCTTGTTAAATTGAATTTAAGCTTTTGTACTTTGGACGGAGTGCAAAATTCACTATTTTCATAGTCTCGTGACTAAATAGAAACAGTTGCATGGGTCGATTCTCACTGTTAAACAAGGCTTTCGAGGTAGATCAGAATCTAGAAAATCGTACTGATCTGATCTTGCTAAGAAGTACCGTGTTACCCAGCTTCTCGGTTATGGAGTATAGATAGGCAGTGTCGCTCCACGTAAAATACTGTCGGTCGATTTTGTAGACATGTTGAAGTGAAGACTTCGGTGAAGTGATCACGAAGTGAGCTGTCATTCCATCTTGATTACATGGATTGACAGCTCACTTCGTGATCACTTCAGTGCAATTCTGTAAATACGTCGAAGTGAAAATATGGGCTTCACTTCGACGTATTTACAGAATTGCACTGCTGGTATGTAGGTGAATCTGGTTTGACTGGAAATCGACTCCAATAATTATATTAGGCTGGGCAGATGATGACATGATCATTCTAGTTTTGATATTGTATCATATAGTTATGATCATTTATTTTTTGCTTATTGTTCAGATCTTCACTACGTAATTGAATTTGGCTTCGTCTGTCGTTCTCAACAACATTCCAGCTGTGTTGAGTTAATGCTCCATAGGTCTTGTAAGGTTGAAATTGAGCTTTTGTATTACGGATGTCGTTCATATTTACTATGTTATACATATAATGATCATTCAAGTTTTTATTATTTATTTTTCTTTCAACGTTGTTCAGGTTCACAGTCGTGGGCTACCTACTTATTTGAATTGGTATTCTGTAAAAATCGTACTGTGTAAACTAAGCCGAAGTGAGCTGACAAGCCTTAGCTTTGGGAGCAATAACAGCCGGTCGATTCTGTAAACATGTCGAAGCGAAGGCTTGGGTGAAGTGATCCCATTGAAATTTCATCACAATCGGTTCAGTAGTTTGGTTTTTAAATCCAAATAGCCAGAAAAAATATGTCATCCAAGTAAACGAAATGGCTTTCCTGTGACACGAAATAATGTCATGTGTTTAAAGTTTTACCAAATGTTGAAAGTTATTTTAAATGAAAAATTAATCTTAAAACATAAACAAATTGTTATTGCAAATAGCAACTCGTTTTTCCATAAAAGTACCCACATCAATAAAACATGTAAACGATAATGATAATTACACACTTAAATCAATGGATCCATAGAGAATCTCGCATTGCACATAATTTACAGTGCCAACTGCGATATAATATAAATAAGTTGTGATGCAATAACTTCCAACCTGTTGACCTTATCTTGAGGTCCTGGCTTATGACTTAAGCCTGTTTTAATTTTTGTGCTTGTGTTTATTACTTTTACTAAGTAATGATTGACATATTCATATTTTTAATTCAATATTGATAATCTTACTTTCGGTCATTATCAGTTCACAACTGTAAGCGATAATGTGGTCGACGATGGCGAACGATTGCCTAGAAGTAACCTATTCACTCATAATGACCTAAATAACTCCAGGTTGCAGCAATCAGGAAACACTTAAAATCATTTATTTGTTTATGATCACGACCGAGTTGTTCACTTTTCTATCCGCAATGTGTTTTGGCAACGTAAGACAGTTCATATTATTTATGCACAACTTTTAAGTGCGTTTCAGAAAGTTTAGTTCCTGTCTACCTATATTTCTATAAAACTCTGAGCCAGCCCAGCAACAACCATACTTAAGGCACATAAATATTATTATCATAATAGGAATTTACCATATCTGTAGTAGGTACAGTCAACCATATGTCAGAGTAACACTTCAACCCATACTTACTGCTACAAAATGATGATGCCAGCAAAGTTCAGTTGTTACCATGGATGAACGGTCAACTGTACTACATATAATATGTAGTTCACGGGTCAGTGAACAGACTGTATTATTATGACCGTATCGCGGCGTCAGATCGTATGCAATCAATAGTTGCATTTAGAGATTAGATAGACGATCCTTCAAAGCAATTGTATGGACGACTTTTGCTTTAATTCGTTTTAAGTAATGCATTTGCATGTTATCATAAATCTTTCTGAAGTGGTTGATAAACAATGAACTTCAAACATTGCAATGGCCAGTTGTTGAGATTTTATTTCGACCTATCATTGTTGTGTTAAGCGTTATCTTCATTATCATAATCAAAGATAGGCCTATCTCAAGAAACGCCTGTCAAGCGCGTCAGCATTTTGTGAAAACAAATTCAGTAGTATTCCTGTTTTTCTTGTAAGTAATAAGGATCTCACTTATTTTAAACATTAGTAACATCGTCTTTGACAACTGGCGTAGATTCTTTTGTAAGGAGAACAGCATCTAGCCATCTTTTTAAGGTTTCATACCCAAAGGGTATAAACGGGACCCTATCACTAAGATTCCGCTGTCCGTCTGTCTGTCTGTCTGTCACTAGACTGTATCTCATGAACCTTGATAGCTACAGTTGAGTTTTTTTTTGATACATATTTCTAAAAACAGAATAAAATAAATATTTCAGTGCGGCTCTCATACAACAAGCGTGATTTTTTTATAGATCATGCACTTGGCTGGTTTTTTGAATGTCAAAATAACTCGATATGCATCGTTCTTTGTAATAATATCACCATCATACTAATAGATTACTTAATCTGTGCTTATAGCCTGAATTCGCCCATTGCAGGATACGAATTCGCTCTTTTCTTGTGCCAGTGTTCTCTTGTCTGTCTTCAATAAATAATTTTATCTAAGTACTAACATCATAACCTATGAACATCATCTATTTAACATAACATACGCCTCTCAGCTCAATTTCATTAACACACGAACTTAAAATAACATTCCCATTAGTGTTGCCTGCATTAAAATGACAAAGGTCAGTCGACATATTATTAAAAGCTATTGGACATACTGTGTCTGCGTTAAATGTATTTTCAATTAGTACTTGGCAGAGTGCTAAGTGGTTATTATAAACTAACGTAGTAACAGTGACCGCAACAGAGCATGAAATGTTTGGATCGTGGAACGGTGGAACCCTGTCTATTAAAAACCTTACTCCAGGGGTTCCCAATCTTTTTACAGTGGGACTTCCTTTAATTTTTTTTTGCAGTAACGTACTTGTAAAAGAAGATAGTTAGCTAGGTAGATAGGTAGCTTAATTTGGACAAACTAGTACGCACAATCAATGTGACGATTGAATCTAGGGGCACGGTAGAGCCCCCGCCAAAACGAGCCAAGCGAAGCGCAAGAGCACTACCTACCTTTTCTCGAAGTGTTTCGTCGTTTCTTTGAACCCTCATAGAGTTGCTTTCCGATGTACCATATAGTTCATATTCTCAGGATATGCTGTCAATAATAGACTTACTAAACATACACAATCTCAATTGAATAGCTCTAATACTTTAGATTTTATTGATATCTAAAACTGACACACCCAGATAAACTTATAACTTTCGCCCCCCATCTCCTAAAAAATGGGGGGGGGGGGTGGAAGTTTGAATGAGACTTTTACCAATTTTATGAATTAGGACATGAAAGTTTACATGGGACTGTAGACAGTAACTAAAAAACCTATTCATAAGTACTTACAAGAACCTCCGCCTTAATCAAGAGTCTCATGGTAGGTCTCAGTTATTTACGCCCTTTGACGACGAGGTGAGCAAATCGACTGTAAAAGTAAAAATGTATGGCTTGGCTGTTTCGTTACTTACTTCAAAAACTAAATATTTGCATCACCTCCACGACGGTAGCGAAACGGCGAAGCCATACATTTTTACTGATATGTAGAATTTGTGAAGTTAGGGTCGGTAGAGTTAGGCCGTGTAGATTCAGAAACTTGGCACTATATGAGATCTGATATCTTTTTCACAGTGCAAACCTTATGTGGTCGTTTTGGCAACAATTTACCTACATGAAATGTTTTTGGTGGGTTTGCTTTTCTGATTAAGACTCACTGAAAAATATTTATCAAATTGTGTGCTTAAGGTTGATAAGTGGTTCGACCAATATAAATTTATTGCAAACTTGGCTTTACATCAGATCTTCAACAGATTTTGCATGCAGAAAGACTTTCTTAGAACAGGATGCCCCCATTTTATTAGCCGATTGCAGCATTTGCGTTTAATTTCGTGGCGGTTTGCCACGCCTCTGGGAAAGGACTGCAACGCCCCGGGGAGTCGCGACGCACAGTTTGGACTTAGTCTATTTATCATAATTTCTAGTTGTCTCCCAACTATGTAGCACAGTGGTTGGCATACGTGTGGAATTTGTGTTCGTATACATAGCGGTATGTAGGAAATATGTCGTGTAACTTTCTCATAGTAGGACGGCTCTTGAAAGACTTTGTCAGGGACCGTTGCTTCTAGCAAGTTTTGGTCGTGAGGTAGATAGTACACTTACAAAATTAATTAAAAGAACGATTACTCGAACACAGCCCTATTTAGCCACCAACAAATTATCGGTGTCAAAATTGTTGCATATTATCTTTAGAACATGTCATTTGAAAGAACACTTGCTAACAATGTTTTTCGAGCGTATGTATGTATGTATGATGCAGTTTAATAACAGATCTGAGGCCACAAACTGCATCAGACTGCTTGAAAAGCGACTTGTTTCGAACTTTTTAGTCGTTTTCAGCGGTCGAGTTATTTAAATGTTACTTTAAATTTCAGGAAAACCTTTAAAATATCTATGTTAAAGATTTTCCTGAAATCTAAAGATAAAACCTATTATATGTATTTTTTTTCCTTTTAAGCTCGGTAGTTTCGGAGATTAGGGGAGGGAATGGTCAATAGATAGATAGACGCACAACTGCTCCTATAAGAGTTCCGTTTGTCCGTAGGAAGGTTCGGAACCTGTATAAATTCACAACAATAAAACCGAAAGACTCACTCACCTTCCAATCTTACTCATCTGTGGGACCACACAGCGGACGAACTAACTGACATACAGGACATATAGCATAGTGCAGTATTAAAGACACAATAATCGTCTGTATGCAAAGCAGTCGGTGTTACGTCCGAATAAGCACAGGTAAAGATTTGCATGCCATGCAGCCGCGACCGGCGCATTTGGACAAGGCCGAGACAGGCTGCTACTTATATTTATCAAAGTCTAGCTACCGCCCGTGGCTCCATCCGTTTTTATGTCGAAAATTATCCCAAAGGAAAAACATTCCTGAGATAAAAAGTATCACATGTGTTATTTTAGACTATAATCTACCTCTGTACTAAATTTCATCAAGATCCATTCAACGGTTCTGACGTGATTGACCAACAAACATACACCCATTCAAGGGATAGTTGAACTTTCTCATTTATAATATTAGTATATCTATGATTAGTATAGAAGTATCTACATAAATAAAATATTTTTTTTAATATGTAGATTATTAATCCCTGTATCCCTTGGTTACGCCATAACTTGACGACTTTACCGACTTAATTCATCTTAAAAGCTAGTTTTTATTTATAATTCTCAATATCACAACTGTAGTGGTAGTGATTAAGTATGGAGCATGCTTTCCTTTAGAAGCAACCGTATCGCTCTAGACCAAAAACCTCCAGAAATTGATATGAAGAAACGCACACTACTATGGCTGGGATTGTAGGCGACCATCTACCAGATGATGGTGGCGCATCGTTGTAGGTACATCATGTTGTCCAATGATGGAATCGGCTTAAAAGCTGAAAAACAATTTCAATACTATAATCATCATCATATCAGCCGAAAGACGTCCACTGCTGGACATAGACCTCGACCAAGTGTCGCCAAAAACCGGTCCTGTGCGTCTCGCATCCATCGACTACCCGCGACCCTCACCAGGTCATCAGTTTACCTTATGGGAGGCCTTCCAACGCTGCGTCATCAATACTATATTTGACAAATATTTGTTCGGATCGGGAGTTAAATTCATAACCAGGGCCTACCATGAACTCTTATAGCAGGTCAATTTTAGACAAAAAATGACATATCGTGCTGGTTTGTACCATGAGCGCGCCTAGTAGCAGGCAAGCCAGCGATCACGTGACCTGAACCGGTGAGCAACTAGAGTCCGTCCAACAAAAGAAGTCCCGCGGAAATAAATGGAACTAACAAAATTTGTTATGGGATAGCGTACAGTTGCATAGAAACTACCGCCGCGGTTGCGGAACTTCTTTCGTTAGACGCACTCTAGCAGATCAAAAGTTGATATTATGCAGGTCAGCTGAAAATGCTCATGGTACAAAAACAAAACCTGTCAGATTTTTTTTATTTTATTTATGAATGCTCGAGCTCTTGACCTCGATCACGCCTGATGAAAAGCGATAGATGAGGTCCATGATGAAGCGAGCGTGCCCAGAAGATGCCTTGAGGCACTGGTACTCCCACACGTCGACGAAACACAGCAGGCTGCTTGACGCCGAACTCCGGTGGGAGGGTGGTCGCGAACCAGGCGGGTGTTAGCCCTACCACCGCAAGGTAAGGATTGGCCACTCTTATAAGGTGTTAGGTGAGACTGTCCAGGATGCGCCGAGCGCTCGGTTCAGTTGAGTGTCTGATGGAACAAATTGCGCTACACGAGGAGGCTCCTTCATGCATCACAAAGATTAAAATGCTGTGGTGAACTGCCTTGCACTTGACTATTATTCTAAAAGTTTATAGTAGGCCCCCAGCTGTGCAGAATCTTACCATTCAGCCGTTGCAGGAACAGGTTTACACGGAGTACCATCAATATAAATAATGTTTAAACCAAAGAAAACAACAGAAAATACATGTTAACATATCTGGTGGTGTCCATTTGCGGCACATTATCGTCGTCACCGTATTTTATAACACACAATCTTATTAAACAAGCGTTGTATTGATTCGCCATTTTATTGGCTTCCAACCGTAGCCTTACTTTTGTTTTTTATGGTAAGCCTGATCATCTGTTCTACAAGTTCTACCTGCGTGATAAACATGAGGTGATGTAGGCTACATCTGACATCAGAGGGTCTATTCTCTAAGCCCGAAGTCCGTTGTTCCGAACCCGAACTAAGAATGAATGACAACACGATTTGACCAATTTGACAGTTGTTTTTAGTTCAGGTTCGGGACTAATCGTAAGTCCGTAAGTAATAGTAGTAGAAAACGACCGACACTAAGGCCAAAACTACGGACTTTGGACTCAAAGAGTAAACCTCCTGTATCTATGCAGTTTATGTGCAGTTGCTTTGACTCTGTGGTCACACTCTTAGAGCAGGTCAGATAAAAAGTGAAGTGCCATTTTAAATTGTACCACATTAGTGGCTGGAACAGTTGTTTTTTTTGAGCCAGACACGTCTGTTTATAAGTGAAAAACTGAGCCCATTAAGTAACTACTTTAACAAGATTTTTGTAAGGCATTAATAAATAATAAATAAATAAAAATCGTTTTAGTTATTTGGGGGAACTCCTGAGGTGAAAGCCTCTTCCAGAGAGTGCCATTTTTCTCGCTCTTTCGTTATCTCTAACCAGCGCAGCGTGTGTGTGGTTTTCCTCGCTTCCTTTGTAAGGCATAAAATGGTTCAAATGGATGTCCATAGACTTACCGGCACGTTCTTTTCATAGAGATCTACGCTTTCGATCGCGATCATGTTACTGAATGATCGACTTCCAGATATAAATCATTTCGGTAGCACTTTTCAGTCGCCGCATTTTTGGCAGACGATATCGTTGATAGGATGCCAGTCTACATATAAAAAAACGAAGGGTTCCGTACAATTAATGTTCCATATAAAACGGAAAAAAAACGTTTCATGTATGGGAACCCCACTTAAATATTTATTTTATTCTGTTTTCAGTATTTGTTGTTATATCGGCAACAGAAATACATCATCTGAGATTCATCTGTGAATATTCCAACTGTCTAGCTATCACGGTTCATAGCACACACATACAGTCTGGTGACAGACAGACGGACAGCGAAGTCCGGTCCCGTTTTTACCCTTTGGGTACGGTACTCTAAAATGGATTGAAAATATTTTCTTACGCAGAACCGACAAAAATCCATTTTCCTGTAAAGATCCCTTAAATCGCTTTTCACCTAAAGGAAAAAGTAAAAAATATTTACCCACAGCACCGAACAAATATAAGACAAAGCTCGTCAAATCGACATCCTCACAAAAAAAGTAAAAATATAAGCAAAATAGATGGGGCGTAAAGACTACCCACAGAGCTGTCACTTTTGTAAAGAAGCCGGAAACTCTAACAAAGACAATATGGCGACGATCTGGCGGCAGTTTGTCACCTTCCATTCTATGTGAGGTGAAAAGCTTTCAGATAATAGTGTCGTAGGTATTTAATTTATTACAAGCTGGACTGGTAACAGCTGGACGGGTTGATCTTGTTGCGGGATTTGTTCGAAAGAGTCACCGCGGTGCTGGAACGCAAAGGGATTGAGGAGTAACAAGGATGGGTTTTAGTCAGTAAGAGTTAGTAATCATACTTTGCTGTGCCCGACAGGGTTCACGATTGTTTAAAAAAAATGTTTACCACCTGTCTATATTGTAGAACGCAATAAAAAATTGAGTATTGAGTCTGACACTCCCTTTTTTTTTAAAGGATGGGAAATCATCAAATGACCTCTTCCACTCTCTGGGTTGAGCGGCAAGGAGTGTCAGACTTTTACTGACTAAAACCCATCCATGCTCCTCCTAGTACCTTTTACGTTAGTCAAAAAATGGCACGCTTGGTTATCATACAGGGGCTCGATTCTGCTATTGCAATCGTGTCTCAATGACCGGTCAGTGATCGAATATTTGACAACTTTGACAGTTTTTGTATGGGAAATGTGTCAAAAGTTTGACGTTATACGTCAAAAATCGATCATTGACCGGTCATTGAGACACGATTGCAATAGCAGAATCGACCCCCTGGTCGTGTGACACTTGCGTTATATATGTCTATTTATATCTGTGGGTACGTCTTCACATCTTAACCGCTGATCGGGTTAGGTAGGATGAAACGTAACACATGGGTAGACGACGCCTTGGAATATAACATAACATTCTAATATAAGCTTTTTATCGCGGGAGTATTGTGACAATTTTTATTTTCACACGGGTGAAGCCACCGACAGAAGATATAAAAAAACCGGCCAAGTGCAAAATCACGTTTGTTGTATTCCCACAAAACAAACGTGATTTTTTATCATTTTTTTTGCCCCACTAAAATATTGATTCTACTCTGTTTAGTATTTGTTGTGATAGCGGCAACAGAAATACATCATCTGTGAAAATTTCAACAGTCTAGATAACACGTTTCATGAAATACAGCCTGGTGACAGACAGACGGACAGCGGAATCTTATTAATAGGGTCCCGTTTTAACTCTTTGGTTACGGAACCTTAAAAATGACATACACAAAATATAATTTATTGAATTTTAAACGTAGCTTTATGTCGCCGGTGACATTTTAACCCTTCAATGCCACATCAGAAGGTCCTTTCTACGAATTGTATCGAAAACCACTTCTCACTCATCACCCACCGTCCGGGACTTGTTCATTACTGTCTTGTTCATTACCTACTGAAGGAAAAACTTGCTAATAACCCAAAAGACATGTTGACATGCGAACATGTCGGGTACCAGACCAATTAGTAGAACTTACTACTAAAGGTCAAACTTGTGGCTTTCTGTTAGCTATTTGTGTTTTGTTCTGGTTAGTATACCTAGTTTGGTTTATTTTATTATGTATGTAGGGAAAATTATGATATTTAGCAAAAATAAATGTATATATTATTTATACTTTATTGTACACCTCATTATAAGAACAGGACAAACATTTATAAAAATAAGTGTATAATGGGCGGTCTTATCACACAAGGCAATCTCTTACAGACAACCTTTGGATGGACTCAACGAAAGGAGATAGATTTAGGGTTGTCAGTGTACAAAAGTTCTAAATAATACTAAATATGCATAATAACATAAAATACTTATATACAATAACAATTATTATACTATTAAATATCAAATATATAATTGGGAAAGGAGTGAAACAATTAGAGTGAAAAGAAATGCTCCTTCACCATTTTTAAAATGCTGGTAGCGTTTGAGCACGTCTTACTTCTATGGGTAATGCATTCCATAAACGTGCTGCTTGTATACTAAAAGATTTATCAAAGAAGGAAGTAGAATGCATACGAATACTTAATTTTATATTTTCCGATGATCTCAAGGACCTAGAATGCGTGTCACAGAGGAACTGAAAGCGTTCTTTAAGATAAAAAGGAGTAGAAGGATTCAAGAGCACATTATAAAGTAAAGAAAGTATAATACAGGCATTCCGGCGAAGGCAAATAGGAAGCTATTTGAGCTAGCTAAATAGTTATTAAGTATGTAATTAATCTGCCTGCCTTTCCCCAACTAAACTGGGCTTCCAGTCTAACTGGAAGCAGCTGTGTGCCTGTATTTTACATGCAGTGTATGGAGGGCTTCAGTATCGATGACTCAGTAGAGCTTCCGAAAGAGTGGGCCTTAAAATAAACATGGACAAAACGAAGGTCATGGTAAATAACCGTGTAGCACCCACTCCTATCAAGATTTGAGACTCTGCACTCGAAGTTGTAGACGAGTACGTCTACCTGTGACGAAAAGTCCAGTTAGGTAGGGCTAACTTCAAGAAAGATGTCAACTGTCGAATTTGATTCGGCTGGGCGGCGTTCGGGAAGTTTCGTATCTTCTCGTCTCACATACCACAGTGTCTCAAGACAAAACTCTATGCCAGTGAGTGTTGCCAGTGATGACTTACGCAGCGTTGGAAGGCCTCCCACAAGTTGGACCAATGACCTGGTGAAAATCGCCTGGTGAGGGTCGCGGGTAGCCGATGGATGCGAGACGCACAGGGATAGTTGTTGTAGCGACACTTGGGGGAGGCTTATGTCCACCAGTGGACGTCTTTCGGCTGATATGATGATGATGATGATGACTCCCTATCTGAACTCCACACTCAAAACAGTAAATGAGTAACACGGAACTTCTCGGTAAGACTGCTGTCCGATTTTCATGCTTCTCATTATTCGAACCGACTCAAAGACAAATAACAGTCCGGGACCAACGGCTTTATGTGCTTTCTGAGGCATAGAGGAGTTTCGGTATCTAATGCATGTTTGGTCACCCATCCACAAAGTGGCCTCGTAAACTGCTTCTTTACCTCAAAGGTCGAGCTGTACGGCTGCTATTATTTAGTCACGAGCTTTCCATCTGAATATCTCTCTACCAAATATGTACCTATTAAGTAATTTCGAAAGTGAAACAGAAACACTCGTTACTTTTCTTTGGTTTTAAATGCATCGGGGTCCATTTGAGTTCAAACCAGGGGGTGTACTCTCTAAGCCCGATGTCCGTAGTTTTGGCCTTAGTGTCGGGCGTTTTCTACTTTTCTACTCCGTATCACCTACGGACTTACGATTCGACCCGAACCCGAACTAAGAGTAACTTTCAAATCGTGTTGTCATTTATTCTTAGTTCGGGTTCGGGAATAATCCGAAGGTAAGTCCGTAAGTCCGTAGGTGATACGGAGTAGAAAACGCCCGACACTAAGGCCGAAACTACGGACTTCGGGCTTAGAGAGTAGACCCCCTGATGTCAGATGTAGCCTACATCACCTCATGTTTATCACGCAGGTAGAACTTGTAGAAGATGATCAGGCTTACCTTATAAAACAAAAGTAAGGCTACGGTTGGAAGCCAATAAAATGGCGAATCAATACAACGCTTGTTTAATAAGATTGTGTGTCATTAAATACGGTGACGACGATAATGTGCCGCAAACGAACACCACCAATATTTTAACATGTCATGTATTTTCTGTTGTGTAGTACCATGAAATTATCGACAAATTATTCCGTGCAGAAATAGTTCAGTTTTACGTAGCAACTATTTGATAATTTATTATGAAGTGATTTCACACATAAGTGCTAATATAAAACACGCTTGCCGATCGATTTTAGTTGACTGTGAATCGTGAATTTCGTGATTAAATTAGAGCAAAATTTAAGAGGCTGAAAATATATTTCCGTACTTTTCATACCTATTATTAAAATAATGAAAAAGTGTGTGTATCTGTGTTATGTTTTCACGTCTAATTTGCTGATTGGATTTTGTTGAAACTTGACACACGGATAGACTACGATCTGGGTAAGGACAAAATACTGGGATTTTAATGCTAATTTTCTTTGGGACAAAAAAAGACAATTAAACAGGCGAAACCGCGTGTTGTAGGTAACATAACATGGATAAAAGAAATATTTCTATAAATCATCATCAAAATAATCTTTATCTATAATTTTTTTGAAGAAAATCGCTGACACACTGACACAAGATTTAAAACACAGAACCCCTTTTTGAAAGTTGGTTAAAAATAATTATTTAACTCTCTGCTCTCCAAGTAACTCAACACGTCACAATTATAACAATTTGGAGCGTAATTATTAAGTGAAACAGTATAACATCAAGGAATCTGTAATTATTAACATGTCGAGTAAAGGCACAAACTTAATACGAAGCTTAATTAATGAATCCAATTAAAATCGTAGGCTTAATATAGCTTACAGCACAGTATTTACCCTTATAGTGTATTGGTTTTCATCACGATTTCGAAAATAACCTTTATCTACACTCACAACGTAATATTCCAAATATGAATTCAAAAACTATTGTATAAACACGTACTTTTTTTTCGTGGATAAGTAAAATAAAAAACGTAAAGAACCATTACACTGCATATTTTTTCCGTTGAGTTTGAAATACATACTTAACTCATTTTTCGACTTTTCTTTTATTTCAACTGTATGAGTGTAGATAAAATAGTGTATGCAACGGCATACACTATTTTATCTACACAAATAAACCCACAATCGGGTTTTAATAACCCCTTTTATAGGTATAACCGTTGCATAAACTACTATCATACCTTACCTGCTACAGCATTAAAAATGTCCTTTCTGGGCACAAGAAAACGGTAACAATTACTCAATAGCTTACCAATAGAAGAGCCTGTCGATAATCTCATCAATAATGCATTAAGTTTTGCAATTAAGGAAAAACAAACGATTATCTCTGTGCGGCCCTCAATCTTGTATCGATGGAGATACTGTTTTCCTTAAAAAAGAACAAGAGTTTTTGCGATATTTCCAATGCGATCTTGAGAATTGTATAGTACAATGTTATTTGCTTGAAATGATTTCAAAACGCTCGTGACTATGGTAGACACGTGATGAACGCAAAATTCATTGAACCAAATACATTTTTCGAATTTTATTCTTTAATCGTAATCCTTTACGATCTAAAATAATGAAAACGGTTCATAATTTATTATTCGGGTATCTACTAAGGTATATCAGGGAATGTACTTTATTGCAAGTGTAGTGTAGTGTATCAATGCCGCCACAAAAAAACCAACGTAGCAAAATCTGCATCGCAACAAAAACAACCACGACGCCATATATACCGCCAGCTGCGAATTAACTGAAAGAAATCCTGCATCGCGGTATCAGAGTTTTCCGTGCAATTTGAACATACAACTTACACCCTGTTCTGCATACCCTCCATACAAGCTTATCTGGCGCTTACCAACAATTTAACAGCCACCCGGCCCGTTTTCAGTCTGTGGATGGGTGACCATTCATTACATACTGCGACTCGTCCGAGCGTCAGAAAGTGCGATAAGCTGTTGGTCACTGCAGCTGTCATTTGTAGAATATAATAGAATAGAATACTCTTTATTATGTACACCATATAAGTAACAGAAACGTTAGATGAAGAAAACATTACATATGAGACACAATGGGCAGCCTTGTCGCTAAAAGCGATCTCTTAAAAACAACCTCACACATCATTGACAGTCAGCACGGAAAGTCAGAAGCCAGAAAATCCGACACAAGTCTTGCCAAAGAGTACCGTACCATACCCCGTTGCAGGTTTGTATAGGTCAGATCTAGGTCCCTAGTTGCTCCAAGAAAATTAAAAAATAAAATACAAAAAATACAACCGACTTCCAAATATAATAAAACACCACAAAGTGTATATTAACATTAATATCGGAAGTCGGTGTTAAAATACGAAGAAACAGCCAAAAACATCGACTACCCAAGTTAAAGTTATTTTGGAAGTCAGTTTAACATTTTTTGTAAAAAAGTTTTGTATTTTTCACTTTTTAGTGGTACCCCACACCTAACAACACCACAGGAAAGTCACAGGAAAGCAAAATACGCAATTTCGTTTACTTGGATGACATTGAACTTAATCTCCAAGCAATTTTTCTTTGTAATTGTTTAAAAGGTTTTGTATTCATTAGCAACATCGTCAATTTATGCAATCAACGAACAGCTGTAAAAATATCTACGTTTAACAAGGTCCCTGGGGGTCGAGTCTGCTATTGCAATCGTGTCTCAATGACCGGTCAATGATCGATTTTTGACGTATAACGTCAAACTTATGACACATTTCCCATACAAAAACTGTCAAAGTTGTCAAATATTCGATCACTGACCGGTCATTGAGACACGATTGCAATAGCAGACTCGAGCCCCTGACCTGACTTCTAGAAATTCATGTTTCAGCTTAGCAACGTAATATGCTACCGAATATTATCGTCTTTCTCCCAATCAATACTATGTTCATTACATTGTATTTAGTAAACAAGAGATAAACACAAATTAGTAAACAGCAAAGAAAGATTGATAGCGACCCGTTTTTGTTAGTAACTCTTCTGAAGGCAGTGGCGGCCTTGAAAGCGTTTACGCGGTACGGCATTTCATACAAACTTTCAAGACCTAATTTTTCGAATTTAATGAACTGATTTTAAATAAACTTGGTAAGCATACGCTAGATATCCGAATCTACATAGTTAGTAGAGAACATTTTCGAAAAAGAGTTCAGGGGGAAAGATAGAGTGATTTTAATTATTCTATAGAAAGTGAAAAATCACTATTTATCTAGCGTATGCATAACAAGTTTTTATAAAATTGGTTCATTTATTTTGAAAAATAAGGACTTGAAAGTTTGTATGAAATGCTGTAGGGCGAAACCGCTCTTAACTGTTGCGAGGCTTCAAACAGGGAGGCAGGTCTCTGCGAGGCTCTGGTCCGGGAGGCAGGTCTTTGCGAGGCCCTTGTCCTTTTTGTAAACCAATTTCATGACCACCGAAGGGAAACTGATCGCGTGATATTGAATTCCTCAAATTCAATATAATTATAGGCATATCATTAATACATTATATTACTGTGATGTAACTTTATATTATAACCAACCTTATTTGTTAGCTATTATTTTCTAAAGATAAAATAAATATCCACGTGATAAGTTTTGAATCGTTGCGCAAGGCTCCTGTATAAACCCCAGGCGACTGGCCTGTTCGCCACCCCCTAAGGCCGCCACTGTCTGTAGGCACTAAGGATATTATTATAATTTGGAGGTGGTATTATCAGAACCGAAGTTTTTGTTTTTTTTTGTCGGAGTTGGAACGGGAGTCAGACGTGGTGGCAGAAGAGTCATGTGCTAAAGACTGTGAAAAAGTAATTGACGTCAGAAAGCACTTGGAAAAGGTCCCCACGCGTCATGCATAAATCTGTTCCTACACGCTATCCGCAATGCTTTGACCTCCGATTCAAAAGTACCGAAGCCGAAGTTATAACCAGAGGTAATATTATTATTAAAAAAAATCTTTGTTGAGACAAAAACCTTTGACTTTGCTTAAGACTATATACTCCTAAACTAAGTGAGGAGTCAGTGTTTTATTAATCGGAAGTTCCGAAATGCCGGAGTCGAAGCTCATTAACATCCCTGTTACCAACTACGTTTTGTCCGTAACTACAGGACTGGGGGGCGTCGTCGTTGATATAAGGTGGGATGTTTCGCAAATACATTGATCAAATTATAATAAAGTGGGTGGTTTAGGTAGTACGACACGACGACGTGACGTTTTTATTTCGTAGTGTTTGTATTTGGCTGTCAGTTTCTTTTTTTTTGTAAAAATAATGTTTTCGCTTTTTAGCTAAGGTATGTGTGGTCATATAATTATGGGTGGTGTTTTATATCTGCTATACAATTAGTAAAAATAAATTTAATTGCATTGATATACTTACGTTAAAAAAAACAACGGGTTGTACTCCGGGAGTGCGCGCAGAAGTGAAAACTTGAACATTAAAGTTGTACATTTTTGAATATTTTGGAATGGTTAGGGAATAATTTCGCACGAATTGCTTTATTTTTCAGTATAAAAGTACTATAATTATGTGATTAAATACAATATTCATTACAATTTATATTACATATTACATTATCAGTCTTACGAATTTTCGATCAGGTCACGTGTCCTGACGCGAGTTTAACATTTTTTACCCATCCCAAAAAGTGCACAACGTCGCTAAAGAAGTTTTCACTTTAAAAAAATACTCTGTTTGAAAACTAATATTATGATCATAATGCTAAAGTGAAAACCTCATCAAAGTTTTGTTTCTATTCACCCCTCAGTTCCTATTCACCCCGTTGTACCGATAATAAATACACAGACGAATACAGAACCTCGTTCTTTTTAAAGTCGACAAGGAATTGTTTCTCCGTTCAACTACAATTAGATTGAACCCATGTAGTGTACTTTTAACAAATTGGTAGATACATAAGCAGCTACCCACTGTGAGTATATTGATTGACTGGCAGCGGCGTTGGAAATCCATTAGTGTTAAACATCGCAGTCTTTGTATATGTCACCGGATGATTGCAGAGTCTGTAGAACAGAATATATCTTTATTATATTTTTCAATAGTTTCCAATATATCCGTGTCTTATTAATAGTTAATAATTTCACGGTGACAAATACATATCATGTACTCTAGAGTCTTATGCTGTAAGCTTGTGATTAATAAATAAGCTGTGTTTTCTTGATTTGTAATGTTTTTAACCTAAAAAGGATATTTTTTAGTATCTTCAGAAGATAAATGAAGTAGCAGAAGAAGTTAGAATCAAGCACCCTCATGGTAGGTATCATGGTGGTACCATAGTACAAGAACTGAGTTTATGTGTGTCAAAAGATGAAAATTATTTATTGCCAGAAGATGGGCTTGTATTGTAGTAAGTAGAATAAAAAGATGGTCTTTATTTAAAAAAAAAATCATTTTAAAATTTCTCCACATCCTCTTCCAACATTAGATTGAATTATTCAAAGGCGACTGGGACAGCAATTAACTAGGACCGCGGTCCCAGTCGCCGGATCCGTAAAAAATAAATATTTTTCTTCCGGCGACTGGGACCACTCATAGATAACTTAAAAAAATCTATATTTCAAGCCAAAATCGGTACAGTTAAACGAAAACATTTTTAAATTATTTATATGAATATCATTGACTCGTTCTAGACATGAATTTATCCTATGCGCTTAGTAATAGATTAAGCTAGCCCGTTTTTACATCTAAATATATGTAGTTAAAATTAATATTATTAACATATTTAATTAAAAACTGTACGTCAAACTTCACAATTTTTTAAGAAAACTTACAATATAATTTCACCAAGCCAGGAGGTACTGGTCATCAAAAGCTTTATTTTTTTCCTACCACTGAAAGAGGCGTCTTAAAATCTATTCATCACTTTTACGTCTTAATAAATTTTATTACGAAAAGCAATAAACGTCTTCTGATACTGATAATTAATTATCATCTCCTTTCAATATTGAATTGAAAAGCGAATTGATAATATGGCGGCAAAAAGGTAGATAAAGCAACGCTACGTAGAAAGCGGAGCGGAAATAGGTAACGGTAATCCACAACTAATAAGGTCTTGATCTCTGCCTCACAGAAGTCGTGAAGCGTCAGCGTCACCTAATACTATTGTCTCTGCATCAGCCTAAGGTAGAGATGGCTATATGGCAATAAGTCCGCCTCTGTGCATTTGTGTGCATCAGTTAAATAATTAGTGAATAAAATACCTTACTCCTGTGACTGCTAGTCCATTCATATAATCCCTATTTCTTATTAACATAACAGTCTGTATGATTAGATTGTGACATTAGAACTAAGATACTTTTATCCCCGTGGTACGTTTCCATACTAAGATAATTGTCGACTTTCACATGGGTGAAATGACTTTTTAAAGCTACTTAGTATTATTTTAGAAAAACGAAAGGTCAAGAATTCATCTATTTTCTAAGAACATTTTTCCGTATTTTTTTAATTATTATTATTGATAGGCACGCGCTTGACCACTATCTCACCTGATAGTAAGCGGTGATGTGGCCGAAGATGAAGCACGCTTGCCTAGAAGTAACCTACTCACTTTTGACTTAAAAACTTCCGGGTTGTAGCTATCAGGAAACACAGACGCCTGTTTTTCCAGTGACTACTCATTTATATTTTACGTCATAAGGAGGCAAGAAGGCCGATGCAATGAGTGGCAATAACATAATCTTGATATTGGTATCAAAGTCGTCGTTGCAATCACCGCAGTAGCCCGCTAACGCTTCCGCCACGCTACCCGCTTACTATGCGACCTAGCCCCAAAAGTGATTTTTCTTTATCATCGTAAATTTAATTAAAGCTAGATAAATAAAGCTTGTTAATTATATCAACGTTTTGGGTTCAAGGGAAAAGCTGAGTTTATTGAGTGTCAGACGGAATACTTAAATAATTAAGTTTTTAGTGGAGTGAATTTTTTCGTTTTATTCATTTTGGTAATTTTTATAACACAGTCTTGGAGGTTAAGACTTTGCCTTATAATGGCGACGGTACTGAAAGGAATCGATTTTGTAATTATTCAGGCAAAAAATGAGTTCGAAAATACATCGATAGAATTTGGATTCATTATTGTACACCAAAAATAGTTACACAAGTATTTTACACATATTTTTTATGAGTACAATATTATAGAGGTCTTGCCGCTGACAGCGATATCTACTAGACAACCTTTGGATGGACTGAAAAAACTTAAAATTAAAAGGAGGATAGCAGACAACCCATTTTTTATTTAACACCGCAAACGATGTAAATTTCTATTTGATTAAGCATATTTGCCACTCGGAAGTTTTATTCTCATGTATAAAAAACTGATGCTTATAAAATACACTGCTTACCTAATTATACATCCAAAAAAACAGCCGAAGCAACGCATATATTTATTTGTAATCATCAGCCAGGAAGGTTTAACAAACATAATCTCTTTAACTGAAGCCTACACGACACCTTTGCACTTCCAGCCTATTAATCCGATATCTTTGCCAACTATTCGTCTTTTCCCTGACGTCACTATCCCATACTCGCCTTAATACATACATTAATAATATATCATCTGGCAACCCCTGGGATGGCACGTACGGAACGTTCATAAATTCACCATCGGAAATTATTTGTTGCGAACTTGCGACCCCGATCGGGTAGGCCGTATTTATATTATAGGTGATTCTTGGTAACACGGTGAAGCTCCGTCGGGCTTATGTGACCCTGGTACTCGGTAGTTCGTTTTAATATGATTATACGTGGAAATTGCAATAACTTGTTGTTACCTGGGGATCAGGGGGACTACTCTCTAAGCCCGAAATTCGTAGTTTCGGCCTTAGTGTCGGGCGTTTTTTACTCCATATCATCTACGGACTTATGATTAGTCCCGAACCCGAACTAAGAACAAGCTGTCAAATCGTGTTGTCATTCATGCCCGACACTAAGACCAAAACTACGGACTTCGGGCTTTGAGAGTAGGCCCCCTGAAGTAGGAACATTAAATAAAATACACGATGTTTTCACAATGGTGCATTTTTAACTGTCCAATGTATTTTTAAAAAAAAAACATGCAACCACAGAGCACTCTCTGTTCCTATAGTTTCCTAGTCCTGTAGAGATCAGGCGCAGAACCAACGACTTTATGCGCTTACCACAACTTTTTAACTCCGGACTGCTACTGAGAAAATCACAGAACAGTTCTGTGGAGAAATTAGAAAGTTGTGTTTTGTCTGTGTCGAATAAATATTTCCTACTAGCTTTTTCCCGAGGCTCCACCAGCGTGGTTGTCGGTTTTCGCGTAAAAAAATTGCTATGTCCTTCTCCTTATCGCAGGCTATATCTGCCAAATTTCATGACGATCCCCGTTCAGCGGTTTTAGCGTGAAAGCGTAACATACATACAAACAGACAGAGTTACTTTCGCATTTATAATATTATATTAGTAGGGATAGTAGACTGATTCCAGTTTCGTTACTAAAAAAAAACTTTATCTACACTCACAACGTAATGTTCCAAATATGAGTTCAAAAACGAATGCATAAATACATACTTTTTTTTCGTGGATAGGTAAAATTTAAAAAAAAAACCATTACAGTTCAACATTTTCCTTCGATTTTTAAACAACTGCATCATAAAATAACTTTTTAATTTTTATAGCACTCTTTTTCTTTTTAATTTTTGGCGCGGGCTCATTGACTTAAGTCAATGAGCCAGCTTTTATCTTTGTCTATGTTTGAGCGCGCTGCGCAGTCATTCGAATACGCAATGAGAATATCCGCCATATTGAAATTAACTATTTTTCCACTTATTTTATTTCAACTGTATGAGTGAAGATAAAATAGTGTATGCAACGGCATATAATTAGGTATTAAAACACTCGTGTGATGCTATTATCACACTCGGCTACGCCTCGTGTGATAAACCCACACTCGTGTTTTAATAACCCTTTTTATATGGTCGTTGCATAAACTACTATTTATTACTAACGAAACTGGAATGAAAAAATTATTATTCACAGGTAGGTGTAGGGTACCTAACAACGCCACTAGAAAGTCACAGGAAAGCAAAAATACGCAATTTCGTATACATGCATGATTGACAATTTTTTTTCAGTCATTTCGATTTCAAAATCAAACTGCTCAACCGATTTTGATAAAATTTAAATGGAACCAATCGAGAAGTATAATATTCTTACACATAAAATAATATTTTTTCAAATCGGTTAATAAGTGACGGAGATATGAGGTAACATACACAAAAAAAAAAACATACAATCGAATTGAGAAACTCGGTTCTGTCGGTTAAAAAACAAACCATTATGTAGTGTTCAAAGCTCTAATTTGCTAAAGAATGTGTTTACACCGTTGAATTTATGACTCAAATTCTCTTCATCTTTTACGGAATGCTTTGCAGTATCGTTAAAAGATAAACCAATTTTCATCCTCATTCTATAAGACATTTATTGCCAACTAAAACTCAGTTGGTATTGTACCAAAGATGTTGTTTTCGTTTTAGTGTGGTTTTTCCACTTTGTTCGGTGTAGTTGTAAATCTTGCTCTTTGATAACGACACCAGAATGTCGTGTTTTGGGTAGGGAGATAGACGATCGCTAACTTGGGAAATTACTGAGCCGGTAGGAAAAAAGAAGAATAAAGACTTTTATGTTTCCTGCATTGGTTTGGTTACTTGGTTTAATAAATATAAAGTTTTAATTTACACTTTACATTAGGACTGTCTAAAAGTTTGTGCTAGTTGACAAACACAGATATGTAAAATGAAAAATACCTAAAAATACCTTAAATTATGTAGGTTGGTTTCTTGAGTCTGTCTACTGTGTTGTTCTTACTATA
The DNA here is from genome assembly GCA_947386135.1 of Melanchra persicariae. NCBI lineage: Eukaryota > Metazoa > Arthropoda > Insecta > Lepidoptera > Noctuidae > Melanchra > Melanchra persicariae. The sequence goes on along the minus strand of OX376666.1, from coordinate 1,338,306 downwards.
CGCAACTGACTTTGATGTCGTTTTCACAATAATTTAAAAAAAGTATTTCGAAAGGGTATGTGCATACATACTCGTACACCTATACGCTAGAATTTGTTGTAACTATTTATTAAAGTAAAAGTGTCCATGGAGTTTCTTGCACGATCTTCTGTATAGAAATCTACGCTTTCGAACGTGCAACTAGCTTCATTTTTTACGTTTTTTTTTAACAATCAAAAAATAAATTTATTTGAAGTTAACTCTGAGTTTTATTTGAATAATGAAGTAATCTCGGCGTTTTGTCAAGTCGTAGAACCCATACGAAACGGAGGGGGGAGGGTGTCACTAGTCCTATTTACTGTTTATAAATGCACAAGTTTGGGTAGATAGATAGTTGTTGTTTGTCACTCAATCTCTCCAGTACGGCTGAACGAACCTAGATGAAGATTTTTGACACAGAGATTATAGTCTGGAAAAGCACATCAGCGACATATTTTTGTAAAAGTCGTGTTCTTGAACTACATGATTATATCTTTCTGTCTTAATTAAAAAAAAAAAAAAATGTTGCCCCACACTAGGAATTTCTCCTGTATCCTGGGTGCGTTTACAAACATATAAACTCACATATACAAACAGCCAGACCCGGAACCATATAGACCTGCATATAGAGCAAATATTTTTATGGCCTACAGATCAGATGGAACCCGCGACATACAACACAACAGTCAATCGCTCAACTACTACGCCAACCGTGCCGTCAAAATTAACTAGTTAATAATAGCCAGGCCGATCAATGTGCTCTCATGTGATGTTACTACAGCCAGAGTTGCGGATTTTTTTCGAAAGAGTCACCACGACCCTGGCACGTAAAGGGCACTAGGAGGAACACGGATGGGTTTTAGGCAGTAAGAGTCTGACACTCCCTTCCACTCCACCCAGAGCGGAAGGAGTCATTTAATGATTTTCCATCCATAAAAAAAGACATAACTACACATAATTATATTTTATAAAACCTACATATTATAGAGTAGGTAGGGTAGGGTAGGCCAGAGCGGAAGGAGTCATTTAATGATTTCCTATCCGTAAAAAAAAGTGATCTTACCAAAAAGCAGCGTATCCGTTTCAAATATTCTAGACTAGCTTCTACCAGCGGCTTCGCCCGCGTGAAAATCGGAAATAGAGAGGTTTCTTGATTTGTATTGTAACTACACCTACTCTACACCTACCTACACCTACTCTACACCTACCCTACACCTACCCTACACCTACCCTACACCTACCCTACACCTACCCTACACCTACCCTATACCTACCCTACACCTACCCTACAACTACGCTACACCTACACTACACCTACCCTGCACCTACCCTACACCTACCCTACACCTATCCTAACCAGCCCAAAAAATACTATGACATGTTTCTGGTTTCCTGGTACTTGATGTTTTTGGTCTCCTGGTACTTGTAAATCTGTAGTACTAAGGCAGCAGCGGCTCTGAATTTCCACTTCCTCCTCAGTCTTCATTGATCCATGCCACTTACCGGGATAAAAAGTAGCATGTCTCATTCCAGGATATGAACTACATGTGTGCCAAATTTCATCCAAATCCCTTCAGCCGTTTTTGCCTGATTGAAACACAAACATACAAACATACAAACATACAAACATACAAACATACAAACATACAAACATACAAACATACAAACATACAAACATACAAACATACAAACATACAAACATACAAACATACAAACATACAAACATACAAACATACAAACATACGAACATACAAACATTCACATTTATAATATTAGTAGGATTAAGTATGACACTTATAATTTTGAAAGATTTCTATATAAAAACCGGCCAAGTGCGAGTCGAAATCACGTGCCAAGGGTTCTGATCGAATCGATTTTTTTGCATGATATTTTCAAACCAAAGTAGTGTGTATACTTTAAGTCTTCCTGTAATCTTTCGTTATTAATTCAAGCTTGCAGTGCAATAAAAATAAGTCAAATGACAGCCGTAGTTGCGTCATGCCTAATTTTCTTTCCAGGTTCTCTTAAAACACGGACTAATTTGATTCGTCGCTCGCTCAAATAACTCGATTACTTGCGTTCAAATGGCAGCACTTAAATAAACTCCAGACTTCTAAAAAGCTTAATGAATGGGGAACTAAATTTGCGCTAATTGGTCCTCGTTTGCAGGTTTTATAACGACGGTGAGGGTAATGGTACCAGGGTAATAGAAGGTACTGAGTGCTTTTAATTATACTCATTTATGTTTAGTATCGATGCTTTTTACTTTGTGAAAGTCTAGAGTGTGACCAGTATCTGGTCCTCCGTACTATGATGTGCCAGTGTCTCCTTGATTCCGTAGTGAGAAAGAGATAGAGCTATTTATAACAGTTCCGAAATTGATTTTAATTGATTATGAAGTCGACCGTAGTCATAATGTGCCTTTGCCATGTATAAGCAGTCTTTGGGATTTTTTTGTTCGGATGTTCAGGAGTCCTGCACTATATCCTCTCTTCATAGCCAGTAGGTTACATTACTCAGTCATTATCAGAGCACAACATGCTCAGAAACTATCCATTTTGTGTAGAAGTAGGTATCTTATTTTTTTTTTAATTACATAAAATTAACTTAATGAATTGTCGCCTAAATTCTAACAAAAGTAGTATGTGTTAGTATAACCCTCCATTTTTAGGGTTCCGTACCCGAATGGTAACCACCGGAACCTTATTACTAAGCCTCCATTGTCCGTCCGTCCGTCTGTCTGTCAGCGGGCTGTATCTCAATAACCGTAATAGGTAGACAGTTGTGATTTTCAAAGAGTGTGTATTTCTATTGCCGCTATAACAACAAATAATAAAAAAAATAAACTAAAAATGAATGGGGGCTCCCGCACAACAAACGTATTTTTTTTGTTATAAGATACTATGGAGGTAGCGCTATAGAGAGTAAAGTCCCACATACCCTCGTTGAAAAGGGAGGATCCTCCAACCAGAAGATTTATTATAATGTATTTTAAAATACTAAATTATAATTAACTGTACATTTTGACATTCAAAACTAGGTACCTATATCTCATCTCATTGAAATAAAGGTTTTGACTATGGATAAAATAACATTTATGGAATGTCGAAAGGACAGGTACTTTTTATTCCAGTACATTACAGTTTGAGCTTATATAAAAGTAAATCTTTTTCCCCATATGCAGGAATATAATTTCAATAGCCAACTGGACTTACAACAATTCTAAAGCCCACAATGATGTTCGCAGAAACTTTCGCCACAGGGTCGTTTATTATTGAATCACTTCTGGTCACGTACCGACGGCTCGTGTGAACTGCGGTCTACCGCTAGGGGTGTCGAAATGATCATCAAAATGGATGACATTTGAACTTGTTTTTAAAATAAGATTTTCATTGTAACTTCAGGGCTAAATTCCAAGTCATGTTCTCAAACTCGATTTTACCCCGAATCATCAAATTGACCGTTTATTTGGTCGAAAGAGTCACCGTGGCCCTGGACACAAACCTTGGCATTCGGAGGAACACGGATGGGTTTTAGTCAGTAAGAGTCTGACACTTCCTTCCGCTCCACCCAGAGCGGAACAAGTCATTAAAGTTTGATGATTTCTTATTCTTCTTGGTGTTTATTGACATTTTTCGCGGAGTTCAGTCTCAAACAATCAGAAACCTTGTTCACCGATAGAGTCGCCATAACTGGACTTATTGCAGATACATATGTGATTGTGACTTTTTCTATTGCTTTACTAACATTAGCCGAACGGCACTAATCGCTCAGCTGTACATAGAGAAAAGTAGATTAGAGATTGCGCGAAAAATCAAGTCGCAGATTTATCTATGAAAATATTTTATTTACCTACAGCAGAAATACCAAATTGGGAATAAAAGTATTTATTTATAAAGTAAAATGCCTTCCCCGAAGAATGCTGCCCAACACAAAGTGGACAGTTGACGTTTTTCGTAAAATCGGAAGATCCTACTGAGAAAATTACTTTGCAAAAAAACATGAATAAACTGTACACTTTCAACGCTTTTAATATTTTCCGCAATTATAATTAATATTTAGGTGAACAGCCCGCGTTAAATTCGTGAGACTTAATTATAATCCTACCTATGATTGCTTACCATTTTAAAATAAAATGGCGGATACTGTGGGCAGTTCTTTACAGAATAAATGTACAGAAGGCCAGTTCCATTCAATATAAATATCGATTTTTCATTTACGTGACAAAAGTTAAAATAGGTATCTAATATTTTTCGGAAAATAACTGACGGACTAAATAGCTTTCTTTAGGAATTTACCCCATTGCCACCGGCCACTAAATCCTGTGAGTAAACGGCGTCATTCACTGGCATGCGGATCCTATGGAAAGTTGTGACAATGCCGTCAATTATAGTAGCCCCAGAGGCAATCGATCCTGCCAGGGTTGCGGGATTCCTGCCAGGGTTACGGAATCCCTACCAGATTTGCGAAATTCCGGCCAGGTTTGCGAAATTCCTGCCAGGGTTACGGAATTCCTGCTAGGGTTGCGGAATTTCTGCCAGGGTTGCGGAAGTCCTACAAGGGTTGCGGAATTTGTTCGAAAGAGTCACCGTGACCCTGGAACGCAAATTTTATATAATTAGGAGGAACACGGACGAGTTTTAGTCAGTAAGAGTCTGACACTTCCTTTCACTCCACCAAGAGCGAAAGGAGGCATTTGATGATTTCCCGTATTAAAAAAAGGGGCAATCGATGCTCTGTAGAGTCGACCTTCTATTCTTATCTATTCAATGACCCTTGCTACCTTTAGGTTAATATAATTCTAGAACCGTGCAATCCCGCTATTGTACGTGAATGTAGCTTAGCATAATCATGAAGGTTCCAGTGTTAATGTGTGGGGAAATTGCCCAGCAGTGGGCCGAGATAAGCTTTTGGGGAGGAAATAAGGTAGGAATGTAACGGATGTTAGTTGATTAGGTCGCCAGATTAGAAGGTTTGGACTTGCGGCAGGGACGCAAATGTTTTGGTATTAAAAGATGTTGTGTACTTAGACAGCAATAAAGTAATAAACTTTCCAGAAGAGGTTTTTAACATCCGTCGGTGCATGGGTTAGAGTGCTGATTCTCAGCCTTGTTTGAATATAAATTACTTTTGATTTTGATTTTTAACCCACTTCAAAATAGGAGGACGTTGTATTTTTTATGCTTTGTCAAGCAGACTGCTGTGTTTCGTCGACGCGTGGTAGTACCAGTGGTTCAACACATCTTCTGGGCACGCTCGCTTCATCATAGACATCATCCCTCGTTTTCCATCAGGCGTGATCGAGGTCAAGAGCAAGCTCATTACTCAATAAAAATATAAAAAAAGTAACACCGTAATGTGTGAAACGATTTGAACAAAAAATTTTGAAAGGAAAAATACTTTGAGTGATACTTAGATAACTTTTACTCCGGAAGTCGGTGTCAAATAACGAAGAAGCAACCAAAAACACCGACTACCGAAATTAAAGTTATTTTGAACTTTGTAGTGTTTTTTGGAAGTCGGTTTCTTTTTTTTTATCATCAAATAAGCCAAAACAAAGACAATTTATGCTGAAAGCAAGAGACAAAAAAAACATTATTTTACTGTTTAATTACTTTATACTTTTCCTTTGAAAAAAACATATAGTAAAGGATAACACAATTCCGTGCCGCTAAGGAGCAACCTGGTTGTGCGTGTACTAGGCTTCCAGTAGGTAACAGAGGATTTCATTATTTTAACAAAAAAAAAATCATGTACCTAACTAATGACGCCCGAAACTTTTTATTTCGTTTTTGTTTCTAATTCACACTTTCTCATTTAAAGCTTAATAAAATCCCGTGCCGTTATGGAGCGATCCAGCTATTGTACGGCAGTGTACCAGGCTCCCAGTAGGTGAGGGAGGCTTAGCGAAAATATGAAAAGGGGTCGTTTGAGCCTCGAGATTATTCTGGAATGGCGACAAGACCTTAAAAGGTTTCAATAGGGGAGTTTAAATTCCTTCAATATAAGAGGTTATGATTTTGAGCTAAGTAATGTGTCTTCTCTGTTCTTAGATTTATTTTGATGTCGCGTTGAAACACAAAATTATATCGGTGAAGTATTAAACTGTTATTTTATTCTAGTTATTGAGGTACGCACGCTTTTAGCACTCTTCCTGCCACGGGAACCGCCGGCGACCCCCAAAAAATTTTGTTCAGCAGGCCATTTCATGCACACGCACGAGAAGTATCACATTTTCCATAACAGCACGCCAGTAGTTGTAAAAATTATTTGAATTCGGGCGGTCAGGGCGGATCCCACGGCGTCTTGAAAGATTTTTTTTTGGACCCGCCGGCGGCTCCCACGGCCTCTTGTAATAATTTTAACTTTTGACTCACGGCGTTCACAATCAGCAAATTTGGGACCCGCCGGCGACCTCCATGGCCTCCTGAACTTAAAAAGCTTTATATGTTGTCGGCAGGGAGAGTGTTAAGGACGCTTGAAATATCAATGTCCAACAGAACAATAGCTGCAGGTATTTCAGTGTGCCAATTCAACTATTTTTTAGTCAACGCTCGCATGTTTGTCAGTCAAAATCTGTCAAAAATGGATAAAATTGTGGCTTTTTTTGACAGATTGCGACTGACCTGCGAACGTGAACGTGTCAGGTGAAATATTGGCATTCATGGTGATTCACTGTCACTGCTAAATATACGCATTAGGCATTCGCCAAACTTTGCCATAAGATTGCTTTTCCATGAGAGAAGTTTGAAGTAACCAAGCTATGCAGGGATGTGCAGTGGTGCAATGAAAATATGTGATTGTTTCTACCAGTCCAGTACCAGAGTTTTGCTAAGCTAGTCAGGCTAGGAAATAGCCTATTAATTTCCTCACACTTTTCTGGTTGAAAATCATCATTTTTAGTTTCATTCATTTTGTTGTTTTGTCTTGATGCTAATATAGTTTCTCTTTTGTTTCCAGGGTAAGAACTACAACATGCATCAACACATAGAAAAGTTCAAAACCACGAGTGTAAGTTAAAACTTAATTATAATTATTACGTACATTATATACCACTCGCCTACTTTTAAATTCACCCTAAATGAAATCTATTTTATTTTTCAACAGTAATACGATTGTCATAGTAGAGAAACGTATTCTTAACTCACATACAAATAAATGAAAAAACAGTGTCTTTTAATAACATCAAAATAAGAGCTAAATGCATACGTCACTTACAACAATTAAAAAACATTCCGGCTAATCTCCAAAATGGTCTGATTTTGTCACAACTCACAATAACTCTCACTGGCAGGTAGTTGAGGTTTTTCTTTTATTATTATTATTGATAGGTACGCGATTGACCACTATCTCACCTGATAGTAAGCGACGATGTGGTCGAAGATGGAGCACGCTTGCCTAGAAGTAATCTATTCACTCTTGACTTAAAGACTCCCAGGTTGTAGCTATCAGGAAACACAGACTCTGGCAGGGAATTCTATTCCTTAGCGGTACGCACACTCAATGTATTATCAAAACGCTATGTGCGTGTGGGCTTTAGTTTTAGAAAAAGAATAAATTTATTATTGTATAATATACAATAATAAATTTATTCTTTTTCTAATAGCCTATAGCCTTCCTCATGAATGTGGCTATTATATTATAATAGCCACATTCATGAGGAAGGCTATAGGCTATACTGGAACGGGAAATAACAGGATATGTTCTCACAAAGTCGCGGGCAAAAGCTAATACTGATATAATATGGCAGGCCTGTTGGTCTAGTGGTTAGTGACCCTGACTGCAAAGCCAGAGGTCGTGGGTTCGATTCCCACCCAGGACAAACTTTGTGTGATGAGCATAATTGTTTGTTCTGTGTCTGGGTTGTGTAATTTATATATAATATGTATGTATTTATAAATTATATAAGTATGTATATCAGTTGTCTGGTTACCATAAAACAAGCTCTGCTTAGCTTGGGATCAGATGGCCGTGTGTGAGTTGTCCCAAGATATTTATTTATTATTTAATATTTAGCCGCATCCACTTTGTCAAGAAGGCGATCCCACAACTCAGTTGGAAATCGACCCCGACCTATTGATTGACTTGCATACCTCTAAATAATACTTAAAACGTTAGCATCCGAGTTTCCTCGCAATCCTTGCAATGATCTAAGACCCTGTGCTACCTCATTCAAACAGCATCATCAATACGACTAGATACCAATCTTAGAAGAAAACAGCAACAAGCGCTAAGTTCATGTGTACAGTGACCCCGTCGTTGAACCTCGACTAATACGATCTTACACAACGCGCAGATAACCGGGGATTTTAAACTATTCCCAGCTAAGTACAGTCAAGGACACAAATATGTTTACATTGGATAATTCGTCAGTGATGTACCTGTTCAAAATTATTCAGTCTGTCTAGGCTTTTCTTAACTATGTTTTGGATTGAGTTCGGTCTTTAATTGGATGCACCTGAATACCAGTCTTCAGAGTTATTCAATATTATTATTGACCTATGTCATTAATAATTAACATTACCCTCTGAAGGTTGATTTACACATATCGTTCAGTGTCCGGGACGCTGGACGTCAGCAACTCAAAAAAAAAATCAGTGCGTGCATTTTATATGAACTAGTTCATAGACTTTGTAGTGTGGTCCACCAAAGCCAGAGAAAAACAGCCATAATCTAACATCCGCATTCTTCGCACTTTTCCTTTACCGTTTCAATAGCAGGTGTGAATTGCCCACATAGGTATTTAAGTAACATAAGATCACCTCCAACTTATTTATTTAACTTTATCTACAGCCCTTAAGCGGATTTAATGCAACTAGGCACTCTCTACCAGTCAACCTTTGAGCAAAAAAGATTACTCGAGCCGGTTAACCGATTCAGCGTAAAACTCGCTTTTAAAGTTTGCAAAGTGTGTGTACATATTTTTGGTCTTGACTGTACGTTGGCTTCGAGAATAGATCTGATCAAATAAATAGGGTTTAGAAGTGGTGCAATACATGGAATTGGTAATAGAGTAAGAAATAGCTTTCTTTGTTGACGTAATAAGATAAGAAAATGCTTTTGTTATTTTAAAATCTCTAGTTAGTTAGCAAGTCAAGAAAAACATTGCTTTTTCATCTTGTAACTGTTTTTACTTTGAATTTTTGTATGGCTGCAATCCTTAGAAATGTTGCTTACAAGGAAAAAGGGGAGAAAAGATATTTTTATCGCGGGCCTGCGGACAGCGAGCGTTAGGTGGCTCGCCATCCGATCAAAGCCAGTCTCGGTTCGTAGGCGCGTTGTGTTCCACGCGCGCCTCAAAGAGATGTCAGCATAGTAAACGGAGCCCATTAGGTTCAGAGCCTGCCAGGGTTGCGGATTTTATTCGAAAGAGTTACCGGGGGCCAGGAAAGCAAAAGGCACTAGGAGGAGCACGGATGGGTTTTAGTCAGTAAGAGTCTGACACAAATCCCAGAGTGACAGGGGTCATTTGATGATTTTCCATCCATAAAAAGGCCGGTATTTTTATAACATTGGTGTTTTGAATGATTTCTAAAAAATGTGATTGGAGTATTCGTTTCATGTATTTCAGATTTTCATTTGTTTTTTATTAAGATACCAAGATACAAAAGCAAATAAACACAAACATCAAAACTATCAACAGTTCTGTATGGATGTTGCAACACCATAAAAAAACTGTTACAAATAGGTACATCTATGGTAACACCATAAAGCAATTTAATACTAACACAGTACAAATATTTAATTTTAAGAAATCAAATCATTTATTTCAAACTATCTTTTGACCGCGACTTCGTACGCACATATTCCGTTTTTTTCGTTCCCGTAGGAATTTCCACTTACAAAAGAATTTTCCAAATCTGACTGGTAGTTATTTTGTATTGATTGTATTAGAGCAATCGGACAAAGAAAAAAGAAACTTTTTAGCTATATTAAATTTAGATATAACTTAATTATGAAATATATATTATTGTTATTTCAAATAAGTCATCTCTTATTTCTCTTAATACCGACATCACTTATGCATTTGCATTCAACTCCCAAACACACAGTCTGGCACAAAGCGATGTAAGTTCGTCCGTTAATTAGAGGAGCTCGTTAGTTAGCTACTAATCAGGCTCCCACCGTACTACAGGATAGAGATGTTCCGCATACCAGCATGGCATGCGGAAGTACAGATAATCCAGGGTTGCCAATCGCAGGTACTCTCATATCGAATTTAGGTTATACTGGAAATTGCCCCAACGTAGTTGAAAAACTCTTTTATGAATTAAAAATATACAATAATTTGTATTATCATATTCATAGCAGCCGAAAGACGTCCACTGCAGCTGGACATAGGCCTCCCCCAAATGCGGGGGTTTGCCATAATCACCACGCTTGGCGTTGGAGATCACAGTGTAGCTGTAGCAATGTACCTACAGAGAATACTGCTGCCCATTCTCTGGTGAGTCCCTTAGTCGCCTCTTACGACACCCACGGGAAGTGATGGGATGGTGCTATTCTTTTACGTCCGACACCATACGGTATGTTAATTTGTATATCGGTACACAAACTTGCCTACACTAGAACACAATAAACCTTACATAATTTTACGTTGGATTCTGATAAAAACGAAACACAATAGCTAAATTGGATCCGAAACCGGATCCCCGGATCCGTATCCGTAATGAAACCGGATCCGCAAATCTGTGGCTAGTAATGAAGGTCTGATTAGTGTACCAGTAACCATCAGATGTCTATTTAACGTTACAATCTCTTCGTTATTTTTTTCGGAGATAAGCTTTCAACGTGAGTGACTATTACGTTTGTGGAGAACGTTTTTAAGGCATTATTTACGGTTATGCTAAACTGACGAGGTTTTTCATTTATTTCAAAAGAAACAGAGGCCCACTGCAACTGACAATGTACCACTTAATCAGCGAATGCGACTGTTGAAATGCCAAAATGTAGGAATTTGATCACGTGACATTTTAATAGCATCTGTCCATTCCATTCATTTTTGACGTATTACGTATATTTTTGATGAGGGATTCAAAAAGCACATCTTTTTCAAAAAAAAGCACTAAAAGGCTCCTGCAGGCAGGATGTGATGAGCCGCTTCATTTAATTCTTGTAAAAAATGGAGGAGGTTCTCAATTCGGTTGTATTTTTTTTTTACTCCGTCATTTATGAAACGATTTGAAAAAAAAAATCTTTTAAGTAAAAGGATATACGGGATTCCGATTGGTCTCATTGAAATTTCGTCAGAATCGGTTCAGTAATTTGGTTTTTAAATACAAATAGCTGGAAAAACCAAGTATATTTGCGTATTTTCACACTTTTGAATAGAAAATGTTTATTTCAATTAGGCCATAATAAATTATATTAAAAAACACACAAAACTTACAACAAACTAAAATAAAGCATCAAAAAATTCGTCCTCAACGCTGTCAGCTGGTAATGTGCCCAAGAGACTGGCGGCATTGCCAGTCTCTTGGGCACAGTTTTGCGTAGGTAGTTGCTTTCCTATGACTTTCCAGTGGTGTTGTTTCTGTGGGTTGGTGTGAAGTACCACTACAAACTGAAAAATAAAAAATTGAACTACGAAATCAAAAACAGCCGACTTCTAAATATTTTTAGAAACGCGTAGTGCGAATTGGTGGAATAGCAACAAGGCAGACCAATTCTAGACGCAATGCAAGTTACCACTTGCAGTGCGTCTAGAATTGGTATGCAGACTGAACAATTTCTATAAAAACGCGACGTTTCAATATCGCATCGCACCTGTCTGTGGGAAGGTACCCCTTAAAATTACGCGTTTTTAAGCAGAAGATAGTTTCTGATTATAACGTGTGATATAAGTTCGTCCGTAATAAAACACCTATCGTTTATCAAAAACGATAGTTCTCCAATAAGGTCACTAAGGGCAGAGAACATACTATGCTCTTTTAAAATATTACATCAAATAAAAGAGCAAAAATATTTTTTAAATTATATTTTACACTAATTCACAGCGAAAAGGCACACTTTTTAAAATACAAACCTAACTAAGTAAAGTGAATATGAGAGTGTTTAAGGCGAGTCACAGCACGTTAAAACAAAAGGCCAGGGTAAAGATCCACCTGTTGGTCGGCAACACTGGCTGGTAAGCCTCTCAGGGATTTAGTGAGAATGCCATTAAATTAAGTGTTGCTGGCTTCTTGCTACTTTTTTTACGAAGACCTTTTTGAATGATGAATGGCATTTAAATTGAATGATTCCAATAATTCATGAAGGTACTAAGTTAGAACCACGCATATCAAGGCCGACACCGGGATGTGCCCGGGCCGTGGTCTGACACGTCCCGGGCACAACCCGGACACAGACGTGTGTGAACGAGTTCATATAAAATGTACGCACTGATATTGTTTTGAGCTCCAGGCGGACCAATATACACTTCTTTAATACTGCGAGACGCATTGGTTCAAATAATAACACCTTCTTAATACAGCAATTTTGAACAAAATATTTACATTTTAAAGTATTTTTTGCTCATTGCGTGGTTTAGATGAAGTAAGTAGAGAAATGGACGGAGGCAAACTGCGAATTAGTTTTCAACTATTTACAGTAACTCCTAGTACGAATTTTCTGAATAAAAATATTATAATTATAATGACCCTCAGAACATCAAAGGCTGCCACAAGACTATGTACCTAGCGACTCGTTTTAAGCCTGAAAATGTAAAAAAGTTAGCATTTGTTATACCAAATGAAATCTATGCAACAACCAGTTATAATAATATGGCATAACATAAAAACTTTCTACAAAAAATATCTGTGAAATGCAGCAACGTTTTTCGTCAAAAAAGCAAAGTTCTCAAAAATATTTCGTCTATAAAAAAATACTGCAAAAGCAACAGAGAAGGTTTCCTTTACGAAATGTACAAAGGATGGTAAAGCTGCGAGCCTGGTGGGGCTTTAATCCCTAAGGATTTTCTCACAGGGTAGGTATTGAAAAGTGATGATCACTTTTTCGAAGTCATCGCATTTTGTAGTAGGATTGTAGCTGCATTTTAAAAAATATCTGGAATAAAATAAACTCATTATATTCACATTATAATTGACTAGCGTGTCAAAATGTGCTGAATATTTATTAACGTGTTCATAGAATGAAGTATGTGGCCTGAAGTTTTAATGATCTGCATTTCAAAAACATAATATTTCAGCATCATTCAGCTCGCTGCTGTAGGCTATATACCTACATTTTTTTTTTCTTTCTTAAAACTTGTGTACCTACATTTAAACTAACTGAATACGTTATTTTTTACACCTTTTATAAAGTACATTGCTCCATTTAACAGACTTGAAATCGTAACATTCTGGAAATTTCTCCTCATTCCCTCCACTTCGCAAATAAAATGCAAAGTTTTTCTCATTTCGTCGTTTTTCTTAAAATATCAAAGTTAGGATTCCGTCTTTATTGGCAACGCTCAGTTTCCAAATCAAATAAGATACAGAAGGTTTGTTTTGTATGTGGCTTGTGCTGAAGCAGTCTTTCTCATCATTCTTTATAATTCAGCAGAACAAATTGATAATAATGTTTATGCTAGTACAAACAAAATAATCAGCCTGACTTTTCCGGTCTAACCAAACGTAGATGAATACCAGTATTTACATGGAGCAGCTGGCGACCTCCACAACTCAGTCACTGCGTACGATCACCCTTGGCAAGACTATTGTCTGAGTTTCTGGCTTCTGACAAGCCGTAAAGACTGTCAAAGATGTTCAAATAACAATCCGACCAATGGACTTGCGTACTTTCCGAGGCACGGAGGAAACTCGGTATGTAACGGGTGGTAATTTATTTTTATACTAGCTTTTCCCCGCGGCTCCGACCGCATGGGTGTCATTTATCGCGTAAAAAGTAGTTTATGTCCTCCACATCCCAAGCTATATATCCGCCAAATTTCATGACGATCCATTTAGCCGATTTAGCGTGAAAGCGTAACAGACAGACAGACATACAGAGTTACTATCATATTTATAATATTAGTAGGGATTTTTTGCGTCCCAATTAACTGATGAAACAATGCATCTGCCATGTTATCTGTATATTCTTTCCACCACTCTTTGTTGATTGGTAGAGAATGCCTAGGGCATTATTATTATTATTATTATTTATTCATGAACAATAAATTTTATCTGAAATTAAGTACACAATATACAACGTGTAAAAGAATAAATAAAATACCCTTTAAGGGGTCATTGTACTCATCATTATGAACAACTTTCACTATGACCAACTCTGAGATCGCGAAAAAATCAAGTGCCCCATACATTATTATGCGGATTTAATAACGACAAAATGTACTGAACAGCTGATTTTTTTTTCGTGATTTCGGGGTTGGTCCCGTAGTAAAAGTTGTTCATAATAATGAGTACAATGACCCCGTAAGAGGTATTGCGTTTATTCTGTTACACGTTATATTAATAGAAAATAAAATTATTATCATTGAATCAGCCCTTGTAAATATGTGCCCGAAGTCTGAATAAATACCGCTGATCTTCTGCGTGTATCTGTCCAGTGGCACCTAATAAGTAGGTATTGATCCCACCACAATGAGGCAACTCGTGAGTTCAACGCGGAATATTTGATGGTCGGGTATTAAAAGTTGAAGGAACTCGGAACTTTGTACTCAGAGTATTGCTTTATTCCTGTACTTAAATAGGATAGTAGAGTATTGGGTACCTAACGCATTTAAGTTGGAAAACAAAACAAAGTTTTAATGAACATTCAGTATTTTCTTAGGCTGTGAAATATTAATAATTTAAAATGTTCTTTAGAATTTTATTGTTCTACAAATACTTATACTCTGATACAGGGGGTCTCTACTCTCTAAGCCCGAAGTCCGTAGTTTCGGCCTAGTGTCGGGCGTTTTCTACTCCATATCACCTACGGACTTACGGTTAGTCCCGAACCCGAACTAAGAACGACTTTCAAATCGTGTTGTCAATCATTCTTTGTTTGGATTCAGAACTTATCGTGACTACGGACGATTAGTCCTGAAAACTACGAACAAGACTTCGGGCTTAGAGAGTAGATCCCCTGGTTTATCCTATCACATAGCAATACCTTTGTCATTATTTCTAAGGTTTTTATATAACCTAATATTTTACCATTTTTTTTGTCTTTATTATTACTAGTTTTTGGTCTCAAAAAAACAGTTCATTTTGCTAGTTTTATTTAATCTTATATTATAAGAGCTGTCAAGTTTCTGATAACGTGCTGCAAACGGTTTGTAGCCTGCCTGGCATAAATTCACGTCCGTCTTAACGCGGTTGGTCTGTGGATGGGTGGCCATCTTAACATATCGAGATTACTCCATGCCTCGGAGAATACGTTAAGCCGTTGGTCACGGCAGGCATTTGTAGATCTTTGGCAGTCGTTGCGGTAGAAGATCAGTCTTGCCAAGAAGTACCGTGTTACGCATCTATGGGTTGGAGATCTGGTAAAATACGGGTATTCAGCTGAATCCGGTTGGACTGGGAGCCGACCCCAATATTAGTTGGGAAAAGGCTAGGCAGATGATCATTAACTAAATAATTTGAAGTAGGCTGGTAAATTACCTATGTAAACCTCTCACCGTGATAACTTAGGTCGAAGTGAATTGTTATTCCATCTCGATTGCCTGATGAATCAATAGAAAGCTCATTTCATTACACACATTCTGAAGCTTGAAGAATTTCACAGCTGAAAAATTACATCATATTTGAAAGAATTCAAATCAAAACTGTCCGACGTATTTAATAAACAAAGATGCTTTTCAAAGCCGCCTTTGATGATTTAGACTTCGTCATCCGATGGTAGGAAAGAATTACAATATCATCCAAAAATTAAAGACGCAAAATCATATTCGGGCGCATACGAGAATCTCAACGCACCGAACACCCAAGTACACAAACGTACAAATCGCACAAAAATATAACTTTCCCACCGTTATGTTCATGTGTGTGTGTAATATTTGTTGTTTGTATACATGTGGTGTGTGTGAGTCGGACCTACATTTAACTGACACATTATTCTTGTTGACAATCTGCGTCTGCTTGCATCTAGGCTAGGGGTGTGCTGCGTTTCTTGGGATGAAGTTATATTTTTGATTTTGGAAGTTAAATTTCTTCGGTAACGAGTCACGATTCGATTTTTGAATAATGAATGAGAATTCTGAGAGATAGAGAATTGAGATTGGTCATGTAGATAAATAGTATGTTTTATTTTATTATTTATTTCAGATATCAGTGATCCATAATTAATTAGTAAAAACTTACACACTAAGTATGTTAGTAATGAATTTAAGTACAAATACACAGCATTCAATTTCATAACAATATTAAGATTTATAAAATTTTAACAAAAATAAATTTGACAAAACAATTTAAATAAATTCAACTAATCAATAATTAAAACCCCCTCTTAACATGTCATTGTAGTTACGTATAATTCATATGATTTTAATTTCGATTTTTTTAAACATCACATTAGCTTAACTTTTGTATGCGTAACAGGAAAACAATAAGTATTTAAATAATAATAAAAAATATTTAAATCTGGTACAAATATTTGCCATAAATATTGTCTACTCATTTATTAAACGCCTATGTTTAAATATTACTAAAATGAAGCCATAAAAAAGTTTGTCAAATAAATAAAATTGTCAAAACAGTAAAAATTTTATAAACGACAGTTTCTTATTTTTAAATTAATCATATTGCCTACTGAGTCTTTCAATTGAGTATCTACCTAAAGACTTGACAACTTTGATCAAACGGAACAGAAGTATTATTTATTCAAATTCATCTAAATTGAATTATTTCAAGTAGAATTCGGAGGTAAAACGATATTGTATGAAATTTACCTTAATGTTTATGTATAATAAATATTAGACGAAAGCATTCACATCCCATTACGTTGAGTAAACTGATGGAAACATCTTTCTTTTGAAAGAATTAATGTAGTCGAAAATGTTTTAGAAGAAAAAAGGTCCGTCTCCTTTTCAGAATAAAATACTTACAATAAAAATTAAGCTTAGCCAATTAGGGATACGTTTTTTATGTTTAATAGTATACTTTCCTTCAATTTTTATTTATTTAGCATCATAATTTTGCTACCTTCGTCATTCTACGGTAACCCAACTGGTAGCAAGCATGGAACTTATTTCAAAGATTCTAAGTACAAGGCATGATTCTGATAACTACTATTTAATTTTATAAACGAGACTTTCACCCATATTCCAAACGTAAACTCCAACTCAACCCGAACTCCGACTCCATCGGAGCTTGTCATAAATTGAAATTTTTTGCATTTATTTGCTCATCTCTCGAGTACAAAAACGACAATCAGACAAGCTTTCATTGACATTTTCGTGCTTATGTTGGAGTTGGAGTTGAGATGGAGTTTACGTTTTGAAATATGGGCCTTTAATACGTACATCCATCCGTTTGTTTTTGTTACATCTTTACGTCTAACAGCTAAACTTTTAGGATGAAACTAGACACTTGGGTTTTCAATTTACACGCAAGATGTTTTTTTACGTATAGGAAATCATCAAAAGAATTCTTCCACTCTGGGTGGAGCAAAAGGGAGTGTCAGACTCTTACTGACTAAAACCCATCCGTGTTCCTCCTAATGCCCTTTGCGTGCCAGGGCCGCGGTGATTCTTTCGAACAAATTCCGCTACCCTGGCCGGCCCTGGCCCAAACGGGCCCCGTTTACTTTGTTGACATCTCTAGCTACTAATATCATAAGATGTACCTACAGTTAAGATGTTATTCTAAAACCACGAAAAAATTCGTGGCAACCCTATACAGCAGTCTTGACCCAAAAACCGGTGAACACAACAAAACTCTTCGCTGACGTAAATATTCCCTTTGATGTCCATTTTATTGCACATCCAATGATTTTAATGCAATTCCATATTTTGCGCTGAAACAATATTTATGTGAAATATTAATATGACATAAACGTTGTGATGTGGAGTCAACGTATTAATGGCCGATTGGAAATGGACGCGAAATATTTGTGAACGGACTTGCGAAAATAAACGGGAGGTATGGAAATGGAAATAGGGAGTTCATTGATTTCTAAAGGTTGTGTTAATTTTGTGATGAAGTGGTCATTTCAACAACTTTAAGGCCCGCTTACACAAACCGGTTGATTTCTGCAAGCGGTTGATGGACGGTTATCCATCCGTGGTGCTTGGCAACTGGGCATAACCCAGTTGTAAAAGTCCCTTGGTACCTATTTGGCCTAGTTCTGGTCTGTCTTCTGCTTAATAAGGAGGGAAATGGAAATTATATTTTTTTCCTACTCCTCCGCTGTTATTTTTTGATTAATTCCGTTGCGGGATCCAAGACAGTTAAATCATTTCTCCGGGACTGGTCGAGCTTCATTGACTCGGCGTATTTTCTGGAGGTCGCCATTGTTGATTCTGGCTTTCAGGAGTTGCGGTGGTTTGGGAATGTGGGGGCGGGCTTGACACTTCGTATACGTAATAATTTATTACAACAGAGAGTCTAAACCGCATACCAACGTATAATATGAGTTTTATGTACTTAACCACAATTTACTACGTCGTTCCATGTGAACATGCATTGCGACCTGTGGTCTGAGGGAGCGTTTACATTGGTCGAGTTACTAGTCTACTGGAACGTACACTATCAACGGTACACATTTACACACCAGAAATTCTGACATCAGTCTTGCCGAGGGGCGGGGAGGGGTTGCTCCGTTACCGTGTTGAGGTGTTCAGATAAGCCACTCCGTGTAAAATACTGGTACTTGGCCGCATCCCGTTCATTTGGAAGTCGAGCCCAACATATTTGGGAAAAGGCTAGCTTTAGCAGCTTGTTTTGATTCTTTCCAAGGCGTGTATCCAGAAAAAAAAACCATAATATCATCATCATATCAGCCGGTAGACGTTTACTGTTGGGCATAGGCCTCCCCCAAATTGGGGGGTTGCCATAATCGCCACGCTTGACAGGCGGGTTGGCGAAAGCTGTGGCAATGTACCTACCTTATTTTTGCTTTCCTGTGACTTTCCAGGTGGTGTTGTTAGTTGAGAGGTACCACTAAAAACTGAAAAATAAAAAACTTTTTCAACAAAAACCGACTTCTAAAAACACACTTTTTCACAAAAAAAAACGACTTCCATAAAAACACTACTAAGTCCAAAATAGCTTTAATTTCGGAAGTCGGTGTCATATAACGAAGAAGCAACCAAAATCACCGACTACCGAATTTTAAGTTATTTTTACCGAAATTATAGAGTTTTTTGATATTAAGAAAGTCAATAAATGTAAGTGGGTGGGTCAATGACCTTTATCGCACATTTATCTGGCGCCTACTATAGTTGGCTTGGTGGTTATATTTTTCATACCCGTCAGTAGCGACTTTATTAATAATTCTTAAACTTACTTAGCTCTTACAGCAGTAATACTTTGCCTGGCTTCCGGCTTTCTCCCAGCTTGGCAGGTTTCCCAACGTTTCAGCGAGTCCCCTGAAAGTATCATGGCTGTAAGTAACTACCACGATTTTTAACTCTGAGACGGAACGAAAAGAACATTAAAGTACAGTGTTTGATAAAGTATAGCCTTTTTAACCGACTTCTAAAAAAGGAGGAGGTTCTCAATTCGAATATTTGTATTTTTTTTTTATGTTTGTTCGCGCATAACTCCGTCGCTTGCCAACAGATTTGAAAAATTCTTATTTCATGTGAATGGATATACTTCTCGATTGGCCCCATTGAAATTTTATCAAAATCAGTTCAGTGTTTTGGTTTTTAAATCCAAATAGCTGGAAAAAAATATGTGGAAAATAAATAATCCATGTATACGAAATTGCGTATTTTTTATTTCCTGTGACTTTCCAGTGGTGTTGTTAGGTGTGGGGGGTGCCACTAAACAAAAAATAAGTCCAAAATAACTTTAATTTTGGAAGTTGTTGTTTTTGGTTGCTTCTTCGTTATTTGACACCGACTTCCGAAATTAGTTATTTTGGACTCCATAGTGTTTTTTTGGGAGTCGGTGTTTTTTTGTGAAAAAGTTTTTATTTTACTCTTACCAAATTCTCAGAATATAATAGAATACTTTTTATTTATTTATTTAAACTTTTTGTACAATAGTGGTACATGAGCGGACTTCATGCAATAAGGCATTCTCTACGTCAATCTTTGGGTTAAAAAGACTGCACTTTTTCATTGTATACTAGTTTTTGCCCGCGACCTCGTATGCGCACATCAAGTACCTATAAAATATACTTAAGGCCGCCACAGGCAAGGCCGGTTGAGCAGACGACAACCTCCTAGGTTGATCTGCGAGAGGCCACACGTTAAAAAAAAAAATTCTCTTAACTACCAAATATCCATAGAAAAAATCATAAAAATCGGTTGAGCCGTTTCGGAGGAGTGCGACCACAAACACCGTGACTACTATATTTTTAAATAAATAGAATACTAGTTTTTGCCCGCGGCTCTGCCCGCGTGTATGTCGTTTATAGCGTAAAAAAGTAGCCTATGTCCTTCTCCATATCCCAAGCTATATAAGCCAATCTGCCAAATATAGCCTCGTTTCATGACATGACATCTCGTGACATTCCAACAGCATTTGTCAATTCTTTAAATTTTGACGTTTTGACAATCGCTTTTGCCACTACAGTATTAATTAGTATTTACTGCAGCCGTTTTTCTTTCTTGTTTTTTTTACTAGCCTTTTTTGTGTCCCACTCGTGGGCAAAGGGCCCTTTCTCCATACATACCTCTCTATTCCGTGCGACCTTCTTAGCTTCAATAAGGCAAATAATATAATTCACCCACACATTCACAAACATTTTCAGAACCTGAAACAAAAACCTACAGTATTTAGAACTAAGCTGCTAATCCGGAGCCCATCCAACCTCAGTCCAACGCGTCATCCTCTTATGAAAATTTCACTAAATAAAATACACGCAAAGGCTTGAAACCCTGTTAATTTGGAGGCGAATCTCGTCATTTAAGTTTTAAATTACCTCGCACGGACTTAATTAAAATCCCTTTTGTGGTAATGTCGTGATACGCCGGAGCTATACGGATGTGGTAATCGCGAATCGTGTGAAATCCGACTACAACAATCGCGAATTTAATGTTTATTTACATATACATAAGATTTACTTTATATTAGGGAATTTTCACATGTTGGGCCCGAGTGGTTAATTGTTAATATGATTTAAAATGGTGAAATGATTAAAAAATGGCGTGGAATGTTGGGTGTTTTGTACAGAGAATGATTTTGTTGTTAAGCATTGATGGAATTTACTCGTTCCATTATTTCAGTGAAACTGACTTGTGCAAGCGGCTTTGCTTGCTTTAAATACGGAAATTATCCCACGGGAACATATAATTTTCAGGGAAAAATGTTTGTCCTAAACCCATCTGCTCATTCAATGAACCGTGAATGATCAACAAACATCACATTATTTTGTACTACATATTTAGCAGGATTGCGTTAAAAATAGGTCTTCGTTGCTTCACCAGCTGATGCCTGTGATTATAAAACGCCAAGTCCAGGTGAGGAGCCATGAAGTTTGTTGTAATTATATGGCAAAGCATTTTGATTTACTGATTACCCGAATAAAAAAAAATATTTGAAGAAAGTAGGTACTGTTTAAATACGCGCGGTCGCGGCGACTTTAATGCTACAAGTAAGACATTCAAAAATATTGCACTATCTATCGAAAATACGAAACTATTTACTTCTACTAAACAAGGTAAAGCTACCAGGCAAGCATAAACCAGCGAAGTAACTAAATCAAAAAACCCATTAAGCCGCTAGTCGCATGCAGCTAATACCACTGAATATGCAGAGAGCGCGGTAATTGAATCGATAGCCCCCAGATGCTGCACTACTATGATACCCTAGTACTCGTATATCTCAGGAGGTCAGTTAACTACGAAATTGGATAAAATCTTGACTTTTAAGGCTGGATAACGTAACTTATTTCGTGTAAGGTAATTGAATTTGGTATCTTTTAGAGATGATAGTACTTCACGCAAATTATTAGCGAGAAAAGAGGCAAAAATGGCGCGAGTGTCCGACTATCGTAACATTTGGTCGCTAAGTTTAAGAAAGTCCCAGTTGACTTTTATAATGTGTCAGATAATCCCATCCAATGTCAGTCACACCACACACGTAAAAATAAAAACGATTGGAAAAAGAAATTGTGACTTGCGATCTAGCTTATAAAAGTTGAAACCGATACCTAGGTAAGTGTTATATTAACTGATAAGATAAGTTAATTACATTTTAACTTTAAAATAGTGTTTGTCGAAATATTTGATTTTTGCATATCACCCCCCCCCAGCCTCTCCCGCCCATACATTTTTGACTTTTCCACAACTGTTTTCGCTGTTAAATGTAGAATGTCACTTTCTTGTTATCCTAGTAACTTGTACAACATTTTGTTGTAATTTACAGTGAATAGGTACATTACATTAAAACAAAAGCTTACATAGATACTATTTTACAGCGTTCATTTTCAACGGTTCTGAGTCAGGAACAATGCATACTATGATGAATAACGGTTATTCAACAAACCAATACATTTCTTTACCCGGAAAATGGAGTACCAGGCATTCATAAAACGCGAGCGGTATTCTATGAGTAAGCGCAGCCGCATAGTTCCTTAAAGTACTTAACAAATCGACAAACATGCATGACTCGATTGTTCATCCAAAACAGCTGCTTTTTAACTAAACTGCTATGTTATGTTTTATAACTAAAGTGCAAGTGCATACGTCCGACGTCAACGGTACAGTATATTATTCTTTGCGGTCACAATGTCATTATTCTACGTATGAAGTCCAGACGAAGCGTCCTACTGTCTGGTTAGCAAAGTGTGAAGTATGAGCATTTTCATTAGGTAGACCGTTTAGCAATAGATGCTATACTTGTACCTACACTTACATGTTATAGCGATCCTAAGAGAGCTGACTTTCCATCTGTGAAAAAAAAATTAATGAAATAGGAGAAATACTCTTTTTTGTACACCATAAAAATTATTGTACAATGGGAACTTTTAGGAGTAATGTAAAAATGGGCGATCTTATCCAATGTTTAGGCCGCCTAATAATTTGAATAAGATTTCTTCGTATTTTTCAGAATATTTCCTTGTTATAAATATGGCTGTTTAATCAATAATATACACTATAGCGTTTAACTCTTGGTTCTAACGGTATAAAACAAACTTATTTGCTGGCCAAGCATAACTTTTTGAATAATAACTGATCGTTTGTAATTACTCAAAAAACTACTTTTTCCTGTAGTTTTTGTAACACTACCTACACTTAATTAATAAATCCATTGTTCCTCACTAATTTCTTTACCCAGAAAAAACATATACCAGGATGTCATAAACGTATACAGATATACAATGAGTTCGTCCAGCGTAGTTCCCGTTACTATTGACGCATTGACCACACGCGTTTGAGGAAAAACGTGGTCACATTGTCTATAGAACGTTTTGCTTGTAGTGCGGGAACTCGCAAATCGGGCGTTCATAGGTTAAGTTGTTTAACTAACGATTGATTAATAAGTACGAGGTCATCTACCTTTATGTTTCATGAAGCACGTTTGGGGTTTTGTTTGAGGAAATAAAGTTACCGAAACTTAGTATTGTGTAGGTACTTGTTAGTCATTTATTCCTGATAGTTATCCCAATATTACTCTTTTGAGCGCCAGAGCATTAATACATCGGCAATCTTTTTGCCTTAGAAGACGCAATGCGTCAAAGGGCTCCGTCTTCTGCCTACGGTTGATGCCGTGGCTCGCTTGCTGATGAATATTAGCATTGGTCAACATGAGCGAACATCATTCTTCCTCGGAGAATCTTAACATCGCGATTTAAAATATGAGATCAAATGCCCAACGCCATGATAAGAATGTTAAGTCGAACCGTAACTGTTGTAAAAAAACTTCCAAAGAAATGACTTTTCAATCGGTTTGTTGTAGTTGTCAATTATTTTAGTTTAATCACAGATTTGATTTCTTTCTTTTTTTCTTCTTTTTGTTTTGATATTTTTTCCTTAATTTAGGTACATACATAATTATATCAGCTACTCAACATAACCCTTAATGACCACACATTTCTGGTACACTCTGTATAATAATTAGATATAAGTTGATCATATAAAGGTTAGCTTACAGTTTCCTGTGGAAAGGCTTAACTGTCCATCATACTTATACTGGTCGCTAAGCAAAATTATAATGTTCACAGTGAATAGCGTCCGTTAAATTATGAAAAGATGAGACTGTTTGTATAGAAAATTTTGTACAAAATTCCTGCCTTTTGATCTACAGATTAAAACATAACAGAAAATAATGTAGTACCCATTTATAAGGTTCCTCTACCAAATTATTCCCCTAGATTACCTTGCGAAATTACTACGCGAATCATCTTAAAATTCAATTACATTTTCATCTCAAACGACCGTTTCACTGCGTTACTTTTCTTCATAAATATTTTGTTTCACTAATGGCCAGAAATAAATTGTTTTTAATGCCGGACATTGAACTGTGGGATTCGATCTTTAAGGCTTCCGCGGACAGGCGCGACGTGATAATGCGACAGCGATGCGTCAATTTTTTATGGAAATTCTTCTAATCCAATCAACCTGCCCGGCGTTTTTCCAACCAACGTAAAATAAAATGAAAACTTTTTTTTTTATTTTACGCTTTTTAATACCTACTCGAAAGTCACAGGAAAGCAAAATAGGCATTTTCTTTTACTTGGATGATAATTATGTTTCCAGCTATTTTGATTTAAGAACCAAACTATTGGGCCGATTTTGATGACATTTCTTTAGAATCAATCGAAAAGTACATAATATATAATTTTATATCAAATCGGTTCATAAATCACGGAGTTATGAGGTACCTAACAAACATTTAGACGTCACGGTTGCCGCAGTGGTTGAGCGATTGACTGCTGCGCTGCGTGTCGCGGGTTCGATTCCCGCACGGAACAAATATTTGTATGGCTTACAGATAGTTGTTCCGGGTCTGGCTGTTTGTGTATGTGAGTTTAGATGTTTGTAAACACACCCACGATACAGGAGAAATTCCTAGTGTGGGGCAAAGTTTTACTGAAAAAAAAAAAAAATGACCGAATTGAGAACCTCCTACTTTTTTTAAGTTGGTTAAAAATATTATGACAACCAACATAATGTGACAGCAGACCGGGTTAACGTGCTCCCCAAGAAATGAAGGAAACTCGTGTATAATAGATGGTCACCCACCCAAGGACAGACTTCTGCAAGCGCTGCTTAGCTTCCAAGATGATCCGTGCGCCAAAAAAACAATAACAATTTTAGCCAGAAGCCTCTAATCCGTCGAACTATTACCAAGAAAACCCCCTGTAACATTGTCGCGTCGCTCCTTTCTGAGTAAGCCTTTAGTGGTGTTCCCATAATGAAAGCAAGAGGATTTGTAAAGGGTTAATAAGTAAACTGGACTACGGGATAGGGTTCATCATTACCATCATCATCATCATATCAGCCGAAAGACGTCCACTGCTGGACATAGGCCTCCCCCAAGTGTCGCCACAACAACCGGTCCTGTGCGTCTCGCATCCATCGGTTACCCGCGACCTTCACCAGGTCATCGGTCCACCTTGTGGGAGGCCTTCCAACGCTGTATCTTCCGGTACGCGGTCGCCACTCCAAAACTTTTCGGCCCCATCGACCATCCGTTCTGCGAGCAATGTGCCCTGCCCACTGCCACTTCAATTTGGCGATCCTTCGGGCTATGTCGGTAACCTTGGTTCTCTTGCGGATATCGTCATTCCTGATTCGATCACGCAAGGAAACTCCGAGCATTGCCCTCTCCATTGCCCGTTGGGTGACTTTAAGCCTGCTGATGAGGCCCATTGTCCATCATCATTATCATTTCCAGTCGTCCACTGCTGGAAATAGGCCTCCCCCAAATGCTGCTGCCCATTCTCTGGTGAGTCCCTTAGTCGCCTCTTACGACACCCACGGGAACCCAATTCTACTATTTTTTTCTAGGCAACAACGTTCGCATTCGAATGTCAGTCGTAATCCGTCGAAAATGTATGGAAAATAAGACATTTATGACAGATTTCGGCTGAGAAGCAAATGGGTATGAAAAGGGTACTTATTTTAGTGAAACAATCGAATTAGTCTCATGTGATAGACTAATCCGATTTTTTTTTTCTTAGATTTCCAAAATAATAAGTACAACAATTATTTCAACAACAATTTTTATCTTTTTTCACGTTAGCAAAAAATGAAGCCGATTCAGTGCGTTGAAAACACGCGTGACGTGACTATAATGGTACAATTTTTACCAAGAACGTGACGAAATGCGTGTTTTTAACGCACTGTATCGTCTTCATTTTTTGTTTCCGTGAAAAAAGTAAATTCGGTGTCCAACTGTTATTGGAAAACTATCTGACGTTCAGACATAGGGTGGTTATATTCGCCCGAATATGAGTCTGTAAAAAACAATATCTAATGCCCGGTTCTTATATTCAACGGATCGTCATTGTATAACATCTACCACCCGTTTACGGTAAGTCTGCTAACGAAATGTTTTGTATAGGAACACTTTTGGGTTACGCCTCGTAGACAATTCTACCATCCGTAAGCAAAACGAATCGTTTCTAGAATATAGGAACCGGGCATAAATCTAAAAAAATGCTTCTAAACTATAAAAAACCATGCTTTAAAATTTTCCTAGAAAAACATTTATGTACTTCTTGTTACTAAATATAATTTAAATACTAAATGGTTTCACGTCGATAAATACATCTGAATAATAATATATCAACCTTCAAATCAGTTATTCAGCTTCTCGCAAAATCATTGAACCGACAGCTAATTAGCCAAGAATTCCTGAAACCTTCAAAGGCAAGTGAAATTACCATAATTAATGATTTTGACGAGTTCCCGAACATGGCAATTTCTCGGTAACTTCGAAATATTGTTTGAGCTTTCTTGCTACGAGTATGTTGTAAAAGGTTAAACACACACGTCAGTACCTACCGTCGAGTAACAGATCAGTCACTCAGTCAAATGCGTCGGTCGTGATATGAATAATTTCTAATCGGCGTGATACCTACGTCAGTGACTAACGTTCGATTCGACTGACGATTTGAAATTAATTAATGAATTAATATCAAATACTCAGGTCTGCCCTTAGATCAGTGAAAAAAATCAAACTTCTTTCAACAACGCAATCTAGAGATAAAGCCATTATTGCTCTGTTTATGGTGCATGTTTTAACGCTCGCAAGGCAATCAAAAGGGTCCCGTTGAACCACCTGGAGTCATGTTTGGCAAGAAGCTAGTCCAGATCTTACAGTTACAGTACAAGTACAGGAAAAAATCAGAAACTAGGGAATTTGTAGTTTTATCGTATAAAAATATTTTTTTTGCGAATACAAACTTATATTTTTGGTTGAAGAATTGATCGTGACGTACATTGATGTGTGGAAAAACATTTCTTCGACAACAAAGTCAAATTTGTTCTTTAATGCTATTGGTACCTATACAATCGTTTTACCTGCTAATTTTTGCTAGAGTAATGAGAGTGCTTTCTTTCATACTTCCGTAGGTAATGTATACTCGGAAAAATCAAGACTCGATCGGAACCCTCGGTGCGCGAGTCTGAGGGCTTAGTGTGAGTTTTTTAACGTACTCGATCCGTTAACGTAAACGTTCGCTTATGTCAAATTGTATAGAAAAAAAAAGACGTGTGGCACTCGGAGACTGCCGCGGTAAAGCTTTTGCATAGCATTTTTTATCAACTTATGTAATTATAATTATTTATTTATTTATATAATATACAACCAATGCCACCTAGAGGCGATTTGCAGAACTGAAGACACAAGCGTGATATTTCAAAAAGTCATTAAAAGTTCTGCTATTCATCGATAGATGGCAAAACTAAAAACTAAAAAGTATCACCGCTGTGCCGGTCGGAGTGGGGCGTGTTAGGTTATTTTCGTTACGGAATTTCTGGATTCGGTCTCCACGCTCAAGGCCCGCGATGGAAGTTATGCAATAGCTTAAAAACAGGTTGTCCGTGAGTGTTACCAGACGGCGCTTATTCAGTTTCAATACAGATTGACGTTTACGCTTACGCTATCGAGAACGTTAAAAAACTCGCACTAAGGCCACTGACTCGTACTTGTCTGGTTTAGCAACGGTCGCATTCCAACCTGTCAAAAATATATGGAAGCAGGGTTTTATGACAGATTGGGACTAAGATGTGAATGAAAACTTTGCTTAAAAAATAGTAGAATTGGACCTCAGGTAATTCATATAAGCGGTTACAAAAATTGGTAGGAATTTTTCAGTAGCAGCCCGTGGTATGGAAGTTAGTGGCCGGAAAGTACCGACTGCGTCTGATCTCTACCTGGTAATTTTGCCGTCCCATCAGACTATGAGATTAAAAGAACAGGGAGTGCTCCTGTGTTTGCGCACACACTAGTGCACTATAACGTCTCCTGCGTACGTAGCCGACAGAGAGCGCCTTTTGGTTTTGCTGGACCAATTAACGCAATGATAGCGTATTCGAGCAATGATCGCGTATTTTAGCAATGAGCGCGTATTTAAGCAATGATCATTTTGTATTAAGACGACACTTACTGCTTCTATAAAAACAAAATCAAAACCAAAATCAATTTCTACAAAATTTTGACGTAAAAACGTTTCTGATGTGTCTGCATGTGCCTTAAACGTAAGTAGTTAATTCAGAAGTTTACTCGTGCGAATATTTCCCTATGATGTAGGTACAAGTGCGACCTGTACTTTGAAGGTAAATGTTTAACTTGTCAGCAGTTAGGGTTGTCTAACGTTTGATTCATTTGGAGTATATATTATTGTTTATATTTTTGAAATTATGATTGAAAATCTGGCTGTGATTTTGTTCTATTTATTTTTACCATTAAGGTAGGTGATTTGACTATTGTATTTGGTCGACTAAAGACCAGTTTCTGGAACGAGAATGATGG
This sequence comes from Melanchra persicariae, assembly GCA_947386135.1. Lineage (NCBI taxonomy): Eukaryota > Metazoa > Arthropoda > Insecta > Lepidoptera > Noctuidae > Melanchra > Melanchra persicariae. Next base: position 1,309,267 of record OX376666.1, on the reverse strand, counting down.
CTAAATGAATTAAAGCTTTTTGGTTACAAAATCTAAAGCCAATCGCATCCCTTTAATTTATTATTCAACTGCTTCCGTGGTCGAGTGGTTCAGGCGTTTGCCTTGTGACCCAGTGGTTGTGGGTTTGATTCCCACGGGAAGCATACTTTATAAAAGTTGTTTCCAGTTTGGCTAGGACATTGCAGGCTTCAATCACCTGATTGTCTGGTAAAAAGATGATTTCGTGCTTCGGAAGGCACGTATAAGCCGGTGGTCCCTGCCGCCAAATCCAAATGGCGGTCATCACACCATGTCAGAGGCCTTTGAGGCGGTTTAGAAACTCTGACACCAGGGTGTGTGGGGTCGTTAGACCACCCGATAAGATGGACCCGTCCATCCCACACGATAAAGAAATAATTTTTATTTTGTGGAACCTTAATATCTTCCAGAGACAGAAAGGGACGTCTTTCTAAAACAGTTATGTATTTGTGTCCTATCTCTCGGCAACTAGATCGATGCAATGAATATTGTTGAAAAGACTACGAGACATTTAATGTATTTGGTACCCATGTTTTACTATTACTAAAACTCCGCTGTCCTTCTGTCTGTCATCTGACAGTTGAAATTTTCACAGATGATGTATTTCTGTTGCCGCTATTACAACAAATACTAAAAGCAGAATAAAAAAAAAATTTAAGTGGCGCTCCCATACAACAAACTGATTTTTTTGCCTTTTTTTATAGATAATGGTACGGAACCCTTCGTTTGCGAATCCGACTCGCACTTGGCCGGTTTTTTTTTCATTAGTTCAAAGTCTATCCAGCCTTTATCGTTACTTAAAAGTCTATCCAGCAATCGTCCGTTTGATAAAACAGCCTTTGCAGGCTTTTGTACGTTTGAAGGCCTCCCACAAGGTAGACCGGTGACCTGGTGTAGACTGCAGGAATTCGGTGGATGCGCACAATACTGGGAGATGTGGCGACACTTCGAGGAGGCCTGTGACCAGCAGTGGACGTCTTTGGGCTGCAATGGCTATGATGATGAATAGATGAAAAACATCTAAATGACTTGGGGAGTGATAATGACTTAGGCCGATTTCCCAGTCTAACTATGAGATGCTTTTTTTGTTCTCTTGTAACGTAGTTGCGTTTACAAACATAAAAACTCACATACACAAATAGCACGACACGGAACAACTATCTACCCGTAGGCAAAACCATTATTTGCTCCGTTTGGGAATCGAACCCGCGACACGTAGTGCAGCAGTCAATCGCTCAACCACTGCGCCAACCGTGCTGTCATTACATTTCAGCAAGCATCCTTATTCGCAGAATATATTCATATTCCATGCACGTTTTAAGTGTAAAAGTGAGTACAGCGCCTTAAGGCTTGTATTCATGCCAATGACCTTGCGTATTTGGGCGGAGCTAACTCCCACTCCGCTACCCGCATGCAACAGAACGATGAGCCGCGTGCGGCCCGCTCCGCCACAGCGCGTCGTCGTCGCCTAGTCCCGTCACAGAGTATTGAAATCACAGAAGGTCAAATCATCGTGGAAGTTAAATTTATTTTTTATGTGTTCCGCATATTAAGTAGTCAATTTTTGTTTTTATTTACTATCTATTGATATGGATGTACTTTTCGGGCAACAGTTACGAATAAATTTGTCGAATGCTTCGAGGCCGCGGGTAGAAACTATACCTTTACTACAAATCAGCCTGGCTTGAAACACGATCGAGGAAGACAACTTGTGAACAAAATTAATACATAAATAAATAAAAATTAATGGTTAAATCTGTTGCTAAGCGCACGACTCGAGGACGGCTGGACCAATTTCGGCTAATATTTTTATCAAAATGTTTGTTAAAGTCAGAGGAAGGTTTCTAGGTAGGGTAGGTACATCTACCCTACACCTACCCTACACCTACCCTACACCTACCCTACACCTACCCTACACCTACCCTACACCTACCCTACACCTACCCTACACCTACCCTACACCTACCCTACACCTACCCTACACCTACCCTACACCTAATCTACAAAAATAAAAAAGTGTCCCATGTCCGTCTCCTGGTCCTAAGCTACCTCCCCACCTATTTTCAGCCAAATCGGTTCAGCCGTTCTTGCGTGATGCCGTGACCAAGGAAAACAGGGATTCATTTTTATATATACAGATGTGGTAAATCTTTTACTACGTTACTGCAACTGATATTTGAACGCCTCTTTATAATGCGGCCAAAGTTAGAGGCTGTTAACAGTTTCCTTCTCAATTCCAGCCATTCACTGCATAAACTCTGTAAAATAATCAAAATAAATTAATCATAATATTAAAAACAATTGACTTTGTCTAAGGTGTTTTCTTATTTCTTTCATTTTAGTGAGATACATTTTTGAAATCGTCTCCTCGTGCCCTTTATCTTGATACCCCACTCGATACGTTTTGAGGAAAACAAGAAGACATAATATGGCGCCAAAAATAAGCCATTTTAATTTTTATATACTCAGTGTCACTCTCTCTACTTGTTGTACACATGTGACATCCCAGAACTGGAAAACAACACCATTGCGACCTTTGCCGATGATACTGCTATAATGGCCACTGGATCAAGCCACAGAGAAGCAGTAGAAAAAGTTCAACTAGCTGTGAACAAAGTTTATGACTGGACACAAAAATGGAAGATCAAACTGAATGAGTCAAAATCAATTCACATTGACTTCACAAACAAACATTTGGACTATCACCCAATCTACATAAATGGCATGCAAGTGCCTTATGCTAATACAGCCAAATACCTAGGCATAACTCTCGACGCCAAGTTGCGTTGGAAAGCTCATGTCAAAAAGAAAAGGCAGGAACTCGAAATACGATATAAAAGTATGTATTGGTTACTCGGAAGGAAATCCTGTCTATCAATACATAATAAAATTACCTTATACAAGCATATTCTCATGCCAATTTGGACGTATGGTATCCAACTTTGGGGCTGTACTAAACAAAGCAACATCAAAATAATCCAACAATTCCAAAATAAAGTACTCAGGGATGCTGTCAATGCACCCTGGTACATAAGAAATGACGACCTTCACCGTGATCTTAAAATAGAATTCGTCACCAACATTATTCAAAAATTTGCTGAAGCCCACGAACACCGACTTCATCGACACGTGAATGTTGAGGCAATTCAGCTTCGAGACAACACAGACTTAGTGCGTAGGCTAAAAAGAACTAAACCTTTTGAATTAGTGTAGTGTAAAAAGTGAATTAATAATAGTAACAATGGTGTGCTATACATATAACACATGAACTTAGTGTTTTTATAAATTTATCAGACTCTAAGAAAGTGCTACGGACTTGTGTAAAAGTGCAAATGGACACTATTCTTAGTTTTAAAATAATCTAAAAGAGATGGAGATGGAGATGGTAGTTAGAGTTAAATTGCTTATTAGTCTTTTAGGCTAGATCGTAATTAATTATTAAGAATTTTGTTCTTACTAATAAAACACAAAAAAAAAGAAACTCTCACTATCAAGACGAATCTAATGACATCTCTCAAGATAAAATCCATCAAAGCGTTTAGGTTACAAAGCGTACCAAAGAAATATACACACATACATACATACACTCGAAAAACATAACCCTCCTTCTGGCGCGGTCGGGTAAAAATATACTTTACTGAGGTACCGAAAAGGAAAATTACAAGTAATATTGACTAAAAGTCAAAGGACATGGTCCTTCTGTGATCATTCACTACTCTATGACACAGAAGCATTATACTTACAACTTTGTTTGAATATAGGTATTTTATAAACAGTATCTATCTACTTTTATGAAAGGTAAGTAAAGCTATAATGAAAATGTAGATAAAACATACCTTGATAAATGTTATACCCTTTTGTTTGTAATATTTTTTTAAACCTCTCTTCATTCGTTTCTGCTTATATCCCATGTTTTACAAACTAAACTTAAACACTAATAAAACTGTACAATTAAAATAACTATAAAACACTACTTATACAGGAATCAGAAAAAACCTACTCCACTATTAAGAAAATTAAATTTTTGCAGTTATATTTTACGATATTTTTATAGTGCTGAGCTCTCGCAACGCGACGCACGTCCACCTAGCAACACGACGCGCCCCGCACTGAATTTGTGGACGAGTGCGGGGGAGATATAGACACGGACTTTAATCGGTCGCATTTTTAATTTATTATAGTAAAAATAATACATGTTTTTAAAAAGTAACAAAACCAAATTATTTTCGTTGGTATTGCAAAGCAGCAGATATTTTTTTTTATTCTTTTGATAAAAAAATGAAGGAGTAAAATGGTTTTATCTCAACGATTTGGAGGTGATTTGGTGATTTTTTTTCTTATTATCGGATACCGATAGAAAAATTATGGCTAAACCAAATTACGTATTATATCATGTAGATTACTATATTTTTTTTTCAGTTGTAATTTCTCTATTAATGTCGACGAAAAGCTGCTTCATCTGCACGCTGTTTTTAAGCTTTTTTCGAGAGAGTAGCCTTAAAGTATGTGTGATTAAAAAAGAACTTTTATGATGAAATAAGAAATTCTAGACAAGTTGAGTACTTAAAAAATGCATTCAAAATTATATGAATGGTTGTTGAGGAGTTAAACTAGGCGTTGTCGCGCGTGTAGTGAATTGTATGAACGTTACTTAATAATTTGTAAACTGAACGTTACTTATTAATTTGTAAACTGAACGTTACTTATTAATTTGTAAACTGACTGTGACTGAACTCAAAAAAGACGCTCAGCTTTTACAAAACACTTAATTTGGAAATTGGCTTCTTAACCAAAGCATATCACGCCATGAAAGGTATTCCAGACCAGCGCAACCTTTTCAATTGATTTATACATTTATAATATGGTATATAATATGGTGGTAGCCAGGCATCTTCCGCTGGTCCCTGGTCAATTCCCACGATAATCAAACGCAGCGCACAAAACTAAATAATCCGCAAGAAATTTTCGAGTTTGTTAAAAAACTTCGTTTGATACGTAGACATTCGTCTTTACAATTTCTTGGCTTCATATCGACTGCAATCGTTGACAAATTTTGCGACTTGTATCAAAATGATGTACCTAGGCTAGGTGTAGGTATAATGTTTGCGGGATTTCAACATCTTCGGAAATATCTTCACAAATATTGACTCAGCAAGCTCTAGAAAGGAACTGTCAATACGCAGGTTTTGGTTAGGGTGACAGCGATGGAGGTTCCGTATGGTGTCGGATGTAAAAGAATAGCACCATCCCATCACTTCCCGTGGGTATCGTAAGAGACGACTAAGGGACTCACCAGAGAATGGGAAGCGGCATTATCTGTAGGTACATTGCTACAGCTACACTGCGATCGCCAACCCGCCTGCCAAGCGTGGCGACTATGGCAAATCTTACCATTCGGGGGAGGCATGGGGGAAGCTTATGTCCAACAGTGGACGTCTATCGCCTGATATGATGATGATGATGATGATGATGGAGGTCTACAGTCCTTTCACAGCTAATTTACCTCAGATTTTGCATCAACATGACCAACCGATACAATGAATTCTTGTACAAAGCAGAAGTTTTTAGGAAAACTCTATGTTTCGTGTTGACAGCCACATAGGTACTGTAAATACGAGTTACCTCTCTGTTTCGTAGAAATGGAAATGATGCTTACATTTCCATTTGTATAAGGCAGAAGCTTTCGTGAAAATGTTCCGTACGTATCTCTGTACCTCTATTGACATACCGAGTACATATTTCTAGCAAATACATAGCTCAATTGGAGTTAGATTTCACATAACTAGTAAGGATCACAGAAATAATTTCCTACTGTAATTATTTTTCAATGATGAGCCAAAAAGGTGTTTTTTTAGTTTATTTTGCAATAACCGTGTCATTGCCTGTTATGTGATAGCTGCCCAATTCCTAGAACAAATATCATGCTGAAAAAAATGCCCTCATATTGGAACATGAGATCTCCGCAGTTTTTCCAAACTAAGAGTATATAGGGGTTGGCTTCCCAGGAAAACAAAATTAACTGAATGCAGCTGACTACCAGTATTTTATATAAAGCTTTTATATAGTCTATCGATCTGTATTCCACGATTTTAGTTTAAAAAACAAGATTATTTATTTGGTTACTAATTCCTCCGATAACACTAACATCAACAAAACTGTTGCTAGTTCCAACTCAGAAGCAAAAATAAACTCCTCATACTTCCCACATAACGATCAATCCTTGAGCAAACAATTCAAACCGAACAACTACAACAAAACAATATTACACCATAAAACAATTGACAGCTACTCATCATTTATTAGCCATCAACGGAACAATATGTACGCGACAGTACTTCGCTATTGTTCTCTCAAGTATCAGGCAATCAAGAGACACTCGCGTCTATCTGTGACACGCGATCTGGTGTTAATGAGGCAAGCTTCCTTGTGGACTGTTCTAGCTTCCGTGATGGGTAAGTGTTGTCTAATGCCCTTTAATATGTACGATTTGTTATTGGTTCACGTTTGGCCGCAATTACACCTGATGGAAAGTGATGATGTGCAAATGTAACCTTATTTACTATCTTCCAATTCACTCTTGTTTTTAAGGAGTCTGTGTTGCCAGATAGCTACAATCGAAGGGGTTGCAGCTATCAGGAAACACAGACTCCGACGGAGAATTTTACCCCTTAGACGTACGTTGTTTCACCAAGCCTGTTCCATCATCGGACGTACGGCGATACGCCTCCAGTCTATGGTGCACATGCCACTCATAAGCATAAAACGTTTTGGGAATATTTTCAATGTGATTATGATTATGAATTCCAGAAAACGTCCTGCAGTCGCTAATATATTTAAAGATCCCGGCTTTGCATGTGTGATCCTCATTTATCGCTGTTAAGTGAAACCATATCAAAATTCATAGCATTTCTAGAAGAAGTAAGTGGAGAAACACATAGCAGCACACTGTTTTATTCTCATCACCATCATATGAGACTAAAGACGTCCACTGCTGGACATAGGCCTCCCATTAAAGGGGGGGTTGCCATAATTGCCACACTTGGCAGGCGGGTTGGCGATCGCAGTGTAGCTGTAGCAATGTACCTACAGAGAATGCTGCTGCCCAGTCTCTAGTGAGTCCCTTAGTCGCCTCTCACGACACCCACGGGAAGTGATGGGATGGTGCTATTCTTTTACGTCCGACACCTACGGAACATCTTTAATTCTATTTAGAGAAAAAGACATAACAACTAATGTCTACAGCATTGTGTAAGCCATGGAGTCGTTATTTTTATTTATTTATTTATTTTTTTTTATTTATTTTATATATATATATAAAATAAATAATAATATTATAATATTAATATAAATAATAATATTATAATATTATAATATTATAATATTATAATATAATAATATATATATTAAGGAAACAGCATCTTTTATTAACACTACAGATTGCGTGACGCCGCGCTGATGATCTTAGTGGCACCTAATTACTTTGTACGGGCGATAATAAACTGTAATTGTGGTATTTATGTTTGACAGATTTATTATTATGACGATTCAGAAACAATCACAGCTGAGTTATCGGTTTCTTGTAAATCTAGAGACAGAACTGAATGACCAAACTGAATAACAACTATTTATGTCATCTAGCCATTGCTCTCCCACAGCTGGTAAAAGGCCTCCCATAAGTCCGTCCAGACATTTGTCTCAAACCATGGTTGTCGGCCAAATCATCTCGCCACCTCTTTCTAGGCTACTCTTTCGCAACTATTTATCATCTGCCTAGTCTTTTCCCAACTAAATTGTACTGGGTTCGGCTTCCAGTCCAATCAGATTTTACCACTATTGTTTGGGATATTTTTAAATGCACATCTGTATAATTTTAATGCATACCAGAAAAAATAATGCTGTGCAAAAAATCCCAATTGATTAGAAAACATGTCTTACAAAAAAAACTAAAAAAATCATCCAAAACGAGATGACCTTTTTATCGAATTCACACCAAAAATGTGGTTCATACATCGGATTTATGATTTATAAAACAAAAATACGAATTGTTTATCAAAAATACTAACTTGCACTCTAAATTGCACTTCCCTGAAATAGCAGGTGGTTATCATGGTTACAATAGTAGCCGGTCATTGGGCACCCCGACTCGGACAGGTTAGGTTAGAAGGGGATGGCGGGGTCTGTTCGCTCGCTTCGCTCGCTCACTTGACCCCGCCATCCCCTTCGTGGTTATTTTTTTTTAAACCACCCAGAAATATCATTAGCCAAATATTCGTTCAGTAAAACAGTTCTGCAAATACCATTAAACAGTATATCTAATATGATTTATTTAGTGTGCATAATTTGTGTGCAAGTTAGTATTTTTGATTTAACTTTGAAATATTTTGTTCGAAAAAAGGGAAAATACAGATATCGATTTAATTACATGCCCTATTGTTTCTATGATTACTAACTTGCTCATGTGTTCTGGACGACAACCATATACATAGCTTTCTTTTGCCCTTTATTACGTTACCTGAGTAAACAATTCCCATTGTATTTTACCTGAACAATTATTCTATTAATAGCAGTTCCTGTTATTATATCTTTTATCATAACGGATTTATCTTTCTTGGGCGTAAATATAAAAGAAAACCCAGTTTAATATTAAAAAGGTGCTTCAAAGGAATATATTTTTTCCTGTAGAAGTACTAACATTACAGGTGTGTTCCGGTTTGAAGGGTCATCATCCCTTGTTCCCATGTTGCTTTTACATTGTTTTCCTCCATTCTCTCTTCTCTTTTAGGTAAAGTCCATTACATTATTTCCAACCTCTGTACACAGCACTCCACCAGCCCACAACAGTGGCCTCCACAAAAACGCCGAGTCAATGAAGCACGACGAGTCCCGGAGAAACTATTCAACAGTCTTGGATCCCGCATCGAAATTAATCGGAAAAAAAAGATTAATTCTGTCCTGTCAAACATCATGCTAATGACTCCATTTTCTTTAATAACACTCTTCATACAATCCATCCATATTGTCTTTGATCTCTCTGAAAAACAGAGTTCTCCAAAACAAAATCGATCTGACCTATTCCCCACATCAGACAAACATGGCGTCCACTTACAAAGCACGGTTTATCAGATTACTCCGTCTTTAACGGGTATTTCACCTGATTTAAGTGTCGTAACTACCTTTACCCCTCAACCGGGCTATCCTCTGTCCACCTTCATCCTGTTTTTGTTGTCCCCGTCAGTTGATATAGGATTTATATCTTTCAAAGCTTTGTGAGGGTTTTTAAAATTTTATTGTTTACCTTTCAGTTGTTTTTTTATAATTTACTGATGTTATTCTGTACGAGATAATATTTTTACAGTGCAGAAACCAACTAAACTTAACTATTTGTTCACATAACAACAAATACATCTAGAATTTAAAATTTGTCTAGAAGTCTCTCGCTGTTGACTGGTAAAATATCCAAAATCCCTTAGAACTATTCGAAAATGTTCTCTGATAACTTTAAACCTGTAGGTAGGTACATCTAGCTTATGCGTAGAAAGTTTTATTAAATTCGGTACATTCATTTCGAAAAATGAGGTCATGAAAGTTGTATGAATAGCCGTAGGTACGTCGTAAACGCTCTTTACAATTTTTATATTTCATGTGGTTAGTGTTCCGGCTGTCATTTGTAGATCACGGATTGTCAGAGGTATTTTAGAGGTATATTATACATAGGTATAATTGAAAATCGGTCTTGGTCCTATTTCGTTTTCATTAACTTTTAAGTAATAACATGAAAAATATGAAACGTTAAGAAGCACTTATTTCCAGAAAAGCTAAAAAATTTTTCATTACATGAAATATTAACGTCGAAACGAGAAAATAAAGAATTACCTACCTTGAGTAAATTGCTCGCCGTAGGTAACAAAATTGGTTTAGCCTGTAAATCTGTTTTCAAAGGGGTTTTCTATCATGTTAGGGATCTCTAAGACGGGTTCTAATTGACGTGTCGTTAGTTTGGGTTCGGTCCGGCTTATCTAAGGATGGGTAACAATACGCGTGGCGTGCTTGTCTGGGAAGATGCGGAAAAAAGGTACAATTATAGCGATGCTTTGAAGCAAAAAATTAACCTATTTTATGCTGCTTGACTACTGAAGAGGTCTGCGTATGAAGATTATTACATTGTCCAGAAAAACGTAATTAATACCAAATAATAACAATCGCAAATTCGAGCATAATTTTCCGACGTAATTGTACTGTTATTCGGATTTGGACAGTATATAATATATTATTGAAGAGTTCCGTTTCTTATCGCCAAAGTTCTTCATCAGATCTTCACCAAATTTAAATAGGACCAATCCGGGAAAAACCTCTTCCAAACAAAAAATCATCAAAATCGATTGACAATTGGCGAAAAGATCGCTGAACAAACATACAAAAAAAAAATAACAAAAAAAAAAAATTGTCGAATTGAGAACCCCCTCCTGTTTTGGAAGTCAGTTTAAAAAAAAATCAGTCGAATTAAGAACCTCCTTTTTAGCAGTCTGTCAAAAACGGTTCATAATTTATTATTATTTAAGGTTAATATACTTTATTGAAAGTTTATCTGGCGTATACCATTGTAATAATTTTGCCTCGCAAGGCTTACAAATATTAATTGTAAAATATTTCGATGTTTCAGCGTATTTATAAAAATAATAAATACATAGTTGTAAAGATATTTTCAATAAAAACTAATTTTCAACTTTTACGCAGAAAAATAATGAGTTTTCGAACGTTTGGGCTTATTTCGCAGATAAAGCCGTTTCCAATTTAATCATGATCGAATGATTTAATTTCGTCGAAATTTTGAACATTATTTATTGAATTGTTCGATGTTTTTCGTGGCAACTAGAAATAAAGTTACTAACGCTATAAAACGTTTATTGACTTTCAGTAATTCAAACGTTTTTGAGAGTATTTTGAAATCTTTAAAAGGTTCGTTTGTTTTTGAAAGCGATTCAAATATTTATAGTTTGGTAATTAGTTGTTCCGATTATCACATGTGGTAGCATCTATACATTTTTCAATAGCAGATTTAATGTCTAATCTGACACTTGATAAGACTAAGGCCCAGACAAAGAGAGAATTTAATGTTTTTGAGGCTGAGATATTGGGAGAAAAGCCTACTTTCTACTAAGAAAGTACTTAGGCCAACAAAGGGATTGGTGTTTTAAGACTTCTAAGTCATAATTTTTCTAATGCAACGAAAAAAAGGACTTGAAAGTTTGTATGAAATACCTTACGCCGTAAACTCGCTCAACCTTAGTAGTCTAAGGTTAAGAGTTATCACACTTATCATTAATCCCTTTGTTCAGAACAAAGACTACAATAGTATACTGGTTCAGAAGGTGACAAAAAATATTCAATTTTCCCGTTTTACCCTTTGGCTACGGAACCCTAAAATATAGAACAGTTAGCTATACTTAACCACAGTCACTATGATCTTGCCCCTAGTCAATCAACGAGCAAAACTTTGCTAGCAATAGATAAATTAACCAAGTGTTACCAGGAAACTAAAATAACAAAGGAGTTATCCATTGCAGTTCACTTCACAGGCATAAATCTCAAACGTAGGTACCGTTTTGCCGCACTCCTGTCAACGCCTCACCTCCTAGTAGCAAGCATTACATCACACGAGGTACCAGGCGCGCAGAATTCGGAAGTGCTCGTTAGTATTCGGAGCCAGTATTATTTAACACTTGACTTACACGTGCGCATCGTGTGGGGAATATGATACGGTTGTGTAAGGTTGTGATAGGTTGATAACCTGAGAGGTTCTACTAACCTATTTTATAATAGATGCTTTTGATGACTGATGGTGACTTATGTGGTCACTTCTTGAAATCGGAGGATGAAAGGGGCCATTTTCAAAACACTTAGTTTCAAAGATTACCTCCTACATCACTTTACCTTTTTATTATATTCGCATAGTAGAAATGGAATAACAAAAAACTACTGTAAAGAAAAATCTTTTGTTAGGAAGAAAATAATCCAGCTGTCAGCTGTCAGGTTTATGTAAAGCCAAGCAAGCATTTGAGCAATCAATATGCCAATTGTCGTACTTGAAAAATGTTTTCAATTCGCAATAATTATCATCTTAGCGACACACAATTTTTATAAACTTGTCAAAATGTAGGAAAACACGGGACGCTTTTGACAGTTTTTAATTGCGATGCGAATGCTTAAGTTTCCGTATTTGAGAATTGGTTCCATTCAAACAATTTCAGAGAACCAATAGTACTCATTATATAAGACACGTTTGCATTCGCATTTCAGTCGCAAACTGTCAAAAAAGTCTCAATTTCCATAAATTTTTGACAGATTGCGACTGACATGTGTGTTCACTCTGAATGTATACATGAATCAATTGAGAGCATTTTGGGACCAGGGATTCAGGAGTATAATAGCATTCTCATTGTTTAGGGTCTGATGGGTATCTCGGCAGGATATTATGGGTGGTGGTGTTGCGGAAAACTCGACTTACCTCTGTGAAGTCGATTTTGTTCCGTTAGTAAGTAGACTTTTAGGTTAGATTTGCACTCACAAATAATTTACTATTGTTAACCCTATCGGCCATAAGTCTTTTTGTTGGTTATTAGGTATTTAGCACGATTTAGTTTGTCGTGATATTAATCTCTACAACAGTGAAATAGAAACGATTTCTTTTTATAACATAGTAGACACACGTCAGTACTTTGTTTTTTTTTACATGTCACAAACTTAGTATTTCATATTCATCTCTAAAGAGTACTTAACCTACACCTTGATGTCATGCAATCTTTAACATTTACAAACCTATGTCCTTCTCGCTTTCCCCATAACCGCTGTGATTGTGTAACGACCACACAATTGCTTCATTGCCTCGCGTGGCTTGCGCATGCCACTCATGGGCAATAATGCAGAATATGTCTTTGTCTACACTATCTACACTAATATTATAAAGAGGAAAGATTTGTTTGTTTGTTTGTTTGTTTGTTTGTTTGTTTGTTTGAAATGAATAGGCTCCGAAACTACTGGACCGATTTGAAAAATTCTTTCACCAGTAGAATCCTACATTATCGGTGATGGACATAGGCTATGTAATATTTTCAAAAAAGTTAGGGATCTGTATGAAAACTTCAATAATGTAACCCCAGGTGTGAGAAAAAATCCTTATATCGCGTACGCTGCGGAATCTATTGACAATAGGACAAAGTGATGTACTACAGCTTTATAGAGTTCATTAATATCTACAAAAAAGTCCGCGGTACCATATGTCTAACTATTATGGATAAGTCACATTGACAGCTTTTTGTTCATATTATTCAAGCAAATCCCATGGTGAAATTATAAATGGTGATTTTAGTATCATGATATTAATCCTTATCCATTTGAATGGTTTGATAATTAAGGTTGATTATGTCCGTGTAAATTATACTTTAAATTATTCAAATCGGACTTTTCGTTCAAAAGTTACGACGGTAATAAACATGCTCGGAGTAAGAAAATGTCGCGGCTTGAGCGAACTGGGGATAATCGTATCAGTGCTTGGTCCGATGAAGTTGAAACACCACGGAATTTGAATATTTTCGATAAAACAATAAGAATAACAAATGTTTGATTTTTCGAAAATAAACTACATATAATAGGGAGTGAAGCAGGGGTGATTAAGATTTTAGGGGAGGACATAATTGCTTGCTTCAATTTACGTCGGAATGCTATGAACAAACTAAAAGCGGGATAATTGAAACAGATCTACTTACCTAACAATTTTTGCATAATCAAACCCTGAAGGGCTGAACGGGGGTGATTAGTTGAAGTTTGTGGAGTACCTACTAAATCCGCGCGTACGAAGTCGCGGGCGAAGTGCTAGTGATGAATAAGTTTATTCTTGGATAATAATCCTTGAGGCGCCACTACACTTGATCGTATTCCAGAATTCGATAGATGTTATTCGGGAAAACGACTGGGAGTGGGTCTTCGGGCAATCTCGACCAGCTTCAGGTACTCGCCTTCATTCAAACCACACTTATTTGTAACCCACATTCCAGTGCGATAACCAGTGTGCATCGAGTCTTTTGAGCACCCGAATACGGGTTAGGGTTCTTACACACGAACGGCCCTCTGTAACGTCAGATAAAACTGCAGCCGTCCCCCACCTGTCAAAGGCTGCCGTCGACGCGTTAACGCTTGCCGCCGACGCCCTTGCGAACGGACCGTAGAGTCACTTTATATTATTTTTAACTAGCTTTTACCAGCGGCTTCGCCCGCGTGAATATCGGAAATGGGAAGGTTTCCTGATTTGTATCGTACAGTTTTTACTCAGGAAACACCTACCCTACACTACCCTACACTACCCTACACTACCCTACCCTACCCTACACCTACCCTACACCTACCCTACACCTACGCTACACCTACACTACACCTACCCTGCACCTACCCTACACCTACCCTACACCTATCCTAACCAGCCCAAAAAATACTATGACATGTTTCTTGTTTCCTGGTACTTGATGTTTTTGGTCTCCTGGTACTTGTTAATCTGTAGTACTAAGGCAGCAGCGGCTCTGAATTTCCACTTCCTCCTCAGTCTTCATTGATCCATGCCACTTACCGGGATAAAAAGTAGCATATGTCTCATTCCAGGATATGAACTACATGTGTGCCAAATTTCATCCAAATCCCTTCAGACGTTTTTGACTGATTGTTACACAAACATACAAACATACAAACATACAAACATTCAAACATACAAACATACAAACATACAAACATACAAACATTCAAACATACAAACATACAAACATACAAACATACAAACATACAACCATACAAACATACAAACATTCACATCCTACTAATATTATAAATGTGAATGTTTGTATGTTTGTATGTTTGTATGTTTGTATGTTTGTATGTTTGTATGTTTGTATGTTTGTATGTTTGTGTTTCAATCAGGAAAAAACGGCTGAAGGGATTTGGATGAAATTTGGCACACATGTAGTTCATATCCTGGAATGAGACATATGCTACTTTTTATCCCGGTAAGTGGCATGGATCAATGAAGACTGAGGAGAAAGTGGAAATTCAGAGCCGCTGCTGCCTTAGTACTACAGATTTACAAGTACCAGGAGACCAAAAACATCAAGTACCAGGAAACCAGAAACATGTCATAGTATTTTTTGGGCTGGTTAGGATAGGTGTAGGGTAGGGTGTAGGGTAGGGTGTAGGGTAGGTGTAGGGTAGGTGCAGGGTAGGTGTAGGGTAGGTGTAGTGGAGGTGTAGCGTAGTTGTAGGGTAGGTGTAGGGTAGGTATAGTGTAGGTGTAGGGTAGGTGTAGGGTAGGTGTAGGGTAGGTGTAGGGTAGGTGTAGAGTAGGTGTAGGTAGGTAGGTGTATTTATAATACTAGCTTCTATCAGCGGCTTCGCCCGCGTGAAAATCGGAAATATCGGTTTCTTGATTTGTATTGTCACTACACCTACTCTACACCTACCCTACACCTACCCTACACCTACCCTACACCTACCCTACACCTACGCTACACCTACACTACACCTACCCTACACCTACCCTACACCTACCCTGCACCTACCCTACACCTACCCTACACCTATCCTAACCAGCCCAAAAAATACTATGACATGTTTCTGGTTTCCTGGTACTTGATGTTTTTGGTCTCCTGGTACTTGTAAATCTGTAGTACTAAGGCAGCAGCGGCTCTGAATTTCCACTTCCTCCTCAGTCTTCTTTGCCACTTACCGGGATAAAAAGTAGCATATTATTATGTCTCATTCCAGGATATGAACTACATGTGTGCCAAATTTCATCCAAATCACTTCAGCCGTTTTTGCCTGATTGAAACACAAACATACAAACATACAAACATACAAACATACAAACATACAAACATACAAACATACAAACATACAAACATACAAACATACAAACATACCAACATTCACATTTATAATATTAGTAGGATGTAAATGATGACGTTCAAAAGTGCCGTTTAATGGCCTAATTGAAATAAACGTTTTGACTTTGACTTTGACTTTGACAGGTGAAGACGTTTGCAGTTTGTGGCGTGATTTGTCTGTTGACGTTTTGCCGGCTGCCACCAACACGGGCGGCAGCCGTCGAAAGACGGCTACGGCTGCAGTTTTATCCACCACCGTTACAAAGTGCCGTTCGTCTGTAGGGACCAAGACCCTTCATTTCAACGACCAAGTGTAACCGAGCCATTATTTGAACGTTTGTTGTTGGTACCTACAAATTATTTGATATAAATAATGTTTAGGTTTATTTATCCTTCACACACATATACTATTCTGTTCTAAATATCTGAATACGACGACCACGGTTTACTTGTACACATACCTACTCGTAAACCTCTTAAGTGGCGCCAATATATAGTAATTATATAACTAAACACTACATTTTATCTTCTTACCACTTAAGATATTATCAGAACTACGATAAAGTCCTACAATGGCTTGGTGTTAATTACGTGGTTTCCAATTAGAATTCTACGATCCCTAAGTGTTCACTGGCGAACTGCCCATGTTTCGAACGGTTTTTAAAACTCAACAAAATACGGCGGAATTTCTTTATGAAATAGAATTTCAACCATTTCTAATGTACCTTACAAATATGTTGAAAACTGTATCTAAATCTGTTGCGCTGTTCAGAAGTATAATGTGATCACAAATAGACATGAAAAGCGACATTATTTTGCTTTATTTGCTGCCCGCGGGTCCACCCACGCGCGTGTAAAGAGTTTTAATACTGAGCGAAAATTACTGGGATACAAATGACCCAATACACTTCAATACAGGTGATCCACCAACATGCAAAGTTTTATACAAATTCGTTCATCGTTTAAGAGGGCGCCGACCAAACGTCGACCGCGCAGTGGCGCCCTCATCGGGCGCCACTGCGCGTTCGACGTTTGGTCGGCGCCCTCTTAAGTCGTGAAAGCAAATCCGCACTCCATATTCCACGCTATACATCTGCCAAATTTCATGATGATGAGTTCAGCCGTTTTAACGTAAAAGTGTAACATACAGACAGATAGACAGACGGACAGACAGTTAATATCGCAATTATAATATTAGGCTATTGGCTAAACTGCCAATGGAGCACTTAAAAGTCTGCGTACTCATAAACCGGTGGACTTGCTCGCTGGTTCTTTGTGCATGCTTGAAATTCTAAGTCCGCCGTGCAAAACACCACCAGCGGATCAGTCGAGCCGGCGATTCTCCTGATGTAATGGTATACTCAAGTAACACAGACCATCTGGGAGCATGCCGTGACTTCCCCAATGGAGTGAGTAGACTATTTTGCTCGCCAATGGATCCCCAACGAAAGCCAACGAGCCGGGCAGCCAACGCCCACGCACGTGCGTGGGCATCCTTTAGGGATTAGTATGGATGTTTAGCTGTTAATATACCTATATTCACCCAATTATTTTGTTAATTAGTTGACGTCTACAGTCATTTACGATATTTGTGATTAGTAATGTTGTTGGCGACGATATATATTAGGTACTATTATTACGATTAATTAATTGGTGTTTTCACAGCCTGATAGTCGAAAACGAAACAGTAATTAATTATTCTATCACACTTGTTAATAGGCTATATCATTTGACTTCTGGGAACTATATTTATTTTGGTCGTGTAATGGTAAAATTGCCTCTAGATCGAGATCTAATAGTATTCTTTTGGAAAATAATTCATTGCTTTGTTAGAAGCCTTTTCCTAACTATATTGAGGTCGGCTTTCAGTTAAACCGGATTCAGCTGAATAATTGTATTTTACGTGGAGCGGCTGCCCACCAGACCTCCACAAACCACACTTCTTGGCAAGACTGGAGTCAGATTTTCTGTTTCAACTGCCAAAGATCTACAAATGACAGCCGGGACCGACGGCTTAGCGTGCTTTTCAAGGCGTGGAGGAGTCTCGGTATGTTAAGATGGTCACCCATCCACAGACCGACCATGAAGCGTTCCTTAACCTTGAAAATGTACCTGTGCGGCTGTTATTATTTGGCCACGAGCTCCTCTTTGCTTTCTTGGTCATGTCACGCTTATATTCCCGAGGAGGACAGAGGTATACCTACCCATTTAGTAGATGGGGCTCGTTAGGACCAGTGCTTGCCAGGGTTGCAGCCGTTTCCAGGGGTTGAGGATGTTTAAGCTGATAATACCGTTTTTTTAAGTATGGCAAATCATCACCTTACTGACTAAATCCCATCCGTGTTCCTCCCTGCATTTTGCGTTTCAAGGCCGCGGTGACTCTTTCGAACAAATTTCACAAGCCTGGCAGGCTCTGCTGACATCTCTTTGAGGCGCGCATGAAACACAACGCGCCGGCGAGCCGGGCCTGGTTCTTATCGGACGACGAGCCACCCAACGCCCGCAGTCCGCAGGCCCGCGCCTTCAGTGGCCAACGCCCGGGGCGTCTTCTTCTGTTGCAGCGGTTGGGAGTGAGGCTTCCTTCTCCCTCACGCGACCCGCCTCCTCCTTCACTAGCATTACTGCTTCGCAGAAGGGGGTGACTGGTTCCCATATCTCCTCGCTCCAGACCATGGAGTGAACCAGGGCCGGAAGCGAGAGGTCGCGCTCGACGCGAATTGGGCCATGGGATACTATTTATCCCGGGATTGAGATTATTTTCGACTTTTAGGAGGGTAAATCCACTAGCAATTTCAATTCAAAAACTGTAAAATTCAGCCATTTCTCGGAAAACGTTTATTGTTCCATATTTAAGCAAAATCAACGAATTCATGAAATACAAACAGTTCAAACATGGCGTGTTTTTCCCAGTAATGGGACATACTTTGTACTAGTATTTGTATTATTTATTTCCCAAGGGTAATGGAAATTAGAGAGCAATTTTGTACTTTAATTTGCTTAAGCAAACATGTGGGTAGTACGAGTAGGTAGAACGATGAACTGGTAAATGTATGTAATGTACTTTAATTTGATGAACTTAATGAATTATTATTTGAGATCGCTTTTATGCTGAGATAGGGACCTTTTTGGCCTCGCACAGATTTATAATGCGTTTTTGTATTTTTGTTTTTAATTCATTTTTACTAGCTACTTACTGTTAATTTTTTTATTCTTTGTTTGTTTTGTAGGAGTTACAAATAAATATTTTTCTTTCTTTTCTTTCACCGATAAGGCATCCCATTGTGTCACTCTGTATAATGTTTTCTTCATCAATCTTTTCTGTAACTTATTTAGTGTATATAATGAAGAGTATTATTGCCAGTGGATTCTGCAGTGCGATTTTGTAAACATGTCGAAGTGAACACCTGGGCGGGGTGCACGACGAGTGAGTTGTCAAACCATACAAATAAGATGGAATGACAGCTCACTTGTCGTTCAGTCTGCCTAGGTGAACACCGTGAGATGTTGACAGAATCGACCGGCTATAAACATGTCGAAGTGAAGGTTTGGGTGAAGTGATTAATTGATAAGATGGATTGATAGCTCACTCCGTGATCGCTTCACCCAAAGCCTTCACTTAGACATGTTTACAGAATCGCACTGCTGTTGTTTTAAATAATTTTGGGGCTAGTTATCATAATCTACTTTTGAAGAAGTAAAATTCTAGGGCAATACTTTAACTAAACGATGGAAAAAAATGTTAAATCTGTGCCTGGTAATTGGAAATTAGCTCGCCTTTTATTACCTAGGAATTCCTCATAATTTCAGCCAAAAGCCAAAAACTGCTGGATTTGGCCTGACCCAAGAGTTGCCCGTATTCACACACAATGATTTAACATCAGTACTAAGTGCAGAAACAATATCCCACTAGATAGAAGCTCCGCGGACATTCTTTTAATTGTTATAAAGTTGTGGTTACATATCCTTGTTAAAATTATGCAATTCAAAGTAAAAAAAAGCAGCTGATGGAGCCAAATGAGGAATATTGATGAATGAAACACATGCACTACTATCAGAGAGACTTGTGAGTGAGCACGACACTCCCAACCTCCAGGGCACATTCAAGTTAAAGTCATACCCAAAAAATATAGTTCAATGTTAAGGTGATGTACTCACAAATGTGCCGTTAATGCATGAATCTGACGGACTAATTAGATTTTTTTTTTAGTAAAATACCCTTTTACTGGCGTATGGTTGATATGTAGAAAGGAATAGGTACAACAAAACCTCTGAATAAATCTATAACACAGTGTAACTCTCACTCCTTTTCAGAACCACCGCTCATTATAATCTCATTGCACACTACCCTCAAATTATGACATCTTCATTCACAACTACCCGCCGATTTGCGCGACGACCTACAATTGTGACGACAAATGGCGCTCGTTGACACTAAACGACGCTTTACTTTAAATAACAGACATTAGTGATATTTTGGTTTAGGTGGTAGTTGTGATATTTTGGTATAGGTGGTAGTTGTGATATTTGGGTTGAGCCGACCATCGTCTTGGCCGACTAAACTAGTCTAGTTTACACGTTTGTCACCACTGCTCTGAATGTGATGTGATGGAAACCCACGAGAAATATGAAATACCTTGCAGCCGGATCTTGTGCGAATATCAGTACTTATGTAGAATCTGCTAAATATGTATGATGCTTTCAATTAAGTTATTAGAATACTTATTAAGAAGAAGTTGTGGAAAATAATAATACGTGCATAATGGCAGCAAAAAATGCAATAATAGGCGCCATTCTGGTTAAACGATCTATGTGAATAAGATCTACTATGAATAAGTTATAAGATGACTTTGTGGTACTGTAATTGCGTTGGAAATAATTGCCTTGATATTATTATCAGTCCTAGATAACAGAACCACAGCTTTTTTTTAGGGACGGGAATTCAACAAATGACTCCTTCAGCTCTGGGCGGAGCGGAAGGGAGTGACAGACTCTTACTGCCTAAAACCCATCCCTGTTCCTCCAAATACCGTTTGCGTTCCAAGGCTGTAGTGACTTTTTCGAATAAATTGTGCAAAATATTTACAACCTGCGTGTCACACAACAAATAATTAATGCCAACCACACATTCAATATTAAATGAAAACAGAACCTCATTACCGATGAGCTCATTTAATGAAGCATTTAACCAAAACACATTGAATATTAATTGTCAAACAGTTTTGTTATTACAGCGTCATCAGGCAAGCACAAGTGGACAGTGATGTTTGATATGAATATTAAGAGCCCTCTTAGTGTTAAAGAGACAGATAATGGATAGATTATTCTTATAATTTTATGCGGTCCTGGTACCTCAAATTTATGGGGGATGTTAAAGATCATCCATAAGTGTGCGTCTGTAAGTGCTGCCTCCAACGCAGACCAATGTAGGCCATGTTTGCAATTTTAATATCACACTGTACTGATTTGTCGCGACTTGATGTCACTTCTCAATTTCTTGAAGCGGCACGGAGATTATAATAATCTATAGCATTTTGATTAGAGACTCACTCACTGCCACTTCGCCCAGAGCGGAAGGAGTCATTTTGTTGATTTCCCTTCCTTAAAAAAAAACAATGATAGTCAACGCCGTATACGTTGGTTCCCTATTATTATAGCTTAGCTCGCAAATTGTGTTCATTTGAAGTATATTTTGGGGTCCAAACTATCTTAACCGTTTTCTAAGTATTGATTTTATCAGCTGTCTTAAACATTTCATGAATAAATTGACATGTAAAGTGTTATTTACAACCTACTTACAAAATAAATATAATTTATCATTTAAGTATCTGGACGACACGGTTGGCGCAGTGGTTGAGCGGTCGACTGCTGCGCTGCGTGTCACGGGTTCGATTCCCGCACGGAACAAATATTTGTATGGCCTACAGATAGTTGTTCCGGGTCTGGCTGTTTGTGTATGTGAGTTTATATGTTTGTGAATGCACCCACGATACAGGAGAAATTCCTAGTGTGGGGCAACGTTTTTTAAAAAAAAAAGAAAAAGAAAAAGAAAAGTGTATTGATTTTATCAGAGGGCCAGTTCTACTAGTTTTACAACGTTCGCTTTCGCATGTCAATCACAAACTGTCAAAAAAACCTTAATTTTAACAAATTTTTGACAGTTGGCGATTGAGATACGAAT
This sequence comes from Melanchra persicariae, assembly GCA_947386135.1. Lineage (NCBI taxonomy): Eukaryota > Metazoa > Arthropoda > Insecta > Lepidoptera > Noctuidae > Melanchra > Melanchra persicariae. The sequence continues at coordinate 1,287,151 of OX376666.1, read as the reverse complement.
GCGAACGTTGCTTGAAAAAGAGTGCTAATTAAACAGACATCTTTTTAATAGCATTATTTGCCTCTAAAAATCTACATTGCCTTCTAAATTACTAAGTCAGCCACAATTAACGAACGTCTGAAAGATACTGTCTTAGCCACTAGTTATCTTCTATGCAAGCCACTCTAAATACAACTCAGCATGGTGGTTATTTTTCAGCATCTAAATTTGTAACATGCTTTCAAGCAGTAAACTTCTAAAATACTATTAAATGACATCAAAAAATATATTCTATTAGCTTCTATTTCATTAGTATCATAAAAAAAAAATAACCACGAAGGGGACGCACGCCATCCCCTTCCAACCTAACCTGTCCGAGTCGGGGTGCCCCAAATCCCGAACTCGCTGTAAAATGGTGATGAGATATAAATTCCGTGGCTGAGTTAGTAATTAGGTGGCAATGTATAAATAAAAAGGACAAGTTAATATAATTGTTGATCTTTACTTGACGTTTTCCTTAGAATATTTAGTTGGCGTTGTAAAAAAGACGAATTAGTTTATTAGAGGCTATCACATTTTCCTGTTGCTTAGTTATAAAATGAGAAGTTTGATCACGTGGCTAATAAAATAAAAGTGTGGTTAGACTTATTATTTCTCCTTGAAAATTAGTTGATTTGGCACTCAGCTGTCTTAAACCTTTTAAGAATAAAGATGTCGAAAAAAACTTCCATTTTTTTTTGTATGAGTGAGTGTGTCATGTATTACTGATTACCTGGAGAATTGGTTGCGTCATTTGTTTTACCCGGTTAAAACACAAGGAAGTGGTGACGGGCTGCTATATTGGGGGACTGTCGTTTTACAACCACAGACTATAATATAGTATTGTAGAACTTTGATGTTCAAAAAGAACTGGCTCTCACTCAGCCTATTTTCGATATCGTAATAGTAAAACGACATCTTTTGTAAAAGGAAATTGTAAATCGAACAGTTTTTCTGCGAACTATAAATTTTAAGAACGTAGAAGCAGGCATAAAGGCTATAGGAGTATTTAAGATCTATAGGGGACTCAGTTTCTCGAACGAGTAGAAAATTAATTTCAAACAATTCTCACCTACTGACCCTGCTGTGATCCTGATACCACCGATGACCTGGTAGTTCACGAAAATTCGTTTGACAGGACACGCACAGAACCGTCGAATGTAGCTATTGTAGGAGGCCGTTGTCCATCAAGGCCTTAAACATGAAGGTTCTCAATATTACTGAAGACGCTCATAACATCAACGTGTATTATATTAGGTGATTTATTACAATGGCCTGTCAGTTGATTACACGACGCACGCTCCATAGGGATATTACTAAGATTAATTATTATTGTCAATATGATTAAACCATTAATATAATTGACATTATTACCGCTTTCAATTTGAAGTATTTGGTGTTAGGCAGATTGATTCGCATTATTGTTAATTACGACTTACTAAGATCAACAGTCTTGATGATTACCTACTGCAATTTTTATAGTGATTGTTTTATTGTTGTGTGTAATTTATTAGAAAGTCCATGGTTTTGAATCTTACCAGATTTTTTTTTCTTTCTTCCTAATCTGTGTCCTACCTAGCCAGTCACTCTTCACGATGTTGCCTGGCTCAAATTGCTTGCCGAGTCAAGCTCATCAGTCTTGATGCTGCCTGAAATTGCATTAAAACCTACTGACCAAATATAATAGACTACCAGTGCCTTTTCTCTTTGTTTTGCGTAGACACGAACAATACTTAATAGAGTGAGTCCATATTAAAAAAAATTGTAACTATTTTTTTAAATTAGTATTTTTTTCAATATGAACTGTTGTGGTCTAGTTCTCTATCAGTTAAAGGAGATTTTATTTTATCCTAACTGCACCAAACATAATATGAAAATGACATGAGCAAATAAGAATTTTGTTCACATAATAATCAAGTCATATAAAGTAGCAAAAGCAAGTCAGCAATGAAGTTTAAAGTTGAATACTCTGGAATAACTGAAATCCAACCCTGGCCGACCGGCCTCTTATAATTGACGCCCTTGTAAAAATAAGAACAGTAGAATGATATTCTAACAAGCTAGACTAATAACCACAACACACAACACTGAATACCCAAAAACACTTAGGTACCAAGACACTGACTACTAGAATAAGAACAGTTACACAATAGAGGACACTAATGTATAATGTAGTCACATTAATATGTCAGGACTGTCACCAAACTGAGGGGTTTGCCAGACTTGGTATTAAGTTACATGAAGCCTTTTTGTGTTTTACATCTCGGTGGTTCTAGTCATAGATAAAGGCATTGGCTAGAGACGCCTTTCAAATATCTAATCATCATTTCAGCCGAAAGCCATTCATTACTGGACATAGGCCTCCCCCAAGTGTTAGGTACCATATCGATTCGTCCTGTGCGTCTCGCATTCAGCGATTTGGACGGTCTCCACAGTGTCATCAGTCCACCTTGTGGAAGGCCTTCCAACGTTGCATCTTCTGGTACTGATGTCCTGCCCACGCAATGTGTGCTGAGCAGAACTTGGGTTAGTGTCATTGAGCCTAGCTGTCAGCCGTAGTCCGTTCTATGGTCGGCGGCGAGGAGTTCTGGGACGCGGTAGTCTCCTTCTGCCAAACAGCGCAGAAGGAGGCTGCGGAAAGGGAGATGGAAATCTCGACCTCTCTCCCGGCCCGCAACAGGCGCATCGGGCGTCGGAGGAGGGCAAATATACGCTGTCCTCTTCTGGAACCCCTAACTGGTTCCAGAAACGGCAGACTTGGGGATGTCCGTCGCCCCCCATTCATCCGGACCCGAGGTGGCGGCGCGTGGTGTTCCCGTGAGCCCCTTTGGTGTTGCTGTGGGAGTCAAACACCTCACTTCCTCCGCTGACCTGAGGTGGCCCGCGGCGGTGGGCTGGCACCAGCCAAGGATTACGGAAGTCGTGTAGGTCCCGCTATCACCGCCGTAGGTGGGAGATGGAACACCGGGGTGGTTTTAGTCAGTAACAGTCCAGTCAGTTACCGTACCAATCGATCAATAGTTGAGCAATGCCTGATCCTCGTTGATCGACGTCTTTTGATTGGTGAGTAGGAACTGTCAATCGAAGTCGATTGGAAAAGCCGGAAACCTTACTCAAATTATGGCCGTAAAAGTATTTAGGGGATCAAAAATGTGTATGACAGTAATATTATTAGTTATAATGGATTATCCTTGTTGTTGAAGAATTTAGAAACCTTAGCTATGCAAAAGTAAGTTGTGTGTTAAACAAAATTCGTATTATTACTTTTACTAGTTGTACCTATTTAATCTGCTCAATTTTACTGATGTGGAACTATTGGTTTTTAATGACTTCATCAGAACCTTACAAAATATCTCCTTGTCCATGTTTTTGGGGTTCACGCAATACGTTTTCTTCTTCCAATCCATCCTGTGAACTGTCACACTATCACTGACTTACTCACTTCCTGACTATCTTCTTCTTCTTCTAAAATATTTTTTGGAATGCATGAAGGAGCCTCCTCGTGAAGCGCACTTTGTTCCGTCAGGCACTCAACTGATCCGAGTGCTCGGCGCATTCTGGGCGCCAGTCTCAACATAGTTACCGATCGCCTACCGACTGAAGACAGTCGATAACTCCTAAAGCCACCAGTCTACGCACCGTGTCAGGACGCGACACGACAACGACGCGCACGGCGCACAAGTACATCTTCCACGCGAACCTCATCTCTCGAGGAGGCTCGCGCTCGAAGAGACGTACAAGCGCGCGGTACACTGTCAATTTTGAACGCGATATTGATTTTGATCGTAGATCGCGATCAAATTTGACTGTGTACGGGTGGCCTTAGGGCTTAACGACTAAATTCGTTCGTTATGCGATGGTTAACTATGTCGAGACGTGGAGTGGAGATCTAGTACCTTATAAGACTGGCCAATCCTTCCCTTGCGGTGGTAGGGCTAACGCCCGCCTGGTTCGCGACCACCCTTCCACTGGAGTCCGGCGTCAAGCAGCCTGCTATGTTTCGTAGACGCGTGGCAGTACCAGTACCTTCTGGGTACGCTGGTTCCATCATAGACCTCATCCATCGCTTTCCATCATGCGTGATCGAGGTCTAGCGCTAGACCATTTCTTAAAAGAAAAAAAATATAAGCCAACAATTTCCTACTAAACCCCACATAAAATCCCACTAATGTAACCCACCAAGTTGTTCTCACCTAAAACCTTACAATTTGAATAAAACTCCTATAGTTACCTCATAACGAGCAATACATCGCTATCCCATATAATGGTAACTCCACACCCAACCTAAATGGGTTTCGTGGAATTATGTCCCTACTCACTGGAAAAATTAAATTATGGGCGGAGGCAGAAGGCCTACCAAACCTTTTTGTTTTTGTAGTTTATACTACACCTATTTTCGACGAGGGCGTGGGCAGAAGTGTTATAATAGTACCTACTCCAAATTTGCGCCAGTTACAGTGACTACTTTAGTCTAATCATATTTGGTACTGAAAGGGTTGGGAACAGGTGTCCCAACACATCCACTTACCGTCTGTCTTGTTTACATCCCATGTTTCAGTGGGTGAGCCTATTAATTTTATTTATGTAACTACTTATAAAACACTTAATAGATCACCACCGGGAACCAATCCGGTATCCAAGCTTGTATTGCAAAAATTTCTAATACAAAACAAAAATGACACTACTATATTTTAGAGTCGAAAGCAGAACCTCATAATCAGCAGTTGCCCCCGTGACCAATATTCTCTTTAAGTCAGTTATGAAAATCCTGGCAAGTAGACATTGGATGTGGTGGATATGAAAGTGGAAGCGTTTGCCAAAGTTAGTCTTTGGATAGTTAACTATCCATCACAAAGCCTCCTTCGCGCCTCGGAAAGCACGTGAAGCCGTTAATCCCGGCTGTCATTTGTAGTATTTTGGCAGCAGTTGCAGATAGTCAGAAGCCAGGATAGCTGTCGCCAATCTTGTATTGAGGTACTCAATTACTCGACTGTGGAGATGAGAAAGGCAAACTTTCCATGTAAAATTTATTATTATTATCTCTATTCATTTTTCCTAACGTACTAATTTCAAGTTTCAAATATTTCTTAAAAAAAAACATATAAAAACCAGTAGTCCGCCGGTGTTGGGAGCAGGGTCCAAGCTACTGGTGGTTATGGATCCAGAGATAGGAACCTCCTCACAGTACGAGCCGTATCAAGGAGTACAGCCTTCTATATCAAGCCCCAAGCTTTTGGCCATTAGGCCATTGGCCGTAACGACAATCGGCACAATGACCACATTTCACATGTCGACAATCTGGTGTGCTAAGTCGAGAAACTTGATTTGTTTCTCTTTCCCAGCTTTCACGAGGTTCTCGTCATGTGGGATGGTAACATCGATTATCATTGTGCGGCGCGCTAATCATTATTATTATTATAAAATACTGTTCAATTGCCGTCCACTGTTGAACGTAATCCCCAACATAGTTGGGTAAATCAAGAAAAACGTAAGTGTAACTCGTGTATTAAAATGATCAAAGAGCTTCTATCCTACATTCAGAACAAAATCTCGATATTAGACCCTCGTTTATTCGTGAATGACTTTTTTTAATTTTATTTATTAGTGATGGGTTTGCTCTTGACTCTAGTCAATGTCAGATATGACAGAGACAAAGTCTACGATGGAGCGAGCTTACCCAGAAGGAGCCTGTTCACTCTAACTTTGAAGAGATTAGGGCTGTAAGCTTTTGGAAACACAGACGCAGGCAGAGAGTTCCACTTCTTTGCTGTGCGCATTATAAAAGACGTTTGGAAACGCTTAGTGCGAATTGGTGGAATAGCTACAAGGTAGGGATGGTAAGATGCAGTGCGTCTGGATGTCCGATGGTAGAAGGGGGCCGGTGGGATGAGGTCGTGGAGTTCTTGGGCACACTCACCGAAGTACAATCTATAGAAGACCGATAAGCAGGCAACCTTACGGCGATGAGCCAAGCTATGTAGCTTGGCATCCACCAGTTTTGCGTCACCGATGAGCCTCTTAGCTCTGCGTTCCACCGAGTCAAGCGCGGCAAGCTGAAACTTAGCTGAGCCATCCTAAAGATGGCTACAATACTCCATGTAGGATCGGACTTGTGCTTTGTAAAGGGTTAAAAGCTGTCCAGGCCTGAAGTATCGCTTCACCCTATTTAGGATGCCCAGCTTTTTGGCCGCAATTTGGGCTTTGTACTCGATGGTGGCGCCGAAGTTGAGACTGGATGTCAACTCCATGCCTAGGAGCTCGAGCCGATCAGTAACAGGAACAGATGCACCCCGAAAAGTAGGAGCTTGGTCAAAGCGACTCCTTTTTGCGGTAAAAAGACACGCCTGTGTTTTGGTGGCGTTAAAAGTGACCAGATTGTCATCACCCTACTGGGAGACAACGCTTAAGGTCAAATTTGTCCGCTCTACCATGGCCTCTCTCAAGGAACGGACTTCATCCCCGCCGGTTGTTGCGCTGGGCAAATATCTCTCTGAAACCGTACTGTCATCTGCGTACCCAACAAGACCAGGCTGAAGTAGGTCATTGATGTGTAGCAGGAAAAGAGTTGCAGAGAGAACAGACCCCTGAGGAACTCCGGCATCAATAGCCATGAGGTCAGAGGAGCAGCCGTCAACGACTACTCGGATCGACCGTTCACTTAGGAAGTCTGATATCCAGCTAACAGCTAAAAGATAACCAGCTGGGATGCCATAAGCAGGAAGCTTGTTGAGTAGACCTGCGTGCCAGACCCTGTCAAAAGCCTTCGAGATATCGAGCGACACAGCAAATGCTTCGCCGTGTCTCTCGATGGCTTCGCCCCAGCAGTGCGTGACATACACAAGAAGATCACCAGTTGACCGTCCCCGGCGAAAGCCATATTGACGGTCACTGAGGAGATCATTGTCTTCAAGGTAGGTCAGCAGCTTACTGTTCAGAACCCTTTCCATAACCTTGCATAGGATGGAGGTAATGGCGATCGGACGGTAATGTGCAGGGTCAGCACGGTCTCCCTTTTTGGGCACCGGTTGCACATTCGCAAGCTTCCATGATTTCGGCACTGTTCTTTTTTCAAGAAAGAGGCGGTACAGGCGAGTCAACACAGGAGACAGTTCAGATGCACATTGCCTCAACACTCTCGCAGGAATGCCGTCAGGTCCGACGTGACGTAACGTAACATATTGTCCGTGACGTAACATATTTGCACCAGCGTTTCCTCTAACGCGTGCGAATATGTTACGTTATTTACCGGTCGTCAACGTCATTTACCAGTTTATAAGCCGTTATTCTTTGAATCTATTCCTAGTGTAGTAGTAGTTCTGTTTCGTATTTTAACCTTCTGAAACTGCATTGCATTTTGATACGATGGCTTCTAACGTTATTCAAACAATTGTCCCTGTAATGGGGGTCATAAACGCGCTACAATTTATACCCAAGCGAATGTAAGGAAAAATATAGTAATAGAAAACATATCGGTATAATTGAGCATTTTTATTTGTTGCATTCCGCACTCGCGTGTGTATTATGTTGTTCAATTGATGTGTTTGTTGGTCTAGGATAATAGTCTTTAGTATTAACGTCATAACGCATGTTGTCTTTGGCAACGAATATATTTACGTAGACTGGATGTCCGACTGTATCTTTTAGTTTATATTTGACTTATCTCCAGAATCCAGTTCATAAATTATGAGATAGTCTCAACTGTGAATTATTATCGTTAGTTCAACGGTTTTTAACCCAAAGTATCTTTTACTGAAAACATTTAACAAAATAATCATTCATTTAATTTAGTAACTAAAACGTAAAAGTTACATTCTCCTTATTTTGTTAACACTCCGAGCGAACAGAATAACCAACAGAACTTCGTATCCACAAACAACTTGAAACAATACCGACTATTTGCTAGTCTAGTTGGATCCAACCCTCATTGTACTCTGTTTGTTTCAGGTAATCGTACATAGCCGAGAGATGACGAACATGCCCGAAGTGAGAAACGAAACGAAAGTGTCCCAAAATTAAACTGCCATGACATCCGAGGAACCTATCGATGTCGTCGCTAAAAAAGACGCCAAAAAGACTGATGAGTGCGCCAACTTCAATATACCCGAACACAAAAAGGACAAAAGTGTAGTAGATCAAAAACAAAAACGTTCACACGAACTCATGAGGCTAGTCTACGAGCTACCAGATGAAATTAAGAACCCAGAAATAATAGAAAATAACAATATGTTGAAAGAAAACCCACCGATCACCATCGTGGAGATCACAGAACAGAATGGTTGTGCTGAGTTAAATGCTACTCAATGTGATAACGATTATTTTAACGTAGACGGCAGTCCCAAGGACTTAGGCAATAAGGTGGTATACGATGTGCTAGCAACTAATGAACTGATAATGCACTGTGCGGAAGAATTTAAGGAGGTTATAGACAGATCATCACCGGACGATTGTAGTGATGAAGACTTGATAGAGTTGAAGAAGCTTCTGGAAGGGAAGCCGAAGGTATTGGATAGGTATATACGGGAATGTGCGACGACGGACGAGGTGACGAGGCTCCATAGCTTAACATCATCGGGTCCTTTATCTCCAAGGCCGCACCACGAGGCAAGGAGTACATCGGTGACATCAGATCTCTTCCAACTATGGCTGTCGTCGTCCCCAGTTAAGGTTAGTGATAATTTTTAATGTTTTATGACGTCTTTGACGCGCTAATGTTCGTGATGATTGAATATGTAATTAATGTGTTTTTAATATCAGTGTTTAGCAGAACTGTTTTGGACAGACGGAAATGTTTGGTCGGTAGGGGAAAATCTCAATAAATAATATATCCTATTATATTTTTTTCAGTTTGTCTTGCTAGTTCACTGTGTTTCTTATTCTTGTTTCCTATATCGAATTTCTGTTCTTGTGGAAATAACATTTACTAGTCGTAAGACCAAAAGCGGTTCATGTTATAAATTTATTGCTGCTATGGCAACCCACGACATTTTAAAACCCTAGAACGCAATTTGAATGGTAACCTAGTTCTCTCCACTTGTTATTCTCTTTTGTTCTGATAAGAGATGGATAAGAGATGGATAAGAGGCCCTAGACAATGTGCCATTCAATTAGCGAATGCGACTATCGAAATGGCAATATGTAGGAATTTGATCACGTGACATTTCGGTAGCATCTGTCAATCCGATACAATTTTTGATGTATTGACAATCGCCTTCGCCACGCTACAGTTACCAGAATCTCACTTGTCTCGAGCCCAAGTTATTAGGTACATTAAATGTTTTTCTTCCATTTCTATTTAGTTAGGAGTTTCTATCTAGCTTTACAAACATTAAACATTTATAGAATGAAATTGAGATAACTTTATTTCATATTTTCCTTTTCGATTCTGTCTTTGAGCTCCTTTGATATTTAAGTTATTTACTGTTTTGTTATTATTTTTAATATTTTATTTGATTATGCAGTGCTAAATTAAGTATTCAAAGAGACTGATTTGTCTCATATTATTCTAAGAATTAATTAATTTATCCTTAACTTCTCAAGCGGAATGTTCTCAATGAAACGAATTTAATAAAATAATTCCGTGGTTAAGAGCGCTTACGCGGTACGGCATCGGCATTTCATACATAATTAATTTCAAGTCCGTATTTTTCGAAATGAATGAACCGATTTTAATGTAACGGTGTGCATACACTAGATATCCGGGTCTAAGATAGAGTAATTTTTCACTTACTATAGAAATCTTAAAATCATTTTATTATCATAACATTTTTCTTTTAAAATGGGGATTGAAATTTTGTATAAAAAGCCCTACGGCGGCGTAGTGCTTCACTTTTGTGAATAAACATTAGTCCCACCCTCATTTGGAGAAAGCACAACAATATCCCCGAAAGCCCAATGTAACTTATACAGGAAAACAAACTCAATAATTAAGAAGTATTTCTTCAAAAGACCCACTAAAACCTTTGTTGGAAGTTCCGCGCATTAGACTGATAAATCAAGAACAAAGAGTGATTAAGAGAGACAATGCCTTGCTTTGACCATACTAGCCTAGTACAATAATATATGATGTAACATCACTACTGTACTATGCGGTCATCGTTCGGACATTTGTACGAGCATGTACAGTTTGATGAATGACATTTTGGTAAGTAGGTACTTCTTTGGGGAAAATGATAACAATATAATGCGTTTGTATAACATAAATTATGTCAGTTTGAATTTTAACTTCGCCGTGAGATGAGCTCTTGTTATAAGCCCGGTTTGAGATTGAAACTATGTAGTTGAGAGAAGTAGCGGTGCGGGACCGAACTGTCAAACGTCAACATCCTATAAAATACCTTGCTGCAGTAATAATAGAGTTTTAAAACTCGTGAATCGGGTGGCACACCGAGGTGCCAGAAGTGCTTGATCGTTAAAATAAATAAATGTGACATTATTATAACAACAATAATGTGTGAGTGTCCAAATACCTCAATAAAAATCTGTGTTCTGAACGGAGTCAAAACAAAAATATTAAACAGTGTGTAGTGACCGAAAATAAATAAAATAATAGATAAGAATGAAGGCTACTAAAATCTGATCAAAGCTTTTTGTAACAATAGAAATAAATGTCTCGTGGTAAAGGTATGTTCTAAGTTTATGTGTAACGAAAATAATAATTATTTTGGTTGAAGAAAAACAAAACGGTTTTTCCCATCGTAAAAATGCCCCTAAACTTAATGCAACGGTTACATAAAAGTGCTGTAGCATTTGTGCTGGAATGGCGTTGTGATAATAGACCCGCCATTATCCTTCGGACACAGGTGAGTTCATCAAAAATGCAGAACGGTCTTTGACCCACCTACATTAATTAACACACTTAATTGCAAAAGCAGAAATAATGACGTAAAGCTGTCCAGAATCGACATCTATCTTGATCATTCACTGTTTCTAGTAATGAATAACGATTCATAATTTATTGTCCGGGTACCTACTAAGAAATATTAAGGAAAGATCAATGCACTTTATTCCACATTTATCTGGTGCCTGCCATAGTCTATACACTGTTTCAGAAGTGCGTGGTCATATTCAATGGTGCTGTTCTGTATCTGATATACAATTAATAAATAAAAAACTGCAAAAACAAAAATGCTTTTCCTACGAAAACCCAACCAACGAAAAAATACCAGAACCAATCACTTTTCAAGCAGTCTGATGCAGATTGGTGGCATCAAATCTGTTATTGCACTCCTTTATTTTATCAGGTATAGTACATCACCCTTAATATAACTCATATATCACAATATATGACATCTTTGTCACATACTCACACACAACTCGATAAACCACATAATACAGGTGATATTGTGACAAATCTAACTTAAAAAAGAGACCATACTTAAGTGACAGGAATGATGCTCGTCAAATCCAAACATGTTCTGAAAACCTTTATGTGCCATTTTCACGACTTGTAATATAGGTAGGTACCTCTGTATTTACCAACTCGATATTTACATTCCAACCGAAAATCAGATACGGTATGTGAGTACGTGAATACCTTAACCCCTACTCATGCGTAACGATATTTAAATTTATTTTATCGACGTCACACTTTCATCCCTCCATTACCATTTAAACGACAGCCAGTGTAACTTGATTCAAGATGGCCGCCAACTGTCAAAGACGAATTGTCAAATGGCGTACTTTTGAGGTTAGTTGTCTATTTTCCCGCGGGTCTTGGTATGTTGGTGGTAAGAGAGGCAGGTAGCCAAGGACATCGATATCAATCGTGAAGCTTGCCACTCGATAAAGATAATAATGGTAAAAGCATTTCAAGTGTTGTGTCCACTTTGTAGCGAGGCCTGTCATGGCGCTTGGTTCGGATGTGAGTGGCTGCTGATGTGGTATTTTTATTTGACATAGTTACTTTTAACCTCTGATGGTAAAGTTATTCATGCTTTTTAGTAGCTTAGGGAATTTTCAGAAGAAATAGTGGTGAACCTTTTAGAATTTAGTTTTTTTTTTTAAATAAATTACGAACGTTCACAAAAATATTTATCCTATATTTAACCAAATTAGGAGATACTTACCTACATTTAACGCCCTGGTTCTACTCTCCTTCGTATCCGAAACTGTTTTGAAAAATGGCAAGCTTTTAGACCGAGTGGTTTAGGCTTTCCGTTGTATACAATGTGTAATTTATTAATCCACTTTTTGTTGTAATATTAGTGGATGAATAAGTTCATAATCATTAAGTCATTATTTTTATCTACTTCCATGCTATAAATCCTGTATTAAAGTTTCTGAAACAGTTAGCTTATTGCCAAAATTAAAACAACCAGTGTCATAGTAACCATAATATCATACAAACAAGTGTTATAATGTTGTACTTAATTTTCACTACTCAATTCGTGGTATCTTTATGAATTTTAAAAACAGAACATTGTCATGTACGCGCGTTTTACTAACACAGCGCCGTAATAAAAAAAAATACTTATTGGTTATTCGAATTCACGTCGTATCCCGCCATTTTTGTTCGATATTAATATTGCAAAAATTTATTACTTTGTTGTTTACATAAATGGGTGATACAAACTTTGATAACACACCACCAGATATTTATAATGAAGCAAAAGACTTTTCTAACCAATTATTACCAGAAAAGTCGAGAAAACAATGTGAAAAGTCGTAAGTACCAAGATTTTATGAATTATAAAAGAACCTTTTTTATAGGATTCACATCATAGGTGTAGATAAAGTCTTGAATGCAATTTCTTATACAACAGTTGCATAAACAACTGTTTTATTCAATTCACAAAGAAGACATGCGTCATAAATTCATAATGAAGTAACATTGGTTAAACTCACATAGTATAAATCACAGGGAAAAAAAAACTTGTGATAAGCCTACATAAATTCCTATATATATAATACCTTTTATAGATAATAATTACTAATCAAAAATACTGTAAACTACGTATTATGGGCAATTGCGTGTAAATACGGTAAAAAATGATGCTATAATGGCGTAGAATGACGTAGATTAACCAAAGAAATAATAATGAACTGCGAAGTAGTATGTGCCTGTTTATGCTTTTTATTACTTCATGGCTGAGATGGTAATAGACCTGTGACATTATACAGGATGTTCCACGACTTTGCCACATGGAGGGATACTGTCGATAGAAAAATTTAATGAATTAGGACTTAAAAATCAATACGAACTGCATTTAAAGAGTTATATAGAATCGCCTTTGATGTAATACATTTGTTTCATCTAAATAACGTAACAAATAAAATAAAATGAAGACCATGAAATTTAACATATAATGAATACTAGTTTTTGCCCGCGACTTTATACGCGCATATCCTGTTTTTCCCGTTCCCCGTAGGAATTTCGGGAAATCCTTCTTGTGCTCCCCTACACTTCCCAAAAAACCTACATACTAAATTTCAGCTTTCTACGACCAGTAGTTTCGGCTGTGCGTTGTCTGTCAGTCACTCAGTAACAGAAGAATTTTATATACAGGGCGTGGAAGTGCATGGTCATATTTAAGGGTCATGTTGGGTAGCTAATATACATAAAGGAAAAAATATTATATAAAAATATATACCAGAGATCTTCCAGCTGCGTCTTCGCCATCGTTGTCCATGACTACATTATTATTATTTTTTTTTTTTTAAACTTTGTTCCACAATGTCTCCTGTATCGTGGGTGCGTTTACAAACATATAAACTCACATACACAAACAGCCAGACCCGGAACAACTATCTGTAGGCCATACAAATATTTGTTCCGTGCGGGAATCGAACCCGTGACACGCAGCGCAGCAGTCAATTGCACAACCACTGCGCCATCCGTGCCGTCATAGTCAAGTTTTCATATTAAGAGCGGTCATCCATCCATTGGTGAACCTAGTAGATCAATCTGACCACAGCCGCGAGCCCTTACGGCTAACCACTCAGTTTGCCAAACAAAGTTCTCGACTGCGGTCGTTTAGTTTGCTCTATATACCGCTAAACTAGTCGATAGAATTAATTTGATTCAGTGGTCATTTCAATATAGCTTGGAGCGGTTTTTGAATAAAATACGTTTTTGAAAAAACTACAACCCCATAGTATTTTGGTTGATTTTATGCACATACACAATTTGTATCATACAGTAACATGAACATAGTACCCAATTCAAGTAAATATTTTATGCGAAACAAGTACAGTCGTAGTAAAATTTTACATTACGTTACCACACATACGTCAAAAACATTAGTGGTAGACCCTCTGGAATCTGCCAGGGTTGCGGATTTTGTTCAAAAGAGTCACAGCGGCCCTGGAACGCAAAGGGCACTAGGATGAACACTGATGGGTTTTAGTCACTAAGAGTCTGACACTCCCTCCCACTCCACCCAGAGCGGAAAAAATAATTTGATAATTTCCCATCCATAAAAAAGGCTGCCTGATGTTAGATTTTTACGCTTCTGACTATACGTTACGCCTGTCAAAGATCTACATGTGACAGCCAGGGCCATTAACCAGTGTATCACTTTGCGATGACAAAAACTGACAATGTTGTCTTAAGGAACCCAAAATTAACTGAGGATAAACCAGGCAGAAGTTACCCGAGTTACCCGAGCACTAGTCTCAAACAGATCCTGACATCAACATACTCGTACTGACCTTTCCATTAATTACATAGTCTTTAGATCATGTTTAGACAACGATCCTACTTCAATCAGGATAGAATGTAAACAAGGGCTTTGTGAGTGATTCCCTGTGTTAGGAAAATCACTGTCGATTTGATTGAACCGCAGTTAGCCAATCAGGAGGATCTATTAGTACCATAGCAGTTGGGTTCCCATTGAGAACTAATGGATAATGGGCTAAATGATTTATAGTATGGCTGGCGGCTTTGGTAATGGGCTGTTAAATTGTCTTAAAATAATCATTTGCTTATTCAGGATACGGTCATATTACAATATCTGCTCTCTATTTGTTGCTTCCTCGATTATGGTTGCATTTATCATATCGATACCTGAAGTATCAGAGTCACGTATGGAACATTTACCCAAAATGCCAAAATATACCCTTACAGTAACTAACATAAGTGGTATTTGCCTATTATGCAGAAAAGTCCCTTTTCTTTAATATTGATACTTCTGGCATCGATATGCTTGTTTTTGGCCGCGGCGTCACTCGTGGTTTTGTCATCATTATGCCAGATTTTCGCAAAAAAATAGCCTAGGTATACTCGTGCCCAAGGATCCGTTAATCTTTGTATGAAAAATCATCAGAATCGGTACAGTGATTAAAGCGTGAAAGATACTTGCGAATTTTAATAAAACTCAATTAGAATTTTCATTCGACTAACGGCTGCTTTCTATAATATATCTCAGTCCCAATCTTGATCCCGATCCTTGTCTGTAACCAATCAAAGGTGAGGATTGTGTGGTGATGGACACAAACTCGGCCGTTGATTGGTTACAGACAAGGATCGGGATCAAGATTGGGATTGAGATATATTATAGAAAGCGGCCGTTAGTCGAATGAAAATTCTAATTGAGTTTTATTAAAATTCGCAAGTTATAGAAAGCGGCCGTATGTCTACAACAATCGTAATTTTATTAACTTGGAGTGATAGTATGTTTTAGTTTTTTGGATTGCCTCTTACTACAATAAAATTATTACTGTTAGTTTTGAATTTGCTTTACTTTTTGCTTGTTTTTTGCGAGTCCTTAATAAACATTTTTCTTTCTTAACTTTTTTATTTGTTGAATTATTTATTTATTTAAACTTTATGTACAATAGTGGTACATGGGCAGACTTAATGCAACAAGGCATTCTCTACCAGTATACAAAGTTTATAAAATTATTATTATTATAAGTATCCCACATCAGGGCAAAGACTTCCCTTCCTTCTTTCCACCTCAATCTATTTTGAGCAATCTGAGTCTAATTCCTTAGGTAGGAGTCCAGCTCGCCTCGCCATCTCCTTTTGGGTCTACCGCGTCGCCAGTTCCTGATGTTCGAGACCCACCGTGGACACTTTTTCCCAATTCTCATGTGGCATGCGGCAGTTTATAAAAATCTTACACAAAACTTGGTTCGCAAAACCGCGTTTCTGTTAAGCTAAGCTTCCATTTATTGATGACTAATGACACAAGTTTCAAGCAAACGATTGATCAACAATCGGTCAGCCATTTTTAGGGTTCCGTACCCAAACGGCAAAACGCGGCCCTATTACTAAGACTCCACTGTCCGTCCGTCCGTCCGTCCGTCCGTCCGTCTGTCACCAAGCTCTATCCCATGAACCGTGATAGCTAGACAGTTGAAATTTTCACAGATGATTTAGTTTTGTTGCCGCTATTACAACAAATACTAAAAATAGAATAAATAAATATTTAAGTGGGACTCCCACACAATAACGTGATTTTTTTACCGTTTTAAATAGAGTACGGAACCCTCCGTGCGCGAGTCCGATTCGCACTTGGCCGGTTTTATTACCTGCTTCTTGTGTTTGTTACCTCATATCTCCGTCATATATAAACCGATTTGAAAAATTCTTCATTTTCAATTCTTTGTTTCATATGAAAGGATATACTTCTCGATTGGTCCCATTGAAATTTTATCAAAATCAGTTCAGTAGTTTGGTTTTTAAATCCAAATAGCTGGAAAAAATATGTGGATAAATCATCCATGTCGAAGTTGCGTAGTTTGCTTTCCTGTGACTTTCCGGTGGTATTGTTAGGTAAGTATGTGTGGGGTACCACTAAAAAGTGAAAATAAATAAAAAAATCACAAAAAAAAACGACAAAACACAAAATAACTTTAATTTCAGAAGTCGGTGTTAAATTACGAAGAATCAGCCAAAAACACCGACTTCCGAAATTAAAGTTATTTTGTATTTTGTAGTGTTTTTTACAGATCACCATATCATTCAATACTCACATCCTGAAAATATTTTACGTATACCATATAATATAATACACCACACTTTGGTGCACTAAAACATTATCATTATTTGATAAGATAGTCACGTTATATTGAATTGAATCCTGCATTTATCAGCGCTTGTCAATGATGTGACGTGAATGCGATACTAAAGATTTTCTTTTGTTTTACCCTACTGCCCCAGAAAAAGGATAATGTTTTTCGAAAGCGTGTACAGTCAAAAAAGCTATTCGGTACGCAGGCAGCTAACTTCTGCCAGGGTTGCGGATTTTGATCGAAAGAGTCGAGGCGGCCCTGGAACGTAAAAGGCACGAGGAGGAGCACGAATAGGTTTTAGTCAGTAAGAGTTTGACTCTCCCTCACGCTCCACTCAGAGTGGAAGGAGTCATTTAATGATTTCCCATCCATAAAAAAACAAAAAGCTAACTTGCAAATATGTACTTTTAAACAATGTTGTGACTGTGCTGACTTGACAATTATTGTACACCAGACTCTTAAGTATGTCATCAGCTAAAAAAGTTCTATTGCACACAAATAGAAATAAAAAATTGGCAGTGCAGTGGAAAAATTAATACTTTTGTCTGTATACCAAATAGTTTTGTTGACTGTACACAAATGACAAATCTAACAAAAAGAAACTTCAGTTCTTAAAATATGTCTAACTGTTTAGGCTACACAATACTACTTGTACAAATTAGGGATTTAGCTCATGTTTCTAGCATACAACTAAAGTTTCTCACAGGGCTTCAAGTCTGCTAAATTATTACAATAGTGTTATTTGGTAATCTATTAATATAAAAGCGTCATTATGACTTTTCAATGATCAACCACTGACACTCCATTGAAAGAAATGGCCTAGAATGGTAATCTCGTACATAATGACAAATGAATGACAGACGTATGCGAAAATTTTAACAGTTCCTTCGATCAGTGACCTACCATTAGAACGTCAATGTGCAGTCATTGCTTTTCAAAGACATTGAATATTGCCTTAGATTACCACAACGCTTGACAGATTGGTGATCATAGTTCGTTATTTTCTTGTTATAAAGACTGTGTATGACCCCTCAATTTTTTCAGTAGCAACACAACAAATAAGCATATTCAAAACCGAATATATTTCTGTTATTTTCTGGTAACAACTTTGCAAATAAACAAAACTTGGTAACAATGTTTTCTCCGTCTTTAAATAGCTTTTGTAAGTAAATGAATATTCAAAATACTTCAATTTATTTGTTGCGAAGCTGGGAAAAGCCTCAACTTTATTAATAAGTAGGAAATGAGAAATTAATCATTGGTTTCCCGCTTTGAATATTTCTTTTCCCGATGTTGAATGTTTCTGTTGTAAATTGAAGGTTGGCGTTTATTAATGTGGCTAGAGCGTCAGGAAACCCTTGATAATTAGAGTAAGAGAAGTGATCACCCGTAGAGGTATATAATTACCAAGGTGGTGACGGAAAGAGTCAAATTAGTGACGCCGAATAGTAGTCCCTAAATGAATTAATGTAAAGACTGGTTTTCATCTGCATCCAGTTATGTTGGAAGCATTTTTATTTAGGTTTGGAAATCACCAACTGACTTCTTCCACTCTGGACGGAGCGGAAGGGAGAGTCAGAATCTTACTGACTAACCTACCCGTGTTCCTCCCAATGTCCTTTGCGTTCCAGGGCCGCGGTGACTCTTTCGAACCAATTCCGCAACCCTGGCAGGAATGTTGGAAGCTGACGCCAACGCCCAACATAGTCGAGAAAAGCTTGGCTAATGTGGAATGATCAAGGGAACTACGATTTTAGTACTCCAATAATGTCTAACAAGCGCAAAAATCCACTTCTAGACGTAGGTCCTACTTATAATCAGCTTTTTAATTAGAAAAATAACCACGCTTCGCAGATGCAAATATAACAAACAATCAACTTAACAAGGTAAAAAAAATACCCTAAAAATATTATCCGAATCTTTTTTAATAAAGCGACACCGAAGTAGCTGAAAAATAAAATCATGTTAAGGGGTAAGGTCCCACGAGATACGCGCAAGCCTTCAAAATAATCTTCTTCAGAACCCGGCGAGTGATTTTCTAGATGAACTGACATAAACAGACAGACAGGTAACGATACAAAAGGGGACACTTTGCGCCGGCTTACAAATGCAAATTGGACAAAATTTCCATCAACCTGCGGCTTTTATAGACGCGGAGCTAAGTACAAAATGTTTTGTAGACAGGGAGCTAGTGATGTTGATAGCTGCAAGATGTTTTGAATTTGTTTCTTTGAAAATTTTTTTAGTGTTTCGAATTTTTATTAGAAAGGTCGCGTTATGTTAGGATAAGTTTCCAAGGATGCAAGCTATTTTCTGTGGTTATTTTGTATTTAGAAGTTGCCAGATTTTAATTTCTGTGTTTCTCCTTAGGTCATCTAGAATAAACTGACCAAACAGATCAAAGTATTCCAGGTGTTTTCTACCAATAAATAAAGTTCCTGGACACATAAAGCAAATAAAAAAAAATCTTTTTAAAGTTTTATTTATTTTCTATACTTCCAGCACAGTGCAGACTTTCTGACCCAAACGTTCACTAGTAGAGAATCCCTTTTTTGCATAAATACCACTATATACCACTACTATACAGAAACTACTATACTTGAAATAAATAATTAAGATTCTCTTTCCAAATGTGTTTGAAATCGTCCACATGGGACAAAATACAATCCACTCGAAACCACCTCTCCTATCGCATTACATAATTGGGAGCTCAGCTGCCTCCCAGACTAGACTAGCTAAATGTATTGACAGCCGCTCTTAAAAACACCATCTGAATGCTGAAGGTTAGATTTAAATACACTCAGGGAGTGTCTAAGGACTAGTTGTTTGTGAAATTGTCAGAAGGACCACGGAATATTGAGTTTTTTGCACTGAAAAACTGTAGAAAGACGTAAACCATGTATCGTTGTGGAATTAAGAAAAAGTTGAAGCGAAAAATGCGGTTCAGGGTGAAAATGGAGGCGGGACGCGTGAGGGAAAGGCAAACCTCGCGACTCAGTCGACGCAGTAGAAGAAGACGCCCTGGGCATCAGGAGTCGCAGGGCGATTCCTAGACACGGACACTGTAGGCGCGGACCTGCGTAGGGCGAGCGATGGGTAGCTCGCCTTCCAATAAGGCCAGGCCCGTATCGATGGCGCGTTGTGTTCCACACGCGCCTTAAAGAGATCGTCTTTTGTCTTTTAAAAAAAAAAATCGTTGCCCCACACTAGGAATTTCTCCTGTATCGTGGGTGCGTTTACAAACATTCAAACTCACATACACAAACAGCCAGACCCGGAACAACTGTCTGCAGGCCATACAAATATTGTTCCGTGTGGGAATCGAACCCGCGACACGCAGCGCAGCAGTCAACTGCTCAACTACTGCGCCAACCGTGTCGTCAAGATGTCAGCATAATAGACGGGGCCAGCTAGGGCCCGTGCACGGTCATGAAAAGCAAACGGCATTTGGAAGAACAAGGTTCGATTTTATTCAGAAAGAGTCTGACCCTCCCTTCCGCTCCGCCCAAGCCGTGATGGCAATGACATGTCATATAGTAAGAGGGCTATATTTAGCAGAAACAATGCGTTTTTAAAATTACCTGCGGTATTGTGAAAAGATGATGAAACATGATATCTGTCTGACTGACTCTTTGACTTTTTTAAAAGGTTTAATGAAACTAAACATAAAATTTACTGATAGTGTTGTTCGTTGTTGTCCTTCTTTAGTTTTCCTGTGTCACAATAGTCGCTTAAATTCGTGGAAATAATGTAGTTACGCACTTAAACCGAGCGTTATGTGAATATTGCTTTGTAAAACGTTATTTCCATGTTTTCAAGGCTTCTTTGTGTGTTTTGTATAATGTATGGCTGTCCTAAAATTTAAGTGGTAGGTATTTAGATGTAAAGAGCATTTGAAAAAAGATTTTTTGAACAGTATCCAGTAATTTCTGTCGTTTTAATTAGTACTAAAGCAAGATAAAATAATAATCATGAGAGTAATAGATGGATTTATAGCTAGGCAGGTTTATTGTTTGTGGCGGCAACGAGGATCGAGGACACCTTTTTCCAAAGGCTCTAGACATCGTTCCGAAATACTAAGTCCCATTGTGAAAGTTGTTCATAATGAAG
The DNA here is from genome assembly GCA_947386135.1 of Melanchra persicariae. Lineage (NCBI taxonomy): Eukaryota > Metazoa > Arthropoda > Insecta > Lepidoptera > Noctuidae > Melanchra > Melanchra persicariae. The sequence continues at coordinate 1,266,067 of OX376666.1, read as the reverse complement.
AGGTATTGCTTGCTTGTTAATTTAGTTTAGTACAAATTTTAATGTTTACTTTTGTTCGTGAGCTCATACTTGCATCTTGAGTTGGAGGGCTTGAGGCGCTGCGTACTGAGACACAGGCTATAAACCTAGTTCGGTAGCAGATGCTAAATATAGACACAATTGATGTGATTATAATTTTAAGAATAATTATAAGTAGCTTGTTAACAAATTGTGTGAACATATGTGAATCTTTCTGGTCTAATAAAGATTATTATTATTATTATTGCGTTTATTCTGTTACACTTCGTATAAGTGTCAAATATAACAATGCACGTAGGGTACTGCCGGTCGATTCTATCGACATCTCATGGTGTTCACCTAGGCGGAGTGAACGACAACTGAGCTGTCATTCCATCTTATTTGCATGGTTTGACAACTCACCAGTCGTGCGCCCCGCCCGGGTGTTCACTTCGACATGTTTACTGCCGGTCGATTCTGTCGACATCACCTAGGCGGAGTGAACGACAACTGAGCTGTCATTCCATCTTATTTGCATGGTTTGACAACTCACCCGTCGTGCGCCCCGACCGGGTGTTCACTTCGACATGTTTACAGAATCGCACTGCAGAATCGCACTGCTGTAAACATGTCGAAGTGAACACTTTGGCGGGCAAATAAGATGGAATGACAGCTCTATGTCGTTCACTCCACCAAGGTGTACACCGTGAGATGTCGACAGAATCGACCGGCTGTTAGGGTTGCCGCGTGCCGTGGCGATACAGTGTGTCAGTGAAATTTGTTTGGGCGCGGCTTGATGGCTTTGCCGCCATAATCAGGAAAAGATGCGCCTCCCTACTTACTCACGTTCGTGGCAGTACCAACACTATAGGTACTGAGAGTTTTGCAGATAGGTTGGAGTCCTCCACGCTGCAAAGATGGGTGCGCCTTCATGTCGTACTGTAGTAGTGCTGTCAATACTATCATTCGTTTTTAAGTATATTGTTACTGACAAAATATGGACCTAGTCTAAGATATTCCGATTCGCACTAAGTTTCCAAACGTCTTTTATAATGCGCTAAGCAAAGGAGTGGAACTCTCTGCCTGCGTCTGTGTTTCCAAAAGCTTACAACCCTAATCTCTTCAAAGTTAGAGTGAACAGGCTTCTTTTGGGTAAGCTCGCTCCATCGTCGACTTTGTCTCTGTCATCTCTGACCTATAAGAGTCAAGAGCAAACCCATCTCAAAAAAAAAAATGTTTCTTAACATAAGGGATTGATCACATGGCTTATCGACAGCGTTTGTTAATCACATATATTTTTGACATTTTAATAATCGCTGTCGCCATGCTACCGCTGTCGAATGTCTAGAGCCGCAACTGTGGTTTTCTTTCTTCAAAAGTATTTTTTTTAATTCTTTTGAGACCTAATCTGATCATACAACAAAAGCGATTGCTACCCCTCATGCCAGGGTTGCGGATTTTACGATAGAGTCACCCAAAGAGGAGGCCCTAGATTGCAAAGGGCACTGATGGGTTATAGTCAGTAAGAGTTTGACACTCCCTTCCGCTCCGCCCAGAGCGGAAGAAGTCATTTCATGATTTCCCATCCTTAAAAAGGACCCCTAAAGCTAATGATGTTTTTAGCCGTTTATTACACATACAGATAGGTGGCACATAGAAATTACACAAAGGAAAAAAAAAATTACAAACGTTACCTTCCCAAATTAGCTTTTCAATCACAATTCAACACAATGCTCCCCCATCTTTCCTGCCTACAATAACTTTTGCGATGTGTGCTCGTTCATATCACGGATCAAAAGCCATTGAACGCGAAATAAACTTCGTTACTCCACAAAAGGGTTGCCTATTACCAGTATTCTGTACGATCATCCTTTTTGTAAGGCCCACCTTTTTTAGCTACGAGCTACCGTTCCTATTTGAAAGAGCCTTTCATAGAGTTACATCGAAGTCATTTTTGAAACGTGTTTTATGATAACGATAAATGTAGGTAAGTGAAGAATGTAAGAGGAAGTACGTGTTAGGAAGATGATGATGATGATCAATAAGGAAATACATTTGTCAATATATCTTTTAACCATTTTTTTTTATTTTATATTTGAGCTGTTTGAATAAATACTTAACTATCTCCAATTAATTTTTTTGGCATGTAATTAAATCGATATCTGTATTTTCCCTTTTTTCGAACAAAATATATCGAAGTTAAATCAAAAATGCTGACTTGCACACAAATTATGCACACTAAATAAATCATATTAGATATACTGTTTAATGGTATTTGCAGAACTGTTTTACTGAACGAATATTTTGCAAATGATATTTCTGGGTGGTTTAAAAAAAAAATAACCGGGAAGGGGATGGCGGGGTCTGTTCGCTCGCTTTACTCGCTTACTTGACCCCGCCATCCCCTTCTAACTTAACCTATCCGAGTGAGTAGAGTGTAAGTTAGTATTTTTGATAAACAATTCGTATTTTTGTTTTATAAATCATATATCCGATGTACGAACCCCATTTTTGGTGTGAATTCGATAAAAAAGATATTTTTAGTTTTTTTTGTAGGACATGTTTAGTTAATCAATTGGTTTTTTATTAAGCATTATTTTTTCTGGTATGCATTCAGTAAACTAGTGCAGTTACCTAGAGTGCTGAAAAATTATACAGATGTGCATTTAAATATATCCCATTTTTTTTTTCGAAAATTTTCCCCACACTATGAATTTCTTCTGTGGGTGCGTTTACAAACATATTATATAAACTCACATACACAAACAGCCAGACCCGAAACAACTATTTATAGGCCATACAAGTATTTGTTCCATACGGTAATCAAACCCGTGACACGCCCCGCAGCAGTCAATCGCTCAACCACTGCGCCAACCGTGCCGTCAAAAAATAAAAACTCATATCAAAGTAAACCCTAAAATATGTCGTGAAAAAATTCAACCCCATCGCTATCAACTGGCGGTATTGCCACGTTGTTTGGCAATGTTTATTTTCTGTCCAAGTTTAAAACCAGCCCTAGTATTAAATAATTAAAATCATTAGTGTAATAATTAAAGTCATTTTCTGTGGCATGTGGCGTTTTCTAGGGGCATAGCTAAGAAAATACGTTCTTATAACAATAGATTGAGACATTTTAAAATGATTTCCCTAGACAAGCGCCGACGTCTAAATGACGCTACGTTTGTGTGCAAAGTTATGGCTCACAAGATTGACTGTCCACAAATACTGAGCACTTTCAATTTCCGTGCACCTTCAAGAATTCCTCGCAGCCAGATAACACCACTGCGTCCACCGCAAAGAAGAATGGTTTTAGGCTCCAATTCTCCTTACGCGAGATTTTGCAAGGTGGTTAATGATTGTAGCGACATAATTGATCTGCACTTTAACTCATTAAGCCAATTAAAAACCAATATTTATAAATGCCATCTCGACCTGGATTAGACATTTATGAAGTCGCGTGTTTTCAATAATAATTTTAGATTAGCTTAGTTAAGGCTTTTTTTTCTCATATGCAACTTAACCTTAAAGCACGCGGAATTTACCTATAAGTGATTGTTACACTATTGTACTCTATTTTATTGCATGTTACCTTTAGCATAATACCAGTGTAAACAATTGTGGGTGAACCAATAAATAAATAAAAAATTAGAAATAAACTACAACATTTCTAACCATCATCACTTCACACCATAAAAATTAACTACAGCACCATAATAATTATCTCCCAATCTTAAAGTAATCCGCAGCGCATTTCCATAATATCAGACTACATCAAAGAAACAATTTCTTCTCGATTATTTCCTAAATGAGGAAGCGGGGCGGGAGGGGGGTACGGCGGCCATTAGGAATTCATTACTACAGACGCCTTGTTCGTTCTTCTTTGTGGAAAGTGTAGACACGAGTGTGTACTGTGCTTTTAATGAAGTATTCCTTTGTTAGGAATGGGAGGTTTGAGATTGTGCCGATGAAGCAAAACAGCAATTTTAAATGACTTTTTTTCCCGCAGCTTCGCCTTAATATACGTACATTTTTACAGCAAAAGTAGTCTACTACCGTCTCCAGAATCGCATCTATCTCTGTACTTTATAATTTATCACAATCGGTTCAGGGATTTAGGCGTGAAATTGTGACAAATAAACTTACTTTCGCATTTTTTTTTAAATATTTATTTCTGTATATTGGTTCAAATAATATCTGACTTCATCATCATCATCATCATCATCATCATATCAGCCGAAAGACGTCCACTGCTGGACATAGGCCTCCCCCAAGTGTCGCCACAACAACCGGTCCTGTGCGTCTCGCATCCATCGGTTACCCGCGACCCTCACCAGATCATCGGTCCACTTCCACTTCTGACTTCATCAAAGAAACAATTTCTTCTCGAATATCTTCTTAATGAGGAAGAGGAAAAGGAGGTAGTACGGTGGCCGTATTGGGAATTTATCACTACTGACGATGACGCCTTGTTCGCATCTCTTTGTAGAAAGTGTTGTATTGCTTGTGTTGGGGATCGGAAGTTGATATATGAGGTTGTGTCTATGTCCGCAGCAAACTAGCTTTATCAGCCGTTTCATTGAAAGACTAGCCTTTTCATTTAACTTTGCCATTTAAGTGACCTATGTCACATAGACAAGTCATTAAACGATATTGAAACAAATAATATGTCACTTAGGTCGCTGAAAAATCGGCACAAAATCGGCACTTTGTTGCCGGCAACAGAATCACCCGCTGGTGGCAACACACTGCCACCATGGTGTCCTGGTGAGCTAGGACCTCACCCCCATTCATTCTCTAATGAGGGGTCGAGGTATTTTTCTTGTACGTGTGCTGTAATTGATGAGCATTTTATTTTGAGTGACATGATTTTTCCAGAATCTTGAACAATCATCGTCGTATTTCAACGAATTTGTAGAAAATCTAAATGAATTATAACGTGCGTGTTTCGTGTATGTGCTAAATAAATTTTATTCTTTCTTTCTTTTACGAATATCTCTGTCCAATGAAAAATCTTCATGACGTTACGTTTGTTTTTGAGTTTATTGATGTCAAACAAACAGACAGATGACAGAGTAATTTTATAAACACAGCTCTGAAAAATTTTCATTAGGTAATTGATTGATTTTCTAGTCCTCATGTAACTGATCAGACACTGAACTGGCTACAAAAATAGTGAATTAATTAGATGACTAGCCCCGCAAGATCCCAAATTAGGTTCAACACCGCCGGATAATAGTGGCTATTACCCGATATTAGCCAATAATGAAGGCTTCGTTGTCCGACGCTTTTGTTGCGGTAATGTTAGTCAATTGTTGTATCGGATAGCCATTGCGCGTATTCGTTGTTTCTTTACTTATTTATTAGTTTTTTTTTGCACGGAACGCTTATCCTTTTCACGAGTTTTATTTAACTTGCACTGTTCGTATGTTTGTAAGTTGTCCGCAAAAATTTGCAAATAATTTTTCGACCGTTTGTTGGTATCCGATTGAGCTGAAACTTTGCAAATACTTTTAGTTTTGGTGACAATTAAATGAGCAATGTTCAATATTGTAATAATTTCAATATGGCTGCCGCTCCAAGATGGCGGATTACATATTTTTTCTCAACTCCCTTAATATGGATATCAAATGAAAGGGCTTGAAAAGTAAAAAACGATAAAGTTAGTAACATTACACTAAATTCAATATGGCCGCTACATGAAAGCTTGTTTTTAAAGTAATATAATTTTGATAGCCTTGTAACATCAGCTGCCATTTAAAGTCTTATAAAAATACCAGATTGAAATACCTTATTTTCATCACATCATCCACCTTGCTTTTTCCGAACTATAGGGTAAGCAGGGGGAATAGCGCTCACTGGGTAATGGCGCTCACCTCTGTAACTTTGTCAAAATGAAACATAGCAACACGCCGCGGCCCGTAAAGCGTGAGGGTTGGGGACCTCAAACAGGTAGCGACGCGTAAGGGCAGTCAGCTCGCGACTCGTGACCGTGAAGTGACTTTCTCCATAAACGGCCGAACTGATCTAATTTTCGATTCGGTCTTTTCGTCGGTAAGTCCAGACTTTTGATACTTATTTAATTATTGATATCAGTTTTCTGAGTGTAAAACTATTCTCTTTTATGATAATGAATCCAATTTTGAACAATTGTATTTGAATGTTTATAAATTTCAAGTTAAATTCAAAACGACCGTTTGGGGTTATACCGCTCACCTGAGCGCCATTACCCCTTAATCAATTTTTGTTTCTTTTTCTTAAAGACATGCCCAGTAATCTTAAACGAACCACCGCTAAATCGGCTTGGAGTGAAGAAGACCTTCAATCTGCTAAAACTGCAATCGATTAAGGGTTGTCTAAAAGAAAAGCCGCAAAACAATTTAAAATACCATTTACAAGTTTGAGATCGACTAAAAAATGAAAATTCTTGAGAGAATGAAGATGAAGACCACCTTTGCGACGACAACAGGATGACGAAATTAATGTGGGTGATGAAGACTACATTATTTCCGAAGAATTTGGAAAAAATAACGAGATGTGGTATCGCTGTACCACCTGCGGACTGTAGTCCCATGGTATATGTTCTGGATGAGATTCGGCAGATGGATACATCTGTGATATATATGTACCCAATCATAGAATCTTACTATTTCTTATTATGATTACCTCTAAAAATAATAATTGAAGTGAATTTAGTATTGAAGATAATAACAATTTTTTTAAATTATAGAGGGCTTACTTCACGTACAAATAGGTATAATTGATGATAATTTGTGATTGTAGACTTTACTTTAATTATTCAAGGTTGATCTCACGCTTAATAGTATAATGAAAATGGATCTTACTAGACATTTTTCCAAAAACATGTTTGAGCGTTATTACCCCTTTGCCTGAGCGGCATTACCCAAAGTCAGGGGCAATGGCGCTCAAACCCATTTTTTTTTAAATTGTTTCCTAATTCTTATTAGTCGAAGATAAATACGTTTGGTGTTAAAATGTTGATTACTGAATAGTTAAACTACATGTTATGTTTCTTAATTTTGTAGTAAAATTAATATTTTGGAAAATACAGCGTATTTTCCTTAAGTGAACGCCATTCCCCCTCCCTACCCTACTGGGTTCAGCTGCCAGTCAAACCGGATTCAGCTGAATACCAGTATTATTACGTGGAGCGAGCGACTGCCTGTCTGACCTCCATAACCCAGCAACATGGTACGAGTACTTCTTGGCAAGACTGGTGTCAGTTTTTCTGGCTTCTGACAATCCGTAACGACTGCCAAAGATCTACAAATGACAGCCGGGACCAACGGCTTAACGTGCTTTCCGAGGCACGGAGGAGTCTCGGTATGTTAAGATGGTCACCCATCCACAGACCGACCTCGGCAAGCGTTGCTTAACCTTGAAGATCAACCCGTGAGTCTTTCAATATTTAGTCACAAGCTCCTCTTATATACTTTAATATACTACTCACATATTATGGTACATGTCACAACACGTATATTATTCTCTTGCAGATGTGTTGTGGCTGTGGCATCCATTTTCAATCTTTTAAATACAACAATAAAACATTTTTTCATTTACTTTACCGAATTTGGAAAATGTCGCTTACGAGTAATTTACAGAAGACCAAAGGGGCTACTATAACCTATTGAAATAATCTATGCGCCTCCGCATCGTTCGGGCGAGTAGCTTAGCATATTCGGCTATGTATTAATTAGTCCTCTACCGAACTGCGAACAGGTACACCTACATAACGATAATACAGGGTGTTCTTGAAAGGTGTGGTCATATTTAAGGGTGAAGTTTGGTAGCTAATATATATCAAGAAAAAAACATCAAAACAAAAAAAAATGGATTTAAAAAAATAATGACTAAAAAGTTACGAAGAACTGATTTTTCAAGCAGTTTTTTACATTTGGTGGAATTTACTTTAGTTCAATCACAGATTTAGTCGTTTCTTCTGGTCGAATTTTTTGAAAAAAGGTATTTTTTTATGTATTGACATTTTTTCCTTAATGTGTATCATCTACCCAACATGGCCCTTAAATATAACCACACCTTTCTGAAACACCCTGTATACAAACTAACACAAGCTTGGTACAACTAAGCTGAGTAAGCTAGGTGTTACCTACGTGTGTTAGTTTGAATTTGAACTGAAATTAGTTTGGCAAGTATTGTATTTTGAAGTAGTAGGTATTGTTCTAATTACTTGGTAAATTCTGCTTGGTGTCAATTGAAAACCAGAGCCCCAGATGTTAAGTACTGAAACATACATACATACATACAGATTGTACTTCGGTGAGTGTGCCCAAGAACTCCACAACCTCATCCCACCGGCCCCCTTCTACCATCGGACATCCAGACGCACTGCATCTTACCATCCCTACCTTGTAGCTATTCCACCAATTCGCACTAAGCGTTTCCAAACGTCTTTTATAATGCGTACAGCAAAGGAGTGGAACTCTCTGCCTTCGTCTGTGTTTCCAAAAGCTTACAGCCCTAATCTCTTCAAAGTTAGAGTGAACAGGCTCCTTCTGGGTAAGCTCGCTCCATCGTAGACTTTGTCTCTGTCATATCTGACATTGACTAGAGTCAAGAGCAAACCCATCATTAATAAAAAAAAAAATAAAAAAAATATTTTGTTGTCTGGCATGCGTCATGCTTGGCGCAAATAAACTCTTTTTCTATCTTTCTTTCAAACAACATGATTTTTTGCGACATCTTCAACAATTGTCAAAGCGAAAACAAAATCAACGGAGCAATAAACTAAAATAATATAACTATGAAATGCTGCAATATTAATTGGGTTTAGTGCCCCGTTATTGCTGAATAAGATATAATTAAAACAATTTTCTCTCGTTTCATTTTTACTTGACATTTACATATTTGCAATAAATTGTTATAAAATTACGGTATATAACAAATATCTTTAATGAGTTATACTTACTATTTATACTTTGTATTATTAATACAAAGTAGGTAAAGAATATTAAAAAAACACTATATTTTTGTGAAATGTTATGAACTACAATGTATTAATTTAACAACAAATAGTAGTATTTTAATGATTATTAACTTTATACAAGGTATTAATCACAAAAATTCATGGTTGACCTTATGTTACAGAAAGTATGGCACCCTCTCTCTCAAAAACAGAGCATATAAACCACTACAAATTACAAAATAACTGTAATTTTAGAAGTCTGTGTTTCTTCGTTTTTGACACTGATTTCCAAATTTTTTTTTTTTTATTTATCACTTTTTAGTGTTACCTCGCTAATAAAATTTCAACCAGTCCATAATTATCTAATTACCTGTCTATCTTCGAAGTTCTTTATCAGATCTTTACGTTTAAAAATACGTTTTTTATTTGAAAGGAGTTAATTCTGAAATGGTCATTTCAGACTTAACTCCTTTCAAATAAAAAACGTATTTTTAAAATCCATTTTTATATGACGGAGGTATACCCGAAAAAAAACATAATTGAAAACCTCCTCCTTTTTGAAATTGGTTAAAAAAAACTGTTAATAACCCATCAATTAACCATGACAAAAGAAAGTTAATCTTTAGACTAAAGCCGTATAACAAAACATGCCAATATTTCCCCCAACTAGCCATGCTTTGACTAGCTAATCTAAGGCTTCGTCACATACAACGTGCGCTGTGAAGCGTGAAAATCTATTGGAACATAAAATCCAGCAGTCGAATCGATAGCGTCGCTCCGGCGATGGAAGTCGTGTCGAGCGGAGCGATGGAAGTCGTGTAAAGTCGTGTCGCCGTGTCGGTGTCACGAATTTGTTCCAATTCGGGAATTTTGTACGATGCGATGGTTTATGTGCATTTCGGATAGGAAAGAATGATTGGTTGTTTTAGTTACTGATGGAGTTTGTCTTTTGGAATCGGGTAAGACAAAGTGGTATTCAGCTGCATTTGTTTAGACTGGAAGCCAACCCTATTGTACCTAGGAAAAGTTAGACGGATTTAATGGTAACAAAAAGATGATTCCGTGCTTCGGAAGGCACGTATAAGCCGGTGGTCTCGGCCGCCAAATGGCGGTCGTCAAACCATGTCAGAGGCCCTAGAGGCGATTTAGAAACTCTGACACTAGGGTGTGTGGGGTCGTTAGACCTTACCACCCCCACGAAGAAGAAGAAGATGGTAACGAATAAAGGACTGGTGTGTATAAACAATTAAGAGACAGATGTCTGGGTAGTAGCTCTCACAAATGTTTTTAAAATGCTTTATCCTAGCTTCTGCGAGCAGCTTTGCTTCGTGAAAGTCGGAAATTATACAAAGAAACTTATAAATACCAGCTCCTGGGATGAAGTATCCTGTCCTATTCCAGGTCATGGTCCACCCGTCTGTATGCCAAGTTACATCTCAGTCCATTAAGGCAAACTTTGTTTTTCAACATTGTAACATAAGAGGTCACAAAGAGGGGATACATACGCAAGATCAACAGTCATAATATCAACAGTTAAAACATCAACACCGTAAGACCAACGATTCAAAATCTCAACACTTCAGAATCTCAACAGCTTAGTAAGTCAACAGTTCAGAAGATCAAAGTTTAAAATCCCAACTAGAACAAAATTTAAAATTATGATTCTATTTAGTCCGTCAGTTAGATTATCGAAAAATATTGGACACATATTTATTGCTTTTTTAAATTAATAAAAAATTCCGAAGATAACGCGTCAAAGATCAGGAGTGGGGGCTAGTGACGTCACGAGTAAGTAAAAAGTGTACTACAAGCATCGTGACAAGAGTTTTCAAAGCACTGTATCGTTTTCATTTTATGTTTACATGAAAAAAGAAAAAAAAACGTGTCTAATACTTTTTGGAAATCTATCTGACGGAATATTTAGATTTTTTTGTCATCTACCCTATTACTTTCATATAAATAACATTGCAGTTTAGCGATACGGTAAACATAAGCCTAGTAATTTCGTAAGCCAATAACAGTTTAAACACAAAAGTCACGCAAAATTAAGGTATTGCGTGATACTGACTTTTGATCAACGGTTACCGCTTTCTTTTAACTACACACATGTTTCTCAATTTTACACATCACAATATGTAAGATTTTTGCTTATGTGTCTAGACTTTTTCAGACTCACAAGACGTCTGAAAAAGTCTAGGACACGTTAGCGAAAATGGCATGTAATTAAATCGATATCTGTATTTTCCCTTTTTTCGAACAAAATATTTCAAAGTTAAATCAAAAATACTGACTTGCACAGAAATTATGCACACTAAATAAATCATAATAGATATACTGTTTAATGGTATTTGCAGAACTGTTTTACTGAACGAATATTTGGCTAATGATATTTCTGGGTGGTTTAAAAAAAAATAACCACGAAGGGGATGGCGGGGTCTGTTCGCTCGCTTCGCTCGCTCACTTGACCCCGCCATCCCCTTCTAACCTAACCTGTCCGAGTCGGGGTGCCCAATGACCGGCTACTATTGTAACCATGATAACCACCTGCTATTTCAGGGAAGTGCAATTTAGAGTGCAAGTTAGTATTTTTGATAAACAATTCGTATTTTTGTTTTATAAATCATAAATCCGATGTATGAACCACATTTTTGGTGTGAATTCGATAAAAAGGTCATCTCGTTTTGGATGTTTTTTTTAGTTTTTTTTGTAAGACATGTTTTCTAATCAATTGGGATTTTTTGCACAGCATTATTTTTTCTGGTATGCCTTAAAATTATACAGATGTGCATTTAAAAATATCCCAGCGAAAATATCAGAAGCAAGAATCCCTACTTATTAATATTATAAAAGCGAAAGTAACTCTGTCTGTCTGTATGTTACGCTTTCACGCTATAGCAGCTGAACGGTTCGTCATGAAATTTGGCAGATATATATCCTGGGTTATGGAGAAGGACATAGGCTTCTTTTTTACGCGATAACCGACATCCATGCGGGCGGAGCCACGGGCAAAAGCTAGTCTGATAATTCAATCAAACATCTCACTCCTTCACTACCCAGTTACCAGGGGGTCTACTCTCTAAGCCCGAAGTCCGTAGTTCCGGCCTTAGTGTCAGGCGTTATTTCTCCGTATCACCTACGGACTTACGATTGATCCCAAGCCTGAACTAAGAACAAGTATCGAATCGTGTTGTCATTCATACTTAGTTCGGGTTCGGGACTAATCGTAAGTCCGTAGGTGACACGGAGTAGAAATCACCCGACACTAAGGCCGAAACTACGGACTTCGGGTTTAGAGAGTAGACCCCAGGTTAGCACGGAGTAGATCGATAGAGGATGTCGAGAGCACGATGATGATGTCAGTGCTTTTTTTAAGGTTGTGAAATGATCAGATGACTCCTTCGGCTCTGTGTCTTAACTGACTAAAACCCATCCGTGTTCCTCCAAATGCCTTTTGCGTTCCAGGGCTGTAGTGACTCTTTCGAACAAATTCGCAACCATGTCAGTGCTTGTTGCTTGGATTTGTCGCTCTAATGCGGAAGCTGTTCAGTCTTCTTCTTCGTGTGGGTCTATCGATCCCACACACCCTAGTGTCAGAGTTTCTAAACCGCCTCAAGGGCCTGTGACATAGTTTGACGACCGCCATTTGGCGGCCGGAACCACCGGCTGTTCAGTGCAGTGTACCTATTACCGATATGCAATTTTTTGTATTGTTTTCACCGTTCATGTGATTTATTTCGACTTCATGCACTCTACTAGTCAAACGTGATGAGAGTTGTGTGTGTTGCTTTTGTTTTGAGAGTTGAATTGTTCCTGGTTCACTTTTTGTATTACATTTGCTGCATTTTTACTTTTAAATCAAAGCATTCCACTGTTGGTTCGTTTACTGTGTTATTGAGTCTTTCTCATTCCATTGGTTCTGTTTTCTTTTTTATAAATTTAGCTTAAAGCATTTAATTGGATTGTTTCTTTACATTTTTTCATGTTTTTTTTTCCGACACTCAAAAAAACTTTTTTTTATCATTCTATTGTTCTTCCTGTAATTTGAAAATAATATATCGATCTATCCCAAAACAAATATTTCATGTCACTTAGTTGCCAAGACAAGCTCATAAAGCTTTCACTGTTAAAAAGTTATCAGATCTCTAAACCCAACAGCTCTAGAAGGCCTAAACCTACAAACAATGCATTTCTGAAAAAATATGGCTCAGCCGTCATAATGTCCTAGTGGAACCTTTTCCTCCAACAAAAACTAACTGGTGCTTGAAATAGAATTTTCTTCGAATACACTCTGACCCACCGCTCCATACGTTGGCACTACTCGGAAGCCAAGTTTGATAGTAATTGGGTAACCGGCAGCGCGCACGGGCACGTTAACCAATTTGACGGCCGCAAATAGGTAGTAGGAGTCAAACTAACTTGTTTTTGATATATTACGGGTCATCTTCTCGGCAATATTCATGTATGAAAATGTTTTTTGCAAGTGGAAGCCCTTCTTAGATTTAGATAACTGATTTCCTCAGTTTTGTAACTGTGATTATATTCTGGTGAAGCTGATGAACCTGGTACTTGGCCATTGATGTGGTAATGCTATGATATTGTTGTGCTATTTGCCCTGTATAGTTCCGACTCTCCCTTACAGATATCATGATGGCATTGGCTCGCCATGGGAGGCAGACCAATTAAGCAACTTGAGCTCTTAAATGAAATAAGTTTTGTATACAAATGTATTTTTTCTGGTGACAAATCGAGAGAAAAATGTCATTATCAGTTAACATTAACATCCAATAGGCACTCTAGAATACACTTCGATCGCCAACCTACCTGCCAAGCGTGGCGATTATGGCAAACCATTCGGGGGAGGCCTATTACCAACAGTGCACGTTTTTCGGCCGATATGAACAAAATGATGATAATGAATGACATGCAATTAAAAATCACTGCATGAAAAGAAACTAATTCATGAATAGAAGTTTACACATTTTTACTAAAAAATAACCCTCGTATCAGCCAGTGGCTCTTCTACGTCAAGTTCAGCTCATGAAACCACTGGCCGAGATGAGGAAATTCTTCAACGTAGTCGTTTTATCACACTGAAACAAAAACCTTAAATATTCCAGTCCTCAAGACAATAAATATCCCAATCTGAGTCAGAAGCCCGCACGCACATTTATTGGTATATTGACAAAAACGAATATCTGAGACGTGACCAGAAATATACTGGAAAGGCTGTGTCTGACTTGCGACGTGCTTCGATGGAGGGTTGGAATAAGCATGAGGAGGGTGAAACGACGGAGGCATGTATCACCTATATCCATAATCTGAAGATTTCGAATACTGTTAACCAGGTGGAATGTTCGCTTAAATCCTCATGCATCGAAACTTTTTCATGTCATCACGGGGATTTTTTTGTCTGTGGTTGTTTTTTTCTGTAAAAAATACTGGGTACTTCATCAAAATGTAAGAAGCAAAAAGGCTTATTTGAAGTGATATTCCACAATTTTTTGAACGTTTAAAATGTATGGAGTTAAAAATAAGTAATTGAACTTAATAGTGTAACCTTGTTCGGAGTCTAAATGCAATAACGTAGATTCTTCATTCAAATACAACAGGTAAAAGAGCCGAGATAAAGGTCATACTCATTTAGGGCTTGAACCGCATAAACACAAAGAAAAAAAAAATCAAAACCACAAATTGTAGCTCGAATAACTTACAAATTTGAACGCTCGCTAAAACACAGGTATCACTCAATATATTCACTTACCTGAAAACCGATCAGTCAATCACTAACTCTTCGCAAATAAAAGGTTCAATCTATCCCATCAGAGCAGCGTGTCGACAATTTGTAGCGGTTCTATTGAACACTGTATCATGACGTCACACATCGATACAAATTTTATGGCTTCTGCCACAGTTTTACAACGTACACAGGGCGTTACGTTTTCCATTACCTTCCTATATTGTTTCTTGTAACCCTCCGGGGAGATCGAAGGATTTTATTCTGTTTTTTTGCCATATTGGATACGTGATTTCGTATTTGTGTATTGAAATAGGTTGCGCCATTTTTGGTGAAAATTCTGATGAGAAATATTTTTATTCGTCAAAAATGGCGTTGCGCTGTTTTTGTCACTTTGTGACGAATTTTCTTGTTTTGTTTTGCGTGTGCGTCAAACCAAACCAAAAAAAAGTCATGCTTTGACAATCATAATTATTTGTGACGGAAACAACACAAAAACAATGTACGCAAGGTTTTGAACAAAGGGTGCCAGTTCTGGCTCAGGTATGACCAACCTGATTTAGACAATTATACACGTTACAGGCACATCACTCGCGACCGCCATAAGTGGTCAGGGCCACTTTTCGTATCTCATTGGTCTAACTTGTGATGGCCTTGCAACGTGGCGTTTTCCGAGTTCCGTGAGTTGGTCGCTACATCACAACCATTCATCCCCATCGATCATACAGTCTATAAGCAATAACGCCCTGTCCACTACTACGTAATTTTTTTTTATATCTGTATCCTCCAGTTTTTTTTCATCATGTCTGATTAGATCAGGCATCATCATCATTCCTTATCCTTTCAGCCGATAGATTCCACTACTGGACATAATATGCTTTCCCAATTATTGCCACATCGACCGGCTTCATGCGCCTCCCATCCTGCAGATTCTTGCGGCCTTCACCAGGTCATTGGTCTACCACCACGGTGTACCTAAGGATGAAGCGTTGAAAGGCCTCCCGCCTTTCAACGCTTCATCCTTAGGTACACGATTGCCACTCCCGAACTTTTCAACCCCATCACCATTTGCGATCATGCGAGCAATGTGTCCTGCTCACTGGCACGCACGGTAAATAAATTTTTACATAAATAATCTCTCTTAGAAACCCAATAAAAATAATCCGAACGTGACAAACTTAACACAATCCTGCTAAAGAACGACAGTTGTTCCCAAAGACCAGTTGACGAGCGTTCACTAATGAGCGCGGAATAATTACAAAGATCGTTATCAGAAACTTTTGCGGCAGCTGTAGCGACTAGCGATACGGTAACAGAGATATAAGCTGGAGATAACAGGTGGAAACATGACGTTATATTTAATGAGTTCTGGTGTAATGCGGATTTCAATTGTAATGAATGTGAAGAGGCTTTTGATATTAGACGTTTAGTACCTTGCTTGGTATGGGATTTGGACCAGCGCAATGGCCCTGTCTCTGACATGAGTCCCAGCATTATGCTGAGTGATGGCCGTTTTGCGCAGATGTATAAGTCACAAATTTTGAAAATTCTCGGCGCAAATAAACACTTTTTCATACTTTCTTTTGTTCTAGTGTAGATCTTTTTTCTGGACTCATTTCATTATCATTTCTATGTAAACTAAAAGTTGTGCATTGCCGCACAGATTTTCCCCAAGTATCGCCAGAACGATATCCGTAAATAATAATAAATACATCATAATAATCTTACGACTCTCATCACCGCGAGTCAGCGCTACACGTTTTCTTGTTCTCTTTTCATTTTGCCAACCGTCACGCAATCATTAAGCCCCTTTTCTTGAATATATTTCCTAACGCAATCCTTATTTTTATTCGCTTTCCTCTCCATCTCTATCAATCCACATTTATATTCATCATCATCAAACGGTTTCACTCTGCTTACAAAAATATCATCATCATCATAAATATCATCCAATTTTCGTCCACTGCTGAACATAAGCGCACTAACCATCTCGGTCATGAGCTTTCCGCATCAACACAAATACACAACACAAACATATCAAATACATCTTATCAGACAATTCTTTATCTTTTCAAAGAACATTAATCAAATCGTATTATCTTCAATTTCCTTACAACTGAATGTCGTTAACTTAACCTGTGTTCAATAGGAAGACTTAACCGTAGGAAGATTTCTGCTGTCACTTTTAATAATAGATGTCTGAGATATATTGGAATTGACGGCTGATATCGGCGAACCAATTTGGGAGAAATATCCTTTGAACCTGCATTTTTCAAAACACTTTTGGTTGCATGATGTGCATGTATTGTGTGTATTTCAGTTTTGTTTCTATAGTCAGCTAAGTTTTTAGAAATCTTTGCTCCTTGGAGCCCAAAGCCATTGAGTTCTTGGTCCCGGCTGTCATTTGTAGACTTTTGCCAGTCGTTACGGATTATCAGAAGCCAGAAAATGTTACCCAGTTAATGGATTGTGGGGGTCTGGTAGGAAGCCGTTCCACGTAGAATGCTAGTATTCAGCAGAATCCGATTTAAATGGGAGCCGATCCCAATATAGTTGGAAAAAGTTGAGAAATTGAGCTTCTTGGTGCATAACATTGATTTATGATCTATTGGTGATGATTTCTAATTTCTTTTTTTTATTGTGGAATGGCCTAGCTCTTGACCTCGATCACGCCTGATAGAAAGCGATGAATGAGGTCTATGATGAAGCGAGCGTACCCAGAAGATGCCTTGAGGCACTGGTACTCCCACGCGTCGACGAAACACAGCAGCTGCTTGACGCCGGACTCCGCAGGGAGGGGTGATTGCGAACCAGGCAGACGTTACTACCACCGCAAGGGAAGGATTGGCAAGCCTTATATGGTGTTAGGTGAGACGGTCCAGGATGCGCCGAGCGCTCGGTTCAATTCAGTGCCTGATGGAAAAAAATGCGCTACACGAGGACTCCTTCATGCATCCCAATTCTCCTTTGCAATAAATTTACCTAACTTTTTCCTAACTACAAATTAAACCAGATGAATTAGACATTTCACAAGGAGTGTTTTATTTACCATTCATCAATAATATGTGTGTTTTAATATTTACTACTACTACTCTTATAATGTTTAGCATTTTCAACCGTTTTGTGTGCACTCCCAACTTTTTCAGTTTTAGTTTCAACTGTTGTGATCTCTCTGTTTCATCATCTGCCTAGCCTTTTCATAATTATATTGCGGTCGTGTCCCAGTCAAACTTGATTCAGCTGAAGACCAGTATTTTACGTGGACGTTAATGGGTTGTGAAGGTCTGGTAGATAGCCCTACCAGACCTCCACAACCCATTAACTGGGTAACATGGTACTTCTTGGCAAGAATGGTGTCTGATTTTCTGACTTCTGACAATCTGTAACTACTGCCAAAGATGAACTGACAGCCGGAACCAACGGCTTAACGTGTTTTCCAAGGCACGGTGGAGTTTCGATATGTTAAGATTATCACCCATCCACAGACCAATTTTGGCAAGCGTTGCTTAACCTTGAAGATCAGCCCTATTCTACGTTTACCTTTGTCTATTCTTAGCACCAGTCTCTTCGTTACCAAAAATCAAATGAGAGTTCACTTAAACCACGCTCTTAACCGCCATAACTCACTTCTGATCATTTATCATTTAAACGTTAGCAAGTCCTTTGAGGAAAATCTTTCCTTTACTTTTCTTTGATAATAATGACAAGGAAAAATACGGGAAAACAAAAATAAACAAGCCTTCCAAAGGCGTCCAATGTTTCGACTGAAAAAAAACTTCTGAAGCGCTAGGTCAGGTAGTGTCATTGGGTTTTTCAGTAGGTAAGCATTCTTTCAGTCTGTGTATCTGAATTTGTACTTGGTGGGTGATATTAGGCGCAATAGCCTAACATCATCAACCAAGTACAAATTCAGACACTTTACATGAAGCTTTAAGACAAATGGGAAAATAAGAGTGAACTAAGTATACCTGAGCCCATTTACCCAAATCTTTCGAAAAATACAGGCTTTGTGTTATGTTAAGTCGACTTACAACATTTTTCACTTCGAAACCTACCCTCCTACTTGATAGCCCTACAAAACTGCGTCAACATACAAATCACACATCCAAACATTCAGCGATACTCTCCAAATATCCGTTGGACACACAAAAATGTGTCCCGGACTCCGGAACGGCGCGATCCGGCCCGGAATTCACATATCGAGTAGGTATGCGAATACCGGATCCGTCGACCAGACAAGGGATGCTACGGATATGTTCTTGAACCGAAGTCGGAGTTTTGAAATTTGACGTATCGGTGGTAAACGAGAGATGTGTTAAGGGCAGGCCTAATAAAATAAAATAGGACCAAGGTTATTCATTCAGCCGCAATTATTTTAATTAAAAAAAATTATATATAAGAACATAATTAGGCGTTGAAAAAGCAACTCATTCTCATAACTTTTTTCAATTACAGTTAATTAATTAAATCAAAGTATAGTTCGAAGCATAGTTCACTACTTTTGGAGTCAATTGACTCCAAAAGTAGTGAACTATGCTTCGAACTCCGATAAAGAAGTCGGAACCGGAGGTGTTATATCAATCGGAATTTCCGACTTCGAAGTCGGAGTCAAAGCTCCGTGACATCCCTAAACCAGACAGCTGTGAGCGATCCTGAAGAGCTCTGCATACATACCGTTTCAGGATGAATAAGCAGCATTTTATTGGAGCTATTTAGTGTTATTGTGCTATAGGTACATTTATGGGTTTTGTGAATAAGGCGAAAATAAATGACAATTGCGCTCGAAAAGTGACGGAATGGCAACGTTGTGACCGCGTGTAAAAACTGGAAGCTCTCTTTTGTGTGACTTTCTAAATAAAAAGTCCGGATAAAAATTTTGCCTTTTGTTTAAATAATCTTCTTTCCAGTTTGTGATCGACTATCATGAGTAAAGTCATGACTCTAAAATAATTTAAAGCGTCTGTCCTATTTCTAAAATTTTCTGAAATCAAAGTCATAGACAGGTTTGTAAATTAAATCTTGTCTATCGTAATATATAATTAAGAAAATAGTGAGCGGATGTACAAAACATTTATAAGGCCTCATCTCAGTGAAAGCTCCTACAGGCAAGCGGCTGTGATTTTGAATTTTCATCATTTTAGGGTTCCGTACCCAAAGGGTAAAAAGGGGACCCTATTACTAAGACTCCGCTGTCACTTGAAATTTTGACAGATGATGTATGTATTTTATTTCTGTTGGCGCTGTAACAACAAATACTAAAAACAGAATAAAATAAATATTTAGGTGGGGTTTCCATACAACAAACGTGATTTCTTTACCGTTTTTTATAGATAATGGTACGGAACTCATCGTGCGCGAGTCCGACTCGCACTTGGCCGGTTTGTTTTTAGACAGCGCAGTTTTGAGCTAGAAGTCGATCCTAACAAACCTTGATGAATGCTGAACTGATAAAACCCTACGCTTTGTCCAATTTTGTCCCTGAAGGTAACAGCTACTTCAAGTCAGCACATAATTAAAACAACATTAATTTCATGTTCATTCCAACAAAAGTGTTTGTTATCAGAATTAACAATAAATCGTTCTTTTTCTTTGTGCCGGAGTACCTGGGTACCCTTTGTATTAGTACAAAGGTTGCTTTTCCAGGATTCAGTTATGAAACGTTGTTATTGAAACGTATTTTTCTTTCTATTTATGGCAAAAGGGATTGTGTTCGCCTATATTTTTTATTTTCTTTTTGCATTGAAGTATATTTTCAAGCATTGTCCTTTGAATAGTTGCAGGTGTTTGTGCAATGGTGTTTGGAAATTAATGCAATGCATGAAGGAGCCTCCTCGTGTAGCGCAATTTATTCCATCAGGCACTCAACTGAACCGAGCGCTCGGCGCATCCTGGACAGTCTCACCTAACACCTTATAAGACTGGCCAATCCTTCCCTTGCGGTGGTATGCAGAGCTAACGCCTGCCTGGTTACGCGACCACCCGCCCACCGATGTCCGGTGTTAAGCAGCCTGCTGTGTTTTGTCGACACGTGGGAGTACCAGTGGCTCAAGGCATATTCTGGGCTCGCTCGCTCCATCATATACCTCATCCATTGCTTTCCATCAGGCGTGATCGAGGTCAAGAGCTAGCCCAGCCCGCAATAAAAAAAATGTGTTGTTTGTTTGATTTAATTGTGCCTGAAAAGAATTTTCCAAATGTGACTGGCAGTTTCAGAGATTAGCGCGTTCAAAGAAACAAACATTCAGCTTTATTATACTGGGTACTTTTTTTTCCAGTGCGCAAACTTTAAGAACCACTTCTGCCCATGTAAATGAACAACTTTCCCCAAGAAAGCCATAGTCAATTCCTAAAAAAAAAATTGAGTCTCCCATACAAATTGTGGTCAGTTGATGACAATTTTGTATGGGAAGTTCAAATTTTATTTAGGAATTTCAATTTTTCAATTCAATTCAACCATGGTTTTCGGGTTATCTATTCAGGAATAACTTTATTGTTTATGAACCGATCTTGATGATTCTTTTTGCGTTAAGTTTAGTTAAAGCTAACCACTAAAAAGTGAAAAATAAAAAACTTTTTTACAAAAAAAATACAACCGACTTCAAAACAAAAAACACTTCAAAGTATAAAATAACTATAATTTCGGAAGTCGGTGTTTTTTGTTTGTTTCTTCGTTTTTTAACGCCGACTTCCGAAATTATAGTTATTTTATACTTTGAAGTGTTTTTTGTTTTGAAGTCGGTTGTATTTTTTTTGTAAAAAAGTTTTTTATTTTTCACTTTTTAGTGGTTAGCTTTAACTAAACTTAACGCAAAAAGAATCATCAAGATCGGTTCATAAACAATAAAGTTATTCCTGAATAGATAACCCGAAAACCATGGTTGAATTGTACACATCTGCGTACCTCTTCAAAGCGTACCGATGATATGTTATGAACTGGTGTAAACAATAAACAGACATGCGATTTCAGCAATCCTGACAGGTTTGCTATCATTTATTGAAGAGTTCCGTTACCTATCTCCGAAGTTCTTCATCAGATCTTCACCAAATTGAAATGGGACCGGTCCGGGAAGATACTCTTCCAAACAAAAAAAGAAATAATCATCAAAATCGGTAGACAATTGGCGAAAATATCGTTGACCAAACATACAAAAAAAAAATCAGTCGAATTGAGAACCTCCTCCTTTTTTGGAAGTCGGTTAAAAATATTCTCAGTTAGTTGAAAGGACGTCCCGACCATACAAATTAGTACCTTTAAAGATTGAATTACATATTTTTCCGAGAAATTTTGGTTAGTACGTGCTTCACATAATAGAGTCGGGTAGTAATCAGATTTGCACAATCTGAATGTTATGATTTTATTTGGGGAGCTTTTTTGGGTTGGATGGTAATAATTTGAGAATGAATGGTTTGGAGGGAATATTATTATTATTACTACCACTGTCCCACTGCTGGGCAAAGACCTCCCTCCATTCCTTCCAATGCTCACGATGTTGTGCTTCATCATTCCAATTCGTAAGGAAGACATCCAGGTCATCCCGCCATCTCCTTCGTGGTCTGCCGCGGCCTCGTCTCGCTGTTTCAGGGCACCAATCCTGTAATTTACGGGCCCACAGATTGTCGGCAGACATGTCCTGCCCAGTCCCATTTAAGTTGGGCAGCCTTTCGAGCCACATCAATGATTTTCGTTTTGGAGCGCAGTGTAGTGTTTCGAACGTGTTCTGTTAATTTAACACCTAGTATACTGCGCTCCACAGCACGTTGGCAAACCTTGAGTTTGGACTGGATGTTAGTCAAAGACCAAAGGAGGGAATATAATATAATTAAACTGAAAAATGTGGTCATTTGGGCTAGTGATAGAGGTTAAGTATCTGTCACAGCCAATTAGTTTAATTAGCCGTTTGATTAGTGAATTTTTTTTTTATTTATATACTATGAGTGAAATCTTTTGTTCAATATCGTTTAATGACTTGCCCATGTCACTTATATCGCTGATTAAACGGCGCAGTTCAATGAAAAGGCTAGTTTTAATGAAACGGCTGATTAAACTAGTTGACTGTGACATCTTTATTAAATTATTATTATGATCCAAATAGAAATCTATCCGTACTACATATTATGGAACCACTAATAAAAACTAAAAGTTAATTCTTTTTAGTTTCATTTCGCCCATAAAAAAATAAATAAAACTTTAAGAGTCAATTAATCATTCTTATTCTTTTTTTATTGCAAACACTGCAGGACAACGCAAAGGCGACCTTAAACCTGAATTGGGCTCTATACATATTAGAAAATGTCGGTGGTTTCAAATAAATATTTAGAAATATATTACCAACACCCTTTAATATTTAGTTATCTATTCTAAGGCCAAAAAAAATTATAGGCTTACTACAATACCCTCATATTTGTTGAAAATAACCAAACACAATTCAATTCTTCACAATTTGCCCAACCAATCACAATATTTAATTCAGAATCCAATTTTACTAACAAAACCGGACAACAGACTGCAACCACTACCTACATAAAATAAACCACTTATAAAATAAACTGATATTCCTGCTACCATAATTAAATATTCATAGAAAGAGGAATGCATTTAATGGAAATATAACTAACAGTACCTAACTATTGTATGAAGAGTTACTTGCAACCTATTTGCAAAAAATAAAAATCATTCATGGCATGGCCTTTTTCACGTTTGGACATCCTAGATTTCTTCTGAAAGAAGTCTAGAAGTCTTTCTTCTACCGCGCTCATAATCTCCTTCACATCCAGCAGTTATTAACCCTTATAAATATAATCATTCAGAATCATATTGTTACGCGCCAGAATTACTGCCAGGTACATAACGATATTAGTAACTACTGGCGCCATCTAGTATCGAGTAGCAGAACTAGTAGAGTCAAGATCCTTCTAGACTTTTCTATGCTAGAACATTCTAGAGTTTTCCGGACCGCTATGTACTCGAACTTTCTAGATGTTTCTATAGTAGAACGTTCTAGAATAGAAGGTTCTAGAATTAACTGCCCTATATAAAGCCGGCATGGCCCGCGACCGAGTCAGGATTGGATTTGCGATACAAGCGACAACTTCGCGAAATTAAAGTGATCAGTAGTGCAATTGTGATTTATAATTAATGAGTTTTAAAGTTGTAATTAGTGTTGATTAATTAAAGTGTCATTTTGGTTATTTAATCGGCTGTTTTTATTGTCAGGAACCCTAAGCTTGTAACAATATAATTTGAACAAAACAAACGCACTTATCAACGCCGTCACAATTACCCCCAACCAATAACAAAATTTAATTTAGATTCCAATTTAACAAACAGAACCGAACAATGAACCAACCGCTACCTAAAAGAGAGCCAATAGCTAAAATAACCTAACATTCCTGTTCCCATTAAATATTGATAGAAAGAGGAATGCAATTAATTGGACTCGCCATCAATTTCAAGTGAAATGCAATTTTATCAGCACCACTGCAGATTGCGATGCGAATGGGGTAACAAGAGAAGCTGGGGTTTATTGGACGGTCCGAGTTTTCACTGAAATTAGTGACTTGATTTTAAATGCAGATTTCCATTTTAGAACAAATTATTATCATTTAATTATTAATGTACATACAGTAAACTTAAAAAAGAAAATTGTATACAGAGCATTATATAAAAAAACACAAAGTTACAGACTGCGTATCATGTTTCTGTCAAATTGCATCACAACTGTTGAGCAGAGCATTCCCACTGCTGGGAAAAGGCCCATACAATGATTTCCAAGATATGAATCGCGGGAGATGCTGTAAAAGCTGACGTGATGAATGAGAGAAAAAATCAACCAGCAGCGGGCCGGCTAGTCTTTTATCGAAGAAACTGGTCCCTATTATAACTTTGAAACAAAAAAACAGACTCCGTCTTAGCCAAGTATTGGACACAACATGAAATTGTCTAATTGATTATGATGGGGGCAGGCCCACTTCTTCTTATAAGTCATGTACAATAACTATTATCTATAAAAAAATAGTTTTATATTTATAAAAAGAAGGAATTTTCTACTAAAATCTTATATCATAAACTCACTCATACTGTAACCATATTTTTCTTTTCCAAAATCTTCATCTGCCTAGACTTTTTATAGCTTTACCGAGGTCGAATTTAGCTGAATACCAGTATTTTACGTGGAGCGACTACATGACCTCCACAACCCGGTAACTGGGTAACATGGTTATTCTGGGAAATACTGGTGTCAGATATACCGGCTTCTGACAATCCATAACGACCGACAAAGATCTACAAATGACAGCCGGAACCAATGGGTTAACGTGCTTTCCGAGGCACTACGGAGTCTCAGTATGTTAACATGGTCACCCATCCACAGACCGACCTCGGCAAACTTTGCTTAACCCTGAAGATCAACCCGTGTGGTTGGAGTTATTAAGCTCCCCTTTTTCTTTCACAAAAGTTAATAAATAAAAAAAGAAATAATACCTGTAACCCTCACACGGAAGCAAAAAAAATTTCCCCAACAGTACAAATTTAGAAATTCCATGCCTAAAAATACGTCACCATGTTTATTTTTACCATGCAACCCTTAATATCTCGACCTTATCCTACAATAAAATCTACCCTGGTCACTCGAGCTTCAACAGCTAGATTGGTTCGCTCATTGGGAGGGGGCAATAGCCCAAATAGCCCCATTTTATATACAGATCTGATGGACTTACTGTTAAAGTGTTTGTATATTTCAGCGATTGTTTTATTAAAACTAGCTTTTGACCTCGGATCAGATCAATTACTTTGGAAACTGGGAAACAAGATGGATTTTCTATTTACTTCTTTTGGAACTGCTTAGGTATTTTGAAAATCAAATCCAAGAGGAGTACCTATATGTGAGTACCTTTATCGTACCTGGTGAAGGTCACAGGCATCCTCTGGATGTGAGGAGCACAGGACGAGTCGATGTGGTGACACTTAGGGGAGGCCTATGTCCAGCTGTGGACGCCTGTCAGCTGATATGATGATGATCATGATCTATAATATTCTTAGCCACACTCCAAGGTTAGGTTACGTTTTAATAAGTATGCCTTAGTCACGGTATTGAGAAAATTATGGACCGTGATCCGTAGTGGTTTAGACCACAGCCTAATTGCACGTGCGTGTGGTAAACTCACACGTTTGTTTTCATTCACATCGCACCATTTTATTTTTTGGGACACGCCCGCAACACATTCCCAAACCAATGCAACTCCTGAAAGCCAGAATCAACAGACACCAGAAACACACCGAGTCAATGAAGCTCGACGAGTCCCGGAGAAACGATTCAACTGTCTTGGATCCCGCAAAGAAATTAATCAGAAAAGAACAGCGGAGGAGTAGGATAAAATATAATTTCCACTTCCCTAATCTACATCACGTCAGTTACCAGAAAAGACCAGAATTAAGACGTCATACAGCACATTCTGCTGCCATTAGATTTGAGATCAACTTAGAAATTCAAAAACTTCCCAAACTGACAGCTTCATCTCATACTTTACAAAACAACTTGACCGACGACAAAAGTTCAGCCAACTCGAATACTTACACAAGTGTTAGAAACTCAAGCTCCGTAAATTCTAACTTTGAAATGTGACAAAGTCCGAAGCCTTTATAATGAGGCCCAACTTAATACTTAACAAAAGATACCTATATTTCTCACGATTATTTCGACTTCTTTAATGGCGGCCAACGATAAATTATTCCTTATAGCACTCTGGCCGAATGATTCCAAATTCCAGTCTCAAAAATACAGGATACTAGTTTTTAGGGTTCCGTACGCGAAGGGTCCAAACGGGGCCCTATAATATTGTTGTCTTACGTGTCCATATAACCCTCGTCTATCACAGCGGTTTTACAGCCAAACGGTTGGAGCTTGTCTTTCAATTTTCACAGTTTATGTATCGTATTGACCCAAAGCCATACAAGTTGTCAGATCCGAGTAGTACCAGAGAGTAGTAGTAACAATACCCCATTGTTGTTTAGTGCTCGTTGAGAAAATAAATATTGTACTTTTTGTTTTAAAAATTTTGGAAAACAAAGGACTGTGAGAAATTCATTTTGTTTTGTTTTTGTGTGATTTTGTTTCGATGATTTTTTTAACATTTTAGATCTATGAACTTGAAAGGTGATAATGTTTATTATTACACTTCACTATCATTATCAACATTATATCAGCCGATAGACGTCCACTGTTGGACATAGGCCTCCCCCAAATGGGGGGGGGTTTGCCATAATCGCCACGCTTGGTAGGCGGGTTGGCGATTGCAGTGTAGCTGTAGCAATGTACCTACAGAGAATGCCGCTGCCCATTTTTTGGTGAGTCCCTTAGTCGCCTCCTATGACACCCACGGGAAGTGATGGGATGGTGCTATTCGTACACTTCACTAACAAAGTCTGATATCAGATTTTTCTTTGAAACAACCAACTTGACTTATGCTCTACATTTAGCACGGAACCTTAAACTGTGCGTAGCCTGACACGCTCTTAGCCAGTTTTTTAAATGAGTATCCTGTATTTTTGTTTTATACATTTGAAAAAAATCGTTGGTTTGGAAAAACGTTTCTACTTCTATTCATTTTAAATGAAAGTCTTTTTTTGGCTTGGCTGGTTACAAGTCTTTAGATTATCCACTGAGTCATTTTTTTTCGTCTGCTTAAAAATAATCAAAGAATCCTCCCTCCCTCTGTACTTCGATATTACTGGCTTTATTTAATATTGATATTCTAAGAGTACTTACTCTACCTTAGTTGGCCTTTTCAAATATTCGAAAATGTACGAAATATTTTATTCAATCTTTGATAATGGATGAATGGGCCACATTGAAAAGATTTGAAACATGGCTGAGAAAAGATAAGCAATATTAATATTCAGATACTATTTGACGAAATTGTTGTATCTCTCTCAAAGATTTTCAGCTCAGGGCTTCGACCCTACAATAATTGAATATACAACTCTTTCTGGCTGCTTCAAATTAATTTTTTGAAAAGGTACGGTTCAAAGAAAAGTAAATACCCCTCAATATAAACCTATTAAATATCTCTTGTTTTAAATATCAGAATTATGGCATTAAAACTTAAAGCATTAATTCCTATCATGGTGTTGGAAAGAATCTTGAGAATTCTCAGTTCAAATATATATTCCAATTAATTTATTTCAACTAGACCATTAAAAGGCACTTTTGAACGCAAAATTTACAGTTTGAAAACAAAATATTATATTGACTCTAGTTGTCCATTCGCAAAAAGCGTTTATTTATAGTTAATTTTATTTTTATTTATTATTGATAGGCACGCGCTTGACCACTATCTCACCTGATGGTAAGCGATGATGTGGCCGAAGATGAAGCACTGACCAAACAGAGAGGTTTTATAAGTTTAAAGTATCTCCTGCGAGTCTGTCTGTGGCATCGTATCTCCAAAAAGGATGAACCGATTTTGATCTAGTATTTTTTTATTAAACCCTTTCTTCAGCATTTTATCATCTATCTTGTTACCATTAAACTTCAAAGTACTATCACGTAAGCACACAATACTCATTTTTATAGGACATACAAACTAATAATTTCGAGGTCAAATTAATTGTTTGTAAACGATAATCTCCGGAAGGACTGGTCTTATTACAAACACTAGCTGTGCCCGCGACTTCGTTCGCGTGGTTGCTCGTGACTCAGGTCGATGTTAAGGTTAAGCAATGCTTGCCGAGGTCAGCCTGTGGATGGGTAACCATTTTAACATGCCGATATTCCTTCGTGCCTCGGATAACATGTTAAGTCGTTGGTCTGGCTGTCATTTGTAGCTCTTTGGCAGATGTTAAGGATTGCCAGAAGCCAGAAAATCTGACACCAGTCTTGCCAAGAAGTACCTAACGTGTATCCCAGGTTGTGAAGGTAAAACAGGAAGCCGCTTCACGTACCTAAAACTATGGTATTCAGTTGAATCCGGTTTGACTGGAAACCAACCCCAGCTAGGCAGGCGATGATATTTTTAGTACCTACTGAATTAATAGCTCCAGTGAATCGTTATAATATCACCCTAGAAAATCGAAATACGTATTTTTTGTTTCGATATGCGCTAAAAAAATCGTTGAATGTGCCCAAAACCATTATCAGATTTAAATACAATTTTACACATAATTACTCAAAAACTCGCGAAACTTGTGGTTATAGGAAATGAAAACAAAGTTTTGTTTTGATTTTTTAAGTTTTGCTAAATAATCGTGCACAGTTGAAGGATTCAGATTAAGTACCTATGACAAAAAAAAA
Organism: Melanchra persicariae; assembly: GCA_947386135.1. Taxonomy (NCBI): domain Eukaryota; kingdom Metazoa; phylum Arthropoda; class Insecta; order Lepidoptera; family Noctuidae; genus Melanchra; species Melanchra persicariae. The sequence continues at coordinate 1,237,107 of OX376666.1, read as the reverse complement.
AGTTAGTTGATGTAGGAATGAGCGTTTAATGAACTTAGATAACATATTAAATCTTTAACTTTTAAAAAATATATACAAATTTAACTGTCATAAAAACACGATAAACACTATTAAAAATTGTCTTTTGAACTGTCAATCAAGTTACTGAATACAATTAAAAGTTGAGCTAAGGAAACAAATATTAGGATAACGTCTTTCTTTCACGCGATTCAGTAAATTACATCAAATGAACACCACCATATAGAGGAATTCGGGGTATGAAAACGATATCTCCTGTGCCGCAACCAGCCAAAATCTCAGCTTCAATAACGTTTTACTGCAAACTCTTGACTTTTAATCTGGTGCCGTTACATAATTTAGGAGGAAATAAATTTCTTAAAAGAATGGTAGGCACTCCGACTTTTAATTTAATATTGTGTGATGGGAGACCGGGTGCACTCAAGGAATTTAAAAATTCAATGGGATAGTTTGTAGTGTCCTCTTGTTCCGTTACTCTGTTAATTGACTGGTATTCTGTGGCATTCCCTGAGACGCTGTCCAATATTCTATGATTTATTGTTGCGGCCTGATCGTTGCGTGATGTTAAAATTGCTCTTTCACATAGCCATGCATTGGGTTGATTTGTTAGTACTGTTAAGTCACCATACACGGATGAAATGAGGTCTTGCAGTGATGAAACCGTATTACAAAGATGGTCAGGTAAGATGACTTTTCCTTCTTCTTGTGGAAAGGTTCCGTTACCAATTTCCAGCAAAAATTCCGAAAACTCTTGTGCATTTGTATTACCTCCTGTGTGTGCTCGCATATTTAATGTTAAATGCATTGGTATAATGCTACGCCACAGTCTCGAGCTCTTAAGACAGGCGTTTATTTCATCAGCCCTTGTTCCTCGAGGTATCACCGGTAGTGTCTGCCTAAAATCACCGCAGAAGAGCATTGTGACGCCACCCATAGGTCGATCGTCTTGTCTAACATCTCGCAAAGTTCTGTCCACAGCTTCCACTGCTTTACGGTTTGCCATTGTGCACTCATCCCATATTACCAAACAGCAATCACGTAGAAGCTTTGCTTTGTCGCTGTTTCTAGAAATGTTGCAAACGGGGCTTTCCGTACTGTCCAAATTTATTGGGATTTTGAACATTGTATGGGCGGTTTTGCCTCCAGGTAACAATGTGGCTGCTATTCCCGATGAAGCAACTGCGAGAGCAATTTTATTTTGGTTGCGTATTTGGGCCAAGATGACTTTGGTGAGAAACGTTTTCCCCGTGCCTCCGGGTGCATCCAAAAACAGGATTTCCCCCAAATCGCCTTCTACACTTCGACATACTTGCCTGAATATTGCACGCTGTTCCGTCTTTAATTTTGAAAGATCGTTCAGCAATATTTCAGCTAGTTCCGATGGATTATAATTTATTTCGGCGGAGTATTCTCTATTAATGCGTTCGCGATTTAATGTTGGATTGGGCAAACTCAGTGTAACGCCATCTATCGATCATTTGGTAAACTGACAAAATATTTGGCCGAATGAAGACGGTAAATAAGGAGCCCATATATAACAATAAGTAACGTTATGGTAATAAAATGTTCACTTTTATTTTACTACTTATTAAAAGCTTCACAAATAACTCATCAATTTGTTTTGATGTTATTTTCATGCTTACCTGCATTTTATCTTTCTCAATAGATGGCGCCTAACAGTCGGTCACCGCAACGCTTAGGGCTGTATGAAGTTCCTTACTAAAAATTAAAAATTCAATATCTTTTGATTTTGTGGGTCGATTTTGATGAAATAAACGCTATATGTTACTCGGGTTAACACTTAATATTTTAAAGAAGGTAGCTTTCAAATTCAATCAGTGGTTTTTGCGTGATGCTGGCACAAACATCGGGACAAACAGACAAAAATTTCAAAAATGTCATTTTTGCGTTTTATTCCTTTTTCCTAACATTTCTCAGTTATTTTTATGCGAAAATATTCAATGTACAGACACGGAAAATCTACGATTTTATTATATGTATAGATTTTTTCACTGATGGAATTCAAAAATATTTTATTTTTAATGGAATACACTATGAAAGCAAAGCCGTGAGAAAAAGCTTATACATAGCCCACTGGGCTAATCCAGAGGCCGTGGCCAAAATTTCAATATTATCTTACTACTGCATTGCATTTTCCAATTTCCTTAAACTCCGCTAAAATAGAACAGCCAGCATCAGAGGTAGTGAACTCAGGCACATAGGTGCAACCGTGGATTGGCAAACTGCCACGGACCACAACCAGGGGTGGTGAGCCTCTGCACGTTATAAACTAAAATATTATGTAGTTTCTACTTCATTACTGCAGTTATGAAACTCTATGTTGCTATCATAGATAATATACAACTTGTACCAGATTAAAAGCAATAAGTACCTCGTAAGGGGGCATTGCACTTATCATTATGAACTACTTTCACTATGGGATCAAAAATGAAATCGTGAAGAAAATCGACTGACTGAAACATTTATGTGCGCATAACTCGACAAAATGAACTGAAAAGCTGGTTTCAGGTATTGCGTTTATTCTGTAGTACGTTGTATTTGAGCATACTTACTTACTACATTATGAAATCAGGTTGAAAACTACCCCTGGTTTCCGAATTGAGATAAAAAAACAACATGATTTTAAAAACGTCCTTATGGATCTACGTGCAACTAGCTTGATATTTTTGACTGACCCTTCATGACCATCTTATACTTTATTCTTGCAGTTATGAGATTTGGGTGGCTCATATACCTAGATTATATTTTAGGTAATTTTAGGGTACTTGGTAATGATATCTGGGGGCACTACCCCCGGTTTACAAATTGATTTTAATACATAACATGATTGAAAAGGGTGTCCGTGGAGTTTCTTGCACGTTCTTCTTCATAGAGATTATTCCATGCTTTGGAACGTCCAACTACATAGCTTCAAGCTTTTGAGTGACCGATCTTGACAATTCAAAAGTGTCTGATAATCATGTATTGATGTTTTATTTTAAATAAAATAAATGCTTGCCGAATTCTACTTTAGCTTGAAAATTTCTCATATTATAATATTGAAAAAGAGTTTGCCAATTCTTCAGGTTTCATGAAATCAATTTGAGCTGCACAATCAAATGGCAATCTAAAATTATATACTTGGATTGTTAATAGTTTCAACCTTCTACTAGCGTTACAAAAAAGGGTTACATACATAGATTTCGATTATTTGAACAAATAAAACACACAGAAACTCAGATAATTATATTACAATAATTCGAATTACCATAAAAAACTATGTCATATTTCCAATTTACATTTTCATAAAAAAACCAACCACGTGGGTGCTGTAATATCAAAGACCCTTTACTTTTTACTGAAATAGAAAGCTCCAATATTAAATAATGTTATACTCCCACTCAGAAAGCACAAGAACCAGACTCTTCCATTTCTATTCATAGTCCATATTTGTTTACTATTCTGAATATTTAACTGGAAAAAACTGGAAAAAACCGGTTAGCAACGCTTTTTTCCTTTCAGACCGACGCCTCTATTGTATAAACTGGGTCTCTTTGACTCTTCGAGCGTTTACACAGTGGGAAAGTGTTTACGAAAGGTTCATCTGGGACCGTGAACCGTATTCAAAAAGTGTATTTTTTAATTGTGGTCCGTTTCTATACGAGTACGTTTCGCGACCGAGGGTTGATAATAATAGCCGACGATTTGAATAAAAATGTATGGAAGTTGTTAAAGAAATGGCGTGATGACTTTTTTGTCTGACTTTGCTGTAGAATAAAATTGAGTTTTCTCTAAAAAGGGACACGCCCCATGTTCTCCAAAAAATTGTAGACGTATTGTTTGTCATTTAAAATTAAGTAATTATAATTCACAAAGATAAAGTGCATCAAAAAGGTACCTGGCTGGTGACGTCACATTTTGGTAAAAAGTATACCAAGGTGTGACTTTCATTTCTATCCTTACACAATCCATCCCTTTTATATTTTTTATTGCGGAATAGACTCTTGACCTTGATCACGCCTTTGATAAAGTAATCTATTCCTCTGTAATATTTGCATTTAAAACGGCTCATTTTCATGTTACAACTAAGATCTCATTTTATAACAGAATGTGGTCGTCTTAAGCGAAGATTGGAAAGCTGGCTGCATATTTCTTGTACAGAGAAAATGTTCCTTATTACTCAAGGCTACATCACATGCGCTGTTCTCGTGGAAAAGCTATTGTAATAAGCGTAGAAGGCTCGAGGCTATACTATGCTTGGCTCTATAAGAAATATGACAACGTTTTAGGAACTTAGCTTTCCTCCCGCAGTTTCGCTGACGAGGCCTTTCTTACATCATCTGCCTAACTTTTTCCCAACTATATTGGGGTCGCCTCCCAATCAAATCGGTTTCAGGTGAATATCAGTATTTTACGTAGAGCAGCCGCTCTACGTAGAAGCTCAACGTGGAAGTATACCCAATTAATGGGTTGTGGAGGCCTGGTAGGCAGCCGCCTACCAGGCCTCCACAACCCATTAATTGGGTATACTTCTTGACAAGACTCGAGTTAGATTTTCTGGCTTTTGACAATCCGTAACGACTGCCAAAGATTTCCAAATGACTCATGCTTAGCAGCAGGAATATAGCAATCACAAATTCTATATGAACGTACTGTGTACAACGGCGTATGGACTATCTACATCGGGAGGTTTTCGCAAGAGCCACAAGTCCTTCTCCCCATTCCATAAAATAACAACTTCCTACAAACAGTTCTTGAACTCCTATTCCTTTGTTGCAGAGGTCCAGGTCACCAAGCGGCTCGGCGCAGAAGCAGCTAGATGAAGCGGACCTGTTCATGGACCTTATCAAAGACGTCGCCAACGAACTAGACATAGATGTGCTATGTCATAAGGTAAGAACTTCTTCTTATACATATACTTCAGAAATACATGTAGAGGCGCCGCTCGATGCGGTCCACACCAAGTCTAAGTTAAGCAGGTTTAGCCTTCGTCGTTCTGTATAGAAATGAATGGCATAGTTGCATTCGCTGGAAAAGAAAATGAACTACGTCATGTGGTTAAGGCGCTGTGATCAGCAAAAACTGAAAAATTGCTGGTTTTGTAACGTAATTTAAGTAAACCTTCTTCTGAATAGGTCGGTCTACTCAACGACTGCTGGAACTGTATAGGTACTACCCCAGGCTAAGCCTTCTAAGAGGACTCCTTTTATGTGGAACTGTTGAGAGTTCTAGATACCGCTATTATACACCATCGGTTATATTCAGCACACAGATCCTTTTCAGGGTTCGGAGCGTCCCTTGTGTCTGTCAAGCTGGTGCTATGCTAAATATTCTGTACCCAAAAATGTAGCCTAGAAAACGGTAAGCCAAAAGTCATGACAAATTCACAAGTTCTAACCCCAGATATCAACCTGAAATAGCGTCATTTGCGGAAAAGCTATATTTGGCTCAAACACCAAACACGTGCCAACCTGAGATTTAGCTCACCAAACAATGGAATGAGCTCGACTGTTATGAAGAGATGTCATACATTCTGTTGAATTCAAATTACGAAAGTTTAATTTGGTGTTTTGATTTTAGATATGTCAGAAGCTACATGTATATGAATATATACATTTGTATGTACATACATACATCCGACCTCATTAAAGGCATACTCTGCTTAATGTAGTTTTGGACATTGCAGAACGAACGTGACTGTTCTGCCATGTCAATAATCAAGATTTGTATATCTAACAGAGGAATGACCACATAGTTCGTCCGTTTTGTGCGGTACATGAAACCCATAATTTTTAGAGATTTCTCGGGACGGGATTCTTCTGTTAATTAATATGAGTGGTAAACGTCCAAACGTCCAATGTGGCAACGCTTGGGGAAGGTTTATGTCACGTCGATGTGTGTGGGTCTATGTCGTCTGCCAGGGTTGCGGAGTTTGTTCGAAAGAGTCATCGCGGCCCTGAAACGCAAAAGGCATTCGGAGGAACATGGACGGGTTTAAGTCAGTAAAGACTGACACTCCTTTCGCTCCGCCCAGAGCGTAAGGAGTTATTTAATATCATCCCATCCTTAAAAAAATAGAACAAGGTCTCTGTCGTATGTAATACGCGAAAATGATGATGATGAGTGAAAACGCAAAATACAAACCTTTGTTCTACTTGGGTTATGTAAGTATAATGTCGACAGTTAAAATCAAGTATAAATATAAAAAAATGGTCTATAGGTATCATTGCCATGAAAAAAATGACATGCCAATTCTTTACGCGCAATTCTCTGTTCATATTAAGCCAGCCTTATGTTACCACTTCTTTTTATTCCCCTGACTAACACGCCCATACAAAACCGACAATTGCTTTAACTTCAGTACGTAGTAAAAAGTTGAACTGTTATATAAAACCTACGCGGGACAGCGGGCGTTAATTTAAACTTCGGTTTACGATGGTACACCCCCGCTGATTCGAGAACACATACAGAATAATTGCGGAAGAATGTTTGTTTGTACAAATTAAGGTTTTAGTAGCTTTTTTATTATGGAGTAAATGTCTTTATGTTGATAGAAGTTGTTGAGCCACGGTCAGTGCATGTCATGAGAAATGGGCGCCTACACATAATCTCATAGCAAACACTTGCAGAATTTTACATAATTCTATGAGATCGCTAGGCTCCCTGTTTGTAATTGTCCGCGTAGAATATCATCATCGTTACTTTTAAGTATGTATATTGTTTCGAATACTTTATTAAAATATTAAATCGCTAAATATCGCCTTGCTTGACTCCAACACCACATTGCGAAACGTAAAACGTTTTGGATTTAATTTCAGTGTGTGTACAGCTAAGGAGTGGAATTCCATGTCGGAATCTGTCTGTTTCCTGATAGCCACAACCCGCGGGGTGTTTAAGTCGAGTGAGTAGAACAGCTACTTCTAGGCAAGCGTGCTCCATCGTCGATCACATCGCTTTCCATCAAGTGACACTGTGATCTAACGCAAGCCTATCAATAGTCGCTTAGACTGCAGGTTGTTAGCACAAAGGACAGGTGAGAAATAGTCTGCGATGCATTTCTCGCACCCTCCAGTCCTCGCCGCTATATCGTCACTCTCCCAAATTGCGTTACACATCTGCCCACTCGGGTTTAAATACATTCATTCAGAGACTTACAAATAGACAGACGGGAGATTTGGCCTTGTTCTGCAATTACAAGATCCACTTGACGTAAGTTATTCTAGCATGATGTCTGTTCACAAGTTTCCCAGCTTCTGTCTTATCTTGACCCTTATTAATTTGGTGATTGTTTCGAGAAATCAAAATGTTGCCCATTCAGGGGAATTTATCAAGGTACCTTTTTATTAAACAGATCAGCGTAAAAAATATCAAAGATACGTTCGAATATTTATTTGTTTTTCAACAACGCTTGACAATTCACAAAGTCACAACAAAGGAACTTTTATCGCTTTTCTCTGTAAACCTTACAAAATGCAAAATGGCATTGTTTGTTATTTTAATGCACAAACTTGTAGTGGCGGCAAGGGACTTAAGATTTTATAAAGCTGCGAAACTTCGGAGATTTAGTTCGCGTCATACAGAATGAGAGAGGGACTTGCAAAATAACACCAGCTTAGTACTTTAGTTGAGCTTGTGCTGTAAAAAGCATTTTTTTTTTGTTTAATTTATGAATGGGCTAGCTCTTGACCTCGATCACGCCTGATGGTAAGCGATAGATGAGGTCCACGATGAAAGCGAGCGTGCCCAGAAGATGCCTTGAGGCACTGGTACTCCCACGCGTCGACGAAACACAGCAGGCTGCTTGACACCGAACTCCGGTGGGAGGGTGGTCGCGAACCAGGCGGGTGTAGCCCTACCACCGCCAGAGAAGGATTGGCCAGTCTTATAAGGTGTAAGGTGAGACTGTCCAGGATGCGCCGAGCGCTCGGTTCAGTTGAGTGTCTGATGGAACAAATTGCGCTACACGAGGAGGCTCCTTCATGCATCCCATAAAAAAGCATGATGTATATTGCTAGTTTTATTGCGAAAGTTTCCTCTTAATACTAGTTGCACTCAGGAAAAAGTGATGGAGCTAAACAATCTTTCAGAAAAGTATTTGGGCTGTTATAAGTGACTATAATTATTGTATCTGACCGATTCTCTGATCTCCTAACCGATATCGGCCATGGCCGCCAATCTCAACGGAGACGAGCTATCGGTGCAGGACATAATATTATAGTACCCAAGTGTGTGCGCAAACGCAGGTGCGCTCCCTCTTCCATCACTCTCATATTCCGATAGGACGGCAACCCCACACGACTGGAGAGAGATCTGGTACAAACACTTACATTCTTCAAAAATACAGTTGATTACTTGTTGGTTTATTACGGGACTAAAACAAACAGAGAATGATAGCATCTGTCAATCCCATACATTTTTGACGTATTGACAATCGCCTTCGCCACGCTACCGTTGACAGAATCTTACTTGCCTCGAGCCCAAGGTCAGTCAAAGGGATGAGGCCAAGCTACATAGCTTGGCTCATCGCCATAAGGTTGCCTGCTTATCGGTCTTCTACAGATTGTACTTCGGTGAGTGTGCCCAAGAACTCCACGACCTCATCCCACCGGCCTCCTTCTACCATCGGACATCCAGACGCACTGCATCTTACCATCCCTACCATTTTACCATTCCACCAATTCGCACTAAGCGTTTCCAAACGTCTTTTATAATGCGCACAGCAAAGGAGTGGAACTCTCTGCCTGCGTCTGTGTTTCCAAAAGCTTACAGCCCTAATCTCTTCAAAGTTACAGTGAACAGGCTAATTCTGGGTAAGCTCGTTCCATCGTAGACTTTGTCTCTGTAATATCTGACATTGACTAGAGTCAAGAGCAAACCCATCACTAATAAAAAAAAAAAAAAAATGAGGCTATTTGTACGTTCGAAAGCGTAGATCTCTATGGATTGATCGTGCAGGAAACTCCACGAACTCCTTTAAACCAATCTGTTTAACAGTTGTGGTGACATTTTTTTTTGTCTTTTGTTTACGTGACAAAAGAAAAAAATACTTATGTTGTACAAATTTTTGTTGATCTGACTGACGGATTCGACACATTTTTTTAGTCACCTATCCCATCAAGCTTATTACATAACATACACGGAGGTAAAAGGTCTCCTGCTAGGGTTACGGAATTTGTTTGAAAGAGTCACCGCGGCCCTGGAACGCAAAGGGCACTAGAAGGAGCACGGATAGGTTTTAGTCAGTTAGAGTCTGACACTCCCTTCCGCCCCGCTCAGAGAGGAAGGAGTCATTTGATGATTTTCCATCCAACAAGTAAAAGGTTTACGGTTTTTCTTTCTTTCTTCTTTCTTCACTTAAATTAAGAACAATACAGCGAGCATAAAACGAGTTGAAAAGAGCAAGTTTTAAATATACAAAACTGTTGAATTATTTTATTTCAGGCGAATATTTTATTACTGAAACAAGTTGGGGCAAAGTTTTTTACTAAAAAATTACATTAGTTTCTTTCTACACTATCCTGCAAAACGAAATCCTTCGCAGTAATTGGGGAAGTTTTTAAATTGGCTTACATGCCAACGAATTATTTAGGAAATGTTAGTAGGAAAGTTTTCGGTGAAAAATAAGATGATAGGGTCAATCTTTATGTGGTTGTTGGACGAAGAAGTTATCTCACTAATTTATTCATTAATATTTATAGAAACTATGTACAAACTAGTAGAAAGTATACAAGGGGAGTAAAAAAGGGAAGGGAAGAACTCATGTGGCATCGAAAAATTCGTCCACATCGCTGTCAACGGGAAAAGTTCCCAGAACACTGGCCGCATTGCCACGTTGAATGGCAATGCTTATTTGTTGGTTAAGGAAAAGGCCACCCGGTCACGTAAAGAGTCGACTAAGTGCTTGCTGATTTCACGAAAAACTAGTATTAATAAGATTTATAGTGACTCTTTTGTATTGTATTTTAGCCCCGGAATGTCATTGGAAAAGGCTTTTATCTAGTAGTGGTATGCATTGGTAGGCGCCTAATAAATATGCAATAATGGTGATTAACCCACATACTTTTATTGACTTTCTTTAATATCAAAATCAGAAATAAAGACTTTAAGCTGTCCAGGGGCTTAACCACTAACTGAGCTATACAGGTAGTATAGCTCGGTCTCTTTCCCACTGGAAGTAATATTAAAGTGCTTTAAGAGTTGGTGGTTTAGGCCCTGAATCGACTTCTATCGTGATCCTTTACTTTCTCTTGTAATGAAAAACGGTTCATAATTTATTGCTCGGGTATCTACGAAGGGATATTAGGGAAAGGTCAATGTACGTTATTGCAAGTTTATCTGGCGCCTACCATAAAAGCTGATGATGTTGAGTGAAAGGCTTTTCTTAAATGTATTCCCATAGGTTGTCATGCCTTGTTAGCCTTTTATTACGCTCAATTAACTTCATAACATAACATCCCAGTCCAAATTAAAAAAGGGGAAATTCAAATTTAAATTAGGATGCATTGAGGAGCCTCCTCGTGTAGCGCAATTTGTTCCATCAGGCACTCAACTGAACCGAGCACTCGGCATCATCCTTTCCTTGCGGTGGTAGAGCTAACGCCCGCCTGGTTCGCGATCACCCTCCCACCGAAGTCAAGCAGCCTGCTGTGTTTCGTCGACGCGTGGGAGTACCAGTGCCTCAAGGCATCTTCTGGGCACGCTCGCTCCATCATATACTTCATCCATCGTTTTCCATCAGGCGTGAATGAATTCAAGAGTTAACCCATTCCTCAATAAAAAGGAAATAAAACAAAGGAAAACAATCATGTTTAAGGTATACAAAATAATTAAAAATAGAACAAGAAAAGACGAACGAGAAAAATATAGAAACACAAGCCTTTTTACAAGCTTGTATTTATGTAACTATGTTTGTTCAGGTGGATTCTTACAACTCAATTTTGAAGCAGAAATCTTCAACCGATTGATCTAAAATTTTGTATACCTGAGTTTAGTTTAGATGACAATGCATGGGTAGCTGTGTGACGGTATCCTAAATCCAACATGGCAGAATACCCAAGATGGCGGAATTGTTAGTTTTAATGCACTCCTACAATATGGGTATCAAATGAAGGAGCTTGCTGATATAACTCTAAATGACGTCATTCCTATTAAATTAGGTAGAAATTATTGAATGCCACCGGCTATGGTTCTTACAAACTCTTTAAACTATTACCTCACAAGTAAATCCACCGTCTTATCGAGCGAACCCACTTCGCAGAACTAGTCTCACAAATACACAGCTCCCTTAACTTTATCGTTCGCCGTCATAAAAACGCAGTTTAAATTACAAAACAACATCCTGAGTGTTCTCATCAGTGTTACGTTTGTTTTATTGACAAAGTAAGAATGTTTTAAACTAACTTATTATGGCTTATGAGTATTGAAACCCTCTATTATACAATAGGTTGAATAGGTACTTAAGTTAAAATTTCATTGCAATCCAAAAATGTTTTGAGGCCTTTTTAAAATCTTTCATTGATACATTTTGATAATTTTAATTTGGAATTTATTCTGTACTTAATAAAAAAAATCTGATTGGAGTTACATTTCTTTTAAAGTCAAAGCCAAATCTTCAAGGTTTAAAATTGACTTACCTACCTATATATGGCATATATATATGACGGGGAACGGGCCCCCTTGTTATTTTTAAAAACAGTGACGTCAGCAATGCTGACGTCACTATTCCATAATCATCATGGTGCTGGTGGTGGTTACTCATATCGGAAATGAAATACTTGTTTTCAGTATCAACTTATATTCTCGCTGGTGGATAGCACACAAATGGCACACAGTAAATATTTGTCAACAACAAAGAATGACTCACGATATTACGGAGCTCCGCACCGTCCGACGGCTCGAGTTAGAATGACTTGTGAACGGTCGGGCGTTCGTATTTATACCCTTCGGTTAGAGTCGTTACAAATCTATCGACTCATGTTTTCTTTATGGTTCGTTTTTAAATTCTTGATTTAATTTTACAAATCATAAAATGAATTTAGAAGTACAAATTAATTAGTTTAATAATTTCTAGGAATCAACTAATAAAGTTAATTAAATAATCGTTTGAGTGACTTTTACCAACTTCAAATAAGCAATCACACAGTATTTGAACTTAGAATAATCAAACTGACGCTCGATTACGCCTTTCCGCCGGCATTCATATTGATTTATTCGACGCTTGATTAAGCCTTCGCGCCGATACGGCCATTCTGACAAGCGGTGCGCGCTCTGCACCAGCTTGAATGTAGCTCTTGATAGTTTTAGTCAAAGTCAAAACGTTCATTTCAATTAGGCCATGAAACGGCACATTTGAACGTCATCATTTCCATTTAAAATAATACAAAGTGACTCTACCGTCCGTTCACAAAGGTAGATTCTATGGAGAAGAACGGACAAGAAACTCCATAGTTACTCTTTTCAAATAAATGTTTTACAATATTTATCGCGGGTCTCAAACCACGGATTTTCACGGATTAACGGAAACCAATCTCAAAGAGATTAGTTTCCGACATCCGTAGTCAACCAATGTTGCACTATGGTTTAAATGTTAGGAGGGTCTTGTAGATTTTTCAGAGAGTCTCGCAGATTTCTCGGAGAGTCTCGTAGATTTCTCGGAGGGTCTCGGAGTTTTCTCGGAGGGTCTAGTAGATTTCACGGAGGGTCTCGTAGATTTCTCGGAGAGTCTCGTAGATTTCTCGGAGGGTCTCGTAGATTTCTCGGAGGGTCTCGTAGATTTAGTCTTCTAATCTGAAACAAGTTATGGTATTTCTTTGAGATTGGTACCTGTAGGCAAATGTTGAACTATGGTTTAAAGATTAGGAGGGTCTCGTAGATTTCTCGGAGGGTCTCGGAGGGTCTCGGAGGGTCTCGAAGATTTCTCGGAGGGTCTCGTAGATTTCTCGGAGGGTCTCGTAGATTTCTCGGAGGTTCTCGTAGATTTCTCGGAGGGTCTCGTAGATTTCTCGGAGGGTCTCGTAGATTTGGGAAGATGAACAAGGTCGATGCTGTGCTATACACAGAGGCTCTAAATGGTAAAGGTTAAGGAGTCATTATTTCTTTATAAAAGCAATTTGTTACTCGCCTTTTGTTGTGGATGTGTGTTTTCTGTATTTGAGTTTTTGTGTTTGCTGCTCTTGCCTTTGTTTGTGAGGTGGAAGGCACTGGTTGTGTTGCCCCAGCTGGCATTGCAGGTTGTTCATCTTCAGCTGCCGATACGGTTGCCTGATCACCTGGTTTTTGGAGCTGCAGCTGATAATGCGCAACCTTTCGTGGTCATCCTGTTTGGAAAGGATGAATCTTTTGGCTGATTAAATCGGTGTCTATCTTGATTCGCAGATGGGGCCATTTTTTGTTGAGCAAGTTGAGTCAGGGCTTCCATATCCACTGTTTGGTCATCAATATTAACGAGACTCAGGAGTTCTGGAGGCACACAATGTTTTCACCAGGTCTTCTTATTCGTGTGGGTAGTAAGGTCTAACGACCCCACACACCCTAGTGTCAGAGTTTCTAAACCGCCTCAAGGGCCTCTGACATGGTTTGACGACCGCCATTTTCGCCAGGTGATGAGAGTGAGTGGAGCTATTCCAGTCACACGCTGAGAAGTACAATTTAAAGCCAACTGCAGTTCTTCGAGATCACTGCCACTGCTCGGCTGACTCCTGGCGTAATATAATGGATGTTCATTCCAAATCGATCACAGTAGTTTTTGAATCTCCCCCAGGAACTCTCTTCTTCCATCAACGATGATTTAGGCCGGTGTACCCAAGAGGTGCACAAGGCGATGCAGAGCAGCGAGAGTGTATTGAGGGCGTTTGTTGTCGGCGTAATAGAACATCACATACTTCATGAAATCATCAATCGTGACAATGACTTATTGATGTTCATTTCCCAGTTTACCTTTAAGGTACTCCACCTCAAAATCGTAATTTTGCAGGAAAGCCCACCAGCGGAGAATCTTTGGGAGGAGGTCCTTTTTGTGTTTCGACGCCTTAAGTGCATCACAGTCCATTATGACCGTGAACCTTCGTCCGTAGAGGTATTGTTGGAAGTGTTTTATGGCGCGAACCACTGCTAGAGTCTCAAGTTCGTATGAGTGGTACTGACTTTCTGCTGCAGTTGTTCTCATACTCATGAAAGCCACAGCTCGTAGTCTTTCATCAATAATTCGGAAAAGTACTGCACCAAAACCAAGACAACTGGCATCAGTGTACAATTGTATGGGTACTGCCTCTTGAAACAATGTCAGAACAAGAGTCGATATTTAAGCATTGTATTGTTGTACTTCTTACATCTTCATGTTTCACCCTATTCCCATTTTGCACCTTGTTTTGTTAATTCGTACAGAGGCACCATTATATGGGAAGTTTGGGATGTATTTTCTGAAGTCATCAGCTAAACCGTTGAACTGCCTTACTTGTTTTTGACAGTTTTTTTTTTTTTTTTTTTGTTTTTGGAACTGGTGCCTTGACGAGAGCTTCCACCTTCCTAGGACTTGGTTGCACATGTCCATCTGAGAAAACGTTTCCCAGATATTCGATGGTTCACTTGAAGAAGCTGCATTTGTCCGCATTGATGGAATAGCCAGCTTGCTACAGTGCCATCAGAATGCGTTCAAGGTGTAACAATCCTTCAGTAAAATTCGTACATTTGCTTAGTACATCATCAAAATATACTTGCACAACCGAGCCAAGGAGTGATAACAGGGCCCTATTGATGCAGCGTTGGTAAACTGTGCAAGCATTGCTCAATCCGAATGGAATCGTGAGGTACTCATAAGAGTCCGTCTGGTGTAACGCAGGCAGTCATCTCAATTGACCCTTCTGCAATTGATATTTGGTGAAACCGGCTGCCAAGTCCAAGCAAATGTCTGTCGCATGGTTTGTTTTCTTGCAGATTTCATAGCTCTGGGATGATTTGTTCTGGTTGTGGTTGCTTTTGAGTTGAGCAGCTCTATTCGCAAACAATTCGAGATTCCTCCGTGCCTCGGAAAGCACGTTAAGCCGCTGGTCCCGGCCGTCCCTTGCAGATCCTTGGCAGTCTTTTACGGATTGTCAGAAGCCAGAAAATCTGACACCAGTCCCGCCAAGAAATACCGTGCCACCCAGTTAATGAGCTGTGGAGGTCTGGCAGGCAGCCGCTCCACGCAAAATACCGGTATTTTGAGATTCAGCTAAAGATTTGACTGGGAGCCGACCCCAATATAGTTGGGAAAAGGCTAGGCAGATGATGACTTCTTGCCCATTGTCCAGTTTATCCTTTGTCACTCTTTTTCAAAGAACCCAAGCACGTGACAAGAACAGCAATGTTCATTGAAGAATCGTAAACAATCGGAACCTGAAAATATACCGTGAATGTCTGTTTTCAGGCTCAATCGTAGTAATCAGATTGCTGCATAGTTCTTCCCATGAAGATGTAACTGCATCATCCAGTCGTCAACCCACATCCTGGCACGTCTTTTGTAAGCGGCATTTTTTTATACGAACGTCGAAATCGTTCAATTTAAATTGGTCCACAGCCTTGTCTGTAAGCTGACACCATTCACGTACGCCAACGTTGGTATCAGGATCATTATGATGGAAGTTAGACACCCTTAATTCTGATTTTAGATTCTGCTGACGGTGCACATACCCGTTCAGACATTTTCTGCATCATTTCCATCATTTGCATGAAGAATTGTGGTGCCTACCACAACCCGCCGAAGGATCACGAACCGGGGCGTGAATCATCTCGTATTGGATACCCAACGAAGTGGTGGGTACCAGAATTGGTTCCATTTGTTGAGCAGGAACAGTTCCAGGTTGGTCAGCTGGTGATCGAGCTGATGAGGAGGTGGTTTGGATTGGATTCTAATCCAATCCCACTTCTGATGACGGGGAACGGGCCCCCTTGTTATTTTTAAAAACAGTGACGTCAGCAATGCTGACGTCACTATTCCATAATCATCATGGTGCTGGTGGTGGTTACTCATATCGGAAATGAAATACTTGTTTTCAGTATCAACTTATATTCTCGCTGGTGGATAGCACACAAATGGCACACAGTAAATATTTGTCAACAACAAAGAATGACTCACGATATTACGGAGCTCCGCACCGTCCGACGGCTCGAGTTAGAATGACTTGTGAACTTTTTTTTTTTTTTTTTTTTTTATGAGTGGCCTCTCGCAGGTCAACCTAGGAGGTTGTCGGCTGCTTAACCGGACTTGCCTGTGGCGGCCTTAATAATATTATTATTAAAGCCTCCAGCCAGGGCTTATTAAACTTAAAAACTAAGCGACTACGCTAAGGGCACCCCCTGTGGGGTACGGACCTCGGCTTAGGGCGTCGCTGGGGGAGGACAGCTAGGGACGGGCTGGATCTAATAAAGATTTTTATTATTAGGGGGCGAGTGTTGTTAATACTACAGGCTCAGCGGCGCGGGCTGGCACGAGCAAGGGACGGGGCGGACATTGACGGGACGGTCGCGACGGGCCTCGGCGGCGAGGGCGGAAGGACGGTGGTCGCGGTTTGCGAATTGTGCTTGTACTACTTCTACTCTCTTGGAGGAGGGTGGTGGGGTCGTCGGGGGTGATTAGGGTGTGCCTCGGACGGCGAATTTTAGATATGAGGGAGGGTTGGTATCGGGCGGCCGATACGATGAGGGGGTTGCGGTGTTTGACAGCAGTGTCGATGAAACGCTTGGTAATGCGTTTCATGAACTGCTGTATGGTGGGCACTCTGAGATCTAGATGTAAAGTCTCATTACGGACATAGTATGGGGCTCCCGTGATTCTACGGAGGAATCGGTTCTGGAGTGTCTGCATCCTGTGAAGGTGACGAGGCTTTGCGTGTGCGAAGACAGCGCAAGCGTATGTCATCATGGGGCGAATGACCGCGGTGAACAGTCGCAATTTGCACTTGAGTGACAATTTGCTTCTGGCGACCGTGATAAAGTGTAACCTCCCCAGAGCGAAGGCGGCGCGCGAGCGGGCCAGCCTTGTGTGCTCAGCGAAGGTGAGGTGGTTATCCAGGGTGACTCCCAGGTACTTAGCTTGCTTCTCCCAGGGGATCGGCTTGCCATACATGGTGATCGGACGGGGGAGTGGGGGATTTTTCCACTGTTTGGAAAATAGAATGGCCTGGCTCTTATCGGGGTTAACCTCGATTCCCCATTTCCTGAACCATCTGCCCAAGATGTTTACAGTAGTTTGGAGCGTGCGAGCGATAGGAGCCGGGTCGCAACCTGTATAGTAAATGGCCGTGTCGTCAGCGAATAGTGCCAACTGGGCCAGTTTACTTTTCGGAATGTCGCTGGTGAACAGCGTGAAAATGAGGGGAGATAGCGGTGAGCCCTGGGGGACTCCTGCTCGGATGGGGTGAGGGGACGAGAGTGCACCCTCGATGCGGTAGCGAAAGGTGCGGTTCGACAAAAAGTCTCTCAAGATGAGAACGAGACGGTCTGGCACGCCGAGTTGGTAAAGCTTATAAATTAAGCCATTGTGCCAGACTTTGTCGAATGCTTTCGCTATGTCGAAGAACAAGGCGCCCGTCATCTTGCCACGCTGGAAACCAGCGCTTATGTGCTCTACGATGCGGTGGACTTGCTGGATGCACGAGTGTTCAGTTCGAAAACCAAACTGCTCGTCGGGGATGAGACTCTTTGCCTCGGCGTAATCCTTGAGCCGCTTATAAATAAGCCTCTCGTAGATTTTGCCGAGAACGTTGAGTATACTGATGGGACGGTAACTGGCGGGGTCAGACTTGGGCTTGCCTGGCTTGGGAATACCGATTACGGTGGCCTGTTTCCATGCCTGGGGGAATATGTTATTGCTTAATGCGCCATTGAAGATGGCAGTCATTAGCATTATGAGCTGGGCTGGGAAGAGCTTGAAAACTCTGTTGGTGAGGCCGTCGGAGCCAGGGGCTTTCCTAGGCTGAAGCCTTTTGATAATGTCCTGTACCTCGTCAGGAGTGACGGGGGGTAGAGGATCATCAGGATCTTCGATTGGTGGTAGGGAAGCTCTACGTTCGACTTCAGCGTCCACCATGTCTAGGTGGGCTTGGTCTACTAGTTGTGAGCTGGGAGAGCATTGGGACTCTAGACTGTCGGCCAGGCATTCTGCCTTGTCAGAGTTGTCGAAGGCGACACTCTTATCGGGGCGAATGAGAGGGGGCATAGTGGCCTCTTCAGTGGATCGTAGTTTCCTCTGAAGTTGCCAGAAGGCTAGGTGGGTGGGCTCGAGTTCGCTAAGCGTCTTGTCCCAGCGCGCTGAACGCAGCTCACTAGTGCGCTTCTTTACAGCACGCTGCAAGTTACGCATGTGAGCTTTGTTTGCGTCACAGGGAAAAGCGCTATACGCACGGATGGCTGCGTTCTTCTCGGTTATCAGATTCCGTACATCGTCCGGGAGTTTCCAGCGGTGGTCCTCCGCCACTGGAATCTCTCTTGAACAGTCGTTCAGGACAGATTGTACGTGATTGACTTGTGAACGGTCGGGCGTTCGTATTTATACCCTTCGGTTAGAGTCGTTACAAATCTATCGACTCATGTTTTCTTTATGGTTCGTTTTTAAATTCTTGATTTAATTTTACAAATCATAAAATGAATTTAGAAGTACAAATTAATTAGTTTAATAATTTCTAGGAATCAACTAATAAAGTTAATTAAATAATCGTTTGAGTGACTTTTACCAACTTCAAATAAGCAATCACACAGTATTTGAACTTAGAATAATCAAACTGACGCTCGATTACGCCTTTCCGCCGGCATTCATATTGATTTATTCGACGCTTGATTAAGCCTTCGCGCCGATATATAAATTAAAAATTCGACATCAATATCAAATCAACCAACTCTATGTCAAGACAAAGTTCAAATTACATTCCAAGCCAAATATAATTTAGGGCTTTTTTATTTAGATACAAATGGAGTCCTAATTATAAAAAACTTTTCGACAATTTGCTTTGTTGAAAATATGATTAGCAGATTGTAAATTCAAATACTCCATAGGTAAATTGAATAAATAAAATCTACCAATCAGTGTTTAAATATTCTCTATGGCATAAAAGACAAGTTCAAATTCCATTATTATAATTTTTTTACTAAAAGGGTTTAAAAGAATAGGGTTGTTATTCTTTTAAACCTTTTTAGCAAAAAATTAATTTGAATATAATTATTCCGAAATATATTTTTTAGGGTTCCAAACCTCTGTATGGAAAAACGAGACCCTTGTAGGATCACTCGGTTGTCTGTCAGTCTGTTTTGTCTGTATGTCTGCCACAACAGTTTTTCTCCGAATCGACTTGATCGATTTAGTTGAAATATGGAACACATAATTATAACTTTTTGTGACTCAAACACGGACGCGTTACGAAAAAATTTTTTTTTTTCACTATCGGGTAAAAAAGTAATAAAAATAAAGTTTTTCCAACTTTATCATGTGACATATCAAATCAAAGGGCTCATTCTAAGAGTCTAAAAATTATTATTTTTATAATAAAAAAACAACAAACATTTCGAAGTTATTAAAGAAAATAGATGAAAATTTTCCATTCCCCGTTATCTCTCTAATGAGCCTAAAATATTGAAAAAAATACAGATACTTTGCCTATAGATTTAGAGGAACACCTATAAGAATTCTATTATTTTAAAGTAAAGTTAAAAAAATATTATTCGTTCGGAACCCTTGCACGCGAGTCCGACTCGCACTTGGCCGGTTTTATTAAACCAATTATTACTTAAAAATCAACTTAAAATACACTGTACTAAAGTCGATACTTGAGTTGGTGGCAATGGATCAAAATTATAAACTCAAACGTAGTGCTGTTTTCTTCAGCTGATGGAGATAAAACGCCAATTTACGTTGCCGTACAATTTCCGTGAAATGACTTGTGTTGTTACTAAATTATGGTGATGGTATAAATTTACAAAATGGTGGGAAATGTCCTGGCGCCTGATGTTCGTTTTTATGTCTCAGTCAATTATGTTTGATGTTTTGAATGCCGGGTGGTTCCGATTAAACAGTTGATTCATAGTATTTTAAGTATTGTTTGAGGAAATTCGTAGCAATTCTATTCTTTTCACGAGAGTAAATCTTTAATTATTTTATTTTTCTTTCCATTCCTCCTGGCTTTGAGAAAGTGTGAACCAATCTTATTAATAGGCGTCAAGCTCGTCACGCTATCTTTGTCTAGGTTTGCCGCGACGTGACCCAAGGTAGGCCTTTGACTTGACGTGGGGCCGAACAGGCTGAAAATTATGAACTATATTTTATTTTACTATTTACATTATACGTATTAAACCACACGTCTGTGAGCTGGCTATTATTTTATTTTTTTGCGGATGGGAAATCATCAAATGACTCCTGCCACTCTGGGTGGAGCGGGAGGGAGTGCTCTGGCCCTAACGGGCCCTGTCTACTTTGCTGACATCTCTTTGAGGCGCGCGTGGAACACAACGCGCCGTTCGGTTCGGGCCTGGCTTTGATCGGACGGCGAGCCACCCACCGCTCACTGTCCGCAGACCCGCACCTGCGGTGGCTGAGAATCGCCCAGCGACTCCCGGGGTGTCTCCCTATGTTGCGGCGGCTGGGGCGTGAGGGCTGTCTTTCTCTCACGCGGCCCGCCTCCTCCTCCACTAGCATTACTGCTTCGCGGAAGGTGGTGACGGCTTCCCATGCCTCCTCGCTCCGGACCATGGCTTAACCAGGCCCGGACGCGAGAGGTCACCGCCGCCGATCGCCTCGACGAGGACACGGCGGTGCTCCACCCAAGCTGGGCAGACCTCCACCGTATCTGTGAGCTGGCACAGCGTAGGTATTATTTTTGTATGCGTAATTTTTAGCGCAAGTAAACTGTTTTAATTTCTTGCAGAGTTTTAAATCTGGTTTTGTTGCCACTCATGCGCGGCTGCGGGTATACATGCTGTATAGCTTCAAAACAAAACTCCGAAAGTCACCTAAACGAATGAAAACTTCAAATTTTACTATTGACCTACATCTTTCAACCCTCCACAACGCAATTCTTGCTTAAGAAAACTATAAAACAAAAATACCCTTGTGTCAAAACTAACCCTTTGGGACCCAAGTTAGTGTATATTGGACTCAAATGCTATGATAATATTACTCAGTCCCGATCATAGGGTACATTGTACCCCGGGGAAGTCAATTCAGCTAAATTGGTTAGCTGGCGGGGTGTTAGTGGCCCTTTTCAATACGTTTTGTTTTGCTTATTAAACAAATATGGGTGAAAGTGTTTCGCATTAGGATGGTTTAGAAAACGTTTTGTGTAGTTTGAGAAAAATAGGTTATTTAAGATGTGCGAGCAAATCCACCTTTTTACAATGTTTTTATGAGTGTTGTCCTTGGTGCAGTCATCGGATAATTGCATACGCCGTAAGATTGTAAAACAGCGCGTGAAATTGTGAACTGTTTTTTTAACACGGATATTTTGGAAACAATTGAATTTGATAGTGAAGTCGCGGGCAAAAAGCTAGTTATAAATAAATAATGTTTTAAGAAATAAAAAACGGAGGTTTTGTTTTTTTTTATAATGATTCGAGAATTAGATTTTTAAAATCTAGTTTAGTCCGTCAGTAACATAACCATAAAACCGGCCAAGTGTGAGTCAAAGTCTCACACAAAGGGTTCCGTACCATGAACCGAAAAATATACGGTTCATGTATGAGAGCCCCCTTTAATTTGATTTTAATTTTTATTAAAAAAAAAATCTGTAAAAATTTCAACTGTCATACCTATTACGGTTCTTGAGATATAACCCGCTGATAGACAGACGGACAGACGGACGGACCGACGGACAGTGGAGGCTTAGTAATAGGGTTCCGTTAGTTACCCTTTGGGTTCGAAACCCCAAAAATATTGTACCTACACTTATTTGTCTTAATGAAGACCATTATAACAGTAGGTTGAAATTTCGCATGACGTCACGCGGTTGTACACTTTTTACCCTAAAGCGACGTCACCAGTCCCCCACTCCTGAAATTTGATGCAATCTTTGTATTCCTTTATTTTAAAAGGCAAAAAATACCTTTCTATTATTTTTTGCAATTGTAAGTGACGGACCAGAATTATTAATTGACAAAAGCTGAAAAGCCAGTGGTAAGCCACTCGCTTTTCCAGCTTTTGTATTTTTTTATGAAACCTCTGGGAAATGAAAATAGTAGGTACCTAAAAATATGACGTGTTAAAAACAAGACGAACGTTTTTAATTATCTTTTTGGTCTTCATTTAGGTGCCTATCGATATTTTTGAAATCAGAACATGTATTTAAAGGCAAAACTGGCCTTTCAAATCATTTATCACAAAACAAACCAAACAGCGCAATTCTTTCCAATATCTAACCTATTTTAAATTCAACCCACCCTGTACCGCTTATAACGCGCGCTACAAAGAAATAAAGAAAAATATCTCGTACAGGGAATCTGCGATAAATGCGAACCACGTGCTCTTGAGATAGGTACCATCCCCTGTCAGTGTTGCCAGAGAGAAAAACTTTAAGTGCATGTCATCTCACATAATTGTTACTGGCAACTTTGAGAATGTTCTTGGAAAGTCCTGTAGTGATATTATTACAGTGTACTTACAGACATTCTCGAAGGAGTACCTAGTGCAGGATTTTATTAGAACTTGTGTCTCCCTGTCAGGCGGGAAAACTATTCTTAGGAGTGTTTTTTAATCGATTTTGTTGTACAATCTGTTCACTTTTATCATTGCAATGAACTTTACTTTGTCCTAAGTTTATAATATTTGGAAATCCAGCTAAATCATACTTGCTTAAGTAAGCAGGAACAGATTTTGAGTTTTGCAGGAAAATTAAACTGATTCCGTATTATTTTATTGTTAGTATGGAGGCTTATCGGAAACTAAAAAATCACGAACCCTAAAAAGGACCAATTATTTTCATAGATGAAGGCATCACAGTCGCGAACTGTAAAAACTACTAATAAGTTTTTAAACGATTTAAAAAAATGGAGAAGGTTCTAAATTCGATTGTATTTCTTTTTTTTTTACTTAAATTGTCGCTGATATGATTATTGCGACTTGAATTTGAACGCTTTTAAAGTACGAGAATAGCCCTTCTGATCTTTGATATTGTTCTTTGACTTACCTGAGACCTCTACCTACCCCACCACAATCGACGATAAAGGAAACACACAAAAAAGCCCATAACCGCGTAACGTTCGAACAATATGTCTGCTCCACATGACGCCACACATTAACAGTTATGGCTTGAGACAACGATATGAGGCGATACATGAAGGAACATCTCGTTCAGTACGATTAGATGCTTTCAAATTATGTCCTGTTTCGACTGTACGTTGGTGTGGAGAAGGATTCTGCGTTGGGATTTGGTTGTTGATGTTTTTCCAGGTTTGTTAGCTACATTATGGTAGGAAAAGGGGCAAAACTGTCAATCAATCAGGTAAGCCTCTTCCCAACTTCGTTGGAGTCGGCTAAAATACTTTTTATGCTGCTCTGAACGACGTCATTCTGTCATCGCCGGCTGTCGCTGAAAACCAGCGCTGTGGCTCTGTCTCGCTCACGAGTCCCAGCATTATGCTGAGAAATGGCCGTCTTGCGCGGATGTGGCGCATATTTTCCCAACTCGCCTAACTTACCTATTTTTTTTTTTTTTATAAATGTTGCCCCGCACTAGGAGCTTCTCCTGTATCGTGGGTGCGTTTACAAACATAATATACAATCTCACATACACAAACAGCCAGACCCGGAACAACTATCTGTAGGCCATACAAATATTTTGTTTCGTGCGGGAATCGAACCCGCGACACGCAGCGCAGCAGTCAATCGCCCAACCACTGCGCCAACCGTGTTGTCAAATTAACCTAATTTTGTTTATTTTTTTTTTTGATATACGTCTTGCTTTGCGCAAATAAACCCTTTTTCTTTCTTTAATTGGATGCAGCTGAGTACCAGTACTTTATGCTCTCCACAACCAGTTACTGGAATGGAAGTGGTTTGACAGGTATCAAATTATCTTTGCGGAATTTGTTCGAAAGAGTCACCGCGGCCCTGGAACGCAAAAGGCATTTGGAGGAACACGGATGGGTTTTAGTCAGTAAGAGTCATTTGATGATACTTAAAAACTGATTTTCTGGCTTCTGACTGTCTGTAACGTCTGCCAAAGACCTTCAGTCTCGGTACGTAATGGATGGGTAAATTCACGAAGCGACCTAGGAGATCGTCCTATGCGCCTGTTATTATTTAGCACGACTGTAATGAGATGTAATAGCTCATAAAATTATGTTTGTTTAAGAGCGTATACGCGGCACCTACGACTTTTTATACATACTTTCAAATCCTTATTTTGGAAATGAATGAACTGATTTAAATGAAACTTGGTATGCATACGCTAGAAATCCTATAGGTCTAAGTAGTTATCAGAAAAAAATTTAGAAAAAGATTTTAGAGGGAGTGAGAGGGCGACTTTGAGTTCGACTTTAACTTCTATAGAAAGTGAAAAATCACTATATCCTTCCCACTGAACTCTTTTTTGCAAAATTTTCTCTTTTCGGTTCATTGCTTTCGAAAAATAAGGATTTGAAAGTTTGTATGAAAAGCCGTACCGCGTAAACGCTCTAAAAAAAAAGCGAATTCAGCATTGAAACCTACTAGTTCCTAAAGTTAATCAGATTTCAATATCAACCCATCCTTTGCTTAGACATGGTCCTCTCAAATATACAATACACGTTTGTGAATATCAAAGTTACCCAACACACAAATAGTTTTCTATCCAATTTTAATCTGGCCGGAGTCTCGTAGACGCATTGGTCTAGATTCAGGTTCGAGCTGACACAATACCAATAAATTGTCTCTCGCTACAGTTGGTTTTTTGGCATGATACAATATGTCGATAAATTGGAACTGTCGTAGAAAATGTTCTCTAACTTTTGTTGTTTTTCAATCTGTTTAATACACGAGGAACTTCTATCGTATTTGTTAAATCAGATAGCTAGCTAGATTATGCACATGTTTCCTGGACGATGCCATTTTGGTACGGAACCCAAAAAGCAAGGTATTTCGAAATCAAGTTAGTTATGCGAAATTGCGTTTTCTGCTTTCCTTTGACTTTCCATTGGTGTTGTTAGATGTAGGGTACCACTAAAAAGTGAAAAAGAAGTCGGTCGATAAAAAACTTTTTCACAAAAAAAGACTTCCAAAAAAAAGTTTGTAATGTATTTTTTTTGGAAGTCGGTTTTTTTCTTTAATTATTGAAACTTGTTCGAAAGAGTCACCGCGGCCCTGGAACGCAAAGGGGATTAGGACGAACATGCATGGGTAAGTAAGAGTCTGACACTCCCTTCCGCCCCGCCCAGAGGGGATGGAGGCATTTGATGATTTCCCATCCATAAAAAAGGCTTTTTAATGCCTTAACCGTTGAGCGATTGTTGTTCCTTTCCCCTTTTGTTTTTCAATAGAAACAATCTCTAATTGCTTTTACTATTACATAAAAAAACAAACCAATATTCAAGACAATGTACCTACAAAGTGCAGTGCATTCAGTAAACAAGTCCAGTTACAAGTTAACGAAGTCCAAAGTTCTGAACAACGCAATTAGTCCTGCAGTGTTCCAGCTCGCCAGTTCCAAAGTAGGTAGCTACTGGTAATAAGATCTTGTGAGTACAAGACGTACACTTTGACGTGTGCGTTCCTAAACTAAAGATGTCTGATTAATGGTTGATTCACACATAGCCGGGCCGTGGCCGTGCAGGGACCGTGCATCCGTATCTGCACGTCCGTACGTTGGCCCGGGCACGGAAGCTTCGGCGCCTGCCCGGACACGGACGTGTGTGAACGAGTTCATACAAAATGTATGCAACTATATTTTTTGAGCTCCGGACGGACCACGGCCCGGCCACGTCCCGGACACGGCCGGCTATGTGTGAATCATCCTTTACAGTTAGTCAAAGGAGATACTATAAAGTAGAATGGAGGATTGGAGCATTTTGTTCTTTCTTTTCTGATGATTATTTAAACCATGTGATCTAATTTCAGGCCAATAATTTTCTAAGTAAAATCATTGTGAAGTTAGGCTTTTCAAAACCTTGTTTACATCTTTATCTACTTCTATTAAATTCCCTTCCTTTCCTTCCCAAATCGTCATAATTATCATCATTATTATCAGCCGAAAGACGTCCACTGCTGGACATAGGCCTCCTCCAAGTGTCACCACAACAACCGGTCCTGTGCGTCTCGTATCCATCGGCTACCTGCGACCCTCATCAGGTCATCGGTACACCTTCTGGGAGGCCTTCCAACGCTGCGTCTTTGTGATTCAATCACGCAAGGAACTCCAAGTACGGCTTCAAATATTCTATCCTAATTCTTTTTTATTAACAGACATGAAACATCTGAAAGTCGGTTTTTAGGATGTTTGATATTCAGGCCTCAAGAATTGAGCTATTTTGGATGGAATTTGGAATACGCCTAGAACACCTCTTAAATAAACCACCTTTGAATAATCTCAGGTTGGCAGAAAGTTGGCAATAATTTATTTATGTTTAAACGAAACACCATCTGTACACAGCTCTTTAAAAAAAAACTTTTTATTGTCCTCGTCCTCGTACAAGAACGACTCTTCAACAAAATTGTTCGTCCATCGCTGTCCTAATCCCGCACTCGTCCTGATGGAGTTCTTTAAATAAAACGGTTGGACTTCAACTTTTTCTGTCGTAAAGTCCAGAGAGGGATTATGTAGTTAGGAAGCTTTGAAAGATGTTCTGTGCTCTCACTTTATTCCACATTTATCTGGCGCCTACCATAGTCACTTATTATCACCTCTGACGAGGCTGGCAAATGGTTTACCTATATGACTTACATTGCGTAAGATTTGTAGAGACACACACTCATTACAAAATAATATAAACACGTACATGAAAATCTGAAATGTTTAGAATCTGTGCTTTATGAAAATCGGTTAGCTTTCAGTACGTATAAATCCCTACGTACGGATAACTTCCTTTATCCAGAGACTGCGGCCAGGATTATTATAAATTGGTAGGATATTATACTTTTACTACAGATTTCACTAATTTGTAGGTACCTTAATTATCGTTTCTGGTTTGATTCTGAACTACAATTTTATTTATAAAACTTCCTTCCTTGACAATTTAACTTATCAACGCCATCTATCGAGCTCGATTTAATTAAATCATGTAAACATACGACCCAATTTACTCTTCACACCGATAGATGGCGTTAATAAGGAAAAAGTTAGTGCCCGTAAAAACCCCTTAATACCTCGCTATAACTCAAGCTAGGCTACTTTATTCCACATAATGCAATCCCTTGTAGGAAAAGTGAAATATGAGACCCTTTTGTAGGAAGACCTATGCCTGTAGAGGATGATTTAGACTAGGTCGGTACCTCATCTTTGTCGTTTCGTTAAGTACTATCTTTCAGGATTATTTTAATTCCCCTTTTGTTAATTGGGAGGGATTAGGCAAGACGACGAATTGTTTTTTTTTATCCCTTTGGGTTAACATCTACTTATACAACGTGTAACAGAGTAAACGCAATACTTCTTAAGGGGTCATTGTACTCATCATTATGAACAACATTTACTATGGGACCAACCGCGAAATCGCGAAAAAAAAATCAACTGTTCAGTAGGTACATTTTATCGAGTTGCGCGCACAAAAATGTATGGGGCAGTCAATTTTTTTTTCGCGATTTCATTGTTGGTCCCATAGTGAAAGTTGTCTAACTTTTTTGCAGTGGATTTAAATTGGATTACCAGCAGTGCGATTCTGTAAACATGTCGAAGTGAACACCCGGGCGGGGCGCACGACAGGTGAGCTGTCAAACCATACAAATAAGATGGATTGACAGCTCTATTGTCGTTCACTCCGCCTAGGTGAACACCGTGAGATGTCGACAGAATCGACCGGCTGGTTACTTATATAAATAATTATCTTTATTTACAAAGAACCACATAATCGCTAACGCTAACTTAACAGAAGTACCAAAAGATCAGTTCCTAGCATAAGATCTCTACAAGTAACATAAAGTGAACGCAGATGTTTGCTTTGCCCATCACCTCTTGTTGCACTTATATTCGATCAATATGGCGGTTGCTCGGAAGTCCAAAGTTCTAGTTCTCAAGCACGACTTAACATAAATATGAAGTCACGCCTCTATTCGCTGAAGGAGGAAGCAAAGCCATATTGAAGCAACTAAAGAGTTATGAAGTCCTACAAACCCGAGCTATACTACCATAGAGAATTTTCAAATAGAAAAGACCCACCCCCCAATTGTGTTACTAATAAAATCGATTATTCTTTCGCAATTGGTAGGTATCTACTCCAGATCCAATGCTCTATATTATGTTTATAGAAAACTGCTCGACAACGTAAAACACACAATGCATAAGGTTGCAATGTACACATGAAAGGATATGATATCGACTGCATTCATTTGTGCATTACAGATTCAAACTGCTGAGAACTGCCCATGTTCAGTAAGAAACATATATGAATATTTTGTGACTACTAAATCAGCTAACCACGTTTGACACACAAAATTATCTACAGAATAACCAACCTACAGATACATACAAAATTTATTTGATCATACTAGGAAAATAAAACAACGGTAGTTTTCTTTAATTCCAATAAGCTAGGAGACGCTGTTCTGTTACAAAAACTATAATCTCGAAAATAACCATTCTTAAGTCTCCGGATGTAAATAGCGCTCGTTTCAAAACGGGGGCTGACAATAAACTGGGAAACAAAAGAAAAAATCTTCTCAATCCAGTTATCCTATTGCATATAAATTACTCACTGATTTAGTCAAATGAGAATCGTATCGATTTCTCTTGGAGCTCATAGAATAGTGTTGTCTTTTTTATCCGGAATTTAGACCGTGCTCGGAGATTATTTGGACGGCGTTACGGAACTACGAAACAAGTTACTGTTTCATGAAAATAGGAAAATCAACTGTTAATTTTGAAACTTGTATTTCTGTCATATTCTGAGCTGCCACCCATCCCATTACACATAGCTTTTTTGATGTTGTGGTACAAAATCTATTAAACTTTAGTAATTCACTCTTTGTACTACCTACGGATAATGTGCTACACTACACTATTTTAAAACAATTATTTGCTCTAAAATAGTGTACGGTAGCAAAAGATACAAAAGATACAATCGACCTACATCAAAAGTTCATCCTTGTTGGTTTCTCACTTGACTCGTTATTCAATGGTGCTGTTTATTTTCTCATCATCTTTTTTGATGTTGTGGTACAAAATCTACTAAACTTTAGTAATTCACTCTTTGTACTACCTACAGATAACGTGCTACACTACACTATTTTAAAGCAATTATTTGCTCTAAAATAGTGTATGAAAGCAAAAGATACAAGAAATACAATCGACCTACATCAAGAGTTCATCCTTGTTGGTTTCGGCACTTGACTCGTTATTCAATATTGCTGTTAATTATTTATCATATATCAAATATTTCTTGTCCTCAGATCCTGGTGAACGTGTGCCTTCTAACATCAGCAGACCGAGGCAGCTTGTTCCTGGCCAAAGGAATCCTACCCCACAGATACCTGCAGGCCAAACTCTTCGATGTCACTAGAGATACAGGTAAATTTCCTTAGATATACAGTTGCTTATATCATGAATTACCAATGGCTCACTCAATGGCCAATGTGTCACTATCAGATTTAGTATGAGGATCTATCTATCTATACTAATATAATAAAGCTGAAGCGTTTGTTTATTTGAACGCGCTAATCTCTGGAACTACTCGTACCAGTCGGATTTGGATTTTTTTTTTGTGTTTGAAAGCCACATTCATGAGGAAGGGTATAGGTAATACGGTAACGGGTAAAAACGGGATATGCGTGTACGAAGTCGCGGGCAAAGTGCTAGTTATTTTACCAATATAATAAACACGAAGAATTTGTTTGTTTGTTTGAACGCGCTAATCTCTGAAACGGTTATTCGCATTCGGTGAATTATTTATAATAATTATTTGTATATGATAGCCACATTCATGAGGAAGGCTATAGGTTACACGGGAATTTAAGATTCCTACAGAAACGGGAAAAAAAAAGAGATGCACGTACGGAGTCGCGGGCAAAAGCTAGTTATAGAATAGGAGTCTCACATGGATCCATTGAGCGCATTCGGCAGATCAGATAAAGGCGACGATAGCGGACTCTTACCGAATGAACTGGCCTGTTAGCAAACCAGAGAAATGTTTAGAGAGGGAAAGAGGGAGGGCTTTGTCTAGCTATGGGACAAAATAAACTCAATAGAAGTCTCTCAAAGTTAGACAATACTTTTGGCTCATAATCCCTGATCAGCTGTTGCCCTTCAGAGTTCAAACTTATTCTATCAAACGCAATCTCACTCCAAAAATCAATACCTAGTTCCGGTACTTACATAACCTGGAAAATCCATCTACACTAATATTATAAAGAGGAAAGATTTGTTTGTTTGTTTGTTTGTTTGTTTGTTTGTTTGTTTGTTTGAAATGAATAGGCTCCGAAACTACTGGACCGATTTGAAAAATTCTTTCACCAGTAGAATTCTACATTATCAGAGATGGACATAGGCTATAGAATATTTTCAAAAAAGTTAGGGATCCGTATGAAAACTTCGATAATGTGACCCAAGGTGTGAGAAAAAATCCTTATATCGCGTACGCTGCGGAATCTATTGACAATAGAGCAAAGTGATGTACTACAGTTTTATAGAGGTCATCAATATCTACAAAAAAGTCCGCGATACCATATGTCTAACTATTATGGATAAGTCACCATGACCGCTTTTTGTTAGTATTAGTCAAGCAAATCCCACGGTGAAATAAAAAATGGTGATTATAGTACCATGATATTAATCCTTATCCATTTAAATGGTTTGATAATTAAGGTTGATTATGTCCGTGTAAATTACACTTTAAATCATTCAAATCGGACCTTTCGTTCAAAAGTTACGACGGTAATAAACATGCTCGGAGTAAGAAAAATGTCGCGGCTTGAGCGAACTGGGGAGAATCGTATCAATGCTTGGTCCGATGACGTTGAAACACCACGGCATTTAAATGTTTTCGATAAAACAATAAGAATATCAAATATTTGGATTTTTCTAAAATCAACTAGGTACATACATAATAAGGGGTGAAGCAGGGGTGAATAAGTTTTTAGGGGAGGAAATTATAGCTTGCTTCAATTTACGTCGGAATTCTATGAATAAACTAAAAGTGGGATAATTGCAACAGATCATGTACCTAACAATTTTTGCATAATCAACCTCTGACGGGCTGAACGGGGTGAACAGTTGCGCTGAACCAATAATGAGAATCGTTGTGCTTAATATTTTCAAACTAACCTTTATAAGGGGATATGTATAGGGGCGTTGCAGTTTGTGGAGTACCTACTATCCCCACGTGGACGAAGTCGCGGGCGAAGTGCTAGTGTTCAAATAAACAGATAATTCCTCAAGGGGTGGCGCTCCCAAATTGTTATGATTCATGAATTCCTACTCTTCGCAGGAAAATTACACGCTATCGATTCCGTCGTACCCCTAAGCGTGTAGTCTGCGGAATTGTCGAAAATAAATGTTAATAACGCTTGTCACACTTAAAGGGAGAAGGCAGAAAGGTTTTTGATGGCCCTGTCATAAAAATCCAAATCGGGTTTGTAGGTTTTGATTTAACCCTTTGAACCTTTTGGTGCTGTTGAATTTATCCACAGGAGTTTTCAACCTCCTATAGTTACGGCTCATGCGGCTGATTGTTTTGACTCAGTCCTAGGGGCCTTTAATCCTGGCAGGATTAAAGGCCCCTAGGACTGACTGGTTGCGGATTTTTTTCGAAAAAGTCACCGTGGCCCTGGAACACAAAGTGTACTAGGAGGAGTACGAATGGGTTTTAGTCAGTAAGAGTCTGACACTTCCTCCCGCTCCACCCAGAGCGGAAGGAGTCATTTGATGATTTCCCATCCCTAAAAAAGATGCCTTTAATGCCCTTGCCTCAATCGCTGCATAGACTAAAAACTCACAAAGAAATGATTTTTAAGCAGTTTGTTACAGTTGGTGGCGTTTATTTAAGTTCAATCACAGATTTGATGTCACCAACTGTGTTTAGTAGTTTTTTTCTGGTAAAAAAAAAACACTTTTTTAATGTTTTGACATTTTTTCCGTAATGAATATCACCTACCCAACATTACCCTTAAATATGAACACGCCTTTCTGGAACATCTTGTATAATATATACATTTTCTTGGGTCGATGTTTACAGGTACTGGCAGGAAGGACAAGTCTATCAAATATAGTGCCATGACCGTCATAACATAACTTGTCTATTTGTCATAACGCTATTGCTTTGTAAGTGGTTATTTTTAGATCTTTATTTCTATGTGACGTATACGAGTTATCTAAATAAATACGGTCATAGACTTTTTAAACGAAATACTTACCTCCCAGAAAATTCACATTTAAAAGGATATTGGGCTTAAAAACACAAATGCAAAGGTTCAAAATTAGGTTTCGTCGAGGCAATAACCCTTCGGGGTTCGTCGCCAATTTTCGGGAATGCGAGGCATCTGAGGCATTTCACGTTTTTCATTCGTTCCCCAAAGTGAAAATTACTTTAGGGAGAGTATTCATGAAAATTTCGAGTGTAGGCCTGAAGGCGATACATTTGTAACAATCATTACATCACACGCTTATAATATGTAGATTTAAATTGACGGGTAAATTGCGATGGTGTTGTGCATGTTTTACGTCATATGTTAGATTGTAACATTAACGTTAAAAATACATAATTTTAGTGTAAAATAGCCATTAAAATAAAATTTTACTAACGTTTCTGTCTTTTGCTGCCTCCATTGTTCTTTTCTGTTAAAATTTGCTGCGGGATCCAAGAAAGTTGAATCGTTACTTCAGGACTCATCGAGCTTTCATTGCTTCTGTTCTTTTCTGATGATCGCATGAGTGTTGATTTTGGTTTTTAAGGAGATGCATGGGGAATTTTGCGCTGGTCGTATCCCAATGGTTACACTCACCAAACTAAGACAATTAAACACCGAAAGCAAGTAGTCTTATGACAAAATTCCGAAATTACCATATGTGCCAGAGAATCACTATCCGACAGAAGTGTTACATCAAGGCATTGAACTTCGTTTCTTCAGTTAATCCATCAGATCTTTCAAGACAATAAGTCGTAGGCTTTTTTCTTGGATGAGAAATCATTCAAATGACTCCTTCCGCACTAGGCGGAGCGGCAGGGAGTGTCAGAATCTTACTGGCTAAAACCCACTCATATTCCTCCAAATGCCATTTACATTCCAGCTAGAGCCGCGGTACCTAACACTTTCGAACGAATTCCGCAACAATAAGTCGTACGCTGTGTGGTCGCCATATGAGGGTAGTTTTAACGCCATTTTGATGCGCCATTGTCCACCATTGAAACGCAGTAAAGGTTTGAATAGACAATCATCTTTGATAATAAAATGTCGGGTCATTGTTCAGTTGTAATTAAGCTGTATTGAATCCTGCAGGCTGTGATGTTGTGAATTCATAATTAATAACTTATTTATTCGTTTTTGTTTGGTTTTGGGTGACTTATGCAAAGATAACAGGAAAGATTTTATATTATTCAATTGTAGATCAGTTTTTCTGATTTTAAGTGCCGATAACTTAATGCGCAAAATTAGTTATCTAAGACTTCCGATGCGTTTCCTCAGGTAGAAAAAATTGGAATTGACAGAAATTTAACTGAGATTATGGAGGTAGCGGTACAAAGTGTAAATTCCTGCAAACCTCAATAGAAAAGGAAAGATCCTCCGAAGTCTGACCGGACGGTTGTTGTGTCTGGTGGGCAACTGCCCGATAGTGGATATTCGGACTGTTGTATATGTCAAATCGCGCGGAAAACACTAATACCGCGATGCTGGATTTCATTCAGTCGTTCGCTGCTGGCGGGATAGATGGCGCTGTGGTACTTTTTGTTGCCGTACAAATTTCGCTTTGTTAGTTTTTCTTTCTTTTTCCGATTTAAAATCATGTAGCGGCATCAATGATGGTGATACATACATGATTTTAAATCGGAAAAAAAATAATACAATTATCACACAGGTCTACATAGGTACTCATAAAACGCCAGAAGCTAGTGCACGGTTCCAATCCGTTTCCAATAGAGAAGAACTGGCAAGAAATTACACATTCAATCAAAAAAAAAAGTTACATTATTTCTATGTAAAGGTGTAAGTATGAGAAGACTGTGTAGACCAGTCGACAGAGTATCAAAATAGTACATAGAAAAGCGTGGATCAAAATATATAGTAAACCTATTCTGAACACATGTCATGGTACATGAACAAATCTGACTTGATGGCATGTGTATGAGTAGTGTGGCCCTGGCATCCTTCTACCTACTTCTTTAAAACAAGCTTTATATTAGACGCATACAAAACGAAAGAAAGAAAGTCCTGAAATAGACACGTAATACAATTGGGTATTATTTTAATGTAGTGCAATTCTGTACACCTCTAACCGTGAAAACTTACTGAAGTGAACATGAAGTGAGTTGTGAAACCATACAAACAAGATGGGATGACAGTTCATTTCGTGCTCACTTGACAGAATAGACCGGCTGTTACTTGTAGAAGTGAGACAAAAATGTAGGTACTTAAGTGTTGTCTAAAAATAGAACACCCCAGACGCGTGGAAAGGAATTCCGTTCAGCTTCAGGGGTGTTTTCCGATCAAGATTTTATGCGTCGAAAATTGATTGGCCTTCAGTGATTGGTTACATATTTCTTTTTTTAAAACTTTGGTCCACGCTAGGAACTTCTCCTGTATCGCGGGTGCGTTTATATACATTGTAGAAACTCACATACACAAACTAGACCCGAAACAACTATCTGTAGGCCATTATAAATATTAGTTCCGTGCGGGAATCGAACCCGCGACACGCAGCGCAGCAGTTACTCGCTCAACCACTGCACTAACCGTGTCGTAAAAATCTCGACGATCATGTGCTCAGAAATAGTTTAAAAATATGGAATAGGAGATTATAGAATGATGTGCGATTCTAGAGATGACACAGATTTTCTTTAAAATTAATTGGTGCACATCAAACCCATACCTATACCAAAGATTCGATTAGGAAAAAGAAAAGTTGTGAAAGCGCTCTTTTGTGATTGTCTTTACGTAAACGGAACTTATTTTAACAATTCCAGAAAGCTGTCGTCATGAATTAAGTTTACTTAAGATCGATTTTTCAATAGTCAGATAACTTTTACCTGAGGAATAAAAGTGGAGGTTTTCGTCGGCTGGAACCACAATTAACTGGGACCGCGGTCTCAGTTGCCGGATCCCTTTAATTTTTAAATTTTTCTTCTGGCAACTGGGATCAATCGTAAAAAAGTACAGTAAGTACCTACTGTTTTTACGGGTAGTCCCGGTCGCCTAAAGAAAAATATTAAAATTAAATGGATATGATAACTGGGACCGAAGTCTCAGTTAATTGCGGTCCCAGTCGCCGGAAACCTCTAAAAATCATGGTTTGCCAGCTTTTGTATCGAAAATATATCAAACAACAATTTTTATTCTTCACTAAAAAAATCTAAGTATTGATAAATGACCCTTAGTCAATACCCTGAGCTTTATTTTATAATATGAAAGAAAAAGAAAGAAGAAAGAAAAAGACTTTATTTGCGCCAAGCATGACGCATACCAAAAATAAAGTATATGGTGTTGACGTTCAAAACTAACCCAACCTAGCTACAGATAATACCCAATGATGTCATCATAGCTTGCTCCAACCCCCTTAAATTCTTTGCCTACCCCATTAGAGTCATCGACACATACTCTAATGTAGGTACGTATGTATCTGCGATGACTGGGCACTAATCAGGCTAATTGTCTGTCAAACTGCTGAAACCTGAAACTAATGGTGTCAATGACCTTACAGTTTTTGCTGGAAACTATTTCGGCTCAGAAAAGTGTTGTTCTATTTTGTTGATACCCTTGTCATTCTGCCAGGGTTGCAGAATTTGTTCGAAAGAGTCACCGCGTCCCTGGAACCCAAAGGGCATTTGGAGGAACACGGATGGGTTTTAGTCAGTAAGAGTCTGACACTCCCTTCCACTCCACCCAGAGCGAGAGAGATTTCCCATTATTAAAATAAACCTTTGTCACACTGTTTTGTGACACTGTTTTGTATGGGGTAGGAGTGTGCCCATATTAAGTTATCAAGTAATGTTTATATGTATAAAACTCATCAACGGACTTTTATAAGTTGGTATAGAGTGATCTAAACCAACAAATATTTTAAGAAAGTAAAACTGTTTGTTCATTGGTCAGAGGACGTCTAGAAGTAGGTACTGATCTGAGTACAAACATTCTTTTTCTGATAGAAAAAGAAGCTACCTAATTTTAAGGTTGATTCTGTTACAGTTTCTTGTGTTTAGGCATAATTTACACCTAAAAGTATAATATTGTAAACTTATTGTCATTTTTTGGTTTTCTTACTTCACAAAATATTTTTTTATTGTACTTCGAAAACCGTGACACTTTTGTTCAACACTATTTCTTAAATATCATCCTTCACCCTCATCATCTGTAATCCTTCTTTATTTGTTGCTAGCTTACAAATTATATCCCACTGTTGGGCAAAGCCTTCCCTTTTCTTCTCTGTCTTGGGCAATCTCTGGCTAAAGCCCCACAAACATTTTATGAATTCCATGATAAAAATATACCATGTTCCTTTTCCAGAGCTAAACGACGCCCTCCGAACTGCTCGCTCACAAGAAATCAAGATTCCTTTCGGCGTCGGAGTGGCAGGACTGGCAGCGCAGACCAAACACCCCATCAACATTAAGAACGCTTACTCTGATCCCAGGTATGCGTTCCTAAAAGGCAAAACAATTTTATTACAAACTAAAAGGGCCGCGCACAGCCGCCTACGGCTTAACAATTGCAGCTATAATATCAGTGGTTGGTGGACTTTAAGAATTGTGGATGGTCAATTAAGACGAGAGGTTGGACTGGATTCTAATCTTCTCATCAAAACCAGAGAAAGCATAAGAGTGAATAACACTGATTGAAGATGAAAACAATCAGAATTATTCATTGATTATAAAAAATTATTGATCTACTAGCTTTTGCAACGGCTTCGTCCGTGTGAATATCGATACCCGTGTTCTAAGTTTGAGTGTTTAAAAATAAGGACTTGAAAGTATATATGAAATGCCGTAGGGCATTTCATACATACTTTGAAGTCCTTATTTTTCGAAATGAATGAACCAATTTTAATGAAAATTATTATGCATACGCTAGATATGTAATCCAGGTTGAAATAGTAGAGCTTTTTTTTCAAAATTGAGTTTGTAGGGAGAGAGAGCGATTTTAAGTTTTCTAAAAAAGCTGAAAAATCACTCAATCTTTCCCCCTGAGCTCTTTTTCGAAAATGTTCTCTACTAACTATTTCGACCTGAATATATAGGGTTTTCATACCAAGTTTAATAAAAATCGGTTCATTTATTTCGAAAAATAAAGTCCTGAAAGTTTGTATGAAATGCTGTAGGGCGTAAACGCTCTCAAGATATGAGAAAGCAACATTATTATAGATAGAGGGACTTTCGCATTAACAATCTTACCATCGAAGTATAGATTCTAAAATTTTCATTGGTCAAAGGTACGGATTATCTTCTGTGATGTCTCTTGACTACAAAGCACTACAAGTAATAACACTTAGGCTACATATAACTACCGTTATGTAGCTACATCTCTTCACAGTCCACTGCTTACAATCTCTCTACGTTTATTTCAGGTTCAACAGCGAGATCGACGCTCGCACCGGCTACAAGACGGAGCTCATCCTCTGCATGCCCATTTGCAACTACGAGGGCGACGTGGTCGGAGTAGCGCAAATTATCAACAAGACTGATGGTATGCTTAGTATTGTAAAGCTGTCTTTATCCAGTGCCGTCACTGGCTTGAAAGTAAACAACTTTGACAAAATCAAAAATTGTGACAAAGCCAAAAACTATGGCACCACCTAATTCAGATTTCGGTTCACTGGGGCCTCCGTTCAGCAGTTGAGGTCCGATTGATCCACAATGTTTGTGAGTTCATTTACAAACAAACAAACAAACTGTCTTTCAAATTAATATGAGTAAGATAAACTAGCACCTGACCGCATCTTTGTCCGCGTATAAGATTATACCATACCAAACATAATATTGTTATTTTACTACACTTGATACCTTTATATCTGTGAAAGACTTTAAAATCGGATCATTGCATGTGGAAATTAATTTCTACAAAATAATAAGTTACTAATTTACAATTTTAGTTAGCCAGCCCACTATAATACATCATGCCTTTTCTATCAGGTGAGATTGTGGTCAAACGCGACCTTATCAAAAAGTAGTTTTGATTATTTGTCTACAAATAGTCAGTTGTATTCATTAACATAATGCATATTTATTTTAATCTGAATACAATGGATATTGTAATTTATTTTTGACAAAACGTTGTACTTCACCTCACGTGTAAATAATTGTTGTAGCATCAGTAATTTATTTCTAGGGCTCATTGGCCTTCGATTAGGTAATTTGAATGAGGTAACACTAACAAGTGTGTGTACGTAACAAAAATTAACAGTTTAGTAGTTTTAAATAAATAAAATGAATATGATATAAATAGTAATAAATTTTGAGTGCTTGAAAAGGCCAAATAATTGATGTATTGTGTTAGGAATGACTTGACAGAAACAGAGTGAATGATAGCGTGATGATTGTCATAGGAACATGGAAGAAAAATAAGCTGTATCAACATCTGTACCACTAAATACGAACAACGTCGTTCGGTCTTCTACAGACTGTACTTCGCAGAGTCTGCGCAGGAACTCCACGACCCACCATAGCCCTTTTACCACCGGAATACCAGACGTACTGCTGGGTACCACCCGCACTTGGTCGATATCCCGACCAGTCGTACTCAGCGCTTCTCCTCCACATTTATTATGCGCACAGCGAAAGTGTGGAACTCTCTGCCAGCGTCTGTGTTCCCTTTCACACTCGTCTGTGTCAAAGCAAGAGTGAACAGGCATCTTTTGGACACGTTCGCTCCATCATAGACCTCATCTATCTTTTCCATCAGGCGTGATCGAGGTCATGAGCAAGCCCATTTCTCAATAAAAAAAAACACAAACTTTGATCTGAACATAATATATGTATACAACAGCCCAAAAGCTACCATCGGGCAGTTACCCACCAGATACAACTCTGGTCTGGTGGGAGGATTCTACCATTTCCACATGCCTCTACAGGGTGTTCCAGAAGTGCGTGGTCATATTTAAGGGTGATATTTATAGGTAGCTGATGTACATCAAATAAAAATAACAAAATCTCAAAAAATGTGTCATTTTTCAAAAAGTTAGAACACGAAAAACGACTAAAAAGTTCTGAACAAATGACTTTTGAAGCGGTCTGATGCCGTTGGTGACTTCAAATTGTGATTGACCTAAAGTCATGTTTATCA
Source organism: Melanchra persicariae (assembly GCA_947386135.1). Lineage (NCBI taxonomy): Eukaryota > Metazoa > Arthropoda > Insecta > Lepidoptera > Noctuidae > Melanchra > Melanchra persicariae. Next base: position 1,197,530 of record OX376666.1, on the reverse strand, counting down.
GCTACCCAACATCACCCTTAAATATGACCACGCACTAACTGGAACGCACTTCTGGAGCACCCTGTATAAAAGTGTTGCGCAGATCCCAATCATCAGACAAGGGCAGGAAGATGATGATGCAATAAAATTGGCGTCAAACATCCTTTTTCCAACTTTGCTGGAGTTGCCTTCCAGTCTAAGCGGTTGCAGCTTTTTTTTTTTTTTTTTTTTTTTCTAGGATGGGAAATCATCAAATGACCCCTCCCGCTCTGGGTGGAGCGGCAGGGAGTGTCAGACTTTTACTGACTAAAACCCACCCTTTAGTCCTCCTAGTGCCTTTCTTCCCAGGGCCGCGGTAACTCTTTCGAACAAATCCGCAACCCTGGTAGGCTCTGGCCTTAACGGGCCCCGACCCATGCTGACGACTGCTGGCTTGGCGCGCGTAGAACACAGCGCGCCGTCAACCCGGGCCTGTTCTGATCGGACGGCGAGCTACCCATTGCTCGCCGTCCACAGGCATCAGTCACTGCGCCATGCCCAGGAGCATCAGTTCCTGGGCGGCGCAGTGGCTGACGTTCAACAGGAGGGGGTGAAATGGGGCCATTACTGGCACTCCATTTCAGCCCCCTCCGGAGCCCGTTGTAGGGGCTCCACTGCGGCTGTTGCAGTAGCAGCAGCCGCAGTGGAACCGGCTTTGGCGGCGGAGGAAGCGGCGGCGGTGGCGGCGGTCGCGGCGGAGACGGCGGTGGCGGAGGGCTTTCTCCGATTTCCGGCTTTGGCGGGTGGGGCGCAGGCCCTACCCCCAGCCCAGTGGTCGGCCGGCTTGCCAGCTGCCGCACAGACTACGCAGTGCGGCGCGGCGACGCAAGAGCCGGCCCTGTGACCAGGCTGACCGCAGCGGAAACAAAGACCGCTGCGGTCCACCTCCGAGGTGCATTGAGCTCCCACATGGTGGCCCACTTGGCACCGGAAGCACCTCAGAGGTCGGGGTTCCAGCAGTTTGACCTGCGCGGAAACCCAACCCACCAAAAACCTTCGGCCCTCCGATATGGTTTTGGCCGCCGACACGGGGCAGCTCACCACAATGGTGCGCATGCCCGTGTTGTCAGGACGTAGGGTGCCCGCCTTCACCTCCTCTGCTGAGCACCCCCCCGTCCTAACGACGGCGGCCACCACCTCCGCCTCCGTGACGGAGTCGTCCAGGCCCAAGATGCGCATGTCGATGCGCTTGGTGGGCCTGGACACTCGGGCATCGTCCGCGCTTAGGGACGCCCTAAGCCTTTCGGCTAGAGCGTCCGCGGTTGGGCCGCTGGCTGCCCCGGAGATCTCCAGCATCCGGGCCCCAGTCATGGTGACCCGGAGCCGAAGGCCCCCTACGATGCCTAGCTCACCAAGGTTCACCGCCTCCTTCGCCTTGGTGAGCACGTCCGCGTACGTCACGCCCCTCTTCGCCGCGTCCGGCTGCAGTGTGAGTACTACAGCCGCGGTTTTCGGGGGGCGGAGCGCAGCCGCGACGCTTCGCGCCTTCTGCCGCCGCTTCCTCTCTCGCCTCTTGGCCGCCCTGGCTGCCTTGCCCGCCTTCTTCTTCTCCCCGGCCACTTGCCATTCGGCTTGAGCCGGGGGAGGAGCTGAAGGCGAGGAAGCCGGGGGGAGCTGCTGCTCAGACGGCGTAGGAGCCTTCGCCGTCCGCGCAGCAACCCCACCCTTCCTCTTCCTTCCCGGGGCCGGGTCCGGTTTTCCCGGCACCGGCTTCGCGGGTGCCGGCCCGGACCCTTTGTCCTGGCCGGACGACCCCGGTGTGGCAGCCACGGCGGCCGCGTACGACGCCGCCTTCCGGCCTGGAGCCTTCCCACTCGCCGCTAACGGGGGGCGCAGGACGATGCCCTCCAGGACGGAAAACCGCGCCTGGAAGGCTGCCATCTCCTGCCGCACGAGGTCCAGCACCTGACTCTCCTGCGGCACGGGACAGCTGTCCTCTCTGCGCCCCCTTTGAGGCGCCCCCTGTGGGCCGGCTCCCCGGAGCCTGGCCAGGTCTGCGCGGAGCCCCTCGTTCTCCTTCTGGAGACGCTCCGTGGCGGCAGCCAAGCGGGCGACCTCCGCCCGCAGCTTGGACATCTCGTCCCGCGGAGGCCCCCCTGGGTTAGCCTCCGCTGCCGCCAGAATGGAGGCCATCGCCTCGCTTATGGCCTTGTTCTTTGAGGAAAGCTTCCTCTTCAAGGCCACATCGCGAAGCGCGGCCTCCACCACCTCCACAAACCCGGCCCTCCGGTCATCCGGCTCACCGCCGGAGGACTCCGAAACAGGAGCCCCGCGACCACCCTCTCCGGGGGGTCGTCCGTCAGCGACGAGCTCCTCGGCTCGCTGACCAGCCACCTTGGAGGCGGGCAATCTCCCCTTGCCTCCCTCTCGGCCCTTGCCCCGCCTACTGGTGGGGATTTTCCGAGCCGAGGCCACCTCCTCGCTGCAGGACGACCCCCGGTCGTCCTCTGGTCTAGGCCGCTTGCGGAAGGACCTAGAGTCCTCCGCGCCTGTCCCCGCCCCCTCGGGTCCAGAGCTCGCCGAGCTCACGGTCACCAGGTCGTCGGAGTCCAACTCGGACTCCGACTCTGCACCCACGTGACGCTCAGGCGAGCCCTCCCTCCAGAACAGCGCGCCTCCAACCGCGCTCCGCCCGACCGACGCTTTGTCGGATGAGCCAAAATCATACCCGATCAGTTCCTGAAAGGACGGTTTGGATCGGGGGCCTCCTCGGCCACTGTTGCCCTTGGCAATCGGAGAATAAAGGACACTTTTGCCCCCCCCAGAATACGAGGGGCTTGACGCACAAGGCGTGGCGGATTCCCGGACTGCTGTGCAGTCCGAACCGCCCTGGGGTAGTGTCTCTTTTATCGTGCCTTTATCCATATTTTCCTTTTTGAGGGTGCGGTCCCTTTCTCCTCTTCTCTCTCAATGCTTGCTCGCTGCCCTCACAGTCACGTCTGATGATCAGACGCGTACCAGAGAGCAGCGAGCAAGCCAATGAGACGCACACCGTCCGAGGACCCGAACACTGCTCAAGTCTCCGAACGGTGTGCCCCTCTTGTGTCTCTCTTGGTCTGGTCTCTCACTTGGGACCTTCCGGCATGAGTGGCTCTACCGGCAAAGCCCCCAAGATCACTGAGACACGCAAGCCCCACCACGACGGCAACGTGGAGACACGGTTGGTGGGGAGCGGTTGCAGCTTAATACCAGTATTTCTCATGTAGGGTCCGCCTCTCTCCTGCCAGGGTTGCGGATTTGGTTCGAAAGAGTTACCGTGGCCCTGGAACGCAAAGGGCATTACGAGGAGCACGGATGGGTTTTAGTCAGTAAGAGTCTGACACTCCCTCCCGCTCCACCCAGAGTGGAAGGAGTCATTTGATGGTTTCCCATCTTTAAAAAATTAAAAAGTAAAATCAGACAAGCGCAGGAAGATGATTATGCAAAAAAATTGGCGTCAAAACATGCGATTTAGTTTTAACCGTTTCTGCTCGTCTTTGCATTCAATCTGCTTAGAATTGACGGTTGGCGCAGTGGTCGAGCAATTGACTGCTGCGTGGCGTGTGGTGGGTTCAATTCCTGCACGGAACAATTTGTATGATCTACAAATGTTGTTCCAGGTCTGGCTGTTTGTATATGTGAATTTTTATGTTTGTTAACGTACCCATGATACAGGAAAAATGAGAAAATCCTAGTGGCCAACTAAAAAAAATATAAACTACCAACTGTGTTATGGTCGTCTTCTAGTCTAACCGGTTGCAGCCTAATACCAGTATTTCACATGCAGGGTCTGATTCTGTGACCTCCACAACCCAGCCTCTGGGTAACAGTCTCTTTAGCAATACTGGTGTCAGATTGTCTGATTTCCGATTATCCGCATTCACTACACGAACCAGTTTGCTCTATTTACAAATCCTCCAATAATGGTTGTGGTTTCCCCCTGTATTAATACCTAACAAAACATAAACTTAAAATTAAATTCTTTCAAGCCTGATCTTGATCTATATTCTACCAGTTAATCATAATTGAATTTGGTGCAGATTCCGGCATCGACTTTTCGCCAAGTTTCCGACGTTCGCAATTCGCAAAGCCTTTGTTGGTTCCTAACTGTTATAACTAAATTTATGATAGACTTGCGACTGAGCCACGCTTCGTGCTACAATTTTAAAGGAAAGAAGTTTCATTTTGTTGAATTTTTATTAAGTTGTGTTCATTTTGCGATTTTTATAAGTTGCTGCTTTGAATTATTAAGTGCATAATTGGTGGGCAATCGCCTCTACGAGGATACGACGGTGCTCCACACAAGCAGGGCAAACCTGCACCGTTTCTTCCGGGCTATCCACACAGTGGTGACACCCGGGCGTGTCCTCCCGACCTTTTAGGCCTACAGTTGTGATATTAAGGGCTTGAAAATAAAATGTTTCAATAAAATTGTAATAAGGCTAATTTACCTTGAAACGGGTAGTTAGAAAACCGAGAATATAAAAAACTGGTGCTCTGCTGAATCCAGTAAGACTGGAAGCCGACCCAAACATGTTGTGTAAAAGCTATGCAGGTTAATAGCGACGACTCAGCAGCTAGACTACAAAAACAATAAAAGACTTAGGTACTAATCATTGCTTTTCCCCATTTCAGGCTCCAAAGAATTCTCCCCCCGAGACGTGGAAGTCTTCCGCCGCTACCTCACATTTTGCGGTATTGGCATCCAGAATGCGCAGCTTTTCGAGTCCTCAGTCCTGGAGTACAAGAGGAACCAGATCTTGTTGGCATTGGCACGGAGTATATTCGAGGAACAGAGCAACCTGGAGTGCTTGGTGACGAAGATCATGACTGAAGCGAGGGAATTGCTCAAGTGTGAACGATGTGCCGTGTTTATTTCGGATACGGATCATTGTGAATCGGTAAGTTAATGAATGTTCGAATAGAGTATTTTCTTGAAATAATATTTTTAGTTTATCAGTTAGTCAGTGGTCGTCAAACTGCGGCCCACGGGCCGCATGCGGCCCGCGCACGATTATTTTGCGGCCCGCGACATGAGCAAACCATTTATAGTACCTAGACCTGATTGTACAGGTTGCTTACATACATCTATACTAATCTTTATTGTCCATAATTTTTCTATGTTTGTTAGAACGCGCTGATCTCTCTGGAACTACCAGTCGGATTTGGAAAATTCTTTTTGTATAATTATGATAGCCACATTCACGAGGAAGGCAACAGGCTACACGGGAACTGGATATTCCTACGGGAACGGGAAAAATGGTAAATGTGGGTACGAAGTAGCGGGCAAAAGCTAGTTATCTATATTTTACATAAAGGCAAAAAAGGGGGCAATCGCATTTTCACAGCTTGTAAAAATGTTTCAATTGAGGCTATTATATTTGTATGATCAGAAAAGTGTGACGGCCATTGAGTTAGATAATACCAAAAAATATTGGATACCCATGTATTTTTCCTTTTGTAACGTTAACAAAAAATTAAAACTTCACAATGCGTTGAATTTTCGCGTGACGTCACGCCTTGGAACACTATTACATAAGCGTGGCGTCATTAGCCCTTTCACGTATTTTTTATTGATCTGATAAGGCAAAAAATACACACCATTCATTTCACTTTCTCTCACTACTTCACAATTTTTCTCTTCGTCTTCCAGAGTCACTTGGAGCGCATAGTGCAGCGGCCGGGCGGACAGAAGTCGGCGCTACCAGCTCTCCCTCCCCCGGCCCCCTCCCGCTTCCACACGCTGTTCGAGCTGGGCGCGCACCAGTCGCGCACCACTCTGACGCACAGGCATGACCACAGGTCCACGCTCGCGAGCATTGCACTGGCGGTAAGTCGAATATTTTGAATTAAACGTTCTATATCGAGACAAAAGCTCAATACTGGCTGCGAAAAGGTTGGGAATCCTAGAAAAGGTGATACGATACTTATTTATTTATTCACACTTTACGCACACAGATGTACAGAGGCGGGCTTAATGCCTTAGGCTTAATACTTCATGCCGGAACAGCTGCTTGGACTTTATCAAGGGCTAGTTCGTTCATCCATGGGGAACTGCTTTTATCTCTGGGACGGGTTTACCAGATATCAGCTTGACGCGCTTGAGTTGATTGTGAAACGAGCTAAGAAGCTTATCGGCATAGCTCGAAAGTCTTGAACATCGTCGCCTGGTCGCCAGCCTGTCGGTTTTCTATCAGTAACAATACGGGGAACGTGCGTCGTAATTTAAAAAAATTAATAACGCTAAGCCCGTACTATCATCGGACTACAGTACGAACGTTGATGCTCCTCTGGTACATGGTGAAAACTCTGCCCATACGCAAAAATTGTTTTGGAATACTTTCGTTTTGCCTGCCGGAATCTATGTCACCTGATAGCTACAACCTAGGAAATTCAATCCTCAATCCAAAAGACTCCGGCAGGGAATTCCACTCCTTAGTTGTACATGCATTTAAAGTATTCCCAAAGCGTTTTATGCGTAGAGGGTGACTATTTTGAACAGACGCGCGACGCTCGACGGCATCTAGTAATATTTCAACCAGTTTACACAAAAGTTTAACAAATTATACAGCTCAACCTTCCTTATGATCATCACTCGATCCATTAGTAAAAACCGTACGAAAATCCGTTCGGGAGTTTTTGAGTTAATCGTGTACACACAAACTGACAGACGCGGCGAGGGACTTTAACTTTGATGTAGTGACATGATGGACCGATGACCTGGTGATGGTCGCTGGTAGCCGATGGATGCGAGACGCATAGGACCGGTTGTGTGGTGACACGTGGGGAGGAGATGATGTTGATTTAGTGATAGTGTTACAGAACATCACCCTTAAATATCTTAAATCCCTTTCCCCCAGGTGGCCCAATCAAACAAAGCACTGAACATCTCGGACGTGGTGGACTGGCGGAGAGAGAACGGCATGTTCGTGGCGGACGTGTCCGCGGACGACGCCGCCAATGTCAGGACCATGCTGTGCATGCCCATCGTCAACGCCAACAAGGACGTCATTGGCGTAGCGCAGCTTATTAATAAGGTATGGAGTTTTTTGTTCGTTCTTCTCCATGATAATCTACCATTGCAAATGAAAAACTAGAGTGAGTGAATTAATTTTGGTTTTTAAGGCCCATATTCCGAAACGTAAACGATAACTCAACTCGAACTCCAACACCAACATGAGCACGAAAATGTCAATGAAAGCTTGTCTAACTGAGGTTTTTATACTCAAGAGATGAGCATGCATAAAACTTTGCGGGTCTGCGGACGGCGAGCGTTGGGTGGCTCGCCGTCCAATCAAAGCCAGGCCCAGGCCGACGGCGCGTTGTGTTCCACGCACGCCTCAAAGAGATGTCAGCATAGGAGTAGGGGCCCGTTAGGGCCAGTGCCTGCCAAGGTCGCGGATTTTGTTCGAAGGAGTTACCGCGGCCCTGGAACGCAAAAGGCACTAGGAGGAGCATGGGTGGGTTTTAGTCAGTAAGAGTCTGACACTCCCTGCCGCTCCACCCAGAGCGGAAGGGGTCATTTGATGATTTCCCATCCTGAAAAAAAAAAATGCATAAAACTTTAATTTATGACAAATTCCGATGGAGTTGGAGTTGAGTTGGAGTTTTGGAATATGGGCCTAACTGTATGCTAACGTTCAAAAGTGCTTTCCAATGGTCTAATAGAAAGATATAAATTGCCTTGTGCTGGCCCCTCACTTCGCGTATCTTGAAATTTTCGCAAATTTTCGCTTTATCTATTTGTTAAAAATGAACTTTGTTGTTTTGATTTAGGGTATATTTTCTCATTATCCTAGTAACATGAATATGTTGACAAGTTAGCCAAGTGAAGTGCCGCCTTCAGATTACAGAGTAGATTTTATTAGAGGAATTTTTGTGCTCTACGTGGTGCCTCATATATAAAAATCCTTGTGAATAAAAAACTAGCTGCACCCTACAATTTTACCCGCTGCTCGGTTTCTAAGGGTCCTAGCGTGATAATTATGTTAAATACCATAAAACCTTCCTCAAAAACTGGGCTATTAAATGCAAAAGATGAATGAAATGATTTGTAGAACACATAAATTGATTGGTAAAGAATTCCCCTATGCATTATCTGCCAACCAACGGCTTACGTTGCCGTTGGGTGGCAGTTGGGTTTCTGCTTACCTAGTTATATATAATATAATCTGATAATCAGTAAAGTTAAACTAATCATAGTAGTGGTTCATGGTAAGATATATCATATTATGAATAAGCCAGTTTATGTTTTGAAAGTCACTAAACCACGTCAATCAATAATGAAAATAATTACGTTTTGTTTCAGGAGAATGGTTGTCAGTTCACGGAAGGCGACATTTCGATATTCGAAGCGTTCGCCATATTCTGCGGCCTGGGTATACACAACACGCAGATGTACGAAAACGCTTGCAAGCTCATGGCGAAACAGAAGGTAGGCTCATTATTGTCTACTAAATCCTAGTTGTTTGTCAAGAACAAAAAAACTTAATTCTTTATTGTACACAGAAAACACACAGCTAGCTAGTGTATCTGTATGTTTTCTGTGTACAATAAAGAATTTAAAAACGTTGCATATGTACAAAGGCGAGCTTAATCCAGCATTGGTATTTGTTATAGTAAATCTCAGTGCGATAGGTACATTTGCACACACACAAGTTCACAAAAAAGTTAATTTTACCTACTTAAAATTTAAATACTTACTAAAATACACTGGACAAATAATTATGTGGACAGCAAACAATACTAAATATAATAAAATAAATGCATAAAATGCAATCCGTGGTGCTTGCAGTTGTATATGTCCCTTGGTGCCTATTTAGCCTAGCTCTGTTCTGTCTCCTGCTTGATAAGGAGGGAAGTGGAAATTACATTTTTTTCCTACTCCTCCGCTGTTATTTTGTGATTACTTTCGTTACGGGATCCAAGACAGTTCAATCGTTTCTCCGGGACACGACGAGCTTCATTGACTCGGCGTTTTTCTGGTGGTCGCCACTGTTGATTCTGTCTTTCAGGAGTTGCAGTGGTTTGAAAATGTATGGCGGGATAGTCCCAAAAAGATGCAATACCTACTTAATTAAATTAAATCTTTTCAACTCCTTCCTAAATGACGACTTCCTACAACAACTACGTTCGTTTATAGATTCTCTAAAAAAAAATGTTAACTCCAACCCAACTGGAACTCCAACTCATCGGAGCTTTTTTTTTGTTTTATTATTGATAGGCACGCGCTTGACCACTATCTCACCTGATGGTAAGCGACGATGTGGTTGAAGATGGAGCACGCTTGCCTAGAAGTCACTTGAGTACTGAAAGGATAACTCAGTAATTAAAAGTCAAATTAATAGCTATCGCGTTTAATCAGGATAATCAAACAAAAGTTAAGTATTGCACTCGCGAGAGGGACCGACGGGGTGGAAAACGGACGTGCTCTCCATACAAGTAGTCTTTTCTTACTGCCGGCGCCTAGACGCGCGCGCGCTCGCAGGGGTGTCGTGCCACCCCTCTCGCCCCGCGCGCCCGCGCAACGGTAGAAGCATCCCTTCGCTCTTTCAGTCGGCCTTTCCTGATGAAGCTGCCCGCCCCGGGTAGCCTATCCTGGAACTAATAATACCGACTCTCGAGGTCAACTGGTTAAGGTGAGTTCTTAATCTCACAAATAGGAATTGAAGAGCGTGGGTTTATCGATACGTCTGTTGGACAGTCAGACCATGAGACACTGTCGTGACACTTCTGAATGTGTCTGGCACTATAAAATAATGATGACACTTATGAATGTGTCTGTCAGACGACGACGAGCTGAGCATCTATCGTGGTTATATCAGACGACACCTTATGAATGTGTCTATCAGATGATGACACTGGGTGTGCCGTCCCTGTTATCTATCATCTGCGGATGACACTTTACCAATGTGTCTATCGACGGTGACGACACTGCGTATCTGTTGCAAGTGACCGACACTTTATAAATGTGCCCATCGACAGGAACGACACTCTGTATCTAACACCAGTCTAAGGAGGCCTTCGTTTAAACGACGACACCAATGCGGTATCTGTCTTTCATGCATGTTCAATTTAGCGCTTAATATTTAGTAGGGTACCCTTATCAGATCATCGATTGCAGCGGCCACAGTTTAGTGATTCACAATCAATAACAACATTCACATCAAAAAATGAATATATTGTATTAAGTGAACAGTTGCCGCGGCCACAGAGTAGTGGCTCACAACATTAACAGTATTTACATTAAGTAAATGAATATATTGTATTAAGTGAACAGTTGCAGCGGCCACAGAGTAGTGGCTCACAACATTAACAGTACTTACATTAAGTAAATGAATATATTGTATTAAGTGAACAGTTGCAGCGGCCACAGAGTAGTGGCTCACAACATTAACAGTACTTACATTAAGTAAATGAATATATTGTATTAAGTGAACAGTTGCAGCGGCCACAGAGTAGTGGCTCACAATATTAACAGTATTTACATTAAGTAAATGAATATATTGTATTAAGTGAACAGTTGCAGCGGCCACAGAGTAGTGGCTCACAATATTAACAGAAAAAGAAAATAAAACATAACATAATCTAAACAACTTCCATCCTGTTATTAATCAGTATCGGAGGTTAACTCGTTAGAATATTGTAAAGGCTTGAGCTTATCTCTGGCAAGAACGTTTTCGTAAGCACGACCGCGAGAGTTGGTACTTTTGATTAAATAACGGTCATGAGGTAAGACCTTACGCACGGTAAAAGGACCATCGAAACGAGGCATGAGCTTGCCGCTGCGTAACCCTTTCTTAAATATCTTACGTTCAGCCAGGACGAGATCGCCTTCCTTAAATGGAGCACCCTCACGTCTCTTTTTATCAAAATTAATTTTTGATCTCCGGGCAGCCTCTTGAGAGCGAGTAATAGCGCCAGCCCGAAGAGAGCTGATATCAGACCTCGTAGGTACAACTATGTCTCCCGACAGTCGTGGTCGGAAACCGTATAGTAGCTCCAGTGGTGACTTCCCTGTACTATTTTTGGTATTGGAATTAATCCCGAGCTGTACCTTGGGCAAATATTCTTCCCAACGGTTCTGATCCTCTTCTCCGAGGTAGGCGACCAGAGCATCCAATATCGTACGGTTGAACCGCTCAATTTGCCCATTGGCCCTTGGACTTGCCACCGCGGTTAGTACGTGTTTGATTTGCCTATCACGACAGTACCTTTTGAACGCATGGCAGTCAAAGGCTTTACCACGATCACTGATTATACGGCTCGGCAATCCGAACGTTTTAATGTACTGATCAAATGTCTTTAATACGTTGTCACAACCGGCATCGCGTACCGCCTCAATCCAGATGAAACGCGTGAATGCGTCTATAATGGCGAGTATGTACATTTTGCCTGATGGACTTTTGCAGAATGGACCGAGGTGGTCCACGTGAACGGTGTGAAACGGTACAGCTACCTTCTCTATAGGATGTAATAATCCTACTTTGCGACCAGTCGGTTTCTTTGCGTACTGACATGATATGCAACCACCGACGTACTTCTGCACGAACCGTCTCATACCACTAAACCAGTACTTTTCCTTCATGGCGTCATAAGTTTTATTATAGTTGGCATGACCGTTGTTATCGTGAAAAGTTTGCATGATTGACCAGCGAGACTGACGTGGTACTACAACTTTGTTTTGACCGTTCACTTTTCTAAATAAAACGTTATTTTCTAAAACGTAGTCCCGTCCCAGGCCGTTGTTATTGCCCACGGATGTTTCGTCCTTCAACTGCCCTATAGTGGATCGAATTGAGTCGTCAGCGTGCTGCATGCTTTCAATAAGGTCTCCGTCTGTGCAACGCATAACGGATTCAACTGGGTTACGACTCAATGCATCCACATGAGCCATGGCCTTGCCCGGTCGATATTCCACGTCAAAGTTAAGTCCCTGAACTTCGAGCCACCATCTGGCGATGCGCGGGTTCAGGTCCCGCTTTGACCACGTCCACCGCAGAGCATTGCAATCAGTTACAATGGTGAATTTTAAACCCGTTAAGTAAACCTTGAACTTCTGTAATGACATGACAACAGCTAATGTCTCAAGTTCGAAACTATGGTAACGTTGCTCCGCGGTGGTCGTCTGGCGGCTAGCGTAAGCGACTGGTTGGTAAGTACCATTAGGCGGTTTTTGAAGCAAAATACCTCCCAGACCAATTTTAGAGGCATCGGTGTGCACTTGTGTTTCATACTCCGGGTGAAATAATAATAGTACCGGACGACTTACCAGTATGTTCTTAATACTATCAAAGGCCTGCTGTTGTGCAGCGCCCCAGACCCATGGTTGGTCTTTTTTAGTCAATAGCGTAATAGGTTGAGCTAGCGAAGCAAAGTTACGTACGTACTTACGAAAGTAGCTCGCTAGACCCATGAACTGTCTTGCGTGGTGTACGTTCTCGGGTTGCTTAAAATCTTGCACAGCATTAAGTTTATGTTGAGCCGGTTTTACTTCGCCATTACACACTTCGTGGCCCAAATACTCGACACGAGACACTAAAAATGAGCACTTATCTAGTCTCAATGTAACGTTGGCGTCTCGAATCCGCTCTAAAATTGCCCTTAAATGGTCTAACGCGTCAATTTCCGAATTTGAATAAATTAAAATATCGTCTAAATAAGCCGTGCTAAATTTAAATTTTAACGGCCCGAGGATTTCGTCTATAGCGCGTTGAAACACCGCTGGTGCATTAACTAACCCGAAACTCATGCGAGTGTACTGATAAAGACCGTCCGGTGTGATGAACGCGGTATAGTGTTTACTCTCGTCATCGATTTGAATGCAATGGTAAGCTGATAAAATGTCTAAGCACGAGAAAACACGCGCATTCGAAAGTCGATCCAGTTGGTCCTGTATCAACGGTAAAGGGTAGCGCTCCTTTTTAGTAATTTTATTAAGCGCGCGGTAATCGACGACCATGCGCGGCTCTCCCGTCTTTTTGGTCACGAGAATGACAGGACTCGCGTATGGTGAAGTGGACTCCTCCACGATACCTTTACTCCTTAAATCACTAACGATATTACGGACCTTGTCACGATCACTCGCCGACATGCGATATGGTCGGTAATATACGACCTTTTCTTTATCCGTCAACTCGATGTGCATTTTAACAGAACATTTGCCTATTCTACTGTCGTCTACTCCCGAGAAACATTCCGAGTATTCTTGTAAAATCGACTCGAGTTTCGTTAACACGTCCGGTTCAAGATCGTCACCTATTTTGTACGTATTCCCGCTATCGTTTATCGCGGCTCGTGCTACGCATCGATTAATAGGTAAGTCAAATGAACTATTACTCATATTTATTATATTCATGACTGCCCTTCCGTCAATAAACTCGATATCGCTCTGTGGAATAACGCACTCAGCCCTCGGAGCTTGATGTTCGGTGTGACGTACGAACGCATGACCGAATAGTATTTGGTCGCATGAAACTATTATTTTGTTTACTCCTGGCGACAACGCGACTGAACTATCCGTGACCAACTTCACATGTTCAACATCCTCAAAAACGGCGGGTAATTCGCGTAAATTATTAGCGTTATACATTTTTAAACACGTAGGTGTCTTAATGACGTACACGTCTGGATAATCCGTGAACGGTTGACCTATAATCACACCGATGTCTTGTGCGCTGTCTGGCACAATATAAGCGCTCGCGTCGCACGAAGCTTCGTCTGCACACACCTTTACATACGCTTCACCAATAGGTATTATCTTCGAACCACCAAAACCACTAATAACGCTATTCGATTGACAGGGCTGCACTTCGAGATTTAATTTTTGTGACATAGAGTTAGTAATAGTTATACACGAACTACCGAAGTCAATAAAAGCTTTCACGGGGCGATCATTGACCTTTGCGTTTAAATAATATTTCGAGCTGGATGACTGGTCTTTTATAGCATGTACCGACTGGGATGCGCCAGCGTTCGAATTATTATTATTGATGTGCGACTTTCGAGCCCTAAGTTTCAAACATTCATCCTTACTATGGCCCGATTTCCCACAATACGTACATTTTTTAGCTTTGCGGAAACATTTATCTTCCGTATGGCCCGATTTACGGCAAAAAGCGCAAATAGTTGCTTTATCACGCGCCTTGTAATTGCAATTCGTTGCAATATGACCGCGTCTTTTACAAAGATTGCACCTTATCTTTTTAAAAGAGGAATTTACACTTGGCACGATATGACTTGTTCCTTCGGCGGTACGAAGTGCGGATAGGTATTTCAACAACTTAGTGGGGTCATTACAAGCCGCGGAAACCGCGCCGACCTCTACGATCTGACTACCAATCGTGCCAATTATAATTTCCGTGGTGAGCGATGGCGGAAGGCCACAAGCATTTCCCAAAGCCAGTTTATCATAATAAAATTGCATGTAGTCATCGTCGGGTTTCCGTACGACATTGACTAAATCACGTAACATATTCAATTTACTTTTCTGGGACGGAAAAGCCACCATTAACTTTGACTTAAAATCTGACCAAGTCACATTCACGTCTATTAAATTATCAAACCACTGACGAGCGTAGCCCCTTAATTTTGACGAAGTATTGAAAATAGTGGTCTTTTCGTCCCAGCCATACATATTAGATATACCTTCGATTTTACGAATCCAAAGTTCCATTGTAATTAAAGTTTTCTGGGGGTCAAATTCCGGTATAGGGTCGCTACGACCTACATATCGCAGTGATGATGGAGATGCAACATACCCGGTATTTGTAGGCAACGTACCGGCGGCAGGCAACGTGTTAAGAACGCGTGCAAGCTCATCAGTGCGCGTGGTTGGTGACCCGCACTCGCCGACCGTGTTATGGACGCCAAGCGATGACGGGGCGCCCGGCATCGCTGACTGAGAAATACCTGAATCCAGCTGTGGGGCTGACATATTCGGTGTCTGCTCCGCCGATGACGGGACTGGTCCAGCGGTTTGCGAAACCGCCCGGTGACCATTACCGGTAGCGGCAGGCGTCCACGAACTCGTGAAGTAGCCATGCTGACACGTCGTGGCAGGGACAGTGCAGGATTTACTCCCATGCGCTGCTTGATGACCACAGCCTCGCCCGGCCGGTGTCACATATCCGATGGTCAATGATGTAGGTATAGGTGGTGTCAAGGAGCCTTCTTCATCGGTATCACGCGAAACCGGCGCGCCGTAAACTTCCGTTTCCAGTTTACGCACGCGATGTTTTAATTGTTCTTCTAAATTAGATAAAAGCTCGCGACGAATGCGGCTAATTTCTTTTTTGATTGCGTTATCCGCGCTCATTTTCACGCACACGCACGTTTACACAATTCACACAAAAAACTCACGTAGGTAATAATATTACGACTTAATTCACGTCGTTATCACAACAAACACAACTTTTAAATATCGTTCGATTCGCGGAGAACGGATGAAAACTATAGGTAAGTACTTATGATTATTTGAATTCACATTTACTAATTTGTGGACGTAGAGTCTAATCCCACTTACTGAGCTGAAAGGATAACTCAGTAATTAAAAGTCAAATTAATAGCTATCGCGTTTAATCAGGATAATCAAACAAAAGTTAAGTATTGCACTCGCGAGAGGGACCGACGGGGTGGAAAACGGACGTGCTCTCCATACAAGTAGTCTTTTCTTACTGCCGGCGCCTAGACGCGCGCGCGCTCGCAGGGGTGTCGTGCCACCCCTCTCGCCCCGCGCGCCCGCGCAACGGTAGAAGCATCCCTTCGCTCTTTCAGTACGAAAACGCCAATTAGACAAGCTTTCACTGACATTTTCTTGCTCATGTTGGAGTTGGAGTTCAGTTGCAGTTTGCGTTTTGTAATATGGGCCCTTGTTTCGTTCACATAACGAATCGATATTTCCCATAGGTGGCGCTGGAGTGCCTCTCCTACCACGCAACAGCATCGACAGAAGATACAAGCAAACTGTGCCAGGACAATATCCCCTCAGCAGAGATCTACAATCTCTATAGTTTTCAGTTTCATGGTACGTTGTACGAGATTATTTATACTAGTCACACATATTTTTAAATACTGGTTTCCAGCTGAATCTGGTTTGACTAGAAGCCGATCTCAATATAGTTGAGAAAAGTCTAGGCAGATGATTTTGGTAAGCTAAAATCGTCTTAGGCAGATGCCTTTTACCTTTAACTAAAGTCGTATAACTAATTATACGAGTTCATTAGTTAATGGGTTGTGGAGGTCGGGTAGGCAGCCGCTCTACGTAAAATACAAGTATTCAGCTGAATTTGGTTTGACTGGAAGCCGACCCTAATATAGTTGGGAAAAGGCTAGGCCTTTTATGATAAAATAAAGTAATATGTCTGCGAAACGACATGTTTGTCAAATTTTTATTTTTTATTATAATTTAAATTTAAAATGATCATTGTTATTCGTTTTTTATCAAACATTAGTGAATCATGTAAACCGCTGGTACTTAGCTGCATCCAGTTGGACTGGAACCCGATTCCGATATATTTGAGAAAATATTGATTATTGGTACATCATAGCTTAAGAGCCTTTACGCGGTACGGCTTTTCATACAAACTTTCAAATCCTTATTTTTCGAAATAGTTATCACAGAAAATTTTCAAAAAAGAGTTCAGGGGGAAGGATATAGTGATTTTTCACTTTCTATAGACAACTTAAAATCGCTCTCTCTCTCCCTCTAAAATCTTTATCAAAAATGTTTTCTGATAACTATTTAAACCTGGGTATTTAGCGTATGTATACCAAGTTTTATTGAAATCGGTTCATTGATTTCGAAAAATAAGGATTTGAAAGTTTGTATAAAAGGCTCTTAACATTTTTGAGCCTATGCTCATGATACCAAATGCTCCAGACAATTATTATGTTCTTAATCGCCCGCCGTCAACCGGTCTTTTCCTTCAAGTGACTGTATCTACCTATATTCTGTTTCAGATTTCGACCTATCAGATGAAGACACGTGCAGAGCGACACTCCGCATGTTCCTTCAATGCAACCTGGTCGAGAAGTTCCACATACCTTACGATGTAAGTTTCAAGCCAAAAATAATCTCTATTGAAGTCACACCGTTTCTCAACGTGATCCTAAGTATGAATGTAGTTGTTTCAATATTTCACTAGCAGCGATATCTGATCTCATTAAAAATATATACATTTCTCAGGTCCTCTGCCGCTGGATCCTGAGCGTCAAAAAAAACTACCGTCCAGTAAAATACCACAATTGGAGACACGCCCTAAACGTTGCTCAAACAATGTTCGCAATGCTGAAGACTGGGAAGATGGAACGGTTCATGTCTGACCTGGAGATCCTGGGTCTACTGGTAGCTTGTTTATGTCACGACCTGGACCATCGAGGGACCAACAACGCCTTCCAGACGAAGACAGAGAGTCCTTTAGCGATATTGTATTCGACCTCCACGATGGAACACCATCACTTCGATCAGTGTGTCATGATTTTGAACAGTGAGAGTAATAATATTTTTCAGGTGAGTTTTGCAACTGTTTTTTTTTAGATTATGTACTTTATTACTAATGAATATAACAGTCAAAACTACAATAGTATAGTGCCATCTAGCGTTGCAAATCGAAATTTTTACCTCATAAATACTCGACATTGACGTGTATCGGCATTAATACCGTCCCAAAAATCAACGTGGTAGATTCTACATCGCATCGCAACAATGAGACTCGCAGCGCCATCTATCTCGATAGCTGCGAACTAACAACGATATCCTAAATCGCGATATCAAAGTTTACCGTGCGATTTGAACAGATACAACAGTCCGAATATCAACTACCGGGCACTTTTGCTCACCGGACACAACAACCGTCCGGTTGGAGGATCCTCCCTTTTCAATGGAGGTATGCGGGACTTTACTCTCTGTTTCGCTCACCTCTATAGACGCATCTATGCTGACACAAATCTATCGTACAAGACTATTTTACTGACACTAATAAAATCCACAAATCACTTCCACCTAATGTTCTTACTGAACTTGTTAGACTAAGTTCTTGCTGTGATCCTCCAGGCACTATCCCCGGTGGACTACAAAGACGTGATGCGCGTGGTGGAGACGGCCATCCTGTCCACTGACCTGGCGATGTACTTCAAGAAGAGAGCCAAGTTCCACGAGCTCGTCGAGAACGGAGAGTTCGACTGGCAGAGTCCGGAGAAGAAAGAATGTAAGTCGGAAATTTACTGTCGTAATACTGTTTTACTTTGGAGACAGTGCGCCAATTTCACATAGAGCAATACCGTTAAAAATATATAGACACGAATTCTTTTGTCTTATCATGTTTCGAATAAAAAATCAAAAGTTAAATGATCATACTCACTCTTTTAGATAGGTACTACAACGAGATAAGTAATGCCAATTCTTCAAAAATACACTTATTCTTTCGTGAAAAATGTTCCGTTACCGATAAGGTAGCTGCTATTGTAATTGGCCACGCTATAGTAACTGGCCACTCATAACAAAAGAGGTAGAAACAAGGTAATGAAAGCAAGCCCATGAATGTTAAGGACAGAAAATATTCCTGTATCAGAAACTGGAATATTTTTTGTGAATTACCTTGTTTCTACCTCTTTTGTTATAAGTGGCCAGTTACTATAGCATGGCCAATTACTATAGCAGTTACTACTACTTACTGATTGAAAAAAAATTATAGCGAAGTTTCTACTTTTTGTTTTCCAGTGCTATGCGGCATGATGATGACAGCATGCGACGTGTCAGCGATCGCCAAGCCTTGGGAGGTGCAGCACAAGGTGGCCAAGCTGGTGGCCGACGAGTTCTTCGACCAAGGAGACTTGGAGAAACTGCAGCTCAACCAGCAGCCTATTGCTATGATGGACAGGTACTTACTGTTCACTTTACTATGGTTTCCAACAAGAACAGCATCGGCATTAAGAAATAAAAGGTAGATAGAATATCACGTCTAGAGCCTGTTGTTTTTTTAATGAAGAATTGGCGACCTTGGTCACGCCTGATGGAAAGCGATAGATGAGGTCCATGATAAAGCGAGCGTGCCCAGAAAATGCCTTGAGCCACTGGTACTCCCACGCGTCGACGAAACACAGCAGGCTGCTTGACGCCGGACTCCGGTGGGAGGGTGTTCGCGAAGCAGGCGCTACCACCGCAAAGGAAGGATTGGCAAGTCTCAAAAGGTGTTAGGTGAGACTCTCCAGGAAGAGCCGCAGATTGTCATACCATCAGATAATAAGAATAAAGGTACAGATGAGAAGTGTAGAGATAGAGAAATAAAATAGCAACTCAAACACTAGACTTTAGTGTACCCGCGGAATTTATTCGAAAGGGTGACCGTGGCTGCCGTGGCCCTGGAACGCAAAAGGTATTTCGAGGAACATGGATGGATCTGAGTCAATAAGAGTCTGACACTCCCTTCCGCTGCACCCAGAGCGGAAGGAGTCATTTGATCCTATCCTTAAAAAAGAGACTAATGTACTTACCGTTTATTCAATTTCCAGAGAAAAGAAAGACGAGCTACCCCAGATGCAAGTGGGCTTCATCGACATGATCTGCCTGCCTCTCTACAAGGTGCTATCGGACACGTTTCCCTGGATCCTGCCACTGTACACCGGCACCGCAGACAACCGCCAGCGCTGGCAGGACCTCGCGGAGAAGGTCGAGATGGGGCTCACGTGGATCGACCATGATACCATTGATAAGCCTATTGAGGAGTTTACTGGTAAGAATTCTAACTTTCATATCATTAGTGCAAAATAGATTCGGTGATTGACGTGGAAGCGTCATAAACGCTTCCACGTCAATCACCGAATCTATTTTGATAAATACAGCGATAGGTGGGACATTGGTGATGGTAGGCTATATTAACTAGAGTGAAACCGTCGGCAAAAGCTAGCAAAGAGATATTTTAAAGACAAACTTTGGGATTTGCTATGCACTGGCGTACTTCTTGATTGATCTTCATCAATCCATAAGTCTTTTCAATTCCTACTAATCCTTATTTCAAAAATAGAAAGGTCCAAAGGCAATCACTTGAAAATACCAAAAAGCATAACATCAAGAGATGCCAACGGAATGTTAAATTAACTGTCTGCTCTTCAAACTTTAATCGATCTTCTTGTACGCTCGGTTTTCCCTTGGAAACGGTTTTTTATTCTCTTAAAAGTACTAACTTTACAAAATAGACTTTATGGAATATAATATATAGTCGTAAATTAAATGAACTGCCGTTATAAGAAAAAAGGACGTATCGACACAAGACGAAGTAGTTGATTTCCGACATTGAGAAAATAACTTAAGGTCGGAAATCGGTTTTTTCGTTTTGCGTCGATACGTCCTTTTTTCTTTCTTTTGTCATTTCGTCTGTACACCAGTCAGTAAGTTTACAGATACGCTGGACTGGACTGGTAAAGGAACTAACTTTCATATCAACTGACGAAGAAACAATTCCATATTCTTTCCAGCATTAAACGAGCCAATAAAAGACGTGGAGCTAACAGTCCAGACCCTGAACTGCTCTAAGCCGATCCCTGAAAGCAGCACCAGCATGGCGCTGGTGAAGCCGCTGAAAACTTCCTTCCACTCATTGAGGAGAGGAAAGAGCTCCAACTTCACGACTAGGCCTGCCAGGAGTAAGCTGACAAGGTAAGGCTGATATGATGCTATGTGGGATTACTTGGCTTCTATGCTTACGATGAGTTATTATGTAGACTAGAGATTTTGCGAAAAAACTTAAGCAGTTCAAACACGCTTCATGTAGTTGTATTAGGCTGGCAAGTTGCAAATTTTATATTTGACTTTAGTTTCTTAATTTACTTATGTAGTGAATTATTTATTAGGATATTATAATTTGCGGCTATTTCAGTCATTAAAATGTTATTCTATATTGATCTTCGGAAACCTACAAACTCAGCAAAAAATTGGCTTGCTGCCCTAAAATGCGTCATCGTGATATTTTAAAATATGTGGTGTGTATGAGAGCAAATAAAACAATAAAAAAAATAACTTAGAATATTCATTAATCGATTAACGTTATATCATCATTTCATCAAAATCAGCTTTAAAACGCTGGTACGATAAAGATCGTGGAAATCCATCCGATGACTGATTTAACAAACGTAAACAAAAAAATATTAGAAAGGTTAAAACCTGAGAGGGTTGTTAGTGTGTTAAACCAGCAACATTTGGTTTCGAAAAACCTCATAAGCAAGGGATATTATCCGTATGGTGTCGGACGTAAAAGAATAGCAGTGTCGTAAGAGGCGACTAAGGGACTCACCAGGGAATGGGCAGCAGCATTATCTGTAGGTACATTGCTACAGTTACACCTTTTGGGATACATGAAGGAGCCTCCTCGTGTAGTGCAATTTGTTCCATTAGACACTCAACTGAACCGAGCGCTCGGCGCATCCTGGACAGTCTCACGTAACACAATATAAGACTGACCAATCCTTCCCTTGCGGTGGTAGGGCTAACACCCGCCTACCTCGCGACCACCCTCCCACCGGAGTTCGGCGTCAAGCAGCCTGCTGTGTTTCGTCAAAGCGTGGAATTACCAGTGCCTCAAGGTATCTTCTGGGCATGTTTGCTTCAACATGGACCTCATCTATCGCTTTCCATCAGGCGTGATCGAGGTCAAGAGCTAGCCCATTCATAAAAAAAAATAAAAGCTACTCTGCAATCGCTAACCCGTCTGCCAAGCGTGGCGTTTATGGCAAACGCCCTCCATTCGGGGGAGGCCTATGTCCAGCTGCTGATATGAAGATGAAGGGAATTAACGAGGTTGTGGAGGTCAGCCAGGCAGCCGCTTCATGTAAAAACTGGTAATCAGCTGTATCCGGCTGTACCCCTAATATGGTTGGAAAAAGGCTACGCAGATTATAATAACTGGCAGATAGATTTATGTAAATAAGAGGGGTTGAACCTGAATGGATTGTTAGTGACGAGCCACAAACATTTAATAACGAAAACT
This sequence comes from Melanchra persicariae, assembly GCA_947386135.1. Taxonomy (NCBI): domain Eukaryota; kingdom Metazoa; phylum Arthropoda; class Insecta; order Lepidoptera; family Noctuidae; genus Melanchra; species Melanchra persicariae. Next base: position 1,175,553 of record OX376666.1, on the reverse strand, counting down.
ACAAATTAAGATCGACATAGATAACGCAAGTATCACGATCTGTATGAAAACCAAGCGTGCCATTTTTTGACTACCTACTATGACGTCAAGACAAGCACTATTAGGTATTGGGAAAAACAAAATTTTCAAACACGCCCCACATGTATCACCTAACTGACCTAACCACATAACTGACACCTAACTGACCTAACCACATAACTGACGTCCGTCTAGCGTACACCGATGCAAATTGAGCGCGAAAGTGGTGGCTTACGATTTTTGATCGTAAGCTGGGCACCGAAACAGGCACGCGAAGTAGTTGCTCTTGCGTTATCTATGTCTATCTACGAGCATATCTGTGACGAAAACCATGTAAAACAAGGAAGAGGCCAATAAATCTACATTAAACACAAAACAAAAAGAAACAGTTGTAAAATCAAAATAAAACAAAAGCATGTTTCAGATCAATGTACGCGGCGGCAAGTTCTCGGGAAAGCGAGAAGCCGCCCATCGTGAAGAAGAGCACCGTGGTGAGCGACAGCAAGCTCACGAGCGTGCTACCTGACGAGCCCCCAGCGCGCACCAAGCACAAGGGCCGCCTGTGCCACATGTTGTGACGGTTGAGCTTGAACTGGTGAGGATTTTGTACAATTTTAATTCTAAAGGGAACGTGCACAGCGAAGATGATCTTGTGTTCTAAATTCAAAACGTTTACCATCAGAAAATTTCAAATAGACGCTTCTGTACTGCAGCAGGCCACAGACAGCGAGGATAGGTTGACCTGGACGAGCACCACGAGGGCTGCTGCGAAGCGGCGCCAGAAAGATTGTCTGGAAAGTTATCGGGAAAGCCTTTGCCCATCAGGGGCCTAACCACCAACTCTTAAAGCAGTATTACTTCAATATTACTTCCAGTAATATTGTAGTTGGTAGTTTAGGCCCTGTAGGGATGAAATCTTGATAATAAATACATTTCTATGTATTATGTGAGTGCTCAGTTCTTGAAACCTTGTTTAACCTTGTTTAAACCTGATTGCCCCTTTCTTCATCTCATCTTCCTGCCCTTGTCTCATGTTACTTGGAGTCGGTGCAGATAGCTTACTAATATTGTTATTTCTACTATTTCAGGGGTAGCCAGAATAGTACAGAAAAACCTGATAAGCTGGACAGAGTGAAGCCGTCCAAATCGATTGATTAGACAAAAAGGGGGTCGTCACTGTAACGTCATTTTGTAGAAAACACTAAGACAAATGTCAGATTGAAGCCGGAAAACCGAGTCTATAAATTAACAAGCGAATCGAAAAACTGAAATACATTTAAAAATTTCAAGTAACACCAAATAATTATGATACAAAATTGACGTCAAAATTGGTATTTGACAAGTCGAAGTTGTTTACGTCGGAAACGTTGACGTGAGTTCTGCAAAATGACGCAAGGAGACTTGGTTGTACTCTCTACTTCGGCTCTTGTGAGTCAAATGTCGTTTTACTAATAGTCGTTACATTGTACATTTCTACTGTTAGAGACTTCGTATTAAGTAGACTACGTGGAACTTGTTTTTTGTTTTGGCTGAACGAAATTATGTGTTTTATAAAATATTTTGGTATGTAAACTGAAAACTAGCGGTTTAAATAAAAATGTTGTGACACTAGCCGTGATGTATGTAATGCAATAACAGAAAAAGGTTGGGTTATGAAATGTTATATTCAAGACATAACCTGTAATTTTTAAATTTTCACATAATTTCGTTCAGCTAAACAAAATTTTTAGAGAACAAAAAAAAACTAAAACTAATTTTTAGTATTTTAATCTCTGCGTCTTTTTGACGTTAACATGTTTCCTGTAAAGCAAACTTTAGGTAAATGTTTATCTAATTAAATGTATTATTTACATAGACTGTGATCTAGTATTACTTCACGATGTTCTATTTTAAAAATAACAGATTTGATCGACGTTTCAGGTTTAGTAACTCGGAATTCCGAGTCATTTTGGCAGTCAAGGTATATGGGTATTGTTAGTGTGTGACATTTCGAGTTATGTTGCTATCCCTGTATAGTTTTTTCAATGTTTTGTAAAAGATCAGAGAGCAATTCTCGTACGGTATTTTAGGGACGTTTGCATTCGCATCGCAGTTGCAAACTGTCAAAAACATCTTTAATTTCCCTAAAGAATTTCCCAAGATAGTCAATGTCAAAAACTGAAATGCGATAATGCCACTAGAATTTGAATGTGTATTAGAATCGGCGTTCTGACAAAATGTCATTGTATTTCTTATAGTTAGCTCAACTTAGCAGTTGGGCTATTTTCGCCTTTCATGACGTCACTCTTTTGGTTTTTGCTACAACGTTACAGCTATATTTATAATATTTTTCTAATATACTATAAGATCTATCGACTGTTTAAATTTTAAAATAGAATTATCGTTTCTTGGCCTGTGAAATAAGGTTTACGATATGACTATTAAGTGTGTAAGGGGATATTTTCGTATTTTACATTATAAACGTTCTATTAAATTATTTTTTATTTATTTATTGGAGCTAAAAGTATTATGATGCTAGTCGTGTGTTATGTTATTATATAGATATATATGAATGTTACTGTCGAACGTAATAATACGTCCAATTTGCTTATGAAGCTTATTTTGTGCAATATTATATTGCTGATTTAATCTTATAGTATCTATTTGAGATTATTTTTATTACCAATACTTTTAAGTGTCAGCAATATTTTAGGATTTTAAGTGTATGATTTCAGTACAAGAAAAGTGCGTTTCTACCTACACAATGGCCCATGAAATACCCATTGATATACAATTATGTAAGTTACCATGCACTTTCATTGGGGGCGTCATAGACTTTACGTCATCGGACGATGGAATGAATAACTGTGTGCAAAAATCGCAAGATTTTAAATTCCATTTAAATCTTTTTGGATTAACAGTTTTATTATAAAAATAATAACTATAACGATATGTCCTACTTTGTCTTTTACTAATGAAGTAGTCCGAATATTGTAACGAATATAATTTTGACATAAAAATTAGAATGTCTGTTTGATATCCTGTATTGACTTCTTTTTAGAATGAAAAAAATAATTAAGAAAGCCTTTAAAACAATATATCGATGTCAAAATATTGTGCAATTTTCACTGTTGTTAAAATAATTTAGAAATTCTGCTTTAACATTGGCAAAATGAAAAATGAGTACTTAGCATGTTTTTTTTTTGGTGTTAGGCAAGTCATTATAATTTTAAATAGGTATAGTGATTTTTTGTCTTATTCCATACAAGTAAGTTGCTAATTTTCTGCTGTTAGCATAACAGCTGTGATTTTAGCTTATTTTCATTACTGAGTTCTTTTCAGCCTGATGGTGATTTGGTAACCTATCAAGGAGTTCACAGAGGGGGTCATATATTTATAAAACTATCAAACTAACGATTGAAAAGATGGAACCCAATTTGCAGTTCAGTTGTATTAAAAGTAATTTGCGATCGTAAAAACCATTATTAACTGAATCAATACAAGTTATTCGTTTATTTCTTTTAATTAGGTCTGACGATGATAGACGTCATCTTTTCATTTCATGAAAAGATGACGTCTATCATCTTTTCATGAAATGATAATTTATTTCGTTTTTTCTTGAGGCACACAAACTACATTTTTTACAAAAGATTTTACGTACACTGTACATTGCTCTTTATTCTGTGTTAAAATGTCGCTTACAAAAATGTTCATCCTACCCATAAAAATATTTTTTCGTGACGTAATCACGTGATTACTCTGCACATGACGGGCACCTGAATTGTTCTGGATAAACAACATAAACAACATAAACAACATAAACAACATAAACAACATCAACAACATAAACAACATAAACAACATAAACAACATAAACAACATAAACAACATAAACAACATAAACAAAATAAACAACAAACAATTAGAATTTTTAATGCCAATAAAATTATCTTATCTTATCTTATCTAGCCTAGTTTCGGAACTAAAACTAACTATTTTGCAGTTGATCTAAAATAAAAATCGGTATGTAAATTGAACCTTGGAAGAATAATAATCATTAAGAACGTTTAATTTCCGCTTTTTGTCTAAAATTAGTTTCACACCACGAGCTACAGCAGTGCGATTCTATAAACATGTCGAAGTGAACACTTGGGCGGGGCGCACGACGGTTGAGTTGTCAAACCATACAAATAAGATGGAATGACAGCTGAGTTGTCGTTCACTCCGCCTAGGTGAACACCGTGAGATGTCGACAAAATCGACCGGCAGTTAGCGAACGTGCAGCTTATAAACGTCAATGTTAAGCATAATTAACATAAAAGTTTCAAATGTGCAACACTTTATAGACGAAAAAGTCAATACAATAAATAAACAATAAGCAAATCATGTTCCCTATATAGCTCAGCTCGCAAAGTTGTGCTCATTTTAATTTATTTTGGGGTCAAAACTTTCTTAGCCGTTGGTCTGCAACCGGCTTTACTATTAGTAATGTATTCTAGTGAATAGCAAGTGTATGGAATAAATTATTTTTTATTACATCGTTTTTTTTATTTTGCCAATGTAAAGTGACATAGTCCCGATGTTGTGAAATAGACTATACTTGATATAATAAATAGAATTACGACTGTTCTTTACTAACTTGATATAAAAATATTTTCTTTTCATGATAACAATATTTGGGTTTCATTTAAATGTTTCGAGTAGGTAAATAATAAAAGTTGTTTGTTTGTTTCTTCCTAAATAAAAAATAACTAGCATGTTTTTTGTTAAAAGTAACAAATATTAGTTTAGGTGTGTTGAAATTGTTTTATCTTATTGAGATATCATTTGATGAATTCATAAATATGTATTTTTGATTTTTAAGAGATTAATTTGCTCAGTATTATTATTTAAGACTTTGTGAAAACTATTTCTATATTTATTTTTCATTTATGATGTTATCCCAATGTTTGTGACCAAATACTGTTCTTTTATAAACATCGTTGAAGATTCTGTTTCATTCTTGATATGATAAGTAACTGGTATTATTTTATACTGTTTCTTTCGTAAATTTTTTCGTAAATTAGGGTCTTCAGAAATGTCTGTCATAAACATTTGGATGTCATTTTTCCACGCAATTAATATTATTTTGTTATTATTTTTCCAATAACTAGTATTGGGTAATTGTTTTTTGTTTTTTTAATAAATGACAATATTGCAACAACGCTTCTCAGTACAATAACTATTTCTTCGTTATGATTCGATCAATTTGTAAAAATACCTACTGAATGTGTTTTGACGAATAAAAATATTGTGAACAATAATTTTGTGTTTTCATTCCAGGATTTTTGTAGATACCTAAGTACTGATCTTAATTTCATGCGCGCACAATTTCTGTGAATTGCGCCTTGAAAAGGAAAATAATACAAAATAATAATTTCATTATTTATTTATGCCTTTTTTCAATGTTCACTAAATGCCCAGATATAGGCTTCAACATAACTTTGCATTCTAGTTTCATCTTCTTATGGTTCGCCGTGAGTTTGTACTTGCGAATCAATGGGATCAGTGTTGCTTTTAAGTACATTAGTGCATACGTTTTACCTGAAATGATAATATAATTTAATATTTGTAACATATTGAAATAGAAAAAGGTGGTGTGATTAAAATAATTAAAATCATATATTCTTAAGAACATAGGCCCCAAGATACTGCCCTGTGGGACCCTGGCTACAAGTCTAAGTCATTCAATTTCTTGTGGAATTCAACTGATGACAACATAAATTCAAGTTTACATGTATTTATTAAGGTTCGCTAGTTTTTTTATTGTTTAAAAATTGAATGAGAAACTATCTCGATCAATTAATGAGCAGTGATTTACAATATCAAACGCCTTAATGAAAAATTGTGACTTTCTTCAAGTCAATGCGGATAGCTGAAAAGACTTTGGCAGCTTACCAATACACCCTCTCCGTCCTGGTGAAAAGCTAGCATAAGCAGCATGATGGCCTGGTACAGTAGCAGAACTAAGCCATCTTTCTGGTTTGAACTCCTCGGCGTCTAAGCCCCAATACTTGGTGTTTCTGTTTATGCTCCATACATGGACTAATACGCTGCTTCCGGCGGGAATAGTCACATTAACTTAACAGAATAAACACGATACTTGATCAAACTCAAATCGTTTATTTCAATTAAGCCCTTTACTGGCACTTATGAAATGGTCAAGGTCGGTCAGTAAAAAAAAATGAAGCTATTTACACGTTCCAAAGCGTAGATCTCTGTAGATTGGAACATGCAGGAAATTCCACGGACACTTATCTATGTTAGGTAAATCATTCGTATGAAAATTATACAAACATCTATGTGAGAACAATGTAAAAAGTCTTGCATGATCAGGCGTCCGGAGTAAAATAGCAACAATTCAAAGAACAAATGCATAAAAAAATATAAATGAATTGAGTCTAAGTGAAAATATTATTTTCTTACAATGTTCAGCCGGTCTAACAACTGCTAAAAAATAATTTGTGCGCCCTAGTGGCTTTCGAGCAGGACCACCATTGAGCCAAGCATTCAGTAATCTACCAACTTATAATATGCTTGCCTGCGTATTGTGCGTTTAATACAAGTTTTTTTTTCATTTAGTTCCAATATCTGGGGAGATATTTTATTGTAACATTTTAAACCATGAAAGATGAAGAACGAGAACTAGTTGGTTCCTAGTTCTAGTGACATAGTTATGCCTGTCACCTCGTTTATTAAAATGTACCCTCGACTTTGTACGCTTATATCCCATTGTTTCCCTTCCCTGTTGGAATTTCTCGTTCCCATATTTTCAAAATCAGTTCAGTAGATTCAGAGATTACCCCCTCAAACCTCACAAACACCCTCTTTGTAATATTATGTCAGTCTATATAAGTAGATTCTTTTTACATCTGATAGAAAAAGAGTTGGCAAATATGTAGTACAGGTTTATTCACATACAAATTGGTTACAGAATTATTTTTAGTTCTACTGCAATTGTTCAGCAAAACATAATATAATCATCCAGAAAATAATTGACTGTATTTCATATTAGAATACCCCTACTTACGTAATCTTGTATCTGTGGTTACTTCACGACCCACAATTGGTCCTATCGGGTATAACCTGATGGATTCTTTTATTACTGCTTCTAAATATACCAGTTGAGAGAAATGCTCCTTTGATACTGTTTCATCTTCGCCCAGAACTTGAGTTATTCTGAGGATGAAAAAATATATTTAAAAACATATTGATTGAATTCCTCTTTTTTTTGTTAAAAGTTGCTTAAAATATGTTTTCAAACTACTTGAATTACCTACTCAATAGTTCATTGCATCTCACCGAATAGTTCCTGTTCAGAAAAATGCCGAATAACTAGTAGTACTCACGATAGTTTTCACCTGAACCTTATGCTAATTTTATTATTGCTCTTACTCTTCATAAACCTTCTCTTGAACTTCAGGGTAACTGCCAATGCAGACGAAGACGAACAGCATTTCATATATAGTAGTATCGAAGGCAGCCAACAGCAGGTTGTCTGCAATATTTCTCAGCTCGACATCACTAAAGAGACTACTGGTCTCAGTTACGGTGTTCTCCATGAGAACATCCAAGACGCTTTGGAATTTGCGACCTAGAACCACAAAATCATTATTTCAGTGGTGTCATCAATTTAAAGAAAGAGCTCGTGGCTTAATAAAAATAACCGCTTCGATTTCTGAAAAGAAGCCCATTCCGAAGTCGGTTCATTACATTTTGAGTTTCCTCCGCAACACGCCCGGCTGCCATTTGTAGATCTTTGACAGTTTTTACGAATTGTCAGAGGCCAGAAAAGTCTGACAACAGTCTTGCCAAAGGGTAACGCATTACCCAGTAACTGGGGAGCCGGCCCCAGCATAATTGGCAAAAGGCTAAGAAGATCAGAATTTTGCTTCGTCATATCTAGTCTGTAACGTTCTGTTTAACTATTTTGAACAGTCTGTTAAAACAACATTACTTTTGAAACCAATGTGGAGTGCCTAATAAGTTTTACGCCGGAAACCAATTTCTTTGAAAATATCAACGTAAGCCCTTCTGAATTATGTTTTAAAGACAATTGTAGCGGCATCAATGCCGTCACAATAAAAATTAACGAAGCAATAGTACGGCAACAAAAATAACCACAACGCCATCTATTCTGCCAGCAGCGAACTTCTTACAAAATCCTGCATCAACGTATCAAAGTTTTTTTGCGATTTGAACATACATCAACTACAATCTACTACTAATAGTCCGAATATTAACTATCGGGCAGTTGCCCACCGGACACAAAAACCGTTTGGTCAGAGGATCCTCCCTCTTCAACGGAGGTAAGCGACTTTACTCTCTGTACCCTACGTATCTATTCTAAATACTAAAATGTTTACTCATTTTATTTAAGTTGCTTCTTATTTATTTTCAACTTGTTCAGTTGTGCCCCACTGCAGCTGGCTGCAGGGCAAAGACCTCCCTTTCTTCCTTCCATTCCTCGCGGCCTTGGGCATGTGGGGACCAATCCTGCCAATAGGCGTCAAGCTCATAGCAGAATACTAAATAAACCGTCTAAAATAAGTACATAAGTATGGAAAATCACGTCATCTTATATTTTTCTTTTCTAGATAGAAATAGCTTGAATTAACTCTGCAAAGGTAATTTTATACCTTCATAATCAAAATCTCCTTTATTTTTCAACCGTTGCAAATGCTCCGATTTCCTTAGCAGCACCATCTAAAAGTAAATATAATATGTAGACATTCAGTTAGTTTCGCAGAATACTTACAATCTCAAAAAAGAGCGTGTGGACAAAAAATAACAGCTGCTTGGGTAAATTTTCCAAGATACGCTTAATTCTTCATACAAGACTTTTCCATGCCTTGGAAAGCACGTTAAGCCGGTGCATTGGTAAATTTTTGACAACCGTTACGAGTGCTCAAAAGTCAGAAAATCTGACATCAATCTTGCCAGGGGATATCGTGTTACTCAGTGCCAGGGTTGTGGACTTAGATCAAGAATACACTAGAAGTCCGATTAGCACTTGAACAACAGCTAGAGAAGTAAGACCACAAATAAAAGTGTGGTCTTATTTAAAATTAGAACGTCCTAACGTAGCCAAGAAGAAATACAAATATATCGGAATCGAAATTAAACTAAATGTTCGAGCATAAAGGTTTATAAGTTTGTTGATGTTTTTATCCTGCTTTCTATATTTCATAGAGTCAAATATAGATGTACATTTGTGCAAATGTGGACACTTTCCCGACGTAGTTTGTTCCCTGATCCTTAACCTAGTGAATTCTTGATCTCAGGTTGTGGAGATCAGATTGGCAGATGTTCCATGTAAAATATTGGTACTCCGCTCCATCTGGTTAATAGGATGTCGACCACAACATCAAAGTCTAAGCAGATATATTTACTATAAATCTTATTATAATAGCCACTTACTTGTTCCGAAAGACTGAACACTGTTTCAAGAGCTTTGGACAGTTTCTTCTTATAACTCGACAAATTGAAGATAAAATCAAATACGAGCCAAGGTTTATAAATTCTAGTGGTGAGAATATTAAGACATTCATTAATAGCCACGATGTAATTGTCGTTCACTAGGTCTTTGCCATCTAGTCTAGCACCCAGAGTTGTTCCTGCAATATTATTAACTTTTAATCAAATTGGCAGTTGCTAGTATTCAAATTGTTTAGGTGTTATGGTCACTGATGGATAAAAACCCTTACTCGTCATTTCACTCAATCCCACACTTTTCTCGTCCAGTCTGTTCAGGCTACATTTTAAGATCAAGAAAATTTGCCCGTTCACTGCCATTTCAGCTTTTTGATTCTACGAGCTAATATGATAACTACAATTTATCCAAAATCTCAATCTTATTAATTAAAAGCGCTACATGCATTACAAAAATACCATTTTCTAACTCACGGCAAGCAGTTTCCAAAACACTACTAGTGATCTTCGCAGTAAGGTCCACTTCTCCTTGGCCGGCTTCTTCGGCGAGAAGCTCAACAAACCGACTGGCTTGATCATTGAACAATTCAAAATAGTCATCTAAGAGGTGTTGTTTGAAGCACAGGTCTAGTATTCTTCGATTGCGCTTCCATGTTGGCACTAAAAGATAGATATCAGCTCAATTATTAAAATCAGATTGATCTAGAATAGTTATTAAAGCTGAATACATGATTATTCGAAAGGCGGGAAATTGTTGGTTGTAGTGCATTTTGAAATACGTACGGACTTTATGTCGAACGTTAGTATTTTTAATTCAAATAATAATAATCACTGTTATCACAACATATTAAATTAAAGGAAAACTTTATTTCAGACTATATGGTCCAAATTATGTTAGTATTTTGGTTTTGGTTACCTACAATGGTGCTTAAATAAGTAGGTTACTATTGTCAGTTTTCAAAAATTAAATTATTTATATTGACCTATGACTAGGTCTCCACCCAGTGTCTGAAAGGGACAGACCGGTCTAGCAGCTATCATTTTCAAGATGCTGCTGTCACTACCATGCAAGCGCTGTGGTAAGGAGGCCGCTTTCTTTCGCATGATGGCATGGAAACCATCAGACCATACTGTTTGTCTGATCCATATTACAATACCCAGAACATTATACCAAAGCCTCCACTGCGCTGAGTTTGTATCTATCCAAGCTAATCTCAGAAACAGACTATTGTGCGGATTTTTTAAACGATTTTTCACCAAAAGGTTTGAATTTAAATTATTATGAATTTCCGTCAAAAGAAATTTAGCTATAAAAGTTAACGCTATGTTATTAATTATAAATAAACATTTTGGGGCGAGTCGCTAGTGTGTAATGTTTAAAAAAGAAACTCAAGCTACCTTCAGCAGCAACCAACATCTTGCCCAGCATTGGTTCCACGAATCTATACACAAACATCTTTTCCAGGCACTTGTTGAGTACCGTAGAGACATCCTCAGGATCTGTTACAACTGTAAAATAACATAATTATTATATTCGTCTATACTTACTAAATAAAAGTGAAAATTTTAGATTAGTGCTCCTATGAGACCTGGAAATGCAAGCTAAATGTAAGTGCACCACATTAAGCTTGCATTTCCATTTCATGCACAAACAATTAACTCAGTCTCAATCAGTAAATGCTGTCTTCGGAACTTTTGAGTCGTTTTACAGTCACATTATTTTATGTTTTCATATTTTTTCCGTTATTTATATTAGCTACCCAACATCATCCTAACATATGACCACGCACTTCTAGAACACCCTATAGAGTTCGAACCAAAACCACACGCTCAACTCGCTACCAACGAGACTGTATCTTTAAAATAATTACTTTGTCTTTATGAAAATACCATCTGGAGTCAAGGATTCTCATGATTATGTTTTTTTTTTTAAGGAATGAGCTAGCTCTTGACCTCGATCACGCCTGATGAAAAGCGATAGATGAGGTCTATGATGGAGCGAGCGTGCCCAGAAGATACCTTATGGCACTGGTACTCCCACGCTTCGACGAAACACAGCAGCGTTTTGTGCGTGTGGGTGGGATGACCACCATGTACCGGTGGCGCATCGCCGTACGTCTTGTGGTCCGATGATGGAACGGGCTTGGCGGAATCAAACTATGCAATCCCGTTGCACACTCCCCAAAATGCAACCGATTGAAAATCGACAGGCTAGCAAGTCGGCGTCGATGCTCGAGACTTTGGAGCTTCGACTCGACGAGCCTATCGTTGCCGATGATCCTCTTGGCTCGTTTCTCAATTGACTCAAGGGCATCAAGCTGGTATCTGGCAGATCCGTCCCAAAGATGAGAGCAGTACTCCATACTTGATCGAACGTGCGCTTGATAAAGTTTAAGCAGCTGTTCCGGCGTGAAATACTGTCGCACCTTTGCTAGGACTCCCAACTTTTTGGCAGCCGCTTGAGCCTTTGCCTCTATGAATGAGCCAAAATTGAGGGTAGATGTTAACGTAACACCAAGAAGGTCAAGTTGGTCGGTTATCGGCACGGTTACACCTCGGAAAGATGGAGCTAGGTGGAATTGGCTCCTTTTAGCTGAAAAAAGACACGCCTGGGTCTTAGCAGCATTGAACTTGACCAGATTGGCATCGCCCCACTCAGAGACAGCCTGTAAGCACAAGTTCAAGCGCTCAACCATAGCCTCTCGGAGAGACCGGATCTGCGACCCACCAGCTCGTGCGTTGGACACGTATCTCTTAGCAACAGTACTGTCGTCTGCATACCCAAAGGTACCGGGTTTTAGCAGATCATTAATATGCAGCAAGAACAATGTTGCCGAGAGCACTGACCCCTGAGGAACACCGGCATTAATATCCAGCAGTTCAGACGAGCAGCCATCTATGACCACTCGGATAGACCGATCCCTCAGGAAGTCAGCACTTAACTGTAAGTAGTCAAGTATATTTTTAATTACAAATTTAAGGAATAATCATTTAGTAGATAGTCTATTGTATGGTTTGACTAACCGTAAATAGGCATCGGTCCTATGAAGAATTTGGTCACATCGCCAACTTTTAAAGAATATTCTCCAAATGAAATCAGTGACTGGAACATTGCTGTAAAAAATGAAAAAAAAAATTAACTAGGTGTAACTAGGAAGACTATAATTATATTAGGTACGCGTATCTATGAAGAAAAACGTGCAAGAAACTCCATGGACACTCTTTTAAATCAGTACTAAAATGTTTACAAAATAATCGTTACAAGAATCGTTGAAAGCTTGGTATTTATATTGCTGTAATTTTGTGTAAGTTTTGTTGTGTAAAGCAGTGTTTTTGTGCTCACATACTCATAAATATAATTATAAGTCTATTCGTGAGGATTTGTAATTGGCTTTCTCTTGACTATGGTTACCTTTTTTGTTTGATTTTATTAGCTGTAAGTCCTCCATGTACTAAATAAATAAATATTTATTTTATTTATACAAAAAAAAAGGATAGTAAAGACTACAGATATTCAATATAAACAATGCAATTGTTAAACTGAAATAAAATAATACACATCGTCCTAACATTCACCATAGGTAAAAAAGTAAATGTAATGTATATTAATTACAAGGTAAATATTGATGTCCAAGTGTATAAAAATACAACATTTACCTACTGTGCTTATTTGATTTGTTCAATTCAATCCCAATTCGAGGTGAAACTCCTAATTTGACTGGACAAAAACATGGCGTTCTCTATTAAATAGCCCTATGAACATGTAGTAACAAACTTACTTTCAATTTTGATCAGCAAGTACGAATGTCCAATCATTGGCAGCTTTCCTGGACATGTGGGCACCAGCTCATTCACCGGAGGCAAGTAATGACGACATACTAACAGATACGCTAGACACACACATACTGTCGAAATTATTATCGTTAAGAACATTATTTGAACAAGGAACTTTTATTTTTTTAAATAAACCACTTTCGATCTATGTGACAAACAACAGAGTAATGAAATTAAAAATAACGCTACACTGGTCTTATAAAACCAAACACGTAAGTACTTGGTGTCCACTGGATCGTAACACCACCATCGGTGTTCGCACCACGAATGAGTAATACAGTTGCATCGTCTTGCACAAATGCACTGAGAATGAATAAATGTTGAACAGACAAATGAACTAACGTGGTACATAGTTACGGTAGTATAAACTACTTAGAAATAAAAACAAAACAAACTTATTTACTGGATTGGTTAAAAATAACAAGGGGAAAATCCCTTTTATAAGGTCTACGCAAGTATTAAAAAAAAACTTGTGTGGAAAAAGCGGCAAAAACATTCATTTATTTTTTTCAATTGTATTATTTTCCAATTATATTTATATTATTTATCTACGTACCTAAGATTTTTGTTTGATACGAATATTATATTAATGAATAAAATAAGATCTAAAATCTAGTACAAAATGCCGTCTGGTAGATACCGCTGTCAGCGAGAAGACTGCAACTGTTAAGAAAAAGTTGAAAAGTATTGCAACAATAAATTTTAGTACACAATAAAGACCATTCTGTATTTTTTTCACTTTTGTGTAGCCTGATGCAATTGCATCGGGTAGTATCAAAATCTGAGATTGAACAAAAATAATTGCCACCAGCTTCATTATTACGATAATGATTGAAAAGTGATTTGGTCATAAGATAAAATTGAGCAATCCTGTTTTTTCTTCCTAACTTTATCTGTACTAAAACTGTATCTACGTACTACTCAGGTACTATACCTACTTTGTGGAAGATTAAACAAAACATAATCTATGTCTTTACATTTATGTCGTGCAGGGTTGCTTGCAGCAAGCAACCGTGCACATTTTAATAAAAAAATATTATTTTATAATAATTCAAAAGAGATCAGTGAGGTTCAAGATTTTCTGTGTAATAAGTCAGAAAATCTTGAACCTCACTGATTTCTTTTGAGATTATCTATAAAAATAAGATAGCTTGGTGGTTTTCATTACTGAATTCTCTTGATGACTGTGAACGACAAGTGAGCTGTCATTCCATCTTGTTTGTATGGTTTGACAGCTCACTTGTCGTTCAATTCGCCTAAGTTTTCATTTTGAAATGTTTATAGAATCGCACTGCTAGTATTTTTTTATCGAGCTAGAGAGATCTGACTACTAGAATTCCCGACCTATGTAACCCAATACAGTTATGTTAGATATCCGAAGTTTTAAAGCTACTAAAATGTACGTAGGTACTTTGGTCGTAAGTAACTTATGTCGAGAGAAATCTACTCTTTGTATTTATTGGTCAAAAGTTTAAGGAATATTTTCATTGTGCGCGCAGCTTAGCAGTGGATTACCTGCTGCCATGGACTTTGTGTTTCAGTTTCTCTGTGAGTCATCGCGGGCCTGGGACGCAAACGGCATGAGAAGGAACACGGATGGGTTTTAGTCGACCGGTCCTCCGTCAACTAGGAGCATGGGGCATGGCATAGGGGAGGCGGTCGACGTAAGGTCTACGGACGACAGAGTCTGATACTCCCTTCCGCTCCACCCAGAGTGGAAGAAGTGATTTGGTGATTTGATCCATAAAAAAAGGCAAGCGTGCTCCATAGACGACCTCATCATCCCTTTCCATCAGGTGAGATTTTGGTTAAAAGAAAAGCAATAATAAAAAAAACCGGACAAGTGCGAGTCAGGCTCGTGCACCGAGGGATCCGATCGCGTCGTGATTTTTTCCAAATTGAATAAAATCAAACTTCCGTAGGTAATATTACCAGTGGAAGTTTATAAACTATGAAAGCACTCTCATTACTCTGACAAAAATATAGCCTGTAAGACTGAAGGTATAATTTTGTTGTTGAAAAAATCTTCACATGTCACGGTCAATTCTTCAACTGAAAACATAAAATTGATAAAATTATTTTTTATATGGTAAAACTACAAAATCCTAATTTTCAGACGTTTTCCTGATCTATTTTCTTGTCAAATTTCATGACTCTTAGGTCACCGGGAAGTACCCTATAAATTTTGATTCCCTTGAGAGTGTCGAAATATATGTTTTTTGCGGCATAAACGGCCCTATCTTTTATTACGTTAACTTAGAAGTTTGATTTTCTCACAGCTTCAAGGGAATGTATATCTGAGTACATGGTATTAATTTCAACTCGATACCTGTTACCTGCTACCCCCCTCGATACCGGAGGTTTCTGTCAAGAAAGACAGACGGATGGACAGACAAAGGGACAACAAAGGGCCAACCTAAAAAACATTGGTGAGGTACATCATAATGTCGAGATAGTAAGTTCAGACCATTAATAGTCCCTTTTCATCCCACGCACGCCCACGAACTGCCAACGGAATATTGATAAGGTTACAATACAATGATTGACATCTTTTGTTTGTCCTCAGTAATATTAAAATCAAAGCATCAAAATACGTGCGACTATGTGCGTGATGACCACTCTCAGTGGGCGCCTGTTTTTAACCGACTTCAATAAAAAGGACTCAATTCGACAGATTTTTTTTGTATGTTTGATCAGCGATATTTTCTATAGTAAAATTGTCAACCGATTTTTATGATTCTTTGTTTGGAAGAGTATTTTCTGGTCTGAGTATTGACTGGTCCCATTTCAATTTGATGAAGAATTTCGGAGATTCTATAGGAAACGGAACTCTTCAATAATTTATGATAACAAATCTCCCGTGATTGCTGAAATCGCATGTCTGTTTATTGTTTACCAGATCATAACATAACATCACGCCGGTACGCTGTGAAGGGGTACGCAGATGTGTACAAGTCCACCACGGTTTGGGGTTATCTAATCGGACATAACTTTATTGTATAGGAACAAGAGGTACCTGTTTTAGATTCGGCGGGAGGAAACGCCCGGGTGTTTTCACTGCGAGAATCGCCCGGAGGACACGTGGAGCATACGGTGGAGGTCTGCCCCGCTTGGGCGGAGCCCCGCCGTGTCCTCGTCGAGGCGATCGGCGGCGGCGACCTCTCGCGTCCGTCGCTCCGGAGCGAGGCGGCATGGGAAGCCGTCACCTCCTTCTGCAAAGCAGTAATGCTAGTGAAGGAGGAAGCGGACCGCGTGAGGGAGAGACAACCCTCACGCCCCAGCCGCCGCGGCATAGGGAGACGCACTGGGCGTCGGGAGTCGCTGGACGATTCCCGGCCACCGTAGGTGCGGGTCTGCGGACGGCGAGCGTTGGGTGGCTCACCGTCCGATCAAAGCCAGGCCCAGACCGACGGCGCGTTGTGTTCCACGCGCGCCTCAAAGAGATGTCAGCATAGGAGTAGGGGCCCGTTAAGGCCAGAGCCTGCCAGGGTTGCGGATTTTGTTCGAAAGAGTTACCGCGGCCCTGGAGCGTAAAAGGCACTAGGAGGAGCATGGATGGGTTTTAGTCAGTAAAAGTCTGACACTCCCTCCCGCTCCACCCAGAGCGGCAGGGGTCATTTGATCATTTATAATCCTTAAAAAAAAAGTTGTATAGGAACCGATCATGCAAGCAACCACTACTAAAAAGAGAGTAAAAAAATTATAAAAATATAAACGACTTTAAAATAAAAATCTACAAAGTATGAAATAACTATAATTTCGGAAGTCGGTGTCAAGAAACGAAGAAACAATAAAAACATTTTACGAAACATGGAGAGAATCGGCGTCTTTGAGATTTATAAACCACAACATACTATTTGAAACAGGTGTCGAGGGCCAAAATATCACGTGATGAATCCTTAGATAGATAGATAAAAAAATACATTACACACTGGTTTACTATACAAATTGGGTAGATGACTAAAAATATCTAATAAGTCCGTTAGATAGATCTCCAAAAAGTATTAGAAACGTATTTTTTTATTTTTTCATTCAAACAAAAAATTTAAACGATAGGTACTTACAGTGCGTTGCTCGTGTGATGTCACTTGTACGCAGGGGCGTATTTTGAAATTTGGTGCCCCGGGCCAATAAGTACATTCTTTGCGGTGTGTGTACAAAGGATGATAGGAGTTTGGTACCCATGTCCAATCAAATTGAATTTATCATCGTTTTATAGCTCTTTTCAAGAGTAAGTACTAAAAACTACTATGGCAAAAAACCCAAAATCAAATTGAGATTTAGAAAAAAAAAATGAGGAAAGGGAAAAAATTTTGACTGAAAGGGATATTAGCAAAGTGCAATCTCACTTTGCTAATATCCCTTTCAGTCAAAATTTTTTTAAAAAGGTGAGAAGTAAAAGTTGTTGGAATGGTGCCAAAACCAAAACCATAGCCGCCCAATATTTTTCGATAATCTAACTGACGGAGTAAATAGAATCATAATTTTACTAACCAGAAATCATCCCAATTGTTTTGTTAAGATAGGGTGTTGATAGCTGCAGTTATAAACTTTTGTAGCCATCATCGTCTTCTTTGTAATTAACCACTGTCTATGATCCAAAAAAAACTTTTACTTGTTTACTTTTGTGAGTAAAAGTTTGACCTTTAAGTCCTTTAGTTCTTACGTGCTCTATCAGTTTAACTATCCTTATCCACAACTTCTTCGATGATTTGGATAAGTTTTGTAAGGTCGTCGACACCATAATGCGCGTGGAGCATACGGTGGAGGTCTGCCCTGCTTGGGCAGAGTACCGCCGTGTCCTCGTTAAGGCGATCGGCGGCGGCGACCTCTCGCTTTCGACCCTGGTTTAATCCTTGGTCGAGGAGGCATGGGAAGCCGTCACCTCCTTGTGCGAAGCAGTAATGCTAGTGAAGGAGGAGGCGGGCCGCGTGAGGGAGAAGCAAACTTCACGCCCCAGCCACCGCAACAGAAGAAGATACCCCGGGCGTCGGGAGTCGCAGGGCGATTCTCGGGCACCGTAGACGCGGGCCTGCGGACGGCGAGCGTTGGGTTAGGCGGGCGCCGTCCAGGCCCGGGTCAAAAGCGCTTTGTGTTCCACGCGCGCAGATGGGTTTTAGTTATTAAGAGTCTGACACGCCCTTCCGCTCCACCCAGAGAGGAAGAAGTCATTCCATAAAAAGTACCTCCAACTCTTGTTAAAAAAATATATACCTAACGAAAGTTTAATTCAATTCGCGGTTTACTTGAAACGATGGTTCCACCAGAACGAAACCTGTTAGTAGCCTAATCCAGCTTCATCATGAACGAAAGGAAAAAAGCTATCTTAAACAAAAAGAATTTTCCAAATCGGACTGGGGTAGGTTCAGAGATTAGCGTGTTCAAATAAACAAACTCTTCAGCTTTGTTACTACTACTACTAAAATATATAAATTATAGTACATATGGATGTCAGGAGGTTTAATATCGGTGAAATAGTTGTAAGTACATGCTGCACACTGCTCCAGGCGAATGATGGCCTAGCTCCACACTCCTAGGCTACAGGCGTACGCTACTAAAAGACTTAGTATTTTTTAGTTTTGTGTTCCCTGGTAAGAAACACGCCCCACTAAAACCCACACATACCAAAACCCCAAAAGCCGGTAAACGAATACTGGTATTTTTTTACATTTCCAGTATTAGTTTACCGGTTTTGGGGGTTTTGGTTGGTGTAGGTCTTAGTGTAGAGGGAGATTTTAATAAATTAAAAATAATAATTTTGCGGACGTTAAAGCCTCCCATACTGATGGGAATCGCAGCTTGAGCCCAAGCTCGGTCGTCCATGGCATAATACATTTAAAATTGAAGAAAGTGGATGCTTGATAATTTGACCCATATGATGATATGGATAGTATTCACCTATGTATGGATATATTTATGGATAAGTTTATTTTCAGTTAAGGTAGTCTATTATTTACACGTGTATCAATCGATATATTATGTTACCCAATTCTTTCATATTTTATCATGTCTGTCACATCGCAAATATTATCGTCAATCGTCAGTTTAAATTCTTAACAATGGGTAACACATAATAGGTACTCGTAATTTTATTTTAACGCTGATAAAATAGACAAATAATGCCATGTTCGAATACTCCTGCTTGAAAACAAGTTAGGTAACTCGTTTTTTGTAAAAAGAGGTACATTGTATTGTTTGTATGTTTTTTCCAGGTTTTTCTAAAACAATACGTTATTCATATTCAACTATTCTTTGGCAGTTGTTACGTATTATCAGAAGTATCAGAAAATCTGACACCAGTCTTGCCGAGAAGTACCATGTTACCCAGTTAATGGGTTGTGGAGGTCTGGTAGGCAGCCGCTCCACGTAAAATACTGGTGTACGTGTATACGATCGATAACTTCTAAAGTCGCCCGTACACTGTCAATTTTGAATGCGATCCACAGATCAGCGGCCCTACCATGACGTGTTAAAATGTGAGTCGTTCAAGTGAGAATGAGGGATGGCGCTATACACCCTATATAGCTCCATCCCTCCTTCACGCTCGAACGACTCACGCTTTAACACGTCATGGTAGGGCCACTGAACATTGATTTTGATCGTGGATCGCGTTCCAAATTGACTGTGTACGGGCAGCCTTAGGACTTAACGACTGAATCCGGTCGTTATGCGATTGTTAACTATGTCGAGACTTCAAGCCCTGAAGCAGTTTAATAAAAAAACTTACAAAATCCATGCTAATATAATTAAATTGCTTAACTGGTGAATGGGTTTTGATGAAACTTGGTACCTACGAAGGCGAAGCCGCTTTCAGAAGCTAAAATTATCTTATGATCACGGAAGAAGATTTTACTCAAGAATATTCCAGTACCTACTATAGCGATACTACCCATCCTGAATTTTCTCAAAACGTGAGTTCTTTCATTTTTATTTAGCCGAGTTTTACTTACGTCTTTAATTTTAATCAATTGACGTTGGTAAGTAATGAACCTAATTTCAAATACGGTTGTGAATTAGTCATTACACAAACGTATGGCATTGTATACCTAATAAGTAATGATTAGGTACACTTACCATGCGATTATCGCTGGTTTACATAAATGTAAATCGTTCCCAGAACATTGAAATCATTAACATACGTAGTACGTAAATACGTTTAAATAAATGTTTTAAAATGATGCTGAAATTTCTGTTTCTTATTATTGCTAAACAAAAAAATAAATAATACGTTCAAAAATGGAAGTCATTTATTGAAAGTAGGCTGAAAATCAGCACTTTTTGGAAGTCAGAATTTACGTGAAGACAGTCCCCCAAATCGCCCCGCCCGTCACCACTTTATAGTGTTGTAGCTGTGAAGAAGAAGTGGCGCATCCACCTCCCCTTTAATACATCTGTCTGTTAAGTTCGAAGAACTTGAATTAATTCAGTGGTATAATTAAACAGTTCTGATAGAACTAGAAAATTACATTAAATTTAAATAAATGGCACATGTCGGCTAGCACACTATATTATGCCAACAACTTAACACGAAACAATTATCTTCTTCTTATATAAATCAATTGCTGTTCGTTAGTCTCGCTAAAACTCGAGAACGGCTGGACCGATTTAGATAATTCTGGTTTTGAAATATTTGTGGAAGTCCAGGGAAGGTTGAAGGAAGGGCGAAGCCGGGGCGGGCCACTAGTAAAAAATAAATACGTATGTAGTGCAAACTCAAGCCTATATAAAAACAACTTTTAATTTCGAAAATAACTTTAATTTCGGAGGTCGGTGTTAAAACAAAGAAGAAATAAAAAAACCGACTTCTAAAATTAAAGTTATTTTACACTTCGCAGTATTTTTTTCCCTTTTTAGTGGTACACCACAGAGTACATCATACTATAATATGGTACACAAAACCTTGACCGAATTGGTCAGAAAGTACATACGTGGTATTAAAATTAATCAAAGTAACATCATCAATACAGCTATTTACACCCAGAGTCACCGATAGTGTGGTGCTATGTGGTGAGGCTGTGGTGCCTGGGAGCCAACACAACTACAAGAGTGGGTATTTGTTAGAGACTCATATATTATACCTCTCTGCATTGTACGTTACCAGGGCCAGGCTTCCTGAGGTCCACTTTC
Organism: Melanchra persicariae; assembly: GCA_947386135.1. Taxonomy (NCBI): domain Eukaryota; kingdom Metazoa; phylum Arthropoda; class Insecta; order Lepidoptera; family Noctuidae; genus Melanchra; species Melanchra persicariae. The sequence continues at coordinate 1,154,124 of OX376666.1, read as the reverse complement.
TTCTTTTCAAATTCTAACCTCTGTCTTAAGTTAAATCTAACCTTTGTTAGATGACTATTTAGACGATAAGAATAGGTTGCAATGTTGAACGCAAGATAATTGTTATACTTAATGTTCTTTATAGATACAGAATAATTTAGCTTATATAAATTGATGCAATGATGAAAGTGTCTAAAAAATCCTTAACTCTAAAAAACCGTGACAAAATCGAATGTATTGCTACTTTGTTAAAATTTAAATGTGTATTAACCATTATATATAGCATGATTATTTACGAACAACTTGGTACCAATTTTTAACCGACTTCAAAAAAGGAGGAGGTTCTCTTTATTTTTTTTATGTTTGTTACCTCAGAACTCCGTCGTTCATGAACCGATTTGCAAAATTTTTTTTTCCCCTTGCTTGATATGCTTCCAGATTGGTCCCATTTTTTTCAAAATCCAGTTCTGATGATGGAATCTATGAGAAATCGAGGGAACTCCTCAAATATTATAGGCAACCATATAGTTATTTTGGTATTTTCATCGAGAACATAAGCATCTACAGTCAAAAAGTAACATTTGATGAAGTGGAACTGGTGGAGAAGATCAGAAACCAGTGGCCAACGGAACTTGACACTCGCATAAATATCACAATGCAACTATGACAATGCAAATAAACAAATGATTCTGAATAGTTATGTTGAGAATGGTATCATCGAACTGATCTGATGATGATGGAGCTGGATGGTAGGCACCGGAACTGCGTAATTAATCAATGTATCCCAGCCGTGTTTGGGCTTATTAGAATTGTCATGAGATGCACTTTGGCTATAAGGTACTATCAGACTGTTCTGATGATGGAACCGGAAGGTAGAAGGTAGGCATGGGAACTTCATAATAAAACAATGAATTCTAGCAGAGTTAAGGTGAGAAAAATGCCTACTGAGTACTGCTAGTTTTTCGGTTTTTCGTAAGGCGAGAACTAATTCGAATTTGTAACAAAGGACATTTTTTTTATTTGAAATAGACACATCGATAGTAGGTATTTTATGCGGCGTATCATCCCTTCACGGGAATAAAACGTTTAAAAAAAAACAGTGTACAATATTTACGACATGGTACCTTTTTCATAAGAATATTCAATGTAGGAACGATATTAACTTCGTTGCCTTCATTTTAATAAAAAAAACACTAAACGGCAAGAAATAAAAAAAAACCGCCTTCAAAAAAAACAAACAAAAACCGTTCCCACTAAAAAGTTGAAAATAAATATTTGAATTGCTTTAAAGAAACATAATTTAAAAGTAAACTTATTTCACATTAATATTTTGCAAATATTTAAAATTTATTACTTCTTTTTGGAGTCGGTGCCAGCCAAAGCAAGGAAATACGAATAGGCAATAATTCCTAGAAAAACTACCTCTAACTTAACTATAAAACTACCAAGATACCAATTGCATACACATATTAATTAAAAGACGAATACGGACTAGACTAAATTCGAAAAAAAATAACCAATATGCACAATAATTTCTTTTAAACAAAAAAAAATCCAGCCACTTTTTAAGTAAGTACTTTGCCATTTTTAGCATTGTCTTTATGCATCTGTTTTTAAATTTTGTCATTGTGGATCAAAGAACAATGGCACGGGATATTAAATATAACTAGATACTTATCAAGTTCCAACAATAAAGCTGCTGGCACCGGCTCCAAAAAGAAGTAATAAATTTTAAATATTTGCAAAATATTAATGTCAAATAAGTTTACTTTTAAATTATGTTTCTTTAAAGCAATTCAAGTATTTATTTTCAACTTTTTAGTGGGAACGGTTTTTGTTTGTTTTTTTTTGAAGGCGGTTTTTTTTTGTAATTTTTTTTTTTTATATCATTTAGTTGTGATTTCGAAGTAGGAAATCTAATTGCATAAACCTGCCGTGTTTATCCGCTCGCGATTTAATTCCCGCGATGTTATTGTTCTTTGTATTTCAAAACTTTGTAGGAACAATGGTCAATATTATGATGTCATGGTATACATAGTTAATTAAACTTTATTTTAGGTAAAAAAAAACAGCTTTACATGCTGAAATAATACATTTCTTTAGCTTAAAAACTAAGTCTTAGATACCTAGTCTTTTTTTTTAGTTCTAAAACAGTTGTATAATCTAGCGTCGTCTATCGTCTATTAGGAACAGTTATTAGTATACTATCAGTTCATAGAAATATTAAAGTACAAGGCGTACTTATACACGCCTTGTACTTGTAATTTTTGCGAGGCGTCCCGTTGCGCTAAAAAAACATGTTCAGGACATGCCAGCAGGGTTTTGCACGGAGGGGGCTAGCACGTGAGTTGCATAACTTGCCCTCATAGTGGTTAATCACTTCATCTTGATATCTAGCCCAACCTGGAAACTACACAATCGACAATGTGTGAACTACATTTTTAAAGTTAAATGGGTACATAAGTTACCTCATTTTAGACGTCATTCGGTTATATTTATTCTTATTAGTACTGCATTAGTAACCTATGTAACCTAATGACGTCTGATATCAGTTTACCCGTATTTAATTGTGCAGCACTACAAAATATATTGTTTCATTCAAATCACAGTTTTATATGCATTTTGTAACATGTTTATGCAATGAACTATTTATACAAAAATCAATATACAACAAGAAATTAAATACAAGGTTAGGAAACAATATAGGAAAACGTTTACAAATGAGTGCATTTATTTGAATAAATTTACTTCCATGTAAATTATGTTTGCCAAATTACTTAACTTAAACGCTGATTATATTACATGAACTGTAGCAGAATAACAAAAAACTAACAAAATAATAAAAAGTAAAAATATACTTTCTATTCTATTTTAAATGCGACATTTTGGATGGATGTTTGTTACTCAGTCAGCTGATAGAAACCGCTGGTGACCTCTTGCTACTGGGCCTGGTTCACACCGTGGAACAGAGCGAGGAGGCATGGGATAGCCGTCACCTTTTTCTGCGAAGCAGTAAATATAGTGAAGGAGTAGGCTGGCCGCATAAGGGGGAGGCAAACCTCACACCTCAGCCACCGCAACAGAAGATCAGAAGACGCCCCGGGCGTCGGTAGTAGCAGGTTTTTTTTTTTTAGAAAGGCCACTATCATGTTAACACGCAAGGGCTATTAACTGCTTAACCGGACTAACGGTAGTCACAGGGCGATTCCCGGCCACCGTAGGCGCGGGCCTACTGACGGCGAGCGTTGGGTGGCTCGCCATCCGATCACAACCAGGCCCGGGTCGATGGGCCTGCTTGTGGTCTGCTTCACCCAGAGCGGAAGAAGTCATTTGATGATGATGATTTTGTCATCCATAAAAATAGCCCCCGCAACGGATAGAAAAGAGACTCCACAAAGTAAAATTTTTGAGAAAGTTATTCTTAACACGTTCAGACCGGCACGTCATGAGTAGGTACTTAGTATCCTACGGCGCAAATCTTCACATGGCCACCGGTGGTACATCACCGCCCCATGAACCGAAAGTCTTGCCGGGCGGGGTGCGCCTCCGGTGGACACGGACAGGATTAGACAGGAATTATGCTTTCTCTATCTTTCTAATAAGCTGGTAATATAATATAGGGTGGGCCCCATGCACAAAGAAAGCCAAAACACAAGTTAGAGAAAACGGAAGGAAAGTTCAGAGATACCCGAAAGAGATGCAGACCTTGTTACGACCATTTTACAACAACCGAATCTGCGGGTATGACTAGAAAAAAATCGAAACGCGTAAATACATTTTGCTCTGCGTGTGAAAAGTGAAAAACCATTGTGTTTGGATTGGATTGTTTCAATACGATTCATACAAAATAATTTTCATTTCATACCATCCATGATGGCATTTCATTTTATATTTTTTTCAATTTTGATTTAATTTCCTTATTATTACATTTTATCAACGTAATTTATCATAAATAATTTGCATTTCGTACAATTTATGTCGTGATTACCTATGTCAATTTTTTTAAAATAAATATTTTTTTTTGAATATTGATTTTCACTTACTTTTCGAAATAATATCCACCTCCTGAGCTGCACTATGAAAATTTGTCAATTTTTCTAGGCGGGGACGGTAAATACAACACTTTCTCTCAAAGCGGCGCGAATTTATTAGTATATTGAAAGTATAGTGTGACGTGGCCACCGGTGGTACACCTCGCCGGGTCAGCAAATACTCCGTGCTCCACCGGTGGTACACGCCGGTCTGAACGTGTTAATCAAATGCAAAGATATTTTAATAAACACAAACTATTACATAATAAACAGTTTGGTTTTACAAGGGGTCGTTCAACAACCGATGCTGGTGTTGAACTTTTAGGACATATTTATAACGCATGGGAGGACAAATGCGATGCTTTGGGATTTTTTTGCGATTTATCCAAGGCGTTCGATTGTGTTCTCCATGAGACATTAATCAGGAAGCTCCACTGTTACGGAATCCGGGACGCCTCGTTGAATCTTCTTACTTCTTACTTGAGTGATAAGATTCAGAGAGTCGATGTGAACGGTACAAGATCTCCCGGGTCTGTAGTCAAGATGGGGGTCCCCCAAGGCTCAATTTTAGGTCCATTTTTATTTCTAATTTATATTAATGACTTGCCGTACCTCATAAAGGATAAGCACGATATAGTGTTGTTTGCAGACGACACTTCACTTTTATTTAAACTCAAGCGTCAGCAGCTGGTTATTGACGATGTTAATAGTGCCATCGCAACTGTAGTTAACTGGTTTAATATTAATAATCTTCTGCTTAATGAGAAAAAAACCAAATGCATAAAGTTCACGTTACCACATGTTCGACAAGTGAACACTAGTGTGTCAATAAAGGGGAAAGAGTTGAAACCCGAAGATACCACTGTGTTCTTAGGCATAACTTTGGATGCGAAGCTACAGTGGGGCCCCCATATAGATAAACTGTCAAAAAAGCTTAGCTCTGCAGCATACGCCGTTAGAAAAATTGGTGGTTTAACTGATTTAGAGACAGCCCGTTTAGTATACTTTAGTTACTTTCATAGTGTGATGTCATACGGCATTCTGTTGTGGGGAAATGCCGCTGATATTCAGACAGTATTTGTATTACAAAAAAGGGCTGTTCGTGCAATTTATAAATTAAGTCCTAAACACTCCCTCAGAGACAAATTTAAAGAGATTAATATAATGACTGTGCCCTCTCAGTATATTTATGAAAATCTTTTGTATTAAAAAAAAAATAAAAAAAAATGAAATGTGTTTAACTTAAAATCTTTACAATTAAGTTGCCGGGGCTTCCCAGGAAGCAATCCGAAGATACTTGTGTTGGGAAAAGCCTCGCTCTCCCTCGATTTACAGATCGTTAAAAGTTACAAAAAAATGCACATAAAAATATAAATCTGTTTAAAAGATACAGTGATATCCATAACGTAAATACTAGGAACAAACACAATTTTGTCATTCCTAAAACCAGGCTCTAAAAAATAGGTGGTTCATTTAGATGCCAATGTATACGTTTTTATAATAAACTCCCTAGCCATATTCAAGACCTTAGTATGAATAAGTTTAAATTATTTATAAAACGTAAGCTATGCCAGAAAGCTTTTTACACAATTAAAGACTATCTTGAAGACAAAAAAGCTTGGGATTGAGCTGCTTCAATGATGTACATGGCCTAATGTTACATACCTTTTTAATTTTTAGAAATTAATTATTGTCTTTTTCTTTTTTTTTAAGCTCTGCCGTATACTTTTCTTTCATCTCGTTGGCAAATTTTGACATGAATGTTTACTTTATTTTTATTATTTTTGACATGAATACTCACTTTGTAAAGTATTATATTTTTTTTTTTATTATTATTTAACTCATTTTGTGAATATGGGGACCATGTGGGTTATTTTCTTCTTATTTTTCTCTTCTTTGAAATACTTCTTCTTCTTTGAAGTATTTTTAACGAGGTCTGGCAGTTTGAGTACTTAAATGCGGCCTACACAAATGTCCTTTCTTTGGCATGTTCGTCGGTTCGTTGAGCTCCTTTTTGGTTCTAAGTTGAGCTACTCGACTACTGACCAAAGCTTGCACTGACTGGACGGGTCCACTCAAATCTGTGTGGTTCTTTCCTCAAAAGACCATTTCAGACACTGATCTGCATGATCCTCATATCGTATTGTGAATGTGGGGACCATGCAGATCGCTATGATAGGGGTTCATTTCATGTTAGTCAACAATGTCTGGCAGTTTGAGATTTTTTTTTTCTGCGGCCTACCCAAATGTCTTTACTTTGGTATTGTTCGTCAAATCGTTGAGCTCCTTTAAGATCTAAATTTGAGCTCTATAATAACTGACAAATGCTTGCACTGTCTGGACAGGTCCACTCAAATCTGTATGGCACTTTCCTCAAAAGGCCACCTCAGACATTAACCTACATGGTTCTCGTATGATTTGACCAGTACAATTTGTATGGACTTCAAAAGAGACTGTGACCTCTGAGTTTGTTTCGGTGTTTCTTCTCAGGGTAGTCAGCTAGGAAATACCGGCCTCATCTAGCTTAAAATGACCAAAAAATATTGACGTGTAAAAGTGTTATGTTTAACCTACTTACAAAATAAATATCATTTATCATTTATCATTTATCCGTTGTGCGAAGATATTCTGACTGAATTAGTCAACCTAGCTCCGCCCAAATGTACAAAAGCCACCAGGGTGCTTCACAGGTTGAGCGGAGAGACCTCATTGGTCCGAGGACTTTTTCACGTCGGGAAGCCACGGCCTCGCTTCTAGGATGACGTAGCCGACTGATCCCTCGGCGACGAAGCAACCTCTGCAAATTGGGCTGTCTGTATCGCCTATGTTAGAGTACGTTCAGATGACAACCGCTCAACGCGCGTTGAACGCGCGCTAAATTTTTGTAAATTTTTGTAGGCGTTAAACGCGCGTTGCCGCGACCGCCATGGTTGAGTGCTCAGTAGAGTTCTTACATTAATCGAAGATGGACGTAGAAACAGTTTTAACGGTGATTCTATACCGACGGCAGAAACGACGCGACAGAAGACGGAGATATTGGGTCCACCCTAAGTTCCTATCTGAATAATCGCTATTTTTCATGTCCCTTATCGCAGGACGTTTCTCAATTTCATCTATAAATAATTCCGTATTAAAAGCTTCGGTTTCCATTTCGGACAATTTCTGGACGGCCTGATACTGAATACTATCCGCGTCGAAATCGCGCGCTCAAATAAACGGAAATACACTTCTGGACACATCTATTGGCCCACCTTGTATTTTCAGTTTCGTTTGGTCCTAGCTAAAATTTTATATTAGGTCGAGCAAAAAGTTTTTATGCAGTTTTGAACCTGGCACATTCACAATTTCATTCAATAGTCTTTTTTTGAATTTCGAACACAGAATTTAAAGAAACAAAAGACAATTTGGAGCCTGTTCGTTGATATCAAACAATCGAATACTAAGAAAACTTGGTTTTATTGGTTTACTTGGATTTAATTCTTGAAAAAGTGATTGATATCTTTGGTTTTGCAACAAACATTACTTATTCTTAACATTAAGGTGAGGTTCTATCAATAATCTATGGATACTTCACCTGAAGTCGCCGCCCAAGCTGTGGCACTTATTCAGGCCGGACACAGCGAAAGAAACGTGAGTGCTCAACTTAATTTAAGTCTACCTGCGGTCCGAAATGTTTATCGGAGGTACCTAGAGACTGGCGGCTTTGTTCGTCGCCAAGGAAGGCCACGATCTCGGGTCACAACTGAAAGGCAGGATCGATTCATCGTGACGACCAGCTTGAGAAATCGTCACTTTACCTCCATTGAGATACAAAACCAACTTCACGACTTCCACGGAGTATCTGTGAGCGCTCGAACTGTTCGGAGAAGGTTAAAAGAACGCGATATGGTACCACACAAGCCAGCTAATGGGCCCAAACTAACGCGAGCCCACCGAACAGCGCGCCTTCATTTCGCACGCAGTCATTTAAATTGGACACAGCAAGATTGGAGCCGTGTACTCTTTTCTGATGAGTCTAAAATTGTGTTACATGGCAATGATGGAAGGAAGAAGGTCTACCGACGTAAGGGAGAGCGTTTCGCACAATGCTGCTTTGAAGAGAGGGTTGCTTATGGCGGTGGCTCATGGACTGTCTGGGGTGGTATATCCGCGAGCGGCAAAACTCAACTTGAGGTTGTTACAGGACCACGGCTGCCAACATTAAATGCTGAAAGGTACAATCGTGAGTGCTTAGAACCTCACGTGATACCATACGCGGACTATGTGGGCCCAAATTTCCTTTTTATGCATGATAATGCAAGAGCCCATGCGGCCGGCATCGTCAGGGAATATCTTCGGGATGTGAACATCACAGTTATGGACTGGCCAGCCAGAAGCCCAGACATGAACCCCATTGAGCACATGTGGGACGAGCTAAAAAGACGTGTTAGGGCTCGTCAGCCAGTTGCCCAGACGATGCAGGAGTTGAAAACTGCCATAGAAGAGGAATGGGAGATGATCCCTCAAAATTTCATAGAGCGGTTGATAAACTCTATGCCTAATCGTATGAGAGCTGTGGTAGATGCCCATGGAGGCAACACGCGTTATTAAATTAAACCTTTATTTGATAAAACATGTTTTTTATTCAAAAATCAATTGCCTTTAACAAGGCGCATATCCGACTTGTTAGGCGTAGCTCCATGTCGTATGGTATTCTGAATTCAAATTTAAAACAATACGATCGAAAAAGATGGTAAAATGCATCAGGTTTAAAACTGCATCAACAGTTTTTGTTCAATCTAGCAAACATATTTCGGTAGGGGCCATCGAAACCTAAACTCTAAGGTGGGCCAATAGATGTGTCCAGAAGTGTATAAAAAACCGCTCAAAGCGCTCGTTATGCGCGCTGACAACAATCGAGCGCTGGCGCAGCGTTCAACGCGCGCTTTATTAAAACGCGCGTAAACATGTGTACGGCCTGAATCAAATGTATGTAGTTGTAAACAAGCGTTATCAAGACGCGCGTTGAGCGCTTGTCATCCGTACGTACCCTATTTTTGGAACGAAGTTCCTTATCGCGCGTTGTGAAAGGGGGCTAGACGGAAAAAATTCTTACGAAAAGTTGTCACGACTCTTTTTGCTATAGTAAGCTATTGTAAGCTGTGCGGCGTCGCATGTTTCTCTGTCTGTCTCTCTCTCTCTTATAGAAAGCAAGATATTTGTTAATAATAAAAAAAATATTTTTTCATGGTTTTCGGGGTCGCTAATAACGATTACCGGGTCAAAATCGAAATCCAAGATGGCGCCTATGAGATTTGCCAACTTTTCATCATGGGTGTCATTTTCATGGTTTTCGGGGTCGCTAATAACGGTTACCGGGTCAAAATCGAAATCCAAGATGGCGTAGACGAGATTTGCCAACTTTTCATCATGGGTGTCATTTTCGTGGTTTTCGGGGTCGCCAATAACGATTACCGGGTCAAAATCGAAATCAAAATGGCGCCCACGAGTTCTCACAACTTTTCATCATGGATGTCATTTTCATGGTTTTCGGGGTCGCTAATAACGATTACCGGGTCAAAATCGAAATCCAAGATGGCGCCCATGAGATTTGACAACTTTTCATCATGGGTGTCATTTTCATGGTTTTCGGGGTCGCTAATAACGATTACCGGGTAAAAATCGAAATCCAAGATGGCGCCCACGAGTTTTGATAACTTTTCGTCATGGATGTCATTTTAATGGTTTTCGAGGTCGCCGATAGTGAATTTTAATCCTAATGAATCTTGCCTCTTGACCTGAGGTGCACTTCAGTGACTGCTACTGAAACTTTTAGACGAGTTGCTTTTTATTAATAAGAATGTGTAGTGTATAAATTTTATTGGAAAGGAACTTCGTTCCATCCGGGTGTCCCTTGACACCTCTCAAGTTTTTTTTTTTTAAGGATGGGTAATCATCAAATGACCCCTTCCGCTCTGGGTGGAGCGGGAGGGAGTGTCAGACTTTTACTGACTAAAACCCATCCATGCTCCTCCTAGTGTCTTTTGCATTCCAGGGCGCGGTAACTCTTTCAAACAAAATCCATGACCCTAGAAGGCTCTGGCCCTAACGGGCCCCTACTCCAATGCTGACATCTCTTTGAGGCGCGCGTGGAACACAAAGCGCCGTCGGCCTGGGCCTGACTTTGATCGGACGGCGAGCCACCCAACGCTCGCCGTCCGCAGACCCGCACCTACGGTGGCCGGGAATCGCCCAGCGACTCCCGACGCCCGATGCGTCTCCCTATGCCGCAGCGGCTGGGGCGTGAGGGTTGTCTCTTCCTCACGCGGCCCGCCTCCTCCTTCACTAGCATTACTGCTTCGCAAAAGGAGGTGACCATGGACCACACGATCCCCGCATAGAGCTTCCGCAGGAGGCGTTTGAAGGCAGCCCCGGCCCGCTCCAGTCTGGGAGCCAAACGTCGGAAGTGTTCGACGAAGTTCCACTGGCTATCGAGAACGAGTCCCAGATACTTGATCGTTACACACGGAACACATTACCTAAAAAACCAGCATAATTGCGGCAATGCAAACGCATGCTAGGTAGGAACTGGGGCATCAGCTCCTATATAACCAACTAGCTATACACCACAGTTATCAGACCAATAGTTACATATGGCTCTCTAGTCTGGTGGCCCAGGGCAGATTTGAGTACGGCACAAAGAGACCTTGAAAAGCAGCAACGACTGTCCTGCGTGGCAATCACTAGCAGTATGAGAACAGCACCCTGCAGGCTATGCTGGGACTACCACCACTACATCTTATAGTAAGAGAGGAGGCAGCCCTAGCGGCCTTCAGGCTCAGCACATCAGGCACTTTACATACAGACTCCAGAATCAAGCACACACGCACCATGGAGGATGCTGTCAAGCGACAACCTATTATGTTATCACCGAATGACAAAGCACAAAAGACACACCATTTCCAGAGGCACTATAACATAGTGCTAACACAGGAACTGGATGACTACTCAGGTCCCAAAGAGTTAAGACAAGCATGACGGATCTAAGACAAGCACTGGAACTGGAGTTGGAGTCTACTCCAGCGACCTCAACATAAAAATATCCAGACCGCTACGAAACACAGAGCACGATGGGCCGGTATGCGGACGAAGAGTCCGCAGGGACTGAACGTACCCTTAGAGTGGTGTTTTTTTTTATGATGTATACCGTAATGATCCCTATGATTTGTACCACCTACCTATTTGTAGAAAATAGCTTCTGTTAATTAATTCCTTGCTAAAAAATATGCAAAATACAGCAATAACATATTATTAATATTTGAAAATATTAGGTTTGATAGGAATAAAAAAATAAGGAAATAAAAATATTTCAAAAATAATTATAGATTCTGAGATTCAAACTCACACCAAATCTTTCGATAGGCAGTCATTAAACAGACGGTCTATGAATTCTGTTGACAATTGATTAAATAGCCGATCTTATTTATGTCTTGGTTTTTGCACTGCTGAGCTACTTGAAAGTATACCGTGATGATGAATGTCGCTTTTATACTGCTGCTGGATATTAATGCCGGGGTTCCTCAGGGGTCGGTGCTCTCGGAAACATTGTTTTTGCTGCATATTAATGATCTGCTAAAACCCGGTACCATTGGGTATGCAGACGTAAGTACTGTTGCTGAGAGATACGTGTCCAACGCACGAGCTGGTGGGTCGCAGATCCGGTCTCTCCGAGAGGCTATGGTTGAGCGCTTGAACTTGTCCTTACAGGATGTCTCCGAGTGGGGCGATGCCAATCTGGTCAAGTTCAATGCTGTTAAGACCCAGGCGTGTCTTTTTTCCGCTAAAAGGAGCCAATTCCACCAAGCTCTATCTTTCCGAGGTGTAACCGTGCCGATAACCGACCAACTTGACCTTCTTGGTGTTACGTTGACATCTACCCTCAATTTTGGCACATTTATAGAGGCAAAGGCTCAAGTGGCTGCCAAAAAGTTGGGAATCCTAGCAAAGGTGCGACGGTACTTCACGCCGGAACAGCTGCTCAAACTTTATCAAGCGCAAGTTCGATCGTGTATGGATTACTGCTCGCATCTTTGGGACGGATCTACCAGATACCAGCTTGATGCCCTTGAGTCAATAGAGAAACGAGCCAAGAGGATCATCGGCAATGATAGGCTCGTCGAGTCGAAGCTCCAAAGCCTCGAGCATCGACGCCGAGTTGCTAGCCTGTCGGTTTTCTATCGGTTGCATTTTGGAGAGTGTGCAACGGAATTGCATAGTTTGATTCCGCCTAGCCCGTTCCGTCATCGGACCACAAGACGTGACGCGATGCGCCACCGGTACATGGTGGACATCCCACCCACACGCACAAGGCGTTTTGGGAATACATTGTAATGATCGATTTTATAATTCGCAAGGCCAATGCTAGATGGCGGTACTAGGCTCGCCATAGTATTTGCAACTAATTAGAAATTTGACAAATGACGGTGGCAGTAAAATAATTAGACAGGAGGTTGAGGATTTGGAAAAGAAAAGACAGAACAACTAACGGTTGCTCCGTAGATTAATCCGCATAATTTCTGGGAATAAATACCATTATCGTTTCGAAATAATTCTAGAACATAATATAACGTATTCTCGTTGGTGAATTATTGTGAATTTGTGTGCCAGTAGTGGAAGTAACGGGCTTGCGGAAACGCCCCTACCGTCCAGACATAATGTTTTATGCATTAAGGCCCGTATTAATAAACGGTCCTCAAAAACGTACTCAAGTGCGTTATCATTTGATACGTCATTATGACGTCATCAGCATCTCAAGATTATTGCTAATTAATAGACACATAAATACAGTATCTCAGGCCCGTATTAATAAACGGCCCTCAACTTACGTACTCAAGTGCGTTATCATTTGATACACCATTATGACGTCATCAACATCTCAAGATTATTGCTAATTAATAGACATATAAATACAGTATCTCAGTAACCAAGATCAGCATCTCACCTAGTTATACTTGATGGCTTGATCTCGTGAACGATGACGTCACATTGACCGAAGTTTTGAATGACACTTGTCTCATTTCGTTATTGCAATGTCATAAGATGTTAAACTTTTGATTGAAATACTTTTATTTCAATAAATCTTTACTTACTTATACTTTTATTTAATAAAAGTGTTCTATGATCTCGCGTTTGCTAAAATTGTTCCATAATGGAAAAGTTCTTTATAGAAATTTAAAAAAATATAAGGCTGTAGTGGAAAATAAGGACACCGACGATGGTGCGTCTCTGACGTTGTCTAACCCGAAATGATGCTGTTGCATAAAACCTTACAGTTAAAAGGACGGATATTTCCGGGGAAATAGGAAGACATCTGTTATTAATGATATTATATTTTACAAATGAGTTTTTGATCAATGATACTATTGTAGGTACAACACTGACTCTTGAACAAATCTGAATCGTTTTTTTTTAATTTTCTCTTGGTAAATCAAAAGGATTCGAAGCATCCCTTGTATAAACTTGGTAATCGAAAACGTAAAGGCCACAAAATATCGTCATAGTAGTCTATTTCATCGTAATAATTAATATTACTTAAAATATTTTCAAACTCCATGTTTCGCGCCACGCTAATCACACCTCAAGTCACGGACTGTCTGCACTCACGATATAGTATCTCAAGAACCCGCGCTCGTCGTATACTTAAGGGTCGAGTTTCGTTTATTAATCAGTCCATCACTCGGTTGATGACGTAAACGTAATCCGCAACTTGAGAACGTCAATAATTACGTTTATTAATACGATCAGGATCTCAACATTCATCTAGCCTAAGATCCGGCTTCAATTGATTCAACGACCCATCTTACGTTTTTTATTTATATAACAAATGAACAGCACATGATGGAAATGTTTTAAATCTTTATATAAGCACAGAGTGATTTGTTTCATTGTTTTACTGTTGTAAAACTGTAGTACTAATATTTTAATTAAAATACTAACATTGCTGTGCCCTAGCAGGGTCATGTATGATACCTTTAAACTATTTGTAACAACTTGTAAACTACATGAATGCAATAAATGATACTGATACTGATACTAATTTTGTAACGAACTAACTGAATCCATTGCAACATAGGGAACAACATATTCGCAACTGTACTTAGACAGTCGATTGGTCTCGCGGCATAACGACGGATCGGCATTCGTGAGCCTAAAGTTCGAGCCCGACCTCAAGAATTCTTTTTGCATTTTTTTTCTTCAAGAAAATACACTTCTGGACACATCTATTGGCCCACCTTGTATTTTCAGTTTCGTTTGGTCCTAGCTAAAATTTTATATTAGGTCGAGCAAAAAGTTTTTATGCAGTTTTGAACCTGGCACATTCACAATTTCATTCAATAGTCTTTTTTTGAATTTCGAACACAGAATTTAAAGAAACAAAAGACAATTTGGAGCCTGTTTGTTGATATCAAACAATCGAATACTAAGATAACTTGGTTTTATTGGTTTACTTGGATTTAATTCTTGAAAAAGTGATTGATATCTTTGGTTTTGCAACAAACATTACTTATTCTTAACATTAAGGTGAGGTTCTATCAATAATCTATGGATACTTCACCTGAAGTCGCCGCCCAAGCTGTGGCACTTATTCAGGCCGGACACAGCCAAAGAAACGTGAGTGCTCAACTTAATTTAAGTCGATCTGCGGTCCGAAATGTTTATCGGAGGTACCTAGAGACCGGCGGCTTTGTTCGTCGCCAAGGAAGGCCACGATCTCGGGTCACAACTGAAAGGCAGGATCGATTCATCGTGACGACCAGCTTGAGAAATCGTCACCTTACCTCCATTGAGATACAAAACCAACTTCGCGACTTCCACGGAGTATCTGTGAGCGCTCGAACTGTTCGGAGAAGGTTAAAAGAAGGCGATATGGTACCACACAAGCCAGCTAATGGGCCCAAACTAACGCGAGCCCACCGAACAGCGCGCCTTCATTTCGCACGCAGTCATTTAAATTGGACACAGCAAGATTGGAGCCGTGTACTCTTTTCTGATGAGTCTAAAATTGTGTTACATGGCAATGATGGAAGGAAGAAGGTCTACCGACGTAAGGGAGAGCGTTTCGCACAATGCTGCTTTGAAGAGAGGGTTGCTTATGGCGGTGGCTCATGGACTGTCTGGGGCGGTATATCCGCGAGCGGCAAAACTCAACTTGAGGTTGTTACAGGACCACGGCTGCCAACATTAAATGCTGAAAGGTACATTCGTGAGTGCTTAGAACCTCACGTGATACCATACGCGGACTATGCGGGCCCAAATTTCCTTTTTATGCATGATAATGCAAGAGCCCATGCGGCCGGCATCGTCAGGGAATATCTTCGGGATGTGAACATCACAGTTATGGACTGGCCAGCCAGAAGCCCAGATATGAACCCCATTGAGCACATGTGGGACGAGCTAAAAACACGTGTTAGGGCTCGTCAGCCAGTTGCCCAGACGATGCAGGAGTTGAAAACTGCCATAGAAGAGGAATGGGAGATGATCCCTCAAAATTTCATAGAGCGGTTGATAAACTCTATGCCTAATCGTATGAGAGCTGTGGTAGATGCCCATGGAGGCAACACGCGTTATTAAATTAAACCTTTATTTGATAAAACATGTTTTTTATTCAAAAATCAATTGCCTTTAACAAGGCGCATATCCGACTTGTTAGGCGTAGCTCCATGTCGTATGGTATTCTGAATTCAAATTTAAAACAATACGATCGAAAAAGATGGTAAAATGTATCAGGTTTAAAACTGCATCAACAGTTTTTGTTCAATCTAGAAATCATATTTCGGTAGGGGCCATTGAAACCTAAACTCTAAGGTGGGCCAATAGGTGTGTCCAGAAGTGTAGTTTGTTTTTATTTGTCTGCGTTTTGTTAATTTTTATTTTGTTTTTTTTGTAGCAATTTATTGCCCAGTGCGGTTGTTGTCAATCGATGACGACTTATAGTTATTAAGGTTTTAGTGTTAAGATTGCAGATTGGAAACATGCTCCATTAAATTCCGTGAACTAATGTTTATCTTTCATTAACCAGTTACTTTAGAACCCTGGTCATTACAACATTCATTGTGCGTACAGCTAAGGAGTGGAATTCCCTGCCGGGGTCTGTGTTTCCTGATAGTGAATAAGTTACTTCTAGGCAAGCGTGCTCCATCTTCGACCACATCGTCGCTTACCATCAAGTGAGAGAGTCAAGCGCTTGCCTATCAATAATTAAAAAAAAACAAAAATACCATCAACGTGAATTTATCATGCTAGACGTCTGAGAAACTCAACGGATAACAATTTCATGCCTTATTTTCTGAAAGTCATCTATTATTGTTGGTTGGATCATTAGTTCCAGAGATTACCCCCTACATACAAACTTAAAAATTTTACCTCTTTATAATATTAGTATAGATAGTATAGATAAAAACACCTGCTGTTACAGAATAGTTAACAGAAATAAGGCTTTATTGCTGATCCCCAATAGGTAATAGCGTAATAATTTGTAGCCTATGTGTAGCCCCGACCTCTTGTTAATATTCAAATTTGAATTAAATCTATTCAATAGTTTTTGCCTTTAGCCCGGACATACATACAGACATACAGATAAACAGAAAAAATTCTAAAATCGACTCTTTTGGCTTCGGTGTCGTTTGTAGAACACGCAGCAAATATTCTTTTAAAAAATACTTAATATACAGTTTTTGCTTTGTTAAGATTTTATTATAATTATGCATATATAACAAAAAGTGAAACAGAAAACTGAGTTCTCAATCTATTTGGAATAGTTTTAAATAATGATTGCCCTATAGGGCGAATAAATTAAAGTCAAAGTCAAAGCATTTATTTCAATTAGACCATTTACAGGTACTTTTGAATTGTCAAGGTCGGTCGGTCAAAAAGATGAAGCTATTTGCACGTTCCAAAGCGTAGATCTCTATGGAGAAGAACGTACAAGAAACTCCACGGACACTCTTTTGAAAATAATATTTTGTTACAAAATTATGGTTACATCATTCATTTTGAAATTATACATTTATGTAAATTATGTGTGTATCATGTGTGTAAATTATACGTATATATTAATGTAAATAAGTACTTTAATTTCAATTAGGTACTTTAATATTGGGGTTCGGATGTTAATAAAATAAAACCCTTTTCAATATACTTGCTCGAGAAAATGTAACACGTTGGATAGAGGTAACCATTGATTTTTTCTTATTGAGTAAAAAAATTGTTTACAAAATTGCAATTGTGAATTGCAATTTTGTAAACAATTTTTTCGCAATATTTTACAACCTCATGGCGTTCGCAACCCCGTTGAACTATGTACTCAAATATTAATGATCAATTTTGGGACAATAAACTCCATGACAAACTTACAAAGTTATCACACTTTTTAGGGCATTTTTAATAGAAATCAACAAATAATACTAAAGCCGATCCCTAAAATAATAATAATAGCAACTATCTCGGAGGTAAAAGAAAACTTTAATTTGTGCTAGTGGGCTTAAGGGTTTATACGAGTTTAATTCGCTTCACTAAAATCATTTAGTGAAGCAGAGTAGACGCTAACCTTGTGCCTAGTCTTCTCTGCACCACTACTGGGATTCCTAGTAAGGCAAAGCAGAATATTCTAGATTTTTGGAAAAATCAGCAAAATAAAAAAATACTTTCAAACATAGATTAGCGGCCCTAAAAAATAAATCTCGAAAGGAACCCTTGGTGCGCGTTTTCGACACGCGTTTGATCGGCATTGTTCATATAAAATACAAATTAATGTTGTGACATGAGCTAGTTTGATGTGTTAGTGAATGATAAATCATCACACCGCTATTGAAAAACGTGTTCGAACATAAGGTGGGGTAGGCCAAGGAATTTTGTTGGGACCGAACAACTTCGAGAAGGTGCTTGGAATATTAAAAATAGGTAATATTGTTTTGGTGTTTATTTTAGCTGAGTGTATTAGGCAAGCAGCGAAGGATATTTTGGGAGAGACAAAAGAAAGGGGAACAATAGAAAGGGATACATGGTGGTGGTCGACAGAAATTCAGAAAGTGTTGAAAGAAAAAAATAAGAAAATCAAGGAATGGCAGAGTGTAGAACTGGAAAACGTAAATTGGAAAGCTGAAAAAAAGATTTAGTATGATATTTCAAAGAAAAAAGCCAAGAAAGCCGTGGCTATAGCCAGAACAAAAGCCAATCGTACGAAACACTGGACAGTCCAGCTGGCCAAAAAGACCTATACCGAATTGCTAGAGCCAGAGAGAGAAAGGCGAAGGACGTTAGTCGGATAAAATGTGTAAAGGATGAAGCTGGAATGCTTCTATCGGAGAGTGAAAAGATTAAGGATAGATGGAAGGGCTATTTAGAAAGACTGATGAATGAGGAAAATACCTGGAGTGGTGTTTTAGAGAATAAACCAGTGAATGAGGGGTTAGTTAGTTCATGGCGGCAGTCTCAAAAATATTCTCAATGGCCTCAATTATTGTGACCACATTAATATTAATATTAATGGCTTCTCTAGTTCCATGCTCTTAGCTTACCCCTTCAATGGATATTGTCAATTTGTCTTCCAATTTTAGTGACAAGATAGAAGCCCAACAATGCTCGCTGTGGCGCTACTCTGCATCGCGTGCGCTGCATACTGGTGGTGGCGACAGAAAAGTGTGAGAGCTACGGAGCCGCCAAGCTTACCGGGAGGGTGGCCTCTTGTGGGGCATGCTCCGCGTCTCATCGCGGACAGTTGCAGTATGTATTTTTTGTCGAAGACCCTTAATGCGGGTTTTTGACAATCGTTTGATTGACATTTGGTAGCGCATGTCCATGAGCCCTACAGAGACTAGATAGGTATACAAACCGTGGTGGCACGGATGAGTCTTGCCCCAACACAGTATCATTTCAACGTGACGTGTCAAGTTCAAAGCTGCTAAGGGTCTTAGCAGCATTGAATTTGAACAGATTGGTATCAAGCACTCGGCCAAAGTCTCTGACCGGATAGACCTACCTCCCAGAAAATCTGCAATACTTCCACACAATCCGGTAGGCAGACCAAAAAAAGAAAGCCTACCAATAAGGCCAGACCCTGCCAAAGGCCTTCGAGATATCAAGAGACCGTAAGTGTCTTCCTGTGTTTTTCGTGGTCTCACTCTAAATGTGAATGGCACAGGTAAGCTAAAAGATCCCCAGTTGACCAATTTTGGCAAAAGCCGTAGTGTCGGTCATTAAGGATATCGTTAGCTTTCAGGTATGCCAGAAGCTTACCATTTAGCACGTGATCCATACTGTATAAGAGTAATTTGTTACAACACCTTCTTGCTAGACTTGGCAGCCCTGTTGAAACCTCTCTCTTTCTGACTCACGTCATTAGCTTTGCGCATAAAAGTATCGACCCATGCTGGGTACGCCACGTGTAACGCGCATCAGCACGATTGCACTCGGCACCAAACCATGGATGAGCTTTGCCAGACATTTTTACGTCAGAGAACGGAATCTAGAACTCCATTTTCTGCCGCAACAAATCCGTCACGGGGTCCCCGCATTACGAAGCATCAGGCGAAAAAAGCAAGGCTGCCAAGGATAACATACGAAGAAAGATCGCATGCCATCCCAATCTGCTGACCTGTATCGCCATACCCACCGGGTGCCTCTAGGGCTAGGATCGGGTGGAGAGTAAACGGAAACAGACTTCACCAGACGGTGCTCGGAACTATCTAGTGGAGAAGAAATTGACACCGAGTTGTGGTCTGGATTTGTCGTCAGCAGAAGGTCCAAGCAATTGGCTGTGTGCGAATCAACATCAGCACCCTCGTTGCCCCCTGGACCAGCTGGTTGAGATGTAACGCTAGCGCTAGCTTATGCGTCTCTTTTCTAGCATGATTTGTGCACTGGTACGGAAAAGTCACTCCTGATGGTGGACATTGAAGTCCCCCAGTAACGTCAATTGGGCAGAACGGTACCGCTGCTAGACCATATTCGCCACCTCACTGTGTTGTGTGGGCCAAATGTCTCCAAATCACGGCTGTGCGAATACTAGACACAGGTCTATATAATTTTATTCGGGCTTGTTTCCACTAGAATCCAAAGCGTTGAGAACCTGGAGTCCTCAACGTTGCGATAGCAGATGTCGTCCCGGGCGTACATATATACCCACGCGTGGTTTAATGGTGCTCCGGTGTAAACTCTGGGTAAGTCAGGTACGACGTCTGACGAACATCCGATCTGCGTCTCAGAAAGGAACAATAGCGCTGTTTTCTTAGTCTCCAGGTGGTGATGGACTGCGGCGAGATTTGAGTGCAGACCTCGTTTGATAAAGGTGCACTTTGTAAGATGGAGTGCTGCCGCTGTACAGTTTTTTTCATTTTGTCCCTTTGGGTTATGTGTGAGTGAAGGAGGGAGAGGAGAAGGAAGTGAAAAGAGGTTACTATGCTGCTAACTTTCAGGCACGCTCTGACAGGACGACATCATTGGGGGACAAGTCATGAGACTGTGGGGACGCCCGACCCACCTCGAATACGTCCATCGGGCCCTCTTGTCTGGTCGCCAACCAGCACGAAGGTGCATTCTGGGATTTTTCAACAGTTGGCGGGGCAGCCTTTTATGTGTGGCTAGCATAGTACTTGGGCCTCCAACTACCTGCGGATGGCCAGCGGCGCAACGTGCCTTGGATCCCGCTCCCGCCCGTGAGCGTTTACGTTCCAGGACCGCGGTAACTCTTTCGAACAACATCCGCAACCCTGGCAGGTTCTGGCCCTAACGGGCCCCTACTCCTATGCTGACATCTCTTTGAGGCGCGCGTGGAACACAACGTGCCATCGGCCCGAGCCTGGCTTTGATCGGACGGCGAGCCACCCAACCTACAGTGGCCAGGAATCGCCCAGCGACTCCCGACACCCGGTGCGTCTCCCTATGTTCCGGCAGCTGGGGCATGAAGTTTGTCTCTCCCTCACGCAGTCCGCCTCCTCCTTCACTGGCATTACTGCTTCGCAGCAAGTGGTGACGGCTTCCCATGCCTCCTCGCTCCAGACCATGGATTGAACCAGGGCCGGACGCGAGAGGTCGCCGCCGCCAATCGCCTCGAAGTAGACACGGCGGAGCATACGGTGGAGGTCTGGCCCGCTTGGGTGGAGACCCAAGTGGGGCAGACCTCCACCGTATGCTTCACCGTGTCCTCCGGGCGATCTTCACAGTGAAAACACCCGGGTGAGTCAGCCCTCAAACGAATACCGTTATATGCACCTCAAACGCCTTGAAGTTGCATCGCGATTCCAGCAGCTGCACTCTCGAATTGTAATTTATCTTTTGGTGCACGTTCTCCACGATGTTCTCCGGCTTAGTGGTGTAGTCTAGGCGAGAGATGTAACACCTAAAACCCACTAGTGTTTCTATAAATGCCCTTTGCGTTCCAGGGCTGCGGTGACTCTTTCAAAAAAATTCCGCAACCCTGGCAGGCACTGCCCCTAGCAGGCCCCGTCTATTATGCTGACATCTCTTTGAGGCGGTTGTGGAATACAACGCGCCGTAGACCCCGGTCTGGTCCTTATCGGACGGTGAGCCACCCATCGCTGGCCGTCGGCAGACCCGCATGTCACTTTTTCTGGACCGTATTACACTGAATTTACTAGAGACTTAACTTCGTATTGCTTTGAGAACTATTCAAAAAATGTAATTCTTTGATTTGCAGCTCTATGGAAACGAGTAAACGTTGTGGACCAAGAGATCACCGAGTTGGGAGGAGTCGTAAATGTCTATTTTGGTCCAAAAACTGCTTATGGTAAGTATTACAATTAATTAACTGGTGGTAGGTTTCGGCCGATGGCTTGTGACCACCCACTGGGCAAAGGCGTACTGCCAAGCGGCCTAGCCGTGTTCCGGTACGATGCTCAGTGTAGCCAATCCAGAGTAGTTGGGTCGAAATAGTTGTTCGTATGCAGGCAGACCAACCAGGCTCGCGCTGATTTGGGCGTATCGGGAGACTAGTCGCGGAGGGTAGTGGGATCCGAGGCACGGTGCGCCGCTGGCCGACCGCAGGTAGTTGGGGGCCCAAGTAGTGTGCTAGCCACACACGAAAGGCTGCCCCGCCAACTGTCGAAAAATCCCGGAATGCACCATCGTGCTGATTGGCGACCAGACGAGAGGGCCCGATGGACATTCCCGGGGGGACTCGGGCGTCCCCGCAGTCTCGTTTGCGTCAGTCAGTGGCGTTTTGGTCCTTGGCTAAGTCGGTTGAATCGAACTTCTGCCGCCCCTCACTACCACCACTGCTGAGACCTGATGGGTCGTTGGCCCATTCCGCTGAGGAAAAAGCGAACCTGTTTGCTTCTCTGTTTGCGGAAAATTCGCGTCTTGATCCTGGTGGCGCGAGGCCCCCTGCTTCTCCTGTTGGATGCGAGTCGAGTATGTCGAACATTCGCATTCATCAGAAGGACGTTCGTAGGGTATTGCGTAACCTAGACGTGAATAAGGCTAGTGGCCCCGACGAGATACCGGCAATTGTACTGAGGACCTGCGCGCCTGAGTTTTATCCGATCTTGACACGCCTATATCGCCTCTCGTTTGAGACTGGTAAGGTGCCGATGGCTTGGAAGCAAGCTAACGTGCAGCCCGTGCCCAAGAAAGGTAGTCGAGCTGACCCAGCAAATTATAGACCCATCTCAGTAACTTCCATACTCTGTAAGAGTATGGAACGCGTGCTGAATGGTAAGCTCCTGGCATACCTAGAAGCTAACGATATCCTTAGTGACCGACAATACGGCTTGCGCCGAAATCGGTCTGCTGGGGACCTTCTAGCGTATGCCAATCACATCTGGAGTGAGGCCATCGAGAAACACGGGGAAGCACTTGCGGTCTCTCTTGACATCTCGAAAGCCTTCGATAGGGTCTGGCACGAAAGCCTTATTGGTAAGCTTCCTTCCTTCGGTCTACCCGCCGGTTTATGTGATTGGATTGCAGATTTCCTGAGGGATCGGTCTATCCGAGTGGTCATAGATGGCTGCTCGTCTGGACTGCTGGATATTAATGCCGGGGTTCCTCAGGGGTCGGTGCTCTCGGCAACATTGTTTTTGCTGCATATTAATGATCTGCTAAAACCCGGTACCTTTGGGTATGCAGACGACAGAACTGTTGCTGAGAGATACGTGTCCAACGCACAAGCTGGTGGGTCGCAGATCCGGTCTCTCCGAGAGGCTATGGTTGAGCGCTTGAACTTGTCCTTACAGAATGTCTCCGAGTGGGGCGATGCCAATCTGGTCAAGTTCAATGCTGCTAAGACCCAAGCGTGTCTTTTTTCCGCTAAAAGGAGCCAATTCCACCCAGCTCCATCTTTCCGAGGTGTAACCGTGCCGATAACCGACCAACTTGACCTTCTTGGTGTTACGTTGACATCTACCCTCAATTTTGGCACATTTATAGAGGCAAAGGTTCAAGTGGCTGCCAAAAAGTTGGGAATCCTAGCAAAGGTGCGACGGTACTTCACGCCGGAACAGCTGCTCAAACTTTATCAAGCGCAAGTTCGATCGTGTATGGAGTACTGCTCGCATCTTTGGGACGGATCTGCCAGATACCAGCTTGATGCCCTTGAGTCAATAGAGAAACGAGCCAAGAGGATCATCGGCAATGATAGGCTCGTCGAGTCGAAGCTCCAAAGCCTCGAGCATCGACGCCGAGTTGCTAGCCTGTCGGTTTTCTATCGGTTGCATTTTGGAGAGTGTGCAACGGAATTACATAGTTTGATTCCGCCTAGCCCGTTCCATCATCGGACCACAAGACGTGACGCGATGCGCCACCGGTACATGGTGGACATCCCACCCACACGCACAAAGCGTTTTGGGAATACATTCATTGTGCGTACAGCTAAGGAGTGGAATTCCCTGCCGGGGTCTGTGTTTCCTGATAGCTACAACCTGGGAGCCTTTAAGTCAAGAGTGAATAGGTTACTTCTAGGCAAACGTGCTCCATCTGCGACCACATCGTCGCTTACCATCAGGTGAGATAGTGGTCAAGCGCTTGCCTATCAATAATTAAAAAAAAAACACAAAATATTATAGTTAATGAAACGTAGGTGCCCGTCTATATTTCCATGATATTTTAAATTGTAAATTGTAACTGGATTGTTCTTTTTTACAGTTTTGACTGACCCAGAGGACAGTAACACGGTAGCGAATTTATGCTTAGAAAAGGACACGTTTTACAGTTTCGGTAAACCATGGATAGGCAATGGTTTACTTACTGCAAGATGTGAGTTGTTTTTATGCTGATATTTTTGACTGATCACACATCACACACATTGTTGTTTCCCAAGTTTACTCCAACAATGTATGTCTGTCTGGAACAAATTTATTTCTTGTCTAGATGGGCGTTGATAGCTGCGACACAGTTATAAACTTTTGCAGCTATCATCGTTTTCTTTGTATTAGAGTCGAACTGTCTATGTTCCAAAATAAAACTTTTTACTTTTTACTTTTGTTCAATTTAATCTTTTAAAAATTGCAGAAACCTGAAGGTAGAGGATTAGTTTTCATTATTAATTAATCATGCTGAAGTCACGGTAATTTTATCTATCAGTATTCTATCTTCATATAAACAGTTGGAACGCGAGTCACACCTACGCCATCGAGTTCGGTATACTCTCGCTACACAACAGTTGCGAATGCGCCGCAGAAAGGAACGAAGGTTTTGTAAGCAGTAACCGTGCGATTTGTGAATATTTTATTCAAATAAGTACAAGTACTTACTTAATATGGCAAAGAACAATTAGAGGCTATGTTGTGCTGTTTTTGGTTGCTTGAATTCTTTAATAACGAAACCAGAAACAATTTTTGAATTACCTGGAGTTTTAGAGAGAGAATTACTTACAAGTTTTTTTTTTTAAATAAAAATTATAATATTTACTATCATAAAACTAGACGGCAAATCAAGTAGGTAGATGAAATTAAAATACTGTAGGCGGGCAGCCCTATCGCGTGTTTACATACCGCGCGGCTGTAGTTAATTATTTCAAGGACAGGGCTGAGTCACAATACTGATAGATAACATACCCATGTTAAGGTGTTGCCGTATATCTCAAATATATATTTATGTTCCATTCTTGAAAAATACTTATGACAAAATTTTATCAAAAAAAGTCTTTGGGATCACAAAGGTGAACTTAAATTCGATATTTCATTACAAATTAAGAATATATAATAAGTAAATAAAAAAATAAATAAATAAATAGAATATAAGTGGATTCATGAATTAAATTTTACAGATGCGATATGGAAGAATCATCGCAAACTCTTGAACCCAGCGTTCAGTCAGGTACTCTTGGACACGTTCATGGGCGTCTTTAATAGTCAGTCCAGGAAGCTCGTGAAAGACCTCGAGAAAGAGGCTGGAAAAGGCGACTTTAACCACTGGACATACACACGACACAACGCTTTAGAAACAATTTGCAGTAAGTTTGCATTTGTATTTTTCATTTACATCGTTCATGGTCACCAACTAGTATGGATGCTGATTTATAAACAAATTAAAAAATTTTACAAAAACTACAATCGATTTCCAAATAAGAATCACTACAAAGTATTATATTACTTTAATTTTAGAGGTCTATGTCTAAAACCGAAGTAAAAACCAAAAACACCGACATCCGACGTTATCATTGATACGTTTTTCATTACGAAAAATTACTACAGCTGGTCGACATTCAGAACAGAAGTAATACAGCCAGTGCCTTGCAAATTCCCAATTCTAGGAGGGGTCAAGCAATGACAGATATTGACTGTTTGTATATCATATCTGAGCGATTTTATCTAGCGACATCATTTTACTTTTCGACATACACGCGAACGAAGTCGCGGGCAACAGCTATAAAACAATAAACTCATGCTAAAATAGATAACCCCAAAAACATGGTTGACTTGTACACATCTCTTCACAACGTACCGGCTCTTGTTGCCCAACGGCAACAGCAGCCGGTACGTTATTTATTTATTATTTATTTATTTACAACTAACATCAACATGTTATGTTATGTATTCGTACAAACAAAAACAGACATGCGATTTTGGCAATCCCGGGAGATTTCCCATCATTTATTAAAGAGTTCCGTTGCCTATCAGCTCCAAAGTTATTTATCAGATCTTCACTTAATTGAAATGGGAAAAGAATTATCCAATTCGGTTGACAATTGGCAAAAATATCGCTGAACAAACATACAAAAGAAAAAAAATCTGACAAATTAAGAACCTCTTCGAGAGCCCTCGCGCACTATTACGCGTGGCGCGTGGAGGCGCAACGCCGAGGCGAAACTCCGCTGACGGAGCTCCGGCAAGAGATCATGGCGTTATAAAAACAGCGACTGTCGCAACCCAGCGCTGGGTACGCCACTATTGCGGCGGTAAGTCCCCTCTTTGAGGAGTGGCTGGAGAGGCAACACGGCGTCCTCACCTTCCGCCTGACGCAGGTATTGACCGGATCCGGTTGCTTCTGGCGGAACCTGTTTCGGCTTCGACGGGAGGACACGGCCGGGTGTGACACACACTGTCAGGATCGCCCGGTGGAAACGGTGGAGCATTCGGTGGAGGTCTACCCTACTTGGGCGGAGCACCGCCGTGTCCTCGTCGTGGTGATTGGCGGCGGCGACCTCTCGCTTCTGGCCTGATTCAATCCATGGTCTGGAGCCTTCGCTCCGGACCATGGATTGAGGCATGGGAAGCCGTCACCTCCTCCTGCAAAGCAGTAATGCTAATGAAGGAAGAGACGGGCCGCGTGAAGGAAAGATAACCCTTAGGCCCCAGCCGCCGCAACATAAGGAGACGCCCCGGGCGTCGGGAGTCGCAGGGCGATTCCCGGCCACGCACGGGCCTGCGGACGGCGAGCGTTGGGTGGCTCGCAGTCCGATCAAAGCCAACCCGGGTCGACGACGCGTTGTGTTCCACGCCCGCCTCAAAGAGATGTCAGTATAGTAGACCCATTAGGGTCAGAGCCTGTTAGGGTTGCGGATTTTGTTCGAAAGTGTCACCGCGGCCCAGTAACGCAAAGGGCACAAGAAGGAGCACGGATGGGTTTTAGTCAGTAAAAGTCTGACACTCCCTCCCGCTCCATTCAAAATGGAAGGAGTCATTTGATGATTTCCCTCCCAACCATAACAAAAAAAAGAACCTCCTCTTTTTTTTGGTCGGTTAAAAACTTTAATGAAATCAAAATTTAAACGGCTTGCTTTCGTTTATTTTTTTACTTTTATTAGTGAAACGAGAAGTCAAATAAATATTCATGAATTAAAGGTTTTCATTGTTTTCAGTGACCGCGTTGGGAGTCGATTTTACAGACTCCAACCTCAACAGCAAGTACGTACAAGCTCTGGAGCTGGTCTTTACAACGTTTGTAGAACGGTTTATAAAGTTTTGGTGGCACTACTCGAAGACTTTCGCATGGAGCAGGCTCAAGAAGAAGCAGGACGCTTGTCTGAAGATACTGCATAGTACGTCCAACACGGTACGAGGCAACAACCCACCTAGTTATGCTGAATTTTGTCAGGTGCAGGGACAAACCCTCTACCAACCAAATCTCCATCAACTTTCTGCCCCAATAATACAATCCCTTTCCTCTAACACGTCTATAACATTATTTATTGGTGTTACTTCAGTTAGTTAATTTTATAAATGTAAAAAAAAAATTGGTTGCAGGTCTTACAAAAAAGAAAAGCGCTGATCAATCAAAATATAAGCGCTGAAAGGAATGCAATACCAGGTAAAAACTCTTTACACTCCCATTTTAATGATATCAACGATCTTTCCAGATTCTAAACCAATATTTTCTTACTAAATAATTAATATTTTTGTTACTTTATTTTAGGAAGCAAGTTCAAACCCTTCATAGATTTACTCCTTGAGTTGTCAGCTGAGAAAGGAGTGTTTACTGACAAGGAGATCAGAGACCACGTGGACACTATACTCGTCGCCGGCCATGACACTTCGGCTAATGTTCTGATGTTTACCATGATGCTTTTGGGGTCCCATCCTGAAGTTCAGGAAAAAGCATTTACTGAGTGAGTAGAACCAGACCGATATTGATCTAACATCACTGTAGCGCGCGTCTTATGCGGCAGCGGTAACAACTACGCTGTATCATAACTTTTATTTCCACAATAATTTCAGGATAAAAGAAGTCCTGGGAGATAATAGAGACGTGAAGAAGACGGACTTGTCGAAGCTAGTGTACCTGGAGGCAGTTCTGAAGGAGAGCATGAGAGTCTTCACTATCGTGCCGATCATCGCCAGAAGACTTGATAAGGATATTAAGCTGAGTAAGTCTATATGATAAGACATGCCATTATTTTGGTCTGTCAACGCTAAATTTGCAGGAGCCATTCTGTTTCCTCCAGATTACGTGTGTAAAGACACGAAGGCCAGCCGTTATAAAGTTATGAATTATAATATATGTACTGCAATAGTGACCACTAAGGGTTTTGTTATACAAAGCGCCCCGGTAGTGTGGTGTCACGCCGCGCGACCGCGGCGCGAAATATATTTCGTTCCTTTTACGCCACATATTTTATTTTATCAGCGCCCTGTCCACATTGTATATCAAAACCCTGAAATTGTATGAATTTTTTCCAGTAGGTGAAGATATGTATCTTGAGCAAGCTTTATTCACACAGGATTTGAGTAATAACTCCTAAGCTAGTCCCAAATTATTTTCTTTCATTCTTTATAATAATTTGCTATTTCTTTACCTTCCTCGTTTCAGAGAATTGCACCCTCTCAGCCGGTGAGACCTGTATCCTGTTTCTGTTCGGGATCCACAAGCATCCAGTCTGGGGTAAAGACGTGAACGAGTTCAAGCCTGAACGGTGGTTGTCACCTGACTGTCCCAATGCATTCGCTGCGTTTGGTTTGGGAAAACGGCACTGTATTGGTATGGAATAACCTTAAAATTACATTTTCGATCAAAGATAAAAAAAATTTGTAAAAGTTCCAAATTACTTCTTTGCTTTGAACTAAAGTTATCATGTTGTCTAAAATTACCATGCTGGTTCAAAGGTACCAAAATTGACTGAATTGTTTTATTCCAGGTAAAGTCTACGCCATGATGTCGATGAAGACGACGCTAGCCCACGTGGTGAGGAGCTACAGGATCAAGGCTGATCTCACCAAGTTGCGGGTGAAGGCAGACGTGATGCTGAAGCCTGACGCGGGACATCACATCAGTATTGACAGGAGGACGCAGACATTTAAATAGACGATGGAAACATTACATTTGA
Source organism: Melanchra persicariae (assembly GCA_947386135.1). Lineage (NCBI taxonomy): Eukaryota > Metazoa > Arthropoda > Insecta > Lepidoptera > Noctuidae > Melanchra > Melanchra persicariae. The sequence continues at coordinate 1,124,862 of OX376666.1, read as the reverse complement.
GTCATATTACCTAAGTTTAATTGCTATTGTGTAAATACAATAAAAAAATATTATTATCTATTTAAGCTAGATATCATTATGATATCATTATGATATTGTAAAAATCTTATAAATGTGTTGCATAAAACGCTAGTTTGTAGAACGAAAATATTACAAAATTAATAAGGTCGAGTTATTATTTTTTTTTTCATTATAATAGGCGTAATGTCCGTTGGCTAGGAGTAATGAAACGTATTTTGATTCGTTCTTCGTGATCCAAAATCAAAACAAAAAATTAAGAAATGAGAGATTGAAAAATAATAATCAGCATTTAAAAAAATAGAAAAATGTAAATGTTAGAAATCATAGAAAAGTAATTAATATTCACAGTTCTTGTTTTAAAAAGTATCACCAATTAATTTTATCAAGGATATCTTGAGTTTATTGGCAGACAATGTAAATAAGTCCAATTCTCCAAAAACGTTAGTCAAGTTGTTTGTCGAAGAGGCACACGAACACCAGCGGTCTTCTTAGCGTGTCGATGGTAAACAGTGTTATTAAATTTTATGTTTGGCCTAGTACTCAGTAACATCATTCGCTGATACAGCCATTAGGTCCTTACATGTACAGTTGATACGGAACAAGACGCAAGGTAGGCCATGGACTGCAGAGAGACGTCACACAAACACTGAAGATCGGAGCCATCCGAGAAGCCCACCAAACATAAATCGTCGGTATTCATAAATATTCTTCTTGTTCTTAGAAGCTCGTAAGTTTATAAACAGTCACACGAAGAGGTAAATGGCTGAGTTATGCAGGTGAGAAAAACAGCCGTTCTATGGGTTAAGTAAAAAAATAAAATAAAGCATTGTTATTCAGCTGCATTCGTTTAGAGACCGACTGCTGAATCGACACAGTTGGTAAAAGGTAAATCAGGTCATGTTATGTTAACTCAAATTCCTCGCTGATGGTGGCACATTTGTTGGATCATTCAGTTCTCTTCAAAATGGTTGAGTTAAATGGTGCTGATACACGTTTCATGTTCGCGAACGGGTGCCTCCGCGCCCTCAGTTGAGACAGGACATATCTTAACTGCCACTGGCTTATTTTAATTTTTATATTTAGAATTGTTTTTTTTTTCTCGTTGTATGGTTCTCACATAAAGAAGCAACGTGGATACTGTAACCAGGATTTTATAAAACACAACATGACTAAGAGTGTCCGAGGAGTTTCTTGAATGTTCTTCTCTTATATCTGAAGAGAAGAACATTCAAGAAACTCCTCGGACACTTTGGAACGTGCAAATAGCTTCATGTTTTTGACTGACCGAAGTTGACAATTCAAAAGTTCCTGTAAATGATTTATCTGAAATAAATTCCTCAAATCATGAATCTATATAATTATGTGGACAATATCCACTGTTGGATAATATCCTCTTAGACTCCCATTCACTCTGTTGAGCGTGGGGTTTCGGCTAAAATAGCGAGCCTAAGCCTCTGCATAGTAGCACAGACGCTTCCAGGTCTCTTAACACGGGGTAAGGTGGAGTGACGTCACTATTCCGAGGAATCGCGCGTTGGGAAGCCACCACAATCACTTGTAATAAATTAAATGACAGAATAATTGAAACGTTATACGGAATAGCGATTCGTCACTGTGAATCACACAGTCTTTGGCTCGTACTTATTTGTAATTTCTGGCGAATCCAACAATACCTTGAGAATTAATACTGTGAAAAATTTAGTAGGTACTTGAACTTGGAATAATTTTAAATAAAGATTGACATAAAGTTCAAATAAATTAATTTCATTGTGATTAGGTAATTTTGATTACCATAATTTTGGGATTCGAACGAGTCAAATGTGTCTGTGAGTTAATAAAGGTTTATTTGCCCTAAGTTAGCGAAAAGAAGAAGAAAGTTCAAATTCCAATTCCAGCCTCTATTTTTAAAGTTTTTTTATGTAATACAATCCCACAGTAATCATTTCCATCAAATAAATGGGCCTCATTGGACCTTAGTTAAAACTTCCAAAATGCCAAAACTGTGAGTGTGTGCGATTATTTAAACATGTCGAAGTGAACACTTCGTCGGGGTTCACGACAGGTGAGTTGTCAAACCATACAAATAAGATGAAATGACAGCTCAGCCGGTCGATTCTGTCGACATCTCACGGCGTTCACCTAGGCGGAGTGAACGACAATAGAGCTGTCATTCCATCTTATTTGTATGGTTTGACAACTCACCCGTCGTGCGCCCCGCTCGGGTGTTCACTTCAATATGTTTACAGAATCGCACTGCTGTTGTCGTTCACTCAGATGTCGACAGAATCGACCGGCTGTGCAATCCATATATTGAGTTCTAGGTGCCACCCGCGGCTCCGCCCGCGTGAATGTCGAAAATTATCCCAAGAGAACATACTCCCAGGATGAAAAGTATCCTATGTGGACTATATTCTACCTCTGAACCAAATTTCATTAATATCTATTAAGTAGTTTTGCGTGAAAGAGTAACAATCCATACCTACATCCATACATACAAACTTTTGGCTAAATCACTTTCTTTGGAGAAATAAGCCTACAGAGTTGTTACTTTAACATCTACTGGGAATTGATCATTTCCCTTAGGGATTTGATCAAAACCCCAATAGTATCATTTCCCTGTGACACATAAAAATCAATTGTTGTTCGTGAGTCTTGCTAAAAGTCTACGGCATGGCCGATTTAAATATTAGTTTATGTTTTGTTCTCCTCAAAATTGGGGTGGTTTCAATTAGACAGAAAGTGTAACAATCAAATCAATTAAAGGTACAAAGTGCACCAGGGTTCAAGGAGACGATTCCAGACAATTTGATACAGCTCTGGGTGGGAGTCCATACAAAAGTGGCCATTCTCCTTTTACGGACGCCGAGACTACTAAGGCAATAGGAAAGTGTAGCTTGCAGTCAAACTCAGTCGTCCAATTCCGATTGATAATTCCACAAAATGATGATGAACTTTATAAAGCAACTGTAGAATCGGTCAAGTTCCTTATTAAAAGGATATTGGAAATTTTTTTTTCAAGTGCTGACGAACTTATTACCATATTTTTCTCATGTGGAAGCAATTTTAATGACCCTCCAGCTGTCAAATGTCATCCGACACCGGGGCACTTCTTCATCGAAAGGACATTGACGTCATTACCGTACCAGATTTACAAGAGGGCTGCAACAGGGTTGCGGACGAAGAGGAATTATTCCTCGCGCAATAACATGGCTTTTCTTCAATTTTACTAACTATAGATTTACGGTCCAAAAAAATTAAATACCGAACCCTCGGTGAGCGACTTACACCTGCCCAGCCGTCTTTGTTTAAAATACAAATTAATGGTGTGACGTGTGACGTGAATCAGATTATGCTGGTGATTTGACAATTTGTTTAGTTGCAAATGTGCTCATATTAACATCGAGTCAAGCAAATAGTAATCATTAGTGCCAGTGATTGATAAACAAATACATCGTCTTTGAAAGACGTGTTATAAAATAAGGAGGGGCATGCCGAATAGTATTTGCGACAATCGGGAAACTTCAAGACATAAACCAATATTAGACAGAGGTAATTTTTTGGTGTGTTTATTTAGGTGCATATTTCTAGTTTCAAGCGTTAATGCTATGAGAATACATAATATTTATAACTAGCTGCTACCCGCGACTTCGTCCGCGTAGAATCCTGTTTTTATTCTGGTTAATTTATCTTTTTTTGGTATATATTTGTCTCCCATCACAGGCAGTTGTAAAATAAATAAATAAATTGTAGGAAGATAGTAGAGTAAGAAGTCTAAATAGTAATTTTGTTTGTTTCATCATCATCATATTAGCCGAAAGACGTTCACTACTGGACATAGGCCTACCCCAAGTTTCGCCACAACAAATTGATTAATAAATTACATCAAAACACTTTTTTTTGTTTTAAGTGGAACTTATAATGTCTTAAAAAAGTGATTATTTATATCTAAGAAAACTGTAAATTTAAAAAATATGTTATTCTTATTTATCAATACAATAAAAAAGAAATCCAAACCAATGTTTTGACAATTCAACTCCGTTTTCCATAGATGTGATGTGCGGTGTGCGTTTGACCTCATTTTAAGAATTGCCGGGTTAAGATTCTCCGCGGAAGAATGATTTTGAAGAATGACAATTTATTACAATCTTTATCACCAGGTGCGCGTTTTACATTTCCTGAGCTTAATAAGCTACGGTAACGCTAAGATGGGCCATTTATTATTATAACACCCACGGACAGGTGGCGAAGCCCTGTGACAGTGGAGCTTCTAAGACAAAAAGAGTTGAGTTAGCTCGGGTGATCTTGTGTTCTTAAAAACTCTTGTACAAAAAAATAAATACAACCGACTTCCAAATAAAAAAACAACTACAAATTATAAAAAAACTTTAATTTTGGAAGTCAGTGTTGAATTACGAAGAAACAACCAACAACACCGACTATTTTTAATTTAATCTACACATAACTGTGTAGATTTTTTTAGTAAAAGTATTTTTTATTCCTCACACCAAACAACACTACTGAAATGATGAAATTTTCTTCTAACTATTTGGATTTAGAAACCAAACTACTAAAACGATTCAGCTGAATCTCGAGAAGTATATCCTTTCACACAAAAAAAATCAAATTGGTTCATATATGTCGGAGTTATGAGGTAACAAACATAAAAAATAAAAAAGTTGTACATGTGTTTTAGTTAGTACCTAATGTTCATTTTATGTTATTATCGGTGTACAATAAAGAATATAATAAAATAAATAAAAAAGCAACCTAATTGAGAATTTCCTCCTTGTTTAGAAGTCGGTTAAAAACTTACAATTGTTTCGATCTATATGTTACCGGTTCTAATGAAATCAAGAGTGGATTTCACCACTGAAACTGAACGCGATCAGTAGGTACATCTAAAGTGCGTTCAAGAGCTGTCAGTGTAAATATCGCGTTGTTACATTGGTGAAATTGGCCCTAAGAATCAATTTGATTAATTAGTTTGACGAGTAGCACCAGTCGTGTGACGTTCTGTTTTGTTATATACAGGGTGTAAGAGACAGCCCTCCGCAGGCGCATGGGTGCATTAAGTTCCTTATTTTGAATCATATTCCACCGGAATTTTTCTGAGAAAAATTTTCATGTTTTTTTGCCGTTTTTCAGTTACTTTTCCTTTCTTTCAGTGTAAAATTGCATTCCTTGAACGCAACACTCCATTTTTATAAATACAGTTAAAATAAAAAAAACTTGAGAGGTGTCAAGGGACACCCGGATGAAACCAAGTTCCTTTCGATTAATAATTAATTAATAATTGAGAAAAAAAAAATTATTACAATTCCTTCACTAATAATTAGTGAAGGAATTGTAATATTTTTTTTTAAGTTATACGCACGGCTTACAACTATAGCAAAAAGTGTGGTTACAACTTTTATTCTTCATTTTTCCGCCTAGCCCCCTTTCGCTACGCGCGATAAGGAACTTCGTAAAACCATGAAAATGACACCTATGATGAAAAGTTGTCAAATCTCTTGGGCGCCATATTGGATTTCGATTTTGACCCAGTAATCGTTATTGGCGACCCCGAAAACTATGAAAATGACACCCATGATGAAAAGTTGTCAAATCTCGTGGGCGCCATCTTGGATTTCGACTTTGTCCCAGTAATCGTTAGTGGCGACCCCGAAAACCATGAAAATGACACCCATGATGAAAAGTTGTCAAACCTTGTGGGCGCAATCTTGGATTTCGATTTTGACCCGGTAATCGTTATTGGCGACCCCGAAAACCATGAAAATGACACCCATGATGAAAAGTTGTCAAATCTCGTGGGCGCCATCTTGGATTTCGATTTTGACCCGGTAATCGTTATTGGCGACCCCGGAAACCATGAAAATGACAACCATGATGAAAAGTTGTCAAATCTCGTGGGGGCGCCACCTTGGATTTCGATTTTGACCCGGTAATCGTTATTGGTGATCCCGAAAACCACGAAAATAACACCCATGATGAAAAGTTGTCAAATCTCGTGGGGGCGCCACCTTGGATTTCGATTTTGACCCGGTAATCGTTATTGGTGATCCCGTAAACCACGAAAATGACACCCATGATGAAAAGTTGGCAAATCTCGTCTAATAAAAATAAATTAAACATCTTCTAAACCTACAGACTAACACTTAAAAGTATCTTTAATCGAACAGTGCGTCCTGACAGAGTGGTAAAGGATTGCTGAATGACAGCTGGCTCCGGCGCTGGTGATGTTAGAGGCGCTGGCCGTGGCGGAGATGGAAAGCTTATTGGTTTCTGTGAGGTTGACGTGGGTTTCAAGCGATCTTTCGTACTGCACCTATCTACTGGGCCCACTGAAAAGAAAGAAAGAAAGAAAATTAGTTTATTTGGCACACACAGATACACACAATGTAGGTACAAACAAGAATAATATTAATTTTAAAACAAAACATTGTGTGCCCCGCGGCTGCGCCAAATAGGTCCAGTTCAGCAAAATGCCAGACAACTATTATAAGCGCTGCCTGACGCTGGTTTTCAACTGAACCTTATGTTGATGTGTACGGATGTAAACCAGTTTTGTTAGGTGGTAAAAATACAGGTAAATATATTTTTCAACACATTTGCTCAAAAAATGCATTTACGAAGCCTGTATGCATTGTTCGAAAGTTAAAAATTATGCACCACACAATGGAGCGTGCGGCAAAGTAGGTACTCTCACCTAAGTACATATTTTACCGCAAACTCCGTTGTATAGCGCCGTGCGTATTCTTTACGGTTTTTTTTTAATTTCCATAAAAATTAATAAGAATTCCACCAAGGAGTTTCACATCACGATAATTAATAAGCTAAATAATCGAACCTCCTTGGAAGCGCTTTTGCTGTATACGTTTGTCTCATTTTAATATTATAGAGAAAATGAGAGAAGTTAAATAAAAAAAATAAAGTATGAGGTTCTAATTTTCACCACGCGCATGTGGCGCCCTTTGCAAATTCGCGCCATTTTCATATTAGAAACGTCAAAGATTGTTGCGACTTTCCGACTGATTTCTAGAGACAAAAAGTGTGTTTCATTACTTATTGTAATGTTTTCTCGCAAATGTGTCGAAAAACGTTGTATGACACACGTGCGGATTTGGTTTTTACAAACTCGTGACCAAAGACTACAATAGTATACTGGCTATAGACAGGCAACTCTGCCTTATTTTTTAATATTAGGAAGTGGTCGAACTCAGCGCCATCTAGTTTTCCGGTAAGGGAACTAACTTATATAAGTAAATGTATAGGTTGGTAGGTGTGTATAGCTACTGTCCGATCCTTTATGATATTAGGTAGAGAGATGAGTGTATTCGCTATAATATACTACAAACATACATACTACATAAAGGAAAAAAAACCACAGAATTAAATATTAAACCATTTTGTTTAAAAAAACATCACACATATACAATAAAATTTTGTGTTCGCCTTTTTCGTCCCATATAATTAAGGTAGTGCCGATTAGCCTTTTCTTTCATTGAATCGTTAACATCCCAAAAGTTTATTTTGCCAGTGAGAACATTATTGATATCTTTGCACCAGATGTTTACAACAGCAACACACACAACACAACACAACACGAACGTACGAACGAATTGTGACGCGGCTCAACAACATGGAGAAACGAAAGCTCAACTCAACCTGCAGATGCACTAGCGAAACAACAAAAACTCTATTGCAAAAGGAAAATAAATGCGCACGAGTAGTTACACTCTCACGCAGCCATTTGCAATTCAAGTGTGGCCATTCAAAAACAAACTTTTGCACGTTTAAATACCAAAATATAACTTCTTCACTATTAAAGCTCATAATAAAAACCTCCTATTATTTTTATATAAGAAGATCATGAAATTATATTATTTTTTTGATTAATGTTATAAAGTAACTCCCAGAAGAAAAATTATATATTTAACCGTGGCAACACCGCAATTAGTTTCCCTTTACTAAAAACTAGATGGCGCTGTTTTCAATAAAAAAATGGAATTATAATTTTGTTCTAAGTTGCCATAGCATGCTCGTGACTATGGTAAGCCCTCGACTTCGTCTCGTGCTTACATTCGTCTACTCGTTTGTAAAAACCAACTTACCGCACTTATATCATAAATAACTATTATGTTAATGTGTTTTAAACGATAGATAATAATTTGGTGTGTGGTGATAGATAATGTGTCGGTAAATAAAAAAGGAAAGAAAACAATTGAAAAAAAAACAAGCAGAAGTGTCACCCAATTACATAAAAAATAAAAGTAAATGTAATCCACGCAAAAAAGCGTTCGGCAGCACACACAGAAAACCGGTTTCGAGCGATTCCCAACCCCGACACACTGGACACGAATAGTCGGTGCAGTGGTGCGCGGCTGTGCGCGTTACATAACCAGTATGCCATGAGCAGCCAACAAAATAGGCCGATTCCAAGCTGCGTTAAATATTAAAATGTTGTATTCATACTCGGGTAGTTTGAGAACTATTGTGATCAGATTAAGTACGTGCATTTTTACGTTGTCACAGAGGTGACTCAAAGTGAAATATGGATACCTATAGACAGAAGGAAAGTAGGTAAGTGTTACTCTTCAATAAAAAATAGATAGATAGATAGATAAATAGACAATAAAAAAGAACTATAATTAAGTAGCCATTCTTTTTTTTTTTCTTGTAGTCAGTCGTGGGTCATAATAATTTGCCGTGCCACAAATATCGCTGCACTACAGGGAGGTTGATGGCGACCACGACACCGGACGCAAGTACTGATTTGCAAGTAGGCCAAGCACATGAGGTGAGTAATCATCTACACATGACAATCAGCCAAGTAAGAGATGGAATTACAAAAATATGAAATAACACGTCCTTTTCAACCCACAGGCCTCCCATCTTCGAAGGAAAGCAGGTGTCGAGGATGGATGATGCAGCAGCCCGCGACCGCGGGCATCAGGTCACGAGGGAGTTTTGTTAAAAAATGTTAACCACCCGCATATTATATCTATGTATAAAGTCTTTTATATTTAGGTGCAACATATTCTATAAATCGATACACACACACACATACAGAATACTTTTCACTGTTTCATCGATAACCTGAAGATGGCTGAAGATTTACGGTGGATTTACAGACTTATATTGAACCAGCTATTAGGTCCTGAAGAATATTTTGTTACAAATAATTTCTACTTGTCTAGTGTTCACATAATTATGAATTTTACAAATAAAAATATTAAAGGCTTACACGGAAAGTGGCCGCTGAGATGCTACAGATAAAAAAAAACTTATTTATAGTCATAACCTCTTTAATATTGGCATTGTAGGTATTTGAAAAATTTAATGTTAATATTGCGAATGTATTACCTAAACATTGATGTTACGTATGTATGTCATGAGATTGTTTGGAAATCTAAACAAACAAAAACACCAAAGAAAATCAAAACCTACAAAAACACCTGCATACGGCGGGGTTCGAACGCACGTAAAAGAAAATGGGGCTCTATAATACATTGAATCTCACCAATGCACAGTACCTAATTCAATATTATAAATGGGAATTGAACCCATTTCTAGCTATTCTAGCGATACCTAGTTCAAGGGTATATTTTGTAAGAAACCAATAAAAACATGATAATGATAAATGATATTTATTTTGTACGTGGGTAGGTTGTAAATAACATTTTTAGACGTTAATCTTTTCGGTCTTTTTAAAGTAGATGAGGCCAGTGTTTCCTAGCTGACTACCCTGAGAAGAAACACCGAAACAAACTCAGAGGTCAAAGTCTCTTTTGAAGTCCATACAATTAATTGTACTGGTCAAATCATATGAGAAACAATGATGGTTTAAACAACAAGATCACACGAGTTACATTCTTTGGTACAAATTTATATGGGACAGAACCTTTAGATATTATTCTATATTACAAATAGATAAATGTTTTATACTTAGATTTTGGGTCAGTACCTAATAACAGGTACATAATGCCCTATAGTTACATTTTACACAGAAATACATAGAATAGTTAAGGAAGTAAATACTCATCTTTATAGAATTGGTGCAGCTTCTGCTTCACAAGTCACCCAGGTCTGTACCGTCGGACAGTTAGCTCAGCAAGTCCTTGGATAATTTGGCCAGAGCTTTCGCAGTACAGCGTACCAACTCACGTTTGGCTTACCAGCCAGAGTTTCCACGTTAGTGTACTATCTCCTTGTGGCGAGGATCTCAATGGCAGCTTAATAGTTACGGCAGACACCAGAGGTTCTTTCCGTTAAACAGCTAGCACAATGAGTCCGCCCATCTATCGGTTACATGCCTTTTTATAGTCTAAGAAATCCCAAAGGTGGTGCCACCTTTTTCAACCAATCACAGAGCGTCTTAAGTTTTGGCTGAACCGCTCCGGGCCCGACATGTGAAAATTCCCAAACAAAAAATAAATCTTATGTTATAGGTAAATAAACATTAAATTCGCGATTAATTCGCGACACACCGGTGTGTCGCCGGGGCCGGAGCGGTGAATATCTATTATAGTAGCTAATAATAAACAAAACTTATGTAATAGAACTTTTTTAAAACTTGAATGAGATAGTTTAGCAATATGGCCATTGTTTATTTATAGTTTATAAGTAATATCTGATGAGTTTTTAGTATCTACCAATTGCAGCTCGCCATTACAGTTTTTGGCTTAAAATCGTTAAAGTCACAATTTGGTACATCGAAATTGCAATGTGAAATCTAAGAAATATTAAAGTATCATTCTGTTAATCATTTCGTTATCAATTCAAAACGTTAAAGTAAATAAACATTAGTTTTGATTACGTAAACTGCAAATCAATGGATTGGACTCTAGTCTATTAAGTTACAATATTTCTTATTCTGCCTTATAAGACTAATTCTTTTAACTGTTTTACAACATTAATTAACAGTTATTTTCCTATAAATGTGAACAATCTTACACACGCATCACTAAGTGGAAGTCCGGTCATTAATCGCCTTGGCTGATTTCACTTGTTAAAACAATTCATAATTGGCGTTCCTATCAGTACAGAGGTTACCAATTTCTACGATTTAAATCATGCCGTAAAATTTATCTTTAAATGCCCGTAACTGTTTCTCCTGGCCACCAGTTTAATTGAAACAAAGACTAAATGTTGCTTAGAGCTAACCCACATGTAACTGTACAGTCTCCAAGTAAATCTGTACACTATTTTCAGAGATTAGCGTTAACAGACAGACAGACAGACGAGAAAATCTGAAAAATCTTCTTTTGTGCAGTATGTTCCTTTTTTATCGTCCCCAACCCATTTTTGGTAAATTTATTTAATGTACAGACATAAACTTTCTACTGTTTTATTATATGTATATAGATTAGAATCAACTGTATGAGCTCACAATTTTGAACCAATTAATACAACTAGGTTTATCTAGAAAGAAAAGAAAGAAAGAAAGAACTTACTGCTGTACTGTTCTTTTCAGGAACGCTATTCATTACTCTGCTCGCGACTTTGTCTGCGTAGATTTTATTAGAATTGAGTTCAAAGTGACTTTAAAAATGTTAATATTTGCCAGCGGCTTTATCCGGTAATTCTTATATGATTCTTCTGATCTTCTGGTGGTTGGTGAGTTTTTATCACTCATGATGGTTCTAGCACCTGAAATACTTCTTCATGATTCTGGTCTCCTGGTTGATTGTCAATCTTTACCGCTCATGTATACCTACAGCTGCGGAAATAAACTAAATAATCAGCCTAGACGAAAATCTGACAGTAAATTTTCAGCATAACTGTACTTAAACAATAGGTAATTCTGCTATTACGATGTTCTGCTAATTGGACGATTTGCGAATAGGTTGTTTTGCTAATAAGAGGCCCCCTCAACAGAGACTGCCATTTTGATAATAGTTTTCCCTTCTGTTGTATTTTCATTTCAGTTACATGGTAGAAGCTGAACAATGCTGGCTGAGGCACTACTCTGCATCGCGTGCGCTGTGTACTGGTGGTGGCGACAAAACAATGTTAGAGCCACGGAGCCGCCAAGCTTACCGGGAGGGTGGCCTCTTGTGGGACATGCTCCACGTCTCATTGCGGACAGCTGCAGTATGTAATTTTTGATTAAATCTGTCGGGCACGTCACTGACCCAGGAAATCCAAAGTCCAAAGTCCAAAGACTTGCCAAAGAGTATCGTGTTACCCAGCTGAATCCGGTTTGACTGGAAGCTGACCCCAATATAGTGTAAAAGTACCGCACTGTAGGTATGTGCCAGACCCAGTTCTCGAAAAAGACAACATGGCGTTGTATTGGGATCGATCTACCATAATTGACAAAACTATTATTGCCAATAAGCTAGACATAATGGTGATAGATCGACTAGAACGTCGCACAATGATTGCTGATATAGATAAGCTGATACGTATGAGGACGGGTCGCTTAGACGTACGGACAATTGAAAGACTCGCTGGCTCGCAACGCACTGTCTATTCAGTTCAAGTTCAACATAGCGCCACAATATAAATATGGACAGTAGGGAAATTACTGCCTACAAACGCTCGATACGGCACACTCACACAAACATGCACACCGACGAGACTCCTAAGGTAACTTCGCGGGACTCGCAGTAGCAAGTGCCGCGTTAAGACGAGTGGTCACGTTTAACTTTTTATTTTTGAAAATGCCAGGAAAGTATTGCGTAGTATACGGCTGTTTGAACTCGGCTTCATCAAAACTATTGCTAGAGCGAGTGCGAGCTATTGTATTTAAAACTTCCTGCTGATATTGAAAGGTAAGAATGATTTCTAGTTATTGTTATTTATTCGTTATCGAATTAGGCGTATAAGTCTGTGTGATCGATCATAATGAATTCGTGAACTTACTTCTAAATCATGAATGCGGCGGTTTTGAGGGTATTTTAAGCTGATAGTGCAATAGTGATAGTGGTAACAATAAGTACATCCAAGATGGCGACTGCAATAGGTATTTTTATCAATATTTTCGTCATGGGTGTCGTTTTCATGGTTTTCGAGGGTGTTGAAGCCGATAGTGCTGTCAAAATGTGAATCCAAGATGGCGGCTGCAATTGGTATCAATTTTTTCGTCATGGGTGTCGTTTTCATGGTTTTCGAGGGTGTTGAAGCCGATAGTGCTGTCATAACGTGAATCCAAGATGGCGGCTGCAAAAGGTACCTTTCAATTTTTTCGTCATGGGTGTGTGTATTTTTTTATGTAATGGGTTTTTTAATTACTAGATATCACACGCATTTTCGGATTGAAACGCGGTACGGCACGAACCGTACCGCGTACGGTTCGTAGCCGCCCATATGGACCGTCCAACTCCAACCGCGGCTCGCGTACGCTCCCGCTAAAACTTGTAAAAGGTTCCGCCGTAATGACAAAGTTAAAGATCTTTAGTTCTACAAGTTGTTGTGTGTTAATATTAAATTGATTTCCATGTTTAAACTATCGTCTTTTGCTGAGGTTAACCGACGCCATGAGATTACCTATTTAAATTATGTTTGTAAGCTATTTATTCAAATTCGATTGATTGATCACTACAGAACAAAAATGTAAAAAAAATATATCAAAAACATTAAAAGTGACAACCCTATTGCTTCAATAGAGCGTAGGTAATTATGTTCTCAACTAGGCTTAGTTTCCGTACTGTCCATATTTATACTGTGATAGCGCGGCGTGGCGCGCGGAGAGGGCGCGCAGGGAGGGGCGCGGTACACATACATAACATTCCTCCCTCTATTATAAAACTAGGGAACACAATCTTAAACCTTATTACTTAATTAACACTGCGATATAACAACATTTAAAAATACTTTTTAAAACAAGCTTTTTAAGCTAACTAAGAATCTTTATGTGGCCTGCGAGGTTGTTTACATGTGGGACTCTCTCATGTCATAGTAGATGTATGTATTTGTAGCAGTAATTGTACCGATAGTCATGTCGGCCGATAACATAGTAGCAAAGAGCCACCACCAACATCTACAATGCGATTCTGTCAGCATCTGACCGTGTAAACTCAGTCAGCATGAAGTGAACTGTCATTCCATCTTATTTGTATGGTTTTACAACTCTCTTCATACTCACTCTGCCTTAGTTTACACAGTGAGATGTTGACAGAATAGACCGGCTGAGGAGATTCTCGTTGTACAATTGGATTTAGGAATTGATCCAGAAAACAATACTCCAGGACACTGCGCGTGTTGTTATTTTTTGTAATATTATTATAAGAATTATTCATCAAAGATGTTACTTCTTCTTTCCAGCACTATGGAACTTATTAAATGTTATAGACCAAGAGATCAGCGAGTCGGGAGGAGTCGTAAGAGTCAATTTTGGGCCAAAAACTGCTTATAGTAAGTATTTTTGTTAGGAAGCAACACAAAAATAGCCAGAAAATCTGTGAAAAATGTTAGATGATAGACTGGTCATTCGTGTAGATCTTAAAAAGCGTTGGCACTAACACGCTGCCCTGAGGGAGACCGTTTTTTTGCCTTCGCCATCTACTCTTGGTCGACTGGAAGCATACCTGGATGTCGTGGCTGTGCAGGAGTTCACTTAAAATGCGCACAAAGGCCTGATATTTTGTTATTATGTATAAAACTACTTGACAAAGATGTCAAGTAGTCTTTAAATTTTGATGTTTATGGTGTCGTAAGCTGCCGAGAGGTCGAGGAATACAAGTGTTGGTTATTTTTATTTTTTTAAACGCAGAAAAAGTTGGGATAGGAATCATTTTAGACTAGCGCAGATTAAATTCATGCTGTTAGCTTTTTTAATTATTTTTTTTAACTGTTACTTTTAGTTTCGTCTTTTCATTCTTTCTTTTTTTTTGCTTTTAAACCATGGTATTCCTATATGTTTTCTAGTAATCTATAAATATATTTTTTTTGCAGTGGTAACTGATCCAGAGGACTGTCTTACCATTGCGACCAACTGCATGGAAAAAGACTCGTATTACAGCTTTGCTAAACCATTTATAGGCAATGGTTTAGTCACTGCGAGATGTGAGTTGCTTATATATGCTATTATTTATTATTTTTAAAGATAACAGCACTACCAAATTGTTCAATTTCATCTACTCAAACCATGGCAGAAGCCTTGACATAGAGGACAGGGTTTACCATTATTATTTCACTATGTTAAGGTGTTGCTGTGTTATCGAAGACACCTTGTTCACTTCTTGAAGTAGATAACAAAGTTCCTAGCAAAAATATCATGTACCTAATAAAAAATGCAGTGGATAAAAATTGCAAAAATTTCATCAGAACCATTTCGAAAATTAAGTCGAAATTAAGACTGTTGAATAAACGGTTAAACAAAACCAAAGCAGAAACATTTCCACGAAAAGAGTTTAACAAAAGTAGTGTCTTTTGTTAACCATATCACCAAACATAATACCCAAACATGATTCGTAAGAATACTGTAAAAGTAATTTAAATTTCTCAGATGCGATATGGAAGAATCATCGTAAGCTCCTGAACCCAGCATTCAGTCAAATACTCTTGGACACTTTCATAGGCATCTTTAATAGTCAGTCCAGGAAGCTGGTGAAAGACTTCGAGAAAGAGGCTGGAAAAGGTCTCTTTGATCACTGGACATACACAAGACACAATGCTTTAGAGACAATTTGTAGTAAGTATGCAATACTGGGTAATTTTTTTTCCAGTGCGCAAACTTTGAGAACCACTTCTGCCCATGTAAATGAACAACTTTCCCCAAGAAAGCCATAGTCAATTCCTAAAAAAAAAATTGAGTCTCCCATACAAATTGTGGTCAGTTGATGAGAATTTTGTATGGGAATTTCAAATTTTTTTTTAGGAATTGACTATGGCTTTCTTCGGGAAAGTTGTTCATTTACATGGGCAGAAGTGGTTCTCAAAGTTTGCGCACTGGAAAAAAAGTTATCCAGTATATTGCGCTTAACTTTTACAGAATTGGAATTATCTGACTGGAACGCGCTCCGTAACCGTCATATTACTGTCCGTAGTTTTTCGTTTATAAATTCAATATCAGTTGCCAATTCATTTATTTTGTCGTAAAAACTCATATAAAGTGAAGTTGAACAGTCTCCCTATATTATAAGATCGTTCACATAGTGTTTTAAAGATAAACAAAGTGATAGTATTTAACATTAAAAGTGCCATATCACAGTGTCTGTTCGCGAGTGTATGGAATCCTAACCGTTATGCGCACAGTGTAAAGTACAAAATCCTGCTAGCGTGCATTCACCACTGCCATTTCGACGAGGCAGTTGACGTTTGCGTTTCGTTATAGGTAACCAAAACGGACGGTGCGGTCCACCACGGTGCAATATAAATACACTGTGTAGTGATGGGTGGCGCCACCCCGAACAAACTGTCATTTATATAGTGAGCAACGATTTAATAATAATTATTTATGCCTCGAACTGTTCGTACCCCTCCAAAGACGGCAGATGATGCCAATATACCGCATGTTCAGTCTGAGCCGGACATACAAAAGGCGCTCTTAGACACTCCCGATCAATCTACTGTCCCTCATAGACAGCAGAAGCGACCCCGTATTGATAGCCCACCTTCTACTGAGCCCGCAAATTCTTCATCTCATGAGTTACTGGGGACCATTCGCTGCGAAATAAGGATTGCTGTGACAACCGAAATCTCAGCATCACTTAAAGCATGTATTGCTACAGAATTAAGCGTATTCAAAGATACCCTAGAACTCATAAAAAACTCGAAACATCGGTTCAATTTATGAGCAACAAGTTCGATCATTTGAAAAGTGAACTTGACACCTGTAAGGATACGGACACACATATACAAAAAGAAAATGAGGTACTCAAAAAGTCCATGATAGATTTGTCTACCAGAGTGAATATGCTTGAACAAAACTCACGTCAGCAAAATATAGAAGTCAACGGAGTGCCGGAAAATAAATCTGAGAATCTGGTTAAGACTGTTATGCAACTTGGAAGTGCTGTCTCAAGCACCTTAAGAGAGGCCAAAATTGTTTCGGCTGTACGGGTCAGAAAACTAAATCCCCAAAACAGCAATCCTCGAACCGTGATTGTTAAATTGAACAGTACAGCTGTTGTCCGAGACGAAATGTTAACATCTGTGATGCACTTTAACAAAGAACACCCAGAAAATAAGCTAAACTCGAGTCTTCTAGGCTATGGTGGCTCCAAGAAACCAATATTCGTATCCGAACATCTCTCTCCTCTAAATAAAGAAATCCACGCAGCAACCCGAAAAGCAGCACGCTACAAAGGCTACAAGTATGTATGGGTGCGAGATGGACGCATCCTTATTCGTAAAGCGGATGGAACACCTGCCAAACAAGTACGCAGCCTCGAAGCAATTGCGTTGCTTTAGTCCGTAGCTCAATATGCATGCTCGCACAAAACCGTGTACTAAAACTTTTGCTATCAATATATACTATCAAAATTTTAGAGGAATGAGAACTAAAGTGAACAACATTATGCTTAATGCGTGTAGCCAAAACTATGACATAATCATAGGGACAGAAACATGGCTCGACGACAGTATCAGCGACGGAGAAATACTCGACTGTAGGTACAACCTATACTGCAGGGACAGAGCTTCGACGACTGCAAAGAAGAGCAAAGGCGGAGGCGTGCTAATAGCCGTTCTGAAGACTATTGAATCTGTTCGCATGTCCCAATATGAGACAGACTCAGAAAACTTATGGGTGAGACTGAAGGTTACAAGTGAGAAAAAGGTTCACCACCTGAACATTTGTGCTGTTTATCTTCCACCGCCTGTACAGCAACAGACACTTGAGTTGTTCTTGGACAAGGTGACCTCCGTTATCGACGCGACTGGAAACCAAATATTAATAGCTGGCGATTTCAATCTTGGATTCATTAAATGGGACCTGGACCCATCTGGAACTCAAAGTACGTCCACTTCACCAAGTAACTATAATAACCGACTAGGCTACGCGCTTATAGACTGTTTGTCCCTAAATAATAACGAACAATTAAACCCCGTCAGAAATCAACTTGATAAAACTCTTGATTTAATATTGTGTAACTTTACGGGCGGATTTGTTCATAAATGTAAAACACCCCTTTCGGTTGTAGACTCTCATCGTCCACCATTAGAGATTGTTTTATGAAATATTTATTTTACCCCACTAAAATGCAAACGTACTGTGAGATTCAATTATCACAATGCAAACTATACACTGTTAAATGAGTGAATAAAGCAAATTAATTGGAATACATGAGTGCGCGAAGTCACGAATCATCATCACATAATTAACGAGATCGTGCCAAAAACAAAGAAAACACTAGGTATTTATCCTCCTTGGTTCCCGAGGGCTCTAAAAGCCGCCGCCGCCGCCGCCGCTATTAAATTAGAAAGAAAAGCTTAGACAACGGTTTAAAAAATACAAAAACCCCTGCGATAACTACGAATATAGATTGTTAGGTGAAAGAGCTAACACTATGATTAAAACTAGTTATAATGACTACGTGGAGAGGATCGAGACGGGCATAGCACAAAATCCCAAAGTGTTTTGGTAATTCGTGAAAGCAAAACGATCCAAGGCCAATTATATACCGTCTCAGATGAAACTCGGTAATCCAATAGCCATTACTGGAGACGAAGTCTGCGAACTCTTTGCAGCTCATTTTTCCTCAACTTTCATCTCATCAGACTACACATTACATTCTTCATTGCAAGAAGATCACAGTCAAGTATCCACAAAAAAGCTTAAGTCGGGTCACGTTCTCTGAAAAAGATGTTTTTAAAGCCCTTAAAAAACTAAATGTATGCAAGGGTCCAGGACCGGATGGTTTGCCTCCATTATTTGTTAAACACTGTCCAAGTAGCTTAGCCCTACCGCTTCAAATAATATTGAACCACTCAAAACAGCAGAATTCCCTTCCAAATGGAAGGACGCCAACGTAGTGCCCATCTTCAAAAAAGGCGAAGTAACAATATCAAGAATTATCGGCCAATATCCATTTTATCAGTGTTTTCAAAAGTCTTAGAATCCTTGATGTGTCCTTTTCTGACATCGCATTTCAAAATAGATCTTGCTTTCCAACAGCATGGATTCTGCACACAAAGTCCACCACGACTAATTTATATCACCCTTTATATCAACGATCTCAGTAGACTTATTGACTATCGCACACAAGTTGACTCCATTTACACAGATTTTAGCAGTGCCTTTGACAAGGTAGACCACAAGATCCTACTCCAAAAACTTTCAAACCTCGGCCATGCCTATATTCGGCCAGCTTCTCTAGTGGTTCAAATCCTATCTATAAACAAAAAGTCGTAGTGAAGGGGCACCACTCACACTTTTATTACTCCACTTCTGGAGTTCCACAAGGCTCTCATATGGGTCCTATATTGTTCCTAGTATTCGTTAACGATAACGTTAACTGCATTAAGCACAGTGAATGTTCATTTTTTGCAGACGACGTCAAGTTTCACAAACAAATAAACTCAACCAGTGGTATATCCTTACTGCAAGAAGACTTAAACTCAATCCAGAACTAGTGTTTACAAAACAGGATGACTCTTAACGTTGAAAAGTGACACCACATGACCTTCACTAAGAAACGAAATACAATTAAATCTTCGTATTCTCTGAACGGTCTTACACTGCAAAAGCTTAACACAATTCGCGATCTGGGAGTCTGGCTCGACAGTCAGCTAACTTTCATCCCAGACGTAGACAATATAGTCCATAAGGCAACTAAAATGTTTGGATTTCTGAAGCGTATCTGCCACGACTTTAAGTCCATACGCACCCTTAAACTTCTCTACGTCACTCTCGTTAGAAGTGTACTGGATAACGCATTACAGATGTTTGGAATCCCACGTATAAGGTACATATAAATCGGTTAGAACGTGTCCAAAGAGGCTTTACTAGGTTTCTGCGGTACAAGTCGAACAGCTGTCCCAACATAGCTACTTATCCTGAAAGGTTAAGTCAATTTAAATTAACAACCCTTGAAAAACGCAGAAAAACTATGGACCAAATTATGATGTTCAAAATTGTCAATGGTCTGATTGACGTTCCTAAACTTTTGGATGACATAAATATCTCCGTCCCCCGTTGTAGTCAATCAAGGCCCGACCGCAGATTGGATTGGTTCTTACGATGTGGAGCTCGAACAAACCTCGGACGAACAGCACCATTGAACCGTTTGATGAGGACGTATAATGAAAGCCACTCTTGTACCAATAGCATTGACATCTTCTCCAACACCTTGGCTCAATTTCGAAGAGATCTTCTACAACACCTCGCTAATTAATAGAGTTTTATTCCCTCACATATTTTTTGTTTTGTCTTATCTGTCTTATAATTTATTACTTTTTATATTTTTTTTTTCTTAATCGATTCAATATTTTATTTTATTATGTTTTTTTTTAATTTTCTTAATTCAATCAATTAATTTAATTAGTTCAATTTATTTAATTAATTTAGGTATATTAAATATCAAGTGTGTGTGTGCAGTACACACCTTTAAGTGAAGAGTTCACTGTACATAATATTATTATAAACTATGATATAATTTTTTTTGTAAATGTTTGTGTGAACTATTCGTTGGAGTGCCATATTAATAAATAATAATAATAAAAATACAGAAAAAATGGATACATGTCTCGAAAAACTATTAATTTGATAATTATAACAAGCAAGTTTTAAGAACAGATTGAGTTAGGAATTCCTTGACATAAATGTTTTCTTCATCCACCTCATCCCGGCATTAAATAATAATATTTTCAGTGACCGCGTTGGGAGTAGATTTTACCGACCCAAACCTGAACAGCAAGTACGTAAAAGCTCTGGAGGTATTCTTTAATACTCTAATGGAACGGTTCGTAAAGTTCTGGTGGCATCACTCCAAGAACTTCGCATGGAGCAAGCTCAAGAAAAAGCAGGATGCTTGTCTGAAGATACTGCATAATATGTCAAACACGGTAAGCAAAACGCATCTGTGCATCAGGTACTTTAAACCATTTCATTTATTGATTTTCCTGTAATATGAGAATAATAACACCATCCTTTTTTTTTCAAAGCTTTATTCTTGCTCAAAATGTAGTGTTAGTATAACTTTTAGAAAAAAGTAAAATCGGCTTTCAAATTTAAAAAAAATCACTATAAAGTACAAATTCAAAAGTCGGTGTTAACCCTAGAAAGATACCTAAACTACGTCGCATCGACGTGCCTACATAATAATTTTAATAAGGTATAATTGCAAGATCTACAATTTTAGTCGGACCCATTTTTATGATAAAACTTACCGTTTGGCTGAAAAACGCAATAAAAATATATTTGCAAACTTTGACCTTGAATATGTTTTTTGCAAATGGATCGATAGGGACTTTTCACATTTCATTTATTGGTGTTCTGAACATTCGTACTTCTCAGCTCCATGCGAATTTTTGTAACCTTGCACGTCTAACTTGATCTGGCTACATTTAAAAATGTTTCTAACATTTTTTGTATGTTGAAGTGTTCTCTACCCATATTATGTACATGTTAGAATGTGCGCCACAACTAAACAAAAATAAATAAATTATAAATTAAATTATTATGTAAAGGGTATAGCCCCTTTACATAATAATTTTAACTGACTAAAATCGGCTCACACGTCGAAACAACGTGTGGTTATCTTTCCTGTAATATAAAACAAGGCTATCTTTAGTGATGTGATGTGATTTAAAAAAATAAGAAACAGAACCGACCGGAAGCGGCGACTTCCGAAATTAAAGTTATTTTGTAGTGTTTTTATTTGGAAGTCCGTTTTATTTATTTGTGATAACTTTATAATTGAAAGGTTTTCACAATACCTAAGCCCTTTCATATGATTTGACACAAGCGCAGTAAACAAAAACTTTCCTTTTTTATTTTAATGTTGTAAATCCTCCAAAAGTGACCCACGCTAATTTCATTTATTTACTCAACGTATCTGTGAGTCACAGAAGTGCAAATGTGTACGAAAGGAGGCGGGCGAAAGTTCATAGAAAGTTGGGCCTGACGTTACAGCAACAATTACTGCATTATTTTGTTTGGATAATATTACCATTTAAAAAAAAAAATCAAAAACATACAACTTTTACATGGGAGAAAATAAATATGGGGTGTTATTAGTTTGTACAAAAACAACTTTGTTGCATCTTTCCAAATTTACAAACTCTCAGTGCTCTTACGTTATACTTTAAGAAAATAATAATCAGACTTTATTGTAGACTCGCCCACCCACTTAGCCCGAAGGATCGAACAGAAGTGGGCAGGGCGTATCGCGGGTTAGCCGATGAATGCGAAACGCACAGGACCGATTGTTGCAGCGACACTTGGTTCAGCAGTGGACGTCCTGATACAAAATGATGGGTATTTCTATCAGCTCTCAGCTCTCACCCAGCAACTATGACATGAGAGCTCGAGCTCTTGAAATCTGGAATAATAATATTATCATTAGCCTGAATCTGAGAAAGATAGTAACTGGCGAAATGCAGATATATTACCCTCCTCTGCCCCATCCTTTCGTGGCATACGTGTCTGATTATATTACATTACCATACAGTACTTTATTAGGCAGAGACCGTGGCTAAATAATAACAGCCATATGGATCAATCGTCAAGGTTAAGCAACGCTTGTCAGGGTCGGCTTGTGGATGGGTGAGCATCTTAATATACCGAGATTCCTCCGTGCCTTTGAAAACACATTAAGCCGTTGGTCTCGGCTATCATCTGTAAATCTTTGGCAGTCGTTACGGATTGTCAGAAGCCAGAAAATCTGACTGCCACTGTTTACAAAACCAAACCTAGCCGAACTCATTATCAAAGTGTCTTTCTGAATCCATGTGTATTAATAGTTCTTGCTGGTAATGTGGTGACATTAACATTATAATTATAATAATGAGCTTTCCTACAATGTCAATTATCCTATTGTTGTTTAATTAAATTGATCAAATCTTTATGTAAGCCTAATTATAAAAAAGACTAGCTTCAGTACCCAAAAGATTTTGTGGTATCTTGTAGTCTTTTGTACAAACAGATATCTTTAAATAAAAATATCAATCTTGCTTTGAATTTATATGAAGGAGAGGTATTAAAGTGATAGATAGAAGAATATTATTAAAGTAAGGATCACTCCTTACTTTAATAATATTCTTCTATCTATCACTTAGTAAAGAGCTTCAGCAATATTATAATCATTGAAGTTCTTGACTTTAGATATCTCTTATATATCTACCACAATGTGAACTTGTAATGAAATAAACTACTTACCACTTCAGGTGCAAACCATTGTTGCCTGAAAGAATGCCCTCCTCTTCCATTTGATGTAATCATAGAAGGATTACGCCGCCAAGTAGCTATGCCGCAGTTGATACAATTATGACGTTGACGTTGAAGAAATGCGTGCGTTCGTCAAAGTAATAATCGTCAGAATCCTTATACTTTATACGTAGCCAAAGTCACAAAATAATGTGTAATAATCGAATAATTAAAGCACACGAAAACACAAACGAAAATCAAACGAAGCAAAACGAATGATTTGTTTTGTTTACTTTGTTTGACGTCAGATGTGACATTAACATAAGTTCCACTTTATTGCCAGTATGAAAAATATGATAATCGATTGTGAAATCGACCCGTAAATCAATTCATTCAATTTATTTTTACGGT
Organism: Melanchra persicariae; assembly: GCA_947386135.1. Classification (NCBI taxonomy): domain Eukaryota; kingdom Metazoa; phylum Arthropoda; class Insecta; order Lepidoptera; family Noctuidae; genus Melanchra; species Melanchra persicariae. The sequence continues at coordinate 1,101,176 of OX376666.1, read as the reverse complement.
GTTCTAGAAACGTTGATGACAAGTGTCACTAATAAGCCAATATTCAAAAAGTATTTAAAACATATCTACAGACGAAAACACTGAATCACTGTTATTGCTTGATTTTTTTTATTAACATGATTCGATCGATTACCTTATTTCATTTGGCAACATTGATAAAAAGTGAAAATAAAGGAAATCAGTAATATTTTGATTGATTAATTAATTTCTTATCCTACGATAGAACGGCTTAATATTTTATGATTTAATATAAAAAATCTTGAAAGTAATATTGCTAAATGTTTCATCTGTGTAACGTCCAGGCCCAAATCCGCCCGCCTCCGTAGGTATATCGCTTTAGTATGTTCGAGTGATCCTATAGGAGTTCCGCTTTTCATACAGACGTTTGGAAACCCTGAAAATTTATGTATAAAATTCGTTACAGGTTCTACAAAGAAGGAAATCGCAGATTTATCGAAATTTAAACGCTGAAAGAAATGCAATACCAGGTGAAGGCTTATACAATCCCATCAACGAGTTTTTCTGATACCAATATTTCCTTATTAAATATAAATTTTGTTATTTTCTTTTAGGAACCAAATTCAAACCCTTCATAGATCTACTCCTTGAGCTGTCAGCTGAGAAAGGAGTGTTTACCGACAAGGAGATCAGAGATCACGTGGACACTATACTCGCCGCCGGCCATGACACTTCGGCTAATGTTCTCATGTTTACCATGATACTGTTGGGGTCTCACCCTGAGGTTCAGGAAAAAGCATTTGCTGAGTAAGTTCTAATCAAAACCGATATCGATCTAGCAGCACTGAATTGGCGGGCTGCTAGACGTACCACCTTGCTTCACGCAAGTGAAACTGGTCACAGCGGCAATAGCCACTGGCCACGATATCTAGCAAACTTATGCGCGGAGAGTACGGTAACTGTCGTTTTGTCGGTTTTTGGGGTGACAGACTCCGCTGTCCGTCCGTCTGTCACCAGGCTGTATCTCATGAACCTTGATAGCTAGACAGTTAAAATTTTCAGAGATGATGTATTTCTGTTGCCGCTATAATAACAAAAACAGAATAAAATAAATATTTAAGTGGGGCTCCCATACACCAACGTGCTTTTTTTGCCGTTTTTTTATGGATAATGGTACGGAACCCTTCATGTGCGAGTCCGACTCGCACTTGGCCAGTTTTTATTTATACAATCATTACAGAATACAAGAGGTTCTGGGAAAAGATAAAGACGTGGAGAAGACGGACCTATCGAAGCTGGTGTACTTAGAGGCAATTCTAAAGGAAAGCCTTAGAGTCCTCACCATCGTACCGTTCATCGGCAGAAGACTTGATAAAGACATTAAGCTAAGTAAGTCGATACAATAAGGTATGATGTTTGATTTTCAACACCAGACTTACAGGTACCATTCCATGTATTTCCTCTAGGTCTAGATCAAGCGAACGTACGAAAGACTTCTCAATGCCATTATTCCAGGAAGCAGTGATTGTTTAATATTCCTTATTCTTATATAATACGCACAAAACATACAAATACAATAGGATAGGTTGTCTTGCAGCAAACCTCAGTGTGGTTGATAGATTTGCAAATGGGTAGGTCCAATCCATCATCTGTCTAGCCTTTTCCCAACTATATTGGGGTCGGCTCCCAGTCAAACCGGATACAAACGCAAATGAGTACAGCCGGTCGATTCTGTCAACATCTCACGATGTATACCTAGGTGGAGTGAACGACAAGTGAGCTGTCATTCCATCTTACTTGTATGGTTTGACAAAACACCCGTCGTGCACCTCGCCCAAGTGTTCACTTCGACATGTTTACACCCTGTCAATTCTGTAAACATGTCGAAGCGAAGTCTTGGGTGAAGAGATCACGAAGTGCGCTGTCATTATATCTTGTTTGTGTGGTTTGACAGCTCGCATGTTGTTCACTTCACCTAAGTTTTCACTGCGACGTGTTTACAGAATCGCACTGCTGAATCGCACTGCTGTATACATAATTAATTTCTTTTGTCATGACAAAATTATTATGAAAGTGCAAAAAAAACCAATCATAGTTCTTTTGGGATGAAAACCTGATGGGTTGTATCGTCTTGGGCGAGCCTAAATCTGTGGTTGCACTCAAAACCTCATTCATTACTCCTAAAGTAGCCCTAATTTGGCTTGAGATTCAATTCGACTATTGACAATAATTATGATGCATGTTTGTCCTTCTAATGCATCTACTATTTTAACTTTATCTTCCTCTTTCAGAGAACTGCACCCTCTCAGCCGGTGAGACCTGCATGCTGCTTCTTTTCGGGATCCACAAGCATCCAGTCTGGGGTCCAGACGTGAACGAGTTCAAGCCTGAACGCTGGCTGGCACCTGACTGCCCCAACGCGTTTGCTGCTTTTGGTTTGGGGAAACGGAATTGCATTGGTATGTCAGTAATTATATTTTCAAGCTAACATCTTCCCATTGCAACTTGCAGATTATTTTCTTTTAGGTTCCATGTATTACTATGGACGACTCATTTGTTAACATGGGGACTACAAGTAGTTGCAACTTACTGCCAAGGGATGATATTGAAGTCTTGGGGCAAACTCCGGATAATCATTTAAACTAGTTCATAAGACAACAGAAGATACCAGTAACAGAATAGTTATGCCTTCCAACAACAAAGTATCTTCTTGCTCTCCAGTAACTATATTTCAAAAAGGGGGTCAGCAGCATGCCTTGAAATTATTTCATCAAAATATTCAAGGTGTCTCTTCCAAAATATTAGAAATTGAAATGTTTTTAGAAAAAACAATGATTGACATTGTATGTTTTAGTGAACATTGGTTGAAGGATTACCAGATGCTAATTAGTTATGAAAATTATAGTGTGGGCAGTTGTTTTAACCGCAAATCTATGTTGCGTGGTGGTTCCCTCATCTTAGTAAAAAAGTGCTTAAAATTTAAGCAACGTAATGACATTGTCAGCTTGTCAGTGGAACATTGCATTGAACTGTCCTGTGTTGAGCTGGATAAGCATGTTATAGTGTGCGTGTACAGACCCCCAAACCCTCAAAACTTTACTTTATTTGAATCAACAATGGAAGATATCCTTGCGAAACTTGCAGCAGGTAATAAATCCGCGATTATTTGTGGAGATTTTAATATTAATATTTTAGAAATTAATTCAAATAGCAGTAGATTTTTAAGCCTTTTTAAATCGTTCAATTTGTCTAATGTTTTTACGGAACCTACTAGGATAACAACTACTTCTTCAACCTGTATTGATAATGTATTCTGCGATTGTGATTATTTAGATAAAGCCGTAGTTAATTACCTTCCATCGGATCATAGCGGTCAATTGGTAACATTTAAGTTTAAAGCAGCCTTGCAAAAAATTCAAATACAATATAGGCCAATAACAACAGGCAAACTAGTTAGATTCAATGGTTCCTTACAAAATAAGTTAAATCTTTTGGGCCATAATATTGAGGATGCGAATAAATTTTATGATAATTTCTTTTCTGTAGTTCTAAAAGAATTCAACTCAACTTTTGAAAAGAAGTCTAAAAATACTTTCCCTAAGTATATATTTAGTGACTGGGCGACTAAAGGTATTAGGATAAGTAGGGAAAGACTATATGAGTTATATGGCCTTAAGCCTTTCATTAATACGGAATCCTTCAATAAATATGTAAACAAATATTCTAAAGTTTTCAGAAATACCTGCAAGGTAGCAAAAGCTCTGTATATTAGCAACAAGATCAAATCGGCAGATAACAAAATAAAGACAGTTTGGAAAGTTATTAATAATGAAACATGTAAGAATAAAGTACGAAACACTGATTTTTTACTGGAGACTGCACATAGTGCCATAAGCTCTAATCTAGAAGTAGCTCAAGAATTTGTAAATTTTTTCTCCGAAATACCATCAAAAACTACTGAACCTTTAAATTCTTCACCAGAGGTCGCATTTAGTTTATTAAGAGCAAACGTTCCAGGTTGTACGGTTGAATTCCAATTCCAACATATCAACCCTATGACAGTTATAAAAGCTTTCCGGCAAATTAAAATCAAATTGACCGAAGACATATGGGGAATGTCTATCAAAGTGTGCACGTACATAATTGAGACCATAGCACCATACTTGGCTTTAATATTTAATTTATGTGTGGACCAAGGAGTCTTTCCGGATATAATGAAATACAGTAAAGTTATACCACTTTTTAAGTCCGGCGACAGCACAGACACCAATAATTATAGACCTGTATCCGTATTGCCGGTTTTCAGCAAAGTGTTTGAAAAAGTAATGCTCAATCAAATGCTCATTCATTTTAACATCAATAAAATCTTACACGATCAACAGTATGGTTTTACCAAAGGTCGTTGTACGACTGATGCTGGTTTCACGTTATTAAAACACATATATACAGCGTGGGAAGAGGCGCAAGATGCCATAGGAATCTTTTGTGACCTCTCCAAGGCATTTGACTGTGTAAATCACGAAACCTTGCTCCTAAAACTAGAACATTACGGTCTAGGTAAACTTGCACTCAGCTTAGTGAAGTCTTATTTAAATGACAGACAGCAGCAAGTTCAAATAAACGGTGTTAATTCAAGGGGTTTAAAAGTCAAAATGGGGGTACCACAAGGCTCAATATTGGGTCCTTTCCTCTTTTTAGTGTATATTAATGATCTACTCCATCTTTTAAAAAATCAACCACAAATGGTATTATTTGCTGATGATACGTCCTTAATTTTTAAGATAGATAGACGTTCTACAAATCTTGACGATGTAAATAAAGCCCTACAGCAGGTCCAAAATTGGTTCACTGCTAATAATTTAGTATTAAATGGGAAAAAAACTAAGTGTATTAGATTTGCTTTACCGAATATCAAAAGTAATAATTGCGATATTGTATTGAACAAAGAGAAACTTGAATTCGTCGAAAACGCGGTTTTCCTGGGGATCACGCTTGACTCAAGGCTGCAATGGGGTCCTCATTTAACATCTCTTGCGGGACGGCTAAGTTCAGCAGCATATGCTGTCAGAAAAATCCGTCAATTTACTGATATAGATACCGCGAGGCTGGTCTATTTTAGTTACTTTCATAGTATCATGTCTTACGGTATCTTGTTGTGGGGACGTGCTGCAGACATCGAATCTATATTTATTCTGCAGAAAAGAGCCATCAGAGCCATATATAATCTGGGTCGGCGCGATTCCCTAAGGGAACTGTTTAAAGATATTAACATCATGACGGTACCTTGTCAATACATATACGAAAATATAATGTATGTTCGGAAAAATCTCCATCTTTTTAGTAAGATTAGTGACAGGCATAATTTTAATACTAGAAATAAGAACAAATTAGATCAACCCCGATTCAGATTGGCTAAAGTACACACTTCTTTTATGGGGTACTGTGTTAAATTTTATAATAAAATACCATATGATATTCTCGGACTGAATGAGAGAAAATTTAAAACATGCATTAAACGCACACTATGTAGACAGGCATATTATAAACTGGAAGATTATATCCTTGATAAAAATGCTTGGCTAAATGCCGGTCCTGCTCCACAGCCTCAGCCGCTTGGTTCCACTAGTTAGGATTTTATATATGGAGGAGATGCTCACCCTTTTTTATTTTACTTTTTACGTTTAATAATAATAATATTCCACATTTCTATAATGTTTGGAATACACTTTTACTTTTCTGTTCTTACCAATTGATATTTATAGTTTTATATAAAGTAGAAGCATTTTTTATTTTGGAATCCTGTAAATGTGAGGACCATGGAGCCTTTTTATGTTAATAGATGGTTTTCTTGTTTGACATAAATGAGCAGGGGCAGTTGAGGGTTTGTCATGCTCACTCGAATGTCTCGCTGATGGTGGCGCGTGTATCGGATCATTCGGTTCCCTTCAAAATGGTTGAGCTGAATGGTGCTGATGCACGCGTCATGTTCGTGGACGGGCGCCATCAGTGGAGACTGGTCATCTCTTAGCTGTCGCTGGCTTATTTCAATAGTTTATTTGATACTTAGAATTCTTTTTTTTTTTTTCTCTTCCTTTACATTGTTCTCACATATAGAAGCAACAAAGATAATGTAACCAGGATTATTGTAAATCATAAAATGGTTTAAAAGAGTGTCCGTGGAGTTTCTTGCACGTTCTTCTCCATAGAGATCTACGCTTTGGAACGTGTAAATAGCTTCATGTTTTTGACTGACTGACTCTGACAATTCAAAAGTACCTGTAAATGGTTTATTTGAAATAAATGCTTTGACTTTGACTTTGACTTTGAATTGACCTACCTAACTACTGTTAAAAATGGCACCCAATGGAATACTTTTAATTAGCTTTTTCGCAATGTAAATAACCATTTTTAACTCAAATTTATTCTTTTGAAGCTTTCATTCACAATTTTTGCATTTCTGGCATAATGTTCGTGATGTTTCGAAAAATAAAAATTAATTTGTTTTTGCTATGGATGAATGCTGGTCCAAAGTTACCATGCTGGTCCAAAGTTATCATGCTGGTTCAAAGTAACTATGCTGGTTCAAAGTTACCATGCTGGTCCAAAGTTTCCATGCTGGTTCAAAGTTCCCATGCTGGTTCAAAGTTTCCATGCTGGTTCAAAGTTCCCATCCTGGTTCAAAGTTACCATGCTGGTCCAAAGTTAGTCAATAACTCTTTCAAGATGTATGGTTTTGTTATGAGAGCATCCACCGAGTTCAAGCGTCCTTTTACCTATCTTTATTTATATAAAACGTTAGTGAGCTCGTAACTTGAATATGCGGTTCCGATCTGGAATCCGTTCTATCAGAAATACGTAGATGAGATAGACTAGAGAAGGTCCAGTGTAAATTTCTTCGTATCATGTACTATAGATACATTTGACGACACGGTTGGCGCGGTGGTTGTGCGATCGGCTGCTGCGCTGCGTGTTGCGGGTTCGATTCCCGCACGGAACAACTATTTGTATAGCCGACAGATAGTTGTTCCGGGTCTGGCTGTGTGGGGCAACGTATAAAAAAAAAGAAGCCAAAAGACATTAAAATTTATCAATCATATCAGAAATTGCTGAAGGAGTATAACTTGTTGACTTTAGAATCTAGACGTAAACTACTTGAAGCCAATATACTGTATAATATCGTCCACAATGATTTTGACTCCATTAAGCTTACAAGTAAACTATGTTATACGGTGCCCCGCGCAGTCAACATGCGTAGTGCCCGAGCTGGAACACTATTTGCTGTGAACAGTTGTCGAACTAACGCGAGATTACGCTGCCCTACTTGTCGAATGGTTGACACTCTCGTATAATGTTAATTTTATAGAATTGATATTTTTATGTGCTCTAAATCTATATTTAAATTTAATGTATCGAAATTTTATCAGCGCAGTCTATCTGTTAAGATTATGACAATAACAATTGTCTTGTGTAATCAATTGATAAATTGGATTTAAATGTAAGTGCAAGTAGTAGGTAATGTAATAATTTATGAGTTTACTATTTTATTTTACATTTTTAATTTAATGTAATGTAATGAGTAATTTAGATATAATTTAACGTTTAATTTAATTTAATGCATGTTTTTGCTTGTTTTAATAATTGTATTTCTTAATTTTTTTAACAAACATAATGATAATTTGATTTGCAACATTTTGTTTATCCAGCGGCATTTACTGCCGGTAATATTTTTTCTTTCTTTCTTTCTTTCTTTCTTTCTTTCTTTCTGTTTATTGTCCCAATAAATAAAAATAAAAAGTTACCATGATTGTCCAAAGTTACCATGCTGGTCCAAAGTTCCCATGCTGGTCTAAAGTTACCATGCTGGTCCAAAGTTCCCATGCTGGTTGAAAGTTATCATAATATGCTGATGATGATAAATTTATTGATGTTCCAGGTAAAGTTTACGCCATGATGTCGATGAAGACGACGCTCGCTCACGTGGTAAGGAGCTACAAGATAAAGGCTGATCATACCAAGTTGCGAGTGAAGGCAGATGTGATGCTGAAGCCTGACGCGGGACACTATATCAGTATTGAAAGCAGGACGTAGACTAGAATAAGATGATGAAAGCTTTATATTTTAGTAATACCAGTATACTGGATACTGGTCATTTTTTTTTGGAGTTTCCTCTGCCCCACTAATTCATGTTTTTAAATTAAACCTCTCTTGGAGTTAAAAAAAAAATAAGTGGAAAATAAAAACAGTGTTTTACATATTATTTCTTTTTTATCAACCGTCTTTGAAAAAAGGAGGAGGTTCTCAATTCGATTGTATTTTTTTTGTAATTGTTACGTCATAATCTGCGTCACAAAAGAACCGATTTGAATTTTTTTCGAGTTTTATTTTATTTGAAAAAAAACAAAAAACCAACTTCTCGATTGGTCCCATTGAAATTTTATCAAAATTGGTCCAGTAGTTTTTTAATTCCAAATAGCTGGAAAAATATATGGAAAAATCATCCATGTATACGAAATAGCTTATTTTTGCTTTCCTGAGATTTTTCAGTGGTGGAAACCTAACAACACCACTGAAAATACCAACTTCCAAAAAAACACTATAAAGTACAAAATACCTTTAATTTTGGAAGTAAGTCGAAATTAAAGTTATTTTGTAGTAAGGTCAGACCTACTGTTTTTTTGGAAGTCGGTTTTTTTGAATCAATTACAAAGTACGAGTCTATCGTAGTACATTGCTAAGTCTGTGATCTAAAGCACATGATTAAAACTACGAGTTACGTCCTTACCGATAAATTATATCAGAATAGTTATACAAAATGCAAAAGTAAAACTTTTGGATTAATATTCAGCAGGCCTAGCCAAGTTATAATCGTTTCGTATCGAATCTCTTTCAACAATCCTTAAATGAAGATACCTTAAATGAAGTGATAACTTGAACAGTTTGCAGCTTTATTGGAATTCATGGAAAAGTAGGCAAATTATTAGTTATTTTGTGAATATCTTCCTTTGTTATTCGAAAATCTATCACACTTGGGCACTTGAGAGTTTTAAACATAAACAATGACGGGTACGCGACATGAACTAATCTATCTATCTATTGGATATGGTTCCCGCACTTAGTCCTGCTGTGGACCATTGTACGTGAGCCATGGCGGCCGTCATTCCAACCAGCCAACCTCCCTCCAGATGCAGATCAGCCCTCTCAGTGTGCTCAGGGTGTCTGTGAGTGAATTAGGTGTCCCTATTGTTTGCCTCCGTATTTTGGTAACGCCTGTGCACTCTAGGAACACGTGCGATACCGTTTCCTCCTCTTCCATGAATGCTCTGCATAGAGGACTGTCCGTTATACCTATCGTGTGGAAACGTTTGTTCAGTGAGCAGTGTCCGGTGATGGTCTCCGTCACCATACCTATGCTGCCCCTATCTCGTTGCAGATGGCGCCTGGCTCCAAAATATCGATTATCGATGCAATTTTTTTTTCAGTTCCTATGATGAAATTGCAATGGTTTTGTAAAAACGCTATCACATAATTTTATAGGAATTCTGACTGAAAGTTATTCTTTTAATCAAAACTTCTTAACCAGAGATTTAAAGGTACTATAGAGCGGCTGTCAGACGAAATGTCATAGAAAATTTATTCTAATTCATTACCGAGTGAGAGTGAGCGAGAGAGAGAGAAATTAGAAAGAGTAGAAATATAAGAAAAAAACGTTCGTATTAAAATAAACCGAAGTTAGGTCCAGTCGTTTTACCATAACGGGATTTGCAATAGTGTACTGCGCAACTCGATATATTTTCTCAGAAAATGTTTTTCTTTTGGTGGAAAGATCCATCAAAAGACGGACACAAATACGAGTTGACATGCAGGGGTGCCACACTAGACTGAGCGACTTTTGTCCACTAGGACATAAGTATCGGATTACGATTTTGTTCGCTATGTCCTGTCTATTGGCAGTATGAATGTCTTTGTACATAGCACATGCTAATTTTCCTCGATCATAATGTTTATAGTTGCGCGTCTAATCACAAATATAGCAAAGGCTACAAAACTGTTATTATTTATTTATTTATTGGTATATAGGTATTATTTATTTATTTATTGTGAAATCATTCATAGTAATAAATTTAGTAATTTTTTTTTCTTTCTTTGCTTTCTTTGCTTAATATTCATATTGTAATAATTTAATTTTAATAATTTATTTTTTAACCAAAAATAGCGTATGGGGTGTTAGCTTATAAGTAATTGTTATACTTATAATTGTAGGTATAACAATTTAATTGATCATAAAAGCATTGTGTAAACAATTGTTGGCTAACCTAAATAAATAAATAAATAAACTCTTCACTGACAAAAAATAACCAGGCGCTTGCTATGAAAATTTTTGTAGACTTACAACAAATAAAACCACTGTTTAAAAATGATACTTTTAACACGTACGCATCCATACAACAGTTTTCATCAAAACACAGCAGCGTTTACCTTTCCTGAGTACGTCATGCTCTGCTAGAGTAGGTATAATCTGCAGCAAAGACACAATGCTGCAACAGGTTAGTGCGAAGAGAGTAATTGAAATAAAATAAATAAATAATCAATGTCTATTTTATCATTATCTATTGCACGTACGGCGCGATATCGGTATTGCCATGGTCTGTCACAGAGCCACCATTTTGGAAACTATTCAATTATAACGATGTACGTCAAATGAATAATGTGCACCAGGATTAATACATAATGTATGTATACCTACTAGTCCAGTCAAATTAGCTTTGAACCTTGCAAAAATTCCTAACTCTGATTTTTTTCTTGAATCGTGTATTTGACCATAGCTCTTCTAATAGTAACAAAAAATTAAACATTTTCCAGAACCGGATCACGGTAAAAAAAACAAAAACGCGTTTATTTTAATAAAAACTCGGAAAAAAATATTAACTCGAAAATGTTAGTTACAATATGTCGAGAATAGGTAAAGCAAATTATTTTCTTCAAAATTAAACATTTTCACCCTCGGGATTTTTGAAAAAATAAAAAAACTAAATTTTTGAATTGTACTTCAAGAAAAAATATTAACTCCGATTTCTTTTCATAAAATTATTCAATTAAATACCTTAGTACTCTATGCAACAAAATTAAACAATTTCTGTTAACGGAAGATATTAATACCTGTTTTTTTGAAATAGCGGCTCAGGCAAAAATGTAACTCAAATAAATTTTGGTTAACTTTAATTTATGGACCATGTCTCACTTAATTACAAGAAAATTAAACACATCCAAGCAAATCGTAACGATTTTTTTAAACTATTGAAGATTGTGTAGTGAATGCACGATTGTGGTGGCGCGTCATTCATTCACCAGCCGTAGCCGGGAGCACACGTGTTCTGTATCTTGCATATCCTATATCCACCTGAGTGCTTATAAGTGTGTTTTATTGGCTCCTGAGACATTACCTACATGTGGCGACGAGGATAAAAGTAAGCTTACAAAACATATACCTACCACAAAAAGGGTAAGAATGCACACTGAAAAATAATGCACGTTGAAAGTTGTTTACGATCAATTAAGCGACTATATTTCGATCTGATAAGGATCGTTAGTAGTTTGGATACTAAAGTAAAAACAGAACGTAGTCACGCTGTACCCACCTACCTACACGTAAATAAATCGTTACCAAGGTAGATGTTTACAGGTAATGATTACTTTGTTGCCTCAGTTTCGTAGGATTAAGTAACGAAAAATAACAATTCTGCTTCGATTGAGGTAAACAAATGATAAGCGTAAATGTTACAAAGGCCATGCAGTGAGTGTTGTTTACAACAAAACAAAGGGCCATGCCTGGATAGTACGCAATCATTTTAATGTGTTGTAATGCAAACAGTAAATTATTGTTAATTATTATTATTGAGTAAGTACTTTCATTTAAATAACAAGATAATTGAGTTATTTGCACGCTTCTTATTTTAAATAAAAATAGTAACCAATTAATATCATAAATCTTGGACATGTTTAACTTTTTGTTGTAAATAACCTACATACCCACTTATTGTAAATATAAAACAAAATCAGTAGATCGATACTATTTTAATCAGGGCACTAGTTTTGCTAGGATCAATTGTTTGCATTTCGTCACGGAAATATCAAGGTCACGCAAATACTATCCGCACATACGACCATGCTTAAAGAATAAATGTGAGGAAAGACCGGGAAACGTTAGTGTAAGCATCAATAATGGCTCACACGACGACACGGTTGGCGCGGTGGTTCGTCGCGTGGTGGACGAGCGATCGGCTGCTGCGCTGCGTGTCGCAGGTTCGATTCCCGCACGGAACAAATATTTGTATGGCCTACAGATAGCTGTTCCGGGTCTGGCTATTTGTGTATGTGAGTTTGTATGTTTGTAAACGCACCCACAATACGGGAGTAATTCCTAGTGTGGAGCAACGTTTAAAAAAAATAAAATTGCTAGCATATTTATTGGTAACTTGTTAGTATACCTAATTTGTTAATAGATAAAGGTTATTATCAGTCAATTTCCATAATAAGTAACGTTATTGAATAAAGTTATTTAGTATATCTAGTTGGTCATACTTACGCTGACGTCGAAGGTCATGCTGAATCCGAAATGCTCTAATGGGCACGCAAATACTAACAAGTGTCCTAAGGCTATGCAGAGTAGTGTTACTGTTATCTCTATAAAAGTTACCTACCTAAATCAATATCACTTATGAACTGAGTCAATATGTAAACAATTATTGTGACTGGTACACTAATTCATACAACTATCCTCCATTGTTTAGCATCGCATCAGATGAAAAAAAATAAGGCCATGCAAACGCAAAACTATGGTTACATAGATAATTACAAAATATTATGTATTGTGCACGTAATATAACCTAACGGTACCTATCATTATGATCGAAGTAATGAGAAATATTTCCCTTTGTTAAGTAGGTATTCCAAAATAAAATAGAATAGAAGATTACCTATAGAAAAAAACGAAAGAAAGAAAATGAGTTTATTTGGCACACACACATAAAACTCATAGTTTTATCTTAGTCCACTTATACATTTACATAATGTCAAGTAGCGTATTTACAGCTCACTAAAAATAAATTATACCTACCCACATTAAAAAACAAAAGGTTTTTACTTGTTACCCACATTTACAATTATTTACGTTTTTAACAATTCAATTGGGTTTGGACAAGGTATAAAAGATGTATTATGTTCATGGTTACTTTTATTATATTATTAACAACAATAACATCACAATATTGAAATTAGGTACTTATCTAATAGTATACTAGCACAATTTATATTGAGAGAATCATAGTTTTATTAAAGGTTTATCTAAAGGTCACGCAAGGAGCTCGTGGCTAAATTATAACAGCCGCACGGGCCAATCTTCAAGGTAAAGCAACGCTTGCCGAGGTTGGTCTGTGGATGGGTTGCCATCTTAACATACCGAGACTCCTCCGTGCCTCGGGAAGCACGTTAAGCCATTGGTCCCGGCTGTCATTTGTAGATCTTTGGCAGTCGTTACGGATTGTCAGAAGCCAAAAAATCTGACACAGTCTTGCCATGAAGTACCGTATTACCTAGCCAGTTAATGAGTTGTGGAGGTCAGGTAGGCAACCACTCCACGTAAAATACTGGTATTCAGCTGAATCCGGTTTGACTGGGAGCCGACCCCAATATAGTTGGGAATAGGAGTGTGACGAACATATTGGTATTAGTTAAGAGATTAGTAATATTCCATGGATTCTCGTATCAGTTATCCGACGAACTAATATATGCTAATATTTAATATTCACATAATCCACAGCTTACTAAATGTACAATAATCTTTAACATAATCTGGGATTCCATTCGCTTAACACGGATCGGCGGGATTAGACTCACTCAATCATTCTGACATTCGTGAAGTGATACGTATTAATAAGTATTAGTTAAATATTACTGATAAAAATTTTAGTTAAAATATTATAATGTTTCTAGACTAATATATTCTTTATTAGCTAATACTGATAAATATCGGTATTATCTTTATCTTTAGTTGGGAAAAGGCCAAACCGGTGATGACTTAAAAAGCCACGTAAAGAATGAATAACTCACAAAGGGCCACGCAAAGAGTAAAAAACTCACAAAAGGCCACGCAAAGAGTAAATAACTCACAAAGGGCCACGCAAAGAGTAAATAACTCACAAAGGGCCACGCAAGGAGAAAATGACTCACAAAGGGCCACGCAAAGAGTAGATAACACACAAAGGGTCATGTAAAGAGTACTTGCATCTTTATATTAGGGCTACGCAGTTATGTGTTTCTGTTAATGATTTTCAGTAAAAAGCCACGCAATAGTAAGAGTCAATTTGATTAAAACCCAAAATGACTCATGCGTCATCCACACTTCCAAAGTTAGACCACCATGATTGCGAAGATGATCAGCCATAATTGTCGACACTCGCAGGGAGAAATGAAAAAGGGCTCTTGAAATTAACACATTGCCTGTCAACATCGACAATCCTGCTAAGAAACGAGCTACTCTCTACTACGTTGGGGGAATAGCACTACAAACAAGAAGTTAACTATAAACTTCCGGGTAGATTATAGTCAACGTTCATGCTGAAGAAGGGGAAGGTGTCGATGTCTATGCATTATCCCTAAAGAAATGAGACAGTTTCTTAAGTTCGAAACAAAGTCCGATTAACAAAATTTATATTTTCTAACAGAAAAAGAAAACAGGAGGAAGTAGAAACATTTTAACGATTCTATTAAGCTTGAAAAATCATGGCGGAAAAGGTCAATTTCATAATAACGAGGAGTATATTATCGACTAAAACACTGAAAAGCGTCAAATGTAGAATCGAATGTAAGTCTAATGTAAAACCACGTATAATTTTACACGTAGAGTCAGATACCTGGTTTTTATTTTCTTTGTTCAAATTAATGTGATTTCGATGACTATAACTTGTGTTTGGCAAGTCCAAGTAATCACGTAATCGCGAATACTAGCTAATCACGAATCAAACCTAAAACATTTGTTTCAATGAAACCATTTACGGTTGTAAATGAGAGAGTGATATGGAATAGCTCTGTAACATGAAAAGTTGGTAGACCAATTGCAGTAGAGATTAACGATAGCAAATCGTAACAAGACGCAACAGGTGCAATAGCTCGCGATATATTGCGTAAAAAGCTGTATCTGTAGAAATTGCGAGACCGTTATTATTGATGTTTAGTGATGTAGATACTAAAGACGATTAGATGAGGTCCGTGAGATTTTATTACAGAGTTTTAAACACTGTGTGGTATAAGGTAAAGCTCAATTTGATTGCACAGAAGTTATTAGCAAACTAAGAGGATTAAGTAAAATCCTAAATTCTATGGTTCATTTAAGAATTATCAAGGAAATGGACCTGGGTATACCGACTAAGGGCGCTTGACTCTAAGCTCCATGATCGCGTGAGAAAGATCCCCGATCACTGCCTCGAGACTTAGATGTCATAGTTGATGACAGTGATACTGAAACCAAGTCTGATGGCTTGTTTACTAAACTCTTGACCGCACCTCATAAATAACATGAGGCGATGGGTCTCCAAGGAATCGTTGGTACGATTTCTGTCTGTGCACCAAGCACATAGCGCTTAATGTGTTGTAGGACATATAGTGCTAGATATTTTCAAATTGTTAGTGCGATTCAGCAGTGCGATTCTGTAAGCATGTTGAAGTGAATACTTGGGCGGGGCGCGCGACGGGTGAGTTGTCAAACCATACAAATAAGATGGAATGACAGCGCTCTTGTCGTTCACTCCGCCTAGGTGAACACCGTGAGATGTCGACAGAATCGACCGGCTGGTCTGTGTTAGTGCACAGATTATAACGGAATTTTCATGAGTGAGTATGCATTTCAGAAATTTATTTTGATAGATCGGATATCTTTCCGTTGAGTAATGTTGTGCGGGGAGCACTGTGCACGAATCCCCCATGACTGGATATTGTACTACACCCGAGCATGGGTGCTAGTCACGGATGGCAGTGTCGTGGATTCATGGCGCTACGGTATAAATGACTACGCCATTCGCTGTTGAATAGAACAATCAAGGGTGTAGTGTAGACAAAATCAAACTGGTCAATTTATATATTAACTTTACAGATGTACTCTTTCTTTTTTTGAGTTTTATTTTTCTATTAACTCACACACTGTTTCATTAATTGTTCCAATATTTGTAAATATGTGGGTACCATGTACTTATTAAGAGAATGAAAAAGTTTACCTCTGCTGGTAATACTTTGTTTCCTATAAGTAGTATACTCTAGGTGCATCAACCTTACATAATTATATTAAAGTTAATTTTTGTATTCAAAATATTGTAAAACATTTATTTGAAAAGAGTAACTATGGAGTTTCTTGTCCGTTCTTCTCCATAAGAATCTACCTTTGCGAACGGACAGTAGAGTCACCTTATTTTGTATACATAGTATTTGGATATAAATGATGACGTTCAAAAGAGCCGTTTGATGGCCTTATTGAAATGGACGTTTTGACTTAGACTTTTATAAAAGACAGTTTGGGAAGCAAGTGAAGAAAAAAGGGAAAAGTATGGTATATAACTGGAAATAGGGGAAAATTATTCATGAAAAATGTATTGAAAATCTGTAATATAATGCCTATTTAAAGTATTAATAATATTTACAACATCCGATGAGTTACCAGTCATATTGTAAAGATTTAAGTTTTGATGTAATTTTGAACTAATTTAAATCAATTAAAATAAAGAAGGAATGTAGTGTATGCACGATTGTGGTGGCGCGTCATTCATTCACCAGCCGTAGCCGGGAGCACACGTGTTCTGTATCTTGCATACCCTATATCCACCTGAGTGCTTATAAGTGTTTTATTGGCTCCTGAGACATTACAGATTGATATTATCTTCCTAATGCGGCCCTGTTGTTTCAAACCCATTTGTCAGATTGGACCGAATTGAGCACATTTTATCACAATATTTGTTTAGTCAGAATTTAAATAACTATGAAAAATCATCTTGTTCTACAAAATGTGTATCGAAAAGATTTTACCTACCTACTGTGTTTTGTTTAGCGTCATAATTATCGCAAAGTTTATGGATTTAACAATTATATCAAGATAATGACTATGGTTTATTTTTTTGTTGGTTTTTATTAGCTGTAAGTCCTATAATAATTTTACCTAGTATATTCATTAATATTCACATACACTACTACTAACAAAGGTTTTACTAGTATAAACTTTCGAAATCACAATCGTCGTAAGGGTTTATTAAAATACAGTTATGTGCAGTTTCATAGACTACTTTATTTTAAGTCATGCAAAATTTTTGCAAACTTTTGTCAAACTTTAACCTTGTTGGTACGCATTAACGCGTAGTAACAAGTACAAGAAATTGCAAGTCTAAACATATTCGCAAATTCACATCAACTCTCAACTTACCGGTCAGTTTTCGTATATCTTGCACTTGCAGACGAGTCTTTCCAGGTGACATCTAATGTCAGATGTGAGTGTTTTGTTTCACATGATCAACTTCTATGAACAAGACTTCTAAATTAACTGCAGTCATACGTATAAACAGACATTTTCTTGACCGTCTTCCGTCTATCTGTATTATTAGGAAACGCAGCCTTATCCTGAGCTGCTATTAGAATTAATGCATTACAATTGCATTTTGTTGCTAATGCACAAAAAACGGTCAACTTGGAATAATTGCCATATTTGGAATGAGTTTTATGAAAACATACCTTTAATCCCGTTGTTCCCGTATGCCATATCCCGTCATGGGGACAGCGGGACGTGATTAAATTTATTTTCCGTTGTCCCCATAACGTACATTCGGCTAACGGGGAAAACGGGAAGTAAATCATATTTCTGGGTGGTTTAAAAAAAATAACCACAAAGGTGATGGTGGGGTCTGTTTGCTCGCTTCGCTCGCTCACTTGACCTCGCCATCCCCTTCCAACCTAACCTGTCCGAGTCGGGTTGCCCCAAGTCCCGAGCTCGCTTCGCTCGCTCTTGCACCAACATACTTTGAAAAGTAAATTTAATTATTACAATAAATTAACGGGAACAACGGGAATATACTAAAACATATATTTTCCGTTGAATACCCGTTGAATATACTAAAACATGTATTACATGAAAATAATTCATAGACTTACTAGACTATCTGATGAATACATATTTGTCAAGGTGGCGGATATAATAATAAACAAACAGTTTAATACCGCAAGCACTGTCAGCACACCGGTGTGTACCGCGGGATTTTCGCGATTTTAATGTTTATTTTTACTATTACGTAAGATTTATTACATGATTTGGAATTTTCACATGTCAGTGCTTAAACGGTTAAGCGTCATATAGTCTCGGCAGTAGATTTTTATTAAGGATTGGTAATCATCAAATGACTCCTTACGCTCTGGGCGGAGCGGGAGGGAGTGTCAGACTCTTACTTACTAAAACCCATTCGTGTTCCTCCTAATGCCCTTTGCGTTCCAGGGCCGCGGTGACTCTTTCGAACAAATTCCGCAAGAACTTTGTTATCTAGGAAATTACTAAAGCTCATCCTTATCCGACGAACTTTATCGTAAGGCGTCATACAATTGAACTCCGCTCTGGGTGCGAAGGAGCGGAAGGGAGTATCAAACTCTTACTGGTAAAAACCCATTCGTATTCCTTCTATTGCCCTTTGCGTTCCAGGGCCGCTGTAATTTTTTCGAACAAATTCCGCAACCCTGGCAGTCTCTGGCCTTAGCGGGCCCCAGCGTCTTTGCTGACAGCTCTTTCTGGCGCACGTGAAACACAACGCGCAGTCGACTCAGGCCTGTTCTGATCGTATGGCGAGCTACCCATTGCTCTCCAGCTATTGATGCCTGCGGACGGCGGTCCGCAGGCTTCCTACGTGGTTGCACACTTGGCAGAGGAAGCACCTCAGAGGTCTGGGTTCCAGCAGTTTGACCTGCGAAGAAACCCAACCCAACAGGAGCCTTCGGCCCTCCAATATTATCTTAGCCACCGACACGGGGCAGCTCACCACAACGGTTCCCATGCCCGTGTGTGTGTGTCAGGACGTATGGTGCTTGCCTTCACCTCCTCAGAGAAACCCCCCGTCCTGACGACGTCGGCCAACACCTCCTCCTCCGTGACAGAGTCATCCAGACCCAGAATGCGCATGTCCATGCACTTCGCGGGCCTTGACACTTGGCCATCGTCCGCATTTGACGCCCCCTGTAAGCCAGCTTCTTGGAGCCCGGCTAGGTCTGCTCGGAGTTTTGCGTTTTCATTTTGGAGAAACTCCGTGGCGGCCACCAAGCGGGTGACCTCTGCCCGCAGCTTGGACATTTCGTCCGACGGAGGCCCACCACAATTAGCCTCAGCCGCCAGAATGGAAACCAAAGCCGCGCTTATAGCCTTGTTTTTAGAGGCCTGCGTCCACTTCAAGGCCACATTGCGGACCGCAGCCTCCACGACCTCCGCAAACCTGACCTTACGCTCCTTATTGGAACCGCTAGCGATATCCGGCTCACCGCCGGAAGAAGCCGAAGGGATAGCCCTTCGTCCGGTCGCTCTTGGGTGGCGCCCCTCCTCGGCAAGCTTAGCGGCTCGCTGGGCTGTCTCCTGGGAGGTGAGCACCCTCCACTTGCTTCCTTCTCAGCCCTTACCTCGCCTACTGGTGGGGATTTTTCGGGCCAGAGGCCCACTTTTCGTTAGAGGACGAATCCTGGTCATCCTCTAGTCTGGGCCACCTACGGAAGAGCCCGGAGTTCTCCGCAGCAGCCCCCATTCCCTAACGACGACAGCTCGCTGAGCTGATGGCAGATACAGAGTCGTCAGAGTCTAACCCCGCACCTGCACGACGCTCAAACGAGCCCCTCTTCCAAAACTGGGCGCCTAGACCAGTGCCATATGCTGCGGCAGGTTATACAGAAGACCGAAGAGTATAATCTGCCCCTCTGCCTAGCGTTTGTGGACTACGAGAAAGCCTTCGATTCGATCGAGACTTGGGCTGTGCTGCAGTCTCTCCAACGGTGCCAGATCGACTGTAGTTACATCGAGGTGCCTAAGTGTTTGTACGAAAACGCCACCATGTCAGTCCGACTTCAGGATCAGACTTCGAAACCTATCCTCCTGCAGCAGGGTGTGAGGCAGAGAGACGTAATTTCTCCGAAACTGTTCACGGCCGCAATGGAGGACGTCTTCAAGGTTTTGGACTGGAGAAGGCTAGGCATTAATGTCAATGGCAAGTACATCACTCACCTTCGATTTGGCGACGTTATAGTCGTCATGGCTGAGACCACGGAGGACCTCAGTACAATGCTCGATGACATAAGTAGAGCTTCCGAAAGAGTGGGTCTTAAAATGAACATGGACAAAGCCAAGGTCATGGTATATGTAGCACCCACTCCTATCAAGATCGGAGGCTCTACACTCGAAGTTGTTGACGAGTACGTCTACCTGGGACAAACGGTCCAGTTAGGTAGGGCTAACTTCGAGAAAGGCGTCAACCGTCGAATCTGGGGGTCTACTCTTATTCAACGAAAAACGAAGTTTCGATCGAAACTTCGCGTGTTTCCTACTACAGTTCCCTTCGTTCCCGAAGTTTCGTTCGAACGAAAACTGTTTGACATTTACGTTCTCTAAACCTATTCTAATTCATAAATGTTGCGAACGAAAATTTGAATTTGACAGATGATTGTTCGGAATATTAACCTCAAATTGACGAAACCAAAAGTGTTACCTTTTGGTTTTCGTTTGCCATTCTTTAGTGTGGATTTTGTTATTAATTTGGTTGAAATGGCTGCAAGAATGCTCTTAATCGAGGCTGCTCTACGTGAAGAACGTTTAGAGCGTAGAAGGAACCGACGTCGCCTGCGCAATCAACTAATATATCTATATATATAATATATATATATATCTCAATATATATATATTTAGATTCGTTAGACCTTACCCTATAACCTAGAATACAAATTTTATTGCTAACTTTACACAATAAAAAGTTTCTAGAACAAAAACTGCAAAATTTACATCATGACAAACTTTCACTATACATTTTCCTTAATATCTATAAAACTACAAGTCCTATCAACTTAATTCTTTTTGTAAAATAGGTTTTGGGTCGAGACCTTTATTTTGACACCAATTTCAAAACGATATCTCTACAAACAAAAAACCTCATTTTCAACTTACGTAATTTTTTCGTAACGTCAAAAATTCTACTTAAAAATTTCCTTACAAAATCTAAAAATACTATCATATTGGAGTCTTATTGGATCTAGCATGCACAAATAATACTTATAAAACTAATTAGACAATAATTAAACCTAAACTGCTATTTAAAATCTAGCAAATTCTAATGAGTTTCTTTCAAACTTTAAGACAACATTTCCCTATTCACATGGTCGCCCCTACCACTACTTGCGCCTAGGGACGTGGATGGGGTCTCGTTGCCGACAGTATATTTTAAGATATTTATTACAATTTTTTAAATCCAAAATAAAACTTGTGGAGACCCAAAATGCAGACTGCGACACAATACGACTTGAAACTTTCTGGCGGAATGTGTACCTATCGCGATTGAGAAAGTACTTGAGAAACAAACTGAAAACTAAATAGTGATTTTCAAATATTTAAAAAAAACATTTCGACGCGGCTCCGGCAGCTGAAATTGCATGGGGGCGCTTGAGATAAGCCCCTTTGACCCCCCCACAGTGGCAGATTCCTCAAATTCAGAGGACTCGATTCTAAACCCAACCCAAACTGAAAACTTTTTAAAGAATTCAAACAAAAAATCGTAAGTTGACATGTGATTAGATTGAGTGTGAATATACATACAATTTTGGTTGTCATATATTAAATCCATTTGGTGGCAAGAAATAGTACTCTTTAATTTAGTCTGTTAACAATGACCGTGAAAGGGTGTTTTATAGTGTCCCGGTTAATTTCACCAAAAATATAAAAATAAACTATTTAATTATTCTTTCTGCATCAATATTACAAGAAATATTTATTAAACCACATTTTAAATGTAAAATTTCAAAATAAATCAAAATAGTTTATAAATTTAAAGTTGAAGTAAAAACCGGAATTTACTTTAAATGACATCATAAAAGACCCACACAATATTTTTCATGTCATTCGTTCACGAAAATAGTCTATGGATCCGAACTTCGTCTGCGTGTCCGAAAACAAAACAGAGTAGGGTCACTAACGAAACTTCGTTTATATTTCGTTCGTTTACGAAGTTTCGTTTCAGAGAAAGAGAGTAGACCCCCTGACTCGGTTGGGCGGCGTTCGGGAAGTTGCGTGATATCTTCTCGTCTCACATACCACAGTGTCTCAAGACGAAAGTCTATGACCAGTGCCTGTTGCCAGTGATGACTTATGGAACTGAAACGTGGTCGCTCACAATGGGTCTTATAGTCACCCAAAGTGCAATCGAGAGGGCAATGTTCGGGGTTTCCTTGCGTTATCAAATCAGGAATGATGAAATCCGCAAGAGAACCAAGGTAACCGATATAGGCCGAAGGATCGCCAAGCTGAAGTGGCAGTGGGCAGGGCACATTGCTCGCAGAACAGATGGTTGATGGGGCCGAAAACGGAGTGGCAACCGCGTACCGGAAGACGCAGCGTTGGAAGGCCTCCCACAAGATGGACCGATGACCCGGTAAGGATCGCTGGTAGCCGTTGGATGCGAGACGCATAGGACCGGTTTTTGTAGCGACACTTTGGGGAGGCCTATGTCCAGCAGTGGACGTCTTTCGGCTGAGATGATGATGATGACGATGATGATGCAATTTGATGTATTTTGATAAAGTTGCATGAGTTTAGATGACAAAGTAGTTTGTGAAACTGTGCATAACAAAGTTTCAAAATGTATTTTTTTTTATTATTTCTCTACAACAATTATGAATTCTTATACAATTATGAACCAAATATGTACACTCGTTCTAGTTTTTTTAATAATTTCAGGTAAGTATGTAACAGTTTCTTAAACTACTAATGAAACATCAATGCAGCTCTTTCGTCTTTGCTGAAATTAAAAATTAAAATTAATTTTTGTACTCAAAATATTGTAAAACATTGATTTGAAAACAGTAACTATGGAGTTTCTTGTCCGTTCTTCTCCATAAGAATCTACCTTTGCGAACGGACAGTGGAGTCACTTTATATTATTTTAAATGTAAATGATGACGTTCAAAAGTGCCGTTGAATGGCCTAATTGAAATAAACGTTTTGACTTTGACTTTGCTGAAATAAGACGATTTTGTAAAAAATAACGATTTGCTGCAATCATTTCAAGAGCAGCACATTGTTGCATGATTTTACCTATAAATAAAAAAAATGTGTTAGTTACACCATTTGTAATTCAAGAATGATCTTTTTTTTATTTTCCTTCACCCTGAATAGCAGAATAAATATTTAAAAATTTGGAAGAATTCACGAAACACAAGTTATGAGCAAAATTCATTTTCTCATGCATTTTGTACTCTGACTGATTCTGACACATGAATGAAACAAAACACGGAGTTAATTCTAATAGTTGAACTCAACTGAGTGCGGCAAAAAAGATGCCACTTCATTAACAATTAAAGAGATAGGTAATAAATAACGTCTGATGTGTTTAATTTTGATAAATTATGGTTTGTGTTTGTACATTTTCCATTATTAAACAACTTTCAGGAGAGTTACATTTTTGCCTGAAAAGTTATGTGACAATTTCTTATGTCTCGGAACCCCGAGGTAGTATTGTTTTAATTTTCACAATGTAAGTAAACATGTTAATTAAAATCCATTTAGCATTATTTTTGTCAAGTTAATATTTTTCCTTGAAGTACAAAGTCAAAAAATTACATTCTTTAAAAAAAAGTATTGTTCCGTTGATGAAAAACGTTTAATTTTCTTACCTACTTGTACAGCTCAATCTGTTCTACAAATGTCCCAAACTAACATGCCAGTTAATATTTTTTCCCAACGAGTTATTATGAAATTAAATGTTTTGCTAAAAAAAACGAACATCCGGGGGTTAACTTTTCGCGGGATACATTTAAACATACTTCTCTGCTTATACTCTACACATTAATGGCAAAAAATCGGAGTTAAGAATTAATGCTAAGTTTGCCTTATTTTCGGCGTAATTTGACCGGACTATACATGCTAAGGGTGCTCATGACAAAATTATATTTTACGTGTCTGTTTGTTCCAGCTAATCTCCGAAATGGCAGGACCGATTTCAACGAATTTTCACCGGTGTATAGCTGTTAGAAAAAAAATTACTTCGGTTACTTTTATTTTATAGTTAAACGATTACAGTTCTGTGCACGATTTAAATAAATTAAAACTTTTTATATAGGCGTTTATTTACATCAGAATCTGGACTACAATATACAGGGTTAATTGTAACATACTAAAAACCTTTCAATGGATGAAAGTCCTCATGATTACAAACCACTATTGCTGAGACTAAACCTGAAAAATAGATAGCTGTATAAAAACGAATTAACAACTAGACTAATAAAAACACTTAGTAGATAAAACGCGCATAAAAAGATTTCATTGGGCATCAAATTAAATCATCCACATCGCTGTCAATGGGAAAACTGCCCAGCCGGTCGATTCTGTCGACATCTCACGGTGTACACCTAGGCGGAGTGACGACAATAGAGCTGTCATTCCATCTTATTTGTATGGTTTGACAACTCACCCCTCGTGCGCCCCGCCCAAGTGTTCACTTCGACATGTTTACAGAATCGCACTGCAGAGCTTTTATCTGCCTGTGTACAGTGGTTTTGACTAGTGAAGAAAGTTTTAGCAGGTCAGGCCCAACATGTGAAAATTCCCTAATATAAAATAAATCTTATGTAATAGGTAAATAAACATTAAATTCGCGATTAATTCGCGACACACCGATGTGTCGCCGGGGCCGGACAGGTTAATGCAATAGGTATGTAACGCAAACCAAAAAAGTATAATTTGCACAAGATTGATATTACCCGGCAATACTAGGAATTCAGCTCAGGCAAAAGTCATGAAGTATAGCTAAAAGGAAAAAAATCGGCCATGATTCTCAATAAACTATAATAACTAAAACAATATTACTACATATTAGGCTTCCAAACGTCCGCACGGAAAAACGAAACCCATATAGGATCACTCAACCGCAAACAGTAGCTCACGCGTACAAAACGCGGCATATTATGCGTTTGAAACAGTGAACGCAAATAGAACATGAAAGCATTACTTCATGGGATCTAAGCGCATCTTGACACAACATTCCAAACAAATTCACAAAATCACACATCGAAACCTCGTCGCTAATTCGCTAAACCACACAAACAATATTAATTCGCTAAACCGCACAAACAATATTATAACTACTCAGGCTGCACAGTTAAAAATGGACCGCATGTCTTGAAAGTCTGGGTTTAAATTACCATCTAACGTTTAGCGGCGCAAACGGTAAGCCCCGCCTACCGCAGCGCAATCTGCGTTGGGTTATTTTTTGAGCTAGGAATGCTTCCATGTTTTATTTGCGTTCACTGGTTTGAAGCTATATAAACTTATTTTACTATAATTTTCGTTCTAAAAACTGTCATTCCAAATATAACTTAAATATTATAAAGCATCTATGATCTAATTCTAGTCTACGTCCTTCTTTCAATACTGATGTGGTGTCCCGCGTCAGGCTTCAGCATCACGTCTGCCTTCACCCGCAACTTGGTGAGATCAGCTTTGATCCTGTAGCTCCTCACCACGTGGGCCAGCGTCGTCTTCATCGACATAATGGCATAGGTTTTGCCTGGAACATCAACAATTCAGTCAACTGCGGTAGTTTTGGACCAATAAGTAAATGAAAGGAGGGTACTCGTACAAAAGAATATGTTTCAAGTTGAAATTGTTTTCAACGTGAATAAAAAGCTTTAAAAAACTGACCCTAGGGTGCCATTTTAAGAGCGTTTACGAATTGCGGCGTTTTGTACAAACTTTCAAGTTCTTATTTTTCGAAATGAATGAGCAGATTTTTATTTAACTTCCTACGCATAAGCAGGATACATAGGTCAAAAAAGTTTTCAGAGAACATTTGCGAAAAATAGTGTTACAGTTAAATACGACCGATTTTGTTTTTTTTCTAGAAACAGAGATTTCCAATGCTTGTTAATACATCGAACTTTAAGGTTATCTCATACCAATACAGCACCGTCTCCCAAATCCAAAGGCAGCAAACGCGTTTGGGCAGTCAGGTGACAGCCAGCGTTCAGGCTTGAACTCGTTCACGTCTGGACCCCAGACTGAATGCTTGTGGATTCCGAATAGAAGCAGCAAACAGGTCATACCGGCTGAGAGGGTACAGTTCTCTGAAACGAGGAAGATAAAGAAATAGCGGTTGCAGTAAGGGGAATAAAGCCGCGTGTAATGTCAAAGGCGCCGAATTCCATCCCGAGCCAAATGAAGCTTACACCGTTTACGAGATAATAAACGGCGATTTAATTTTCTTATATTTTTTTGTAAATTATGTAAACATAAGAATCTATGTAAATATAAGAATTTATATTGATGCTTCAAATCCAAATTACGAGTACATAATCGACTGGCAGGTTATAATGAAATATTACCCGGGTCAGGTTTGTATGAATTGTAGATCTGTCGATAAAAAAAAATTTGAAGATGTATCTCAAGATATTTTACAATCCTACGAAGTTTGGAACTAACCAATGGTAGCTTGAATTATTTATTGCATGTTAGGTTGACTTATCTAATATTATCGAGCAGGTGTTGCGAATTATATATCAATAATGATGAAAGAAATGACACAACAATCACTGTTTTCTTTGAATAATGGCATTGAAAAATCAATCGTTAGGTCATCATCCTAAATTTTGACCTAGGAGTTTGTTTTGGTGTTTCTTCTCAGGGTCATCAGCTAGGCCTCATCTAGTTTAAAATAAATATCATTTATCATAACTATTGACCTTCGAGTCATAAGAGACTTGATCTGGAGAAAATATTATGACAACTGAAGTTTTGATGTTGACGGTCTAACATCATGTCATAGTGTATCGACTTACTTAGCTTAATATCTTTATCAAGTCTTCTGCCGATAAACGGCACGATTGTAAAGAGTCTCAAGCTCTCCTTTAGAATTGCTTCCAAGTACACCAGCTTCGATAAGTCCGTCTTCTCCACGTCTCTGTCTTCTCCCAGAACCTCTTGTATCCTGAAATGATTGTAGAAGTAAAAAAATGATAATGTGTGGTGCAACGTGTGTTACTGCTAACGCCCCATCCACTCATTGAGCTGCTGGACAGTGTGCTATTGCAGCAGTGACCAGTTTAACATGCGCGTAACAAGGTGGTACGTCTAGCATTATGCTAAGTCAATGCTGTTTGATAAATATTTGTTTAGCTTGGACTTACTCAGCGAATGCTTTTTCCTGAACCTCCGAATGGGCCCCCAACAGTATCATGGTAAACATGAGAACATTAGCCGAAGTGTCATGGCCGGCGACGAGTATAGTATCCACGTGATCTCTGATCTCCTTGTCGTTAAGCATTCCTTTCTCAACTGAGAGCTCAAGGAGTAGGTCTATGAAGGTTTTGATTTTGGTTCCTAAAACAAATAAATAAAATTATTTAAAGAAAGAAAGAAAGAAAAAGAGTTTATTTACGCCAAGCATGACGCACACCATAAAAATAAATGAGTAGGTATATATATAAAAGTAAAAAGGGATTTTGAGGAAGATATGCGTCACATCGGCGCAAAACGGCCATCGCTCAGCATAATGCTGGAACTCGTGTGCGAGACAGAGCCACAGCGCTGGTTTTCAGCGACAGCCGGCTCAGACTGAGAGACGTCGGCCGGAGCAGCCTAAAGGTAGTTGAATAAAAAAATAAATAAGAAAAAATAATATATATATACAGGGTTACTGGTAATTCGACGTATATCCGTCAGGGGCTGATAAGGGGGCCAAAATGCAACAAATTGAACCCCCCATATGTATGGCCGAAATTCAATAGTTTTCGAGATATTTGAATTTTAAGGGTTTTTCGAAATTTACCCAAAATTTTACATTAAATTCCAAATAAAAAAACCTACATACCCATTCAAAGGTACCATTAAAAATGATGTTGTAGCTGGCACTTCAATTAAGCTATAGACATAATTAAAACTACTTAATTTAACAAAATAATTAAAATAATGAGCGATATAAGAAAAATATCTTATCAATATTTTCATTTTACGCTTCAAAAATGTTGTCTCGTTAAAAAAAATTCTATGACATTAATCGTACAAATAACTAAAACAACTTGCCTATTCTGTAAGCTTTCCAAAAAGGTATAAAAGTCAATTTTAAAATACATAATTCGTGGCATGGCATGTGTTTGAACCGGCGCGGGGAGAGAAATCATCTGTGTTCTTAGTTTATCATCCTCGCTAAAACAACCGATTTTACTGGCGAAATTCTTCGTGATGGGGCGGGGTGTGCGGGCGGGGGAGTACACGGCGTCTGCTGCGCTCCCGTCGCCTTCCTGAGTACAGTTCGCGTCAAATAACTATGCCCCTCTGAAGTTAGCCATTTGCAAAGATCGCGTAGGTGCAGTCACGTAGACGGGAGCCAGCGGGACGCAAGAATGCATCGAACGTAAACGAGCGACTGAGACATAAAATCCCGCCGTCATAATCCCCGCCCCGCGCATGCGCAGTTGCAGTTTGTTCGTAATTTTGACTACTACGCAGCCACTCCTAGCCAACTTCAGAGAGGCACAGTTATTTGACACGAACTGTAAAAAACTAACAAACTGCAACTGCGCATGCGCGGGGCGGGGATTATGACGGCGCGATTTTATGTCTCAGTCGCTCGTTTACGTTCGATGCATGCTTGCGTCCCGCTTGCTCCCGTCTACGTGACTGCACCTACGCGATCTTTGCAAATGGCTAACTTCAGAGGGGCATAGTTATTTGACGCGAACTGTACTAAGGAAGGCGACGCGAGCGCAGCAGACGCCGTGTACTCCCCCGCCCCCACACCCCGCCCCATCACGAAGAATTTCGCCAGTAAAATCGGTTGTTTTAGCGAGGATGATAAACTAAGAACACAAATGATTTCTCTCCCCGCGCCGGTTCAAACACATGCCATGCCACGAATTATGTATTTTAAAATTGTTTTTTATACCTTTTTGGAAAGCTTACAGAATGGGCAAGTTGTTTTAGTTATTTGTACGATTAATGTCATAGAATTTTTTTTGTCGAGACAACATTTTTGAAGCGTAAAATGAAAATATTGGTTAGATATTATTCTTATATCGCTCATTATTTTAATTATTTTGTTAAATTAAGTAGTTTTAATTATGTCCATAGCTTAATTGAAGTGCCAGCTACAATATCTTTTTTAATGGTACCCTTGAATGGGTATGTAGGTTTTTTTATTTGGAATTAAATGTAAAATTTTGGGTAAATTTCGAAAAACCCTTAAAATTCAAATATCTCGAAAACTATTGAATTTCGGCCATACATATGGGGGGTTCAATTTGTTGCATTTTGGCCCCCTTATCAGCCCTTGACGGATATACGTCGAATTACCAGTAACCCTGTATAGATATGGACAAATAATAAACTGTTGCGCAGACAATCGCAGGACAAATAGTGACGCACACGACTAAAAATTTTTATTTTATCTATGCGCACGCAAAAACGATACTAGCCAATTCCGAGTTTACATCTCCCCAGCCCTAGTATAGGTGTTCTGTGGTTTACATAGTCTATGTCCGTCCATGCGCACCACCCACAAAATGGCCGAAGATCGACAACGAATCACAAACACAGTGGAAATTTATTGAGTAAGAAAAGATTGGTATCAGGAAATCTCGCTGGTATTACAAAATGGGTAGTGTGAAGTCAAAGTCAAAGTCAAAGTCAAAGCATTTATTTCAATTAGACCATTTACAGGCACTTTTGAATTGTCAAGGTCGGTCGGTCAAAAAAAAGATGAAGCTATTTGCACGTTCCAAAGCGTAGATCTCTATGGAGAAGAACGCGCAAGAAACTCCACGGACACTCTTTTAAAAATAAGTTTTTGTTACAAAATTATGGTTACATCATTCATATTGAAATTATACATATATGTGAGAACGATGTAAAAGACGTGCAGGATAAAAGAGTCCGGAGTAAAAAAGAAACAATTCAAAGAAATAATTAAAATAGACCATGGCAGCCGAGAGATGACCAGTCTCAGCTGACGGCGCCCGTTCACGAACATGACGCATACGCTAGCACCATTCGGCTCGACCTTTTTAAGGGAGCCAAATGATCCAACGCATACGCCACCATCAGCCAGACTTTTGAGTGAGCATGACATCCCCAATCGCCAGGGTACATTCAAGTCAAAGACCTACCCAAAATGATCATTATAGTTTAAATTTGAGGGACCTACATAGTACTCACACATGTGCCGTTAATGCATGAAATTATACAATGCTAAATAAATTGAGTCTATACAATAAAAAATATTGCTTTCTTACAATCTTCATCCGGTCCAACAATATTTCCAAATGCTAACAGATTACTTTGTGCGCCCTAGTGGCTGTGGTGAAGAGTCTTTACCTGGTATTGCACGGCTGTCAGCGCTTATATTTTGATTTAACTGAGATTTTCTTTTTTGTAGGACCTGCAACCAATTTTGAAACTTAATTAATTACCATTTACTGTCACCTGCAAAGCAATTCTTCTGGTAAGTAGAATATAAAAAAAACGAAAACGACTAGATAAGCGATGAGAACTGAAGTGATAGCTGGTAAATTAAATATAATTAGCTTTTACCCTTTTAAATCCCGTTGCTTACCGTTCCCATTCCCGTATCGCCTTTCTCATAAATCCCACTATCATATAAGTCCAAAAAGAAATTTCAAAATCGGTTCAGTAGATCCAAAGATTACCCCTACAACCTCACAAACTCAGAATCTTTACCTCTTTATAGTTATAGAAAATTGACTTTTTTATAAGGGCAGGAGGATGATGGGTTTTCGGTTGGTCTGTCCTTTCACCCGTCGAAGTGTAGTAGAGCTATAAAACTGCGTTTTGTTTACCGTGTTTGACATATTATGTAGTATCTTTAAACAAGCATCTTGCTTCTTCTTAATTTTGCTCCATGCGAAGGTCTTAGAGTAGTGCAACCATAACTTCCCGAACCGCTCCACCAACGTTTTTAACATCTGGTCCAGAGCTCGTACATACGTGCTGTTGAGGTTTGGGTCTGTAAAATCTACGCCCATCGCGGTCACTGGAAACAATAAATCTTTCAATTAACAAATTATTACTTGGTCAAATTTCTTCTTCATCAATCTAATCAAGGCATGATGAAGAATAATTTAACTCTTGCCATGTCAATAACAGTTTAAATAAAATCGGTTTGCTTGTTTTAAACTATATACATGGTATTTGTAAAGTACGAACAACCTTTTTGGAATTGAATGTACACATGATTATAAACAATTTTTATTATGAGACAAATAATCCTGTAAACATGAAAGGACACATAAATATATAGAGGCAGCCATTTTTCCTGATTTCGTGTTTGGTTCCTAAGTAAAAGTCATTTAATCATGTGTGCTTTCACTCCCAAAAGGTTGTTAGTGTTTTAAAAATAACCCTGTAAATCCGGAAGGCTTTGTTCTGACTGACGGATCAAGGCACAGTCTAAACCGCTGGTCGTAGAAAATTGAAATAAGAAGGAAATTTTCATTATTATGA
Organism: Melanchra persicariae; assembly: GCA_947386135.1. Classification (NCBI taxonomy): domain Eukaryota; kingdom Metazoa; phylum Arthropoda; class Insecta; order Lepidoptera; family Noctuidae; genus Melanchra; species Melanchra persicariae. The sequence continues at coordinate 1,069,456 of OX376666.1, read as the reverse complement.
TGTAGGGATACGATAAGAAATGATTTTTGAAAATTAAGCCTATAAGGAAGTGAAATAGGGGGTGGTAGTTTGTATACAAAATCTTATTCCTTGTGCCTTTAGAAATACATTAAAAATTGTATTATATGTTTTTACTGCTATTTACTTGAAACTTGATCTAAATGCTATTTGATTAAATTAATCAGATAAATGGGTAGCAACGTATGATTTAAACCATATCCTGGAATAGGACATAGCATGATTTATATCTCAGGACTCTGATCCCATAAGATTTTAGAATTTCACGTGGGCGAAGCCGCTGGCAGTAGTTAGTCAGCAAATACATCCGCTTCGACACAAGTTGCTCAAATGGTCCTTCGAGCCGGATGAAGGCACCTTTTGTGTAACATCTATACAACTTACTGCAAATAGTTTCCAAAGCGTTGTGTCGTGTGTATGTCCAGTGGTTAAAGTCGCCTTTTCCAACCTCTTTCTCGAGGTTTTTCACCAGCTTCCTGGACTGACTGTTAAAGATGCCCATGAACGTGTCCAAGAGTGTCTGACTGAATGCTGGGTTCAGGAGCTTGCGGTGGTTCTTCCATATCGCATCTGGGAAATTTAAAATAAAATCACGTATACAATATGCTTACGAATCCACTTGTGAAGATTGGTTATTTTGAGACACTTATTTGATTACATAAGTGTTCTCCATGAGAAAGTTTATCTTTTGGTTTCATTTAACATTGTATCCGACAGTCTTAATTTCAAATAAGTATATTTTCGAAGGTTTATTCATGTTTTACCAAATAATAATTTTACCCAGGATACCTATTGCAAGAAGTGAACAAGATGTCTAAATAATCACGGCAATAATGCCATAATATACTGGATTGATTATTCGAACAAGAATCTATTATTATCTTGAGGTTTCTGCCATTGTTTTGAAGAGATTAAATTTAACAATGTATATCCTCTGTCGGGTTATTATAAACTCCATTAGATTCTTATAATTATTTATTAGATTATTGTGAACAGGTAATTTTCAATTCAACACATTCTTTCTAAATATGATAGTTTCAATTTTATCCATGTCTATTGAGAAAAACTTGTTTACGTAATATATTATTATGAATTTCCGGTGATTGCAATAACCCAGTGACTTAGACAGGCCTAATTTTTAAAATGTGTGTGGTTGGAAAAATCCGAAAATAAGAGGAATATCTAAAAACACTGAATGGAGTCTCGAGCCCGATTATGATGAAAAATAAAACTGCATCATTGGATTTTTGAAAATTCGTTATTCTTAGCCAGGCATTGAGCCGGTTGATTTTGAAAAAAAAATCACACCTCTATACCATGACCATCACCTACACCATCCAAAAGTGTCATTTGCTACTAAGGTTCAAATTCTGGGAAGTAATAACAATGCCAAACTAAAGGAAAGCGCTAATTTTTAACTAACTTTACAAAAAAAGTTCATTTCTGCCTAGCCTTTTCCCAACTATATTGGGGTCGGCTCCCAGTCATACCAGATTCAGCTAAATACCAGCATTTTACGTAGAGTGGCTGCCTACCAGACCTCCACAACCCATAAACTGGGTAACACGGTACTTCTTGGCAAGACTGGTGTCAGATATTCGGCTAATGACAATCCGTAACGACTGCTAAAGATCTCCATAAATATGACAGCCGGGACCAACGGCTTAACGTGCTTTCCGAAGCACAGAGGAGTCTCGGTATATCATAATGGTCACCCATCCAGAGACCAACCTCGCCAAGCGTTACTTAACCTTGAAGATCGACCTGTGCGGCTGTTATAATTTAGCCAAGAGCTCCTCGAGCTCTTTAAAAAAAAAGTTATTAAATTAGCTTTTTGAAAAAATAACAATTTTCTTTTCATTTCGATAAGTATATGATGCGTTCTTAGTAATTATTAATAACAGCGTCAATTAATGCAACTCACATCTCGCAGTAATTAAACCATTGCCTATCCATGGTTTAACAAAGCTGTAATACGTGTCTTTTTCCAAGCACGAAGTCAATACTGTGGCACTGTCCTCTGGGTCAGTTAACACTGTAAACAAAAAAACAATTGAGTTATATGCAATTTAAAAAGTTATAAAAACTACCTTCTCACAGAGGTTTTGCACGCAAGAATTTCAAAAATTATCCCAAGTTATCATACTCCCGGTATAAAAATAGCCTTTATGCTGTTTAAGACTGAAATATATCTTAATGCCAAAGGGAATTGCTCAGTTTGTTACGGCACTCTGGCCTTTATTTTTGTTTTTTTTTTTCACGCGGTTCGCCTCCTCCTTTACTAGTTTGGAGGTAGCGGAACAGAGAGTAAAGTCCCACATACCTCCACTGGAAAGAGAGGATCCTCCGACCAGACGGATGGTTTTGTCTGGTGGGCAACTGCCCGAGAGTTGATATTCGGGCTTTGCATATATTCTAATCGCACGGTAAACTTTGATATCGCGATTTAGCATTTTTGTAGTTATTTGTTGTGATGTTGATTCTGCTATGTTGATTTTTGTGGCGGCATGAATGCCGCTACACTAGCATACATGCTTTCCAGAAGGTGGTGACAGCTCCCATGCCTCCTCGAGAGGTGGCCGTCGTCGATCACCTCGACGAGGACACAGCGTTGCCATCAACAAATCGCTCATTTGCTACAAGATGTTGAGAAACTTGCGCTCCGTTTACTGTAAAAACTTAATTTCTCTGTGAATATCTTCTCTTTCTCTCTCTCTTAGGGCCTATGCACACCACGTTTTTTAAACGCGCCGTCGACGCGCGTTTTGGGAACGCGCGTCGCCGGCGCGTTTTTATCCTGCAGAGCAGTTTGTAGTCGTTTGTATCGATAAAAACGCGCGGCACCGGCGCGTCTAGCGCGCGCGCCTTCCCTACGGACGGGGTTTCCCCCGCAACGAGGGAAAGGGAAGTGTGAATCTACGCTAGTAGCAATCGAGCGATTTGGTGCACCGCACGTCTTTGGAACAAAAAAATGGAGCCTTTCGACACAGAAAACTTCATTACTGAAATTCAAAACCAGCCAGCGCGTCTGTATCGCTATAAACGCGCGTCGACGGCGCGTTTAAAAAACGTGGTGTGCATAGGCCCTTACTGTAGAGCAAGAGAGAAAAAAGGTTTCTAAAGTAAACGGAGCGCAATTTTTTCAACACAACTGTATTATTAACTGAAAAATTATCAATTTTGAGTATGTCGACCTTGTAGCAAGAACGAAATGTGAAAATGTTAGCAAAGTTCAATGTTAATAATATGCGTGATTATCGACTGCAGCGGCAAAACAATTCTAGATCCATAATATTAAGATTCTAGAGATCTAAATGGGTACCAGTAAGTTCCATAGATAATTCTTGAAATAAGATAAATTATTAAGGCTCTAGATTCGATTTGGTTAGTTTTCCCATACATATTATTATTATCTTATATTTGTCTTAACTTATCATCTTGTTCCGTATGGTGTTGGACGTAAAAGCACCATCCCATCACTACCCGTGGGTGTCGTAAAAAGCGACTAAGGGATCCATCAGAGATTCAAATGGGCAGCTGCATTCTCTGTAGGTACAATGCTACAGCTACACTGCGATCGCCAACCCACCTGCCAAGCTTGGCGATTATGGCAAACCCCCATTTGTGGGAGGCTTATGTCCAACATTGGACGTCTTTCGGCTGATATGATGTGTCATGCTCTGCCGCAGAGCCACCATTTTAGAAACCGATCAATAACCTATATCTTAAAATGATGTACCTACGTCAAACGTAAATAATGTACGTATTACCGTTATCGCTGTACGTGCATTAGGTAATGATAAAATAGACATTGATTGTGGCTCTGCTACAGAGCATACTCTCTAGCAGAGCCACACAGTACATGCACTCAGGACAGATAAACACTACTTTGTTGCTGAAGTCAACAATCACGCATATTATTAACATTGAACTTGACTCCCATTTTCACATTTTTTTTTTTTATTAGACATCATTACTTTTTGTAAATAAAATATTATCTTTCAATACGTACCCCGCGCGTTCCTGCGCACGCCCCTTTCGTGTTGCCCATCCCGCGCGCCTCGCACTGTGTGCCTGTTTCGAATTACCTAGCAAGATATGATTGTATAAGAATGTATTTCTCTCGTATAGCACAAAGGTTACTATGTTATTGGTCGCAATGATGTCAGACCGCTGAGCCCGGCGCTACCAGGAGCACTTTTTCCTTGAACTTAGCTGGACACGCTGCTGCGTGTTTAGATTAGGTACCTTATTACCATCTTAAAAGCAATCTGTGAAACAAGGTTTCACAGATTTCATAGCCATGTCTGTGTTGGTTTCTAATAAGAATGCTTACCATAAATTTTTTTTGGTCCAAAGCCGACTTTAGCGACTCCACCTAAGTCGGTGATCTCTTGGGTCACAATGTTTATTAGGCTCCACAGTGCTGCAAACCGAAGAAGTGAAGATAATCATATAATACCGCAGATGTGGTCAAGCGCGTCCCTATCAATAATAATAAAAAAAAAGATGACTGCAGGGAACAATGGAAAAACAAGGAACTGCACGAGCGCATCTATTGGACACTTCATGGACCCGACGCGCGTAGACTTCTCGGCCTGGCTACGTTTCGGCGAACTGTTTTGGGAAGCTGAAGGTTTTGTCTATGCGATTATGGACGAAGTTATCCAGACGAATAGTTACTATCAGAGGCATATTATCACGGATGAGGCGTAAGAAAAATAATTAATAATTAAAAGGAGAGAAATAAAAGTTTTATTTAAAAAAAAAATTGCCAATAATTTTTTGATATCGATGCAGCCTGACTGCGGTAGGCGGGGTTTACTTACCGATAATATACGACGTACAATATAAAACTACTATAAAAAGGATTAAGTACTTGTCCCTTCATCCATCTACTACGATCCATGTAAGTAAGTGACCAACCATTTCATGTTGCACACTAACGATTACACGATAATTTTCTAAATTGCTGCCACTTTTTTAAATTGTCATCGAGATTATTAAGCTAGAGCCTATAAACTAAACATTGAAACAACATGCATAATGATTTTATGTTTAAGAACTACGCTGTTAAGGCAACGACACGTTTTCCTAGTGACTGAAACACATTTATTTCTGTCTCAAAAACTACTGAACCGAATTTAATTAAACTTCACTATTCCATAAGTTGAACTACATCTAGACCAAACAAAAAACACACAATTAGAAAAAAAAATTGAAATCTGACATAGTTTTTGAGATATGCGTGGTATTTTTTTATTTTTTTTTTTATTTATTTTTTTTTTTTTTTAAACGTTGCCCCACACTAGGAATTTCTCCTGTATCGTGGGTGCGTTCACAAACATATAAACTCACATACACAAACAGCCAGACCCGGAACAACTATCTGTAGGCTTTACAAATATTTGTTCCGTGCGGGAATCGAACCCGTGACACGCTCAGCAGTCGACCGCGCAACCACTGCGCCAACCGTACACTTATGAAATTTGGCATACATATTTAGGAGCTGGAATAGACTAACATAATACAAAAATTTTGCAATTCTGACAATATTAGATACACACGAGTCGAATTGATAACCTCCTTTTTTTGAAGTCTGTGAAAAGAGTTAATATCTGCGCTTGAGCTAGACCTAGCCCTATTTTAGGACGCAGTTCATGCCCAAGAAATGATGACCTGAATATCTATGATATAATCAATGTGATACGAAGGTAAGTCATTCATTACTACCTTGTGTACAAATAGCCTTCGACTGTTGCAACGATTGCTAAGTAGAAAGAAATTCGAAACAACGGTTTGATCGTTCCGTTCCGGGTGTGTGAATTTTTCGGCCAGGGTTCTAGACAAAGTGAAAATCCAGCGATAACTAGTCCAAAATGTGTTTCAAAATTTTTCGCCAATCCTTATCGCAAACTATGCTGGGAATATCTTCGGAAGGCACGTAAAGCCGGTGGTCCCAGCTACCAAATGGCGGTCGTCATACCATGTTAGAGGCCTTTGAGGCGGTTTAGAAACTCGGACATTAGGGTGTGTGGGGTTGTTAGACCTTAGTGCCCACATGATAAAGAAAGTAGAAGCAAAAAGAAGCTAAGTAGCTTTTTACAATTTCATTCTTCGATTCAAACCGCAAACTATAGATATAACCAGACGAGTGTGAAGAGAGGCAGACACACTGTGCACTGGGGGCGCATGTGTAGTATTGTCTACTATATTCTTCGTTTGACCTTAGTTTCCTACATAAACTTCATCAATCAGTACATACAGCGGCTGTCCACAATGAGACGCAGAGAATGTCCCACAAGAGGCCACCCTCCCGGTAAGCTTGGCGGCTCCGTAGCTCTCACACTCAACTTTCGCCACCACCAGTATACAGCGCACGCGATGCAGAGTAGCGCCACAGCGAGCATTGTTGAGCTTCTACCTTGTCTCTGAAATGAGAAGACCAGAGAAGCCGTAACTATGATGACAATGACAATATCCGTTGACGGGATTAAGAACAGAGCATGGAACACCGCGCCGGTATTGACTCAAAAGACTGACTGGGCACTTAGGAATAGTAGTTTTTTGGGTCTAGCTCACCACACTATCCCCAACCACTTAAAGCTGGAATTCAGTAGTGGCGACCACCAGGAAAGCACCTAGAGTATAAAGTTTGAAGAGTTCCAGAAAACGATTTTCAAATGACTTGGAACAAAAGTAATGCGAAAAGAACAGAAGAGTGGTACACAAAACCTAATTTCCACTTATCTTAAGCAGAAGACAGTACAGAGTTAGCTCAAAATGGCCAAAAGACATGCACAACTGGGATAAACCTGAAAAAAGTTGTATGAATCGTCCCAAATTGTGAGCTGATACAGTTGATTTCAATAATAAGTTTAGTTTATATATACCAATAGTAAGAGAGGACCTCGTGTCTAAATTATAGCAGCCACACAGGCCGCCATTTTAACATACCAAGATTCCTCCGTGCCTCGGAAAGCACGTTAAGCCGTTGGTCCCGGCTGTCATTTGTTGATCTTTGGCAGTCGTTACGGATTGTTAGAAGCCAGAAAATCCGACTCCAGTCTTGCCAAGAAGTACCGTGGTACCCAGTTAATGGGTTCTGGAGGTCTGGTAGGCAGCCGCTCCACGTAAAATACTTCAGCTAAATCAGGTTTGACTAGAAGCCGTTCCTAATATACTTAGTTGGGAAAAGGCTAGGCAGATGATGATATTCCTATGGTACGAGTAATAACTCTTCAATACAAAGTTTCCTCTTTTTAATATTGGTTTATATTCTTGAGACCTCCTGCTTGTCGCTAAATAAGCACCACGGGTCTGATTGATTCCTTGGAACTTATGTTTTTCAAAATGCTATAAAAATCCAGTCAACTTAAATACGACAGTTACACTTGTCTGCACTTGTTGCTAGTATAAATTTAATGTCTTTGACTTGAAGACATAATAACATAACAAACTTTTCTCTACAGAAATAAAAATGATGTTTTCGGTGAAAAACTAGCAGGTTTTAATTTAAATTACTTGTTTATACACTTACATAATAGATGTATTAATTAACTTATTAATCATTCAACAAAATATAACTATAAAACTGTGCTTTTTCTTCGTGTCTTTCAAAAAGATATTTATTTAATGTGTTTGACATTTACAACTATTTCATGAGCGGCCTGTAAAGAAATAGGTTCGAATGTCGTAGGTTTGTTGCAAAGTTTCTTCATCGGTACCCAATAGACAATAGTGGGCAAAGCCTTGTTGCTATGCGAGTCCTCTTCATCCGCAACCGATTGCAGCCATCTTTAAACTCACGCAAAGGTGGAGTAAGCTTGTCTTAACCTCGTGTAAATTTGATACAAGTAATGATGTCAATGTCCTTTCGCTGAGGAGCGAATATACGCCAGCAAATTCTTCAGCAGCAATATGGATAATACCTCCTAATCTCTTATTCTTTTAATGGACTGAGCTTACAGCTGTTTTATAATGTCAAAAGTGGATGAAAATCTGTATTGTATCCCTACACCTAAGAAGTTTTCTGAAACAGAACCCCTTAGATTGTAAATAAGTCTCATCACCGATGATCACGGGTAATACATCCGATTTGGCGCCAGTAGAATACGGACTGTTCTATACAAGGCGTCGAATTCGGTCTGTTTCTGGTCATCCATGTAAAGAATCTGAGATATGGCTTGACCCTTCTCAGCCGATAACCTAAATCCTCCAGCAATGAGCTTAGAGTATTCAGATCTAAGTAATTAGAACCAGCATGGAGTCAAACTGTCGTCCTTAAATATTTCTGCGTTTGTTCCAAGTAGGCTCGTCATACCTTTGAATCCTGGATAGATAAGGACTGTTTTCTTTTGCCTTATACATGACTCAAGGAAAGTGCGAAGACTTTCATCTAAACACATCAAAAGTGTCAAGGGATCAAGTACATTTTTAACCATAACAAATATCCAATTAATAAATTTACCAAATCTAGTGTTCCAGACTGGCTTCTTACTTTAATTCCTATGTTTAAGTTAACAATAACCAATAATTGTCGTCAATTTAAATGACAAAAAAAAAGGAAAAATTTCAATTTTTTAAATTTTGATTGTAAAAATAAAAAATAAAAAAATAACTTACCTATGTCTCCACTATTGACACGATGAGCGATTTGGCATGCTTGAAATCAATTCATCAAAATTACTTTGACGAATGGCCGCTCACTTTCTTTTTAACAAGTCAAAAAGTTGTTGTTGGGTATGCACGGCATGTATACTCGGCAGAGGTCATCTTTGGAGCATGTCCCATGCGTGCTCAATTGTGTTGAGATCTGACGATTGAACGGGCCACGGCAGAACGTTGATGCGAGCATCGACAAGAGTGTTCATCCGCAAGAGCCGTGTGTGGACGTTCATTAGTCGGAAGTCGGATCACCCAACCGGCTTTGCAAAGGGATGATCACTGCTGAAACAAACTTCTCCGCATAAATCTAATCGTTGAGGTTGTCCCTGATCCAAATGAGATCTGTTCTTCCACCGATCCAAATACCGGCCCAAACCATTATTGTTCCCTCTCCATATGAATGAACTTCCTCGTTCTTGACGTCCAGAGATCCTCCAAACTCGAGTACATCTTGTATCCGGCCTCATACCGAAACAAATCTTACAAAAGCTCGAAATATTGAAATGTTAACTCGTGAACATTATAATAATATTTAGTTTTTAATAATTTTATGGAACTTTCATGAACTGTAAGACATAAAAAAGGGATCTGCATTTTTTTCTAAGCTTGTTTTGTTTGACAACATAAGATCAAAGGGAAAGCTAGGGAGGGGTCATGTCGCTTTTCCAGAATGTCAAATCGAAACTGTACTTATGTCGATTTTTGAAAACAGTTATCATATCGATTAATTTTCTGAAATTACCTAATTATGGCTGGATAAGCAATACTAACAATGTAAGCGTGAGTGACGAATTGCACAAGCACTACAGTACGTCTACAGCTTTTTTTTAGGATGGGAAATCATCAAATGACTCCTCCCGCTCTGGGCGGAGCAGGCTCTGGGCGGAGCAGAAGGGAGTGTCAGACTCTACTCTCTTTATATTTTTAAAAGCCAGGCCCGGATCGACAGCGCGTTGTGTTCCACGCGCGCCTCAAAGAGATGTAAGCTTGGGAGAAGGGGCCCGTTAGGGCCAGAGTCTGCCAGGGTTGCGGATTCTTTTCGAAAGAGTTACCGTGGCCCTGGAAAGCAAAGGGCACTAGGTGGAGCACGGATGGGTTAGTCAGCAAGAGTCTGACACTGCCATTCGCTCCGGCCACTGCGGGAGGAGTCTTTTGATAATTTCACATCCATAAAAAAAAGTTACTTACACGCTACAAAAAGGCATCACAACGACGACAATCACGATATTCATGAGGATTTCCACACGATAAAAAAGGTTATTAAATTGATACCAATATTGATTAAAAGCTGGAGTTTGATCTTTCAGGAGATCGTTGATAAATGGAGATGGTCTAGTTATTACTTTGTTCATAAGATACTCACTGTACACGGTACAAGGTCCAATGCTAGCCGACACCACTCCTCCGATGTCGTAACTTTGCTTAGCCAGGTCGTTCATCAGATCCCATAGTTCTATGAATAAAATTGTTATACAGTTATGTATAATATATGCATATATAATAAAATCGTAGATTTGCCGTGTCTGTACATTGAATATTTTCGCATAAAAATAACTGAGAACTGTTAGAAGTGTTTTTGTCTGTCCGTTTATCTGTTTGTTCATGTGTTTGAGTCAGCATCACGCCAAAACCACTGATTGGATTCGAAAGCTAAGTTCTTAAAAATATTAAGTGTTAACCCGAAAAACATTTAACGTTTATTTCATCAAAATCGACTCGCAAAATCAAAAGATATTGAATTTTTAATTTTAGTAAGGAACTTCATACAGTGTTCAGCGTTGCGGTGACCGACTCTTAGGCGCCATCTATTGAGTAAGATATAATGCAGGTAAGCATGAAAGAAACATCAAAACAAATTGTTGAGTTATTTGTGAAACTTTTAATAAGTATTAAAATAAAAGTGAACACTTTAATACCATGACGTTACTTATTGTTACATATGGGCTCCTTATTTAACATCTTCCTATATAACCAAATATTTTGTCAGTTTATCAAATGGTCGATAGATGCGTTAGACGCGTTTTTCTGAATTTAAGATTTTCCGTCAGATTATGACTCTCACACGATTTCTAGCATCATTGTTGTTCGCTAGGGATAAAAACTTACAAGTCTCTGATAGGGTCTCGAGTCCAAAGTAAATTTAAAAAAAGTACCTGACTCAACAATTTGTTTTGATGTTTCTTTCATGCATAGCATATTACAGCATTTCGGAATTTTCGACAGACAAAATGTAATGACTGTTTTTTGACCTGAATTGGTACTCATTGACCTAGTATGTATATTATTATTAATTTTTAATTCTATTAATTTGACTTTGCACGTAACATTTTGTATTATTTTTTATTGACATTGTTTTTTGATTTTTCCATTTGATATTTTTCGTTCAATTCCATTAATATATCATTGCACATGAAATTTAGTATTATTTTTCATTGACATTGTTTTAGATTTCTTTTTGACATTTATATTTTTTCTTTGTTGTTTTATTTGTCAAAATCAATTATTAATTACCTCTATAAATATTTCTACGCCCTCGGGTATAACATAGCGCGCTTTTTTTTTTTGTAACAACTATTATGTTATCAAATGAATAAGTATAAGACTTATGACTTATGAGCGAGTATAATATAAGTATAATAAAATAGCGTTAACGGACAGATGAGTCCTTTGTGCACACACCATAGTTATATTTTAATTCGGTGGTTTAAATACGTCTGCCAGTGTTAAAACGTTCAATAAAAAAAAAGGGAAATTTTGAAATATGTGAAATTGGTTGCAGGTCCTACAAAAGAGAAAATCTGAGTTTAATGGAAATGTTTGTGCTGAAAGGAGCATAATACCAGGTAAAGCTAGCCCTCACTGCTTTTCTAATTGACGGTTATTTGTCAAATAATATTATGCTAACTTCGTCATATTCCATGTTACTGGATTTTGGCAAGAGGAGGTCACACTCGTTATTAGGTTTTTACATTTATAACTTTATTTAATTAAAAAAAGTAAAAAATAAAACTTGTCTTTATTGCCGACCACTTCTTATTGTTTGGGCGTGTACGTCGATTTTAAAGAATCCATCGTTTTGTTTTCTTTTAATTGCTCGAATTCACTTCACGCGCATTAATTTACACGATTATAAGTATACAGACTACGTCAAAGAAATAAATTTCATTTAATTAACTAAAATCGACCTTAGAACGTAAATTTCCTTAGGTGCCCGTTTTTTTTGCAAAAGAGTGTATATTCGCAATATTAATATTCAATTTTTCAAATACCTGCAGTGCCAATATTAAAGAGGTTATGACTATAAATAAGTTTTTTTATTTGTAGCATCTCAGCGGCCACTTTCTGCGTAAGCCTTTAGTCATGAATAGATGCCAAACGACATACTTTAAATTAATATTTTTATTTGTAACATTCATAATTATGTGAACACTAGACAAGTAGAAATTATTTGTAAAAATATATTCTTCAGGACCTAATAGTTGGTCAAATATAAGTCTGTAAATCCACTGTAAATCTTCAGCCATATTCAGCCATCTTCAGGTTATCGATGAAACAGTGGGCCCAGTAGATAGGTGCAGTACGAAATATCGCTTGAAACATAGCAAATTCTTGGTTGTGTGAACGCGATATCTGGCTCCAAGGAACGATCGATATTTTACTTTATTTGTTGACTTATAGAATACAGGGTGTAAGCCCTCCGCGGATTGACGGGGTGAGTTCAGTATACCAGACTATAGAAGACTGGTACATGAAATTGTTGCAGGAACTTTATAGGAATCCAATTGAACTGATTTGTTTTAAAACCTCATACGCAATGTATCGTGACCGTGGCAATCGCACAGTGATCGGCAAGCGCAGCTAGCTTTCAGCCGCCGTCACCACTACGGGAGCTGATTTGATGCGTTACGAGTATTTCAACATCCATTGCAGGTTTTTGGAACGAAGTTCCTTATCGCGCGTTGCGAAACGGAAAAAATTAAGACCAAAAGTTGTAACGACACTTTTTACATAGTTTTTTTTACTAAAAGTAGGGATTTAGATTCGTCGGATTTTGGTTCGTCGACAGACGTTGTGACGAGTGGACGTGTGTCAGTTATCGGTTGGAAATTGTGTCGCTAAAATCTGTGATTGGACGCGCTAGCCTTTTTTCAATTCCTTGTCGCACTTTAACTATTTTAACCCAGACTTCACGCCCACTGGGTGGTCCTTGAAAGGGATAAATAGTTTTTGGCATTGCCGTCTCAAACATCGTTTGAAAAAGTGGCATCGATTGGTGAGTTTTGAACCTGCGATCTCTCACGGTGGGAAGGTCCGAGCCGTGCGCCTAACCACCGCGCCATCGAGCAAGTAGCAGCCAGCGACGAAATACCGGTGTGCTACGCGAGGCTGACGTCATCTGGGCCTTCTACGGCGGCGACTACGTTGGACCGGCGCGCGGTGCTACGAGCGTGCTACGAATACAGCTACGGTTTTTGCATCGGCTACGACGACGCCGAAGTATTACACCGGGAGAAGGGCATTTTGCGGCAAGTGTTAACTATTACATAAAATTTCAAATAGCTTAACAGAGTTTACAAGTAACTCCAAAATACATCTACGGTGAATACTTGTTGCGATATGGCTGGCGTTCAGCGCACTCCACCATCAAAATTGCAAAATCAATGTCAGACTCAATCCGAACCTGACATAAATGTGGCAATCGACATGAGTGAATTTGTAACAAATAGAGGCAAACGAGCAAGAAAGGAAAATCCTCAAGAAATTGAGCCTGCTTTAAATAAACAGGAACTAACTGATTTGCTCAGTTTGTGGAGAAATGATCAGGACACTCGTGTGACTAAGATGCTGGAGTCACAAACAGCTTTGATACAAAAATTAATGCAGGACGTAATTGAGATTAAGGCGCAAAATGCCAATATCCAAAAATCTAACACCGAGATTCGTAAGACAAATTCCGAAATTGAGAGGTCGATGCAACATTTCAACCAACAATTTGAAGAAATGAAAAAAGAAGTAGAAGATTTAAAGAAAGATAGGAAAGAACAGAGAATCTACATAGAAACACTTGAAAATAAAATAAGAGATCTGCAGTATAAGACACGTTCATCATGTGTCGAAATAAGAAATATTCCTCAATTAGAAAATGAAACTACTGCCAAATTATCAAATACCGTCTGCAATATCGGCCAGCTTGTTGGAACACCAATATCTCAATCCGAAATCCGTGATGTGTATCGTCAGCCCGGAAAACCCAACCAAACATCACGTCCTGTCGTGGCAGAGTTCACAACGGTTCATACCAAACAAAATCTACTGGTTGCCATCCGATCATACAACAAAACTAAAACCTCAAAGGAAAACAAACTTAACACGGAATCGATTGGTGTCCCAGGCAAACGCCAGGCCGTCTATGTCGAGGAGCGACTGTCCGCTGGTTCGAAGAAGCTGTTCTACTCGGCGCGGCAATTTGCGAAGAATAATCAGTATAGCTTTTGCTGGACCAGCAACGGAAACATTTTCCTCCGCAAGCAAGTAGGTGACAAGCAAATTCTGATCAACTCAGACAAATGTATCCAAGACCTCAATACCAATACATCTAAACTGAATATCTGACTAAAATGCACGATATTTATGTCATATAAACAAAAATGTTCTTTGAAAATTTTACAATTAGTTATCTTCTTAATTACACACACTTACCTTTTACAAAAAAACAGCACACATCAATACACTGTCTGCAATAGCATTTCAAACACTCCCATAATCACTCACACATACACTTACAACCACTTAGAGGCTCCAATCCCAGTATTATTATTATTATTTTATTTTAAACCCAACGTGAGTTTTGTACCCCCTGTGCTCTTAATGGTCTGTGGAAGTTATTTTTATTGTTCTTATTTTATTTTTTCTTAATGGCTAACATAATTAACGTTAATAACGATCTTGACCAAATAAGCCAGGGAAAATCCTTTGTTTGCAATCCAGAGGAATGTCTAAATTATATAGATACATCCGAAAATAACATAAATCTATTGCATTTAAACATCCGTAGTATCCATAAAAATTTTCCGCACCTTCAAGTACTGCTGAGTTTGTTAAATGTGGATATTGATATTATTGTCCTAACCGAGTGTTGGCTCAGTAAAATCAACAATATACCATTATTAGACGGTTTTGAGTCACACTACACGAACACAAACTGCAATCAAAATGACGGAATAATTATTTACACAAAATCAAGCTTGCAAACCACAGTATGGGAGCCAGACTTTACAGGTGGAAATTGTCTTGTGTGTCACTTAGACAAAAGACTATCTGTGGTAGCGATCTATCGCTCTCCCTCATTAAATTCCAGGGAGAATTTTGACAATTTCTCAACTAGTCTGATAAATGTTTACGACCATATTAAATCTGTATGCCCTAATATCGCTCTTGTGGGTGACCTGAACATTGATATAAAACAAAATAATATTAATGAACGAACCCTGGACTATCTCACGCTAAATGCATCTCATGGTCTCATGCCAACACACTTATTCCCCACTCGAGATGAGAACTGTTTGGATCACATATTTTTAAAATCAAATCTAATTACTACTACATTAGTTTTAGAGGCACACGTTACGGACCACAAACCACTCCTGTTAAGTATGAAAAATGCTAAACCTTCACATAAATTATATGAAAAAACTACCCTAAACCACAAAGCCATTGTAGAGGAGTTAGGTAATGTGGATTTCACAGAAATATATGAAGTCAAAAACATAAATGCGGCAGTAAATAAATTCATATGTATAATAAAATCAGTAATGTCAAATCATTCAAAACAAGTTAAAATCCCCAGACGAAAGAGAATCATTAAACCCTGGATAACCCCTGGTCTTTTAAAATGTATTAAAAATAGAGATAAATTGCACATACAATCTAAAAAATTCCCAGATAATATTATTCTGAAAACTACTTACTCTCGTTATCGTAATTTCTGCAATAACTTACTAAGAAAACTAAAAAAGTCTTATGAAACCGGTCAACTTGAAAAAGCCAAAAATAATCCCAAAGCGTTATGGAACACAATTAAACAAATAACTAATACCCATAAAACAAAACTCAGCCCAGTAGAGTTACTTACAATACGAGACAGCCCAAAGTCTGCGATAAATGAGGTAGGCAAATTTTTTACCAACATTGGCAAGAACTTGGCTACGAAAATAACGAATCACACTGCATCATCACCGGCGGGCAGCCATCCCTCACCTTCATCTACGGACACCCGAAACTCACCTGTAAACTCTCTTACCATCCTGGAAGTAGATGAAGCTGATGTTGAGTCCCTAATCCTAGAACTTCGTTCGGACTGTGCAGTTGGCTGGGATGGCATATCATCGCTTATATTGAAAAACTGTAGACATGTACTGGTACCGCCAATTACTTACCTTTTTAATCGTTGCCTACAGGAGGGTGTCTTTCCGGAGGCTTTTAAAAAAGCTGTGGTCCACCCAATATACAAGGGAGGGAACAGAGACTGTGTTAATAACTACAGACCGATATCGGTCCTACCTGCACTCTCTAAAGTTCTTGAAAAAATAATCAATAACTCTCTACGAAAATTTCTTGACCAACACCAACTCATTGCTAATAACCAATACGGATTTCGAACTAGTCTATCTACAGAAGATGCAGTTCTGGATTTCACGCAACAAGTTGCCGCAAACCTAGATAAAAAATCGAAATGCCTAGGTATATTCCTGGACCTTTCGAAGGCTTTTGACACAGTCTCTGTTCCCAAACTCATCATGAAGCTGGAAAATATCGGTGTGCGTGGATTACCTCTAGAAATTTTTAAGGATTACCTAAACAATCGTAAGCAATGTATTAAAATTGATGCTTACTTAAGTGATGAGTTTCTCGTGTCCTATGGTGTTCCCCAGGGAGGGATCCTTTCCCCAACACTATTTCAAATCTACGTGAATGACCTCTGCAGACTGAGTCTCTCAAACGGTAGAATTTATGCTTACGCTGACGACACCGCAATTCTTGTAGACGGAATCACTTGGGACGTTGTGAAAACAAATGCGGAGATGGCCATGGCTAAAGTTATGATGTGGTTAAACTCGAACCTTCTTACATTAAACCTTCAAAAAACGACTTATATTCCTTTTGCTATACGACGTAACGCTAAACCATCTCCTTCTTTTAGTATAAGTGCTCATTCCTGCACAAATCCGCCCACCCACTGCACTTGTCCACCGCTCGCAAGATCCGAAAGTGTTAAATACCTCGGAGTACAGATAGACGACGGACTGAGATGGGACCAACAAATTGACGCCGTCACCACCAGAACATTACGTCTTATACATATATTTAAGTCTCTCAGAGAATCCGCCAACCTAAGCATTCTGAAGATGGTGTACCATGCACTATGCGAATCAGTGATTGGTTATTGCATAGTTGCGTGGGGCGGTGCTACAAAAACTAGCTTTTTGAGGGTGGAGAGAGCACAGAGAGCTATACTTAAAGTCATGACGAAAAAGCCCTATAGATATCCAACAACTGAACTGTTCTGTAACTGTAAAGTACTTACGGTTCGTCAGCTTTTTGTGCTGAAATCCACCCTTAGAAAGCACACGGGCCTTCCACCTCCTATTCCAAATAAACGAACGTACCTTCCTCCAAGTATCCAACACAAGACCTCCTTCGCTAGGCATCAATATTATATACTAAGTACTCATATTTACATAAACATTAACAAACACCTCAATATTATAAATCTAAACTCACATGCACTAAAATCTAAAGTAACAGAGTGGCTGCTTCATAAGGATTACTCTTACACGGAGTCTTTACTCACCTATCTTGTGTAATACACCCACAAACACACCATCACACAACCACACACACACATTTACACACACACCACTCACACATACAAACACAACACACCCACACATACAATTTTATTGTTTTTCTAACATACAGTAGAATGACACAGTCCACTTGAGATAAGTTTTTGTTGAGCATTGTAAAGATGGACCGTAAACTACCTCTTAAAATACAGGTATACCCTAGCTTAAGAGGTAGAGTATTTTTCTTGTACAGAATTTGCAACAAAACTAAATTATAAAACTGTAAACTGTATTTCAAACTCTGTATGATTTTTGGATAAATAAACTATTATTATTATTATTTATTATTATTTATCTAATCATTTTTGAAAATCAGGTCAAAATCAAAATCCAAGATGGCGACGATGAAAAATTTTCCATCCTTTCGTCATGGGTATCATTTTCGAAAAATTCAAATTGTAATCCAAGATGGCGTAGACGAGATTTGACAACTTTTCATTATGGGTGTCATTTTCATGGTTTTCGGGGTCGCCAATAACGAATACCGGGTCAAAATCGAAATCCAGGATTGCGCCCACGAGATTTGCCAACTTGTCATCATGGGTGTCATTTTCATGGTTTTCGGGGTCGCCAATTACGATTACCGGGTCAAAATCGAAATCCACGATGGCGCCCACGAGATTTGACAACTTTTCATCATGGGTGTCATTTTCATGGTTTTCGGGGTCGCCAATAACGATTACTGGGTCAAAATCGAAATAAAAGATGGCGCCCATGAGATTTGACAACTTTTCATCATGGGTGTCATTTTCATGGTTTTCGGGGTCACCAATAACGATTACCGGGTCAAAATCGAAATCCACGATGGCGCCCACGAGATTAGACAACTTTTCATCATGGGTGTCATTTTCATGGTTTTCGGGGTCGCCAATAACGATTACCGGGTCAAAATTGAAATCCAAGATGGCGCCCACGAGATTTGACAACTTTTCATCATGGGTGTCATTTTCATGGTTTTCGGGGTCGCCAATACCGATTACCGGGTCAAAATCGAAATCCAAGATGGCGCCCACGAGATTTGACAACTTTTCATTATGGGTGTCATTTTCATGGTTTTCGAGTCGCCAATAACGATTACCGGGTCAAAATCGAAATCCAAGATGGCGCCCACGAGTTTTGACAACTTTCCATCATGGGTGTCATTTCCATGGTTTTCGGGGTCGCCAATTACGATTACCGGGTCAAAATCGAAATCCAAGATGGCGCCCACGAGTTTTGACAACTTTCCATCATGGGTGTCATTTCCATGGTTTTCGGGGTCGCCAATTACGATTACCGGGTCAAAATCGAAATCCACGATGATGCCCACGAGATTTGACAACTTTTCATCATGGGTGTCATTTTCATGGTTTTCGGGGTCGCCAATAACGATTACTGTGTCAAAATCGAAATAAATGATGGCGCCCATGTGATTTGACAACTTTTCATCATGGGTGTCATTTTAATAGTTTTCGGGGTCGCCAATACCGATTACCGGGTCAAAATAGAAATCCACGATGGCGCCCACGAGATTAGACAACTTTTCAGTATGGGTGTCATTTTCTTGGTTTTCGGGGTCGCCAATAACGATTACCCGGTCAAAATCGAAATCCAAGATGGCGCCCACGAGATTTGACAACTTTTCATCATGGGTGTCATTTTCATGGTTTTCGGGGTTTGCCAATAACGATTACCCGGTCAAAATCGAAATCAAAGATGGCACCCACGAGTTTTGACAACTTTCCATCATGGGTGTCATTTTCATGGTTTTCGGGGTCGCTAACAACGATCAGCGGGTCAAAATCGAAATCCAAGATGGTGCCCATGAGATTTGACAACTTTTCATCATGGGTGTCATTTTCAAAGTTTTACGAAGTTCCTTATCGCGCGTTGCGAAAGGGGGCTAGACGGAAAAAATTAAGACCAAAAGTTGTAACGACACTTTTTGCTGTAATTGTAAGCCGGGCGTGTAACTTAAAATTTTTTTTTTACAATTCCTTCACTAATTAATCGAAAGGAACTTCGTTCCATCCGGGTGCCCCTTGGCACCTCTCAAGTTTTTTTTTATTTTAGCTGTATTATTTATAAAAATGGAGTGTTGCGTACAAATAATGTAATTTTACACTGAAAGAAAGGAAAAGTAACTGAAAAATTGGTAAAAAAACAAAAAAAAAATCTCAGAAAAATTCCGGTGGAATATGATTCAAAATAAGGAACTTAATGCACCCCATCCGCCTGCGGAGGGCTGTCTCTTACACCCTGTATATAACAAAACAGAACGTCACACGACTGGTGCTACTCTTCAAACTAATTAATCAAATTGATTCTTAGGGCCAATTTCACCAATGTAACTGAACGCGATCAGCGAATAAGAGCGTTATGTTATGAGCTTTCAGTGTTATTATTTTTCTATGGAATATTTACATTGACAGCTCTTGAACGCAGTTTAGATGTACTGATCGCGTTCAGTTTCAGTGGTGAAATCCGCTCTTGATTTCATTAGAACCGGTAACATAGATCGAAACAACTGTAAGTTTTTAACCGACTTCAAAACAAGTAGGAGACTTTCAATTAGGTTGCCTCTTTATTTTTTTTTGTTTGTTAACATCATCATTACTCCGACATTTATGAACCAATTTGATTTTTTTTATGTGAAAGGAAATTTTTCTCGAGATTCATCTGAATCGTTTTAGTAGTTTGATTTCTAAATCCAAAAGCTAGAAGAAAATATCATCATTTCAGTAGTGTTGTTTGGTGTGAGGAATAAAAAATAGTTTTACTAAAGAAATAACTGTGTAGATAAATTTAAAAATAGTCGGTGTTTTTGGATGTTTCTTTATAATTCAACACTGACTTTCAAAATTATTTTTTTTGGTAATTAGTAGTTGTTTTTTTATTTGGAAGTCGGTTGTATTTTTTTTTTGTAAAAGAGTTTCTTAAGAACACATGATCACCCGAGCTAACTCAACTCTTTTGTCTTAGTAGCTCCGCTGTCACAGGGCTTCGCCACCTGTCCGTGGGTGTTATAATAATAAATGGCCCATCTTAGCGTTACTGTAGCTTATAAAGCTTAGGAAATGTAAAACGTGCGCCTGGTGATAAAGATTGTAATAAATTTTCATTCTTCAAAATTATTCTTCCGCGGAGAATCTTAACACCGCAATTCTTAAAATGAGATCAAATGCACAACGCACATTACATCTATGGAAAATGGAGTTGAACTGTCAAAACATTGGTTTGGATTTCTTTTTTATTGTATTGATAAATAGGAATAATATTTTTTTTTTTAATTTTTAATTTTTCTAAATAAATATAAATAATCACTTTGTAAGACATTATAAGTTCCACTAAAAACAAAAAAAAAAGTGTTTTGATGTAATTTATTAATCAGTTTGTTGTGGCGAAACTTGGGGGAGGCCTATGTCCAGTAGTGAACGTCTTTCAGCTAATATGATGATGATGAAACAAACAAAATTACTATTTAGAATTCTTACTCTACTATCTTACTACTATTTATTAATTTACTTTCTTTAGCTTACAGACTAATAATATAACAAACTTAAATCAGAATAATAATATCATGCCTTTTACTAATTACAAAGCATTCACATGTATATATCAAAGTATAAATTATAGTATACAAACCTAAACAGAACTGCCTGTGATGGGAGACAAATATATTATACCATAAAAAGATAAATTAAGCAGAATAAAACAGGATTCCACGCGGACGAAGTCGCGGGTAGCAGCTAGTTGTTACATAATGGGCTCCTTATTTAACATCTTCCTAAATAACCAAATATTTTGTCAGTTTATCAAATGGTCGATAGATGGCGTTGCACCGATGACGCGTTTTTCTGTATCGCGGTGTTAAGATTTTCCGTCAGATTATGACTCTCACACGATTTCTAGCCTCATTGTTGTTCGCTAGGGATAAAAACTTACAAGTCTGATAGGGTCTCGAGTTCAAATTCGTAAATTTAAAAAAACTACTTATTCATATAAGACGTTATCTAAGTTCATTTAATTTCGCTCATTCCTACATCAATCTACTATTTAACTTTTCTTTGGCATAATGTGACTGAATCCTTCAACTGTGCACGATTGTTTAACATCATCATGTGCCTAGCCTTTTCCCAACTATATTGGGGTCGGCTCTTAGTCAAATCGAATTCAGCTGAATAACAGTATTTTACGTGGAGCGGCTGCCTATCAAACCTCCACAACCCATTAACTGTGTAGCATGGTACTTCTTGGCAAGACTGGTGTCAGATTTTCTAGCTTCTGACAATCCGTAACGACTGCCAAAGATTTCCAAATAACAGCCGGAACCAACGGCCTAACGTGCTTTCCGAGGCACGGAGGAGTGTCGGTATGTTAAGATGGTCACCCATCCACAGCCCTTAACCTCGGCACGATTATTTAACAAAACGTAAAAAATCAAAACAAAACTTTGTTTTAATTTCCTTTAACACAAGTTTCGCGAGTTTTTGATTACCTACTTAATTATGTGTTAAATTGTATTTAAATCTTATAATGGTTTTAGGGACATTTAACGTTTCTTTTAGTGATAGATACAAAAAATACGTACCTATAACGATTTACTGGGTCGATTCATTCAGTAGGTACTAAAAATACCATCGCCAGTTGGTGAAAGGCTAGGCCCTTTCACCAACTGTGGGTTGGTTTCTAGTCAACCTAGATTCAGCTGAATACCATTGGTTTAGGTACGTAAAGCGCTGCCAGAGATGCGGATTATGTTCGAAATAGTTACCGCGGCCCTGAAAAGCAAAGCACTAGGAGGAGCACGGATGGGTGCAGCAGCAGAAGGGAGTGTCAGACTCTTACTGACTAAAGTCAGTAAGAGTCTGACACTCCCTTCTGCTCCGCTCAGAGAGGGAGAAGTCATTTGATGATTTCCCATCCAAAAAAAAAACGTAGGTAGGTATACGTACGTAATGCGACTGCCTGTTTGACCTTCACAACCTAATAACTGGGCTGGGATACACTGTAGGTAGGTACCTCTTGGCCAGAATGGTGTTAGATTTTCTAGCTTCGGGCAATCCGTAACGTATGCCAAAGACCTACAAATGACAGCCGGACCAACGACAACATGTTATCCGAGGCACTAAGGAATCTCGGTATGTTAAAATGGTCAGCCATCTACAGGCCGACTTCGGCAAGCATTGCTTAACTAAGGTTAAGCAATGCTTGCCGAAGTATAAATATATCAACTCATGCGGCTGTTATTATTAAGTCATGAGCAACCAGTCTCCTCATTCCTCTGTACGTACAATTTTTTCCGACGTCCTTGCAAACGAAGTCGCGGGCACTGCTAGTAAAGAATAAATAAGTCGGAACGAACTATAATATTATTTTGTTAATTTCTGTTCCGCTTTAAAATATCTACCCTATGATGTTATTGCATTAAAGCTATTGGAAGGTGGGACATAATACCACGTTGGATCTTTGCTTATTTTATACGATTTTTAACCGACTTCAAAAAAAGGAGGAGGTTCTCAATTCGGTTGTATTTTTTTTATTTTTTATGTTTGTTACCTCAGAACTCCGTCGTTCATGAACCGATTTGCAAAATTTTTTTTTCCCCTTGCTTGATATGCTTCCAGATTGGTCCCATTTTTTTCAAAATCCAGTTCTGATGATGGAATCTATGAGAAATCGAGGGAACTCCTCAAATATTATAGGCAACCATATAGTTATTTTGGTATTTTCATCGAGAACTTAAGCATCTACAGTCAAAAAGTAACATTTGATGAAGTGGAACTGGTGGAGAAGATCAGAAACCAGTGGCCAACGGAACTTGACACTCGCATAAATATCACAATGCAACTATGTCAATGCAAATAAACAAATGATTCTGAATAGTTATGTTGAGAATGGTATCATCGAACTGATCTGATGATGATGGAGCTGGATGGTAGGCACCGGAACTGCGTAATTAATCAATGTATCCCAGCCGTGTTTGGGCTTATTAGAATTGTCATGAGATGCACTTTGGCTATAAGGTATAGTTTTTTTATCTCACGAGTGCGGGCGAGCCATAGTTGTGTAGGTAAATGTACGTGCACATTGTCTTAGTGTGCGTGAGCTTGTGTCAGTCGCTCTCAAGGTTACGCACACTAAGACAATGTGCACGTACATTTACCTACACAACTATGGCTCGCCCGCACTCGTGAGATAAAACAACTATACTATGAGACTGTTCTGATGATGGAACCGGAAGGTAGAAGGTAGGCATGGGAACTTCATAATAAAACAATGAATTCTAGCAGTGTTAAGGTGAGAAAAATGCCTACTGAGTACTGCTAGTTTTTCGGTTTTTCGTAAGGCGAGAACTAATTCGAATTTGTAACAAAGAACATTTTTTTTATTTGAAATAGACACATCGATAGTAGGTATTTTATGCGGCGTATCATCCCTTCACGGGAATAAAACGTTTAAAAAAAACAGTGTACAATATTTACGACATGGTACCTTTTTCATAAGAATATTCAATGTAGGAACGATGTTAACTTCGTTGCCTTCATTTTAATAAAAAAAAACACTAACCGGCGAGAAATAAAAAAAAAATTACAAAAAAAAAACCGCCTTCAAAAAAAACAAACAAAAACCGTTCCCACTAAAAAGTTGAAAATAAATATTTGAATTGCTTTAAAGAAACGTAATTTAAAAGTAAACTTATTTGACATTAATATTTTGCAAATATTTAAAATTTATTACTTCTTTTTGGAGTCGGTGCCAGCCAAAGCAAGGAAATACGAATAGGCAATAATTCCTAGAAAAACTACCTCTAACTTAACTATAAAACTACCAAGATACCAATTGCATACACATATTAATTAAAATACGAATACGGACTAGACTAAATTCGAAAAAATTTAACCAATATGCACAATAATTTCTTTTAAACGAAAAAGATAATTATACTTATAAAAAAATTCTAGCCACTTTTTAAGTAAGTACTTTGACATTTTTAGCATTGTCTTTATGCATCTGTTTTTAAATTTTGTCATTGTGGATCAAAAAACAAAGGCACGGGATATTAAATATAACTAGATACTTATCAAGTTCCAACAATAAAGCTGCTGGCACCGGCTCCAAAAAGAAGTAATAAATTTTAAATATTTGCAAAATATTAATGTCAAATAAGTTTATTTTTAAATTACGTTTCTTTAAAGCAATTCAAATATTTATTTTCAACTTTTTAGTGGGAACGGTTTTTGTTTGTTTTTTTTGAAGGCGGTTTTTTTTTTTGTAAAAATTTATTGGACCATACGAAAAGCTTAAAGAAAGCGAAGTCTACCGCCATTGACAATTAATTATTGTCAAAATGTTCAAAATTATACAAAATTCAAAACTCTTTTATTCAAATTAGGCTGAGACCCAGCAGTTTTGAACGTCGGCATTTTATTTTATTTATTTAATAGGAATAAAAAAACAGTTACATAAAACTATGAGTAGAATAATAAATTGGCAAACCATAACCCACACCATTGTCTACGAATTAGTTAATTTATAAAGACAATCCTACAAAATCCTCGTCACCACTTCGTAGTGTTTATGAATCCGGCCCAACATGTGAAAATTCCCTAATATAAAGTAAATCTTATGTATATGTAAATAAACATTAAATTCGCGATTAATTCGCGACACACCGGTGTGTCGCCGGGGCCGGACAGGTTAACATCTATAGGATTCTTTGTTATGGTCTTCTGGGTTCCGAACGCATGTTTTTCTAGGTTCTCCTGTCAATACTAATGTAATATCCTTCGTTATCGGGCGTCAGTACGGCACCAGTCTTGAGCCGCATCTTGGTGTGATCAGCCTGGATCCTGTAGCTCCGCACCACGTGAGCGAGCGTCGTCTTCATCGACATCATGGCGTAGACTTGACCTGACCGAGTTAAACGTTAATGTAATGAAATTGCAATCCATAACTAATATGCTAAAACTTAAAAGAAATAAACAAACTGTGGTAACATCGTCATGTCACCCACCCATGGACCATGAGCTTAGACTGATACATAATGAACTTTAAAATGCGACCTTATTTATTATATAACTAGCTGTGCCCGCGACTTTGTTCGCATGTATGTCGGAAAAATTTGTCGCTTAGATAAAATGAACGTACAGTTAATAACTACCTTGCATAACCGGATCCCTCTGAGAATTCTTACTTCCTTACTAATATTATAACTTATATTATCTGGTAAATCAAACTCTTAACGGTGGACCAGAGTGGTCCACAAAATTATCTGTTATCATAAGAGAATAGATAATTTTGTGACTGACCCTTACCTATACATTGTCGTTTTCCAAAACCAAAGGGGGCAAACGCGTTTGAAGTATCAGGTAGCTTGTCAGGATCCAGCCACCGTTCAGGCTTGAACTCGTGCCTATCCGGACCCCATATCGGGTGCTTGTGGAGACCGGACAAAAATAAGATACAAGTCCGATGAGCCAAGAGAGTGTAGTTTTCTGAAACATGAATGATAGTTAAAGAAAGAAAGATACATTCACTAAAGGAGACGGTTTGACCTAGTTCGGAATTGTTACCGATCCCTTGACTGAGATCCCCTATTGTGAAGTCTTTAAAATACTTCATGCTTTCGAGTCTTAAAATGTATTGATCCGCAGGGAACAAAATAACCTGTTTGATTGGTGCTGCTTGTGATTATTGCATCGACTTACTTAATTTAACATCTCTATCAAGTTTTCTAGCGATGACCGGCACTATGGTGAAGACTCTCATGCTCTCCTTCAGAACTGCCTCCAAGTACACCAGTTTCGACAAATCCATCTTCTCTACGTCTCTATTGTCCCTTAAAACTTCTTGAATCCTAGAATTATTGTGGAATAAAATAGACATCATTGCAATTCCTTACTAGTTTCGTGATTTTATAAAAGGCTTCCTGTGCAGCCAAGCAGCGTACTCATGTATTCAAGCAAGATATACCAGTACGTAACAAATTGGTTAATTCACTTACTCAGTAAATACTTTCTGCTGAGCTTCAGGATAAGACCCCAACAGTACCAGGGTAAACATGAGAACATTTGCCGTAGTTTCATGGCCAGCGACAAGCATAGTGTCCACGTGATCTCTGATCTCTTTGTCGTTAAAGACTCCATTCTCAATTGATTGCTCAAGGAGGATGTCTATAAAGGCTTTGAATTTGGTTCCTTAAAAAGTAAGAGTAACTTTAGAGTTTTATGCCCATACCATGTGGAAACGGCGATACGAGAATAAGTACAAGAAATCTGGCTTCAGACTGCATCAGACTCCATTAAAAGTGACTTAAACGAACTTACGAACATACAAACATACAAACATACAAACATACAAACATACAAACATACAAACATACTAACGTACAAACATACAAACATACAAACATACAAACATACAAACATACCAACATACAAACATACAAACATACAAACATACAAACATACAAACATACAAACGTACAAACATACGAACATACAAACATACAAACACACCATCACACAAACACACAAACACACAAACATACAAACATACAAACATACAAACATACAAATATACAAACATACAAACATACAAACATACAGACATACAAACATACAAACATACAAACATACAAACATGCAAACATACAAACATACATACACAACATATGTACAATAATAATTAGGTAACAAAAGCATAGAACCAAGTAAAAACGATTAAAGAGAGAGGTAGTGATTTTTGACCATAGTTTTAAAAGTAGACAAACACGCCTTATCGACACGGGCAAAGCATTCCATAACCTCACCTCTTGAACCGTAAAAGATTTGTCGTAAAAGCTGGTGGAATGCATCAGCATCTGTAGTATTAATAGGATTTTATAGTTTTGAATTATGTAATAATATTGCCAGGGTACATAGCTATTTACATTTTTATTATATTTTTCCCACATATTTAGCAAAAGGAAAGAATATTATTAAACTCAATTTTAGATAATGTACAAGTGACTTAAAGTGGTCTAATTGAAGTATATCTTTTACTAGGTAACAATTTTGTAGATGTCTCAAGAAAGGAAGTGTTGCAAAACTGTACCTGGTATTATACTTCTTTCAGTGCATGTATTTCCTATAAACTCTTTTTTTCTGTTTTGAAGGACCTGCAACCAGTTTAGAACGTTTATTTATATCTTAAACAGCACAAGAAAAAAAACATGCGTAAGTGATGAGAAGTGGACCTAACTTCTCATGTTTTTCATAATTAAAAATCGCCAAATTAAGTTTAATGTAAATATAATATTATTATAATATCTAGCCCGAACTGTCCCACTCCTGGGCAAAGGCTTACTTCCATTCCAGCCAGCGGTCTTGGTTCTGTGCCTGTGATGTGTGTGCGTAGTATGATGTTGTTTATTAAACTACAGGACACAATCAGAATCGTTTGAAACCATTACAACTACACAGCGTTGGTGATTTCGTAAATAAAATATTGGGAATATTGACTTTAAAATTGCACATTAGATGAAGAACCAAAAGATCCTATGCTCAAGTTCGTTCAAAATTCGGCTTCGATATTTAAAAATGACGTTTTGACCCTCCCGTGAAATTAGCAAAAATGTACATTCGCGGTATTTAACAATATTAGTAACGCGAAATTGGACTATCTATATTTTAACGTTCATTCGGCTAGATTATAAAATGAAAATGGGTAATAAATAGTTAATGGTAATTAAAGTGATGACTGAAACGCTTGAGAAGAAGATGACGGCGTTTTAATCAGTAGATGGTATTTCCTTTCTATTGAAGCAAAAGTTCAAGGCGCTTGTCTCCTTACTGTGTTCGACATATTGTGCAGAATCTTCAGATATGAATCCTGTTTCTTCTTGAGCGTACTCCATGCGAATGTGTAAGGACTGTGCCACCAGAATTTTGTAACCCGTTCGATAAAAGTATTCAGAAACTGCTCCGCAGCATGCATGTACTCGCTATTGAGATTCGAGTCTGTGAAGTCTACTCCAAGCGATGTTACTGGAAACAATAACATTTTTAATCGTACGGAGCTGCGATCTTTATAATGTATAATTGGGATAATCGAATAACAAGTTATAAACGAAAATAATTACAGCATAAAGTTTCCAAACTGCTGCTTTGTGTGTAAGTCCAGTGATCAAAATCTCCATTCCCAACGTTTTTTTTTAGGTCTTTCACCAGCTTCCTGGACTGACTGTTGAAGACGCCCAGGAACGAGTCAAGGAGTATCTGATTGAACGCTGGGTTCAGGAGCTTGCGGTGATTCTTCCAAATAGCATCTGGGGATTCAAATATTGCTAATAAAATTATTAAAATATAATAATAGAACTATGTTACTTAGGACGAATGGGTCGCTTTTCATTTAATAACAGAAACACTATGATATATAGAGTGATTTTTTACTTTCTATGTCGCCTAGCCTTTTCCCAACTATATTGGGGTCCCAGTCAAACTGGATTCAGCTGAACACCAGTAAATTATACGTGGAGCGGCTGCCTACCAGACCTCCAGAACCCATTAAATGGGTAACACGGTACTTCTTAGCAAGTTTGATATCAGATTTTCTGGCTTCTGACAATCCGTAACAATTTCCAAAACAAATGACAGCCAACGGCTTAACGTGCTTTCCGAGGCACGAAGGAGTCTCGATATGTTAATATGGACACCCATCCACAGACCAAACTCGGCAAGCGTTGCTTAACCTTGAAGATTGGCCCGTGCGGCTGTTATAATTTAGCCACGAGCTCCTTAGAGATTTTTCACTTTCTATAGAAATTTTAAAATTGCTCTAATTCATTACGAAAAATAAAGACTTGGAAGTTATATGAAATGCCGTAGGGCGTAAACGCTCTGAAATGGTGTGAAAAGGTGAAATTGACACCAGTGGAACTATGTATTTTTGGTGTAAACTAAGTAAATAACATTTTAATATAATTATGTATGCAACTCACATCTCGCAGTGATTAATCCATCGCCTACCCATGGTTCAAAAAACTGGTAAAGCGGGTCCTTCTCTAAGCTCATACTTGCTACCGTGGAACAGTCGTCCGGATCAGAAACAACTGGAAAATGATAATTAATAAGTTTGGATTTACTGATTTCTGATAAATGATGCTGCCATTTTGTAAATTTCCTACCCAATTGGGTTTATTCCATAACTGAACTACCAGAGGCTTCGCCCGCGTGAATGTCAAAAATAGGAATGTTTCCTGAAAAATTCTAATTAGTCCGTCAGATAGATTTCCAAAAAATATTGTCTTAGGTATTTGCATTGTAATTTTTTTACTCAGGAAACAAACAATTTTTAACACAAACTCCAGTTACTTCGACAGGTTTCTGGTCTCCTGGTAGGTACTTGTGAATCTTTAGCATTCAAAATTTCGGCCCAAAAATACTTTCACATGTCTCGTCTCCTGGTAATTGTGAATCTTTAGCGCTTATAATTCCAGCCCCGAGAATATTTCGAAATGTTTTTTTTTTTAATCCTAACCGCTCACAATTCAAGCCCCGGCAATAATTTGACATATTTCTGGTCTCTTGGTACTTGTCAATCTGTACTACTAAGACAGCAGCGGCTCTCTCTCCATCAATCCATTATAATCTCGTCTCCATTAATCCATGCCACTTACCGGGATAAAAAATTGCGTATGTTTTATTCCAGAATACGAAATACATGTGTGCCAAATTTCCCTTCAGACGTTTTTGTTTATAATATTATTAGAATAAACATACTTACAATATACAGTGCGTAGTCCAAATCTTCCCGCCATGACTCCGCCCAAATCGTAGGTCTGATTTGCCGCATTGTTTAATTGATTCCATAAATCTACAAGCAAATATTCAAGGTAATCAGAGCCAGTAGACTATTGTAGTCTTTGGTTCTCTACTAGTTTTTAAACAACGTTCGCATTCGCATGTCGGTTGCAATCTGTCAAAAATGTATGGAAATTAAGGCTTTATTGACAGACTAGCTTCTACCAGCTGCGGCTTCGTTCGCGTTAATATCGGAAATAGCAAGGTTTCCTGATTTGTACTGTACATTTTTTACTCAGGAAACGCCCACCCTACACCTACCCAACACCTACCTTACACCTACCCTACACCTACCTTACACCTACCCAACACCTACCCTACACCTACCCTAAACCTACCTTACACCTACCTTACATCTACCTTACACCTACCCTACACCTACCTTACACCTACCTTACACCTACCCTACACCTACCTAACACCTACCCTTCACCTACCCTACCTACATAATTATACCAGCCCAAAAATACTATGACATGTTTCTGGTCTCCTGGTACTTGTGAATCTGAAGTACTAAGGCAGCAGCGGCTCTGAGTTTCCACTTCTTCCTCAGTCTTCATTAATCCACGCCACTTACCGGGATAAAAAGTAGCCTATTTTTTATTCCAGGTTATGAACTACATGTATGCCAAATTTCATCCAAATCCCTTCAGCCGTTTTTGCCTGATTGTTACACAAACATACAAACATACAAACATTCACCTTTATAATATTAGTAGGATTGCAACTGACATGCGATTGTGAACGTTGCTTAAAAACTTTGCCCCTCTGAAGTTAGCCATTTGCAAAGATCGCGCAGGTGCAGTCACGTAGACGGGAGCAAGTGGGACGCAAGCATGCATCGAACGTAAACGAGCGACTGAGATATAAAATCGCGCCGCCATAATCCCCGCCCCCATGTCTCCTGCGCATGCGCAGTTGCAGTTTGTTCGTAATTTTGACTTCTACGCAGCCACTCGTAGCCAACTTCAGAGGGGTACAGTTATTTGACGCGAACTAATTCTGAAACGTCCTCTCGTTGAGCAATGTGCAATGTGAACATGGGAACCGAAGGAACTCTTTTATATCAAATCTATTATATATAATAGATAATATACATAGTTCCACTGGTGTCAATTTCACTTTTCACAACATTTAAGAGCGTTTACGCCCTACGGCATTTTTTTTATTTTTCGTAATTTCAATGAAACTTGGTATTTTTACACTAGATAAATTTTCTGTTGAAAGTGAAAAATCTCTAAGGAGCTCGTGGCTAGATTATAAGTCGCACGGGCCAATCTTCAAGGCACTAGGAGGAACACGGATGGGTTTTAGTCAGTAAGAGTCTGACACTCCCTCCCGCTCCAACGACAGCGGGAGAAGTCATATGAGGATTTCCCATCTTTAACTTGCTTGCCGCATTCCTCGGCCAAGTAATCCGATTGTATCCGTCCGATCGTTGGTAAATTTCGGTTAATTTGTGTGGAATAGTGAAAATAGACGTCTTTACTTTTTAACTGGACTATTATTTTGAGTTTTCCGCCATGTGTGACCCACCTGATAACGAATTCTCCTGCCTACTTCCGTCATCAGAAGTGGAATGTAAATCAAATGTTTCACATTAGTGTAGTCGAATTAGCAAAAAGATTGGACTTAATTCGTGTAGTTGTAATTTTTTATGGAATCATTAGAAAACATGAATATAAGTCTCCTCTGAGTTTGCACCATTTCTGTTATGTACGGAACATCGTTTAATGTTAGGTATTAACATTAAAGTCTCATTATTTTGAATTTTAATTAATAACTAACTGTTTTATGTTTATATATATGTAGATACCCCTTTGTTGTATAATTACTTTTCACCAAAAAAGGTGTGAGGTGTATGAAACACTAATAAATTTAAAAAAATCATTTGCGGCTCAAGGGAAATTCAGTCTGTTGGTGCAAACTCAAAATAAGCTTTTTAGAGCATCATTAACACCCAGTTATTTTAGCACCCTTTTGCACCCCTTGGAAACCAGCATTTTACAATATTTACAAATTGTACTTCGGGGGAAATTAGTGTAGTCATGATTTTTTTAATATATAATGTATTCTACATATACTACATTTGCACCTAATAAAAATAAGAAATATACCTCGGGAAGTTTATACAGAGAGCGTGGTTATATCGTAGCGTTCGCAAGGCGAACGAGGGGTTGAAGCAGGACGCGGGGCGGGCGCGGAAGCAAAGCGTAGAGTTTGAACTATCATAGTTGTGGCAAGAAGCGATCCGTGCGTTACGCAAATTTATTATTTGTCATTTCCTTTTATATTATTTCACTAACTGTGTTTGTTCAATAAATGTGAAAAATGGATTATGCAAGAGCTGTTGATTGAGTGGATGAGAAAGTGGACATTTTTAATAGGTGTGTTCTTCACCTTATTGAAACACATGCACCTCTGAGGGCCGTCCGTGTTAAGCGCCCACCCGCTCCATGGATTAACCCTGGAGTTCGTATGGCGATGAGACGGCGTGACAAGGCCTTTCGAAGATATAGAAGAGATCGCAGTGAGGAGAACTGGAACCTGTACAAGGTGGCTAGAAACCGCTGTAACCAGATGGTAAAAGCTTATAAACGCCGATACATTTGTGAAAATGTCTTTAACTCTTCACTGGCTGATATATGAAAGTTTCTCAAATCTCTCGGCATAACAAAGTCCTTCCCCAAATGTCATTTCTTCTAACGTGTCCTTGAGTGATTAGAATAAGCATTTTTCATCGTCGGATATTCTTGTAGATGCCGTTAAAAACAAAACTCTTCTTGAGATTTCTTCCACGCCAATCTTACTTCCCGATTCTTCCTCTTTTTCAGTGACTGACCCTGAAGTCCTCAAAACCTTCAATGCAATTAAGTCCAAGGCTGTTGGCTGTGATGGTGTCAGCAGAACTATGATATCCCTCATAATTAAAAGTATTCTCCCTATTATTACACACATTATCAATGCCTCCCTACAAACTGGAGTATTTCCCACAATCTGGCGTAAGGCCATCATAATCCCTCTTCCTAAAATATCCAACCCCAGTTTATTTAACCACTACAGACCAATCTCCCTTCTCCCTTTCCTATCTAAGATCCTGGAAGCAGTTGCTCTTAAACAAATATCTACTTTTGTGTTTAGGTATAATCTGTTATCCCCTTTCCAATCAGGTTTTCGGCCTGGCCACAGCACAGCCACAGCTTTGCTTAAGGTTACAGAAGACGTTAGGAATGGCCTGGAGAACTCAAGATTAACGGTGTTAGTTTTAATAGATTTTTCCAATGCTTTTAACACCGTTGATCACGACATCCTCCTGGCTATTCTGTCTCAAATTGGGGTTTCTTCGTCGGCACGGGATTGGTTTTCATCATATCTTCGTGGTCGCCAGCAAGCGGTCCGTGCTGATCAGAAATTTTCTGAGTGGTGAGCCCTGAAAACTGGCGTTCCACAAGGCGGTATACTCTCTCTACTTTTATTTTCTCTTTTCATAAACTCTATTACCACTATTCTCAAATGCTCCTACAATCTGTACGCTGATGATCTACATGTCTACGCGCAAACTGACACTGACAACCTGGACAACTGCATCTCATTGCTGAATGCTGACCTTCTAGCTTCTAGCTATCAGTGATTGGTCAAGCAGATTTGGGGTTACAGTCAATGTCAGTTAAAGCCAGGCTATCCTGATTGGCAGAACTTATTTTTTACGTAACTTGGACACCAGTCAACTACTGCCGCTTACTTTCAACAATGCCGTCATCCCTCTCTAGCCACACGTTAAAGACTTAGGCCTAAACAATGATGACAGGTTAAGTTGGAATAAGCTTTCTCAGGTTAGCCAGAATGTAACTTACTCACTGCGATCTCTCTATAGATTCAAGCATTTTCTTCCTTCTAGCACTAAAACCACTTTGGTTCAATCACTTGTGCTTCATATAATTGATTATGCTGATGTTTGCTACTCTGATCTATCCCAAGAACTTCTTAACAAACTGGATCGACTACTTAACAACTGTATTCGTTTCATTTTTGCCCTTCGTAAATATGATCACATTTCTTCATTTCGTTCTCAGCTTAAAGGGCTGCCTATCCGTCAAAAGAGATCCCTCAGATCCCTCTGCATGCTCTTCACTATTATGAATGATCCTTGTGCTCCTGATTATTTAAAACAATATTTTAAAGTGTTGGGCAGTTCTCACAGTCTTAACCTTGAAGCATCCAAAAACTTACTCCTTCATATTCCTTCTCACCGCACCGGGTTTATGTCTAATTCCTACGCTATTTCAACCATTAAACTCTGGAATCCCCTTGACATCAAGAAGGCTGAGTCCAAATTTTCCTTTAAGCGTAAAATCCGAAGACACTACTTAAAAGCCTGTCATTCTTAGTTTGTTTTCGTCATAATAATTATGAGTTCAGCAGTGCGATTCTGTAAACATGTCGAAGTGAACACTTGGGCGGGGCGCACGACGGGTGAGTTGTCAAACCATACAAATAAGATAGAATGACAGCTCAGTTGTCGTTCACTCCGCCCAGGTGAACACCGTGAGATGTCGACAGAATCGACCGGCAGATCAGAAATTTTAGTATACTAAATCATATTTATTACTTTATTATTTTAGCTTGTATATGTATTTTATTAGTACCTATTATGTTACCAGCTGCGGTTTCGCCCGCGTGAATATCGGAAATAGCAAGGTTTCCTGATTTTTATTGTATTTCTTTAATCAGGAAACCGCACCCTACACCTACCTTACACCTACCCTGCACCTACCCTACACCTTCCCTACACCTACCCTACCTACATAATTATACCAGCCCAAAAATACAATGACATGTTCCTGGTCTCCTGGTACTTGATGTTTCTGGTCTCCTGGTATTGTGAATCTGAAGTACTAAGGCAGCAGCGCGTAACAGCTCGTTTTTTAAGTGTGTTCATGGCGGTCTGGAAATCAACTAAACAATCTGATCGTAAGTAACCGCCCGTCTTGTGATACTCGCCCGCCAAGTTTGCGGGCGAAAATCCAACGGCAGCTGCTGTGGAACCGCACAAAACTGCGGTCTCGTGAGTTCTTAGCCTTATTCCTACGTTACTTGATGACGTAGGATAATCAGCGCTGTCACAGGGTCTATAACTCGAAAGACAAATAATTAATTTGAAAGAAATAAAGGACTTGCTGGCCTACTGTTTTATTTTTCGATTAAAAACAAGCTGCTTTTGCATTAAAAAAATCTTTAGATTTGTATACTATTACTTACAAACAGAGCATTCACAATCAGAAAGTACTCCTTCCTCGTAAAACATATCCCGCAACACAACTACGCGCTTATGCACGTGGCGACGGCGCTTCTTGTCAGTTTATTATTCCGTGTCGCGCGCTTGTCTCTTCCATAGCGTAGTTGCTCAATGGCAATGACTACAATACACGAAAAATGTATGTTCCATATAAAAATGCTAATTTTTTATTTGGTGCAAATATAAAGGGAACCAAATTATATGATTGTGATGATTTTCAAAACAACCAAAATTTCCCCCGAAGTACCTACAGCGGCAGAAAAACGTGAAAAACTAATTTCCGTATTTCGCACCAGGGTGCAAAATCAATCATGTATTTAGGCCAAAATGACTAACCCTTTTCTGAGTTTACAGAACTACACGATTTTCCCCTAAGCCGCAATGACCAAAAATCATGTTTACAGATATTTTATTTTTTTTCTAACGCTGCGTTGGTCTGATTAAAATAAATAAAATGTAATAATATAGATTGAAGTGTAATAAAGCGTATAAAAAATTACGATGAGTACAACTGTATGCTCTGCTTAGTTATGAACAATAAACAGATTTCACAGTTTTTCACCCCCTTCCGTAGGGGTGCTAAATGCAATTTGTTTTTTATACTCAATTTTTCACTCATACAAAACCATCAGAAACGTTTTTGCCTCTCCGGAGAATTTATTCCAATCTTTATTAAAAAATGGCCTAATTTGACTATACTAAAGGTTCTTATGTCCCTACCAGAAGATTACAAGCATTTCATCTCGGCATGGGAGTCTGCTCCTGATGACAAGCAGACCTATGATAACCTGGTAGCCAGATTATTGATAGAGGAAGAAAGAATTAAAGAAAAAGGCGGGCCAACGCCGTCTACGGCGTTTGTGGCAAAGAAAGTAGATAAAAAAAGTGTAAAGTGTTATAAGTGTCACCGACTTGGACATTATCAAAGCGAGTGTCGAACATACAATAATAACAATAATTTTGGTAACTCTAAAGACAATCGTTCAGATATTAAGTGTTATTTTTGTAATAAACCGGGTCATATAAAGAGCCAGTGCCGTTTTAAAAAGGGCAAAGAAAAAGAAAGTAATGCTTTTATAGTCAACAGTGTTTTTGATGAACAGTTACAAAAATCTCAGTGGTTAGTCGATTCGGGTGCAAGCGAGCATATGTGTTGTGATTACAGACTATTCAATTCATACAATATACTTGACTGTAAAAGATAAATCGGTAATAGTAGGGAACGGAACGAAAATTAATGTCAAGGGTTGCGGCCAGGTGGCGCTGCAAGTTTGGAATGGGAGTGAATGGATTGACACTACCATTGACAACGTACTTCATGTTCCTGAGTTGAAAACAAATTTGTTCTCTGTCAACTGTGCGACAAGCAGAGGTTATGTTATCGTTACGGAAGAGAATAAATGTAAATTTTATAAACAAAACAAGGTGATGGCTATTGCTGAGCGACGTGGAAGCATGTATTATTTGGATTTTCGCTATTTTAATGCATATACAGCGAACCTTGCTGACGTGTGTTGTGATTTGAGTGAGTGGCATGAAAAATTGGCGCACCAAAACATTGTTTATGTGAAAGATGTTCTGAAGAAAAATAATATTAATATTAAAAATGCCGATGTTCAAACATGTGAAAGTTGTCTAAAAGGGAAAATTCACCGATTGCCGTATCCTGTAAGTAACAATGTGACGTCAAGAGTATGCGAAATTATTCACGCCGATACCTGTGGACCTATGGAGAAGCCATCGATTGGAGGCTCCAGATATTTCGTGGTATTTAAAGATGAATACTCAAAGTACAGGCGAGTGTTCTTTGTGAAAACAAAAGACGAAATTAAATCATGTATAAAGAACTTCATATCGCAGGCTGAAAATGAAACAGGAAATAAAATAAAGATATTTCGAAGTGACAATGGAACCGAGTTTATAAACAAAGAGGTCAGAGAAGTGTTCCAGAACAAGGGGATTATACATCAAACATCAGTAACTTTTACTCCTGAACAGAATGGAGTAGCTGAGCGGGAGAATAGGATTTTAGTGGAAGCGGCTAGAACAATGCTGTATGCTAAAGATTTACCTATCAGCTTGTGGGCTGAAAGTGTTAATACAGCTGCCTATGTGATTAATAGAACTGGTAAAAGCTCAATAGAAGAGAAATCTCCATATGAACTGTGGTCAAGCAAAAGTTATGATATAAATAACCTCAAAATATTTGGTACTACTGTTTATGTCCACATACCCAAAGAAAAAAGACATAAGTGGGATGCCAAAGGTGAAAAGGGCATTATGGTTGGGTATGGAGAAACAACAAAAGGTTATAGAGTATATTTTCCACAGAAAAGTGAAGTTGAGACCAAACGAGACATTGTGTTTGTGAACAACAGTCCAGTCAAGCCAATACAACAATGTGAGACAATCAATTATATAGAGGATAGTGTGGAGGTTCCAGCTACAGTTGAGGTAGGCGCTCAAGTAGAAGATACCAGTGCTGCAGGTATGTCCAGTTCCCAATCACCGACCATGGGTAGTGATGACTCTCAGCGCACCATGCAGAGTGATTCTGAGGGTAGTGTATATGAACCTAGTGATAGTGATGAGTGTGGTGAGGTTGTGAGACGTGATGTAGATCCTAAAAACAAACGTATTAGGAAGCAGACTGTTTTCTATAATTGTAATAATGTAATGTTAGATAACTGTGAGCCAAAAACTTATCGTGAAGCTATGAATAGTCCGGATGCATCTAAATGGCAGGAAGCTATTCAAAGGGAGCTAAAAACTCTTAAAGATAATAATACTTGGAGTATTTGTGACATGCCTGATAATGAAAAAGTTATAAGTAGTAAATGGGTATTTAAAATTAAACGAAATAATAGTAATATTCAGTACAAGGCACGTTTGGTGG
Organism: Melanchra persicariae; assembly: GCA_947386135.1. Classification (NCBI taxonomy): domain Eukaryota; kingdom Metazoa; phylum Arthropoda; class Insecta; order Lepidoptera; family Noctuidae; genus Melanchra; species Melanchra persicariae. The sequence continues at coordinate 1,030,849 of OX376666.1, read as the reverse complement.
CCAGAGGGTTTGAACAAAATGATATATTAAATCTAAATGATGTATATGCACCTGTTGCAAAGTTGAGTACATTCAGACTATTTTTGGCTATAGCAACTAAGTTAAAGTTATATGTTTACCAAATGGATGTAACCGGAGCCTTTTTGTATGGGGAGATTGAAGAGAATGTATACATAAGCTTACCAGATGGCGCTTATGACAATGATAAAAATATTGTAAAGCTAAATAAATCATTATATGGGCTAAAGAAGTCTCCTAAATATTGGAACGAAAAATTTAACTCTATTATGATCAGGGAAGGTTTTAAACGATCTAAATGTGACCCATGTTTGTACTCTAAATGTAACGATTCAGAACAAATATATGTTCTCTTATACGTCGATGACATGTTGATGTTTGGTAGTAATGAAGAACATATATCAAATTTAAAGTCAATGCTAAACAAAGAATTTGAAATGAAAGACTTAGGCCTAATTTCAGAATTTTTGGGGATAAATGTAAAGCAGAATTTAAAAACAAATGTTACAGAATTATTTCAAAAGAATTACCTAGAAAATGTGTTAAAAAGATTCCATATGTATGATTGTAAACCTATTTCAACTCCCATGGATCAGAATTTTAATTGTAAAGAGCTTGAAAATGATAAATGCAAAGGCAATATTGAGAACATCTGTAGAGAGATCGTTGGGTGTTTAATGTATGCAGCATCAGGCACAAGACCTGATATTTGTGTTGCCGTATCAATATTAAGTAGATATCAAGATTGCGCTAGTAACATGTTATTAATCAACTTAAAAAGGGTTTTGCGATACATTAAACACACATTGAATTATAGATTAGTTTATAAATGTGATGATAGCAATTTGGTTGGATTTTGTGATGCTGACTGGGGAGGGGACCTTCGAGACAGGAAGTCCACTACTGGTTACTGCTTCATGTATTCAAATTGCCTAATATCTTGGTGCTCTAAGAAGCAAAGTACTGTGAGTCTATCATCAGCAGAATCTGAATACGTGGCAATGAGCATGGCTGGAAGTGAGGCATGCTGGATTGCTAATGTGTTATGTGATTTCAATGTAAGTAATGTATGTCCTGCTATCATGCATTGCGATAATCAAGCTGCCATAACGATTGCCAACACAAATAGTGTTAAACGATTAAAGCACATTGATATCAAATATCATTATATAAGGGAACTGATTGAAAATAAAAAGATATGTATACAATATGTGACAACAAGAGATCAAATTGCTGATATGTTAACGAAGTCCCTCAATGGTAATACACTTTTAAAGTTTGTGAAGCTATGTGGTATGAATATGTAGATTATTCTTGGTTCAATGGCTTTCTTATTTCCTTTTGATGTGTAGGATAAATGTAAAAAGGGATGATTAAAACATATACCTTTTCAATTGTCACAAAATTTTGTTAATTAATGTTATTACATTGACGGGGGGTGTTAAAATAAAGTAAAGACATTACAATGTAATAAGAGTAGGATAGATAGTATATTGTATATCTCTCTCTCTCTCTCTAGTAAAAATATGTCATGGCGGATCTTTGCTTGTAACCGAACGATTGTGTGTAATACAAATAAACTCTTTTCAAGTTAATTACGCTTCTATTTTATTTATATTCCATCTACAAGGCTATCATAAAACCAATCTGGACCTGGCATAGAACTCTGGGGCAGTAGGTACTAACAACTCCAACATCGAGATAATCCAGAGATTCCAACAAATTGCTCTTAGAAATCTCTCAAATGCAAACTCAGAAATACACACAGAGGCTCAAAAACACAAATGGAGCACCATAGGAAGATGACAATCGCCTAAAAAGATGGGACATACTAGACCTTGTCCTTGACCTTGAGCGAAACTTATTATAATTAAGTATCTACCAACTTTAACAGTGGCATTTATTGGAACGCACCCAATCTAAATCCTTCTCAGAAAAGATTTGCAAAACTAAACTAAAAACAAATGAAGTGAGAATTTTTTTTTCTTTATTTTTCGCTCACGTGAAAGTCGAAAATTCTCCAAAGGGAATTATTCTCGAGATAAAAAGTATCGTAATGTCCTATATATCCTATTCCAGGATACGGTCTATATGTGCCAAGTTTCATTCAAATCCGTGATGACGTTGTAACAAATAAACGCACTTTCGCATCTATAAATATTATTTAGAAAAGCTTTTCGGTTAAGAGGTAACTTGCAAATCTCTGACTACTAATAACAAGATAACTTACGGCAGCCATCTCCAATAAACAATGGCGCATGTCCCAGGATAGGCCACGCCCCCGGAAAGTATGGCGGCTCGTTCGTTTTAGCACTGTTGTGGCGCCACCACCAGAACGCAGCCCACGCGATGCAGAGTAGCGCCACAGCGAGCATTGTTGAACTTAAAATAAACATCGTAACAAATATAATTATTTTAAATATCGTATCGTTGCAAATTTAAAACCTTTTAGTTTTTTATTTCGAAAAATTACTTTATACACATAAGAGTATATAAAGTATTTTTTCGAAAAAAAAACTTCCTGTAAAATGTAAGTAATACTTTATCGATTATATTAAGAACTCACAGTCACATGGGAGTTTTTGCTAAGTAAGTATATACGTATTTAAAATCGATTTTCAAATAACTGCATAACTCATTTTCGACAAAAATGTTACTTTGGGATTTTAAATTTGCAACGACGATAATATACAAGAGTAATTGGGCGATTAAAGACCGAAGAATTGCTCGCAGATGAAAAATTCAAGTTGCAATTTCATCATTGGGCCGTCGCACTGTGGGCTGAAATTTTATTGATCTTCTTACTTACCTACATCTTTCATACATACAGACTTTGAATTCTTAATTTGTAACGTTATTTTTTGCAGAATATTAACAAATGTATTAATAAAAATGATTTAAGTAAAAAAAATCTTTGTAAGCTAAATTATTTCGTAATTTAGCTTAAAAAGGTTTTTTTTACAAAAAAATTGTATGAAGATGTGATGAAAAATTCATTTATCTCGGGAGCTGCAAGGAAAAACGTAATAACCTTAGAGAATATGGTCAAAGTACTATTTATTTACGATTTTTTGGCATACTATTTATAAGTTACTTTTTAGTGCCGAAAATACACTTCTGGACACATCTATTGGCCCACCTTAGAGTTTAGGTTTCGATGGCCCCTACCGAAATATGATTGCTAGATTGAACAAAAACTGTTGATGCAGTTTTAAACCTGATACATTTTACCATCTTTTTCGATCGTATTGTTTTAAATTTGAATTCAGAATACCATACGACATGGAGCTACGCCTAACAAGTCGGATATGCGCCTTGTTAAAGGCAATTGATTTTTGAATAAAAAACATGTTTTATCAAATAAAGGTTCAATTTAATAACGCGTGTTGCCTCCATGGGCATCTACCACAGCTCTCATACGATTAGGCATAGAGTTTATCAACCACTCTATGAAATTTTGAGGGATCATCTCCCATTCCTCTTCTACGGCAGTTTTCAACTCCTGCATCGTCTGGGCAACTGGCTGACGAGTCCTACCACGTCTTTTTAGCTCGTCCCACATGTGCTCAATGGGGTTCATGTCTGGGCTTCTGGCTGGCCAGTCCATAACTGTGATGTTCACATCCCGAAGATATTCCCTGATGATGCCGGCCGCATGGGCTCTTGCATTATCATGCATAAAAAGGAAATTTGGGCCCACATAGTCCGCGTATGGTATCACGTGAGGTTCTAAGCACTCACGAATATACCTTTCAGCATTTAATGTTGGCAGCCGTGGTCCTGTAACAACCTCAAGTTGAGTTTTGCCGCTCGCGGATATACCGCCCCAGAAAGTCCATGAGCCACCGCCATAAGCAACCCTCTCTTCAAAGCAGCATTGTGCGAAACGCTCTCCCTTACGTCGGTAGACCTTCTTCCTTCCATCATTGCCATGTAACACAATTTTAGACTCATCAGAAAAGAGTACACGGCTCCAATCTTGCTGTGTCCAATTTAAATGACTGCGTGCGAAATGAAGGTGCGCTGTTCGGTGGGCTCGCGTTAGTTTGGGCCCATTAGCTGGCTTGTGTGGTACCATATCGCGTTCTTTTAACCTTCTCCGAACAGTTCGAGCGCTCTCAGATACTCCGTGGAAGTCGCGAAGTTGGTTTTGTATCTCAATGGAGGTAAGGTGACGATTTCTCAAGCTGGTCGTCACGATGAATCGATCCTGCCTTTCAGTTGTGACCCGAGATCGTGGCCTTCCTTGGCGACGAACAAAGCCGCCAGTCTATAGGTACCTCCGATAATCATTTCGGACCGCAGATCGACTTAAATTAAGTTGAGCACTCACGTTTCTTTGGCTGTGTCCGGCCTGAATAAGTGACACAGCTTGGGCGGCGACTTCAGGTGAAGTATCCATAGATTATTGATAGAACCTCACCTTAATGTTAAGAATAAGTAATGTTTGTTGCAAAACCAAAGATATCAATCACTTTTTCAAGAATTAAATCCAAGTAAACCAATAAAACCAAGTTTTTTTAGTATTCGATTGTTTGATATCAACAAACAGGCTCCAAATTGTCTTTTGTTTCTTTAAATTCTGTGTTCGAAATTCAAAAAAAGACTATTGAATGAAATTGTGAATGTGCCAGGTTCAAAACTGCATAAAAACTTTTTGCTCGACCTAATATAAAATTTTAGCTAGGACCAAACGAAACTGAAAATACAAGGTGGGCCAATAGATGTGTCCAGAAGTGTATTTTGTAATTAATTTCAGTTTTTGAACGCTTCATTGCTAAAGATAACAAATTCGGTTTTGAATCTTCTTTTGTATATTTTTGGCTATGCATAAACATTATAATATTCTATACATAATGTAATAACAAAACAAAGAGGCAGTTTAATTTTTCAAATCTATATACAACGTGTAACAGAAACGCAATTTACGCAATACCTCTGTACTCGTCATTATGAACAACTTTTTATAAAAAAATCAGCTGTTCAGGTCATTTTGTCGAGTTATGCGCACACAAATGTATGGGGCAGTCGATTTTTTTTTGGTTTTTCAAAATTGGTCCCATAGAGAAAGTTGTTTATACTGATGAGTACAATGACCCCTTAGTACAGTTCGTGTCAAATAACTTAGCCCCTAAGAAGTTAGCCATTTGCAAAGATCGCGCAGGTGCAGTCACGTAGACGGAAATTTTGACTATTACGCAGCCACTCGTAGCCAACTTCAGAGGGGCAAAGTTATTTGACGCCAACTGTACAATCACCCTTAAATATGACCACGTACTTCTGGAACAACCTGTACTTAAACGCTAAAAAAGATAAAAAACAAAGTCATTTATTCAAACTAGGCTGAGTGCCAGTACTTTTTGAACGTCAACGTTTACAAAAAGACAGTCCCCCAAAAACGCCCCTTCTCGTGGAATTCCATAACGGACTAACTAAATTCACGGCATGTGAAAATACTACGTATTGCAGTTTTTATCCGTAAACCGCTCAAGGATTAGTTTTGGTCGAATTTGGGTGACAAAAGTCACCCATGTGCGTTCTCCTTCCAAAAAAAAGCGAAGTCGTGTAAACTCAAGGTTCATTTACCCTGAGTGGTACCAACGGTGGATAGTGGGGGGGCAAACTGATACTTTGATTTCAGAAAACCTGCGATAGTGACATGTCGCTTACGACGTTGGCTGGCGTTGGTTTCACCCCACATTCACTGCAGTTTTTTACCAGCTATTTGAGGGATAGGCAACAATATGTGGAATATGCGGTTCCCGATCCATTTTCGTGATCACGTCATGCGTTACTGTAGGAAGGTTTTTAGAAATTTAGGTTTCATGCTTCGCACGGTCCGAGGGTTCACGAACGTAAGAGCTATCATTGCACTATATAACTACTATCATCTGGTCTCTGCACGAAGCTAAATAAATATGTATGTATCATGCTGGAGAGAGTGCAAAACAAATTTATTAGATGTTTATGAGGTGTTACGGTGTCTATCCATTTTTTCCGTTCACACATATTCAAAATATTGAGAGGCAAGTTGCATAATGCAATTATTTTAGGGCAGGTGAGCCTGTGTGTCCCCGATAGGTACGTGTGGCGATGACGGCGACCACGCCTGCTGGTGACGCCACGCAGTCGGACCAACTTTCTAAGGGAGGCGCCACTGATGCGGGCACTTCTCACGCTCAACCTGATTGCTAATGAAACGGACCTATTTTGTTGTACTCTGGGTGAATTCACAAGGAACGCATTATTTATAATTAGTTATAGATGTTAAGATAAGTTAGGATAAGCGCATTTATTGCATTGGGGAAAACCTGGGATAGATGTAAGATGAATAAATAAATTAATAAATATTTTTTAAATTCTTATTTGAAACACTACGTTGTGAGTTTGCATATTTTTTTTTTTCCGAATACTTAAAAAAGCCGTTGTTACAACCTGTCACCATTTTTGCCAGTGCGTAATAGTTAAGAAGTTAGTTTAGTTTAAATCATTCATTTTGTATGCCAAATTAACTTAGATGATATATTTGGGGACAGTTATGAGAAACAGAAGCTACATCCAATAAAAAAAATCCTCTTAACAAATTGAAACCAAAGATCGATTTTTGGGAGCAATCGATCGGCCCAAGCTAGCAGATAAGCGTATGTTAGAAGTACATACTCTATCCCACACATTTTTTACTGAAAAAATAAGTAAGATTTGAGGGGACTTCATAGTGGGTAGGTAATGATTTTTATAAATGGAAATGCAATTTTTTAATTTTTAAAAATAAAAAAAAATGCAATATTATTATTTTTATTATAGTTATAGTTATAGTTTTGTTTATAATATTATTATTATTATAAACAAAACACAATTTTTAAAATATTTGTTCCATTTGTTCCGGCTAATCTCTGAAACGGCTAAGATTTTGACGGAACTTTCACTGGCTTAATCTTGATTTGATTTAATTATGATTTGATTTTGATTTAATTTTGATTTAGTTTTGATTTAATTTTGATTTGGTTTTGGTTTAATTTAATTTTGTTTTAATTGTAGTTTAATTTTATTCTTATTCAGTTATTAAAATGAATAATGTGATTATGTATGTATTACGTGTACTTGCTAACATACGTTATGTTAGTGTTACCTGCTAACAAAATATGGATTGTTATTGTCTGAAATAAACGTATTGAATTGAATTGAATTGAATTGAATATGTTAGGCTTACCTGTTCTTGCCTTTATTTCTCTGATGATTGGTTTTAGAAGTGTATTTCAATCACATTGTTTAACTTATCATTCACTATTTAGATTTAATTTGCACAAGCGCTGATCTTTCTTTTACGAAGTGTCGGTTGGACTAACAGGCATCACACAAATAAATTATTTTATATATGAAATAAAATGAGCAACTTCGAGACGAACTCGCGCACCCAAGGTTCCGCAAGATTAATTTATTCACAACAATCGCAGATGTATGTATGTATAGCACGCTTTTGGGTATCCGTTCATTGAGCTGTCACCGCTACTTTTCCAGAGTGCCCAGAGTCCAGAGTGAAAGAAGGATGGGTGATCACAGTGCACCACGAGTTGCTGGAACGGGAACTGGTTTTTATTCTACACTCTTTCTTTCTTTTTCCAGAGGTCTAATGGACGAAGATTTATTGCTTTTATCACACAACTCAATATTGCACTCGCCCTTGATTTGACTATGTGCACGAATTAAACATAAATTAATCATAGAAGTGGAGTTTTGATGAGTTTTTTAATTATACGACTATCGGTGTTTCTGCCAAAATTCATCAAATGTACCTACTCGTTAAAATAGAAAATTAAATCTCATCGTTAAGAGGAAACGCGGGTGGTCTTTTCTCCATACAAACGCTCTCGCCTGTTTTTTTTCTGGTTAGTGACCATATGGTTCCGTATTATTATATCTATAGAAACCGGCCAAGTCCGAATCGGATTCGCAAAAAATCACGTTACTTGTATGGGAGCCCCACTTAAATTTTTATTTAATTTTGTTTTTATTCTGTGTATTTGGTGTTATAGCGGCACTAGAAATACATCATCTGTGAAAATTTCATTTGTCTAGCTATCACGGTTCATGAGATACGGCCTGGTGACAGACAGACAGTGAGACGGACAGCGGAGTCTTAGAAATAGGGTTCCTTTGGGTACGGAGCCCTAAAAAGTACTTATATTTATGAAGACATTTACATGTTGTGATAAAATTTTATTTTTTATTTGCCACAAACAAGGCTCATTTCTATAAATATAAATAAAGTCGCTGAGGACTTCTCTATAGTGCGTAGTATTTAGCGACATGGAGCTCATCACGAACGTACGTGCGCGCGCCTTCGCCTGCCGATACTAACGTCATGTATACTTGACCGCTCATACACACATTCACTTTGACATGACGCTGCAAAATTGATCAAGTCGGCAGAATAGAAATTAAATTTTAGCTTCAAGTGCACATGTCATGTAGACTGATGCCACACACCATCAACCTCCCACCATCACCATCACCTTCAAGCGCGCTGTAAACTGGACGGCAAACTGGATGGTGTATGGCCGGCATGGACAACTGCAAATCCAACTGAATAGCCTGATTCAGGCTATTCAGTTGGATTTGCAGTTGTCCTTATTGCACTACCGGATGCCGAGCGGTCGCAGATCGACAGCAATAGTTTTTCAAATACCTAATTTTCAAAAGTCTCTCCGCCCGCATTTCCACTTAAGGTGAATGGATGAATGCTCTCACTGCCATTTTGTCGCTAGATGGCGACACATCCACAATTTCGAACATTTTCAATTTTTACACCTAACATAGAAAGTTTTAATAGACAACTTTATTATAGGCGACACCTAGGGCATTAACTTGATTTTTTTAGATAATCACTATGCTTGTTAACTGCTACCATACAAAGATTACAGCAGAATAAAGATTTAGCCGCATGAATTTACTCTTTACACACACATGCAAAGTAAATAGTAGTAACTTTCGACCCTACTAGATGTCGTTTTATTCAAAAATGGTTGGAAATTAAAATGTCCAGAGGACCAAATTGTTATATTCCAATCTATTTCTTATTAATATAACCTTAGCAATGATTATCATCACGCTATACTTTCGGGAAGCTGAGCAGCTAAAAACCTTGACATAAATAAGGTCGGCTATTTGAAACAATTATCAACCGTACAAATAGACTGTCGGTTTAGAGACTGCCTTTCATTAGGCTTGGTGTGGGTTCAAATCTCAATAGTTGTATTTATTTTTGAATTATTTTTTATCTTTCTTTATCCTTACCAAACCTAATATTTTCAAATATTAATAATAATATAATTATTGGTCTATGCATATTTTTGTTTCTAGGCTCGATATCCTATCGGATTTGGTGGTGAAAAGGTATCCCTTTTCACCATAACAAATTATTCAGATAAATTATTTTGGGTAATAAACATTGCATGTTACGCTCTAACATCGCAATCAGTAAACATGGGCTCGGCGTACGACTATGCACCGAAACTCACACATCTGTGATCAGTGTCATCACAGTCGCAACCTACTGTTACCGATAGACAAGGATAGAGATAGGAGACGGCGCTGTCGTGCGAGCGAAATCGCGTTAGCTGCCGAATGTTGACGAATGTTTACGATTATGAATGACATGGCATGTGGTAGCGTTAGCAAATAAAATAAAAAACATTAATTATTTTGAGGTACTTAAAAAAAGAAATATTGTTCGCTCGATCGCGCAAGGTTACTAAAGCTTTACTTCTGCCTTTGTTTTCGGACAATAACAAGCCACTTTTGTCTCCTTAATTCATCTTTGGGAAACCTGAATAAAAAAGAGCCTTAAGTATCACCATCATGCATTTATGTATAAATAAATAAAGAATATGGCTGCACATGACGTGCAGTTTGGGAGTTACGAGGAAGCCTTGAAATCATAACCGTTTGCTTTGCCACAGTCGCGTAATAAAGATAACTAAATATAGTGAAGTAGTGATTCTGCACTAACAATTAGGTACTAAAAACTAGACTTTGTCTTATAAAACATTTTTTTTAAATAAGTACCTGTTGCGTAAAACATAACTGTTATCAATTAGTAATAAAATTGACTTGAATTTAAATAATCATGGTTGGTAAAACAATAATAATAAAAAACTATTAATATGTTTGAAGAAATTTGTGTTGCTAACCTTACGCAACCTCGGTCTGGTACTAGTCGTCGCGCGCGTTGTTTACAAAATCTCTCAACAACTCGCGAATTGTGCGTATCGTGTCTCTCACGCATGTTTTTAATATCTATCTCGCTCTCACAAACATGGCGAAGCAAACGATAAAATATTTTTGTTATTTTCAACAAATTAACATTTTTGGCTGTATTTACGAGTGGTGTGTCTTATTTTTATTCCTAGTATTATTAAAACACTGTTGAGCTGCAAAGCATGTTGCATTTTATTACAGATTTTTGGTTTCCTATGTTTAGGTAGGTACTACTTGATACAGAAAGTCAAGTGAAGTCAATTTTTTTCAAGTCTATGCAGTGAAGGTAGTTCAATTTACACGATAATTAGTAATAAGTACTACTAATTAATAACAATTTCCGAGATACTGATAAAAGCTAGCATGTGGGTAGAACTAGGTAAGTATATTTATTCATAGTACCTACCTAAACAAAAAATCTCTAATAAAATTCTTTGCCTTAAAAATCTATGTTAAATTATGGTAATAGGTAAGGTATGTTAAGGTATCAAATAGGTACTAAATTTTTGTAAAGGCGAATTGAAATTTTTGAGCCTTTACGTGGAGATCCTAAATGTCGGCAGTCCATCCTGACATCAGAATGACTGCCCATTTTTTAAATTCATTTTCTCAGTTATTAATTAGGTACCAATTATTTAAACAAAGGTATCAAATAGTAGCAAATAGGTATTAGATCTTAGTAATATTTTTAAGCTGATCGGTCATTTTGGCCAATCATTCTGAAGGTCACATCAATGATTTTCCGTGCGCGACTGAGTGCCAACTACGGGCAATCACTTAGTTGAGTAGGACCGCTTGCTGTGACTAAGTCCCGTATCTAATGGTAATAAAGGTATATTGTACCTACACAGGTTGTTGTAATGTGACTGAACCTAAATAGTACCTAACGTGTAAATAAATTGTGACGTGTAGGTACTAAATAAATAAAAGATTATTTATGCAATTATTCGTCGCGATCTAAGAATGTTTTCTTTAGGTGATACAGTCATAACATTCAGTGATTAGTGTGATTACTGGCGTTCTTTGGTGGAATGGTTTTAGATGGCAAAGCAAAGGGTTGTTATCAGCTTAGAATATCGTGGTATTAGTTGGTTAGAGTAGGTACCTATCTATGTAAGTACTCTTATGTGTCACCGGATAATTCCAAACATCGTAAGATTGTAATAAATCTTGTTTATGTTTTAGACTATAATCGTATGATTATGTTGAGAACAGATAATGGATTGTGGAGGTCTGGTAGGCAGCCGCACCACGTAAAATACTGGTATTCAGCTGAATTCGGTTTGACTGGAAGCCAACCCCAGTAGGTATAGTTGGGAAAGGGCTAGACAGATGATGTGTTGAGAAGAGATAATTTCGAATACACTGAATCACACCCAAATTCAATAGTTTACAATACTTGTCTTATCTAGAAGAAATTATAAGTAAGTAGGTACTTGTAAATATACAATCTTACGCGACTTATAATATTACAATCATGCGACACAAATGCAAAAAAATACATCATCTGTGAAAATGTCAACTGTGTAGCTATCACGGTCCGTGAAATACAGTCTGGTGACAGACAGAGAGACGGACAGACAGACAGACGGACCGACAGACGGACGACCATTGCGTAGGTAGCTAGGAAAAAAATAGGTAAGTTTGCCTACGCTGATCGCCTGATTTAGGTATAGGTACCCTAAGTATACCTACATGAACTTCTTTTCTCTGATTTGATTCAACCCAAACCAATGAATTAGTACTTAACCGTGTCAGAAAATGTTTTATCAGTACCTACTTACATACAGTGGAAAGATTTTTAAATCTTTAGGTAGGTAGGCACTATTTATTTAAAGTAGATAAGTAATACAATAATAACATTAGTATTGTATCTGTGTGAACCAAAGGCAGATCGCAGATAATTGTTTTCACTTTCTAGCATTATTTCTCATTCCCTAAAAAAAAACATTTCATCAATCATAAAATATAAAATCCGCGGGCAAACCCGCGCGCCGGCGCTAACTTGCTAGAAACACAATTTTGACACACAATCACGCATGGACTGGAACAATTTGGCAACACGCGTTGTTGCCAAATTGCGTCTTGAATGGCAACGTCGCATCGCCGCGTCCGTCACTCGATAACCTTGGCGCTTGTTCGAATTTTCGAACAGCGCCATCTACTTAAAATGTTCACCGCACGTAAACTCGTAACACAACAGCAATGAACTTTTTCTCGGTGGTTCTATAAATTTCTGTCAGATGGCGCGATTCAGGTCACTCACACATGTAAAGATTTTTCGTTTTTTATTGGGTCTAATTCTCATAGAAAGACTGTTTTTTTTCTAAAATTTGGGCGATAGGCGATCACAATACATTATAAAATCTCATTATACTTGCTTTATTCTGCAGAAACTGTTTATTTACGGAGATTACAGCTCCTGGAAAATGTATGGCGAGGTCTCTTTAGGGATCCCCCTTAAGCCATGTAATGTGTAGTATAATGTTTAGGTAACATGTTTTAAATATCTATCTATACTATAAATATTATACAGAGGAAAGATTTGTTTTTTTTGTATGTTTGTAATGGATAAACACAAAAACTACTGTGCCGTTTTCAAAAATTCTTTCACCAATGGAAAGCTACATTATTAGGGAGTAACATAGGTTACATTTTATTTACGTATTCGCACGGGAACGGGAATTAAGCGGGTGAAACTAAGGCGTGCTGCTAGTTAAATATATTTTGCTTATCAATTCTTTTTTAATAATTGTGAAAGTCATCTAATTAAAAAAAAAAACTTCAAAGTATCAGGATGGCTTACAATAGTATAAATGTGTGGTTTGAAATAAGCATTTATTATGATTGTACGCACGAAACCCTAAAAGACTAAATATAAATATTTAACTATAAATTTAACCTCAATGCACAAGCCCTTTTTTAGAATTAATTAAACTATATCTAGACGGTCATATCCACATTGAAATCTATTCCAAGGACTCTTAATAGAGAGATAGTGGTCAAATTAACCTAGATCGGGCGGGTCGCTACCTGACATTGCAATTGCGAACCACCATTACTTGCACCTATAATAATAATATCTTAGTTTATTTGTGCGGCGCGCTATTCGGTCTATCACCGTTATGTCGGGCTTATTGGCAACAATAGTCCTATCAGTGATGATATACCGATTCCCAATACAACGTGACATTGTCATTTTCGAGAACTGAGTCGGGCACATACTTGTAATGCGAACAGAATAACACAAGTTTATATTTCAAAGCAAGTAGCTGGTGAATAATCCTGGCCACTTGGTTAGACATAACTAAGTGGCCAGGATTATTCACCAGCAACTTGCTTTACTATACTTACGGCGGCGGCGAATACTTGCACAGACGTGCAAGTATTCACCGTTAGGCAGACGTGAACAACCAGAGATAATGTCTGATGGAAAACGAAACGTAGCCAGGCTACGGACGCTAGGAAATCTACATCAGACCCATAAAGAGCCCAATAGAAGCGTCCGTGAAGCTCCTTTGCCTTTCCATACCTCCTTGCGGTCATCTGTAGTAAGTATTACAGGTTTGTGCCAGTTCTCTTTAGCCATGGATAACGGGGTGAGTCCCTTGTCCACTGCGACCACATCTCGGTGCATACCCACATCGGCTTTGGGAAAATATTCTCTTAGACTGCACATCTCGCTGTGGAGAGTCTTAGCATTTAGCACTCCACCTTTATTTACCCGCGATTATATATCGGAGTCGCAATAGGAGGTCGTAATGGCGAATGAATTAACAATAATTGTACGTAATGGTATTGCCCCACGCGTTTTTGTAAATTACCTAAGGATATTAAAAATATGACTGAACAAAAATTTAAAAAGACGCTAAAACATATTATGATTGGAAAATATTACTACACAATTGACGACTTCCTGAATGATAAAACACTGACTAATTGACATACTTCTTGTTCCATTTTGGCATTATTATTTTATTTGACATTATTGTTCTATTTGACAGAATTGTTACATTTGACATTCCTGTTCCATTTGACATTATTGTTTTTGTTTGAAATTTGTTCTATTTGACATATTATTATTAGTTTTGCATTTTCATGTCAATATTTAATTAAATTATAAACGTTTATTGCAACTATAACTATATACACATACTTAAAAAAAGACAACTAAAACTAATCTAAAACATGGCGTCGAAAAATTCCTCCGCATCGCAGGCCACTGGTAATGTACCCAAAAGGCTGGCAGCATTGCCACGTTGTATGGCAATGCTTATCCTTTGTCCGAGGTAAAAGCCAGCCCTAGGGTCACGCGAAGTGTCAACTAAGCGTCTTGACAGATCTTTAAACAAGTAATGAGCGCTCACTTAATATTTAATTTATTTTAATTTGAAATTTAATGTAATTTGCATGCCCATGTGACGGTAGAATGTGGAGAATTACCCATTTATGCAAATGAATAAATGATTATGATTATGAATATGAATAATTTAGTTTTATTAGCGTTTAATATAATGCATTACATTGTCGAGCGACCATTTTACAACAGCGTCTATATCTTGTTGAACTAGCTTGTAGGTATCGTCTATGTTAGTTCTGGAGCGAAGTATGCACAAGTTACTGCAAATATATACGCTGAACAATGCTGCAGCACTCACGAGCTGTACCGCGTAGTCGTAGGTAACTATTTCAAGGTTAGGGCCCAGACACATTGCTGGTAGATATTTATACTGTGGTAGAAGCTCGCGGTGAGGTAATCACGGAACCATGGGTTCAATGGTTCTCTCACCCCGCAGTCCTCAATTGCATTGAGGATGGTATCGGCACATGAGTGTATCGGATTGCAAAGTGTCGAATGCTTTTTTATAATCAAATTATATTTTTTTTACTGGGTTGGCATATTTTTTCCACCTATTTGGATTTAAAACCAAACCACTGAATCAATTTTGTTGAAATTTCAATGAAACCAATCGGAAAGTATATCCTTATACATAAAATAGGAATTTTACAAATCGTTTCTTAAATGATGGAGTTATGAGGTAACACACATAAAAAATAAAAAAAATACAACCGAATTGATCCTTTGCTTGAAGTTGCTTAAAAAAATTATTTTGAACGCAAAATAAGCCGTAAAGCTAAGTTGTAAGTAGGTAAATAATTTCGAAGATTTATTAGATGCGATACTAGTCAAAAAGTACTCATTGAGTAAAAGTATCGAATACAAAGTATCGAGTACAAAAATATCGGTATCGAAAGGAAAAGTACTCGAAACCACAAAGTATCAATACTTTTTTAACCGACTTCCAAAAAATGAGGCGGTTCTCAATTCGACTGATTTTTTTGTATGTTTGTTTAGCGATATTTTCGCCAATTGTCAACCGAACTTGTTGATTCATTTTTTGTTTGGAAGAAAATCTTCCCGGACTGGTCCCATTTCAATTTGGTGAAGATCTGATGAAGAACTTCGGAGATAGGTAAAGATCAGATTGCTGAAATCACATGTCTGTTTATACGGTGGTACGCTGTGAAGGGGGTACACAGATGTGCACAAGTCAACCACGGTTTTGGGGTTATCTATTTGGGCATAGCTTTATTGTTTATGAACCGATTTTGATGATCATTTTTGCGTTGGATGAAGTTAAAGTTAGC
The DNA here is from genome assembly GCA_947386135.1 of Melanchra persicariae. Taxonomy (NCBI): domain Eukaryota; kingdom Metazoa; phylum Arthropoda; class Insecta; order Lepidoptera; family Noctuidae; genus Melanchra; species Melanchra persicariae. Next base: position 1,014,925 of record OX376666.1, on the reverse strand, counting down.
CACCAAAAAGTGATGAAATAAAAAACTTAAAAAAAATGCAACCGACTTCGAAACAAAAAACAATACAAAGTATAAAATAACTATAATTTCATAATTAGGTAGGTGTCAAAAAAAAACAGTCGAATTGAGAACCTCCTCCTTTTTTGAAAGTCGGTTAAAAATGAATGTATAATCAAAAACACCGAAGCCTGCGTTTTGATTCGCACAAATAGAAGGTCTGCGGTCCTACCATGACGTGTTAAAGCGTGAGTCGTTCGAGCGAAAAGGAGGGATGGAGCTATACACCCTATATAATAAGCTATATAGGGTGTATAGCTCCATTCCAGTCATCGAATACTACAGTGGATATTATCAAATTATATTATGTCGTCAGTCATCACCCGCGGTACGCAACAGAGTTCGAATATATTATATATGTTAAGTTTGGTGAGAAGGCCACCAAATGTTACCCGCCATACCCACTCTCCTCTTTCACTATTCCCTGTTCCTTCCAATCGTTTTTCCCACGTCCACCTTGACATAATAGGCCCAATGCCACCTTTATCTGGAATCAGGTACTACCTTACAGCTGTAGATAGGTATACTCGATGGCCGGAAGCCTACCCTCTAGCAGACATCACAGCGGAGACCTGCGCTAGCGCTTTCATTTCTGGCTGGGTCGCTCGCTTCGGATGTCTAGAGAATAACCACTGACCGAGGAAAAAAAATTGATTCGCAGCTGTTCCAGAGCATCTCGTCAATCATAGGCGCCTACCATTGCCCCACGACAGCTTATCACCCTCAGTGCAATGGCCTAGTTGTGAGACTGTCACCTTCATCGGCATCTGGCCATCGTGAGAAAACGTTTTACGTACCTTAAGATCTTAGTACAGCCAGTGATGTCTTCCTGCGAAAAGGACCTCTGAAGAATTCACTGGAATCACCCTATTCTGATCCACATCAGGTTGTAGAAAGAGAATCAAAATCCTTTACAATAAACGTCCAAGGGAAACATATAACAGTAACCATTGATAGGCGAAAACCTGCCTACATGACTAACAACAATGATGACTCGAAAATACCACCTTCACCTCAACCACCATCACCAGCACCATCAGCTTCATCGCCAGCATCGCCACGACCGCAGCCGAAAAACCACAAGAAGTGGGGGAACCGTTAGATTCCCGCGATACCTTTCTCACTATCGACCGTGAACCGGTCTCAGCGCGGGAGTGATGTAGCCTATACCTACAGTTCGGCCGCTCTACCAACACTCCGAAGATGAACGATGTTTGCCGAACCACGTGCCGAGCGCGTAGCGCCTCCTCCCCGCACTCTTGATGCGTTCCTCGGTCGCCCTAGCCAGTCCGCGCTAAAACGACGAACGAAGAGGCTAAGATTTTGAATCGCTCGCCCGCGCATTATTGCTTAAACTTTTTGTCGTTTGTAAACTCATTATTGATTAAGTAATAAATTTATAAAAACGTTAAAGCTGTGTTGTTTCTGAAGAGTTCCCAAAAATACCTAATATCCACACAAACACACAGACTCTACAGATATTTTGGCGTCCTTCCGCGAGTGTAAACATAAACAAAGCAGGTAAGTCCATAATTTCTTATATAAAACACCATTAACAATTTAATAGTTGGATTATTATAATTAGATTAAAATCGCTGTATAGCTGTATAGCTCCATCCCTCTTTCTCGCTCGAACGACTGACGCTGAATGCATGAAGGCATTACTTGCTCAAATATAAATATGATCGAGATATTGGACTAGTTTTCCCGATACAATTTCCTTTCTAGTAATGTCATTTATGCACTTTGTGAATCCATGTTAAGATAATAGATTTCATACGATATTTCAGGTTTATGTTTATATCCCCGCAGAAAAGTTTAGAATTTATAGGTATTTTTTCAATAAGGTTCCGAATTTCATCTATAAATTGGTCAAATTTAGTCTGTTAATTTATTCGCGGCGCGCGGCGGTCTGTCTGCATATTGCTATTATATGTATTGTATTTCCTCATTATTGAACTGGAGTGTTATGGAGACGCGCTTCGCCGAACGTATTCCTGTGGACTGTAATTATTTGAAAGCGAAAACCGACTAGACTCTTGGGGTCGACATGTTGGCATCGCGCACACAACATCAACTTTATGTCGTTCGTGGTACGAGTTCCAACCCACCATCTACAGACCTTCTTAAAAGTGGACTTTTGGCCGAAAAGTTTCGTATTTTTCCGACGTTTCCGAGGACGGTTAGCAACATCACGCAACGAAACACCACGCGGACATCGTTACGTGTATCGTTAAAAGGTTTATTAACATGACATGTATCAGTTTATAAGTTGTTTATGATAATTCTGTGTATTTTTATGGGCCTCAGTAACCTGCTAATAAAATGATTATTATTATTGTGTCAAGTTATGTTATTAATGAATTTTCTATCAATGTAAAATGTCAAGGTTAACTTTAATATTGTAAACAGTTCATATTGTGCTTTCTTGCTACCAATATTTTTAGACGTTGTTTGAGTGAGTGAATATTCCTTATTTTCATTTATTGGGGTTCCGTACCCAAAGGGTAAAACGGGACCCTATTCCAAAGACTCCGCTGTCCGTCCGTCCGTCCGTCCGTCACCAGGCTGTATCACATGAACTGTGACAGCTAGACAGTTGAAATTTTCACAGATGATGTATTTGTGTTGCCGCTATAACAACAAATACTAAAAAACAGAATAAAATAAATATTTAAGGGGGCCATACAAAAAACGTGATATTTTGTTTGCTCGTTTTTGCTCGATATTGATAACGGCACCAGGTAGACGCTTGAAATATTCACAGAATATTTGGTTATATATCTCTTTAAAAATTAATAATTAAATTAAATTTAAAAAATATTTAAGGGTGGCTCTCATACAACAAACGTGATTTTTTACCGTTTTTAAGGTTCCGTACCCAATGGGTAAAACGGGACCCTATTACTAAGACTTCGCTGTCCGTCCGTCCGTCCGTCCGTTTGTCACCAGGCTGTATCTCATGAACTCTGATAGTTAGACAGTTCAAATTATCACATAAATATGATGTATTTCTGTTGCCGCTATAACAACAAATCCTAAAATATTGATAACAGCAACAGATAGACGCTTGACATATTCACAGGATATTTAGTAATATATTTACTTAAAAAATAAATAATTAAATTAAAATTAAACTAACATTTAAAGTTAACTTTAGTTTTTTTGTAGTTTCTTTTTAAGCTCAACAATGCTGGCTGTGGCGCTACTCTGCATTGCGTGCGCTGTGTACTGGTGGTGGCGCCGCAACAGTGCTAACCGTGCTAACGCCGACGAGCCGCCATACTATCCTGGAGCGTGGCCTATCCTGGGACATGCACCGTTGTTTATTGGAGATGCCTGCAGTAAGTAATTAATTTATTATTAGTATCTTGCCTAATTTTAATCAGTTTATTTGCCAACGGAAAATAAAACCTATGAATGTAGAACCGAATTTAAAAGTAAAGTAATTTAACAATAACACTTTGTACCTACTTTATTTGAAAAAACTATTTTTTTAAATTTAATTAGACTGGTGTATGGGTCTGTCATGTAGGTATCTTCTTGTTTCGGATCCCGCTACCCTCCGCGACTAGTCTCGCGATGTGTCTATATCAGCGCAAGTTGGGTTGCTGTGTCTGTATTGAAACTGCTATTTCCGAACAGTTTTTTTTAGTTTGCCTACGCTGGGCATCGTACTGTATCGACGTCAAGTGCCGCCAAGTGGCCTAGCTGTGTTTCGGACACGGCTAGGCCGCTTTGCCCAGTGGGTGATCACAAAGCCATCGGACGAAACCTACCACCAGTTAATTACCTGATTAGCACTACCCTGGGACCACGTCTAGGGATTTCAGGACGTGGGTGGCACGGTCCCCAAAACACAATAACAGTTAGCTGTGGTCAAATGAAATAAAATGTTTTCATGGCTTAATACCTACATGGCGTATATTGGTCAAACCAGGGTTTGTATAATTATATCAAACTTGATTTTGCGCGTAATATATCCAGTAAATTGTGTTTTTGCGATACTCCTCGTTTCTTCTCCATCACACTGATTCTTACGACACTAATCTTTTGGCGTGAAAATGTGAACTGATTCTTGGTTTTTAACCGACTTCTAAAAAAGGACAAGATTTTCAATTCGGATTTTTGTATTTTCTTTTTTTTATGTTTGTTCGCGCATAACTCCGTCGCTTGCAAACCGATTTGAAAAATTATTTTTATTGGAAAGGGTATACTTCCCAAATGGTCCCATTGAAATTTTATCAAAATCGGTTCAGTAGTTTGGTTTTTAAATCCGAATAGCTGGAAAAAATATGTGGAAAAATCATCCATGCACACGAAATTGCGTAGTTTTGCTTTCCTGTGACTTTCCAGTGGTATTGTTAGGTGTGGGGTACCACTAAGTAGTCTTTGTTTTTGGTTGCTTCTTCGTTATTTGACACCGACTTCCGAAATTAAAGTTATTTTGATCTTTGTAGTGTTTTTTGGATTTTATTTGTGAAAAAGTTTTTTCATGAAAAAGTCAAACTTGTCAAGTGGGATGGCAATATTTTCGTGAAAACAAAATTTACGCCAACATTTTTGTAACTTTATTATCCTGAGTTACCTCGAATATTTGCTTGTAGATTTATGGAATCAAATGAATAACGTGGCAAATCAGAGCTACAATATGGGCGGAGTCATGGCATTTAGAGTTGGACCAAGAACTGTGTACTGTAAGTATATACTATGGTAAAAATACAATTTATTTGGTTAGGAAACGTCCTCGACAGATTTCTCACAGCACCATGTATCAGAAATATGACATTTACAGGTTATATTTAGGGTCAGACACGTCTCACTGTCCCCAGATTTACTGGGACTCTTAGGTACTGTCTTAAATATAAAAATCTCTGAACTGCTAAAGCTAAGTCTGTGTCGTATATATGGGGTAAGTCGTCGAGCAAAAGACATAGCCGTACCATCCTTGTCTCGAAGTTATTCAGAACATTTTCGACCTTGTAACATACTTGTAACTTTGTTGTCGATAAATGAAAATGTCTCAAATTGGTACAGTCACCATAAAATGTTGTTAGTTAACTACGAGTTATTACATAACAATTTATAACAAAGTTGGGATAGATGCTCCCACATACAGCTTGGCAAAAAAGAGTATGATGTGGTGACAAGTGGAACTAAATATTTTACTATATGGAAACCTATGATGACGACACTACTTGGCCGACAAGTCTTAGATTTTGAGTAACGTTTATTGTTCCATATTTATTTTTAACGATTTGATTAAATTCTCTTCCTGATTTCCCATTTTATGGTGAGTTAATGCCACTATAATAACAAATACTAAAAAATATAATAAAACAAATATTTAAGGGGGCTCCCATATAACAAACGTGATTGTTTTGCTCGTTTTTGCTCGATTTTGATGACGGCGCCAGGTAGACGCTTGAAATATTCACAGTCACAATCAATTTAGTAATAATATTTCACTTTAAAAATAAATAAATAAATTAAAATAAAATAAATATTTAAGTCGGGCTCCCATACAACAAACGTGATTTTTTTGCCGTTTTTATAGATAATCGTACGGAACCCTTCGTGCGCGAGTCCAACTCGATCGCACTTGGCCGGTTTTTTATACACGTTTGTACATTATTTCGCGATAATTGGTCTAGTTATTATTTAGTAATTAATTAATTTGAAGAGGAGGGATGAAACGCATGTTACTAAAAGGGTTATGAATATAAATGTGGATGGATGGAGAGGAAGAGGAAGGCCAAAGAAAAGATGGATGGATTGTGTGAGGAGCGATATGAAAGAAAAGGGAGTTAGTGATAGTGTTGACGGCTGATAGGACAGAATGGAAGAAAAAAACGTGTTGCGCCGACCCCAAGTAACATGGGATAAGGGCAGGAAGATGATGATATTATTTAGTAATTACTAACTTTAGTGTACATCCAAAGGGTGTTCCTAATCATATCAAAATTATTTTAACTAAGGAGCCGCTGCTTGTATGTGTATAATGCAAGAATTCTGTTGCGATTACTTGGGATTTTTTACATGGTAACATATTCAGATTCACTATTATATATTTTATTCTAAACAGTTTGAAAAATTTTATGAATTTTTAATCGGGGTCGCTCTAGCTTAAACATAATATTAACCATCCAGCGGTCGCACCGAACATGGGCGTACAACAGAACTTTATGAGTCTAATTTTAGATACGTAACAAATGAATATATCGAATCATTGTGAAGTACACAGGTAGCACATGATCAAAATGGATGTGTAATGTTTGGCATAATTATTTTCAATATAACAACTAACTATATATTTTTCTATAATCGCCTATTGTTATAAAGTCATGATATACATCTCCAAGAGATATAATTTCATTTCATGTTTTCATCAGTTGTATAAAATACCTAGGTACACTTTAAATAATTTTTAAAAGTTTTAATGTTCATACTGTTAAAGATTTCTTCGATCTAATGATCACTTTAAGTAGGTATATAATTTATTCGAATGTTAATTTGGCTTAAATTATGTGAACTTGTTTTTTAATGTTTGTCCTCTGCTTATTTAGGAGTGCAAAATAAATTAGTATGTACATTATAAAAGAATTGGTTGATCCTGATTTTATTATACTTTGCCAGTTGTCACTGATCCGGACGACTGCTTCACGGTTGCAAGTACGTGCTTGGAGAAGGACCCGTTGTACGACTTTGGTGAACCATGGTTGGGCAATGGACTAATTACTGCTAAATGTGAGTTGTATAAATAGACTACAATTCTATACTTTTCATTTAAAAAATATATATTTCATCTGCTCTTAATTTCTCCTTTTCACAATACTCGTATTTAACATAAAAAAAACACAAAATTGAAATTATTTCGTCACTAGAATGCGTGCATGCAATGCTTGTTTTTAATTTTTAGTACATTTTTAGGCATGGCGTGTTTTTTATTATTTGTTTTTTCTTCATACCATTTAGTAATAAAACGATGTTTTGACCTATTAATGAAAATAAAATCGCCTTACGTTTATTTTTATAAATTTGGTATTTATAAAAATAAATGTAAGGCGATTTTTTTTTCAAAACATCGTCAAATCAATCAAATAAGGCGATTATAAATCCGAACCTATCATAAATCCGAAAATTATTTAACCGAATCGCATTTCACCTAAAACTTTTCAACTATTACCGTTTTGTTTTTTTACTTCATCGAATTCACATCGCCCACTGTATCAGTTGACCTATTATCAATTCGATTGTTTTCGTTACCCCGACGTTTCATTTGGTCGAAAAACTTTTTACCGAAGTTACACTTAGCCGACATAACATTTGTTCGAAGTATTCTGTATCAGAACATTTTTAAAAGGTCCCAGTAAGAAGCATGCAAACAAGGATGCTGGCTTCAAGCATGCAGCGTGCAAACAAGCATGCAACATGCAGCAAGCATTGTTTCTGTCACGACTCCGGCACTGCGGGGTTTGGGCGGCCTCTAACGAGCATCGATCCATCCCTTCGCGCCTACGCGGGCTTAAATTAAACTAGTAGGGGTAGGGCAGACAAGACTACGTGAAGTCGGTTTTGCAGCAAATCGTTTCTGTAAATAAATTTTGTAGCACAACATATTGACTTATATGACACTATTTTAATTTAAAATTGAAAACGCTACCAAGCAACCGGCTATATACTCGTATATTTATGACCAATTAATATTCCGTAAAATGTAATTTCGGTGTGGTGAAAATATGGCAAATAAAAAAGTTCAAAAGAGGCTTCGGCGCAAAAAAATATTTTGTAAATCGGCGAAATATATGTAGTTCGGTAAAATAATATCTATGACACATGTTACTTCGATGATCTAAAAATATGTCAAAAAATGCATAAAGCAAAACATCGGTCAGTAGTTTTTTGTAAAATGAAATTTGAACAAAAAAATTTCGGAAAAGTGATTGGTTCCCGGGTCATCGTTGACAGTCTATTACCCCGATTAGCTAAATTTAGCTTGCAGTGGCCTACTGGGCTCCAAAGTCCTACCTACCTTATTAATCTCCTCAAAGAGATTGGAGACGAAACAGACTAATTTGATTTTAAAGATTGGTTGGCAGCCCTCGGGAGTCGGGAGTCACATTATGACAAGCACCATGTCGTATACTTGCCCACATCTCAATTTGTGTAAGACATGAACGGCGGAGTTGAGGACATTTTGTGCTAAGAGATCATGTAGAATATCGCTATGAGATCTACTTCGGGATACGTCTGATCAACTCTCTGATGAGCTAAAACGGGCTAATTCTCCGGTAGGGATTTTTAGTGAATGAATGGATATTGAATACAACTGTAGTATATTTTTTATAATCTTATAAGCATTTGTAGATAAAATATCATAAAAAAATTAAGTCCGTTTTTGTTGATGAACCATGGCTACCCTGTCATTATTTTCTAAATGTTCACTAGCCTATGTAGCCCGGGATGACGCAAACGCGGATAGCGTTACAAGCGTAACTATCGTATTTATCAAAATCTGTTTAGGCGTTTATCATTTATGATGGAATAAAGAAACTCACAAACACATGCATACATGAACCCTGAAAACATAACACTTATTTTATAGGCATTCGTGTAATTATTTTTTAGTCAAAATAGCAAGACCCATTCGTCCCAAGTGACATAGTTCCATTATTTTTTTAAATAAAGTTGCAATTCCCAGATGCTGTCTGGAAGAATCACCGCAAGCTCCTGAACCCAGCGTTCAATCAGATACTCCTTGACTCGTACATGGGTGTCTTCAACAATCAGTCTAGGAAACTGGTGAAAGAACTGGAAAAAAATGTTGGAAAAGATCTTTTTGATCATTGGACTTGCTTAAAAGAAAACAGCTTGGAGCAGATTTGCTGTAAGTCTTTCCATTTCTGAATATTATTAATCGAATATCCATTTTTTTAAGACAACAAGTACTTACGATCGAAAATTTGCATCGTTTCCAGTAACATCGCTTGGAGTAGACTTCACAGACTCGAATCTCAATAAAGAATACATAAATGCTGTGGAGCAGGTCCAGAATACTTTTGTAGAAAGGTTCATAAAATTATGGTGGCACAGTCCTTACACATTTGCATGGAGCAAACTCAAGAAGGAGCAGGATTCTTATCTGAAGATCCTGCACAATATGTCGAACACAGTAAGTGAGTGGTCTTGCTTTAACAGCTGAGAAAGACCCTGTACCAACTGAATCGACGTCAACATCTTCTCTATTTCCTCGCCATCATTTGAGGTGTCTGAATGAACTATATTAATTAAAAGAACCTAACCTCAAGTCATGAAAGGTTATTCCTGTGATGATCAATGTAAAAATATAATAATGGTTGCAGGTCCTTCAAAAAAGAAAAGACGTGATTAAAGGAAATACATGTGCTGAGAGAAGTATAAAAACAGGTAGAGTTTATCAACACTCCCGTTCTTATGACATCAATAAAAAATTTACCAAGTAACTTTGTTTTTTTTTCTGTTTTTATCCGTGAGAACCTGTAATTGGCTCTATGTACCTATCATATACAATTGTTATTCATCTGATAAAGCTGTTGGTTCTCCTTCGATTAAATAAATAAATAAAACATCTAAATTATTTATTTTAGTTAGACCACTATAAAATATCCTCTAAAATAATTATCATTTCCTATGGCATAATGTATAGGTTAACAAAAAATATGGAGATGACAATTCGACCTTGCGCGATCTACGAGTAGAAAATTTAGGTGACTTTTGTCATATGTAGAAAATAAGAAAGTCAAAGATATCCTACTGGCGTACTAATTTCTTATATTAAGTGTTTTTAGGAAATTAGAAGGTCAAAGCCATCCTACTGGTCTATTTATAGTGTCTTATATCAAGTGTTTTAGAAATGAAAGGAAATAGCACAGGATATCAAGTCAAAATAAGCCATGAAAGAACTAACAATAGTTTATTCATCAATAAACTTTTTGTACTGAACATTTTTATATTACATAATTACACAGGTTTACAATATAGCAACACCTAACCATTTATGTGAATAATGGTCCATGATCATTATTCTATCCAACATAATAACAATTGCAATCAAACATAATAACAATAGTAAAACAACAGACTATAGAAGTAAGAATAATCATAACACAATAATAGCAGCAATAAAGTTACTTAACTTTTACCTCGACGTCTCGAACAAGAATGAACTGAGCCACTCGGAGCTCCCCCTTTTATAGTCGTGAACAAACAACTTGAATATTTCTATCTACCGTCATCAAAAATATCAACGATATAAAAGGTGGGTATCCGTTTGGAATATTTTATGTTTTCTACATTATTCCTTAATATTTTTACTAATGTAGGTACTTTTACAGACATACTGAAATAATGAAAGAAGAATTGAATAATGTAAATTAGGTATTACATACTTGTTACAAGTTTTAGGTTATGCAAAACATTACCTACTATTTTATCAAGTTTTAACAGTAAAAGGAATACTCATGATAACAATAACAATACCTATAGTTAGGATAATCTATTACCTGCAAAAACGACTACATACTTACAAACAACTCATTTTTTAAAGTAGTCTGAAGCCACCAGACTGATTTCTATTTATTGTAGTATCGCCGTTTCTACATTGTATAAATTGCACATGAAACTCCAAAGTTACTATAACTTTTTTCAGGAACCAAAGTCAAAACATTCATAGACATCCTCCTTGAGCAATCGATTCAGAATGAAGTTTTTAATGACAAAGAGATCAGAGATCACGTGGACACGGTGCTTACCGCTGGCCAGGAAACGACGGCAGTGACTCTCATGTTTACCCTGGTACTGTTGGGGTCTTACCCTGAAGCTCAGAAGAAAGTATTTACTGAGTAAGTAAATACATATATTGTAATTTTATTGTTGTCCTAATTTTTTGTGCATACTGTGTCTATCGCATCATATTGCACACTTAGCTTGTATATTATTGCTTGTATTAATAGGATAAAGAGTGTAACAATTGTGTCGGTCATTGTAAAAGTGGTGTAACTCCATAATATATAAGTACATTTTTTTTGCTTAGTGGTATCACATTTAGTCATAATAATAATTTAGTCATCATAATTGTAATAGTGTCAATTTTATTTCCATAATAATTTCAGGATACAAGAGGTCTTGGGATTAAACAGAGACGTGGGGAAGATAGATTTGTCGAAGCTGGTGTACTTAGAGGCAGTTCTGAAGGAGAGCATGAGAGTCTTCACCATAGTGCCGGCCATCGCTAGACAACTTGATAAAGATGTTAAACTAAGTAAGTCTGCACAATCCGCCGTAGTATTGGAGTTTTAACACCGATTGTGCAAATTATCCTCTTTCTTCCAAACCAAGACATCTTAAGACTCGAAAGCCAGCAAGTCGGAATTTTTAAAACACTTCTTTTCATTAGTCAAGGAATTAGCAACAATTCCTATACAAGTAATCAATCCTTCTCCTTTAATGCATGTATCTTTCTTTAACTTTTGTTCATGTTTCAGAAAACCATACTCTTTTAGCTGGTCGGACTTGTGCCTTATTTTTGTCCGGTGTCCACAAACATCCGATGTGGGGTCCAGACAGACACGAGTTCAAGCCTGAACGGTGGCTGGAGCCTGGCAAGCTGCCTGACAATCCCAACGCGTTTGCTCCCTTTGGTTTAGGAAGGCGACACTGTATTGGTAAGAGTCTATCACAAAATTATCAGCTCTCTTATGACAGTCACATGTTTCAAAATATGTATTTAATTACACCGGTAATTAAGTGACATTGGAATGTATTCATGATTTTGTTAGAGGTAAAAGGAAAAAGGTATAAGTTTTCTCATCTTCCACTGAAAAGGGAGGATCCTCCCAGCAGACGTGGGCATTGAAATTTTGTAACATAAAGTTTTATGACTCTGTCAGGTCAAGTCTACGCCATGATGTCAATGAAGACGACGCTCGCTCACGTGGTGCGGAGCTACAGGATCCAGGCTGATCACACCAAGATGCGGCTCAAGTTCTTTACCATACTGAAACCTGATAACGAAGGATATTACATTAGCATTGAGAGAAGGCCCTAGAAGAGCATGGGGTCACGGAACCAAGAGGCTTAGCACAAAGGATCCTATCAGCAATACGGGTAGTCAAAAGTTCAAAATATTGGAAATTCGCCACATGTCATTTGCCAATTGTCATTTGCCACTTGTAATTTGGGTGGGAAACCCAACTCATACATTTTGGACTTTTTGAACACTGGTCGACACTGGGGCCATTTTCACCAAGCCAAACTGATCGCGATTAAGATTAAGATCCACTTCTGATCGGCCTCCTTGATCGAGTTCAAGGGCTGTCAGAGCTTGTCAGTTTCATATTTTTTTGTGAATTTTATTATGTTGATTTTGTTAAAATTTCGTGCATTAAAATGAAAATACTGTAAAGAAACCTTAAAAAAAATTGGGATGAAAATTAGTACATTGTTCGACGTCCATGATCAGAGAAGTCACGAGAGGGAACAACACTTCAACCCCTATAATGACCAAGACTTTGATTATATTATAATGCCTAGATGGAGCGTCGTCGCCCCACAATCAAAACAAAGAAGACGAGGCAATAATTTCAAGCATGTGTGCGTGTGGCCGGTGTTTTACACTGTGCCTCTATGTCTCTGTGTGCGTGAATAATGATACCAATTACTATAATTCTCCCATACAAAAATTACTAATTAAATAATAGAAGTTCCAGGCGTATGTATGTATATAGTATTAGTTAGTTTTAGTAGTCTTTTAATTAAGTACTTAGTTACTTTCTAAAATAAAAACTATTGAATTTAATTACGGTTATGTAGGTATGTGAATGTTGTATTAAATCAGCAAGTTAATTAAATTTGTATTACAATGTTTAAATATTGTTATACAAATTTAATTCACTTGCTGATTCAACACAACAACAACTCAACAACTCTCTCATTTAGAATTGATGCGAAATGTTAGGATTTCATGAAATACTACATTTGGCATCAATTCTAACTGAGAGAGTTCTATTGATGATTTTAATGATTACAGTTCTGTAAATACGTACTTGCTACGGCCACGAATCATATTTTGACCAACATACAACCTGATACTGACCTTAAAATTGCAAAAAACGTAGGGAAATTTGAATTTAGCGGAATACCCGGGCGTTTTCACCTTAAGAGCGGATTTCACCAATGTAACTGAACGCGTGGTTTATTCGCTTATCGTGTTCAGTTTTATTGTTGAATTGAAGAGAAAAAACATAAGAAGAAGTAAAACATTAAACTACAAAATGAGGTTTTGGCCTACTTTGTTGGCTCTAATAATATTGTGTAAGCGATTGCAAAATCAATTCAAATATTTCAACAACTTTAAAGAAAATACGACAATTTAAAAAAAATATTGTTTGTACATAACTTGACTCTTGCAAAGGTTATTTGGCTTGATAAAAATTAATAACTTGTTAAATCATTATAACGTAATTTAAACCATGAAAATTAAGCCTAAAAACATGACATAGGTACCTACTTACATATTTGAAATAATTTAATATTGGAATCATTTAACGTCCATCTATTGACTTGAAGTTCGCGCGCTCCCCTCTCTCCCACTATTAATTCTCAAGTGGGCATTTAGAAGTCAACTTGACTAATGGTGTGGTTGAGACAGTCAGTCTGTCGTTGGTTGTCGAGCAGTGAAGTTATTCTAAGTGTGTGTACAAGTGTTGTTGGGAGAAATAAAGTTTTACTAAAAGAATTTCAATGGTTTTTCTTTCAATTGCCAGGCCAGAAAATAAAACAAATATTTAAACGAGTGACCAATTAACTATTATACTTATAAGGAAACAGCAAATTAATTAGACATCAATATCTATACGTAATACCTACAACTAATTTAGAAACAGCCCTCAAATGCATTTTACCATCAACTGTTCTAATTTCAACAACTCGAACTTTGTTATCCGAAACTGGAAATATTTTAGTAATTCTGCCCATAGGCCAGAAAAAAGGTGGAGTGTTAGGATTTTTTAGTAACACTACCATATTTTCTTTAAAGTTTGCCACTTATTCTTATTATTCAACAATGACATTGGACCATGCCTTCGAAAATGCTGCCGTGTCTGTTCACAGGACCGCCAAAGGTGAAGTCTATTGGAAGGAACCTCTGAGATATTATCAGGATGAGGATAGGAAGTCAGGGAACTACCAATTAAGAAATGACCTGGAGTAAGAACTGAAAAACCATTATGGTCTTGTGAAAGAGGGGCAAGGGGGCGAGAATGGAGACGCCCCGGGCGTCGAAAGTCACAGGGCGATTCCCAGCCACCGTAGGCGCGAGTCTGCGGACGGTAAGCGTTGGGTGGCTCACCGTCTGATCAAGGCCAGGCCCGGGTCGACGGCACGTTGGGTTCCACGCGCGCCTCAAAGAGATGTCAGCAAAGTAGACGGGGCCTGTTAGGGCCAGAGCCTGCCAGGTTTGCGGATTTTGTTCGGAAGAGTTACCGCGGCTCTGGAAAGCAAAGCGCGCTACGAGGAGCACGGATGAGTTTTAGTCAGTAAGAGTCTGACACTCCCTCCCGCTCTGCCCAGAGCCGGAGGAGTCATTTGATGATTTCCCATCCAAAATAAAAAGGTGGCGAGAATTTCAAAATACTCTATCTCTTTCATAATAAATTGTATTGAATTGTTAGTAATTTTGAACCAACTATTCTTTTGAGATGATATTTGGCCGATTTGACCGCAGCCACCCAGAATTGACCATGATTTGGACTATAAGCGGGAATAAAATGAAATTGAATAAATTACCATGAATGGTATCTTGAAATTTTGTATTATTGTGCAACTTATAAAGCGCATTTTTCTCTTTAAGCGCCTTTAAAATTAGTTTCATTATTACTGCCGGTCGATTCTGTCGACATGTCACGGTGTTCACCTAGGCGTAGTGAACGACAATAGAGTTGTCATTCTATCTTATTTGTATGGTTTGACAACTCACCCGTCATGCACCTCACCCAAGTTTTCACTTCGACATGTTTCCAGAATCGCACTGCAGTATACATCTGATGGGAGTCCACGACGAGCTATGAAACGCCTTAAAGCCGCCAGAAAAGTCTCAGTGGTCATGTCAATAACTTCTTTCATGTGTATAGCTTTGGTGGAGAAGCAAACGAACACGGCAACATACCCTTTGGAAATAATACTTCGACGTAAAGTTGATTGTTTAACATCGAATGGTCCACACTAGTCAACTCCAACCTTTTCAAAAGCCCTCGAAGGCGAGATTCTATCCTTATGTAAGGATCTCATCAACTTAGAAGCTGTTTTAGCCTCATATCTGTGACAAACTAAACATTTATGAATAACACTTTTTATTTCTCAAACTGAATTTAAAATGTAGTATTTTTGTGATAACCTGCTCATTACAAGTTTCAAGCCTCCATGTAGGTAAAAATCTTCATTTCTAATAATTAATTGAGTAAGATCGCATTTCATAAGAAGAATGACTAGAAACTTCTTTGCAAAGGGTAGATCTGCATTTGTTAGTCGGCCGTCCATTCTTAGCACATTACTTTTAACCATGAAAGGATTTAATGTCCTTATTATGCATTTTAACCCATCAGGAAAATAATTTTATTTGAACTCCTCTTATCAAAATTTCAATAGCATTTCTGTTTTCCTGAGCAGAAAGGCTTCCAGTATTTATAGGTATTTTTTTTTACACTTATTTATAAACCTTAGCATACAGAGTCCTACAAATGCGGGTGAGCGGGCGCCTCTCCGCAGATTAGACAAAATTTATAACCAACAATAATAATAATAATAATAACAGTGGTCGAACAATGAAATAAACCGACGAATGATAAAAATGTTGACAAGAGCCGCAGCTCGACGAGCACGCCCACCACCTCCGGCCTCGTCGCTCAGCTCCGCCTCGCCGCCGCCGGAACCCAGCCCCACCGTGAGTGCTGTGACACCGGCCGTGGCAGTCGCGTCGAGCTCGAGCGACGAGTACTTCTCGCCGCCCACGACGCCACCACCTGCACGTCGACGGAGAGTACGCCGGCCGCCGGATGGCTTAGGACCTCGAGGCCCACCGGCCTCTGATAGGGTCCCAGCTCCCGGCGGAAGTGTGCAGCGCATGCGATGGACACAATCCATCAACGAAAACGTCATGCGCGCATACTATGGGGCTACAGAGGGGGGAAACAACCTGACTGCGCACCGTGGTCGGATGCTCTCTCTGTTTCAGGTACTTGAACCAGCGGTCAACGTTTCGGCGCAACGACTGTCGGATCAGGTGCGCGTCATCCAGCGTAACCGTATGTTGGATGACAGTGTGCTTGATCGCCTCCGAACTGAAATGTGTGGCCATGTCATTACTCCTCCGTCGCAGACTGTGGCACCACCACAGTTAGCCCAAATACCCAGCAACGCTGACGAGGATAGTAATGACAGGGTTACAAACGTAAGTACCCGGTGCAATGACGAATTGAGGAGTGCTTTGGAGTGTGCTATTCGAGAATATCGCTACACGCCGCCTGAACTTAGACCACGCTTACCTCGTTTGCCCATGCATAACAAAAACAGGGCGCTGGTGGCAGCTCTGGATTCGCAGTTGTCAAATTATTTTGATGACTGCGAAGACCTCACTGATGCACACTCGATAATGTACTGCGCGGCTGTAGCGGCATGTCGTGTAGCTCACGTCAAAATAACCAAGGACAGAGTTACACGACCAAAACCAGCCGTACCGGCCTGGCAGTGCAGGATCGAGCGTCGTATCGGTGGGGCCAGAGCGTTAATCGGCAAACTGATCTGCTTCAGGGAGGGCAACACTCGCCCTAGAGTGATGCGCTTTGTGAGACGGGCGTTTTCGGGGACTGATATCAGTCCCCAAGACTATATGTCCTGTGTCACAGAGCGCATCGACTTCCTGAAGCAGAAGGTGTATGCATGGGCAAACCGTATTCGTAGGTATAGGCGGCGAGTGGAGCGATACACCTTGAATCGCACATTCCGAAGTGATGAAAGGTGGGTATACAGGGCTTGGGAGCGACCGGAACAAGGTGTGACTGACACGCGCCTGCCAGAAGATGACGCCATGTTCTCATTCTGGCGCAGCATCTGGTCGGTGCCTGTTAGTCACACCGAAGGAGATTGGATTCGAGAGGTCGAAGGAGCATGCGATTCATTACCTGAAATGGGGGCAATCACAATTAGCCCCCAAGATGTAGCCCGTGCAGTCCGTCCGTTGCCTAACTGGAAATCTCCAGGGCCGGACGGACTGCACAACTTTTGGGTTAAGTGGTTACTTGGGTCGCATGTTCGTTTGGCGTCTCTGTTCCAAACTGCCTTGGAGTCCGGCTCGCTGCCCGAATTCCTTACCACAGGAGTTACCCACCTGCTCCATAAATCTGGTAGCACCGCGGAACCCAAAAACTATAGACCGATAACGTGTTTACCGACGGTCTATAAGGTTCTTACATCCATTTTGAGAGCAAAAATTAATAATCACATTAGCAGCAATAACATCATGTCTGCCTCTCAAAATGGATGTAGGAATGGGTCCCGCGGTACTAAGGAGCTACTCCTCATTGATACGGCCATTAGCCAACAGGTTCGGCGTTCCCGAAAGGATCTGTCGACATGTTGGATAGACTATAAGAAGGCCTATGACTCGGTGCCTCATACATGGCTCATGAGGGTGCTAGAATTGTATAAAATTGATGCAACGCTACGCACCTTCCTGACGTCATGTATGGGGCAATGGAGGACAGTCCTTCGCTATCCAGGATGTCGAAATATCCAGAGGAATAGCGAACCGGTTAGGATCGAGCGGGGTATATTTCAACAGCCTTCTGTCGGGCGGAAACAAGGTGCGCGCTTTCAACGGATGGGTCATGCCGGTATTGATGTACTCTTTCGGCGTACTCAAATGGACTCAAACGGAACTTGACGCCCTGGATAGGCGGGTTCGTACACTGCTAACTGCACATCGAATGCATCACCCACGGTCGTCGGTAATGAGACTGTATATCCCGCGAAAATGTGGAGGTCGAGGCTTTTTAAGTGCTAAGACTATCCACAATCGCGAGATATGCAGTCTCAGGGAATATTTCCTAGCTGTCGACGTGGGTATGCATCGAGATGTAGTGGCGGTGGACAAGGGACTCACCCCGCTCTCCTTGGCAAATGAGAACTGGCGCAAACCTGCAGTGCTTGACACCAACGATCGCATGGCGGTATGGCAGAGTAAGGAACTTCACGGACGCTTTTTCCGGGCCCTACACGGGCCCGACGTGGATCAATTAGCGTCCGTAGCCTGGCTACGGTTTGGTGACCTCTTTGGGGAAACCGAAGGTTTTGTCTGTGCAATTATGGACGAAGTTATCATGACGAAAAACTACCGGAGATTTATTGTGAAGGACGGCACGGTTGACATATGTCGGGCATGTCACCGTCCGGGAGAATCAATTCGCCACATTATCTCTGGTTGTTCTCGTCTTGCTAATGGAGAATACTTGCATAGACACAACCTTGTAGCCAGGATTATCCATCAGCAACTTGCTCTGAAATACTCTCTTGTGGAATCGGAGGTTCCGTACTACAGGTATGTGCCCGACCCAGTTCTCGATAATGGCAGTATCACATTGTACTGGGATCGGTCCATCATCACTGACAGGACTATTATTGCAAATAAGCCTGATATAGTGGTGGTGGACCGAATCGAGAGGCGTGCAATGATTGTAGATATCACCGTTCCGCATGACGAGAACCTCGTGAAAGCCGAGAAAGATAAACAAATCAAATATCTTGACTTGGCTCGCGAGGTTGTCGACATGTGGGATGTGAATTCGGCAATCATTGTACCGATAGTCGTGTCAGCCAACGGCTTAATAGCCACGAGCCTCGACCAACATCTTAGGAGGCTCTCGTTAGGCAGCTGGATCAAGGGCTTGATTCAGAGAGCAGTACTTCTGGACACGGCTCGCATCGTTAGGAGGTTCCTCTCTCTGGAGCCCTGACCGCCGGTAGCTTGGACCCTGTTCCCGATACCGGTGGGCTACTATTTTTTACATTTTTAAATAATTTTATATCTTTGTATTTTAATATTTAAAAATGTATTTTATATGTATATCAATGAATAAAGAGAATAATAATAATAATATGCATGGGCAAACCGTATTCGGCGGTATAAGCGGCGGGTTGATCGATACTCGCAGAATCGCATGTTCCAGAGCGATGAAAGGTGGGTATACAGAGCTTGGGAGCGACCTGAACAAAGTGTGACGGACGTGTGCCGACCAGATGATATCGCCACGAGTACATTCTGGCGAAACATCTGGTCGGTGCCCGTCTGTCATGCCGAGGGTGACTGGATGCGCGATGTCGAGCGCGTGTGTGAAGCTATACCACAAATGGAAGCTATTTCCATCACACCATTAGATGTAGCCACAGCAGTCCGTCCATTACCGAACTGGAAATCTCCAGGCCCGGACGGACTGCACAACTTCTGGCTTAAGTGGTATAGCAGCTCACACGCGCTCCTGGCATCTCAATTCCAGTCATCCTTGGAGTCTGGGTCGCTACCACAGTTTCTAACAACTGGCGTTACCCACCTGCTCCATAAGACAGGTAGTCCCGCGGAACCCAAGAATTATAGACCGATTACTTGTTTGTCGACGGTCTATAAACTTCTTACATCCATTCTGAGAGTGAAAATTAATGATCACATTGACACTAATTCAATTATGTCCGCCTCTCAGAATGGATGTAGGAAGGGGTCCCGCGGCACTAAGGAGCTACTCCTCATAGACATGGCCATAAGCCAACAGGTTCGTCGATCCCGCAAGGATCTGTCGACATGTTGGATAGATTACAAGAAGGCCTATGACTCTGTGCCACATACATGGCTCATGAGGGTGCTGGAGTTGTACAAAATAGATGCAACTCTACGCAACTTTCTTGAGTCATGTATGAGGCATTGGAAAACGGTCCTTCGCTATCCAGGATGTCGACCGATTCAAGGGAACGATGAGCCTGTATGGATTAAACGGGGAATATTTCAGAGTGACAGTTTGAGTCCACTTTGGTTTTGCTTAGCTCTGAATCCTCTTAGCACACTGCTGGGGGATTCAGGTCTAGGCTATCGGTTGAGAAGAGGTGGTCAAACCATATCTCACCTTCTTTACATGGATGACTTGAAACTCTTTGCCCCCAACAATTTGCGACTGATGGAGCTACTGAAGGTAACTGAAACTTTCAGTAGCGCCATCAGGATGGAATTTGGTGTGGACAAATGTGCAGTCATGCATGTAAAGAAAGGGGAGATTATGGAATCTGAGGGAATTCAACTCTCGGATTCCATGCAGGTTAGATCCCTTTTTTTTTTTTTTTGTTTTTTTTTTTTTTTTTTTTTTTTTTTTTTTTTTTTTTTTTTTATAGGATGGGAAATCATCAAATGACCCCTCCCGCTCTGGGTGGAGCGGCAGGGAGTGTCAGACTTTTACTGACTAAAACCCACCCTTAGTCCTCCTAGTGCCTTTCTTCCCAGGGCCGCGGTAACTCTTTCGAACAATTCCGCAACCCTGGCAGGCTCTGGCCCTGGCGGGCCCCGTCTCCGTTGCTGACTGCTCGTTGCTGACGGCGCGTTTGGAGTGAACGCGCCGTCGACTCTGGCCTGACCTGATCGGACAGCGAGCTACCCATTGCTCGCTGTCCGCAGGCGTCAGTCACTGCGCCTTGCCCAGGAGCGTCAGTTCCTGAGAGGCGCAGCGACTGACGTACGTATGGAGGAGGCGAAATGGGGCCATTACTGGCACTCCATTCTCGCCCCCTCCCGAGCAGTTGCAGCGGCGGCGACGGTGGCGGCGGCTGCGGCGGAAGCGACAGCGGCGGCGGCGGCGGTGGAGGAGGGTTTCTTCCTCGTCCCGGCCCTGGCGGGTGGACCGCAGGCTTTGCCCCCAGCCCAGTGATCGGCCGGCTTGCCAGCTGCCGCACATGCGAAGCAGTGCGGCGCGGCGTCGCACGAGCCGGCCCTGTGACCGGGCTGACCACAGCGGAAGCAGTGGTCACTGCGGTCCACCTCCGAGGTGCAGATTGCTCCGACATGGTTGCCAACTTGGCAACGGAAGCACCTCAGAGGTCTGGGCTCCAGCAGTTTCACCTGCGCGGAGACCCAGCCCACCAAGAGCCTTCGGCCCTCTGAGATTTTCTTGGCCGCCGACACGGGGCAGCTCACCACTACGGTTCGCATGCCCGTGTTGTCAGGACGGATGGTGCCCGCCTTCACCTCCTCTGTAGAGCACCCCCCCGTCCTGACGACGGCGGCCAACACCTCCTCCTCCGTGACGGAGTCGTCCAGGCCCAAGATGCGCATATCTATGCACTTCGTGGGCCTGGACACTCGGACGTCATCCGCGCCCAAGGACGCCCTAAGCCTTTCGGCTAGAGCGTCCGCGGCCGGACCGCTGCCTGCTCCAGGGATCTCGAGCATCCTGGCCCCGGTCATGGTGACCCTGAGCCGGAGACCCCCGACGATGCCAAGCTCACCGAGGTTGATGGCCTCCTTGGCCTTGGTGAGCGTGTTGGCATACGTCACGCCCCTTTTGACCGCGTCCGGCTGCAGCGTTAGAACTACAGCCGCGGTCTTCGGGGCGCGGAGCGCAGCCGCGACGCCTCGCGCTCGCTGCCGCCGCCTTCTCTCCCGCCTCTTTGCCGCCCTGGCTGCCTTTCCCGCCTTCTTCTTCTCCCCGGCCACTTGCCATTCGGCTTGTGCCGGGGGAGGTTCAGAAGGCGAGGAAGCCGGGGGGAGCTGCTGCACGGCTGGCGCAGGAGCCTTCGCCGTCCGCGCAGCCGCCCCACCCCTCCTCTTCCTTCCCGGGGCCGGGTTCGGTTTTCCCGACACCGGCTTCGCGGGTGCCGGCCCGGACCCTTTGTCCTGGCCGGACGACCCCGGTGTGGCAGCCACGGCGGCCGCGTAAGACGCCGCCTTTTTCCGGCCTGGAGCCTTCTCACTCGCCGCTAACGGGGGGCGCAGGACGATGCCCTCCAGGACGGAGAACCGCGCCTGGAAGGCAGCCATCTCCCGCCGCACAAGGTCCAGCACCTGGCTCTCCTGCGGCACGGGCTGGCTTTCCTCCTTGCGCCCCCCCTTAGGCGCCCCCTGTGGGCCGGCTCCCTGGAGCCTGGCCAGGTCTGCTCGGAGCCCCGCGTTCTCCCTCTGGAGACGCTCGGTGGCGGCAGCCAAGCGGGCGACCTCCACCCGCAGGTTGGACATCTCGTCCACCGGAGGCCCACCTCGATTAGCCTCCGCTGCCGCCAGGATGGAAGCCAGCGCCGCGCTTATGGCCTTGTTTTTAGAGGAAAGTTTCCTCTTCAAGGCCACATCACGAAGCGCGGCCTCCACCACCTCCGGAAACCCAGCCCTCCGATCCCGCTCCTGTCCGGAGTCATCCGGCTCACCGCCGGAAGACTCCGAGCCAGGAGCCCTACGACCGCCATCTCCGGGGGGTCGTCCAGCCTCCTTGGGGGCAGGAGCTCTGCTCTTGCCTCCCTCTCGGCCCTTACCCCGCCTGCTGGTGGGGATTTTACGGGCCGAGGCCACCTCTTCGCTGCCGGACGACCCCCGGTCCTCCTCAGATCTGGGCCGCTTGCGGAAGGACCTGGAGTCCTCCGCAGCAGCCCCCGCCCCCTCGGGTACAGAGCTCACCGAGCTGACGGTCGCCAGGTCGTCGGAGTCCAACTCGGACTCCGACTCTACACCCACGCGACGCTCAAGCGAGCCCTCCTCCCAACACAGCGCGCCTCCGCCCGCGCTCCGCCCGACCGACACTCTGTCGGGCGAGCTAAAATTGTACCCGATCAGGTCCTCCACGGATAAGTCGGATCGGGGGCCTCCTCGGCCACTGTTGCCATCGGCAATCGGGTGGTGGATAGCACCGTTGCCCCCCCCCAGAATACGAGGGGCTTGACGCGTAAAGCGTGGCGGATTCCCGGACTGCTGTGCAGTCCGAACCGCCTTGGGGTAATATCTTTTTTTGGGCACTATCCATTGTTTCCTTTTTGAGGGTGCGGTCCCTATCTCCCCTCCTCTCTCCCTCTCTCTCACTGCTTGCTCGCTGCCCTCACAGTCACGTCTGATGATCAGACGCGTACCAGAGAGCAGCGAGCAAGCCAATGAGACGCACACCGTCCGAGGACCCGAACACTGCTCAAGTCTCCGAACGGTGTGCCCCTCTTGTGTCTCTCTTGGTCTGGTCTCTCACTTGGGACCTTCCGGCATGAGTGGCTCTACCGGCAAAGCCCCCAAGATCACTGAGACACGCAAGCCCCACCACGACGGCAACGTGGAGACACGGTTGGTGGGGGGTTAGATCCCTCAGCTCGACCGAAACCTATAAGTATTTGGGTATGTCGGAAACGTTGGGCATTAACGGTACTGACATGAAACAATCGCTGAAGGAGCGCTTCTTTGGCCGCCTAAAAAGGTTTTGAACAGCCTTTTGTCGGGCGGAAATAAGGTGCGCGCCTTCAACAGTTGGGTCATGCCGGTATTAATGTAATCTTTCGGCATACTCAAATGGACTCAAACTGAACTCGACGCCCTGGATAGGAGGGTCCGTACACTGCTGACTGCAAACCGGATGCATCACCCACGATCGTCGGTGATGAGACTGTACATCCCGCGGAAATGTGGAGGTCGAGGCTTTTTAAATGCTAAGACTCTCCACAACCGCGAGATGTGCAGTTTCAGAGAATATTTTCTCAAAGTTGATGTGGGTATGCACCGAGATGTGGTCGCAGTGGACAAGGGACTCACCCCGTTGTCCATGGCTAAAGAGAACTGGCGCAAACCTGTGATACTTACTACAGATGACCGCAAGGAGGTATGGAAAGGCAAGGAGCTTCACGGGCGCTTCTATCGGGCTCTCTATGGGTCCGATGTAGATTTCTCAGCGTCCGTGGCCTGGCTACGTTTCGGTGATCTCTTCGGAGAAACTGAAGGTTTTGTTTGTGCAATTATGGACGAAGTTATCTTGACGAATAACTACCGGAGGCATATTATGAAGGACGGGACGGTTGACGTGTGTCGGGCATGTCACCGTCCGGGTGAGTCCATCAGACATATTATCTCTGGTTGTTCTCGTCTGGCTAACGGCGAGTACTTGCACAGGCATAACCAAGTGGCCAGGATTATTCACCAGCAACTTGCTTTGAAATGCCAACTTGTTGATATACTTGTAATACGGTACTTCGAGGTACAGTATATTTACAAGTATGTGCCCTACCCAGTTCTCGAAAATGACCATGTCACGTTGTACTGGGATCGGTCTATCATCACTGATAGGACTATCGTCGCTAATAAACCCGATATAGTGGTGATAGACCGATTAGCGCGCCGCACAATGATAATCTATGTTACCATTCCACATGACGAGATACTCGTGAAAGCTGAGAAAGAAAAACAAATCAAGTATCTTGACTTAGCGCACGAGGTTGTCGACATGTGGAATGTGGACTCGGCTGTCATTGTGCCGATGGTCGTTACGGCCAATGGTCTGATGGCCAAAAGCTTCGACGACCATATGTCGAAGCTGGCGTTGCGCAGTTTGATAAAGGGCCTGATACAGAAGGCAGTACTCCTCGATACGGCTCGTATTGTGAGGAGGTTCCTTTCTCTGAAGCCCTAACCACCGGTAGCTTGGACCTCGCTCCCGACACCGGCGGACTACTATTTTTTATATTTTTAAATGTTTTTTTTTGTATTGTTTTTATAGAAATATTTAAAAATGTTAAATATATGTATAATAATGAATAAAGAGAATAATAATAATATCATTTATTCGCATAAAATGTGGTAGATACAGATGTTACAAAATAGTATGTTCAGTGCAGATACACATTCCGCCATTAGTGTGGCATGCAAATATTAAATCCATTAACATGTTTTTGTGTTATTAAAACAGTAAAACACAATGTTATAGGTATCTAAACAAATAATATCTAACAGGTTCAGGTATTAAAACATTGAGTTCTAACTAAAGAATAACAATTTATAATTATGAACTCATACAAACAGTATAATAATTATAAACTAAAAACACACATCACAAATCGTAAGGCTCAAACTTTTTAATCTAATCTACTAACTTTTTATTAAAATAGACATATTTGCTTTGTCTCACAATTTATTTAAAAAGAGCTGGTTACTGCACTCAAAACCAAATAACAATTTTGTACAATGTTATGATTAGCCCCACCTTTCATCTATACTGTTTGTAAGTGAATTATACGAGTAATATGTGGAAACGTTGTTGATTGTACTTTAACCTACTTAATTGTATACTTAGACGTAAGAAAAAAAAATGTACAATTGTTTGTTTTCCCTAATAAAATAAAATAAAAATAAAATTACAGGACATAACAAATACAGATTTAAACCTAGAATATCTATGCCACCATAAATTATTTTTTAATAGATTGTGTGGATCACAGCCTCCAGATAAGATATCTACTGGATTACATGATCCAGACGTATAAAACCATGACATATTCTTTGTAAATCTTGAGATTTCATTAACTCGATTACCCATATAAGCAAGTAATTTAATGCTATTGGAAGAACTTAACCAACCTAATTCTATTTTAGAATCAGAAAATAAATGAATTGTTTTTGCATTAGTGACTAAATTGTGGACTTTATGTACAAGTTTAGCTGGCAATAATGCGCCATTTAATTCTATCTTTGGAATAGTCAACTTTGACTGTAAGGGAGCTATACGCGATTTTAGTTTTTGATTTTCGTTGTTAAATTCCTCAGTAGTATGAGCTTAGATGAATTTTTTTTTCTAGACAGGTTATGGCTGCCTTTCGTAGGCTGCGCTCAACACGGAGCTTCTTAATATTGGAGTTTTCTGCTATTCTTTCAGGTTCAGACATGGAAGAGCGATAGAGATCTGATAGATATTCGCTCTCGCACGTTGCCATAAATAATTTGTAAATACTTATCTGGGGGTTTACTCTCTAAGCCCGAAGTCTGTAGTTTTGGCCTTAGTGCCGGGCGTTTTCTGCTCCGTATCACCTACGGACTTACGTTTAGTCCCAAACCCGAACTAAGAATGAATGACAACACGATTTGACAGTTGTTCTTAGTTCGGGTTCGGGACTAATTTTAGGTCGTAAGAGATGGCGTGATGAATTAGACTCCTACCGAAAGGATTGACCAGATGTGGCAAAGGACAGATAACAGGATCAACAACAAAAAAAGAAGAGAGGCCTTTGCCCTGCTGTGGGACAGTACAGGCTGATAATTAAAAAAAATACTACGCAATGATCGGACGCAATCATATAAATTAGGCACTAGAAAATCACAAGTTACTTTTTATTGGGTATGTTCCCTGGTTTCGGCACTAATTTTGTTAGGCATAGGTAACAAAATACTGAATATTTATAATACGTAATATTTTATTTTGGTTTGTGCATACAAGATGACAAGACTCAATAATTGAAGAGAGAAAACATAAGAAAGTAAAACTTTCAAAATTAGAACTATAAAAATTAAACTGTAAAATGATGTTTTGGCCATCTATGTTGGCTCTATCACTAAGTGTCAGTCTACCAGTGTTAAAAAGTCCAATATGTATGGATTGCGTTTCCCACCCAAATTACACGTGGAAATGACACGTGGTAAATTCCTAATATTTAGAACTTTTGACTACCAGTATTGCTGAAAGAATCCTTTGTGATAGACTTCTTAATTCTTCTCTCAATGCTAATGTAATATCCTTCATTATCAGGCTTCAGTACGGCAACAAGCTTGAGCCGCATCTTGGTGTGATCAGCCTGGATCCTGTAGCTCCGCACCACGTGAGCGAGCGTCGTCTTCATCGACATCATGGCGTAGACTTTACCTAATAGAGTATAAAAGTTTATGTTAAAAAAAATTAATGCACATGTCTGTTGGGAGGATCCTGCCTTTTCAATGGATGATGAGAAAACTTACACGTTTCCTCATACCTCTCACAAAACCGTCGGGAGTCGCAGGTTAAATCCTGGCCACCGTAGGCGGGGTCTGCGAGGGGACGGCGAGCGCTGGGTGGCTCGCTCTCTGATCAGAACCAGGCCCAGATCAACGGCGCACTGTGTTCCACGCTTGCTCAAAGATATGTCAGCATAGTAGACGGGGCCCGTCAGGGCCAGAGCCTGCCAAGGTGGCGGAGTTTGTTCGATAGACTTACCGCGGCCCTGGAAAGCAAAGGGCACTACGAGGAGCACGGATGGGTTTAGTCAGTAAGAGTCTGACACCCGCTCCACCCAGAGCGGCAGGAGTCATTTGATGATTACCCATCTATAAAAAATGTCACTAAATGACCGGTGTTTACCAGTTTTTAAATATTTAGAAATATCAGTCTATTTTATAAGACAGCACTTTATTTTGCGATTGACCCTTACCTATACACTGTCGCCTTCCCATACTAAAGGGAGCAAACGCGTTTGGATTATCAGGCAGCTTGCTAGGTTCCAGCCACCGTTCAGGCTTGAACTCGTGTCTATCTGGACCCCACATCGGATGCTTGTGGAGACCGGACAAAAACAACATACAAGTCCGACCAGCTAAAAGAGTGTAGTTTTCTGAAACATGAACAAAAGTTAACGAAAGATACAATTCATTAATATAATATTTGAGTAATAGTCTAATAATCAGAGGTCGGAATTAGGTAGAGTTATTTATGTACTTACTCTGATTTCATACAGCGAAAGAATAAAGTGGATATGCCTGAAATCCCGAGATTAAAGATTAAAGAGCAGAAAAATCCCGTGATTTATTAAATAAAAAAGTCATTTACTTTTACACAATTTATTTGGCAACGACATCGGATGTCCGAAGTCGTAAAATACTAATAAAAATTGTATGTTAATTATCTTTGCTTTATTTTTCGTATCTATCTCTGAGTACATAAATAACTCTACCTAATTCCGACCTCTGCTAATAATGCATAAATAGTCTCTTTCTAGGCGAGCCAAGATAAAGAAGTTGCCAGACGCGACGCACCGAAAATGCCTGGAAGAGCTTATTGGTCGATGAAACACTTAAAAAAAAGGGCACTTCCACTTTCCCTCAAAAGGAAACTCATGGGTATGTGATCCTCCGTACCCTCACCCTACAGAGCGCAAACGTTATCATTAACGAAATGTCAGAAGTCCACACTCGGGGTCTGACAGCGAGTAAGTAATGGAACGAAGTATTCCTGGAGTCAAACTCAAGGACCGCTTTAGGAACAGTATCATCGTCATCGTCATATCAGCCGAAAGATGTCCACTGCTGGACAAAAGCCTCCCCCAAGTGTCGCCACAGTAACCGGTCCTGTGCATCTCGCATCCAACAGCTACCAGCGAGCCTCACGAGGTCATCGGTCCATCTTATGGGAATCCTTTCAACGCTGCGTCTTCCGGTATGCGGAACAGTATACTTCGTTCCAAAACATAAGTCGTAGACGTAGACAACACAGCCGCCAATCTAAAGTGGAACTGGGCTCGCCAAATCTGCCGTAGGTTCGTCGCCACAGAACTGTGTAAAAATAACTAGGTACCGATTGGATTCCGAGCAACAGGAACCGACGACGCGGTAGGTCCTGGAGGTGATGGCGAAATGATTTGGACTCATACCTAAAGGATTGATCAAATGTAGCAACGGGCAGAGAAAAGTGGAAGGAAAGAAGAGAGGCCTTTGCCCTGCAGTGGGACTAAACAGGCTCGTAATAATAATAACTCGACTGTCATTGTGCTGATTGTCGTGACGGCCAATGGCTTGATGGCCATAAGCTTAGACGACCACCTGCCTAAACTGGCGTTACGCAGTTGGGTAGAGGGCCTGATACAGAAAGCAGTTAAGTACTCCTCGATACGGCTCGTAAAGTGAGGAGGTTCTTTTCTCTGGAGTCCTAAACACCGGTAGCTTAAACCCTGCTACCGACACCGGCGGACTACTATTTTTAATATTAAAAAAAAATTACATAAATGCCTTGTTGCATTAAGTCCGCCCATGTACCACTATTGTACATAAAGTTTAAATAAATAAATAAAATGTAAAGTTTAGATATCGAAAAAATATTAAACGAAATAATAATAACATGCATTAATGGATTATTTTGGTTTTTTTTTGGATTTCATCATCATCATCATCATATCAGCCGAAAGACGTCCACTGCTGGACATAGGCCTCCCCCAAGTGTCGCCACAACAACCGGTCCTGTGTGTCTCGCATCTATCGGTTACCCGCGACCCTCACCAGGTCATCGGTCCACCTTGTGGGAGGCCTTCCAACGCTGCGTCTTCCGGTACGCGATCGCCACTCCAAAACTTTTCGGCCCCATCGACCATCTGTTCTGCGAGCAATGTGCCCTGCCCACTGCCACTTCAATTTGGCGATCCTTCGGGCTATGTCGGTAACCTTGGTTCTCTTGCGGATATCATCATTCCTGATTCGATCACGCAAGGAAACTCCGAGCATTGCCCTCTCCATTGCCCTTTGGGTGACTTTAAGCCTTCTGATGAGGCCCATTGTGAGCGACCACGTTTCGAGTCCATTGGTCATCACTGGCAACACGCACTGGTACGAGAAGATACCCCGCTACTTCCCGAACGCCGCCCAGCCGAGTCGGATTCGACGGTTGACCTCCTTCTCGAATTTAGCCCTACCCAGCTGGATCGTTTGTCCCAGGTAGACGTACTCATCAACAACTTCGAGTGCAGAGCCTCCAATCTTGATAGAAGTGGGTGCTACATGGGTATTTACCATGACCTTGGTTTTGTCCATGTTCATTTTAAGACCCACTATTTCGGAAGCTCTACTGAGGTCATCGAGCATTGTACTGAGGTCCTCCGTGGTCTCAGCCATGATGACTATATCGTCGGCAAATCGAAGATGAGTGATGTACTCGCCATTGACATTAATGCCTAGCCTTCTCCAGTCCAAAACCTTGAAGACGTCCTCCATTGCGGCCGTGAACAGTTTCGGAGAAAACTTTGTTTTTGGATTTACTTTATGGTAACTGTTGCTAATCCCTTGACTTATAAAATTATAAAAAGTTTCGTGTAGTAAGATGTCTTTGTTCGGAGAAAACAGAATAACTTACACAATCGGTGTTCACACTCCAATACTATGCTTATAGCATTTACTTACTTAGATTAACATCTCTATAAAGTTTTCTGGCGATGAGTGGCGTTATGGTGAAGACTCTCATGCTCTCCTTCAGAACCGCCTCCAAGTACACCAGCTTCGACAAGTCCGTCTTCTCTACGTCTTTTTCTTCCCCCAAAAGCTCTTGTATCCTGAAATTATTGTGGAAGTAAAATTAGACATGATTGCAATTAATACCTACCTTACTAGTGTTGTGATTTTTTAAAAAGCGCCCTGCGCGGCCATTCTGCATACTCATGTAGCCAAGCGAGATTATGTCACTTCAGTTAGATATCAATTGAATCATTTCCGTGTGGCTCCGGATTAAGATTTCCGTGTGGCTCCAGATTAAGAATGTTGCCACCGCATTTCATCCCATGGGTGTCGTAGGAGGCGACTAAGGGAAATTTTGAGACCGTGCACATAATTTCAGCACCTTAAGTCACCCGCGTGGTGGCGGGTAAACCATCAGCAACAGCATTCCCAAGGAGGGTTGGTGTCAGGCTGGCGGCCGACTGTAAAACATTTGCCAAATCTTAAGCAACATGTTAGGTTTAAACGGAATGCGCGATAGGATTAGGGCGAACCCCACAGGCGACGCGCAGGGGCAGCACCCGGCCTCTGTGGGAAATGGACTAGGGTTGTTGCACCTCCCCGGGCGGGGACAACGTAAGAAGCTAGCTCGAGTAGTGAGATTGAGGTATGCAAGTTGGAATGTTGGGACTATGACTGGAAGGGCCAGAGAGTTAGCGGACGTATTAAAAAGAAGACGAATAAGTATAACATGTTTATAAGAAACTAAGTGGAAGGGAGCAAAGGCGAGGGAAATAATAATAATAATAATAATAATAAACTGGCAACTCTCGTTGGCAACACAAGTTGTTTTATAATCATTCAAGTAATTTTATTTTAAAATAACAGTTTTGATCCTACTTATACGCAATTTTCAAACAGAAAACCAGAATAAACGAAATTAATAATAAGTAACAAACTTTTTAGAATGATTTAGGCACAAAAATGAAGCAAAATATAAGAAAATTATACGACTCGGACAGATGACATACAAATGTCACCCATGAAATCGAAGAAAAGAAAATTACGACGAATATACTAATGAAAG
Source organism: Melanchra persicariae (assembly GCA_947386135.1). Classification (NCBI taxonomy): domain Eukaryota; kingdom Metazoa; phylum Arthropoda; class Insecta; order Lepidoptera; family Noctuidae; genus Melanchra; species Melanchra persicariae. The sequence goes on along the minus strand of OX376666.1, from coordinate 983,549 downwards.
AATGATTACGAGAGCAGCATCGCAACGTGCACGCCCACCACCCCCGGACCCGTCGCTCAGCTCCGCCTCGCCGCCGCCGGACATAGGATTACCAGTGTCACCGGCGGTTGCAGTCGCGTCGAGCTCGAGCGACGAGTATTTCTCTCCGCCGACGTCGCCAACACCTGTGCGTCGGCTGTGGAGAGGCCGGCCACCGAGGGGCTTGGGACCTAGGGGCCAACCGGCCCCGAGCCGGGTCCCCGCTACCGGTGGTTGTGTGCAGCGCATGAGATGGACTCAGTCCATGAACGAGAACGTCATGCGCGCATATTACGGGTCTACAGAGGGGGGAACTAACCTCACTGCGTACCGTGTCAGGATGCTGTCTCTGTTTCAGGACCTGGAACCGGCTGTGAACGTCTCGGCCCAACGATTGTCGGATCAGGTGCGAGTCATCCAACGTAGTCACAAGTTGGACGATGCCGCACTTGATAGGCTGCGCTCAGAGGTACTGAACAACCTTATCATCTCGACCCCGACACAGGCCGTGGTACCGGCGCCAGCTAGTGGCGCAATCATACCGCGGTCCAATAATAATAGTGATGAGGTAGATGATAGGGTTGTCACGGTAAGTAGCCAGTGCAACGATCGACTGAGGAGCGCGCTGGAGGATGCGCTTCGCGAGTATAGATCAACTCCTACCGAACTTAGGCCCCGATTACCACGGTTACCTATGCACAAAAAGAATAGGGCGCTGGTGTGTGCCTTGGACTCGCTGCTGCAGAACATCTTCGAAAGCAGCGAGAACCTCGTAGATACGCACTCAATCCTGTACTGCGGGGCTGTTGCGGCATGTCGTATAGCAAACGTCAACTTTCCAAATTGTGACGAGGCTATACGACCAAAATCTGCTGTACCAGCCTGGCAGTGCAGGATCGAGCGGCGTATCGATGAGGCTAGGGCACTCATCGGCAAATTATACTGCTTCAGGGAGGGCAATACAAGACCACGTGTGATGCGCTTTGTGAGGCGGGCGTTTTCGGGGACTGGAATCAGCCCTCGAGAATACACGTCCCGAGTCACAGAGCGCATCGACTTCCTGAAGCAGAAAGTTTGTGCATGGGCAAACCGTATTCGGCGGTATAAGCGGCGGGTTGATCGATACTCGCAGAATCGCATGTTCCAGAGCGATGAAAGGTGGGTATACAGAGCTTGGGAGCGACCTGAACAAAGTGTGACGGACGTGTGCAGACCGGACGATATCGCCACGAATACATTCTGGCGAAACATCTGGTCGGTGCCCGTCTGTTATGCCGAGGGTGGTTGGATGCGCGATGTCGAGCGCGTGTGTGAAGCTATACTACCAATGGAACTTATCAACATCACCCCATTGGATGTAGCCAAAGCAGTTCGTCCGTTACCAAACTGGAAATCTCCAGGACCGGACGGACTGCATAACTTCTGGCTAAAATGGTATAGCAGCTCACACGCACTCCTGGCATCTCAATTCCAATCATCCTTAGAGTCTGGGTCGCTACCACAGTTTCTAACAACTGGCGTTACCCACCTGCTCCATAAGACAGGTAGTCCCGCGGAACCCAAGAATTATAGACCGATTACTTGTTTGTCGACGGTCTATAAACTTCTTACATCCATTCTGAGAGTGAAAATTAATGATCACATTGAGAATAACTCAATTTTGTCCGCCTCTCAGAATGGATGTAGGAAAGGGTCCCGCGGCACTAAGGAGCTACTCCTCATAGACATGGCCATAAGCCGACAGGTTCGTCGATTCCGCAAGGATCTGTCGACATGTTGGATAGATTACAAGAAGGCCTATGACTCTGTGCCACATACATGGCTCATGAGGGTGCTGGAGTTGTACAAAATAGATGCAACTCTACGCGCCTTCCTTGAGTCATGTATGAGGCAATGGAAAACGGTTCTTCGATATCCAGCATGTCGACCGATTCAAGGGAATGATGAGCCTGTATGGATTAAACGGGGAATATTCCAGGGCGACAGTTTGAGTCCACTTTGGTTTTGCTTAGCTCTGAATCCTCTTAGCACACTGCTGGAGGATTCAGGCCTAGGCTATCGGTTGAGAAGAGGTGGTCAAGCCATATCTCACCTCCTTTACATGGATGATCTGAAACTCTTTGCCCCCAACAATTTGCGACTGATGGAGCTACTGAAAGTAACTGAAACCTTCAGTAGTGCCATCAGGATGGAATTTGGTGTGGACAAATGTGCAGTCATGCATGTAAAGAAAGGGGAGATTATGGAATCTGAGGGAATTCAACTCTCGGATTCCATACAGGTTAGATCCCTTAGCTCAACCGAAACCTACAAGTATTTGGGTATGTCGGAAGCGTTGGGCATTAACGGTACTGACATGAAGCAATCGCTGAAGGAGCGCTTCTTTGGCCGCCTGAAAAAGGTTTTAAACAGCCTTTTGTCGGGCGGAAATAAGGTGCGCGCCTTCAACGGTGGGTCATGCCGGCATTAATGTACTCTTTCGGCATACTCAAATGGACTCAAACCGAACTCGACGCCCTGGATAGAAGGGTCCGTACACTGCTGACTGCAAATCGGATGCATCACCCACGATCGTCGGTGATGAGACTGTACATCCCGCGTAAATGTGGAGGTCGAGGCTTTTTAAATGCTAAGACTCTCCACAACCGCGAGATGTGCAGTTTCAGAGAATATTTTCTCAAAGCCGATGTGGGTATGCACCGAGATGTGGTCACAGTGGACAAGGGACTCACCCCGTTGTCCATGGCGAAAGAGAACTGGCGCAAACCTGTAATACTTACTACAGATGACCGCAAGGAGGTATGGAAAGGCAAGGAGCTTCACGGGCGCTTCTATCGGGCTCTCTATGGGTCCGACGTAGATTTCCCGGCGTCCGTGGCCTGGCTACGTTTCGGTGATCTCTTCGGAGAAACTGAAGGTTTTGTTTGTGCAATTATGGACGAAGTTATCTTGACGAACAACTACCGGAGGCATATTATGAAGGACGGGACGGTTGACGTGTGTCGGGCATGCCACCGTCCGGGTGAGTCCATCAGACATATTATCTCTGGTTGTTCTCGTCTGGCCAACGGCGAGTACTTGCACAGGCATAACCAAGTGGCCAGGATTATTCACCAGCAACTTGCTTTGAAATACAAACTTGTGGATTCTGAGGTACCGTATTACAAGTATGTGCCCGACCCAGTTCTCGAAAATGACCATGTCACGTTGTACTGGGATCGGTCTATCATCACTGATAGGACTATCGTCGCTAATAAGACCGATATAGTGGTGATAGACCGATTAGCGCGCCGCACAATGATAATCGATGTTACCATTCCACATGACGAGAACCTCGTGAAAGCTGAGAAAGAGAAACAAATCAAGTATCTTGACTTAGCGCACGAGGTTGTCGACATGTGGAATGTGGACTCGGCTGTCATTGTGCCGATCGTCGTTACGGCCAATGGCTTGATAGCCAAAAGCTTCGACGACCACCTGTCGAAGCTGGCGTTGCGCAGTTGGGTAAAGGGCCTGATACAGAAAGCAGTACTCCTCGATACGGCTCGTATTGTGAGGAGGTTCCTTTCTCTGGAGCCCTAACCACCGGTAGCTTGGACCCAGCTCCCGACACCGGCGGACTACTATTTTTATATTTTTAAATGTTTTTTTATTGTTTTTTTTTTGTTATTGAAATATTTAAAAATATAAAATGTATGTGTAAAAAAAATAAAGAGAATAATAATAATATCTTGGGACAACTCACACACGGCCATCTGATCCCAAGCTAAGCAGAGCTTGTGTTATGGTAACCAGACAACTGATATACATACTTATATAATTTATAAATACATACATATTATAGATAAATTACACCCAGACACAGAACAAACAATTATGCTCATCACACAAAGTTTGTCCTGGGTGGGAATCGAACCCACGACCTCTGGCTTTGCAGTCAGGGTCACTAACCACTAGACCAACAGGCCAGTCGACAATCAATGGGTGAAGGATTCAAGTTTTTTTATTGTGGAAGTGACGGTAAAAGAAATGGCGTGGGAATAGTATTAGATAGTAAATTGAAAGAAAGCGTGATGGAGGTAAAAAGGATTAATGATAGATTGATAGTTGTGAAAGTTACGATGGACAATGTGATGCTGAATATAGTTAGTGTGTATGCCCCGCAGGTAAGATGTGATGGAAGGGTGAAAGAGAAGTTTTGGGAGGATTTTGATACAGCTATTATGAACATCCCCATGCATGAGGAATTGATAGTTGGGGGTGATTTTAATGGGGGATCCCTTCTTTTCGCATAATGTTCTTTGTCCTAATATACTTCGGCATAACGATTTTGGCACAATTTGTTTTGGCATAATGATACTTCGGCATAATTTTTTTAGGCATACATTTTATGTTGGCATAATCATCTTAAAGACTAATTTGTTTTGGCATAAATTTGATTCGCATAACGTTAGTAGGCCTAATGACTATTAGCATAACGTAAGTTGGCCTAATGACGTTAATATCGACTGAATTTAATATGCTGTGCAACAAAAGTTAGTGACTGAACCGAATTGCTGCAAAACCGACTCCACGTAGTCTTGTTTGTCCTACCCCTAGAGTGTTATTTAAAATCGCGTAGGCGCGTAGGGGTGAGGTGGCCCTCGGGCTGAGGAGCAGCCGGCTGCGATGATTAGCACGCGTGGGGCCGCCGGAGGCCCGCAGCGCCGGAGCCGTGACAGAAACCCTGCCTGCTGCATGTTGCATGCTCGCTTGAATGCTGCATGCTGCATGCTTGCTTGTTTGCTGCATGCTTGCTTGCATGCTTGCTTGCATGCTGTATGCTTGCTTGCATGCTGTATGCTTGCTTGCTTCATGCTTCCTACAGCGAAAAAAAACCCACAAAATTGTTCAATACGTTATATTATATTAATATGTTATATATGACGGCGCGCAGCTAAATTAAAAGTAAATCCAAGATTTAAGATGAGAGACTGATTGTGTTATTTGGTTGAATAGTAATTATTGTTAAATTCAAAAATTAATTAAAATTAAAATGGTGATTTATTTCAATTGGTCGAATATAAATGGCGATTTATAAAATATGAGCGGGTAACCCCGAATAGGGTAGCAAGTTTGCGTCTACGCCGTGACAGCTGGCATTCTTTTGACAGACAGCGTACGAAGTGCACGCGTGCTAACCTATTGGCTCGTAATCTAGTTTCATCTTGTGTTCTACTGTATATTTTGTTTACAAATGTAATCGAATGAAACGAGGGACTGTTATGAATCACAAACGTGCTATTATTTCAACGTTTCTTCTATAACACGCCCATGATGGATGACTATCACAAAGACCGCTCCGCTGCCCATTCTGATATTCCGTCATATATTACCTGATTCAGGAGATATGGCTTTTTCCAATCGTCGAAATAAATTGTTATACCTATAAAAATATGTTTTAATATCATTATGCGTAAATAAATTTATACTTTAGGATATTATGCTTAAAAAAGTTATGCTTTAGAACTTTATGCTTAATGAATTTATGCTTTAGAATATTATGCTTAAAAAATTATGCGTAAGCTGTTATGCGTTATTATATTATGCGAAAATATAATTATGCCAAACAAAATTATGCTTAGTTATATTAGGTCTTAAAATTTTATGCAAATGGATAGGGAACCTTTTAATGGCCATGTAGGAAGAACGAAAAATTGTTATGAAAGAGTACATGAGGGATGGGGTTTTGAAAGTCCCAATAAAAAGGGAGAACCGCTGCTGCAATCCGCTACTGCATTTGACCTGGCAGTAGCCAAAACTTGGTTAAGAATGGTCAGTGTGGATGAAGTGAGAATAGCAGTGAATGGAATGAAGAATGGTAAGGCAATTGGTCCAGACGGAATACCAATTGAAGTATGGAAGTCATTACGGTTAGATGGATGGACGTGGTTAGCTTTATTCTTCAATTAGTTGCTGCTGGAAGAAGCCATACCTGATGAGTGGTGTAACAGTTCGTTGGTGCCCATCTTCAAGAGCAAAGGTGATGTGCTGGAGTGCAACAACTATAGAGGAATAAAGCTAATGTCACATAGTATGAAAGCTTGGTAAAAAGTTATCGAAAGGCGGCTGAGAGAAGAGAGTGAAATCTCACAGAACCAAGGGTTGGCTCTTAGCCCTTACCTCTTCGGGTGATGGCAATATAGACCGAGATGTAACGCACTGAATCAACTCAGGATGGATGAAATGGCGACAGGTCACTGGAACAACTTGTGACCCACGGATGCCCCCCTCAAGTTGAAAGGGAAAATCTATAAGTCCGTGATAAGACCTATCGCACTGTATGGATCAGAATGTTGGGCTATGAAAAAGACGGATGAAAAAAGATTGCATGTAGCGGAGATGAGAATGTTGAGATGGATGTGTGGAGTAACGAGAATGGATAAAGTGAGAAATGAGTACATTAGAGGTAGTTTAAAAGTGGCGCCAGTGACGCAAAAGTTGAAAGGTAACCGCTTGTCCTGGTATGGTCATGTGAAGAAGAGGGATGAAACGCATGTAACTAAAGGGGTTATGAATATAAATGTGGATGGATGGAGAGGGAGAGGAAGGCCAAAGAAAAGATGGATGGATTGTGTGAGGAGCGATATGAAAGAAAAGGGAGTTAGTGATAGTGTGACGGTTGATAGGACATAATGGAAGAAAAAAACGTGTTGTGCCGACCCCAAGTAACATGAGATAAGGGCAGGAAGATGATGAGTTAGATATCAATTGATTGAGTATCCACTTACTCAGTAAATACTTTCTCCTGAACTTCAGGATAAGACCCCAACAGTACCAGGGTAAACATGAGAACATTTGCCGTAGTTTCATGGCCGGCGACAAGCATCGTGTCCACGTGATCTCTAATCTCTTTGTCGCTAAAGACTCCATTCTCAATTGACTGCTCAAGGAGGATATCTATGAAAGGTTTGAATTTGGTTCCTGAAAAAAATAAGATTTACTTTTGAGTTTCAAGACCGATACGATGTTGAAACGGCGATATGATACTAAGTGACAATACTGACATGAATCATAAACCACTTTCCAGCAGTCTTGTGGCTTCAGACTGCATCGCACTGCTTGAAAGTGATTTGTTTGTAAGTATTTAGTAGTTTTTGAAGTCAACTTGTTGTTTGATTTCGATATTACGAATTTTTTGATAGTTTCAAAACATTTCCACAATCTAATATTGCCAGTATTTTGATTTTTATTTTACAAAAAAAAAAATGTGGAAATCTCATTGATAAAAGGAGTGTTAAGAATCTACCTGGTATTATACTTCTTTCAGCGCATGTATTTCTATTCAACTCGTCTTTTCTCGTTTGAAGGACCTGCAACCATTTTTAATATCTATTTGTATTTTATTAGAACAAGGAAAAACATCCATGACTCGAGGTCTTAACCTCGAGTCATGGATGTTTTTGGATGTGTTTAGTTTAATGTTGTTTGAAAATTCGCCAATTCGGCAATATTATGAAGATGACAATGGCTTATAGTTAATGACACGCCAAATAATTAATTTCTTATAAGCTTGAGTAGATGATGACGATTCAATCAGAAGAGGAACTTTCCTTATTACTGAGACAAGTGTTTAATGCACTCGCTCCTTACCGTGTTCGACATATTGTGCAGGATCTTCAGATTTGAATCTTGCTTCTTCTTAATCTTGCTCCATGCGAATGTGTAAGGACTATGCCACCAGAATTTCGTAAACCGTTCCACAAAAGTATCGATGACTTGCTCCGCAGCATCCATGTACTCGCTATTGAGATTCGAGTCTGTGAAGTCTACTCCAAGCGATGTTACTGGAAACAATAAACATTTTTAATCGCGCGCGCGTTGTCTTATTAATAAAGCTTGTCTTGTTGTGATGATTAAGGCTAAATTCAGCAGCATGACATGCTGCTGAATGTTGGCGATTTTTCTATCAGCACATTGTGCTGATAGAAAAATCGCCAGTTTACATAATGTTGAAATCGAGTGACTAGTCTATTTTATTCACTTTCATAATATAACGTCTTACGGTATTTTACTATGGGGACGGGCTGCTGATATCGTGACTATTTTCATTCTACAGAAAAGAGCCATCAAAGCATTAAAGAATCGCGATGGCGGACATTGTAAATGTACAATGTCCGCCATCGCGATTCTTTAAAGGGAACTGTTCAAAGAAACTTGTCAATGTCTAGAAAATTGCAAATTCCATAAGATTGTAATAAATCTTTATTAGATTATAACTTCTCGACATATTATTATGAAAAAATCGTTTTGTATACAATAAATGATAATACGGTTGGCGCTGCGATTCGATTCCCGCACGGAACAAATATTTGTATGGCCTTCAGATATTTGTTCCGGGTCTGGCTGTTTGTGCATGTGATTTTGTATGTTTGTAAACGCACTCACGATACAGGAGAAATTGCCAGTATGGACAACGTGTAAAAAAATCCTATCCAAATTCCAAGTTTCCAATATAACCGTGTCTTATTATGGAAAAATAGTGTATAATTTCACGTGATATCTTACAATCTTACGGCGTCTGGAATTTTCCGGTGGCATATATTATATATTATATCCATGAAAATATCATGTAGGTACATTGGAAATAACCTATAATTATCTTTTAGTAAATGAGGCAATAGACAAAACTATAGCACTGTAAATGGGAACCAATTCGTTTAACAAGGTTTCAGACTTGCTAAAGTAGCAACATCTTTTAGGGGATACTGTTTAAAGTGTTGCAATGAAATACCGCCACATAATATTTCAATGGGGTTGGCAACTGTCAAAGTGGCGCTAGCATAGCTTTAACCAAAATATGAGAATTTTCTATGAACATTTTGAATAACTAATTATTTTCATAATTCCGAAGATCTGTGAAAAACCCCTTTTGTAAGGAAATAGGTGCGCATCAGTTTCCTAAAGATTCAGCAGTGACAAAAAAGTGGCTAAAAGCCATAAGGAGACAAAACTTCAAGCCGGATAAAATTCGAGGTTATGTCGTAAACATTTTTGGAAACAGATTACCATAAAACTAGTTTTTATACAGGTACGTCACATTAATTGTATTCTTAAAATATTCGGCATCGTAATAAAAATGTGTTCGTTATCCTTTTTGGTTGTTTCAAGGCATTGAAAACAAGCACCGTTACCTGAAAAAATCAGCAGTCCCAACATTGTTTCCCTGGACTACTAAAACTCTTTCTCAAGAAGCTCAAGCTCGAGAAGAGCAGTTATCAAACCGAAATATTAGAAAAGCACTTTTTGAAGAGATAGAGACATCAGCTGTGCAAACTACCAGTTCAGAAGATTTGACTCTTCCCGGCAATGTATATATTTCTACCCAAGATGATGATTGAACGCAGCTCATTGATTACTTTGTGAGATGAAGGCGATATTGTGATGGTGTCATGGCTGATAGAGGATTTAATTTAATGTCCAGGACTTGTTTGCAGTGAAAAATGTGTCAATTAATATACCCGATTTCTTGAAAAGCAGATCACATTTGTCAGGTTTTGTATTAAAGCGCGCGTGATCAGAAACTTGAAAGTCTAAGAGTACACATATAAAGATTAAGGCGAGCCTGACTTGAGCGCGTAGGCATCTAACGCTTACCTCAGGCCCCGCAAGGAGTAGCAATACGTAATAAGTTACGATGCGCGGGAGACGCGCGCACCAAGCGCACCGCTCGCTCATGAGTTCACGGACTCGGGTAGGTACTAAGTTCCGTCACAGGATAAAGTAATGCAGTAGATCAACTTGAATTGATTAGTATAAGTTTATTTTGTTTTATTTTTCTATTAAGTATTTTTTAAGGTTATAGATGGATTAAGTACGTATTGTACAAACTTGAATCCAATTACTAATCATTAAAAATCAGTAATAATACTTATTTATTTTAGAGTATATGGTGAATTTAAAATCTGACTGACACGAAAATTATGAATACGAGTACGATACAAAAATACGCGTCGCGCGCTATTTGGCTTTGGTGCGATACCTTCGTAAAAATCAAGTAGTAGGTAGGCACACTTACTTTAGGAAAATTATGTTACAATTCTTGAATATTATAATTCAAGAAAGCTTAGAAGTATAAATGGTTTGGAATTTGCCTAGATGCTATTTAAAAAAAAACAAAAACGTTTTTATATTTTTTAATCAAATAGTTAACATAATAAAAGTTACCAATGCAACTGGCTAAAATTCGTTGAACTGTAGCTGTCTCGGTTTGCATGGACCTAGCTGAGTAGATTGACACGGAATATGGTCCTTGGATTTGCTTGGACCTGGCTGCACAGGCTTATCATTAACATTTTCTTTGTTTTCTTTCAATATTATGTCTCGTATTGGCATACCGCGATTTTGGCGCGGATCCACAATATCTGGTAATATACATTTCAAATAAAAATCTATAATTTTTTTCTCCATATTTACCCGCCAAAATTCGTCATCTCTTGAAATATTTTCTACTACTAGTTTTCACCGAACCATATTCCAAAAATGCATTGGTTCCTTTCTGTTACATGAAGTTGACCCTGCACTTGGTAATACCAATTACTTTTTTTGTTTATAACCCTGGTATGTTTTATTCTATCGAATTTAAATATGTGTATTTTACTTTCTTCAATAGCAGCATTTCCCTTTTCTAAATGCCGTTATTGGACATTTAATTTCAACAATGGTGTCGTTCCCAACTATACCGTCGGGGGTAACCCCAATAAATGAGTATTATTTTGGAGACAAGTCACGCCCTTCCGCATGCTCTATTGCCCTGTAACGCAAATTTTGATTTTGATTTGTTGGTAATTAACAAGTAAAATTTTAAAAACTTACAAAATATCCCTGTTCAATAAAGATAACGGAGCTACAGTGCCAAAGACAGATACACAGGCACACAGACGCACGTACACAGAAACATAGATAGCAAACCGTTATAAATAAATAGGATAGAATTGTAATATGGTGTGTGTTTAATTTCTTTATGTATTTTATGGTGTTACAATAATGATAATGAGATACTACTTTATTCAAATCTATACTAAATAATATTATAAAGTGGAAGTGCGCTAAGTGCGCTGTGGTAATAGCTAATTATACGTAAGTACCATGTACAACAAAGATATTGTTTTTCATTCGATCTAAAAAAAAGTCCGCGACGTTACACCTATATCTATCTCTTATAAATATGCCACACTAAGGCATTTTATGTCAAATAATTTATTTAAAAATTAAAGGTGGTTTTTCAGCATTAATATAAGGCAGGCATATTAATCCTTACTAGCGAAAGTTACTTCATCATCAAGATAATTTTATGAAGATAAACTTTGTCTTTTACAGCATGTTATTTGAACTCACCGTTTAGGAGATAATGTAAAATTAAAATAATTCAACAATATTATTAAATCTGGTCCGGTAGCCTAAACGTTACCAAAAGTATGTTATTATAATATTTTCATAAGAAATGGTCATACTGTAACACTTTTACACTATGGCACGCGACTCACGAGTGCGCTGCGCGTATTGTTTGGCATAGACGAGACCTACACAAACGTTGCGGACACCATAAATATTATTATTTGTTGTGTTGTGGTGGCTGTGAGTAGGTACCCACCTAGCGTATAACTACACTTATATTTCTTCTCTACATGAACACCACAACATTATTGCACCGATATTCAACTCTCATGTAGGAAATACGAGCTATTATTTTTGCATTTGTTTAGGAGTAAGATAAGTGAAAACGGACATTTCTAATAAATAACAAATATTATAAGACTTATACAAACTCTCCGAAACCATCAAGACTAACGTAGCGGGGTGAACTACCTATTTGGCATTTGAAAACAGTAAATCATTGTATCATGTGCGCGCGAGGTGGCTTTATGCACTCTGAAATAGGGTTCAAATTCAATTGTTTTACATACTCGATGCGGTTGGTAAATCTATTCCGCGCGAAAACTAAACCACTAAAGCGCACGTCTTTATGCGTACTGAAATAAGGTTTAAATTAAACTGTTTACACACATGTTTGCGGTGTGGAAATTTATCTGTTTCGTGTCGGTACTTACCTAGTTAGTAAAGTAAATTATGTATATACCTATATACCTTTTTGTTTATTCAGCCAAAGTTTATAAAAAAAGTAGTCACCGCTGCAACGAAGAGCCGTGACAACTTTTTTTTCCCCCATTTTTTTTTACAAAATTATAGCTACATCTAATAAAAACTAACTATATTACAACTGTTTGAACACTAAATTGTATAAAAGTATTATTATTTAACCACTCGACACGTGAAAATTCCAAAATAAAAAATAAATCTTACGTAAATAAACATAAACATTAAATTCGCGGCACACTGGTGTGCCGGCAGTGCTCGAGCGGTAATCAATTTAGGCTTAGCCAGTAACAGAACTTAGCGGGGGTGGCGGGATCGCAAAAATTTGGCACACGTCCGACCTCCAACACGTTCCGCTCGGGACTAAATGACACGGGGCGCGCTCATGAAACGACAAAATCACTTGATTTTGGAATTAGTGGGATACGTATTTTCATATTTCACATTATGACGGCCGATTTATATCACATTTTTTACGACCTTTATTGTGGTATAAGTTTTATTACTCAAAACCTTATATAACTCAAATGAAATGATAATTACATCTTGATTTTGACTTGTCTTTGCGATTTAATTGGATGCAGTAAAGTGCAAGTAATCGTGTATCGCACGGCTGAAATCGCAAGATCGAAGTGTGAAATATGTAATATATTTTTTTCAAAATTTAAATCCGTGTTGTTTACGAATAAAACACAATTTTACACAATGCAAAACAACGTTTTTCCAGAAAACCTGGCCTTAATAGGCTTAACAAAAACTTATAAAATTTTGCAGACACCTTTAGTCTCATTTTATGTGGCATCCGAAATATTTTTTATATGATTACCTACTGTTGTGTAATTTTAGAGTAAGGATTATAAATAATAAAAAGAAATTCAAATAGTTATGTTTATTAGTTTTATTGTCACACCCTAATAAAATAACAAATAATACACTAAAGAAAACAAGAACAAAAAAATCTGAAAATCTTATTACAGGTATCGTAACCTACCTACAGCCTATTTATAATTAATATGTTTTTTTAATTAGTATTGCTGATAATGTCCCGATACATGCTAGAGTGAGGAGGATCATCGTGCCTTTGAGTTCCTGTGTTTCCAAAGTAAAGATTCCGGTCATACAGCTCTAATCTGTAAACAAAACAAGAGTTCATTCTTTATAGAAAAAACTTAAAAAGCACTAACTCGAAAGCTTATATTTTCGATAAAACGTTTTGTATCAAAGTACATGAGGTAAACGAGAACCAAGCTAGCAATCACCCTTTCAAAATCATGTATTTAGAAGGGAAAATTTGTGATTTATGGTTATAAGGTTATACCTGTCGACTAGGTCTGCTTTCCTTCCTCGTAAAGATGCACCTCGTTTCTTCAATTCAGCTTTCAACCCACTTATTCGCCATGTCGAATACATGTTTCGTTCACAACAGTTCTTTCAATATTATAAAAAAACGCACTCAACAAGTAAAGCCAAAACACAACACAAACATGACAGGTGAAAGCTATGCTAGCGCCATCTACCTAAAGTTTTCACTGGCCAACCCCATTGAATGAGAAAACAAAATGTATAAAACACACACTATGCCGCCGACAAGCATTTATTATAAACAAAGGCGAGTACATTGTTGATAAAAATGCTTGGCTCATGCTGGTGCTTTCCACAGTGACTAAAGCCCCCGATCTTTGATTATGATGCCGTATTTGTTAGAAAAAATAAAAATTCTTAAAATATCAGAAACTAGAAAAGGTCCTGTTAGAAGCCAATATAGGAACCTGACACAAAATGGTAGACACAATACAGCTTTACCTAAGAAAAGTGTTTTCGGCATGGGTCCCACCATTTGTAACAAAATACCAGATGTTGTAAAAAATTATCTAATCCAAATGTTTAAAAAGAAACTGACAGCCCTAATACTTGATAAGTACTATTATTCAATTAATGATTTTTTAACTGACACCACACGTTATACTCAATATTGACATTCTGTATTTCCTTATTATTATTATGCTCGCTTGAAATTCTATAATTTTTAATTGATTATTTTATTTTCTTTTTTGCTAATTTTAATTTAACTGACGTGTTTTTTTTTGTTATCAAAGTTTACTTTCAATGTATGCAAGCCTAATTGGAAGATTGTAAAAGGATCTCAAATTTTGTAAACACCTTTTATTTATGTACCTGTAGGTACATAATTTAAATACATTCACTCTAAGCAAATAAACGATACATACATTCTAAGCAAATAAACGATGACTGATTGATTGATGTGAAAACATTGTTGGACCTGACATAACATAATCAATCTCTTTTGCATTGTATAATTTAACGCATTAATTATTTCAAAACGAATGTAATCATAATTTTGTACATATTGATTTAAATGATTTTCTTGCACGTTCTTCTCTATAGGATCTACTTTTTAGAACATACAACTGCCGCGCTGGAGATAGGGTGAGCGCAGTGAGCACAGTGAGCGTGTTTTGCTGCTCTTGTTGATAGCGTGGCAGAACAAGCCTCATCAATTTGACTGACAGACCTTGAAAATTTGAAAGTGCCTGTAAATGGTCTATTTGAAATAAAGGATTTTAATTTTTAATTGACAAAATTTATGAATATTTGTGTTACAAGAATGAAAGGTAAAGACTTACAGCAAATAGTCTCCAAACTGTTGTGTCGTGTGTAATTCGAATGATCAAAAACTCCTTTTCCAACATGATTTTCGAAATCTTTCACGAGCTTTCTGGACTGGCTGTTAAAGACGCCCGTGAACGAATCAAGGAGTATCTGATTGAACGCTGGGTTCAGAAGCTTGCGGTGATTCTTCCAAATAGCATCTGGAAATTGCATATTTATTTTAAGAAAAGAATAGAACCGTGTCATTTAAGACGAATGGGTCTCATTTTGTTAAAAAACGGTAACGACATCTTTTGATTTCGTTAAATGTTGTGAAAAGGTAAAATTAAGAGCAGTGGATCTATGTATTTTATTATAAAGTGATTAACTGTTATTATTCAACTCACATCTCGCAGTGAATAATCCATCACCTAGCCATGGTTCAGCAAATTCGTAAAACGGGTCCTTTTCCAAGCACGTAGTTGCTACCGTGAAACAGACGTCCGGATCAGAGACCACTGGCAAATTATAATTTAATCAGGATCAACCAATTCCTTTTTATTATGTTCTATATTATACACTCATAAAAAACACAGGACAAACAAAATACCTACTTAACACTTTCCAATCCACAAGTTTTCAATGGGTGGTCTAATCGCACAGACAATCTTTAAATGGACTGAACGAAAGAAAAAGAGATTAATGGATAATTTAATACCCTATAGAATAGAAGGAAGTGACGAAGTAAGTGATTACAGTAGGTATTCCAATCGTGCCTAAAGAGACATTCTATCAACGACCTTATATTAGATCAAATGCAAAGGTTTTACAAAGGCATTTACAACGTATAATAATATTGATGCTTGTATTAAACGCTTTGGAAACATCTATAGCTTAAGGGAGGAGAAAATGTGATGGTTTTGTGCAGAGATATATGGAACCCTAGAGTCTGTTAAAGGTGAGCGAAGCCACATGCACAAAAGCAAGTATGTACTCTCTTTTTCTCTGTATGTGCATCCTGTCTATGATAGCAAGCAGGTTCGATTGTGCGTTTATGAACCACTGCTGCAAGGTTTCGGCTGGGCCTGTCACCTTGCAGCGATGATGTCACAATGTGTTTTTTGTTTTTGTCATTGTAAGAGTATCAAAAAAGTTTGGAAGTACATTGTTACTTTCACTATGAGTCTTTTGTTCGAATTAAATGATTTAATAATAATAAGTATCATATTTATGATTAACGGTGCTGTCATAAATATGTAAAAAAACGTTTCCACCTAATTGAAAAATGTTTCTTCTCCTTCTTCTTCTTCAAGCTTTGTCCCATTTCTAATTAGGGTCGGCTCTCTTAATCGTTCTTCTCTAGAGATTTCGTTTCTGGGTCATCACTCGTCAGTGGATGTATACTATCTGTGGTGAGGTCTATCTTAATAACTTACATCCATGTCATGTTGAATGAGTTTATTCCACAATATACAAACATACTTACAATACACAGTTCGTGGTCCAATTCTAGCTGCTACGATTCCGCCCAAATCGTTGCTCTGATTCGCCAAGTTGTTGAACTGATTCCATAAATCTAAAAACAATTATGATATAGGAACTACTCCATAAATCTAAAAACAATTATGATATACAAATAGGATAAAGGAGGGCGCGCGCGACTGTCCCGCGATCGAATCAGCTCCGCGACCAAATTAACTAAAAAATAGTAAAAGTGACTTTTTTATTGACTTTTTTCGCTGTGTTTGTTTAAATAGTCATAATCAATAAGTGAAAGTGTTAAATAAACATTTACATCCGCTATAAAAAGCAAAGAAAAATAACTTTTAACAACAGGAAAAAAATAAAAATAAAAATAATGACAACTAAAGAAAATTGAGTGCAGTGACTTATAAAATAGTGATCTTTAATACTAAGTGAATAATTAAACACAAAACAACACGTCTAAAACAAAATCATTGGACTTAATTAAAATAAAAAAGTGGAATAACAATATGATTACTACCGTTGAAATTATCAAAGTAGTGCTATAACCATGCTATGGCAACTTAGAACAAAATTAAAATTCCATTTTTTTTTTTATTGAAAACAGCGCCATCTAGTTTTTAGTTAAGGGAAACAAATTGCGGTGTTGCTAAGGTTATTTTTTTTTTTTCTGGGAGTTTCTTTATAACATTAATCAAAAAAAATAATATAATTTCATGATCTTCTTATATAAAATAATAGAATATATGAATTATTACATAATTAGGTTTTTATTATGAGCTTTAATAGTGAAGAAGTTATATTTTGGTATTTAAACGTGCAAAAGTTTGTTTTTGAATGGCCACACTTGAATTGCAAATGGCTGCGTGACAGTGTAATTACTCGTGCGCATTTATTTTCTTTTTGCAATAGAGTTTTTGTTGTTTCGCTAGTGCATCTGCAGGTTGAATTGAGCTTTAGATTCTCCATGTTGTTGAGCCGCGTTACAATTCGTTTGTACGTTCGTGTTGTGTTGTGTTGTGTCTGTTGTTGTTGTTAACAACTGGTGCAAAGATATCAATAATGTTCTCACTGGCCAAATAACCTTTTGGGATATTAACAATTCAATGAAAGAAAAGGCTAATCGGCGCTACCCTAATCATAAGGGACGAAAAAGCCGAACATAAAATTGTATTGTAAATGTGTGATTTTTTTCTAAATAAAATGGTTTAATATTCAATTATGTGTTTTTTTTCCTTTATGTAGTACAGTACGTATATTTGTAGTATATAGCGGATACACTCATCTCTCTACCTAATATCGTAAAGGATCAGACAGCAGCTATACACCTACCAACCTATACATTTACTTATATAAATTAGTTCCCTTAACTAAAAACTAGATGGCGCTGAGTTCGACCACTTCCAAATATTAAAAAATAAGGTAGAGTTGCCTGTCTATAGCCAGTATACTATTGTAGTCTTTGGCTATAACTAACAATATTCAACTAACAAAACATAAAAAGTGCTAAAAAGTATATAATTCGATAACATTTAAAACAAAAATAAAGTGAATCAGTGTTCGACATTGCAAAAAAAATCCATCAAATGAGTCATTTCTAACCGTTCTCGTTCGTTTAAATAATACAAATCTGCTCATTGCAGTACTCAATTTCACTGTTATTATTAAAGCATGCTGCTACCCGCGACTTCGTCCGCGTGGAATCCTGTTTTTATTCTGGTTAATTAATCTTTTTTGGTATAAAATATTTGTCTCCCATCACAGCCAGTTCTGTTTAGGTTACTGTACTATAATATATACTTTAATATATTTTATTATCAAATGTATCAAATATATAATTAGCAAATGACCCTACAGGAGCATGATATTATTATTCTGATTTAAGTTTGTTATATTATTATTCTGTAAGCTAAAGAAAGTAAATAAATAAATAGTAGTATGATAGTAGAGTACCTATGAAGTCTAAATAGTAATTTTGTCTGCTTCATCATCATCATATTAGCCGAAAAAAACGTTCACTACTGGACATAGGCCTCCCCCAACACAACAAACTGATTAATAAATTACATCAAAAAACTTTTTTTTTGTTTTAAGTGGAACTTATAACGTCTTAAAAAAGTGATTATTTATATCTAAGAAAAATTTAAAATTTAAAAAAATATATTATTCCTATTTATCAATACAATAAAAAAGAAATCCAAACCAATGTTTTGACAGTTCAACTCCATTTTCCATTTTGTGATGTGCGTTGTGCATTTGATCTCATTTTAAGAATTGCGGTGTTAAGATTCTCCGCGGAAAAATGATTTTGAAGAATGACAATTTATTACAATCTTTATCACCAGGCGCGCGTTTTACATTTCCTAAGCTTAATTAGCTACAGTAACGCTAAGATGGGCCATTTATTATTATAACACCCACGGACAGGTGGCGAAACCCTGTGACACATCAACATAAGGTTCAGTTGAAAACCAGCGCGGTCAGGTAGCGCTTATAATAGTTGTCTGGCATTTTGCTGAACTGGACCTATTTGGCGCAGCCGCGGGGCACACAATGTTTTGTTTTAAAATTAATGTTTATTCTTGTTTGTACCTACATTGTGTGTATCGGTGTGTACCAAATAAACTAATTTTCTTTCTTTCTTTCTTTGACAGCTGAGCTTCTAAGACAAAAAGAGTTGAGTCAGCTCGGGTGATCTTGTGTTCTTAAAAAACTCTTTTACAAGACTTCCAAATAAAAAACAACTACAAATTACAAAAAAACTTTAATTTTGGAAGTCAGTGTTGAATTACGAAGAAACGTCCAAAAACACCGACTATTTTTAATTTTATCTACACAGTTATTTTTTTAGTAAAAGTATTTTTTATTCCTCACACCAAACACTACTGAAATGATGAAACTTTTTTCTAGCTATTTGGATTTAGAAATCAAACTACTAAACCGATTCAGATGAATCTCGAGAAGTATTCTCTTTCACATAAAAAAAATCAAATTGGTTAAATGTCGGAGTTGGTAACAAACATAAAAAAATAAAAAAGAAACCTAATTGAGAATGTCCTCCTTGTTTTGAAGTCGGTTAAAAACTTCCAATTGTTTCGATCTATGTTACCGGTTCTAATGAAATCAAGAGCGGATTTCACCACTGAAACTGAACGCGATCACACACACACATCACACATCTAAACTGCGTTCAAGAGCTGTCAGTGTAAATATTCCATAGAAAAATAATAACACTGAAAGCTCATAAACGTGGTTTATTCGCTGATCGCGTTCAGTTACATTGGTGAAATTGGCCCTAAGAATCAATTTGATTAATTAGTTTGAAGAGTAGCACCAGTCGTGTGACGTTCTGTTTTGTTATATACAGGGTGTAAGAGACAGCCCTCCGCAGGCGGATGGGGTGCATTAAGTTCCTTATTTTGAATCATATTCCACCGGAATTTCTCAGAAAAATTTTCATATTTTTTACCGTTTTTTCAATTACCTACTTTTCCTTTCTTTCAGTGTAAAATTACATTCTTTGTACGCAACACTCCATTTTTATAAATAATACAGCTAAAATAAAAAAAAAACTTGAGAGGTGTCAAGGGACACCCGAATGGAACGAAGTTCCTTTCGATTAATTAGTGAAGGAATTGTAATAATTTTTTTTTTTAAGTTATACGCTCGGCTTACATCTTACATCCTATAGCAAAAAGTGTCGTTACAACTTTGGTCTTAATTTTTTCCGTCTAGCCCCCTTTCGCAACGCGCGATAAGGAACTTCGTAAAACCATGAAAATGACACCCATGATGAAAAGTTGTCAAATCTCATGGTCACCATCTTGGATTTCGATTTTGACCTGGTGATCGTTATTAATAGCGACCCCAAAAACCATTATAATGACACCCATGATGAAAAGTTGTCAAAACTTGTGGGCGCCATCTTGGATTTCGATTTTGACCCGGTAACCGTTATTAGCAACTCCGAAAACCATGAAAATGACACCCATGATGAAAAGTTGTCAAATCTCGTGGGCGCCGTCTTGGTTTTCGATTTTGACCCGGTAATCGTTATTGGTGACCCCGAAAACCATGAAAATTACACCCATGATGAAAAGTTGACAAATCTCGTCTGCGCCATCTTGGATTTCGATTTGAATTTTTAGAAAATGACACCCATGACGAAAGGATGGAAAATTTAATCGTCGCCATCTTGGATTTTGATTTTGATCTGATATTCAAAAATAATTAGATAAATCCCTACTTTTAGTTAAAAAAACTGTACCTAGCAAAAAGTGTCGTTACAACTTTTGGTCTTAATTTTTTCCGTCGAGCCCCCTTTCGCAACGCGCGATTAGAAACTTCGTTCCAAAAACCTGCAAAGGATGTTGAAATACTCGTAACTATCGACGCTTGAAATCAGCTCCCGTAGTGGCGACGGCGGCTGAAAGCTAGCTGCGCTTGCCGATCATTATGCGATTGCCACGGTCACGATACATTGCGTATGAGGTTTTAAAACAAATCAGTTCAATTGGATTCCTATAAAGTTCCTGAAACAATTTCATGTACCAGTCTTCTTAGTATGGTATACTGCCGGTCGATTCTGTCGTCATCTCACGGTGTTCACCTAGGCGGAGTGAACGACAATAGAGCTGTCATTCCATCTTATTTGTATGGTTTGACAACTCACCCGTCGTGCACCCCGCCCAAGTGTTCACTTCGACATGTTTACAGAATCGCACCGCTGAACTCACCCCGTCAATCTGCGGAGGGCTTACACCCTGTATTCTATAAGTCAACAAATAAAATAAAGTAAAATATCGATCGTTCCTTGGAGCCAGACATCGCGTTCACACAACCAAGAATTTGCTATGTTTCCAGCGATCTTTCGTATTGCACCTATCTACTGGGCCCACTGTTTCATCGATAACATGAAGATGGCTGAAGATTTACAGTGGATTTACAGACTTACATTGGACCAACTATTAGGTCCTGAAGAATATATTGTTACAAATAATGTTCTACTTGTCTAATGTTCACATAATTATGAATGTTACAAATAAAAATATTAATTTAAAGAATGTCGTTTGGCATCAGCTCTTCATGATTAAAGGCTTACACAGAAAGTGGCCGCTGAGATGCTTCAAATAAAAAAAATATATTTATAGTCATAACCTCTTTAATATTGGTACTGTAGGTATTTGAAAAATTGAATATTAATATTGCGAATATATTACCTACACAATGTTGTTACGTATGTTATAAGATTTTTTGGAAATCTAAACATAAACAAAAACACAAAAGAAAATCAAAACCTACAAAAACACCTGCATACGGCGGGGTTCGAACGCACGTGCCACTAAGTGGAAGTCCGGTCATTAATCGCCTTGGCTGATTTCACTTGTTAAAACTATTTCAAAATTTGCGTTCCTATCAGTACAGAGGTTACCAATGGCTACTATTTAAATCATGCCGTAAAATTTATCTTTAAATGCCCGTAACTTTTTTTCCTGGCCACCAATTTAATTGAAACAAAGACTAAATGTTGCTCAGAGCTAACCCACATGTAACTGTATAGTCTCCAAGTAAATCTGTACAGTATTTTCAGAGATTAGCGTTAACAGACAGACAGACAGACAGACAAGAAAATCTGAAAAATCTTTTTTTGTGCAGTATGTTCCTTTTTCATCGTCCCCAACCCATTTTTGGTTTTGTTTAATTCGATAATTTGTTGCTGGAAGAAGCCATACCTAATGAGTGCTGCAACAGTTCGTTGGTACCCATTTTCAAGAACAAAGGTGATGTGCTGGAGTGCAACAACTATAGAGGAATAAAGCTAATGTCACATAGTATGAAAGCTTGGGAAAAAGTTATCGAAAGGCGGCTGAGAGAAGAGAGTGACATCTCACAGAACCAGTTCGGTTTTATGCCTGGATGGGGTACAAATACTATCCAAACAGAACTAAACAAAGCCATCTCAAAGTTTAGAGACGATTTCGAACGTGAAACAAGTACCCTCGCAAAGCAAAATGAACAGAGAATACTAGACATCGAACTCGTAAACTCGAAAATTGAAAGCCTAAAAATCGAAAACGAAAAATTAAAACATGAAATAGAAAACCTAAAGATGCGAACAAACGCTTGTCAAACTTATTGCACTGAAAGCTATGCGAAGAAAATTGTGTTATACGGTTTCGATGAATACTACAAGGAGCCTGTGAACAACCTACACACCAGATTGATTAATCTATTTCGAGAAGTTATGAATGTTAACCTGATGGGCTATATCGAAGGAACTTACAGAATTGGTAAAAGTAGCTCGAAAAATCGCCCATTGGTGATTGAGCTATTGAGCAAAAGGATGGCAGCGTACCTCAAAGAAAACAGCCACGTATTTCAGGGAACTCTACTATTTTTATCGGAATATTTAGACGATAATGCACGAAGAGAAAGGAATTTACTTCGTGAAGAAATGCTGAAAGCAATAAAACAAGGAATGCACGCAGTAATCCGCAACAATCAACTATTTATTGATGGAAAAATAACAAATAAAGCGGACGATACACCCGACAACCAAATTGAGACCAAAAACTTTAATTCACAGGAAGAGCAGTTAATATCCCAGAATAATATCAATGACTTTCGAAACCACACCTACTCAGAAGAGAGAACATTTCGAAAACAAAGACCAACAATTTAAAATATTATTTCAAAATATCCAAAGTCTCTCCAACAAACAGCACATTCTAGAAGCTTTCCTCCAAGAAACACCGAAATAAAACGCTATATGTGTATCAGAGACTTGGCTATCACAACAAAGACTGGATTTAATGCATTTTAGTGGCTACAAGGTTGCAGCTTCATTCTGTCGGAAAACCCGTACAGGTGGCGGCGTCTGTATTCTTCTACAAGACCATATTGAATGTTTACAGAGAAACGATATAACAGACACATGTCTGTTATATCGTTTCGCAATTGACATCAATTGAGTATGTTATAGAAGTGAGTGCAATAGAATTAAAACTAGAGAATTTGCTGTTAATTATTATTTACTGGAATAGGAGAGAGGAAGCTATATTTTATAAACAATTAAAAGAAATATTAGATTACGTTAATAAAAAAGACTACAAACTAAACATTGTTATAGGAGGAGATTTTAATATAAATATATTAGATAATAGCTTAAAAACTAACCAATTTTTGGATCTCATGTTAGAATATAAGTTTAAGCAGCACATACAAGTACCAACGCGAATAACCCAAACCACCGCAACGTGCCTCGATTTAATATTCACTAATTTCAATACTAAATCGCACACATTAGTAGAAGAGTTGGGGTTCTCTGATCATTGTAGTACAACTATTCACTTGACTGTACCCCAACGTACTAAACAAATTATCTGGTATGTTAAAAAAAGGCTGTTTAATAGCAAAAACACACAACAGTTCAAATCCAAATTGAAAGAACTAAACTGGAACGACATAATCAAACCCGATAAAGATATAAATGAAAACTACGAATTATTTAATAATACACTTGCTGACTTGCTAAACCAATGTGGTATACATTGGTTTAGCAAGTCACAACACCTCCTCCTCCGTGACGGAGTCGTCCAAGCCCAAGATGCGCATATCTATGCACTTCGTGGGCCTGGACACTCGGACGTCATCCGCGCCCAAGGACGCCCTAAGCCTTTCGGCTAGAGCGTCCGCGGCCGGACCGCTGTCTGCTCCAGGGTTCTCGAGCATCCTGGCCCCGGTCATGGTGACCCTGAGCCGAAGACCCCCGACGATGCCAAGCTCACCGAGGTTGATGGCCTCCTTGGCCTTGGTGAGCGTGTTGGCATACGTCACGCCCCTCTTCACCGCGTCCGGCTGCAGCGTTAAAACTACAGCCGCGGTCTTCGGGGCGCGGAGCGCAGCCGCGACGCCTCGCGCTCGCTGCCGCCGCCTTCTCTCCCGCCTCTTTGCCGCCCTGGCTGCCTTTCCCGCCTTCTTCTTCTCCCCGGCCACTTGCCATTCGGCTTGAGCCGGGGGAGGATCTGAAGGCGAGGAAGCCGAGGGGAGCTGCTGCACAGACGGCGCAGGAGCCTTCGCCGTCCGCGCAGCAACCCCAGCCCTCCTCTTCCTTCCCGGGGCCGGGTCCGGTATTCCCGGCACCGGCTTCCCGGGTGCCGGCCCGGACCCTTTGTCCTGGCCGGACGACCCCGGTGTGGCAGCCACGGCGGCCGCATATGACGCCTTTTTCTGGCCTGGGGGGGCCTTCCCACTCGCCGCTAACGGGGGCCGTAGGACGATGCCCTCCAGGACGGAGAACCGCGCCTGGAAGGCAGCCATCTCCTGCCGCACGAGGTCCAGCACCTGGCTCTCCTGCGGCACGGGCTGGCTGTCCTTCTTGCGCCCCCCTTGCGGCGCCCCCTGTGGGCCGGCTCCCCGGAGCCTGGCCAGGTCTGCGCGGAGCCCCTCGTTCTCCTTTCGGAGACGCTCCGTGGCGGCAGCCAAGCGGGTGACCTCCGCCCGCAGCTCGGACATCTCGTCCGGCGGAGGCCCACCTTTGGTAGCCTCCGCTGCCGCCAGAATGGAGGCCATCGCCTCGCTTATGGCCTTGTTCTTAGAGGAAAGCTTCCTCTTCAAGCCCACATCGCGAAGCGCGGCCTCCACCACCTCCGCAAACCCGGCCCTCCGAACCCGCTCCTGTCCGGAGTCATCCGGCTCACCGCCGGAGGACTCCGAACCAGGAGCCCCGCGACCGCCCTCTACGGGGGGTCGTCCGTCAGCGACGAGCTCCTCGGCTCGCCGACCAGCCACCTTGGAGACGGGCAATCTCCCCTTGCTTCCCTCTCGGCCCTTGCCCCGCCTGCTGGTGGGGATCTTGCGAGCCGAGGCAACCTTCTCGCTGCCGGACGACCCCCGGTCTTCCTCTGTTCTGGGCCGCTTGCGGAAGGACCTGGAGTCCTCCGCAGCAGCCCCCGCCCCCTCGGGTCCAGAGCTCGCCGAGCTCACCGTCACCAGGTCGTCGGAGTCCAGCTCGGACTCCGACTCTACACCCGCGTGTCGCTCAAGCGAGCCCCTCCTCCAATACAACGCGCCTCTTGCCGCGCTCCGCCCGACCGACGCTTTGTCGGACGAGCCAAAATCGAACCCGATCATGTCCTCAAAGGACGGCTTGGATCGGGGGCCTCCTCGGCCACTATTGCCCTTGGCAAGTGGAATGTGGACAGCATTGTTGCCCCCCCCAGAATACGAGGGGCTTGACGCGCGATGCGTGGCGGATTCCCGAACTGCTGTGCAGTCCGGACCGCCCTGGGGTACAAAATCTCTTTCAATACTGTCCATAATTTCCTTTTTGAGGGTGCGGTCCCTATCTCCCCTCCTCTCTCCCTCTCTCTCACTGCTTGCTCGCTGCCCTCACAGTCACGTCTGATGATCAGACGCGTACCAGAGAGCAGCGAGCAAGCCAATGAGACGCACACCGTCCGAGGACCCGAACACTGCTCAAATCTCCGAACGGTGTGCCCCTCTTGTGTCTCTCTTGGTCTGGTCTCTCACTTGGGACCTTCGGGCATGAGTGGCTCTACCGGCAAAGCCCCCAAGATCACTGAGACACGCAAGCCCCACCACGACGGCAACGTGGAGACACGGTTGGTGGGGAGGATCTACTGGGCTTAGGAATATGGTGTTTTCTGTGGGGTGGAGTACCGAGGTGCCGCGCGGCTCTTTGTCGGGGGGTTGGGTATGGCCCCCTCCGATAGATGAAAAGAAGTTGTTAAATATATTTGCAATTTGTTTAGGTTCCGTGACTACTTTATTATTAATTTGCAGTGTTATGTTGCTTTTGACTTTTTTAACATTTTTGTTCGTTCTTTCATTTATTTAGTTTTGTTTTTGCTGACTTGCTAAACCAATGTATACCACATTGGTTTAGCAAGTCAGCAAAAACAAAACTAAAGATAAAAACAAATTACAAAAAATATTGGCTTACTAAAGGAATCAAAACTTCGTGCAGAAATAAGAGGCAAAAAAAAATACTTGCAACTAAAACTAATAACCCATTAATTAAACAAAATTATAAAATTTATGAAAAGACTTTAAAAAAAATCGTAAACAAAGCAAAAAAACTGCAGTATATAAATAAATTAATAAAATCTACTAATAAAGTGAAGACTATGTGGAAAATAATAAATGAAAGAACGAACAAAAATGTTAAAAAAGTCAAAAGCAACATAACACTGCAAATTAATAATAAAGTAGTCACGGAACCTAAACAAATTGCAAATATATTTAACAACTTCTTTTCATCTATCGGAGGGGGCCATACCCAACCCCCCGACAAAGAGCCGCGCGGCACCTCGGTACTCCACCCCACAGAAAACACCATATTCCTAAGCCCAGTAGATCCTCCCCACCAACCGTGTCTCCACGTTGCCGTCGTGGTGGGGCTTGCGTGTCTCAGTGATCTTGGGGGCTTTGCCGGTAGAGCCACTCATGCCCGAAGGTCCCAAGTGAGAGACCAGACCAAGAGAGACACAAGAGGGGCACACCGTTCGGAGATTTGAGCAGTGTTCGGGTCCTCGGACGGTGTGCGTCTCATTGGCTTGCTCGCTGCTCTCTGGTACGCGTCTGATCATCAGACGTGACTGTGAGGGCAGCGAGCAAGCAGTGAGAGAGAGGGAGAGAGGAGGGGAGATAGGGACCGCACCCTCAAAAAGGAAATTATGGACAGTATTGAAAGAGATTTTGTACCCCAGGGCGGTCCGGACTGCACAGCAGTTCGGGAATCCGCCACGCATCGCGCGTCAAGCCCCTCGTATTCTGGGGGGGGCAACAATGCTGTCCACATTCCACTTGCCAAGGGCAATAGTGGCCGAGGAGGCCCCCGATCCAAGCCGTCCTTTGAGGACATGATCGGGTTCGATTTTGGCTCGTCCGACAAAGCGTCGGTCGGGCGGAGCGCGGCAAGAGGCGCGTTGTATTGGAGGAGGGGCTCGCTTGAGCGACACGCGGGTGTAGAGTCGGAGTCCGAGCTGGACTCCGACGACCTGGTGACGGTGAGCTCGGCGAGCTCTGGACCCGAGGGGGCGGGGGCTGCTGCGGAGGACTCCAGGTCCTTCCGCAAGCGGCCCAGAACAGAGGAAGACCGGGGGTCGTCCGGCAGCGAGAAGGTTGCCTCGGCTCGCAAGATCCCCACCAGCAGGCGGGGCAAGGGCCGAGAGGGAAGCAAGGGGAGATTGCCCGTCTCCAAGGTGGCTGGTCGGCGAGCCGAGGAGCTCGTCGCTGACGGACGACCCCCCGTAGAGGGCGGTCGCGGGGCTCCTGGTTCGGAGTCCTCCGGCGGTGAGCCGGATGACTCCGGACAGGAGCGGGTTCGGAGGGCCGGGTTTGCGGAGGTGGTGGAGGCCGCGCTTCGCGATGTGGGCTTGAAGAGGAAGCTTTCCTCTAAGAACAAGGCCATAAGCGAGGCGATGGCCTCCATTCTGGCGGCAGCGGAGGCTACCAAAGGTGGGCCTCCGCCGGACGAGATGTCCGAGCTGCGGGCGGAGGTCACCCGCTTGGCTGCCGCCACGGAGCGTCTCCGAAAGGAGAACGAGGGGCTCCGCGCAGACCTGGCCAGGCTCCGGGGAGCCGGCCCACAGGGGGCGCCGCAAGGGGGGCGCAAGAAGGACAGCCAGCCCGTGCCGCAGGAGAGCCAGGTGCTGGACCTCGTGCGGCAGGAGATGGCTGCCTTCCAGGCGCGGTTCTCCGTCCTGGAGGGCATCGTCCTACGGCCCCCGTTAGCGGCGAGTGGGAAGGCCCCCCCAGGCCAGAAAAAGGCGTCATATGCGGCCGCCGTGGCTGCCACACCGGGGTCGTCCGGCCAGGACAAAGGGTCCGGGCCGGCACCCGGGAAGCCGGTGCCGGGAATACCGGACCCGGCCCCGGGAAGGAAGAGGAGGGCTGGGGTTGCTGCGCGGACGGCGAAGGCTCCTGCGCCGTCTGTGCAGCAGCTCCCCTCGGCTTCCTCGCCTTCAGATCCTCCCCCGGCTCAAGCCGAATGGCAAGTGGCCGGGGAGAAGAAGAAGGCGGGAAAGGCAGCCAGGGCGGCAAAGAGGCGGGAGAGAAGGCGGCGGCAGCGAGCGCGAGGCGTCGCGGCTGCGCTCCGCGCCCCGAAGACCGCGGCTGTAGTTTTAACGCTGCAGCCGGACGCGGTGAAGAGGGGCGTGACGTGTGCCAACACGCTCACCAAGGCCAAGGAGGCCATCAACCTCGGTGAGCTTGGCATCGTCGGGGGTCTTCGGCTCAGGGTCACCATGACCGGGGCCAGGATGCTCGAGATCCCTGGAGCAGACAGCGGTCCGGCCGCGGACGCTCTAGCCGAAAGGCTTAGGGCGTCCTTGGGCGCGGATGACGTCCGAGTGTCCAGGCCCACGAAGTGCATAGATATGCGCATCTTGGGCTTGGACGACTCCGTCACGGAGGAGGAGGTGTTGGCCGCCGTCGACAGGACGGGGGGGTGCTCTGCAGAGGAGGTGAAGGCGGGCACCATCCGTCCTGACAACACGGGCATGCGAACCGTAGTGGTGAGCTGCCCCGTGTCGGCGGCCAAGAAAATCTCAGAGGGCCGAAGGCTCTTGGTGGGCTGGGTCTCCGCGCAGGTGAAACTGCTGGAGCCCAGACCTCTGAGGTGCTTCCGTTGCCAAGTTGGCAACCATGTCGGAGCACTCTGCACCTCGGAGGAGGACCGCAGTGACCCCTGCTTCCGCTGTGGTCAGCCCGGTCACAGGGCCGGCTCGTGCGACGCCGCGCCGCACTGCTTCGCATGTGCGGCAGCTGGCAAGCCGGCCGATCACTGGGCTGGGGGCAAAGCCTGCGGTCCACCCGCCTAGTGCAATACAATATCTTACTTAATAAGTTACACGGAAAAACCCATGAGTGGTTTAAATCATACTTGGGAAATAGGGAACACCAAGTTGAAGTCGAATACTATAATGTCAATACTAACCAAATACAACACATTCGATCGGACAGCAATAAAATTAATGCCGCAATCCCCCAAGGGAGTGTAATTGGATGCCTTTTATTTATAATTTATATAAACGACCTCCCAAGAATCATAAATGAGTCATGTGTTCTGTTTGCTGACGATATCTCAGTACTAACTTCATGTCAAAACAATAGCAACCTAACTGAAACACTTACAAACACACTCAACAAAATAATAACATGGATGACAGAACACAACCTCGAGATTAATTTTAATAAAACTAAAATAATGTCCGTCCACCCACGCCAAAAAACACCTCTAGATATAAATTTTATTTACAATGACATAAAAATAGATACAGTGCAAGAATTCACCCTACTCGGTATATCCATAGATACAAATTTAAATTGGAAATCACACTTAAAAATAATCCGTTCAAAATTATCTAAATGTGCTTATGCCCTCCGCGAAATTAAAAAAACCACAAACCTCCAGACAGCCCTGGTTACGTATTATGCCTATGCATACGCATGGTTAAGCTAAGGCGTAGTATTATGGGGAAACAGTACACATGCACCTACACTTTTTACACTACAAAAACGACTAATCAGAATCCTAGTAAACATAAAAGACACAGACAGCTGCAAACCACATTTCCAAGAACACAAACTTTTAACACTTCCCTGTATATACATCCTAGAAATTTGCAAATTTGTTAGAAACAACCAACAACTATTCACTACACGAGAAAACATACAAACTACATATACACTCCGACACAAAAATAGGCTAAACCTACCTGGTGGCTCTAAGCTGAAAATGCACTCAACAAGCACTTTGGTAATGTCAGTTAAGATATATAATAAATTACCAGAAGCAATAAAAAATGAACAAAAATTTAACATATTTATAAATAAACTAAAACATTACCTAATCCATAAATGCTATTATAATATTAATGAATATTTTAATGATAAATTAAATGAATAATTATTAAAAATTAATGCCAAAAATAATAAATTAAATCAAAGTCGAAGTGAGTAGTAGAAAAACAATTTATATTTCACTCTTTTCAAATTTTAATAATAATAACAGCCCTCTTCCTCTATCCTATCTTGCTGTGCCCGACAGGGTCCACAATGATCTAAAATTATGCATATTATGTTGTAATGTACCCTACCACCTAAGTTTACATTGTGGAATGCAAATAAAATATTGAGTATTGAGTAAACGGATGCCATTTTCGTTATCCGTCAGCTGTGCGAGAAATACAAAGCTGTGCATAAAAACTTGCACATGGTGTTCGTTGACCTCAAAGAGGCATATGACCGGGTGCCTCGTGAGGTTTTGTGGTGGGGGCCCACCTAAGGAGAAAGGTGTGCCGGGGAAGTATGTGCAGTTGATCCGAGCGATGTACAGTCGATGCAGTACCCAAGTCCGGTCTGCAGTGGGCACCACTGACAGCTTCAGTGTGGCAGTCGGTTTGCACCAAGGGTCGGCTCTTAGCCCTTACCTCGTCGGGTGATGGCAATATAGACCGAGATGTAACGCACCGAATCAACTCAGGATGGATGAAATGGCGACAGGTCACTGGAACAACTTGTGACCCACGGATGCCCCTCAAGTTGAAAGGGAAAATCTATAAGTCCGTGATAAGACCTATCGTACTGTATGGATCAGAATGTTGGGCTATGAAAAAGACGGATGAAAAAAGATTGCATGTAGCGGAGATGAGAATGTTGAGATGGATGTGTGGAGTAACGAGAATGGATAAAGTGAGAAATGAGTACATTAGAGGTAGTTTAAAAGTGGCGCCAGTGACGGAAAAGTTGAAAGGTAAGCTTGTCCTGGTATGGTCATGTGAAGAGGAGGGATGAATCGCATGTGACTAAAAGGGTTATGAATATAAATGTGGATGGGTGGAGAGGGAAAGGTAGGCCAAAGAAAAGATGGATGGATTGTGTGAGAAGTGATATGAAAGAAAAGGGAGTTAGTGATAGTGTGACGGCTGATAGGACAGAAAGGAAGAAAAAACCGTGTTGCGCCGTCCCAAGTAACATGCGATAAGGACAGGAAGATGATGATGACTTTTGAAAGTTGCAATGATGAAAGGGATCGCGTCGAGTCTTCGGTGCCACGAGGTTGTGAAAAAGAGTAAGAATTTTGAATCCAAAAAAATATTATATTTTGACAACGTGCAATTTGATTTTATGAACAGATTTTGATTATAATGCAATTTAGTTTTAAAGACTGATTTTGATTATGTTTAATTTGATTGGACTGATTATGATGATTATGTGTAATTTAATATTAGGCGAATCATTTATGAAAATACAATTGTTTGGTTTTTATACGAACTATTTTTATAATTACTTATCTTGACTTTTTTTTTTTTTTCATAAGTTTAAAATAAATGTAATATACTGCGTGCACAAGAGCAAATACCTTAGAATAATAACGCCTAGAAACCTAGTACGAGCATCAAAAGTGAAGCAACTCAGACTACTCCATATACGGAGTACTCGGCGCAGCGAGCCGTCAGTGCTCAAGGTCACGCTCTGTTGAATGCACCTCCCGAGAAATATTTAAAAATGACAGTTTGTTGCATAAAAAGATGCTCTAACACACCAGAAAAACAATAAAAATGTGATAAAATCACGTTTCACAAGTAAGTACTTACATTAAATCCATTATTTTTACGTAAATCGATCTTCAAATTAAAATTTTCATAACCTAATTTATCACAATGTAGTGTTGCCAGTTCTAAAGAAAAATTACCCATAATACAGTAAGCACTAACTGTTGGAGTCTACCTGCATTATGATGCTTATTGTTTAAAGTTGTAAGTATGAAACGAAAGCTAATAATTACGGTTGATTCAAATAATTTGCGCATTTTTTTAAGTGAAAAGTTCTTTAGGCGCGTTGGGCAGTTTTCATATGGGAAAAAACCATAGTCGCGACACGCGGCGACACCGACACCTGTGTATGAGATCATGTCTTAAAATTGAAATAAAGGAACATCAGACTGGGCGGCCAACCAGGGGGGGGGGGGGGGGGGGCAGGGGGAGGCGGGAGCCTTGTCGGCCCCGCGGGTGCCGACCAGTCTTTCATGGGTGTCATTTTCGCGATCTTTGGGGTTGCTAAAACCGATTATGGGGTCAAAATCGAAATCCAAGATGGCGGCGACGAAATTTGCTAACTTTTCGTCATGGGTGTCAATTTCATGGTTTCTGGAGTCGCTGAAACCAATTATGGGGTCAAAATCGAAATCCAAGATGGCGCTGACGAAATTTGCTAACTTTTCGTCATGGGTGTCATTTTCATGGTTTCTGGAGTCGCTAAAACCAATTATGGGGCCAAAATCGAAATCCAAGCTGGTGGCGATGAAATTTGCTAACTTTTCCTTATGGGTGTCAATTTATTGGTTTCTGGAGTCGCTGAAACCGATTATGGGGTCAAAATCGAAAACTTAGTATGCATACGCCATCTAACCAGGTCTAAATAGTTAGTTGAGAACATTTTCTAAAAAGAGTTTAGAAGGAGAGAGAGAACGATTTACAGTTTTCTATAAAAGTGAAAAACCACTATCTTTCCTCCTGATGTTTAAAATGTCATGTCGAAAAGTTAGCAAATTTCGTCGGCGCCATCTTGGATTTCGATTTTGACCCCAAAATCGGGTTTAGCGACTCCAGAAACCATGAAAATGACACCCATGACGAAAAGTTAGCAAATTTCGTCGGCACCATCTTGGATTTCAATTTTGACCCCATAATCTATTTTAGAGACCTCAGAAACCATGAAAATGACACCCATGACGAAAAGTTAGCAAATTTCGTCGCCGCCATCTTGGATTTCGATTTTGACCCCAAAATCGGGTTTAGCGACTCCAGAAACTATGAAAAATACACCCATGACGAAAAGTTAGCAAATTTCGTCGGCATCATCTTGGATTTCAATTTTGACCCCATAATCGATTTTAGCGACCTTAGAAACCATGAAAATGACACCCATGACGAAAAGTTAGCAAATATCGTCGGCGCCATCTTGGATTTCAATTTTAACCCCATAATCGGTTTTAGCGACCCCAGAAACCATGGAAATGACACCCATGACGAAAAGTTAGCAAATTTCGTCGGCGCCATCTTGGATTTCGATTACAATAAGTACATACCGACAAGTTACGTACTTAACATTTTTTTTATATTGATCTATGATTAGTCCCAAGTGTATTAACATTTTTCCCGATTTTAGGGAAAGTGTTCATTCCTAGCAACATTTTTTTACGTCTGTGGCTGTAAAATATTACATACCGCTCACTCGCACATAAGTACGAAAGTTGCTTCATTTTTTGGTAGGGAGCGTGTATGAGACTCTCCTTCTAGGCGTTATTATTCTAAGGCAAATACTTAGGTTAATGGAATTCAGATTTTGTTTCGAATTAAATATTATAAATTTTTGAATTATTTTCTTATATAATATTACATTCAAATAATCTTTCAGTAATGGTAAAATAGTTTTTAAACACAAATTCTTATGTCATAAATATAAGAACAAGCATCAGAATAATACAAAAAAAAAACGTTACGGCAGTTGTGGCCTCAACATTTCCGGAGATAAAGGGTATAATGTTACTTATTGCTCAAGTTCAGCCTTACTTTGCCTTATCAAAACGGAGAATAAGGATTTAAGGGACAAAATGGGTATAAAATATAAAAAAAAACATTGAAAATAATTTTAGCCGAACCATAAGATACCCATACACATTATTTGAAACCACCATTACATATTTGTTCATATTTAATTTAATTAAACACAAAAAAGTGTCTCCTGAAAAGTAGCTATTTTGCAGTTACGCCCCTATTCGTAGGATACGACGTTTTTAGATCGAATTTAATAATACACAACAATATCGAGCATATTGTATCAGGTAAAGATACCTCGAATACTGATACCCTCTCTTGGATTGAGGCACTTTAAGTTTCCCCACACTTTAGAACTTTTGCAAAATCTCAACAAGAAGAATCGGAACTACAAAAACCACATCTTCACTGAAACTCGACCAGGTTCCAATTTCTGGCACAAGTTACAAAATTTAGTGTGATTTTTCCCTACAGAAGCCCCAACTATTAATTACGAAAGGATCGCGAAAACAGTTTTTAATAGCATGCATGGCTTTAGTAATCCTAGTATTAAAACCACAATGTAACTTTTAACCGAGAGATTTTTGTGGCCTTCAGTACGGAAAGATTGTCGTACTTGGGTTCAAGCCTATGAGGACTGCCAGCGATCTAAGATGCATAGATACACTACGTGGTTGCAGATTCTCTCATGTTCACATAGATTTGATAGGTCCTTTACCTTCATCTAATGACAACAAGTACTTACTTCTTTCTTCATTGTGTGGGCAATAAGGTCTAACGACCCCACACAACCAAGTGTCAAAGTTGTTTCTAAATTGCCTCAAAGGCCACTGACATGACAACAAGTTTTGGTTGCCCACAGGTTGTTACCACAGACCAGAGCTGCCTATTTGAAAGCCATTTCGTTCAAGGCACTTACTGATCTATGTGGAATAAAATTTCAGTACACAAAAGCATACCATTCCCAAGCGAATTGCATGGTAGAAATATTCCATGGAACTTTGAAAGCTGCTATCATGGCCGCAATGTCACTCGATGGACGGAAATTCTTTCCACAGTTATCCTAGAAATCAGAGACCAAGAACAGCTTATAAGAAAGAGAGATGGTCTATGGAGAGCCCTTAAGGATTCCAGGCGATTTTATTCAACCAGTTTCTTCTGGTACTCCAGTACTACCTGTGGATTTTGTAACTCAACGCAGAGATTGCATGAGACGTTTGAAACCACCGCCAGTTTAACAACATTGACACAAATCGATTTTTGTCCATAAAGATCTGAAGACTTCCAAATATGTATTCATCGCATTCGCATCAGAAAGGTTAGATTATGTGGAGCCCTGGTAGCGCCTTACATTGAACCCTATAAGGTAGCAAGAATGACTGACAAGACTGTCACTTTGAACATGCCCAAGGGACCATTCACAAGCCAGCATAATAATATATTTCGGCAGAAGACGACCAAAACGCCGATAACCGTCTGTACAAGACTCGGTCGGGTCGGCTAGTCAAGTTCACATTGCCACAATCTGTATTTAATCACTGTATTCACAATACTCTTTTCTTTCATATGCATTTTTTTTTTCATATGCACATGAGAAGAACTATTTATACATGTACTTCAGTGGACCTTATTCCAGCTGGTTAACCAAAATTCATTCATAGTAAGATTGATTCAATATTAAAAGATACCGTGATTTTATTTAACTAGGTAAGAATTATGAACCAACTATCATCGGCTTTTCTCGCGTGAATGTTGAAAATTATCCAAGAGACATATTGCCGTAATGAAAAATATTCTTTGACCTATTCTAAGACATGGTTTAGCATTTTGCCAAGTTTTATCCAAATCCCTTCAGCCGTTAAGATGTGAATGATGGTAACAAACTTATTCCGCACTTATAATATTAGTTCAGATGATCAACACGAAAAGTTTTTCGTTAAAGAGGTAACATAGAAATATCAGACTAATGATAAGAAGACTAATACTAAATAACATACTGCAGCTATCTCCAATAAACAAGGGTGCATGTCCCACAATAGGCCACGCCCCCGGCAAGCATGGCGGCTCGATAGTGTTAGCACTGCTGCGGCGCCACCAACAGTACGCAGCGCACGCCATACAGAGTAGCGCCACGGCGAGCATTATTGAACTAGAAATAAAAATCGTAACTAATAAGTGTTTACTTAAGTATGTTCATGAGAATCATAATCCATTTTTCTATGTAAGATAACTTAATCCGAATGTCAGAATTTCATAAATCAATTTTTTTGCCTTATGAAAGACAGGTTCAAAAGTAAAAAAAAAATGGAAATGGAATTATCACTGTTCAGTGATTCATTTATGCCTGTTTTCTTCATTTACGTCGTGCTTTTGACTCTGTAAATTACAATGTCCTGTGGGATAAAATGTATAATGCAGGTATACCACATGAAGTGCTTAATGTCATGAAGTATCGTAATATCCTTGATATCCAAACAAATGTTGTAAAGTGGGGAGAAAGGTTATCGGGTGAAAACACTCTCAATTCCGGTGTGAGACCGAGTGGTCTGACATCCCCTTTTTTTTTTTTTTTTTAGTATGTGAAATCATCAAATGACCCCTTCCGCTCTGTTGGAGCGGCAGGGAGTGTCAGACTCTTACTGACTAAAACCCACCCATGCTCCTCCTAGTGCCTTTTGCGTTCCAGGGCCGCGGTAACTCTTTCGAACAAAATCCGCGACCCTGGCAGGCACTGGCCCTAAAGGGGCCCCTACTCCTATGCCGACATCTCTTTGAGGCGCGCGTGGAACACAACGCGCCGTCAGCCCGGGCCTGGCTTTGATAGGACGGCGAGCCACCCAACGCTCGCCGTCCGCACACCCGCACCTACGGTGGCCGGGAATCGCCCAGCGACGCCCGGTGCGTCTCCCTATGCCGCGGCGGCTGGGGCGTGAGGGTTGTCTCTCCCTCCCGCGGCCCGCCTCCACCTTCACTAGCATTACTGCTTCGCAGAAGGAGGTGACGGCTTCTCATGCCTCTTCGCTCCGGACCATGGATTGAACCAGGGCCGGACGCGAGAGGTCGCCGCCGCCGATCGCCTCGACGAGGACACGGCGGTGCTCTGCCCAAGCGGGGCAGACCTCCACCGTATGCTCAACCGTGTCCTCCGGGCGATCCTCGCAATGAAAACATCCGGGCGTTTCCTCCCACCGAATCCGAAACAGGTACCTCCCGAAACAACCGTGTCCGGTGAGTACCTGCGTCAGGCGGAAGGTGAGGACGCCGTGGCGCCTCTCCAGCCACTCCTAAAAGAGGGGCACTATCGCCGCTATTGTGGCGTGCCCAGCACTGGGTTGCGACAGTCGCTGACTCCATACCGCCATGGTATCTTGCCGGAGCTCCGTTCACCAAGCTGCAATTTGCCGCGGCAGTAGAGTTTCGCCCCGGCTTAGCGCCTCCACGCGCCACGCGTAGACGTGCGCGAGGTCTGACATCCCCTACATTGTTCAATTATGACTCGACTTGATAGGGAGCTGCGGCTGCCCCGATGTCGGGCAGGCTGTTTTATTGATACTATACGACATGAAAATGAATAAACGCAATACCTCTTAAGGGTTCATTGTAGTCATCATTATGAACAACTTTTACTATGAAACCAACACTAAAATCGACTGCTCCATACATTTCTCATTCCTGTGCACATCTCGACAAGCCAAATTTGCAGAATGACATTGTCTTATTATTGTGCGAGCGTAGTACTTTGTCGTTCGCCGTTTTCAAATGTTTAAAAATTCGAAGATTCAAAAAGAAGGGAAATAAATGTTAATGATGTCATCAGACAAAAGTACCATATCGGATGGCGACGAATAATAACTATGACGTATTTAGTAAAATAAACTTGTAAATATTTATGTGAACGATGTACTTTGACTTGAGTGTACCCTGGCGATTGGGGATGGTGGCGGCGCATGCGTCGGATCATTTGGCTCCCTTAAAAATGGTTGAGCCTAATGGTGCTAGCGTATGCGTCATGTTCGTGAACGGGCGCCGTCAGCTGAGACTGGTCATCTCTCGGCTACCATGGTTTATTTTAATTACTTCTT
This sequence comes from Melanchra persicariae, assembly GCA_947386135.1. Lineage (NCBI taxonomy): Eukaryota > Metazoa > Arthropoda > Insecta > Lepidoptera > Noctuidae > Melanchra > Melanchra persicariae. The sequence continues at coordinate 945,634 of OX376666.1, read as the reverse complement.
TGAATTGTTTCTTTTTTACTCCGGACTCTTTTATCCTGCACGTCTTTTACATCGTTCTCACATAAATGTAGAATTTCAATATGAATGATGTAACCATAATTTTGTAACAAAATATTATTTTTAAAAGAGTGTCCGTGGAGTTTCTTGTACGTTCTTCTCCATAGAGATCTACGCTTTGGAACGTGCAAATAGCTTCATCTTTTGACCGACCGACCTTGACAATTCAAAAGTGCCTGTAAATGGTCTAATTGAAATAAATGCTTTGACTTTGACTTTGAAGTCATTGGCTTCTTTTTTAAAAATAATCGGTTTTTAAGGTTGTCTACATTTATCTAAATTATTCACATTTTAATGGATGCATTGTTATTTTCGATTTAATCATTTGGAGCGAAAATATTCGATCCCATCACTATGGGCCTCTTTCACCAAGCCAAACTGATCGCGATCAGCGTATAAACCACGTTTATGAGCTGTCAGTGTCATTATTTTTCTATGGAAAATTGACGCTGACAGTTCTTGAACGCAGTTTAGATGTACTGCCGGTCGATTCTGTCGACATCTCACGGTGTTCACCTTGGCGGAGTGAACGACAAGAGCGCTGTCATTCCATCTTATTTGTATGGTTTGACAATCCACCCGTCGTGCGCCCCGCCCAAGTGTTCACTTCGACATGCTTACAGAATCGCACTGCTGATCGCGTTCAGTTTCGTTGTTGAAATCCGCTCTAAGTATGATAGAATCACTAAAACTAAATTAATTTTGCATTATTATATTATAGGTATATATAGATGCCCACAATCTGTTTTTTTACGGTATTGTAATATCATTCTGTAAAAAGTCATAAATCTGTTAGGTATAATTAAAAAAGATTATGCAATTAACATATTTTAAACGCATTATAAAGTATACTCACCATATTCGTTGAACAGTTACGTTCTAAGACAGCTGTCAAAAAGTACCTAATTAACCTGGTGGACACGGTATAATTTTTTTATTTAACATTTTTAAGGCTACAGCTATTTCTACTCAGTAGGTATTGATAATTCCATTTTCAATTTTTTTTTTTTTAGTTTATAAACGAGTCTTTAACATGGCACTAGTTCCATTCGCATTTGTATTTTCAAAAAATTTTTGCAAGTTGCTTTGTACTATGATAGAGATAGATAGATTGATTGAAACCAGGGGGTCTACTCTTATTCAACGAAAAACGAAGTTTCGATCGAAACTTCGCGTGTTTCCTACTACAGTTCCCTTCGTTCCCGAAGTTTCGTTCGAACGAAAACTGTTTGACATTTACGTTCTCCAAACCTATTCTAATTCATAAATGTTGCGAACGAAAATTTGAATTTGACAGATGATTGTTCGGAATATTAACCTCAAATTGACGAAACCAAAAGTGTTACCTTTTGGTTTTCGTTTGCCATTCTTTAGTGTGGATTTTGTTATTAATTTGGTTGAAATGGCTGCAAGAATGCTCTTAATCGAGGCTGCTCTACGTGAAGAACGTTTAGAGCGTAGAAGGAACCGACGTCGCCTGCGCAATCAACTAATATATATAATATATATATATATATATATATATATATATATATATCTCAATATATATATATTTAGATTCGTTAGACCTTACCCTATAACCTAGAATACAAATTTTATTGCTAACTTTACACAATAAAAAGTTTCTAGAACAAAAACTGCAAAATTTACATCATAACAAACTTTCACTATACATTTTCCTTAATATCTATAAAACTACAAGTCCTATCAACTTAATTCTTTTTGTAAAATAGGTTTTGGGTCGAGACCTTTATTTTGACACCAATTTCAAAACGATATCTCTACAAACAAAAAACCTCATTTTCAACTTACGTAATTTTTTCGTAACGTCAAAAATTCTACTTTAAAATTTCCTTACAAAATCTAAAAATACTATCATATTGGAGTCTTATTGGATCTAGCATGCACAAATAATACTTATAAAACTAATTAGACAATAATTAAACCTAAACTGCTATTTAAAATCTAGCAAATTCTAATGAGTTTCTTTCAAACTTTAAGACAACATTTCCCTATTCACATGGTCGCCCCTACCACTACTTGCGCCTAGGGACGTGGATGGGGTCTCGTCGCCGACAGTATATTTTAAGATATTTACTTACAATTTTTTAAATCCAAAATAAAACTTGTGGAGACCCAAAATGCAGACTGCGACACAATACGACTTGAAACTTTCTGGCGGAATGTATACAACCTATCGCGATTGAGAAAGTACTTGAGAAACAAACTGAAAACTAAATAGTGATTTTCAAATATTTTAAAAAAATATTTCGACGCGGCTCCGGCAGCTGAAATTGCATGGGGGCGCTTGAGATAAGCCCCTTTGACCCCCCCACAGTGGCAGATTCCTCAAATTCAGAGGACTCGATTCTAAACCCAACCCAAACTGAAAACTTTTTAAAGAATTCAAACAAAAAATCGTAAGTTGACATGTGATTAGATTGAGTGTGAATATACATACAATTTTGGTTGTCATATATTAAATCCATTTGGTGGCAAGAAATAGTACTCTTTAATTTAGTCTGTTAACAATGACCGTGAAAGGGTGTTTTATAGTGTCCCGGTTAATTTCACCAAAAATATAAAAATAAACTATTTAATTATTCTTTCTGCATCAATATTACAAGAAATATTTATTAAACCACATTTTAAATGTAAAATTTCAAAATAAATCAAAATAGTTTATAAATTTAAAGTTGAAGTAAAAACCGGAATTTACTTTAAATGACATCATAAAAGACCCACACAATATTTTTCATGTCATTCGTTCACGAAAATAGTCTATGGATCCGAACTTCGTCTGCGTGTCCGAAAACAAAACAGAGTAGGGTCACTAACGAAACTTCGTTTATATTTCGTTCGTTTACGAAGTTTCGTTTCAGAGAAAGAGAGTAGACCCCCAGGGTAGTTATTCAATTCTCATAGAAAACAAGGGTGTTATTCAATTCTCATTGATTTATGACTTATTTATGCGACTGAGATTCGAAAGCGAAGGGAATTGTTCCTCAGAGATATTGGTACAATACATCCATAATTATGTACGCCTTAAAGGACTTGATGAATATGGACCATATGACAACACGATGGCATTTTTAAAATATCAAAAATATCTTTGTGTAGTGATTAGTGTTGGAAATTTATTTCACTACCGTGATTGCTTATTATTTGCTTGACTTACCATTCACTATTATCTATCACAGATTTACTTTACACAATATTGATAGTCACTGACCTATCTTTACAAGCTGAATGCGAGACTAAAATACATCACACATACCATTAAATTGTACTTTATATATATGAAGACTAAATGGACAAGTTCGAGGCGAACTCGCACACGATAAGTTCCTTACGATGCATTTATATAGTTTTTTCGGAATGACGAACGCGGACCTTATTGTCGGACATTTTCATCTCTCGACACCATCAGATACTGAAATAAAATAGTGTAGGTTATGTACATAGCGAGCTTTTATTTAGGGGTGGGTACATTTACCACGACAGCGCTAGTTTTTGCAATATGCCTTGCTGATTTATTAAATAAAGTGTAAACCTTAAATGTTATTTAATTTTTCTTAATATTTGTTTTATCCTGTGTGATTTCGGACCAAATTCACAGCATCACACCATCTTCGCCTAGGTCGACTTCACCGGCGACGTCTTCTTTCTAGCGTCCATTGAGTAACGACTCAAGAAGACGTCGCCGGAGATGGGCAAAGATCCCATCTCTTAGGTTCATCCGTGCAACGGGGCCAGCCCACTGCCACCTCAGCCTAGCTCTTTTTCTCCAATATCCGCTACTTGAGCTATGGAGTGGTGTTTCTAACGCAATCTGTTAGCATAATTGTCTGTTATGCTGCGCTTCATTGCCCATTGACGAAGCTTGAGATTGGATACCTGAGGGGCAATTCTACTAATTTTTATACATCGTTCGCAATCGCATATCCGTCGCAAATTGTTAAAAAGCCTTAATTTCCCACGAATGCGAACGTTGCTCAAAAATTAGAAGAATTGGCCATCTGCTGTTCAGTAAGATACCAACTTTCTGCATCGTGCCCGCGTGGGTTGAGGCGCCCTGCACGTGTCAGGAGAAAAGACTTTCGCCTAGCAGTGGGAAATATTAGATCTCGATCTCTTTACAAGTTTCGGAGAAACATGGGAGCTGGGAATACATATCAATTAGAAAAAAAATACATATAAAAAAAAAAAAAAATTGAGTGTCCCATACAAATTGTGGTCAGTTGATGACAATTTTGTATGGGAAGTTCAAATTTTTTTTTAGGAATTGACTATGGCTTTCTTGGGGAAAGTTGTTCATTTACATGGGCAGAAGTGGTTCTCAAAGTTTGCGCACTGGAAAAAAAGTTATCCAGTATAATACCTAAGAAAGAATTTCTGTAGATTGAAATGAGCATCTGCTATAATTTTCGCACGAAACCCTGAAAAGGCCAAATTTTACTATTAAAACAAAAAAAAATACACGCAAAACAAACGTTCAAGTAAAATAACTGCAGTTGTTTTTCGAAATCTGCTCATAAACCTAACCTATTTTTTTGCTGAGAAGTTTTATATAACCTTCTAATAAAGGAGAAGGAGAATAAATTGTTTGCGAGCACGCTGGTTTGGTATGAGTACATCGTACAAATTTTATAAAAGCGTTAGTAACTTAGTCTGTTTGTTTGTTACCTCTTTAGGGCTTAAATCGTTTCACGAATTCTGGTTCAGAGATGGGACTTCCTTTTTATAGTTGGGAAATCATCAAATGACTTCTGACTCTTCAGATTCTTACTGACTAAAACTCATTCGTGTTCCTCCTTATGCCCTTTGTGTTCCAGGGCCGCGGTGACTCTTTCGAATAATTTCCGCAACATAGATGGGACCCTGGAGACGGTAATAGGCAATTTTTTTTTACACAATTTTAATTTAATTTAAATTCACGCGAGCGAAGCCGTGGACAAAAGATAGTAATTACTAAAATAACAAACAAAACTTCAAAAGTTAATTTAATAACAACATGCTAGCGGTCGTCAGGGAGAAGTCGTTCAATGACCAAAAAACAAGAAGTGTAATCTCTCAGCCTCCACGTTGAGCGTGTTTGTATTTTGATTAAGAATTAAGATCACTTTTTGATACCAGTTTTTTTTTTCACGTTGTATTTTTGAACTTGTGTTTTATATTGTCTCAACCTAAATAAAGCATGGATGGATTTTAGTCAGTAAGAGTCTGACACTCCCTCCCGCTCCACCCAGAGCGGAAGGGTGACGTCATTTGATGATTACCCATCCTTAAGAAAAAAAAAAGGGGCCGGGCGGGTAGCAAAAAAAAAGATGTCTTGACTTACTTGAGGGTGGTTGTTTTATTATTTATTTTAATGGTAATAATAGCAGAATAACAAAAGACATTAATTATTCTAACAATTTCCAAAGAGCTAGGGTAAAGCATGTTACCCACTCCGCGCCTCTCGGTACCTTTCACTTTTCCAGTATCTTTGACTCTCTCGCACCATTCCCACACTGCTTTCCGACGCCATGACATCGTTACAGCTGTTCATCACCATCATCTGCTTACCCTTTTTCCCAACTATATTGTGGTCGGCTTCCAATCAAACCGGATTCAGCTGAAAACCAGTATTTTACGTGAAGCGGCTGTGTACCAGACCACCACGACCCATTAACTGAGTGACACGGTAGTTCTTGGCAAGACTGGAGTCAGATTTACTGGCAAATTGACAACCGGGACCAACAGTTTTCTCAAAATAATCGTCAGATTTTTGATCACTATGGCTGGGACATCATGATGAACCTTCTGTATGCTAATCTGACGAAATGCATTTTGAAAATCTGTAAACGCTTCCCTTACCGCTGAAAGTGAAAACATGATAGGACCATGTATTCTTCCTATCATCCAATCTACCAAATCTATTAGGTTTCCGCGACGCTCCAGTAAATCTACATTTAGCATCATGGGCTCTCCCCTACTATGATGCATGAGTCATTTTGGGTTTTAATAAAATTTACACTTATTTTTGCGCGGCTTTTTACTGAAAATCAGTATCAGTTTTACAACTGCGTAGCCTTATTATACAGTAGCAAGTACTCTTTGCGTGAACCTTATTATATTTTTGTAATAATGTTAGTTAAACATTTACGGTCCCTGAAATACGTTCTTAATTAGTTTGCGTGGTCCTCTGCGTGTTAATTACTCATTGTGTGACTTTTATTACAACTATGATTCTCTTAATATAATTTAGGCAAGTATACAATCAGATAAGTACCTAATTTAAATATTGTGATGTATTTATCGTTAACCTATTTTTTCAAATTTTTGTATTATGATTGCCACATTCATGAGAAAGGATATTGGCTATAAGGGAACGAGAAATTAAAACTAAAACCGTAAATAATAATAATTAAAACATGTAAAAACAACTTTTTTAGATGTGGGTAGGTATAATATATTTGTAAGTGAACTCTAAATAGGCTACTAGACATTATGTAAATGTATAGACTAAGATGAAACTATGAGTTGTATAACTTGTATACATAAAAGATATAGTAAAATATAATATTTTATTATATTTTCTTGTGAATGGTTATGTAGGTATTTCTCATTATGTCTGTTCAATGTTACCTTTGGACATTGACTCAGCACTTTTTCTCTTTTTTTCAATTTAAAAAAAAAAACGTTGCCCCAGACTAGGAATTTCTCCTGTATCGTGGGTGTGTTTACAAACATACAATCTCACATACACAAACAGACAGACCCAGAACAACTGTAGGCCATACAAATATTTGTTCAGTGCGGGAATCGAACCCGCGACACGCAGCGCAGCAGCCAATCGCTTAACCACTGCGCCAACGGTGTCGTCACTCGCACTCGCACTCGCACTCGGCTTGGCTCACACGCGGCCCAGTCAAAATAGTAATTTGGTTGCATCTTACACTCATAGGACACATAATATGTATAATAGTGTGTGAGAAAAATTAGTATATAAGCAGAACATTTTGTAAATAAATCAGATTTGAATTTAATATTCTTGCCTAATTACTGTAGCCAAGACACCTTAAGCCATCTCTGATCAGTCTCGTGAGTCTGCGGGACTGGCAGTGAGTGTACCCTTCCCGAACCTGGAAATTCCTGTCTACTATCCGTCTGTAACCTTAGGTCGCATGGTGCAGACATCCTGAACTTATTTATATATTTTTTTATCACACACTAGGTATATGGTAGGTTAGGGCTGTAGGGCTTATAGGGTTTAGGGTCGTAGGGACTGTTAGGCTTGTAGGTCTTTGTAGGTTTTTTTAGCTTACCATATATTTTCATGTACCATCACACCCTTGACAGTATTGAGGCCTTACGTGACGTCTGTTAAGGGTGGATGTACAATGTCGATCATAATTAAAACATTATTTTAATTGAACTATTTGTAGGTACCGTTAAGTTGTATACGTGCACAGTATTTTTTTTTACGCGACTGAGTCAGAAGGAGCGTAATGTTTTTCGAGCGTATGTATGTTTGTAATATCTACATAACCATAGTTTTACGTTTGCATGGCCATAAACAATGATCCTTCATTGTTTATGGCCACGCAAACGCAAGTTGTATGACTTTGTTTACCAGTTACTATTGTTTACGTATAGACTCGGTTCATAAGTGATATTGATTTATGAATGTCCATTTCCTTAAACCAATGTTTATATTCTATTTTAGTACTAACAACTTGTAATAAGCTACTTGGAACTGGTAGGCAAAATAATAATTTATTTTTCTTTCCTTCATTTTTTTTTTGCTCACTTTTATCCTCGTCGCCACTTGTAATGGAGTGTACTACGTGAGCTCGACAAATAGATGTGCGATTAACGCTTATGCGACAAAACTGTACTGCGTGCGACTCACCATAGTTCGAATGCACGCTTGTGCGACACACTGAAGATCGACATCACGCTAGTGTGACAAACGATTGCGCGACAATAGTTCGACACTACGGTAGTGCGACACTACGATAGTGCGACAGTACTGTAATTCGACAGTACGTTGGTGCAGTATTACAGCAGTGCGATTCTGTAAACATGTCGAAGTGAACCACTTGGGCAGGGTGCATGACGGCTGAGTTGTCAAACCAGACAAATAAGATGGAATGACAGCTCACTTGTCGTTCACTCCGCCTGGTGGTGGTGTACACCGTGAGATGTCGACAGAATCGACCGGCAGTAGTTTGACACTACCCAAGTGCGACAAACGATTATGCGATGCTGCAGTCTGTAGATATTAAATGAAAAATAAGAAAGCATTAACTTCATCTACATAAATAAAAATGAATCGCCGAAATGTATAGTTGTAGTAGCAGTTGCAGTTGTACTTGTTATTGATTCTAAGGCGGTACGAAGTTCGCCGAGGAAGCTAGTGTATAAATAAAACAAACTACATTGCAATATAATCTAAACTATATTTTATGATATGAAAAAAAAACATATTTAACAAAAACGATTCGATTTGATTTAAAAATTATTACTTTTTTTTTGAATAAGAAATATAGGACCTGTCCTATATTTGTTATTCAATAATAAAAAAGTAATAATTTTAAAAAATAATAAAATAAAAACATACAATGGATTTATTATCATTCTTGCGTGGCGTTGCCTGCCACGCAAGAATGATAATAAATCCATTGTATCTTTTTTTTTAAATGCTTTTTAATTTTTTCTTCTTTTTGGTTCACTAGCTCCTTGACCTATAATCTTGTGTATTGTGTCCGTTGTCGTTTTTTGTTCTTTTAATATTTCCTCAAAAGTTTTATGAACATTCCATTTTTTGCGACCCAAAACTGCATTACATCTATGGTGCCAAATTTCAACACAGTTTTGTGTAGTAAGTAGGTACATCCATTTCGATGCTAGAAACTACAGACCATAAGTGTGGTGGGAATTTTGGTGGTGTTTTTTTCAGCTTCAGACAACCAGGTACTACGGCTCGTTTTTTTGTGTAAGCTCCTTCTACATAATACTTCCGAAACCACACATGTGAGAGAGAGGTACTACCAGTACCTGTACCTGTACCTGTACCTACTGTCAGTACCTGTTCTTCAATAAGGCGGTAAGCTGCTGGAATTTCTTCTGGGCATAAATAAGCCAATGCAGCTAAGTGCCTTATTTTGTTTGCAAAATCGTTGTCCCGTCCATATTTTTGTGCAAGTCCAGCAACCTGCACATGTTTCCAGATGTTCTGGGTTAAATGCCTTTTTGTAAAGTTTTTGGGAAAACTGTCTTAACCGCTTATATACAAGCGATTACCAAATCTGTCAAAACAATTTTAGGTTGAAGTACGATATTCATCTCGTTTAAAACGTAGGTGCGAATAATTTGTAATAAGATAACATAACAATGATGAGTCTAAAAACCAAAAAACCTAAACCAACCACAAACCAAAACAAAACAAACCTAAATAACCTTTTATCTTAAGTAATGTTTCCGTAATTAGAAGAAAATCATGAAAGGTTCACACGGAAATTGAAGAATTATATCGTTATAAGTGCTAGCAAGTTTTATAACCCGTAATCGAATCCGGGAACATTACCAAGAGTTTGTAACTAACTAAGCCATCAAGGTCATCATATAATATATAAATGATTTTGAATACAAATGTGTCTTCATGTCGTACTAGCGTGATGTCGATCTTCAGTGTGTCGCACAAGCGTGCATTCGAACTATGATGAGTCGCACGCAGTACAGTTTTGTCGCATAAGCGTTAATCGCACATCCATTTGTCGAGCTCACGTAGTACACTCCTTGTAATGACTCGGGAGCCAATATATAATATAATTGACTTGAATGTACCCTGGCGATTGGGGATGTCATGCTCACTCAAAAGTCTGGCTGATGGTGGCGTTTGCGTTGGATCATTTGGCTCCCTTAAAAATGGTCGAGCCGAATGGTGCTAGCGTATGCGTCATGTTCGTGAACGGGCGCCGTCAGCTGAGACTGGTCATCTCTCGGCTGCCATGGTCTATTTTAATTATTTCTTTGAATTGTTTCTTTTTTACTCCGGACTATCCTGCACGTCTTTTACATCGTTCTCACATATATGTATAATTTCAATATGAATGATGTAACCATAATTTTGTAACAAAAACTTATTTTTAAAAGAGTGTCCGTGGAGTTTCTTGCACGTTCTTCTCCATAGAGATCTACGCTTTGGAACGTGCAAATAGCTTCATCTTTTTTTTTTGACCGACCGACCTTGACAATTCAAAAGTGCCTGTAAATGGTCTAATTGAAATAAATGCTTTGACTTTGACTTTGACTTTGAATAAAACACACCAAAGAGAAATAAACCTTCCGACTGACCTCATTGATATGCGCACGCCACGAGAGATTGGAGTCAATAATAACACCCAGATCTTTGGTAGTCTCGGTATAGTCAATACGAACGCCATCGAGATGTAAAGGTGAAAGCGATGAGACAACAGCCGCACTCCGAACGAATCTGCTGCCAATGATCATGGCCCGAATGACTTAGCCCAAGCGCTGATACAAACCAGGTCATGATTCATAGCAGAAATAGCACAATCCGCATCAGCTACAGTAAAGTGATGGTAAAGAGTATAGGTATTGGAATAATTGCATTAACATTGCAATAATTCAATATGCTCATAAATTAAAACTAAAAATTACCAATTCCTAGCAAGAAAACCCTTTAAGTTAAGTTCTGTAACGGATGCAAAAAAAATGTCATTCATGATATCTATATACCTTAGGTGAGTCGATTTTTCTCTATGAGAGTGCCCTGTTTAAACCTATTTGGTCTGTGGTGGATATAGGGTGCGAGACACAGAACACGTGTGCCCCGGCTACGGCTGGTGAGTGTGGTGAGTGACTGACTCGCCCGCCACCTCGAACTCGCTGGTAAGCGTGGCCAAAAAGCACGCTGTCTTATCTATCTCTCATCCGAGCATCGTACCCGACAGAGACAGTATCAGTGATGAGCATTTAGATGCTAGTGTAAACGCACAATGTCTAGTTTCCATGCTCAAAACACCGTTCTGAACGAAAACAACGTTAGACGATGCACGAAAAGTCTATTGGAAGGTTGAGTTTTATGAAAAAACCACTGCATAAATCCATTACAAATAAAGTTTATTGAACTCTTCTACAATTGAGGTTTGTCGGTGCCGACTTTGTTTTTGAGATTTTACACTTCTTTTATTACTTATTTACGCCCGAAGTTGCGTTAAAATTGGCAAAAAAAAACGATTCTTTGTTGGCTTATAACTTTTTAATGGCTCTTTATTTTACTATTTTGTTTCCGTACAGACCAAATTAATAATGAGATAAAACGATATCATGCTTAACTTTGAATGTGTATTGTCAAACAGTGGAGTAATACCCCCCCCCCCCCCCCCGAAATTATAAGTGAAATTATGGCTGGAAAGTGTTGGAAAAATAAATAGACGAATAAGAAGGGTAATAAAAATAAAATGTAATTATAAAAAGTTTAAAGACCTTGTTTCACTTTTTATTTACAACGATCCCTATAAATCATTAAAACTTTGAATGTCATAAATGAGTACATCACCAAACAAATTTTTTTTTTTTAAATAATTCTAATTAGGTACTTAAATACACGATTACGCTTTATGAATCTAAAAACGTAACTGAAGATAATAATTAAAATTACAGCATCAGATAAGCTCAGACAAACTGCCCGTCTACTAGTGTTTACACTTGTCTAAAATGAAAGTCTAACGAAATTAGTTTTAATCGCTGTCAGAATGGCACTTTGTGATGAGCTTCTGGGATTCACAGGCCCATGATCTTCTAGCTTCTCTTTTCAATGCTAATGTAATATCCTTCATTGTCAGGCTTCAGTACGGCACTAGTCTTGAGCCGCATCTTGGTGTGATCCGCCTGGATCCTGTAGCTCCGCACCACGTGAACGAGCGTCGTCTTCATTGACATCATGGCGTAGACTTGACCTGACAATTCAAGTAAAAAAGTTGCGTTTTGATACAAAAAGGTGCGGGCAAAACCGTTCGTTTATTCAAATATTGGTAACAATTGGAAGCCATCATAATACAGTTAAAAATGTGGTATGATATTGTGCTTTTTCACCTGACCCATTTTGCTATTTTTGTGGAAGATACACCACGAAAAATAAGAAGTCGTAATCACTTACGAGTTATTTTTAAGTGTGCTACCAAAATTATTTCAAGAGGGAAAGGAATTAAAAAACTTGGGTGCCGTACTATTTTAGTTATGTTTAACTTACCACCAGATAGTAACATTTAGGAGACAAAAATAGTAAATGATCACCAAAATTAAACACGCATTTTAATTTAAAATTATAACCAAAATTTTAACGTCTCGCTATCCTATTTAAGCAAAATGACTCCAAATAAATCATTGTTAACCCAAAAGTAGTAAATGATCACCAAAATCATACCAGCATTTTAATGTAAAATTAAAATCAAAGTTTTTACATCTTGCTATCCTGTTTAAGCAAACTAATGTCAAACAAATCATTGTTAATCCAAAACTTTTAAGTAAATATAAAGCTTTATTTTAATTTATAAGCTTTCTTTCATTTTTATTGGCAGCTCTATTGTTTGGTGTTTGGAGTTAAAAAAGTGTGAAATAAATAACTTTTTCCAAAAAAATATTCGAGAAGTAGCGCTCGCCGGCCGCTGCCGCGGCACCGCTCGCTTCGCTCGCTCGGCTCGCGCGCTGTTGGTCACAATTCTAACCTAACCTAACCTAACCTATTTTATCCAGTTTGTAACCCCAAGCCTACATTTTATGGCATTCACAGTAGTTAATTTAGGCAAAAATAGCGCATTAATTTGCTCGCTAAGATTTGGTGATCATTTACTACATTTGGTGTTCGAATACAATTTGAGGTGCGGTCGTGACTAAAATAGCTAGTACTATTGTAATTTTAGACTTCATTTTTCTGGTGTCAAATATATATTTTTGGTAAAAGAACTAAGGGTATCAAAGCATTTTATGGTGGTCATTATATTTAATCCCTTTTAGTATTACGTACTATTGTTTGCTTGATTGGTCCCAAGGGAAATGCCAGCGAAATCTTAGCTGATTTAAATTTGCGTTTAGAAGTGACTTATATACGAAAGGAATTCCATTAATTGACTACGTTTTTTCAAAGTATCACAGTAACAAGTTAAGGATACATGGATCCCCACCGAGGGTGTCCCCACGTTGCCGTCGTAGTGGGCCTTGTGTGTCTCAATGATCTTGTGAGCTATGCCAGTAAAGTTACTCATGCCGGAAAGGTCCAAGTGTGAGATCCAGACCAAGAGGGACACGAGAGGGGCACACCGTTCGGAGACTTGAGCAGTGTTCGGGTCTTCGGACGGGTGTGGGTTGCAGATGTAGGAAACTTGCTCGCTACTCTCTGGTACGCGTCTGCTCAGCAGACGTGACTGTGAGGGCGGTGAGCAAGCAGTGGCAGAGAGAGGACCCGTGAAAGGGCGAAGAAAGGGACCGCATCCTTTAAAAGGAACACTAAGTATGAAAAGACAGACGAAATAGCATTAGGTCCTGGGAGTCTTTAAGTAAAGAGTGAATAGGTTACTTCTAGGCAAGCGTGCTCCATCTTCGACCACATCGTCACTTACCATCAGGTGAGATAGTGGTCAAGCACGTGCCTATCATTAATAAAAAAAGGTACCCCAGATCGGTACCTACCAGCTGCTTAACATCTGGAGTATCCGCCACGCGTCAAGGTCTCGCCCTTCGTATTCTAGGGGGGGCAACGTACTTATGTCTTCCGCTTGCCAGTGGCAACATGAGCCGAGGAGGTTCCCGATCCGAGGCGTCTGTGGAGGACTTGATCGGCATTAATTTATTATTTTAAGTTTGCCTGACAAGGTGTCGCGTGGGCGTTGTGTAGGCGCTCCCTCCAACTTTTGGAGGAATGTAGGGTCAGTTTTAGACTCTGCATACAAACATACAAACATACAAACATACAAACATACAAACACACAAACATACAAACATAGAAACGTACAAACATTCACATTTATAGTATTAGTAGGATTACACTGACCCCGCCATCCCGCCTTCTAACGGGGTACGACTCTAACAGGGTAGTGTTAGAGTCGTGGTGCACTAATTCCAGAGCTCGCTTCGCTTGCTCTTGCATCCTAAGTTCTCCTAGTTACAGTTAAGTAGTAACATTGCATTATATCATTTTTAACTGTTATTTTCGGTATTAATGTTACTGTTTAGCATTTATCCATTTTGGTTGGTAATAAGAATTTTTATGAAGCAAATATGTATTTTTAATTTAAGTTATTTTCATTTATAAGATTCATGAAAAAAAAAAAAGCAAATATATTTTACTTGTTACTTAATGTTAGGGTTCAAAACTTATTTTGGTGAACATTTAAATTGTACCCAAAAAAAAAATATTTTCGGAACCCTTGGGTAACAAAGATAACCGACTTCCAAAAAAACACTACAAAGTCCAAAATAACTTTAATTTTGGTAGTCAGTGTTTTTGGTTGCTTCTTCTTTACACCGACTTCCGAAATTAAAGCTATTTGGACTTTGTAGTGTTTTTTTGGAAGTCGGTTTTCTTTTTCTGTGAAAAAGTTTTTTATTTTTCACTTTTTAGTGTTACCCTACACCTAACAACACCACTGGAAAGTCACAGGAAAATAGGGATGATTTTTCTACATTTTTTTCCAGCTATTTTGATTTAAAAACCAAACCACTAAACCGATTTGGATAAAATTTTTCATGGGACCATTTGGGAAGTAGGTATATCCTTTCCAACAATTTTTTTTTCAAATCTGTTGGCAAGAGACGTAATTATGCGCGAACAAACGTTAAAAAAAAATACAAACATTCGAATTGAGAACCGGAAGAGGAGAAAGAGGAGAAGTCGGTTAAAAATGATTAAAATTGTACTAGGTTATAGTAAATTATCTGGTACATCGAATTCTTAACGGTGGATCACGGTGGTCCACAAAATTATCTGTTATCATAAGAGAACTGATAAAATTGTGATTGACCCTTACCTATACATTGTCGTTTTCCAAAACCATAGGGAGCAAACGCGTTCGAAGTATCAGGCAGCTTGCCAGGTTGCAGCCACCGTTCAGGTTTAAACTCGTGTCTATCTGGACCCCACATCGGATGCTTGTGGAGACCGGACAAAAACAAGAGACAAGTCCGATCAGCCAAGAGAGTGTAGTTTTCTGAAACAGGAATGATAGTTAAAGAAAAAAAGAAAGAAATTAATAAAGAAAGAAAAATACGTTAATTAAAGGAGAAGGTTTGACCTAGTTGGGAATTGTTACCGAGCCCTTGACTGAGATCCCCTGTATTGTGAAGTCTTTAAAATGCTTCATAATACTGGCGTTCGAGGCTTAAAACAACCTGTTTGATTGGGTGCTGCTTGTGCTTATTGTATCGACTTACTTAGAGTAACATCTCTATCAAGTTTTCTAATAATGGCCGGCACTATGGTGAAGACTCTCATGCTCTCCTTCAGAACTGCCTCCAAGTACACCAGTTTTGACAAATCCATCTTCTCTACGTCTCTATTGTCGCCTAAAACTTCTTTTATCCTGGAATAATTGTGGAATAAAAAAAAAAAATAATAATAATAATATAATTGCGGAATAAAAATAGACATCATTGGAATTCCATACCAGTTTTGTGATTTTATAAAAGGCTTTCTACGCAGCCATGCAGCGTACTCATGTATTCAAGAAAGATATACCAGTAAGAAAGAAATTGGATAATTCACTTACTCAGTAAATACTTTCTCCTGAGCTTCAGGATAAGACCCCAACAGTACCAGGGTAAACATGAGACTATTTGCTGTAGTTTCATGGCCGGCGACAAGCATCGTGTCCACGTGATCTTTGATCTCTTTGTCATTAAACACTCCACTCTCAATTGATTGCTCAAGGAGTATGTCTATGAAGGCTTTGAATTTGGTTCCTTAAAAAAGTAAGAGTAACTTTAGAGTTTTATGCCCGTATGATGCGGAAATGGTGATACGAGAATAAGTACAAATACTGACATAGGCATCACAATATCCACTCAAGAAATCTGACTTCGGACTGAATCGGACTGCTTTAAAAGTGACTTATTTGCAACTATTATAATCGTTTTGGCTGTCAGGATTTTTGTTGAATTTCGATTATTTGATTAATTTTATAGTTTTGAAGTCTTTAACCAATATCATTCCAGACATTGGTTATTATCGAATCGTGGTCTCAACAAAGCTATTTGCCTTTTTTTTGTTTTTCCATTTATTTAGCAAAAGGAAAGAATACTTTTATGTATAATTGACTTACAGTGAACTAATTGAAGTATAACTTTAACTAGGTGTAAATGATGGCTTAAGAAAGAAAGTGTTGCAAAACCGTACCTGGTATTATACTTCTTTCAGGGCATGTGTTTCCTTTCAACTCTTTTTTTCTCTTTTGAAGAACCTGCAACCATTTTAAATATCCATTGTATCTTAAACAGCACAAGAAAAAACATACATGACTCGAGGTTAGGTCTTCTTAATTAAAAATCGTTAAATGTTAGTCAATATTAATATTTTGTTTATTTATTTTTATGTCGTGTCATCATTCTTACTTAATATTTATTACATTTTTAAATATTTCTACCCGAACTGTCCCACTGCTGGGCAAACGTCTTACCTCCATTCTATCCAACGGTCTCGGTTCTGTACCTGTGATGCGTGTGTGTAGTTTGATGTTGTTTATTAAACTACAGAACACACTCAAAATCGTTTGAAACTATACAGCGTTGGTGATTTTGTAAATAAACTATTGGGAATATTGACTTTAAAAACTTTGAGTATACAAAATCATTCTTTCGTTCAAAATTCGGACTATTAGTTTTTTAGAAAATTAGTTTTTTGATCGTTTTTTGTTTTTAGAAGTATACTATCGCGTTGCACGAAATTAGGCTATCAACGACGTTATAAAATTTTCGGCAAGATTGAAAAATGACAATGGGTGATAAGTAGTTAGTGGCAATTAAAATGATGACTAAGACGCTGGAGAAGAAGATGACGGCGTTCCAATCGGTAGAGGGTCTTTCCTTTCTACTGAAGCAAAAGTTCAAGGCTCTTGTCTCCTTACTGTGTTCGACATATTGTGCAAAATCTTCAGATTTGAATCATGTTTCTTCTTGAGCTTGCTCCATGCGAATGTGTAAGGACTGTGCAACCAGAATTTCGTGGTCCGTTCGATAAAAGTATTAAGAAACTGTTCCGCAGCATCCATGTACTCGCTATTGAGATTCGAGTCTGTGAAGTCTACTCCAAACAGTGTTACTGAAAATAATCAAAATTTTTATTTGTACGGAGTTGCGATGTTGATATAATTGGAATCATCAAATAACAAGTTTGAAATAAAAATACTTACAGCATAAAGTTTCCAAACTGCTGTTTCGGGTGTAAGTCCAGTGATCAAAAAATCCTATTCCCACATTTTTTTCTAGATCTTTCACGAGCTTCCTGGACTGACTGTTGAAGACGCCCATGTAAGAGTTAAGGAGTACCTGATTGAACGCTGGGTTCAGGAGCTTGCGATGATTCTTCCAAATAGCATCTAGGGATTAAAATAAAAAATTAAATTAAGTATTTAAAACCAAATAGAATTATGTTACTTGGGACGAATGAGTCGCTTTTAGTTTAATAACAGAAACGCCATCTTTTTAGTATGTTAAATGGTGTGAAAAGGTGAAATTGAGACTAGAGGAACTATATCTTTTGACATTTATGAAACTCACATCTCGCAGTAATTAATCCATCGCCTACCCATGGTTCCAAGAACTCGTAACGTGGGTCCTTCTCTAAGTTCATACTTGCTACCGTGGAACAGTCGTCCGGATCAGAAACAACTGAAAAGTGATAATTAGTAAGTATCTGATTTCTGATAAATAGTGCTATCATAAATCTGTAAATTTCCTACCCAAAATTCCCCCCCCCCCCTCGCGACGTTATTGTGAATGGACGTGCGGCGTGTTTACTTCGTCTTTGATAATTCATAAAACGTGTTAAAAGTGCATTGTTTTCTATGTATACATTTGTAATAGTGTTTATTTTGTATTTACATATGTAATCTTTAATAAAACAATGACAGTTTTGTGCAAAAGTAACAGTGAAATAATCTACACTTCTACACTAATATTATAAAGAGGAAAGATTTGTTTGTTTGTTTGTTTGTTTGAAATGAATAGGCTCCGAAACTACTGGACCGATTTGAAAAATTCTTTCACCAGTAGAATTGTACATTATCGATGATGGACATAGGCTATAGAATATTTTCAAAAAAGTTAGGGATCCGTATGAAAACTTCGATAATGTAACCCAAGGCGTGAGAAAAAATCCTTATATCGCGTACGCTGCGGAATCTATTGACAATAGAGCAAAGTGATGTACTACAGTTTTATAGAAGTCATCAATGTCTACAAAAAAGTCCGCGATACTATATGTCTAACTATTATGGTTAAGTCACCATGACCGCTTTTTGTTCAAATTATTCAAGCAAATCCTTGGTGATTTGAAAAAATGGTGATTTCGGTATCATGATATCAATCCTTATCCATTTAAATGGTTTGATAATTAAGGTTGATTATTTCCGTGTAAATTACACTTTAAATTATTCAAATCGGACCTTTCGTTCAAAAGTTACGACGGTAATAAACATGCTCGGAGTAAGAAAAATGTCGCGGCTTGAGCGAACTGGGAAGAATCATATCAATGCTTGGTCCGATGAAGTTGAAAATGATTTCGATAAAACAATAAGAATAACAAATGTTTGGATTTTAAAAATAAACTACATACCTACATAATAAGGGGTGAAGCAGGGGTGATTAAGATTTTAGGGGAGGACATTATTGCTTGCTTTAATTTACGTCGGGATGCTATGAACAAACTAAAAATGGGATTATTGAAACAGATGTACCTAACAATTTTTGCATAATCAACTCCTGACGGGGTGAACGGGGTGAACAGTTGCGCTGAACCTGAGACCATAGAATAAGTAGAAATGGCTATGTAATAAATGTAAATTAATGAAAATCGTTGTGCTTAATTTTCCAAAACTGACCTTTATAAGGGGGTATAGGGGGCGTTGAAGTTTGTGGAGTACCTACTAAATCCGCGCGGACGAAGTCGCGGGCGAAGTGCTAGTTCTTAAATACAATAACTACAATTCTACAATTCAAACCGTCCTCAAATTCAAATAAAAATGTCATTCTAGACTTTGAACTCATTACTACGAACATCGTCACCCAACTACCGTGTGTTCGGCGACCTGTACCGTGCGAAGATTAGACATTTATTTTCACTGTCTACCAGAGCCAAGATAGCCCTGTGGAATAGCAAGTTACCTAGCCTTCTGATGAGACCCATTGTGAGCCACCACGTTTCGGTACTATAAGTCATCACTGGCAACACGCACTGGTCATAGAGACACTGTGGTATGTGAGACGAGAAGATATCACGCTACTTCCCGAACGCCGCCCAGCGCCGAGTCGGATTTGACAGTTGACCTCTTTCTCGAAGTTAGCCCTACCTAATTGGACCGTTTGTCCCAGGTAGACGTACTCGTCTACAACTTTGAGTGTAGAGCCTCCAATCTTGATAGGAGGATTATCATAATAATATATTTTTCCATATTAAACATACTTACAATACAACTGCCTCCGTGGTCGAGTGGTTTAGGCGGTTGCCTTGTGACCCGGTGGTCGTGGGTTCGATTCCCACGGGAAACATACTTTGTAAAGTTGTTTCCAGGACATTGCAGGATTGAATCACCTGATTGTCTGATAAAAAGATGATTCCGTGCTTCGAAAGGCACGTACAAACCGGTGGTCCCGGCCGCCAAATGGCGGTCGTCAAACCATGTCAGAGGCCCTTGAGGCGGTTTAGAAACTCTGACACTAGGGTGTGTGGGGTCGTTAGACCTTACTACCCACACGAGGAAGAAGATGAAGATACTTACAATATACAGTGCGTGATCCAAATCTTCCCGCCATGACTCCGCCCAAATCGTAGGTCTGATTTGCCGCATTGTTCAGTTGATTCCATAAATCTATAAGCAAATATTCAAGGTAATCTGTTTGATGTTATTCGTAAATCTTCCTCTCGTTGAGCGATGTGCAATGTTGACATGGAAACCGAGGGAACTCAAATTAATCAAATCTTTTATAATGTCTTTCGGGTATTCACGTATGGGGTGCATACGACATTTCAGTAGATAAATGAAAATCACAATGAAGCTAAGAAAAAAAAATCTGTTCAAAAATTAGTTTGTCAAGCTAGGCGCACTTAAAGCACTATCTGAAACAAAACATATTTGACCGCTACTTCCAAAGCTTGGGAAACAGATAAATAAGTAATGGAGACTGGAATTTTAAACACAGTCACTGGGGATCTAGATAACCCACCACTAAAGGACATGAGTTGAAAATATCTTTAAGTTACAGCTCGGCTAACGCCATCTATCGAGCTTATCAGAAACGTCAAGTAGTTCACTTGGGTAGGGTCAATACAGCGATGGCAGCACTAGTTTCCGGTAGTTTGGTGGGGTTAAGAGCGTTCAAGGCCGACTGGAATACCGAGTGAGTAGCTTCCATTTTATTTTGATTGTGACTTTCAAAGTTTTAAAGTTGTGTATAATAATCAATTCAGTGGTTGAATTGATAGTGCTAGATTATTTTGACATACTTAGTACAAAGCAAGTACTTAAAGAGTTTCCCATGGGCAGCAATAGTTTCAACATTTTATTCAGTACCTACGAACTTTAGAATGAGTTTTTGAATGGCGAGGTTGCCACAATAAATACCATGTTTTGACTTAAACGTTTTTAGTGAAAACTAAACCTAGATTTTTGTATTAACGTAACGCACGAAGGGTTTCGTAACAATATCTGCAAAAAAAATATTAAAAATATTTTTATCATATGATGTTACTAAAAATTTACGGTTTTCGCAATTTTTCCTTTATCTGTGCTATAAGACGTTGCTTCGTACCAAATTTCAAGATTCTGAGTTCAAGGGAAGTATATCCTGTAGGTTTTGATTTCCTTGCGAGTGTCGAAAATTTGCGGAAATTTGCAGCATAAACGGCTGTATCTTTTGATTGCGTTGGCTTAGAAGTTGATACCTCCACGCGTTCCTGAGGAAAAGAGTCTTGACAGACAGACAGACAGACGGACGGACGCACAACAAAGTGATCCTATTAGAGTTTCGTTTTTTCCTTTCGAGGTAAGGAACCCTAAAAATAGATAAAAATTAGTACCTATTAATAAATTGCATACCTCCGATTGTCATCCTTACTGGCTATCATACTTAGAAATTGCTCCAAATATTCTTTCAGGCGCAGTATTACTTATCTTAAAAATATTTTACTTTCAATCATTTCAGTTGCCGGAACCGCGTCGAAATATTTTCTAAAAATATTTATAAATCACTCTCACTATGATTACGTGAAACGTAACTATAATGACACTGAATTCTTACGTTTTTGAAGTTCTATCTGTCAAAATGCGTAAAATGAATGACTAAGTTGCCATTTTGTTGCCACTGACAGTCACAGATTATACTCGACAAAATGATTTTAAATACATGTATTTCGAAGCAACTCCGGCAGCTGATATTGCATTGGGACGCTTGAGATGCCCCGGGTCCCCACAGTAACAGACTCTCCAAATTCAGGCGACTTTATAGTAACCCAATATTTATACCGACTGAGTTACTATGCAGTTAGTTAAAATAAAACCAGTTGTAGTGAAACTTTTTGGTCCTACTGATATATTGTTTATTCTGTCATCAAGTAATTACGAAATCAAGTAAAAACATCCAGATAATTTTAATAAACTTAAAACGAGAATTGTACTTCCTCTCCTTATAGAATTTCTTGTCCTTCTTTTAGATACTAAAACTGGTACCTATCTTCCTAATTTTTTATTAGCCTTTTTAATTATTTTACCGTTGCGCAAACGTAAAGTCGGGCGCAAAAATTTGCGTAACCCAACGTCGGCAAGCGCCCGGACTGGCGCGCTGCGGGGTAGAGGGCGGTGCGGCGTGTTTTGAAACTACTGGCAAAAATTCGTTTCCGACTTTTATTTAAGCCTGTTTTCAAGACTTTATATGACCAAATACATCCTATCCTGTAACAAATTAGCACATTCAGACAATATCTTTAGGTGTATCCTATATTTTTGTTAGACCGTTTTATTAAATAGTAAATACTTAAACCATTTGATCTAGCAACCCAGTTCTGCTCCGCTTTGCCTCCGGTGACTCGCCTTAAGAGGTAACTTGGAAATCTCTGACTACTACTCTAATAACTTACGGCAGCTATCTCCAATAAACAATGGCGCATGTCCCAGGATAGGCCACGCCCCCGGAAAGTATGGCGGCTCGTTCGTTTTAGCACTGTTGTGGCGCCACCACCAGTACGCAGCCCACGCGATGCAGAGTAGCGCCACAGCGAGCATTGTTGAACTTAAAATAAACATCGTAACAAATATAATTATTTTAAATATATAAGAGTAATTGGCCGAAAAAAGACCAATGAATTTCTTGCAGATGAAAAATTCAAGTTGCAATTTCATCATTGGGCCGTCGCACTGTGGGCTGAAATTTTATTGATCTTCATACTTATCTACATCTTTCATACATACATACTTTGAATTCTTAATTTGTAACGGTATTTTTTGCAGAATATAGCTTTTCGCATTCCGAGTTAATTTAACTTAAAAACGGTTTTTTTATACGTTTAGGTAGGTTATAGGTAGGGTAGGTGGGGTAGGTAGGGCAGGTGGGGTAGGTAGGGTAGGTGGGGTAGGTGGGGTAAGTGGGGTAGGTAGGGTAGATGGTGCAGGTAGGGTAGGTGGGGTAGGTAGGGCAACTCATCGCTGTCACTGCGGTTAGGTTGTCAACAACCTCGAGCACCACAGTCTTTATTGTAGCCGCAGTTTGGGCCGTTTTGTAAAACACACTAATTTTAACGACATTATCCGACGAGCTCTCGTCACCATCGGCGTTCCAGCCATATTAGAACCCAATGACTTGGCTCGCGACGACGGTAAAAGACCGGACGAAAATGGGTAGCTAGGCCTTTAGTGTGGGACGCAACCTGTGTCGATACTCTTGCGCCATCCCATTTTCCTAGTTCATCGTGATGTGCTGGCGCTGCCGCTGCGGCTGTATATATCATAACCTTATTGGTTGCTATATTTTCGTGTCGTTTTGGCTTAAAACCGTGGGGCCTTGACCTCGCCGCTTTTTCAAAGAAATTTCGAAACGGCTGGTTGACACTTCCCGTGACCCAAGAGCTAGCCATTACTTTGGGCAGAGACTAAGCATTGCCATTCAACGTGGCAATACCGCAAGCCACTTGGGCACATTACCAGCTGACAGCGTTGAGGACGAATTTTTTTATGCTATATTTTAGTTTGTTGTAAGTTTAGTATATTTGTTAATTTTAGTTATCTAACTATACAGGGTGTTCCAGACGTGCGTGCTCATATTTAAGGGTGATGTTGAGTAGCTGCAATGCATTAATGAAAAAATCGGAAAACAAAATAAGAAAAAATCGACTACAAATAAACGACTAAAAAGTTCCGAAAAAATGACGTCTCAAGCAGTTTGTTACAGTTGGTGGCATTTACTTCAGTTCGCTCACAGATTAGATGTCACCGACTGCATCAGACTAAATGCTTAATTAACTTAGATGATATTTTGGGAACAGTTATGGGAAACAAAAGCTACATTCAATAAAATAAATCCTGTTAAAAATTAAAACCGAAGATCAATTTTCGGGAACAGCGCGTCGGCCCAAGCTAGCAGATATGCGTATATTAAATGTAAATGCCCTATCCCACACACAAAATAAGTAAGGTCTGAGGGGACTGGGATCTTAGTCCTTAATGAATATGGATTTATAAAAAACTATTAGGCTTACCTATTCTTGCCTTTATTTCTCTGATGAATGGTTTTAGAAGTGTATTTCAATCACATTGGTTAACTATAATTCACTATTTAGATTTAATTTGCACAAGCGCTGATCTGTCTTTTACGAAGGGTCGGTTGAACTGGCATGATTCACACCACTAAATTATTTTATATATGAAATCGAATGGGCAACTCCGTGACGAACTCGCGCACCCAAGGTTCCGTAGGAATATTTTTTTTGACAACAAACGCAGATGTATGTATGTGTAGCACGCTTTTAGGTATAAAGACGTTCATTGAGCTGTAACAGCTACTTTTCCAGAGTGTCCAGAGTGAATAGAATAGAATTTTATTTTTCGAATATGGGTAATACACAATTGTTTTTATGATTATTTCAAAGCTCAGCCATATTTTTACCATTCGGCATGCGGAAGCTAGGGGTCACAGTGCACCGCGAGTTGTTGGAGCTGGCACTGGTTTTTTTTTTTTTTTTTAAACGTGCCCCACACTAAGAAATTCTCCTGTATCGTGGGTGCGTTTACAACCATACAATCTCATATACACAAACACCCAGACCCGGAAAAACGATCTGTAGGCCATACAAATATTTTTTCCGTGCGGGAATCGAACTCGCGACACGCAGCGCGTGTCAAACGTTTTTCTTTCTTTCTTTTTTAATGTTGTGTCAAAATCTCGTGACTGCGTCGTAAGTTATAGAAGGTCAAAGGTCACAAAAAACGGTTTTTCGCAATTTTCTCGATTTCTTTATCTCCAATGATATCTCTAATATAACACATCAAAATTTAAGAGCGTAAGATTTGCAGCAATATTTGTTCTGACTGAACCCTTTTTCATGCGTTCAACCGTTTTTGAGATAGAGGGCGGAGAGCGCAGCGCTCAGCCATACTGTAATATTATAATTATTATGGTCAACTGTGAATCTCGATGAATATTACCTATTTAAAGTTAAGTAATCATTATAATGTGTATTTCTAACAATGAATAATCTGTACAGTTTGAAATGATCCAACGCACGCGCCACCATCAGACAGACTTTTGAGTGAGCATGACATTCCCAATCGCCAGGGTACATTCAAGTCAAAGACCTACCCAAAATATCATTATAGTTTAAATTTAAGGTATATAGTACTCACAAATGTGCCGTTAATGCATGAAATTATACAATGCTAAATAAATTGAGTCTTTACAATGAAAAATATTGCATTCTTACAATCTTCATCCGGTCCAACAATATTTCCAAATGCTAACAGATTACTTTGTGTGCCCTAGTGGCTGTGGAGCAGGACCAGCACTGAGCCAAGCATTTTTATCTTCAATATACTCCCCTAACTTATAATATGCTTACCTGCATAGTGTGCGTTTAATACAAGATTTAAATTTTGTCCCATTCAGTTCTAATATATGGGGAGGTATTTTATTATAACATTTTAAACAGTACCCCATAAAAGATGAGGCTACTTTAGCCAGTCTGAAACCTGGTTGAACTAATTGGTCCCTAGTTCGAGTACCATAATTATGTTTGTCGCCTCTTTTACTAAAAAGGTGTAAATTCTTTCTAACATATATAATGTTTTCGTAAATGTATTGACAAGGTACCGTCATGATGTTAATATTCTCAAACAGTTCCCTTAGAGAATCGCGCCGTCCGAGTTTGTATATGGCTTTAATGGCTCTTTTCTGCAAAATAAAAATAGACTTGATGTCTGCAGCCCGTCCCCATAGTAAAATACCGTAAGACATGATACTGCGAAAGTAACTAAAATAGACCAGTCTCGCGGTATCAACATCCGTAAATTGGCGGATTTTCCTAACAGCATATGCTGCTGAACTTAGCCGTCCTGCAATAGATGTTAAATGAGGATCCCATTGTAGCCTTGAGTCAAGCGTAATTGCCAGGAAAACCGTTTTATCGACGAATTCAAGTTTTTCCCCGTTCAATACTATGTCACAATCACTGCCTTTGACATTTGGTTAGGCAAATCTTATGCATTTCGTTTTCTTTTCATTTAGAACTAGATTATTGGCAGTAAACCAATTTTGAACTTGCATTAAGGCGTTATTTATGACGTCAAGATTATTGGTCCGTCTATTTATCTTAAAAATTAAAGAGGTGTCGTCGGCAAACAACACCATATTAAGTTTTTGTTGCAATAAATGGGGCAAATCATTTACATATACTAAAAACAAAAATGGACCTAAAATTGAGCCCCGGGGTACCCCCATTTTCACGTTTAATCCCGACGAATTGACACCGTTTACTTCAACTAACTGCTGTCTATCATTTAAATAAGATTTAACAAGACTTAAAGCTGTTTTGCCAGCCCGTAATGCCCGTTGAGGGATATAGAGGTCATTGTGGTGATTTGAGCAAAGGGCGTTCAACCACTGGTGTATTATGCATGTATGCTGGAGGTGCCGTTTCATGATAAGACAGTGCTAGACAATGACTATATCTACCACCGAAGCAAAGGTTTTAGCTGCCAGCGAAGGCGCTCGAGAATTAATTTTGCTATCGAGTGTCATTGGAAACATGACCAAATTGAAGGGTCTGTCTGGTCTAAGAGTAGATAATGAAGCTGCAATCAAGTGATCTGAAAATCTGGAGTACCACAAACGTACAAAATATACACGGATTAGAAACTTCTCAGTCAGGGAGATGGTCACAAATGGAGAACTAAGAATCAGCTTGCTTGCATTTATCAAGGATTTAGCCAAACCAAAAATGGCGCTGCTTGTATTATCACCCAAAAAAACAGTTGAATGTGAACATGTTGTTTTTATTTCCCTGTAAGAAGCGTGCCAACAAGCAACCATGCAGCATGCAAGCGAGCATGCAACATGCAGCAGATATAGTTTCCGTCATGGCTCCTGTACTGCGGGGCTCCGGGCGGCAGTCCCACGCGAGCTTATCGTCGCAGATGGTTTTACGCTCATCACCGCAGCTTCGCCTTGCTGGCGAACGTTACAACCAACTGCTCCTCAACTTGCGGGCCGCCTCGGCCCTCCGCGTCTACGCGATTCTAAAATTACACTCTAGGGGTAGGGCAGAGAAGACTGCGTGGAGTAGGATTTACAGCATTACGTTTTTGTGACAATAACCAAATGAACATTTCGAATAATACAATACTTAGGACACATGACCTTTTTTTCATGCCAAATTAGGAGATTCAAATTGTTATAGTACTCGAATAGTTTTAGAAGTATAGATAATTATGTAATAGTTATTTTCAACACATTTGCTCAAAAAATGCATTTACGAAGCCTGTATGCATTGTTCGAAAGTTAAAAATTATGCACCACACAATGGAGCGTGCGGCAAAGTAGGTACTCTCACCTAAGTACATAGTTTACCGCAAACTCCGTTGTATAGCGCCGTGCGTATTCTTTACGGTTTTTTTTTTATTTCCATAAAAATTAATAAGAATTCCACCAAGGAGTTTCACATCACGAGAATAATTAATAAGCTGAATGATCGAACCTCCTTGGAAGCGCTTTTGCTGTATACGTTTGTCTCATTTTAATATTATAGAGAAAATGAGAGAAGATAAATAAAAAAAATAAAGTATGTGGTTCTAATTTTCACCACGCGCATGTGGCGCCCTTTGCAAATTCGCGCCATTTTCATATTAGAAACGTCAAAGATTGTTGCGACTTGCGGTTTGTAAAAACCAACTTACCGCACTAATATCATAAATAACTATTATGATATTAGTGCGGTAAGTTGGTTTTTACAAACGAGTAGACGAATGTAAGCACGAGACGAAGTCGAGGGCTTACCATAGTCACGAGTTTGTTAAAACCAAATCCGCACGTGTGTCATACAACGTTTTTCGACACATTTGCGAGAAAACAGTACAATAAGTAATGAAACAAACTTTTTTGTCTTTAGAAATCAGTCGGAAAGTCGCAACAATCTTTGACGTTTCTAATATGAAAATGGCGCGAATTTAAAAAGGGCGCCACATGCGCGTGGTGAGAATTGGACCACATCTTTCATTTATTTTTATTTATCTTATCTCTCATTTTCTCTTTAGTATTGAAATGATGATGATGTTATGAATGAATGTTTGATACAGCAAAAGCACTTCCAAGGAGGTTCGATCATTCAGCTTATTTATTCTCGTGATGTGAAACTCCTTGGTGGAATTCTTATTAATTTTTATGGAAATAAAAAAAAACCGTAAAGAATACGCACGGCGCTATACAACGGAGTATGCGGTAAAATATGTACTTAAGTGAGAGTACCTATTTAACCGCACGTTCCATTGTGTGGTGCATAATTTTTAACTTTCGAACAATGCATACAGGCTTCGTAAATGCATTTTTTGAGCAAATGTGTTGAAAAAAATATTTCGAATTTTTGAACATTAAGGTTACTGAAGTTAACAGCAAACGTGTTATGGATAATGATTTTCGGACAAACAATTTTAGGAGAATAACAGCGGTCATCGCTCAGCGGTAGTCCCTGTACCACTGAGCGATAACTGCTGTGACCACATGAGACGCATACTTTCCCAACCAGCGGCCCTACCATGAAGCGAGAAGGAGGGATGGAGCTATATAGGGTGTATAGCTCCATCCCTCCTTCTCGCTCGAACGACTCACGCTTTAACACGCCATGGTAGGTCCCCTGTATTATAATCACTTTTTCTACCTTTTCTTTAAAATGAAGGGCTATTAGAAATGTTTTTGACAGTACACGACTGGAAAACAAACGCTCCGGAAGACACGAGGATGGTCTCTCCAATCAGACTAGTCAGTCTAAACAAGAAACAATACGTTATGCGTCAACTTAACACGAAGGGGACGGAGACGCCACGGTGGTAATCTACTAATATAAAAGCATCATTATGACTTTCCAATGGTCAACCACTGACACTCCATTGAAAGAAATGGCATAGAATGGTAATCTCGTACATAATGATAAATGAATGACAGACGTATGCGGTAATCTGCTAAAATTTTGACAGTGCCTTCGATCAGTGACCTACCATTAGAACGTTAATGTGCAGTCATTGCTTTCAAAGACATTGAATATTTAGAACCACGATTTTATTACGAGACCATTGACCGACCAATTATCGACCATTATGAATTTAGCAGATTACGAACTTATAGCAAAATGACAATGGGATCGTGTTCGAATGACGAATTTATAAAAATAGCAGACTTGGGGTCCAACTCCACATGTCATACCAATTTAAATCTGTCTAGCTTCTGCCAGCAGCTTCGCCTGCCTGCATGTCGGAAATTATTATAAAGGGAACATATTCCCGGGATCACAAGTATGTACTATTCCAGTCTATAATTTCAGATTTATCTATTCCCAAATAGCGGGCTCGTAAACAATTTTCTCCTTCAGTGCCTAGATTTTATAAAAAACTTGTTGTTGTTTGCGGTGTTTTTGGTTGTTTCTTCGTAATTTAAAGCCGACTTCCAAAATTAAAGAACTTTTGTACTTTGTGGTGTTTTTTATTTGGAAGTCGGTGGTATTTTTTTTGTAAAAAAGTTTTTTCATCATCTGCCTAGCCTTTTCCCAACAATATTGGGGTCGGCTTCCAATCTAACCGGATTCAGCTGAATACCAGTGTTTTACGTGGGGCGGATGCCTACCAGACCTCCATAACCCATTAAAATGGGTAACACAATACTTCTTGGCAAGACTGGAGTCAGATTTTCTGGCCTTTCTGGTAAAAAGGTTTTGATTTTTATTTTTTAAGTGGTACCCAATTAAAAATTAAAAACTTTTTCACATCTAACAACACGACTAGGAAGTCACAAAAAAGCAAAATACGCAATTTCGTATTCATGGATGATGCATATTTTTCCAGCAATTTTGAGTTAAAAACCAAACCACTGAACCGATTTTGATGAAATTCCAATGGAACTAATCGGAGAGCATTATCCTTTCACTTAAAGCAAGAACTTTTCAAATCGGTTCATAAATGACGGAGATATAAGGTAATAAACATAAAAATGAAAAATACATCTGAATTGAGAACCTCCTTTTATTAAGTCGGTTAAATATAGTTTGGATTTAAGAGCAAATTCATTCAAAATCAGAAAAAAATATTACTAAATTTTTAAAGTTAGTAATAATTTTTTCTTACTTTCTTTCTTT
Source organism: Melanchra persicariae (assembly GCA_947386135.1). NCBI lineage: Eukaryota > Metazoa > Arthropoda > Insecta > Lepidoptera > Noctuidae > Melanchra > Melanchra persicariae. The sequence goes on along the minus strand of OX376666.1, from coordinate 915,477 downwards.
CTTTCTTTTAAAAAAACCGTTGCCCCACACTAGGATTTTCTCCTGTATCGTGGGTGCGTTTACAAACATTTAAATTCACATACACAAACAGCCAGACCCGGAACAACTATCTGTAGGCCATACAAATATTTGTTCCGTGCGGGAATTGAACCCGCGACACGCAGCGCAGCAGTCAATCGCTCAACCACTGCGCCAACTGTGTCGTCGTTTTTTCGTATTGATTATTTTTTGTTGTTAGTAAGCCTATATTTGACCTTTGTAGGGTTTCTTGCGAACATTGGTGGGATATAGTATCAGCACTAAGAAATCTTCTGACATTAAACGGTCCCCCTAAAAATCAGTCTGAATTTATCTTAAAGACCTTAAATGACCTTTGATAAAATAACACTAAGTATATAAATGGTTAAGAAAAAAAAACAAAGACAAACGTTGTATAATATAAAAATGCACAAGTTTTTGTTTAAGTATATTATTCCCAAACAATTATAGGCAACTTCCATTTTAATTGTTTGATTTTTTGTGCAAATTCTACATTGTAATGATTTGCTTTTTTTTCAGTTGCAGTCGTCAATGTGTTTATTTAGAAACTATTTAGAGATAAACGGAATAATGAGTTTTCCAAAACTTATAAATATACATATTTTATTAAACATTATACAACATAATAAGGTATACAGTCTGTATTCGTAATAAACCCACTAGTTACTACAGTTACAGGATCTCTATGTAATTAACCAAAGGAAATACATGATCCTTCACAGATAACACGCCCAATGTAAAATTCGGTAATACTACTAAACTAAAACTAAAACGTCTTCAAAAACAAACTACATGCAAGAAAAATATTAGATTTTTACTCGTACGGTTTTTTAATAAGAAAAGTCGTCGATACTTTGTCCAATCAGCAAACTGTTGAGAACCAAAATCAACAGCAGTTCTCGAGAAGAGATTCAACCGTCTTGAATTCCGCAACGAAATTAATCAAAAACGAATAATGGAGAGAAGAAAAAATATGAGTTACCTTGCATAGATATGCATGATAAATTGCATGATAAACATCTGCTAATCGTTGAACGTCTGTGTCGATGTGCATAAAATTATCAAACTGCGCGCTCATTTACATACAATCATCTAATTAATTCACAATCGCACGTCACTTTCAGTGCAGAAGCAAGTCAAACCAACGGATAATATTTAAAATGTGCAAAATCGCTTTACACTTTAATTAGCAAGACACCTAACAGTTTGTCCAATATTGACACTTTATCAGAATACGGGAACGTCCCCAAACAAAAATATAACGTAAACGTTTTGTATTCTTCTCATCAGACATAATCTCTCCACAGCTTCCATAGCCTCAGTGTCTACGTCCTCTTCTCAATGCTGACACAGTGTCCCGCGTCTGGCTTCAGCATGACATCGATCTTCAGCCGCACCTTGGTGTGGTCAGCCTTGATCCTGTAGCTCCTCACCAAGTGAGCCAGGGTCGTCTTCATCGACATCAGAGCGTAGGCTTTACCTGGAATAACTTAGGATGTTAGTTGTAAATACGTACATACTCCGGTATAGAAATCAAAAACAGCTCTAACTGGTTGGTCAATAGAGCCAGAAAGAATTATTATGTCTATCATCAACACAGACATAAAACTAAAAACATCTCTTTTCGACGGATGAATACTTCAATTTTTAAGGTTCCCTACCCAAAGGGTAAAAACGGGACCAATAGGGTCCCGTTTTGACCCTTTTTTACTAAGACTCCGCTATCCTATATCTATCCTGTCTGTCACCAGGCTGTATCTCATGAACCTTGATAGTTAGACAGTTGAAATTTTCACAGATGTCGATTTCTGTTGCCACTTTAACAACAAATACTTACTAAAAAAATAAAATAAATATTTAAGTGGGGCTCTCATACAACAAACGTGTTTTTTTTGGCGTTTTTATAGATAATGGTAAGGAACCCTTCGCGCGATAAATTCTTTTAGGCAGGCCTGGGGCTCTAGACAAATGACATTCCGTCAGTGGTAGCGTAGTGAAGGCGATAATTAATACGTTAAAAATATATGGGAATGACAAATGCTATCGAAATGTCACGTGATCAAATTCCTACATTTTGTCATTTCGACAGTCGCATTCGCTAATTTATTGAATGGCACATTGTCTAGGGCCTCTGGATGGACTTGTCATCAGTTCTTACCAATGCACTGTCGTCTGCCCACACTGAAGGCAGCAAACGCATTGGGATTGTCAGGCAGTCTGCCAGGTTCCAGCCAGCGTTCAGGCTTGAACTCGTGCACATCTGGACCCCAGATCGGATGCTTGTGGAGCCCAAACACGAATAAGAAGCAGGTACGACCGGCTGAGAGAGTGTAGTTTTCTGAAACATAGATAAAGATCAAGATAAGAAAAATGAAGTTAGATCAAGTTGTTAATTCTGCAAAACAAAGACAGATATTGATGCAAGACACAAAAAAAAACAAATGCCTAATTATTGGGCTTGATAAAATGAAACCGCGTAGACATTTCATTTTCATAATAACTATTCGAGCTCGTGACTCAAATAATGAAAGCCACACTGGTCGATCTTCACGGTAAACTGAGTCCCGGCTGTTCAATGTGGATCATTATTAGATGTTAGGAATAATCAGAAGGCCAAAAGTAACCATACATGGAAACCATAGAATAAGGTATCTCTATACAATAAACTTACTTAGCTTTACATCTTTATCAAGTTTCCTAGCTAGGACCGGCACAATGGTGAAGACTCTCATGCTCTCCTTCAGAACTGCCTCCAAGTACACTAGCTTCGACAAGTCCGTCTTCTCCACGTCTCTATCTCCTCCTAGGACTTCTTGTATCCTGGAATAATAAAATGCGTATGAGATAATGGAGTTCCGGATTAAGACTGATGAATTTGCGTAATCTGAATTTTAAGTCTATTTAGATAAAACAAAGGGCTTTAAATTATAGTCTGAAATCAGGTCAAGGTTAACTTACACCAATAACAATAGTAATTCGAAACAAGTAAAATAAAACTTTTACATAATTATTATACCGGCAACACATTCAATCCTAGAGAATTTGCAGATTTACAAATGTTATATTCATCTCGTATATCATGTATTGTGATGCGCTGAAGTTAGCCTCTACATACTTGACAAGAATGAGCCATCGGTTGTGCCATCGATTTAAACTCACTATGTATTTATTATTGTACTTTTTTATTTATTTCTCTGTTTGTCTTTCTATTAAGTTGCACATGTCACATTTTGTCTCTGCATCACTCTAAGATCGACAGAGTTTTTTGCTAATGACTAAAGTTTTAGTAAATAAATAAACAGATTTTGACTTACTCAGCATACACCTTCTCCTGAGCTTCAGGGTGTGATCCCAACAGTATCATGGTAAACATGAGTACATTCGCTGAAGTGTCATGGCCGCCAACTATCATGGTGTCCACGTGCTCTCTGATCTCTCTGTCGTTGAAAACTCCTTTCTCAACCGACAGCTCAAGCAAGAGATCCATGAAGGCTTTGAATTTTGTTCCTAAGAAGAGTTTATGTTTGTCAAGTTAGCATAGTTTTATTAAATAAATGTGGACGGATGGAGAGGCAGAGGGAGGCTAAAAAAAGATGGATGGATTGAGTGTGAAATGATGAAAAAAAGAAATAAGTAAGTGATAGCATGACAGGTGATAGGACAGAATGAAGAGGGAAAACGTTCGCCGATCCACAGTAACATGGAATATGACGAAGGTAGCATAATATTATTTGACAAATAACCGTCAATAAGAAAAGCAGTGTGGGCTAGCTTTACCTGGTATTATGCTCCTTTCAGCACAAACATTTCCATTAAACTCAGATTTTCTCTTTTGTAGGACCTGCAATCAATTTCACATATTTCAAAACCCATGTTATTTTTTTTTATTGAACGTTTCAACACTTGCACATGTATTCAGCCCACTGGATTAAAAGAGGCCTCTGGTATGTGCAAGAACGACTTAGAAAGATACTCAGTATGACTTATGCCCGGTTTCTGAGGATTTTATCATGCATATTTTTAGCATGTTCGCTGAGGTGGTATTTGATGGTTTTCACGCAATAATGCGCAAGCGCTGCGCCTGCATAATGGCGCATTTACATTAGGTCGGTCACCGAAGGCGGCGGCGGCGGCCGCATTCGGTTTAACTGAAACGCTTACCTAAATTGAATAGTTTACATTGGTCAGTTAACCGAATTCGGCGACTTGATTGATGCGGCGATTGTATATTGAACAGTCCGGCGGGGCACGGCGCACTCGACACCGACAACGGGCTCGACCGAATACGGCCAAACCGAATACGGCCAAACGAATACCTGTTTATATTAGTCGGTGACCGAATACAGCCTGCAGCCGAATATGGTCTAACCGACTAATGTAAATGCGCCATCATGCGCCGGGTACGCGCCAGCCTCAACAGCATCCTGAAAACCATAGCGGACAGGAGGATAGCCCCATACTGTGACATTCAACACGGGCATGCGAACCGTAGTGGTGAGCTGCCCCGTGCCGGCGGCCAAGAAAATCTCGGAGGGCCGAAGGCTCTTGGTGGGCTGGGTCTCCGCGCAGGTGAAACTGCTGGAGCCCAGACCTCTGAGGTGCTTCCGTTGCCAAGTTGGCAACCACGTCGGAGCACTCTTCACCTCGGAGGTGGACCGCAGTGACCACTGCTTCCGCTGTGGTGAACCCGATCACAGGGCCGGCTCGTGCGACGCCGCGCCGCACTGTTTCGCATGTGCGGCAGCTGGCAAGCCGGCAGATCACTGGGCTGGGGGCAAAGCCTGCGGTCCACCCGCCAAGGCCGGGTCGAGGAGAAAACCCTCCTCCATCAACGCCGCCGCCGCCGTCGCTTCCGCCGCAGCCGCCGCCACCGTCGCCGCCGCTGCCACTGCTCGGGAGGGGGCCGAGATGGAGTGCCAGTAATGGCCCCATTCCGCCTCCTCCAGACGAACGTTAGTCGCTGCGCCTCTCAGGAACTGACGCTCCTGAGCAAGGCGCAGTGACTGACGCCTGCGGACAGCGAGCAATGGGTAGCTCGCTGTCCGATCAGGTCAGGCCAGAGTCGACGGCGCGTTTCACTCCAAACGCGCCGGAAAGAGCAGTCAGCAACGGAGACGGGGCCCGCCAGGGCCAGAGCCTGCCAGGGTTGCGGAATGTGTTCGAAAGAGTTACCGCGGCCCTGGGAAAAAAGGCACTAGGAGGACTAAAGGTGGGTTTTAGTCAGTAAAAGTCTGACACTCCCTGCCGCTCCACCCAGAGCGGGAGGGGTCATTTGATGATTTCCCATCCTCAAAAAAAAAAAAAAAATATACTGTGACATTGGATATGAGGCACATGCCAACGGTGGTAGGTGTAATGAAATATAGTAGATAATTGTATTTTTTCAGAAACCAATCAATGTAATCTGTCTGAAATATAAGATTTTTATTTAATTTTATTTATCGGTCGTTTATCTGTGCGATACATTAGTTGGTTAGTAGTAACGGGCAGATAAACGACCGATAAAGTACCTCAGAAACCGGGAATTAATCTTCGTCTATAGGGAAATTTATTGCAGCGCCTTTATAGACATTTATTACATTATCTGTTAATACTTCAAATAAACCCTTTGTTGTAAAGAGTGTATTATTTGACGTACCTATTAACAAATAATTTAAATAATGTCTGCTTAGACGCTACAATACATTTCCTCTAAAATATATAAAGTAACCTCTGTATTCTCACCGTGTTCGACATATTATGCAGTATCTTCAGACAAGCATCCTGCTTCTTCTTGACGTTGCTCCAAGCAAAGGTATAGGGGCTGTGCCACCAGAACTTCATAAACCTCTCCACCATCGTGTTGAGGATCAGCTCCGTGGCTTCCACATACTTGCTGTTCAGGTTTGAGTCTGTGAAGTCTACTCCTAATGCTGTCACTGGAAGAAAATCCATTAAAAGGGATGGCATTCTCTCACCATTCTGATTCTCGCCAATTTAGTTTACGGAGATTCTTTGCAGTCTATCTTTAGGTATACTCACAGCAAATAGTCTCCAAAGCATTGTGTCGTGTGTATGTCCAGTGGTCAAAGAGACCTTTCCCAACCTCTTTGTCGAGGTCTTTCACCAGCTTCCTGGACTGGCTGTTGAAGACGCCCATGAAGGTGTCCAGTAGAATTTGACTGAATGCGGGGTTCAGGATCTTGCGATGATTTTTCCAGGTAGAATCTGTGGAATTTTACATAAAGTACACGGTTCATCTTCAGTTTCAATTTCCAGACTTAGGAACCTGGCTTTTTTGTATCGTTTAGATATTAACTTGTTTTATTTGTTGCTTACGACACCCACGGGAAGTGATGGAATGGTGCTATTCTTTTAAGTCCGTCCATATATATATATTTATCTCAATCTTTTTGATACATTATATTTTTGAGGACATAGGTACTTTTAAGTGTGGTGGATGTTTTCTGGAATTGCACGGGTATTTTGTTGTGACTGGATAAGTAATTATGTTTTTATTACTATGAATGTACAACTCACATTTTCCAGTGACTAAGCCTTCGCCTAGCCATGGTTTAGCGAAGTCGTAAAACCCGTCCTTTTCTAGGCATGTGTTCGCTACCGTGAAACTGTCGTCCGGATCCGTTACAACTGGAAAATAATTAATTTTAAGAGCGTTTACGCCGTACGGCATTTCATACAAACTTTCAAGTCCTTATTTTTCGAAATTAATCAACCGATTTTAATGAAACTTGGTATGCATACGCCATCCAACAAGTTTCAATTTTATTCGTTATCGATACTAATATTGATTAAAAGCTGGAGTTTTATCAGTTATCTGTCAGGAGATCGTTGATAAATGGGCATGGTCTGGTTAATAGTTGATCCAGAGAAGAGAGATCATTTATGATACTCACTGTACACGGTACGTGGTCCAATGCTAGCTGACACCACTCCTCCGATGTCGTAGCTCTGTTTAGTCAGGTCGTAGATAACATCCCATAGTTCTAGAAATAAAGGTATAGTGTTAAACAGCTATCGTACATAAAAGATGAACATTGCTGAACAAACCTGAACTCTTTCTAAGGATACTATAGAGTGAAAAGAAACCATACTGGTGTTGTGTCTGGTGGGCAGTTTGCTTTGCCAAATGTTAAAAATTTAGAACCCAATGTCGTTTTAAGTGTCGAGGTGCTTGAAATTGTAGACTCGGCAGTATTTTTGGGCATAACTTTTGATTCCAAACTGCAATTGGGCCCACATTATATCAAGCTTATCGACAAGGCTCAGTTCTGCCGCATACGCGGTCAGGAAAGTTATTATTTTAGTTTATTTGTTATTTTAGTTATTTCCATAGCGTTATGTCCTACGGTATTCTGTTGTGGGGAAAAGCTGCGGATATACAAAATATATTTGTTTTACAAAAACGTGCTGTGCAAGCAATATATCAGCTAGGGTCAAGAGTTTCATTAAGAGAACTTTTTAAAGATATGGGAATTCTCACGGTAGCATCTCAATTCATTTTTGTAAACATTTTATTTATTAGGCAAAATATGCATTTATTCACTAAAACAAGCGACATCCACAACTTTAACACCAGAAACAAGCACAAGCTACATGCTCCTTCCCACCGACTTCGTAAGGTCCACGACTCATTTGTGGGGCTCGGTATCCGCTTTTACAATAAACTTCTACTTTCTTTTCTTGACCTGCCTTTTAACTTATTTAAAGCTAAAGTCAAATCTAACCTTTGTTTGAAGGCATACTATTCTATTAATAACAAGAATAGTTGGTCGCTGTGTTGAACGCAAGACAAAGTAATTTTTATCATGTTCTTTCTTTGTAAGTTAGCTTATGACAGGTTATATATGAGTTCTGAATATTTTTTTTTAGACTATGTTTGTCAATCCGTCTTTTACTTATTGACTTATTCTACTCGTTACAATGTTTAAAAATTATTAGTTTATCACTTGTGGTTCGAGTCACAGTTCTATCGTTACATTCTACCATTGCCTGCTTTTTTTTTGATGGCGTAATGGAGTGTGCTAGCTAACAAGTAGTAAATAATATTTAATTTTATGATTTCCATAATGGATACATATTTATTTTTGTCCCTGTGTCTTAAAATACTTTGCGTACTATTGTTTAATTGAAGTTCTTAAAACGTAACAGACATATGTGTTGCTGGGGAGTTTGTTGCGCCACTTCTTCTACCCAGCTAAAGCACTAGGAAGTGGTGACGGGTGGGCGTTTTGGGGGACTGTCTTTATGTAAAATTTGTCGTTCAAAAAAAGCTGACTCTCAGCCTAATTTGAATTAATGACTTTTGACGACTTTTTGGCAGAAGCACGATTGCTGTCGTCGGCCTGTCGTATATGTTCAAATCGTACTAAGAACTTTAATAGTGCGATAGCGTATTTTTTGTCTACTTTTGAAGTTCGTTTGTGGCCCTGTAGCCAATCAGCCAATCTGTACCAGATTGACTAAAGGGCTACAGTATCATATTACTAGCCGCGTACTTAACCTATTTCTATGGCAGCCCCAGTCGTTACTGAAATTACCCTTGGAAACAGTCGTTTCAAAAAGATCCTCCTTTAGTAGTAATTTAAATATTTTATATGAGAAATACTAACTGCAGCTATCGCCGATAAGATTTGGTGCATGGCCCACGATAGGCCAACCTCCTGGCAAGTACGGCGGTTCGGTAGTCTTCGCATTCTTCCGCCGCCAGGCCCAGTACGCTGCGCACGCGATGCAGAACAGCGCTACAGCGAACATTATTAATCTTCTCCTTTGTTACTGAAAAAAAAGGTAGCCAAATACAATCAAGATTGATTGAATCTAAACTTCTTTTATCCGCCTAGTTTTCCCCAACTATCATGTGGGCGGCTTCCAATATAACCGCATGCAACTATTATCTTTTACAAGGAACGACTGCCTAACTATTGTCGACGCAAACATTTATTGACATACTTAATTCCAAAAACAGAAATAAAGACATGAAGCTGTCCTGAATCGACATATAACGTGATCCTTTACATTTTCTAGTAATGAAAAACGATTAATAGTAATGATCTAGGCACCTACGAAGAGATTAAGGAAAGGGCCGTTATTGCATCTGGCGTCAACCCTATCCTCCACAATTCGGTAACTGGGTAACCGTGGGTGGGTAACTGGTTCCGTAGATAGGTGGTCATCTATTACATACCAAGACAGCTCCGTGGCTCGGAAAAACCGTTGGTTCCGGCATTCGAAGATATTTGACAGTCGTTACTGATGGTACAGTAACCAGAAAATCCGAAATCAGTCTTGCCAAAGTGTACCGTATTACCCAATATCTAGGTTACGGAGGTCAGAAAGGGCAGTCGCTCCGTGAGATAACTAGTACTCAGTTTTTTTATGCATGGGAAATCATCAAATGACTTCTTCAGCTCTGAGTGGAGCGGAAGGGAGTGTCAGACTCTTACTGACTAAAACCCACCCATGTTCCTCCATTATGCCTTTTGTGTTCCACAGTCGCGGTGACTCTTTCGAACATTCTGCAACCCTGGTACTCAGCAGCATCTAGTTAGACTGAATGCTGACTCCAACATAGTTGGGAAAAGGCAGACTGATTGATTGATTGTAGTTTTGACAGAGTAAAAGGACTTGCTATTGAATGAAGACTAGGGCTCTAGACAAGTGGCGTTCCGTCAGCGGTAGCGTGGCGAAAGCGATAGTCAATACGTCAAAAATATATGGGATTGACAGATGCTATCGAAATGTCACGTGATCAAATTCCTACATTTTGGCATTTCGACAGTCGCATTCGATAATTGAATGGCACATTGTCTAGGGCCTCAGAGTGCCAATAAAATCTACTTTTCTCAGTGTCAATCTGTCAAAAATGTATGAAAAATAAGGCTTTTTTTTCAGATTGCGACTCAAATGCGAATGTGAACGTTGCTTACAAATTTCTAGAATTGGCCCCCAGATGTTGACCGTAACATACTTAATCCTCACTTATACGCGAAAGTTTGTGTGTATGGATGTATGGATGTTTGTTACTCTTCCACGCAAAAACTACTGAATGAATCTTGATGAAATTTGGCACAGAGGTAGATTTAGATACTTTTTATTCCGGGAGTATGTTTCCTTGGGATAATTTTCGAAATTCGCGCGAGCGTGGCCGCGGGTGGAAGCTAGTATAAAATAATTTGAACTAGAGTTATTAGACTATCGATTCGAATATAGCTAAATATCAAGTAACAGCTGAACTTGCATGGAACTAGCTTATCGTCACACTCTAATGCCTGCACAAAATTTTCCGAGCGTCGCGTTGCGGTCGTCGGTTTAATAACTGTGCTACATTAGAAAGACTGCGATGTCCTTGTCCTTGCCTAGTCGAGTACTATAGACGATAAACTTTTCTTCTCGGAACTAGGGGGGGGGGGGGCAATTTTCAGGAACTTTCTAAAAACTACTTTTTTCTCGCGACTACGCGCGTATATGCGCGTAGCATATGCCGCTTTTTCCCGTTCCCGTGGGAATGTTCTGTTCCCAAATAATGAAATGAATAAAAATGAATTTGGCTATCTTACACAAGAATAATTTTCCAAATCCGACAGGTAGTTCCAGAGATTAGCGAGTTCAAACAAACAAACAAACTTAAGATTTATTATTTCATTTTTCTAGTTTCGATATCGACAACCCATAACGCGTTTGCCTCTAAATATATTTTTGTTTGGCATATAATTTTCTCAATCGGCTAGACCTGGCTAGCCTATTGGGACTAACTTTAATAGCTAGGCTTTAATGCTTACTACGAACGCCACAGGCAAGTACTGTCAAGCAGTAGACAATCGTTAAGGCTGAATTGCGAGAGCATTCATACAAAAGATTATGATCTCAATTTATTGAAATCGTTAATTCTTAGACAGTCTTCAAAGACTATTGTGAATTAAACATTCCCACCAGTGTTTGAAGACTGGACTGACTGAAGAGCGGTGAAAAATACCATTCACCAACACAGCCCATCAAACCATGTAACACTATCTTTCAATTCCTCTTTTCATGTATCTTTGCTTCACTAGAACTTCGTTTTAGCGCACAGTGTAGTATTTCAAACACGGTCTATTAATTTCACAACCACTGCACGAACTAACATTGCCTAAATGATCACAAATTCACTTTTCACATATGACAGTCCAAATTAATAATCAGCCTACCTATCAATAACAAACGAAGATATGGTTCTCACAGCTCACCGGCGAACTTGATACGAAAACGACAAATTAATGAAGAATCTAGAACTGCCGATTAATTGTTTTGCCCCACGTTTTCCGTTATTTGCAACACTTAAACTTCCTGATCCTTGAGGCTTACCTCTTGATCCTGAGTTTCACTTCCAATTAAATTATTCCTAATTCACCGACTAGTACCATACGACTGCACAGGCATTGCCTAAGCCCTGCTATATATCCGAAGGGCAACCAATACTGCAGGGTTGTCGAAAGTGAATAAACCAACAATATTTATATAATAAGACACCACGTGGTTCAATTCATGTATTTTTCAAGATATGGTTGTAACGAGGAAAAGTAACAGTAATATACCGCCTTATGGCAAATGCTCCACATTATAAAAGTTTGAGGGACCTCTATCTCTTTAGGGTTCCGTACACAAAGGGTAAAAACGGAACCCTATTACTAAGACTCCACTGTCCGTCCGTCCGTCCGTCTGTCACTAGGCTGTATCTCATGAACTGTGATAGTTAGACAGTTGAAATTTTCACAGATGATGCATTTCTGTGGCCGGTATAACAACAAATAAAAACTAAAAAACAATAAAATATATATTTAAGGGGGCTCCCACATAACAAACGTGATTTTTTTGCTAGTTTTTGCTCGATATTGATAACGGCAACAGGTAGACGCTTGAAATATTCACAGAATATTTTGTTATGTTTTCACTTTAAAATTAAATAATTAAAATAAAATTAATATTTAACGGGGCTCCCATACCACAAACGTTATTTTTTTGCCGTTTTTATAGAAATTGGTACGGAACCCTTCGAGCGCGAGTCCGACTCGCACTTGGCCGGCTTGGCCTTTTTTTTGTGTTACAGTGGTCCTTATGGTTTTAACCGGCTTCAAAAAAGGAGGTTATCAATTCGACCCGTATGAATGTAATACTGTCAGAATTGCAGTTTTTGTATAATAAATAATGTTAGTTTATACCTAGCACCTTCTAAATATGTGTGCTAAATTTCTTAAGTGTTATGTATACTTGTATGTATATATGTCGCAGCCAATTCGCTTAATCCGCCGTTTCATTGGTTGTCCAGCCTTTTCATTTAAATGTGCGGATTTTTCAGCGACCTAAGTGACATCTTTTGTTCAATATCGTTTAATGACTTGCCCATGTCACTTTTGTCGCTGATTAAACGACACAGTTCAATGAAAAGTCTAGCCTTTTAATGAAACGGCGGATTCAACTAGTCGACATATACATAAATGTTTGTCCACGCATATCTCAAAACAATAAGTCGGATTGCAAAAATTCTGTTTTATGTGGACTAGTTGACAGTAGCACTTTTACTACCATGGGATAGATTATAAAACATATATTCGACCAAAAAATATAATATTATAAAAAAACTAAGCATTTAAAGTAAAATAAAAAAAGGATAATGGAAAATTTCAAGATACGGGACTACAAGAAGTTATTGCTGTTTTCAATAGGCAATTAATCTCTATGCAAATATTTCTTTAATATCCAATACATAAATCTGGCCTTCGATCTTTCAAGTCACAAAATTTTCCGCGGTGTGCATTGTCCCACGGCTCGTTTCTCATGTATTGTATTGTCTCATATTCGAATCTCAGTTAAGACCTTTATCGATGTAAAATTATTAAATGGTCTTCCAAGAAAATTTCGAAATTAATTTCACGTGAAAATGAGGTGTAATGAAAACAAAATTGTACAGTTTATTTCTACAGTATTTCTCTAGACGAAGTGATATTCGTCGCGTTGTCAAAATGCCAACTTTTATGGGATGGTCACCACATTCCGCGTGCATTTGTCAATCTCATACATTTTTTCCTTCGCCTTCGCCACGCTATGGTTGGGAAATCATCAAATGATCTTCTGCTCCGGGTGGAGCGGAAGGGAGTGTCAGACTCTTACTTACTAAAACCCATCCGTGTCAACGCAAATGCCCTTTGCAATCCAGGGCCGCGGTGTTGTATGCGATGTATTGCGTTCCGCGCGTGCCTCAAAGAGATGTCAGCAAAGTAGAAAGTGGAGCCCGTTAGGTCCAGAGTCTCCCAGGGTTGCGGAATTTGTTCCATCAGATACTCAACTGAACCAGGTGCTCGGCGCATCCTGGACATCCTCACCGAACACCTTATAAAACTGGCCTATCGTTCCCTTGCGGTGACAGGGCTAACGCCCGCCTTGTTCGTGACCACCCTCCCACCGGAGTCCGGCATTTAGCAGGCTGCTGTGCTTCATCCACTTAGTGTGTATCAGTGCTTCAAAGCATCTTCTGGGCACGCTCGCTCAGATAGATCTCATCCATCGCTTTCCATCAGGCGTGATCAAGGTCAAGAGCTAGCCCATTCCTCATTAAAAAATAGAAAACAATTATTGAGAAACTTCTGATGGAAAACCCAATAACATTTTCAACAATTGCGGCCATCAGATCAACGAGGCAGTACTAATATTATTCAAATAATATATCGTCCGATAGCGAACAACAATCCTTAGTACACAGACATCACTGAACCATAGCGCTTACAACAGCAGTGACCATTACATCTAGAACTCAATAGAACACTTGACACGCCATTTACATTCTAACCACTTTCACCACAGAGTCCGTAATCGCCGCGGCGACACCGACTGGAGACGATAATGCTAACAATATTCGTGCAGGCGCAATGTGCACTGAACTCTAATTTCAGCTGGCGCAGCCATGGAAAAAAAAAGGTATTTGACTAGTTTTATATACATTTCTCAAAAAGTAGAGCATTTGGCTAAATGATGCTGATTCCGGGTGACATTTCAACTAGAAATCAAATAAGAAAAACACAAATTTGTAGTCAAATACTAAACATTGCCATCCAAAGTCACAATCCTGCCAATTTTTGGGGCATCTATACAACTGACAGCGATGCGGACGAATTTTTTGGCGCCCAATAAGTTTTTCCTTTCCCCTTTTTTATCCGGCAGGCCGTCAATTTTTTTGAGCAAACGGTGACTCACTAACACGCTTGGTTTGTATGAAGTGTTTTGAAAATACCGTCTACAGCAGTGGTTGCCAAGAATTTTCGCCAACCCTATCACAGCCTTCAGCGCACTTGCGACACACCTATTTGCTCCAATATTTTTTCAGTTTCCTAAAGGTAAGAGTGTTTCACACTTCCGTTCGTTTAGTAAGTGTGTTTGTTTGTTGTGTTTCAGGGCGTGTAATGTAGCGTGTGGTGATCGTGACTCACGTCCTGGGTTTGTTGGCGGTCCAATATACTTAGTTCCATTGTTTTTAGTATGCTGAATGCTTTCGTTATTTATAACTCATTTCTTTGTTCTGTAATACTATAATTGTAAAATCAAGTTCTTCAAACTTAACAGATATATTCATTGTTGGGAAGATTATTGCGCCGCTTCATCTTCCCAGCTCGAACAATAGGAAGTGGCTATCAGCCATATTTGAATAAGTAATTTATATTTAGATTTTAATTGGAGACCAATTAAAATCTAAATATAAATTACTACATTACATCATCACTTCAACTGAAAAACGACTTGGACAATGTCTCTCCCAAGTGTTGCTGGTTACATTGACCGATCCTGAGCGACTCGCATCTAGCTTTTTTTTTTTTTAAATGAGTGCCTCTCGCAGGTCTAGGAGGTTGTCGCCTGCATATCCGGACTTGCCTGTGGCGGCCTTAAAATAAATATTAAAGCCTTTAGCCAGGGCTTATTAAAAACTTACAAACTAAGCGACTACACGCTAAGGGCACCCCCTGTGGGGCACGGACCACGACTTAGGGCGTTGCTGGGGGAGGACAGCTAGGGACGGGCTGGATCGAACTAGCTCGCATCTAGCAGATTCTTGAGGCTGTAAATAGTTCGGCCCCGCTACGGCCAGAGCCTGCTAGGTTTACTGAAAGTTGTTCGAAAGAGTTACCGCGACCCTGGAACGCAAAGGGCTTTGAAGGAACACGGGTGGGTTTAAGTCATTAAAAGTCTGATAGTCCCTTCCGTTCCGCCCAGAGGGAGAGGAGTCATTTGATGATTCCCCCATCCATACAAAAAGGTCGTCGTGTTCGATTCCTCGGTCGGACTGTGTTATTATTAGGCTTTTTCATACGAAAGTCAGTAGCAACCCCAATTCTATTGACGACGAATCAGGATTCACCTTCAATTAAACTACCCGATAGCTCATCATCATCATCATATCAGCTGAAAGACGTCCACTGGACATGGGCCTCCGCCAAGTGTCGCCACAAAAACCGGTCCTGTGTGTCTCGCATCCATCGGCTACCCGCGACCCTCACCAGATCATCGGTCCATCTTGTGGAAGGCCTTCTAATGCTGAGTCTTCCGGTACGCGGTCACCACTCCAGAACTTTTCGGCCCCATCGACCATCTGTTTTGCGATCCTTCGGGCTATGTCGGTTACGGAACCAAGGTTCTCTTGCGGATATCATCATTCCTGATTCGATCATGCAAGGATACTCTGAGCATTGCCCTCTCCATTGCTCTGACTTTAAGCCTTCTGATGTGGCCCATTGTGAGTGACCACGTTTTGATAGCTCAACTCAGCGATTTCAAAACTGCGAATCCGTATGACGAAATCCCTAATTCGGTACGTACACTGCGCTGTACGAAATATGGGCTCATTTAGTAATAACCCACGTTTACACGAATTGGCAAACAATTGACTGTTTGTGTATGATTGGTACTTACTATTTGGGTGCAAGCTGTAATATCCTTGTATGTCTTCACTAGATTTTAGCTGACGTTCGTGTTGTGTGCGACGCAGTCTACTCGTTATAAGTTTTCAATGTTACAGGATTGATCGTTATTCAAGTCATGGGATGGGAACAATTTTTTTAAGCAATGCTAGTGGATGATCTGTAGAACATTATGTAGTCTTGTTTACCCGTGTATGTAGCTGCTATAATGTTTTTTTATCGCTATGATGTTCTCAGTCACTAATAAAGTCTTTCTTAAACTAGATGTGAAATATTTTCTAGAGAGTACTGTACTTGTTCCGATATTATCATATTGCGACATAAGCTCTCTTGTTGATAGACAAGTAATTCGATGAAGGCTAAATAAATAAACTCATTGCAGCTGTGACTGTAGAATGTTATTTATTATATCACTGCAATCCGCGCCTCTAACCCTCTTATTAATAAACACGGAATAAAGTTATACCAGGAATAACAAAGGAATAACCGTACATTTTCATAGGTTTAAACATGGAATAACTTTATTCTGTATTTATTAGTAAGAGGGTAAGTGTCGAAACTCGTCTACCCTTAGTTACATTCTCGCTAAATATTATTAAAATACTAAAAGGACAATTCCTTTGATTATACCAAAATCAGAAACAGGAAAACTGTTACTTGATGCTATTTAACCAGCGTCTGTGTTCCTTTCCACATATAACCCGTCTGCCTTCAAAGCAAGAGTGAACAGGCATCTTTTGGGCTCGCTCTGTCCATCATAGACCTCATCTATCGCTTTCCATCAGGCGTGATCGAGGTCAAGAGCAAGCCCATTCCTGAATAAAAAAATAATAAAAAATTGCGAAGAAACTGATCCACGCAACTATAAAGGCACATGCAGCTGATTGACTAGTACAGTGTAGTAAATAGCTTGAAACTAGTCGTGATTGTTGTGACCAGTCCAAATCTGGTTGTGATAGTCCTACACTACTAGAAGCTAAAAGTAGTCGAGACTAGTCGAGTACCGTTTAGAATTTGAACTTTAAAATATTTGTGTTTTAGGCATAATAAAACATTCAACAGGTGATGATTTGTGTATTTATAACATAATTAGATAATATGTTTGGACATAGTTTTATAGCATAAAAGCATTGCAATAACAATAAAATACTAAATGAAATCCTATGATTAACTAACTGCAATATTTCAACAATATCATTAAAACAAAGTTTTCAAGAATTAGTCCCCTTTGCCCCACTAGTCGCCCCAAATAGTGGGCAGAGCAGACAGCCCTATTTTTTTGGAGTTTACAGATTTGGAATATGCTCCACAGACATTGCGCGGATGAATCCTGCCCCACAACTAATTTTAAAAAATGCGGCTTGTCTACTTTTCCCCACCAGTGGGACAAAGGAGACAGGACGCATTTTTAGGATAAAAGAATTTAACATCCAATTTTAATCCAATAAATACTAAAACGTTATGCACCGCTTCGTAGTGCAACTTATAATGGTCACCTTATTAACTAAATTACTTGCAAATTATTCTTTGGCATAATTCTTACGATTCGAGTACCAATTCTTTATAAATAGTGATATTTAAGGAAAAGACTACATGCCTTTTGCTGAGGCACGCCATAAAAAATATTGTAAAATAGGCTTCAGTTTTATGGTCCTTAAAACTTTCTAATGATACTAATCTTTTCCACTTAGACGATTTCTGTATTTAGAAATTAGCATTGATCATAATTTGAAGGACAATCCACAAAGTCGAATCTACTGAATCAACGTTTCACCTCATAGGCGATATTTTGAGCACCAAGACTCCTATCATAAAATAAGGATTTCGGGTTTAAATATTTGGTTGAACCCCAATTATATACGCTACACGCATTTTCTCAGGTTTTTTTAGGCAGACTTGCACCAAAAACTTAAACTTACTTACTTACTAAGTTTAAGATAACCCCACAGAGTAAATTATACTGATAAACCTGTCTGGTGCAAGCGGGTCTAAAAGTATCATTTCAAACGAGCTTCCTCTATTTAAAAAAAAAAATTCAATCCTTTTGCGGTTGTTGAATAAAAAGACCAAAATGGTTTGAAAACTACATAGCAACCGGCACAGGAATACTGCTAGGACTCTGATAGTAATGCGGCGTCTCATTCAATGTGGTCGCCCCAATGACGTCACCCGCCGCGACCAGCAGCAGCCTCCTCTTGCGGTGGTGACGCAGCAGTGACGTCACGCTCGCGAAGCTCTGCTCGCCGCGCCGAGGGAAGCCGAGCGCGAGCCGACCGTCTGGCCGACGACGTACTCCGACGTTGTGGACTGCGCCTGAGCACGCCACGCTGAGGGTGTAGGCGTGGTCGGGCTGAAATGTTAAAAAAGGGTTAAGTAAAGAGGCACTGATCTTTAGAGTTCTGTGAAGCGTTTTAAAGATGTGCGGAACAGTCCCATTGAAAAGGGAGGATCCTCCGACCAGACAGATATTGTGTCTGGTGGGCAACTGCCCGGTGGTTGTTATCGAGCCGTTGTATATGTTCAAAACAGGCGGAGATGCCGCTACAGCGTTAATTTACATGGAATGTAGTTGATGGGAATTTTTCAATTAAATTATAACAATATTGACATTCAATATCATTTTGATTTTATAAAGTAAACAAATAATATTATTGAACTCAATGTAACTGTATTGCCATTCTACGTGGCAATGCGGCCAGTGTTCTGGGCACTTTTCCCGTTGACAGTGATGTGGACGAATTTTTTAATGCCCTATGAGTTCTTCCCCTCCCCTTTTTATACTCTGCTTTTATATTTTCTACTAGTTTGTTGTTGTTTTCAGTATCTATGGAACTGTTAAATATGTGTTTACTCAGAAAAATAAACTAAATGGAGCGAGTGACTGTCAATGTAACATTCAAAAGAATTATTTTATGATTAAATAATTCAGGAACTGAATGGGATTTTCATGGCTAAATTGAAATATTCCTTTAATTGATGAGGTCTTTGAAACAGCCGGTATGACAAAAAGCCCGCACAGTGACTGAGCGATTGGCTGCTGCACTGCGTGTCGAGTAAATGGTTCGATTCCCGAAAGGAACAAATATTATGATGTACTACCGATTGATATTGTTCCTGGTCTGACGATTCGTGTTTATCCGAGATAAAAAAAAAAAATCTAAAGATGGTGTAAAATTATTTTTGTCAAAGATAGAAAAAAATATGTGCCCCACCTGACTCGACGGCCTCAATATAAACGTTCCATCCGGCTGCCCCCTCAGCAGGTTCTGTGCCTCTCCTCTGTCAACGTTCATGTAATACGGCTCGTTCTCAACCGGCACGGGCAGTGGCCGGTCCGCCATATTTGTGCAGCCGGACTTGCGACCCTCCGGCCACTTGCGGACGGTTTCATCGCTCAGTGTGCTCACAGCCTTATGGGAGTCTGCTTCTGAGTCCTCGGATGGTAGATCGTCGCTTGTTTCTGGAAAGAGGAGAAATATGAGGGTGGAGAATCAAGAGTGCTGGAATTAGGACGTCCAAATTGGGCCGTTAAGAAAGCCCAACCGTTAACTGATAAATTTTTGCACTGTTTGGACAGGTCCCCTCAAATCTGTGAGGTTCTTTCCTCAAAAGACCACCTCAGACTTTGAACTCTGAGTTTGTTTCGGTGTTTCTTCTCAGGGTAGTTAGCTAGGAAACACCGGCCTCGTCTAGTTTAAATCAACTAAAAATGCCTTGTAAAAGTGGTATTTTATGACCAATTGTCAAAATATCATTATGTATCACAATGGAATGTAGACAAAACTGCCACACATATCACCTGTTGAATCAATTCAGATCAGCATTTTCAAATTATGAAAACAAAAATGAATGTTTTAGTGTTAGCGCTAGAAACTGTTCATAATAATGAGTACAATGACACCTTTTCAGGTTTTGCGTTTTATCTGTTACACTTTTTCATGCTTCGGGAATATCGGACTGACCAATTCCCTTCTGACATAAAATTTCTAATAGCCACTAAGCAATTACGACTAAATGATGATATTGCCGCCACTAGCCACATAAAACTATAGATTAGCGAGCAAGCCCGTTTCAATAATAACCACCCGAAATTTTTTAAGAAACTGGACCGTAATTTTTACTCATTTATGATTAAAAAATTACTGTTCAGGTTCTTGAATGAAAATCGTCATGAAATTATCGTGACATATTGCTAAACTCGCGTCACCTAGTTGTTAGTGTAGAACTTACAGCCAGTGGCATCACATGACTTGCGTTTATTTCCCAATAGGCCGACATACGTTTATCCAGAATCCGCAGGTTAGTGTTTACTGTATCCTCAACATTTAGGTTCAGTTGAAAGTCATTGTCAGGTAACTACTTCTGTCTGGCATTTTGCTGAACTGTACCTATTTGGTGCAGCTGTGAGGCACAATGTTATTGTTTTCAAATTAAGGCCACTTATTTTTGTTCCTACATTTTGTGCATCTGTAGGTGCTTTATAAACTTGTTTTCTTTCTTTCTTATTTTGGATGATGCTTTAGTTATACTTATATGTACTTATGAATAACATGTATTATCCAATAGTGTTTATTTAATTAGTACGTTACCTGCAACCACATCAGTGAAACAGTGCACTATATGATAGAACATATCGATGACTGTAGTCCCGAGCCTCGCTCCCAAGTTGTACATTAACGGTACACTCACTTTCAACCACCAGCACATTTTCACAACACTACCACTTTCAGTCTGTGAGGCTTTCACGCTGGGAAGTTCGTCGATATCATTGTTATCATCTAACAAGGTTTTCGTATAAATTATCGCTTTGATTATTGCCTCCGTGTCAATAATTTGGACATTATAGTTTTACTAAGGACACAACATCCAGCATGCAGTAAATAAAGTTCACAATTTTCGTTTTAACCAGTAGGCTCAATTCTTAGTACAAAGTTTAACTAGTGTTTTCTATGCATTGACGATGACACCCAGAATTTTGATGCTTTTTTTTACGGATGGGAAATCATCACATGACTCCTGCCGCTCTGGTTGGAGCAGGAGGGAGTGTCAGACTTTTACTGACTAAAACCCATCCATGCTCCTCCTAGTGCCCTTTGTTTTCCAGGGCCGCGGTAACTCTTTCGAACAGAATCCGCTACCCTGGAGAATTTTCAAGCTTCAACAGAATACTTAGCAAAGTAAGTCATTCACGACCAACAAACTTCTCGTACAACGTCTGCAACTTAGAAAATTTTGTTAATTTAGAAGTTTTTGCTAATCGATGATATGCAGGTTGCTTTATAGGCAAAGACGTAAGGAACGTAAAATCGGGTATAATAAGTAATTTTCAAGGGCCACTATAAAAGTGGAACTAGAAAACAACTAGACGTTAACCTAATGGACCCAGACGGGGCCCGTTAAGGCCAGAGCCTGCCAGGGTTTCGGACTTTGTTCGAAAGAGTAAACGCGGCCCTGGAAAGCGAAGAGCCCCAGAAGGAACACGGATGGGCTTTAGTCAGTAAAAGTCTGAAACTCCCTCCCACTCCACTTAGAGCGGAAGGGGTCATTTGATGATTTCCCATCCATAAATAAAGCCTAATGAATCGTTACCACGATAAAGACTTCCAGACTTTCATAATTTTTTATAGAATTAGTCTGTGTAACAAAATAATATACAGGCAAAAGTCAGTATCGTGTGGACCTACTATTAGAGGGCCATAAAGGATGACAAAATGTCAGGCAAGGACAGCATTTCTAAAAGAGTGTATGACCTAACGTGTGACATTCAATTAGAACCAATTACAATGATACTACATGAATCAGATGTGAGTCACTGTCTCCGACGTTTAAGAGCCACTTGTCACTATTCAATTAAGAGTATCAAGTTATCTGAGGACGGAAATCTATGGGAAGTCGTTAAAGATAATACAATTGGAAGAAACAGCAATAAAAGCTGTCGTACCTGTGACCATAAGAAGGATGAATGATGGGTTTGTTGTCTTGATGATAAGGTTCTTGAAAGATTGATGGTAAGGCAACCTTATCGGCTAGTACTGTTTTGGCCAAGCCTTATACACAGAACTTATAGAATTAAATCGAAATTGAACATTTCACCATTTAAGGAAGAATTCATCAAAAGGCACGCTATATTCGTCTTAGGAATCGTCTAACATTTGGTGGGCTACCGACATTGCTGACGAAATAAACTAACTAACTGAGTGTACTCCCGAATGCATGCAATGCAAGCTGCATTTATGATAATGATGAATTCAGTTTCTAGAGTAGATACTCTAGAAACTGAATTCATCATTATCATAAATGCAGCTGAAAGACTTCCACTGCTGGAAACAGGCCTCTACCAAGTGTCGCCATAGACTGGTCCTCTGCGTCTTGCATCCAGCGGGTTCCCGTGGCCTTTACCAGGTCAGGTACACCTTCTTGAAGACCTTCCAAAGCTGCGTCTTCTCGTTTACTTGATTATTTTCTGTCATATAAAAGTAACATAACAGGGGCCGAAAAGTTCTGGAGTGACGACCACGTACCGGAAGACGTAGCGTTGGAAGGCCTCCCACAAGATGGACCGATGACCTATGGTGAGGGTTGCTGGTAGCCGATGGATGCGAGACGCACAGGACCGGTTGTTGTGGCGACACTTGGGGAAGGCCTATGTCCAGCAATGGACGTCTGAGATGATGGTGATGATGATATAACAGTTTTTACTCAAACACATTTCACTACATTCAACAAACCTACACTATTGTTCGAAAACTCAAAAACACACAAAAGCCACTGTTGTTAGATAACTACATACACTTTAATTAACTTAATTTCAAAACGTCACCAACTGAAAGCCACACCAACACGTATGGGGGTCGGTGTCACTCCCGCGGCACTAATAAGGAGTAAACAAATAATTGTTCCACGCTACCATTTCTTTTTTATTATTTTTATGAAGACTAGCTTGCATCCCCGGTGGCGCTTGGGAACGCAACATCTGTCTGTTATAATGTGGGATATGGTTCCTGGTGGTTTCTGTCAGCCTAGTCCTTTGCAAGATATACGAGTGAAGCCAACTGCTAGCCATCTTATCATATAAACATGAGTTAAAAAAATATAATATATGTTGCAGAAACTTGTATAACTTTTACAGTAATTCTTACCGTTTTTCTCTCTTAGATAAACTGGTCAGAGATATAGAGTTTTTTTTTCTTGAGCCGTACTTCTTCCTTCTCTAAGAATGTTTTTGAATCAATTGATAAAACTGTTTTAAACAAACAGACACACTTTAATTCGATTGGCTATGTCAGTGACACTATGTGTACAATGCATAAAGAGGTGCACTATTCGTTATCATTTTTATCGACATAAGTTTTATTTTATTGACAAAAATATCAAGAATTTAACTAATGATTCAAATACTCATAAGCAATCATTAGAATAGCACCTTCGATCAAGAACTAGATGTCCGCTTAGCACGTAAAAAACGGTCAGAAATAAGACTATAAATAAAAGTGTGGTCTTATTTCAAACTAGGAACGTCCCACCTCGTAGCCAAGAAGAAATACAAATATATTGTAATCGAAAGAATAGCACAAAGAAAGATTGTTTTTGTAAAAAAACATAGGTACCTAATATCGATTTACAACGTATTTTATATTTAGTAACATAAGAATTCTAAAGAAACCCAAATTTAGTAGGTATAATATAATACCTTAAAAAATAGTAGTTTATGCAACGACCATATAAAAAGGGTTATTAAAACACGAGTGTGGCAAAACAATAGCATCACACGAGTGTTTTAATACCCTATTATATGCCGTTGCATACACTATTTTATCTTCACTCATACAGTTGAAATAAAATAAGTGGAAAAATAGTTAATTCCAATATGGCGGATATTCTCATTGCGTATTCGAATGACTGCGCAGCGCGCTCAAACATAGACAAAGATAAAAGCTGGCTCATTGACTTAAGTCAATGAGCCCGCGCCAAAAATTAAAAAGAAAAAGTGTGCTATAAAAATTAAAAAGTTATTTTATGATGCAGTTGTTTAAAAATCGAAGGAAAATATTGAACTGTAATGGTTTTTTTTTTTTTATTTTATCTATCCACGAAAAAAAAGTATGTATTTATGCATTCGTTTTTGAACTCATATTTGGAACATTACGTTGTGAGTGTAGATAAAATACATTATTTATTATCGATACATCGCCACTGCATCGCATCCCTAAACACATGTCAACCACACGACACATGTTCAGGAAATAAAAGAACAAAAATGTGATGAGAAAGTACAAGTTAACAGTATTGTCATTAACATTAATCGTCTACCTACTAACAGAGATACTGTTACAAATAATGTTCAGACACTGCACTCATTGCCAATGAGCTAGAGTTTCTAATTATCGATACTACAGCAACAAAACATTTTTACAAAAAAATACAACCGACTTCCAAAAAAAAAAAGAACCCGACTTCCAAAAAACACTACAAAGTTCAAAATAACTTTAATTTCGGTAGGTAGTCGGTGTTTTTAGTTGCTTCTTCATTATTTGACACCGACTTCCGAAATTAAAGTTATTTCACACCTAGCAATACTACTCGGAGTCACAGGGATGCAAAATATGCAATTCCGTTTACTAGGATGACATATTTTTTCCAGCTATTTGACCGATTTTGACGAAATTTTAATAGGACCAATCGGAAAGTATATCCTTTCACCTATAAGAAGAATTATAGAAAACAGTTCATAATTGACGGAGTTATGAGGTAACAAACATTTTAAGAAATACAACAGAATTAAAAACCTCCTCCGTTTTTTTGAAGTCGGTTAAAAACGGATGAAAACATCGTGGAGAAATCGGCAATGCAGGCACAGGCATGTTCTAGAACAAAACACGCAAAGATTGGTGGCATCAATCATCACGCACTGGGCATGCATTGTGGATCACAGCCCACAGATATCATCACAGCCCCCTGTGTGCCAGGTGTGGGAACATTACAATAGGGATAAAATATGATTCTATTTATTCCGTCAGTTAGATTATCGAAAAATATTGGACACGTATTTTTTGCTTTTTTTAGCCATCTAGCGCATGGAGATTCAATGTCACCCACGCACGGTGCAAGGCACTTTCGCAATATCGTTTTAAATTAGGGCCTTCATTGCCCCAATTGAGAGTCACGTATGTGACAAATCAGCAGCTGCATCGCTTTACAAGGTCAATTATTATTGATGAAATGAATGGATGAAATTACTACTGCATCAATAAGTGATGTAAGAGGATTTGGTCAACTCGTGCTAATATCAGGTTTTGCTCTGGATTTAGGAGTCCGATCATCCGGGATCTTAAAATATATTGACTGAATGTCTAAATGTGGGCGTTCTAAGTAAAACCCAAAAATACCTCCGTTTTCTCCATTTATCGTTTTTGTCTCCCTTAAATCTCCCATTAAATTAAGTTTTTGTACAAGCATTACCGTAATAACTATTTTTAGTGTGCAATAAAGTATATTCTATTTTCTATCTATGTATTATTTGTGTGTACATTAACAGTAAAATAAATAATCTCTTCACTTCTGCCTAAGCCTTTGGAGGAAACGGCCGTCACGTTATGGTATGCGTAATGTTTATCAACATTACTATTTTGCTTGTTTATAAACAGTTCAGTGGCATGTGTTTGGTTGTCCAAATCCTTTTTAGTATCCGAAACAATCAATGCAATGTTTCTTTGTTTCTTTCTACGTTGTGTACTTAGCTCGAGGGTTAATTTTATCTTCGAGGTTAAGTAACGCTTGTACATCTTTGATAGTCGTTTGTCAGAAGCAAAAAATTTGTCAGCAGTCTTGCCAAGTGGTGTGATATTGCCCAGTTACTGGGTTATGGAGGATAGATAACCAGTCGCTCCACGATTACTGGTACTCAGATGCAACCTGTTTGACTTGAAGCCGACCCCAATATAGTGCGGCAAAAGCAGGCAGATTGATTTTTGTGTACTTACCTCTTCGAATTCCAAATCTATTCTCAAAGATGCTGAGTATGTATCCTAGAAGTGACTCCTCCTTCTCTCTTCTGCAGTTGACGTCACAGTAGTCCTTGTTCAGCTGTACTGGCTCTAGGTACTCCTCCACTGGTAACTTCGTCTGCTGTGAAGAGTATAGTGGTTTAATATCACTGACCATTCATAATAAACAGCCGGTCGATTCTTTAAATATTTAGAAATGAAGGCTTGGGTGATCAACTTCACCCAAGCCTTCGACATGTTTACAGAATCGCAGTGCTGATATTGCAAAGAGTAATTTTTACAGTCTATTTTTAGGAGGTTAAGCTGTAAATACTGATCCGTTTATGAATATTATTTCGTTGAACAAAAACCACACTGTTACTGTCACTGAGAACCAATGGCTAGGATTTTATCCCGAAAACATGCGCCACGGGGAATATAATCATTATTTGCATGATGGTAGTAAAATACTTGTCTAATTAATATTATATAAGTATTTTACTACAATCTACTCGAATCTTATTTTATAGGTGTAAATTAATTACACATCACCGGCTTGAATAGTTAATTATTAAAGTGCTCAAAGTTTACACGTCATTTCCATTTACATCTACCACAGTGCAGTATTTTCTAGGGTTCCGTACCTCAAAAGGTAAAAAAGGAACCCTTATAAGATCACTCTCTTGTCCGTCTGTCCGTCTGTCCTTGTGTCACCACCGATTTTTTATCCCAAATAGACAATGACGAGATGCCGCTAAGTCCGCTTACCCACTAGTGGACATAAAATTTAAATAAATAAATACACATTTTGTTAATGATGTAGTTAGAGAAGTCAATTAGTTCAAACGAAGTTCAAGCTGCAAATACTTAAGCGCCTATTAGAATATAAATACGTTGAACTTACTACATCTTTAACTTCACTGCCATCGACAGATTGTCTGTTAACATGCACCGAGTCATACATGTTAGCGACACTGTCACTGTTCTCATAAATATTCGAAGACTTCTCACTCTCCACAGGTTCAATTTTCTTATCTTCTAACATCTCATGTTTCTTGAAAAAAGGCACTTTGAAGGATTGGAACAATTCTTGTATCTTCACAATACAAGGTTTCACACTAGGTACTCTAGCTTCTACAGGCTTTTCTATTTCTTTTTCCACTTCATTGTAACACAAGTCTTCGTAAAAATGGTCTTCAGGACATCTCTCACTTAACTCCTCAGGAGTTGAAAGTGATTTATATTTTGTTCTCGATTCAGGCTTCTTATAAGTTCTAGCTATGTAGTATCTGCTGTTTCTTTTCATAGCGTAATATCCTCGGTCGTTGGAACTTTCTTGTCTTGAGAATCGTGCTCTTAAATCAAAGAATGGGTAGTCGTATGAGCTTAGTCTGAATAGTTTCTTTTTCTTATGAGTGCCAGCATCCATAGGCAAGTACGATGGTGTTCTTTCGGCCTTTTGTTGGTTTCTGTATAGAAAACTCTTTGCTGGTACAATTCTTCTGATTAGTTCTTCCACTGTGCTCATCGAATGTGCGGTCGTATGAACATTTTCTTCCTTTCTCCTGTGAGTAACAGTTTGGTACTGGCACTCAATATCATTTTGGTCTGTTATCGCACTCTCTGTTTGAATATCGATTGTTGTTGTTTTATCTTTGGCGTCAAGTTTTTCCATTGTTGCGTTATTGTCGTTGTTTTTCAAATATTTGTTTGGATTCAGTTTCATGTCTTCGATGAATGTCATGAATTTCTTAGCGTTTGCTTTCGGTCGCCATAACTTTACGATTCCTTCGGTGACATCCTGGAAATATATTAAACCACGATTTGTATCTACAGATGTATTTATTTAAGTTCTGACAGAGATTTTTTTTTTTTTTATTGGTGATGGGTTTGCTCTTGACTCTAGTCAATGTCAGATATGACAGAGACAAAGTCTACGATGGAGCGAGCTTACCCAGAAGGAGCCTGTTCAAGAATAATAAAAGTGTGTAAGTAAGCAGAATATTCTATAAGAACACGAGTAAGTAGTATGTAGATTTTTATGCAGAATTTATTCAAGTGCGGTAGTGGACGATGTAGCCTACACGTAGACTATACTAATTTAGATTTATATACTAAGTCTAGTCTTCATGGATTTAATTAGCCTACCTAATTTGAAAAGGTTAATTGCCGTCCATTTTATTGTTTACAACATGTGTCATGGCTGGTCAGCACCATCGCATAAATAATATGTGCATTCATATTACCATACTATTCACATCAAAATAAAATAAAACCAAGTTTATATTGATCTCATTTCTCATTCGTTTGTAATTTAAATGCATGTCTTATCATCACCCATTAAAGAACTAGTAATCTTCAAAATAAAATGCACGGTATTGTATACTTTTACATTTTATAAAGCGAGGTCGAAGTTCTGATTAGCACCTACTTACGTAACTCTACTCTCAAATTTGACAAAATTACAATCACAAAAATGCAATAGAAGAAGAAGAAAAATCGAGAAATGCCTACAGACACCGATTCCTACCACATACCTTGGATGTACATGTATTTGAAAAATCTAAGTTATTGGTGTTTTTTGATGTTTAAGTTTGGGAAGGATTTCAATCTCCTTAACACAAACAACATCTTTAGTAAGAAAGGCATTACCATCTACCTTTTATTATTCGTAGCCATCTACCATGTTTAACTGTATTATCAGGATTAAAAATAATAATGCTTACTATCAATTTGAATTTCCCAACTTCATATTATTTGTTTATGTGCAGTATCAGTGATAATTCGCAATTAGTAACACTTTAATAATTATCATCGTTTTCTTTCTCACCAATAATTTCCTTCCGTCTAGGCGCCTTTCCCTAGAAAACTCTACAAACTCTTCCAAGTCCCATCGTTCTAGAAGAGTCACTACTCCTTCTTCATGTAAATCTTCCAGCCTTTTATTCTTCTTCTCATGTTTGTTCATTATCTGCTAACAAGAAATTGCTGTACAGTTCCAAGTTATTATGTATGAAGATATAGGCCATAGGCCCTTCACACTAGGGGGGGGGGGTTATGTCCAGCAGTGGACGTCTTTCGGCTGATATGATGATGATTGCGCTTTTTATGGGTTGTCTATTTTAAATGACGTAAAAATCGATAGCTGTTTTCTTTTCCTAGTCAAAGTTGTTCACCGGATATTTTGCCTCAAATTCATTTCTAAGTACGAGTATGCAAATAAAGTGAATATGCATCAAAGACGTAACCTGCTCATTCAATTTTTTCTTCTATCAAAGTATTTTTTTTTTTTTCATTTAGCCCATATTGTCCCACTGCTGGGCAAAGACCTCCCCAAGTCCTTCCAAGAATTCTTTTCACGCATCACCTCGTACCAGCCTTCATAGTACGCGTCCAGGTCGTCTCGCCACCTCTTTCTGGGCCTGCCTCGGCGGCGCCGTCAAAGTAGTACAACAACAAATAAAAATAAATGCAATAAATACTCACGAAGAAAAACAAAACACTATTTTCATAATCACAACATTATTTTGTTTATATAAACTTCACAACACTGTTTCCTTCTTACTCACACTCGCGAAACATAAATAAATCTATCTCTGTTGTAATTAAACTGGACACAACCGACCTCTCTGCTGAGCCTCTTGCGACAGAGTCATGGCTGACAACGGATTGAACACAATTAGCTTGATTGGTCATCTGCCATGGTCGAGGTGTGATAGTCTCGGGTTATTTCATTCTGGTTTGGTCAATTTTGTTCCCGTTAGTTTTCAATATATTCAATGAAAAACTAATAGAATGCTAGATTTTACAAAATAATGTTAATAATGTTATGTTGTAGCTTGTCAAACTAGAAACAATAAAAAGTTAAGGTTGATATGAGCAAACAGACTGTTATTCTTCTAGCCTTCCTCCAAGTGAACTCATTTTACCATCATGGTCACTGAAGATTTGTTGTTAATTATTGTTTGCTTGTTTGTGATTTGAAGGTTTGTATTCTATGACTGCCTAGTCTTCTCTGTTTTAACTTATACCATAATGAAGTTTCAGACCATATTTATCTGCACATCATCATTCTCTTGCCTTTATTGGGCAACATGTCTTCTTAGTCTACTACTTCTTAGTCACAGACAGGAGTTCGTAATCGATCTTCAGGATAAAACAACGTTTGCCTAGGTTGGTCTGTGGTCGGCGGTGAGGAGTCCTGGGACGCGGTGGTCTCCTTCTGCGAAACTGTCATCGCGCAGAAGGAGACTTGGGGATGTCCGTTGCCCCCCATTCATCCCGACCCGAGGTGGCGGCGCGTGGTGTTCCCGTGCGCCCCTCTGACGTCGCGGGGGGAGTTAAACACCTCACTCCCCCCGCTTACGAGATGTGGCCCGCAGAGGCGGGCCGGCACCAGCCGGGGATTACGGAAGTCGCATATGTTCCCGCGATCCCCGGCGTAGGTGGAAGATGGAACACCGGGGTGGTTTTAGTCAGTAAGAGTCTGACAGACCCCTCGACATGGAGGACATCCATGAGGATTTCACCCCGTAAAAAAAAATAAAAAAAAAAAAAGGTTGGTCTGTGGATGGGTGACCACCTTAACAAATCGAGATTCCTCCGTGCCTCGGAAAGACAAAACGTTAAGTCCCGGCTGTCATTTGTAAATCTTTGACAGTCGTTACGGATTGTCAGAAGCCAAAAAAATCTGACACCAGTCTTGCCAAGAAGTACTGTGTTACCCCGTCAAAAGGTTGTGGAGGTCTGGTTAGCAGCCATTTCACGTAAAATACTGGTATCCAACTAGATCCAGTTTGACTGGGAGCCTACACCAATATAGTTCGGAAAAGGCTTTTTTTTATTTGGGACAAGCCCACCACACCACATTCCCAAGCCACTGCAACTTTTGAAAGCCAGAATCAACATTGGCGATCACCAGAAAAAACGCCGAGTCAATGAAGCTCGACGAGTCCCAGAGAAATGATTCGACTGTCTTGGATCCCGCAACGAAATTAATCAGAAAATAACAGCGGAGGAGTTGGAAAAAAAAAAAGGGAAATGGCTAGGCAAATGAGTCCTAGTCCACACTTCTCTATTTTTTTAGATATTTATCTCGCACACAATCCATCGCATCTTAGGAATTCCTAATGTTGTAGCCATCTACATTTATAAGTCCTCGAATCTTTTCTCACATTTTGATCATTCTTCCCCATCACATAATGTTAGGTATCTGTTGCTCCATCATTATTTTAATTTTCTAATATCCTGCTTCCTAGCACCAAACCTCTTTGTTCTAATATTAGTATACCATTGTCGCTGATGAGTAATGGACTGATAAAGGTAGATTATAGATTAGATATTAAAATACTAAATGAATCGGAACATTTCTGAGGATAACTTTGACTTTGCTCGTGATGTACTGCAGGGATATGAAGCATTTGAACATCAGTAGCAAGGTCTAAGTAAGGGATGGATTGATGGAAACGAATATTTTCAACCTGAGCTACAAAATGTCTTGCCTGTTAAACCTATCGAAAAAACACTTTTGAACCAACAGGTTGGATAATTAAACAGAACCTCAACATGAAAAATCTTAAGTGGTACTGACAAAATTGGAATGTAACCAAGTAGCAGCAAGCAGTGTATGTTGGGTTGCCAGTTTTTAATGAAAAAATTATAACCGTAATCTGGGGATTTTCAAACCAAAAGTGAATAGGTACAACATCGCTATCCACCAGCTGAGATTGTGGTCCAACTCGAGCCTATCAATATCAATAAAACAAACGAAGAGGAGACTAGATTACAGCTAGGCTTGGTTCGATAAGAAAGCTTACCAAATTCATAAAATTGATTCATATGAAAAACCTCTCCAACGCGAGTAGCTTACATCCAGGTCCAAAAGACAGCTGTCTCCTGCTCTCAGTGGCACCTTATACAAACTCTCACACACATAATACTTGATGAGGTTAATAGAATCATTAGACATCACAATCATGTATACCTGGCCATATAACAACATTATTTTACCCACCTTACACCTTAACACAACAGCACACAGTACACAATCGCCTGTTACAAGTGTTTCTATAAGGATGTGAACCTGCTGATGAAATACCACCACTTATACAGCTGCAGAAGACCTTAGTGCGTTGTTGCAAGGTTGATTATGGTGTTTTGTGGATGTGTAAGTAATTTTGTGGTCAAGAATGAGAGTCAATTGACGAGGTGATGTCATTATGTTTGATTGTTTCAGACTGCAACAGTTTTATTTTGGTAGTTTCATAATCATCTTATTACGGTATTTAAGTACCTACTTAAGTACTGTAGAGCCTCCTTAGCTGCAGCCTCTTGCAGACATGCATCATACCTCCTTTGGAAGTGTCCGGTAGGAATGAGATATTATTCAAATTATGAAATATACTTAGAACGTTTTTTGATAGACAGATGTAATTTGAACCTTCGAGCCGTGGTGCTCCAATAACATTCTCTTAAAGTTAAAATACGAGTTTTATTTATAGTATTAAGTACGTAGCCCCCAGGCCATAGCCCTGTGGTCTACAGTAGGTACCTACTTCCAACAAAATCTTAATCGTAAATCCTGCTACCAATATTGTTACCCAATTACTACTTAGAGAGGACGTCGCCGTCGAAGTATTTCCAGCCAGGGTCAACCGATACCAAACGTAAAGTACTGCTGCTGTAATACCTCATTATCATCATCATTTCAGAAGAAAGACATTTATTGCTGGACATGGGCCTCCCCCAAGTGTCGTTACATCGACCGGATCGCATCCAGGGGATTCTCGCGACCTTCACCAGGTCATCGGACCACGTTGTGGGAGGCTTGCCAAAGCAACGTCTTCCCGTACGCGGTCGCCACTCCAGAACCTTTCGAGCCGACCAATGTGCATCTTAACATCTGCGCTAAATAAATTGAACGCACTAGTACCTGTGAATTGGCATGTAGCTGATCATTCTTTATCAGTGTTATTCATGTCATAGACTTCTTATCTGTTAATGCCAATAGATTAGATATCGACCACCTACTTCAACGATAGGATACAAAGAAAACAAAGATATGGCATGAAACATTTATTTTTAATTCTGCTTTTTA
This sequence comes from Melanchra persicariae, assembly GCA_947386135.1. Lineage (NCBI taxonomy): Eukaryota > Metazoa > Arthropoda > Insecta > Lepidoptera > Noctuidae > Melanchra > Melanchra persicariae. The sequence continues at coordinate 882,418 of OX376666.1, read as the reverse complement.
TATAACATTTTTAATATATTTAATCCTCTTGCGTACATTCATATCAGTCTTCAAGATCTATGATTTTGAATAGACATTTAATAGGGTGAAGACCTGAACACATAACATTACATTTTTACAAATACAATTTTCAAGAGAGAACATCATGGTCAATGGAAGTATGAAGGAGAATCGTCAACCACTCTATTGTCCTCAATAACCAACCATTAAAAAACTGCATCTGATGTCACGTTGGCTTATCAACCTGCCTGATTGGCAACATTTTTATAAAATAAGCCCCTGATAAATACAAGTACAAGCTTCACTTGACTATATAGTCTAAAATCACATTTTCACCATTATCAGAATCACAGTTCACGTCACACAGATCAGCTGATCCTGCACAAGACATCGTACATCTTGTGAGCCACTTCTTGTCCAGCAAATCCGATGTAGCAAGAGTTGTGGCTTGGATGGATCTTCCCAGGAGTCACTGACAGCTGATACCTTGCCCTGCCAACGTACAAAGTCTCTCCGGATGAGGTTCTACCACCAGGAATCGCTCCTGGAGGGACGTTACCGTTGGAAGCAGGAACCCAGCGCAGATCATCAGGCTTGGCACACAAAACTTCGATGTTCTGCACTGAAACCTCCTTCCCCTCGTAGACGACTGACGCAGAGTTGTGTCTCACAGACAGCTTGCCAGGCATCAGATCTCCGTTATGCCAAGCACGGATCACCCAGAGAGGACTGCCATCCCAGCCTTCGTGTCCTCCAACAACTGCCCGTCCAGTCAAAGAGCTTGCCATCATAGCAGTCGTGGGCACCCAGTCGAAGTCTCCAGACGTTTCCACTATGCTTACTTCGTTATTGTTATCTGTGACCACTGTTTCTCCGTGGTAGATGTAGTTGGTGATGTACGTGGAGTTTGGCTCTGGCGGTGGTGGTGGTTGCGCGGGAGGTACGGCCACAGGAATCATCATGGTCCCAGGAACGTAGTACGGCTGGGGATACTGGGCAGGCGGGTACCCGAAATCTGGAGGAGGAGGGTACATTGGCTGCTGTGAGGGCTGGTATGGAGGAGGCCAGCCACCAGGCGGCGGGGGTGGTCCATAGTGTCCGTTCCAACTCATTTTTGCACTGAATTTCACACAATACTGAAGCGTGTGATCTAGTGAACGGTTTATATCAGATACTCAGTTTACTCGTATCTTATCTCCCTGATATGTCGATGATTCATGTGTTGTGCGTTACTCACAATAAAATAAAATAAGTTTCGCTAAAATAATGATTTATTGTTCAGTGTTAATGTTACATAATAATAATTTACTATATCTACTTTTACGACTATATAATAATATATTAACCTTATGAAATACATTTTTGTACAAGAAGAAAGTTCATTTAAAAATATAACTATGACGTGATAAATATAAATAATCGACTGATAATTTTACCGATGATAACAAATAAAGAGTCTGCATAACATTTCCGTAGAATATATTTCATTATTGGCTAAAGAGAATGACGTGTGTCAACGTGTTTCTATTTTTCAGTATGCGTCACTAACGAATGTAGGTACCTATTAATTGTTATGCCCGCCACATACAGCAGTAATAACAATGTCAACACGTCGTGGAGTATAACGTCATATTTCAGATATTTTATGAAGTGAATCATCGATGTTTTTCCTGCTATCAAGTTTAGTGCGACATATTTTTGTCAATATAGAAAGTGGAGAGTTTTGGTGAATTAAAGATATTCAACCAGACAAAACCTCTGGCCATTTGAAAATCTAATAATGACATCTTTAAATAAATACAGGAAGAATTTTTTATCACGTTCCAAATTTTAATATTATGATCTTTATTGAAAATAATAAAAATACGTGTTTTTTCTTTGAGTATCACTCAGTACTAAAACATTGAGATATAGCACATAGTTGTCACATAGTTGTCCTGCGTCGCGTAAGGGCGCTAGACGATGACGATGAGAGACGAGGCATTCGACCGCTGGCGCCGGCTACCCCTTCTCTTTGGCAGTGCCGCATCAACCACTCGTTTTATTTAGGCGTTACCAAGTCACCATAATAAATTTATTGAAATTCCGGGTAGAATAATATTTCAATTTGAAAATTTTACATTACCAACCTACTTTTTTTTTAAATGGTATTTTTGATAAAAAAATCTTCCTTTGTAAATATGACGACAGTAATTAGCTTTTTAATTGATTTCCCAAGGTCACTTGTGCTGAAGATAATAATATTGTTAACACATTCAATAGTTTCGCATACACTGTTGGATTTATTAAAAGAGTCTTAAAGGCAGACATTGTTAAAGTAGGTATAGACTCGACCGATTTTTAAAAACATTACTTAACCATGCGTAGCATGCGCTGGCTAGACGAATTCCCGTCACTCTCTTGCAATTGTTTTTTTATTTATGCAACAGTGACAGAAATAAAGGTTGATCCATACATATCAGGGCCGAGACCGAGACGTGTCCGGGCCGTGGTCCAACACAACGTGGTCTGACACACCCGACACGGACGTGAGTGAACGAGTTGATATTAAGGCGCTGTGATCAGCAAAAACTGAAAAATTGCTGGTTTCGTAACGAAATTTTAGCCAAATCTGTTTAGTTTCAAGCTGCAGAAAAAATATAAATATGTTAATTTTAACTATATTTCAAAGAACACTGTTGTTTCCGAAACATGTTTAAAAATAAAATCCTCGATAGAAATTATCGTCAAAGTAACCTCCAAAATTGACCTTAGAAAAAAAATACCGTATTTACTAGCCTACTTATAATGTAAATGTAAAATTTATACCAAATAAGGAATCGAATCTTAACGCAAAACTTTGTTGTTTTAGATTTTTAATAGTTCAACTTAGTTTTGAGTAAATCGATAAAATGCTTCAAATTTGGCAAGAAATTGCAAGCATTGTGTCGTCGCGCTTTTCTTTCTCTTCTATGCAGTCCGAGAGTGACCGAGTTTTTGCTGTTGTCAGCGTCTTAATTGCGCACTGATATTGTTGAGCTTCAGATAGACCACGACTCGGCCACGTTCCGGAAGCGGCTCGGATACGTGTGGAATCTAAGTAACGCTAAACCAAAAGCACTTGCTAAGTAATGTTTTTTAAGAGCTACACAATAAATTAGAAGAAAGCAGTTCAGACATCGATGATCCGGTTTCGTCAGGTGAGGACGACGGCACGGAAGACGCAGCGGTTACCGTCCATGAGCGCCGGCCACACAAACGACTTGATGAGGTCAGAGCGCCGGTCGCGGGCATCGGTCCGCTCCGTTGTGAAGCGGACGTGCTTCTCGGGGTTCATTACCACTGGAAGGAAAAATAATATGGTAAAGTCAAACTGTTATAAATTACTCGTATACGAACATAAACAGGTACTGAAAAGGGCTCCTTGAAATTTAAGTCAACGTTAGGGCCTGTACACACCATGTTTTTTAAAGGCGCCGTTGACGTACGTTTGTAGCGATACAAACGCGATACGCACGCGAGTCAGACGAAGTCTGTAGAACTCTGTAGGATAGAAGCGCGCCGTCGACGCACGTTTCTAAAACGCGCGTTTAAAAAACGTAGTGTGCACAGGCCCTTAATTACATTATTTATGTTCCATAACTCAACAAAATGTACAAAATAGCTGTTTTTATTCGCAATTCAGACTTGGTTCCATCGTAAAAATTGTTCATAATGATTATAAGGAACCCTTTTTTTGGTTTTAAATACTTTCTGGTACACTTTGTATGTACTCGGCTGGTAATGGAGAAGAATGTAAAATTCAAACCCAAAGTATTAATTTTATCTAAACACTTTTGAATTGTCAAGGAGCCAGCAGCACGGTTCTATAAGCATCTGGCGGTGTAAACTCAGGTGAAGTGAATATGGAGTGAAGTGGACTTCATGTTCACTGCTGATTCTAGAGTGATGCGTTTACTAACTACAACAGGGGTTACAGTGAATCGTTTTCAGAACAACTAGATTTTGTTACCGTACATCTAACAACTACTATCGTATACTCATAAAAATATCTATGTACCATACTAGGTATTGTTAAAATTATGATTGTGAAACGATTAATCATTTAGGTACATTAGGAGGAGTGATAGTAACCTAAGAGATGGGTGAGACCCTGCTTGTTGGGACGATGGTGATTTGAGTGGTATCCGACCAAAACTTAAGCCAGCAAATAAGCTTTGAGCACTGTAATGTCATTCGAAGGACCCCAACCAGAAAGAAAAATAATATAGTATTAGAACATATAAGTATCGTTGAGTTCATATAGGAATTATGTCCATAACAAATTTTCTACAATCACTATTTTGTTGCCAGGTACAGACCAAGTGAACGAGCGAAGAACGCTTATGAATGGGAATAAAAAACAAATGGCATTTGCTTATATTAGTCTGAGAACAATGAACTCGCCAATGAACACCACACGCTGGTTCTTCTGCCGTCTCATGAGTCAATGAATTAAACTAACTAACATTGATGGAGGTCCCCGCAACTGCTAGCACCGCATCTGCGAGAATTCTTTACAAATCAAGCAAGCAAGTACAAGAGCGAACAAATGCCAGCAATCGAACGGGAATGAGTATGCAAAGGCGAGCCTACAATGATTCCCACTCCGGCGCATTCACTCGATTGTTCGCACAGTTCAATTTTGTAAACATCTCATCGTGTAAACATACCTACGTGAAATAAACATGAAGTCAGCTGTCAATTCATACAAACAAGTTTGAATGACAGTTCACGCTCACTTCACTAAGGATTACAAGGGAGACGTCGTCAGAATAATATGCCAACTGCACTCGGCATTATAAGCCGCCGTATTTTCAATGGGATCTGCAATCTCTTAGACATCTCACCTGGTGTGAAGTCGGTGTCGATCCTGAGCGGCGGTGAGTGCAGGCTGATGGTCCAGGCGGCTCGACACGCGGCCGCCACTAGCGCGTGCAGCGCCGCGCAAGATGACAGACACGGGTACTCACGGAGCGTGCTCACCACCTGCAAACAGGAATATCAAAATCAAATCATCTGCCTAGCCTTTTTCTACAATATTGAGGTCGGTTTCCAGTCAAACCGGATTGAGCTGAATACCAGTAACTACTTTATAAGCAACTGCCTGCCTGACCTCCACAACCCGGTTACTGAGTAACACGGTACTTCTTGCAAGACTCCTGTCAGATTTTCTGTTTAGACTGTTTCAGTTCCTAGCTTGAAAATTGACAAAAGTTTCATATAAACTTTAATTCCCCTATTTTAAGGGATGGGGGACAAAATTTACAGATTTCTTAATTTTTATGTTGTTTGTGTGCTAATTCAGTGACTTCAGGATGTACCCTAACAGTTTTGATGATCATCAGTCAGCCTGTGCGTGAGTGTCGAAGTCAAGTGGTACCCAAATCGTACTAGACCGTCATTCACCACTGGCTCCAATTGGTGCCAACCATCTCGCCACGATAAAAACCTCTATTATTATCAAACACAAGGTCTTTTGTCCTGATGCAGGGTTCACACAATCGCAGGATGATATTTTCGTTCAATTGAATCATTCAAATTTAAAAAAAATAAGTTGGTAGCATTGAAAAAAAAAGTTAAAATAGACGCTCGTAGTAGTTGATGGTCACTTGTTTGTGCAGTGTGTGATCCTCGTTTTAGTGAGTTTTAGTGTTTGTTTTTGTGGTTATTTCACGGTAAATGTACAATTATTCATTTACAAATAGTTATAACATCGTTTTACATAAATATTGGCACGAATTATATACGTTTTCGGTCAAAAGAAATGTTGTTCGCGCAGCCATTAGTTGTGATGGATTTTGTTTTGTTGGGTGTAATCAACGATAAATGGATAAATTTTGCTATGTAAGTCATCATCATCATCATATCAGCCGAAAGACGTCCACTGCTGGACATAGGCCTCCCCCAAGTGTCGCCACAACAACCGGTCCTGTGCGTCTCGCATCCATCGGTTACCCGCGACGGTCTATCGGTCCACCTTGTGGGAGGCCTTCCAACGCTGCGTCTTCCGGTACGCGGTCGCCACTCCGAAACTCTTCGGCCTCATCGACCATCTGTTCTGCGAGCAATATGCCCTGCCCACTGCCACATCAATTTGGCGATCTTTCGGGCTATGTCGGTAACCTTGGTTCTCTTGCGGATATCATCATTCTTGATTCGATCACGCAAGGAAACTCCGAGCATTGCCCTCTCCATTGCCCTTTGGGTGACTTTAAGCCTTCTGATGAGGCCCATTGTGAGCGACCATGTTTCGAGTCCATAGGTCATCACTGGCAACACGCACTGGTCATAGACTTTCGTCTTGAGACACTGTGGTATGTGAGACGAGAACATACCGCGCAACTTCCCGAACGCCGCCCAGCCGAGTCGGATTCGACGGTTGACCTCTTTCTCGAAGTTAGCCCTACCTAACTGGATCGTTTGTCCCAGGTAGACGTACTCATCGACCACTTCGAGTGCAGAGCCTCCAATCTTGATACGAGTGGGTGCTACTTGGGTATTTACCATGACCTTGGTTTTGTCCATGTTAATTTTAAGACCCACTCTTTCGGAAGCTCTACTGAGGTCATCGAGCATTGTACTGAGGCCCTCCGTGGTCTCTGCCATGACGACTATATCGTCGGCAAATCGAAGATGAGTGATGTACTCGCCATTGACTTAATTCCTAGCCTTCTCCAGTCCAAAACCTTGGTGACGTCCTCCATTGCGGTCGTGAACAGTTTCGGAGAAATTACGTCTCCCTGCCTCACACCCCGCTGCAGGAGGATAGGTTCTGATGTTTGATCCTGAAGTCGGACTGACATGGTGGCGTTTTCATACAAACACTTCAGCACCTCGATGTACCGATAATCAATCTGGCACCGTTGGAGAGACTGCAGCACAGCCCAAGTCTCGACCGAATCGAAGGCTTTCTCGTAGTCTACAAACGCTAAGCAGAGGGCGAGCGCTATGTAAGTAGTTATTACATATTTTCACACAATGTTTTCAAGAAAGTGCATTATATTTAGACCTAGTTTGGCAAAAACATGCCAAAAAACAATACAATAAAATGACACAATATTTTTGTGTTTTGTTTTGTGTGTTTGAGGTTGAATATCATGAAAATTTTATGTTGGTCTCGAAAAATAAACGCTTTTATTAGTTGACTTGTTTATTCATAGTGAAGCATGCAAAATTTTGTGTAAATTGATACAGCTGCTTTATCAGAAATCGACATAACACAAGAGCAAGCACTATTTCAGCTAGTTCTTTGAAAGGCAGCAGAAAAGAGAACAAATGTATGTGACTTTGTGCCTCAAAAAATAAGAAATTTAATGTACGATTATCGAGGAACTTTACGATTCAGTTAAGCAGGCGATTCAGAAAGAATTTCAAGAGAATAGTGACATTACTCCAAACCAGCTTTGGTTTAATCCACAGACATAGATAACGCAAGAGCAACTACTTAGCGTGCCCGTTTCGGTGCCCAGCTTACGATTAAAAATCGTAAGCCACCACTTTCGCGCTCAATTTCAATCGGTGTACGCTAGTCGGGCGTCAGTTAGGTGTCAAGTCAGTTGGTTAGGTCAGTGAGGTGTCTGTGTGAACACGTGGCGGCGTCTTTGAATCGTTTTGATTTTCCGATTACCTAATTGTGCTTGTATTGACGTCATAGTAGGTAGTCAAAAAATGGCTCGCTTGGTTTTCATTATGATCGTGATGCTTAGTTTGCGTTATCTATGTCTATCTACGAGTATATCTGTGGTTTAGTCCATCTATCCTTCACTTTTGTTGATCCATGTTCTTACAAAACGTAATTTCATATATTTCAGAAAAGGCCGTATTTTCACCAAGATAATCAGTGCAATAAAACATTAAGTAGAGTGTTCTGTTAATAATTGATGCTATGTTCTCAGTTCTCATACTTGTCATAACGACTTCATAAGGGTAATAAACGAAGTTTGAACTAATACGATGTTTCACCGACTTATAAAAAGTAGGTAATATTTATTTAATTAATATTTCTTAGTATAACACGTATAGTAACTAAATGATCAAGCAAAAAAACTATAAATGCACACATTGTGAAATAAAGAAAGGCAATTTAATTACATTCTTTACCTTAAAATTTTTGTTTTGTCTGTGTGTATGGGAAATATAGAACGGTAAAACGAGTTAACTTGAGAAAATAGTATAGGTTACCATTATATTAGTCTATGGTATAGGTTACCATTATATTAGTCTATGGTATAGGTTACCATTATATTAGTCTATGGTATAGGTTACCATTATATCACGTTTGTTGTATTGGAGCCCCACTTAAATGTTTATTTTAATCTATTTTTTAGTATTTGTTGTTATAGCAGCAACAGAAATACATAATCCCCGGTGACAAAAATATAGACAGCGGAGTCTTAGTAATAGAGTCCCGTTTCTACCTTTTGGGTTCGGAACCCTAAAAAATGGGGACTATATTTCTTGTCACCAAAATTTATATTTGTCATCAAGTTGCATCACCTAATAAATAGATCTATCGCCACGAAGTATTTTCGTTCTCAGATATATAAAAAGTGTCGCCAGGTATGAATTACCAAATTAATGCCAATATGTATGTAAAATAAGAGATGGATTATCAATAAAATCGTAGTTCATTCCTTGGATAAAACTTTGTTCTCAAAATAATAGGTTTATTCCTTTAACTTCGTACTCAGAAAGGTATATCTGTCACCAAATATTCGAACATAGGGCACAGGGAGCTTAGGGCACCCCGACTCGGACAGGTTAGGTTAGAAGGGGATGGCGGGGTCAAGTGAGCGAGCGTAGCGAGCGAACAGACCCCGCCATCACCTTCGTGGTTATTTTTTTTAATCCACCCAGTAATATGGTTTACTTCCCGTTTTATAATAAATCCCAACCTATTTATTTGATACTTGATAATATATCCCGAGGATTACATGTGATTTATTATGGAATTGCTTTTTACAATTATTTGGCAACTACATTTTGGTGACAGATCCACTATTTTGAGGACAAACCCTATTATTAAAGAAATTCAAAACGAATAAAATTGGCGATAGCTTAAATCATACCCCTAAAAAATTACGTGCTGGGCAATAGCAGCCACTATTGATATCATTGAAGCTATTCCCGCACTTTTTCTATTTTGAGTTTTATTCTAAAAAAAAAAAAATATAACACAAAATTAAGAATTTACACGTAAATGAAAACATAATAATAAAGAATAAATAATTATAATGTAGTTCTCATATATTTCTATAAAACTTTTAAGCAAAAAATGTAGGTATGTGTATGGCACGGCCGGCGAGCTCACCAGAGCTCACTGCTGTCACAAATAAAAACGTATGCACACTCAATGAACACTACTAATACTACTAATTACTCGGGTACCAATTCTACGGGCTCCGTCTACTATGCTGACATCTCTTTGAGGCACGCGTGGAACACAACGCGCCTTCGACCCGGGCCTGACTTTGATCGGACGCGGACGGCGAGCCACCCAACGCTCGCCGGCCAAGACCCGCGCGACCCGTGGCCGGCGGGTCCTAGACCAGCCTACCCTTTAGGTACTTTGCAAGCTTTTTTTAAGGGTTTTTACCATTATTTCGGCTGCATATTATATTGCTTTTTTAGCATAATATAACCCAAACTTAACAATCATACCTGTAAACATGTCTTTTATAGCATTCATTCTTTTTGAGAATAACGATAATATAAACAGGTTGCCTACTAAAATCGATAATGTCTTTAAATACATCATAAAATACCAAAATTGATTTTCTCTACGCTCTTCAAGATTTTCATTGTGTAAAACAAAGTCAAATGTGCACATTATATCACCAGACACTTCACCCCACCAGCCTTTAAACTGATTTTCATTAAGCTTCTTCTTCTTGGTAATTAATAACAATCACCTGGGTACGATCTAAACACGGCTCTCTGTTTCAACAAACAATCATTCCATTAATATGACTCCCCCAGGCGATACAAACGGTCTTCAAAGGAATCGAGCACTTCAGGATCAAATACGTAGTTTCGTCTCGTCTGTGAGACATAAGTCTTAGCCGCATCACACTGTGGATAATTCCAGTTATTGTTAACCAATACGTTATAATTTCTGAAGGTTGGTCGAAGACATTGTTTCTTAAACTTCATTTTCTGCTTTGACTGCTAACCAAATTAGTTTAGTCATAATAGTACATAAAACCACTTTGGTTTTTAGTAAAGAATGTGTTAACACTTGGGCAATGTGAAGATCAACCAGCAACACACATAGAATAATCATGATGTATTGTTCCCTTAGTTTGGCGGCCGTATAACACAACGCAAGTTTGCAGTTTCTTTGGGTTGACTAAATGCAGTAACTAGCGGCCGTTATGCAGCACATGTTGTGAATGGAATGATCCACGCTAACCGCTTTTTATCGGTACTTGAAATCGAATGACGCGAGATCGAATAACACTTGCTCGAAAACGTTTACTCGATAGTACTTAAAATCGATAAATTATGAGCACGACAGTTCACTCCCTCGATGCATCAAAATCTCGAATAACTATTAAGTTCGAATCATCGACAGCGCGAAGGCTCATTGTTCGATGTATCAAAATCTCGAAACATCATTTCTCGACCAACCATCTAATCGATTTACAGAAAAGTTATACCCCCGAACGGGATTCCGTCAATATCATTCTAATAATAACATTCCATTGTTTTACAGTACCCATAGAAAATAGTTCATAACACGTCATCCTTGCCACCGCCACTTATTTGTGGTAGGCTAGTAGGCCAGTCAAATTAGCTTTGAACCTTGCAAAAAATCCTAACTCTGTTTTTTTTTTCTTAAATCGTGCATTTGATTTAATTTTCTGTAACCGCGTTACTCTGAAAAAAAAAAAAACTTGAGAGGTGTCAAGGGACACCCGGATGGAACGAAGTTCCTTTCCAATAACATTTATACACTACACATTCTTATTAATAAAAAGCAACTCGTCTAAAAGTTTCAGTAGCAGTCACTGAAGTGCACCTCAGGTCAAGAGGCAAGATTCATTAGGATTAAAATTCACTATCGGCGACCTCGAAAACCATTAAAATGACATCCATGACGAAAAGTTATCAAAACTCGTGGGCGCCATCTTGGATTTCGATTTTGACCCGGTAATCGTTATTAGCGACCCCGAAAACCATGAAAATGACACCCATGATGAAAAGTTGTCAAATCTCATGGGCGCCATCTTGGATTTCGATTTTGACCCGGTAATCGTTATTAGCGACCCCGAAAACCATGAAAATGACACCCATGATGAAAAGTTGTGAGAACTCGTGGGCGCCATCTTGGATTTCGATTTTGACCCGGTAATCGTTATTAGCGACCCCGAAAACCATGAAAATGACACCCATGATGAAAAGTTGTCAAATCTCATGGGCGCCATCTTGGATTTCGATTTTGACCCAATAATCGTTATTAGCGACCCCGAAAACCATGAAAATGACACCCATGATGAAAAGTTGTTGTTGTTGTTGTTTTATTATTAAAATATCTTGCTTTCTATAAGAGAGAGAGACAGACAGAGAAACATGCGACGCCGCACAGCTTACAGTAGCTTACTATAGCAAAAAGTGTCGTGACAACTTTTCGTAAGAATTTTTTCCGTCTAGCCCCCTTTCACAACGCGCGATAAGGAACTTCGTTCCAAAAACAATACTAACGCGTTTATTTCAATCAAAGCTAAAAAAATTAAGTTTTGTTTTTTTTTTTCAATATGTAGTAAGTAGGTTAAACTAGCTTATTTTGTCAGAATTAAACGTTTTTGCCCCAAGAAATGTTAAAAAATAATACGATTTTTTTTTTGGTTACATTTGTTTTAAGTTTTTTATTTCTTTATTGAGGAATGGGCTTGACCTCGATCATGGAAAGCGATAGATGAGGTCTATGATGGAGAGAGCGTGCCCAAAAGATGCCTGTTCACTCTTGCTTTGAAGGCAGACTTGACGGGTTATATGTGGAACACAGACGCTGCCAGAGAGTTCACTTAGGCAGTGCACATAATAAATGTGGAGGAGAAGCGCTGAGTATGACTGGTTGGGATATCGACCAAGTGCGGATTACGTTTGGTATTCCGGTTTTAAAAGGGTGATGGTGAATCTAGTCGTGGAGTTCCTGCGCACACTCTCCGAAGTACAGTCTGTAGAAGACCGACAGGCAAGCAACCTTTTTATTATTATGTCAGACATGGACTATAAATTAAAACTAAACCCAATTTAATTCAGTTACATTTTTGCCTCAATATCTATCGGAAAACGAAAAACTGATATTAGTAACTTCCGCTAACAGATAATGTTTAATTTTGTTGGTTCGCGAATTAAGATATTTGAAAAAGTAATTGTATGAAAAGAAAGTAGTTAGTTTAGTTTGGAGAACAAAATCAAAAACTAACAGTAGTTTAAAAAATGTAATACTAAATTAAATATTTTAATCCGTGCACGGATTCGAACGCGATCTCTTCTACAAATGCTCCAAACAAACATGCCAATAAATATAATAATTTTCCCATCGAGTTATTATTGAAATAAAATGTTTTATCTAAAAAAAAAACAAGCGGAGCTCTATAATCTACAGGATAACGGCCAAACATCAGAGATCATTATTTATTTTTTTAATCAAAAAAAGGGTTAGGACCTTTTTTTAAATGGAAGTGAAAATTGACTCCTATTTATTGTTAGAAAGTAGACTCAGAACAGATTTCACCAATGAAACTGAACGCGATCAGTACATCTAAACTGCGTTCAAGAGCTGTCAGCGTCAATATTCCATAGAAAAATAGTGACACTGACAGCTCATAAACGTGGTTTATACGCTGATCACGATCAGTTTGGTTTGGTGAAAATGGCCCTAAGAAACGCACATTAACGATATTTAGGTATCCATAATTTTTAACCATTGGTTAACTACGGATCAAAAAACGTGCCCTTAGACATTAAAGACAGCCAAATATAATGCCTTTTATTTCTTACAAAGCGAGGTTGAGATATCTTTCTAAGCACCTAAAAGGAGGCTCGCCTATTACCATTTTTTAACGGGTCACCTATGCTGCCCTCATAAGCCAAAAAGCGGTATCTCAAAAAAATACAAATTTCTGATTTTTGTTGCATCAGATAGCTTAACAAATTCCCTACAGGTTAAATGAAGTTACATGGCGCTATCTCAACCAGAAACCACCTAAAACCTACTAAGAAAATATTGCATATCTCAAATTTATACGATATTACTAAGGAGCTGAGAGGTATATCATTATTTTTAGACACAATGGCCGTATATTTACTTACTTAATATAATTATATTGGTTGATAACTGTTCAGCGCAAAATAAAAACTGGACATTCTTTTCTAATTTATATAGTTAACTCGGGTGAAATCAATGCTGACTAAATTGTTATTAAGTTTTTTTGAAGCCGGCCACACTTTTTTGTCTGCCGACTGATTTCATCACAGAGTTGAATTGTCTATGAAGCGGATGAAGACTAAGATTTATGACTTTGAAGATTTTTATACCGCTGTGACTAGTGCTAAGAAAAATGTGATTCCAAAAAAAATGGACCACAATGACTTTTATGAATGGCAAGATTACACAACGCAATACAAACTGTCTCGCCTTAATCCACGTCCTTATATCTGCGATATAGTGCAAGTGGAAGCTACGAGAGGTAGTTTCGATTTTAATTACAAGACATCCTTTGATAGTGAGTATATATAACTGCATTATCATTATCATTTATCGAACAATATTTTGAAATCCCTTCAAAATATAATACCAGGCGATAGACTGTCCTTCTGGAGGGAGCTCCCTACTTCTGAGTGATTTATGACATAGATGCCCATTTTCAAAATTTAAAATTTTCTTATTATGTTAATCTTAAGTTTATTAAAATTATTTCCAAATGCACTTTTTTCGTGTTTTATTTTCTTTTACATGAATTTTCAGCAAAAATTTATAGAAAAATATTTGTATGAAAATTCCTATGAACACACTATAACTAAAAGCACTCATATTAATAAACATATTATTCGAAGCCCAATAGCGGTATCTCAAAAATGAGGTAAAAAAACATATTTTTCCTTTTTTAAAAAAGATCAATAAGAAATATGGGTATGAGTATCTAATATTATGAATGAATAATTTTAAAACTACTTTACTAAGTTGACGCAAAATCAAAAAAACTAAAACATGAATTTTCTCGAGTCTCACTTTTTTGAGATGACGCTTTTTGGCTTATGAGGGCAGTATGTTTTTAGTGACAAGTGAATTATTATGAAAAAGCCAAGAATGCTTTGCCCGACTCTTATCTGAATCAGGGGGCCTACCACAACCTCTTAAAACAATATTACTTTAATATTACTTTGCGTTCCGCTCTGTTGGATTTTCAACGCTCGGATCAGCGCCGAGAGTTGAAAATGCAACAACAGAAATTACAAAGTAATATTAAAATAATATTGTTTTAAGAGGTTGTGGTAGGCCTCCTGGACCCCGTGGTAAAAGCCGAGATGACAGTGAGAAGCTCTCAAGTAGTTACAGAATAGATTGAATTCATGAGAGAGAAGAGCTTAGATTCAAGATATTAAATGATGATCAGGACCCTGGGCTCACTGCCCGCGCTGGCAGATACCGTCACTTCCAGCAGCGACTTGATCTCATTCAGTAGTATTGTGCTCTCACCTGGTTGATAACAGTACGCTCAGCCTCTCCCAGTGGGAAGCTGTGTGCGGTGGTGTGCAGCACCCTGGTGGCGGCCGCCAGGAGCCGCGTGATGCTGGGCTCACTGCCCGTGCTGTCAGACTCCGCCACTCCCAGCAGCGACTTGATCTCGTTCAGGCGGCGGTCGCGGAGGCTGATGACTGCGCGGAACGATAGCTGGAACAAAATAATGGTAGGTGTAGAATAGTAGACCTTTTTTCTGTAGGTACAGAACATAAGGACTGGAGGACATCAGTGCAATGAATCATGAAAATGAAAAACAAAGTAAGAAAAAAAAACGGGTGTCTTGTTTCTTGGGCACACGTCATGATTTTATGACCGGATTTCGATATCCGGCGTAGCGTATCCGTGTTTTATTGATAATAATGTAGAAGTGGTATGATTCACTTGATGTCAAATTATCTATTTTGTTATCAGCATCTGTAATTATTATAGCTATTGTTTTTGATTCACGTTTCATCACGGATACGAAGATGAGTGGTTTTGTATTAATCATTCGTGTGCGATGCACGCTCGAAAACGGACGCGTTTGCGCTACACAGCACGAATATTTTATTCGCGTTTTTGCGCAGCGGTAGCCGCTGCGCGATTTTGTTCGCAATGGCTACAAAGCAGCTCATTGCCAACGAGCTTTTGGCATTCGTCAAGCATACCATTAACTACATGGACGAGGTCAGCATCTTGCAGATCTGCAAGTCCTCTTTCAAAGACGAAGAGGTATGCAGTGCCAAGTTGCTGTTATTTCAATTACTCGATCAAGTCGAACAGATGTCATCTCGCCGGAGGGATGATGGCGAGAAGAGTCTGCGGGACATCATCGACCTGCTGAAGAGGACCGATCCGGATGACGTGCCAGATTTTGTAGCGAAGGAGCTGCACAAGCTGCACTTTCGACCACGTCGACGTTACCAGGCTGTTGAAGGACATCACGTCTCTGAAGGTGAGCCTGGCTGAGATGAAGTCCAAGTTGGAGTCATCGGATGTCATCATTGGTGAATTGCGAGCCGAAGTAGCGTTGTTGCGCAGCGCTATTCCGACAAGTGGGTCACCGGAAGGCTCCAATGTAAACATACGTCGCGGGGCACAAAATGCTTCAGTCAGCGAGTGAATCTACGTCATCGGCTGTCAAGAATGCAAGCGTTGCATCGTGTTCCGCTGATCGCATTGTACCTACCGGGGACGCGACGCTTGTAATAGGTACATCGACCCCCAAACATGCCTATTCTGCAATTGTCGCCAAGACGAAACCTGCTGTGCTGTGTCGCAAACAAAACGACAAGCAGAAAAACCAAAGGGGGAAAAGCAGAGTCGCTCAGCAGCGAGCGCGACTAAAGGCGCTGTGACGGACCACAAACAGCAGGGTCCACCAAAGAACTCATGCGATGAGGACGGCCTCGTCAAGATGGAGAGAAAGAAGAGGAAGCCTACTTATCGCAACCAGTGTGGGACAGCGCCGGCAGGATCTAACATGCTGCAACGTCCTGCAGTGCCGACGACGCAGCTGTACGTCTCTCGTTTGCACCACTCTACGAAGACTGAGGACATCGTAGAGTACATACGGCCGAAGACCAACTGGACCTTGAGGGTGGAGAAGTTGGAGGCGCGCCATAACACGAATTTCAAGTCGTTCGTGGTGCGCGTTCCGACTCATCATTTGGTGACCTTCCTCAAGGAAGAGTTTTGGCCGAAAGGTGTGCTGTATCGGCGTGTCCGCGGCCGGCTAGCGACACCTCGCAGCGTAACAAGACGCCGTCACTTCATGTGCAGTAGTTTTTAAGTTTTTTTTTTGGATTTAAAATATGTATTAGTTATTGTTTTTATACCCATATACGTATTGTTTTCTTATGGGCCTTAGTTGCCTGAAATAAAGTAAAAATTGAAAGGCAGTGCTAGCTAAACGATATTTATCTTATAATAGATAAAGAGTTAATAGGTACTCACAACAACGACAGAGAAGACGATCTTATACTTGAGGTGGGGCGTGTGCCTCAACTGGTCAAGCGCTGCCAGCGCGGGTATGGCCTCGTCTGCGGCCCGAGACCATACCGCTGCGTACTGGGACACCAGCTTACTTCTGAAAATGGCAGAAAGAAGGGTCAAAATATTGTGAAAGTAGTATACAACGTGTTACAGAATAAACGCAATACCTCATTCAATATCCGAAATCGCGAAAAAAAAACAGCTGTTTAGTACATTTTGTTGAGTTATGCGCACGGAAATGTATGGAGCAGTCGATTTCAGATTGTATCGTATTAATTTTTTATTTATGTGAAATAAGAAAAAATATGTGACCAATATTTTTGGTTGTCTGACCAATTTGTTTTTATCTACCTACCTTATTCAAAAATTTAGTTTAAGAAAAAGTCTACTTGGACCAAATTCTACAACAGTTCACCGAGAAATATTATTAAACAACAAGATAGCTAACAATTTAACTGATGATATCTGTTGAGATCGGTCGACTGAAATTAAATCATTTACGTGAACTTGACAGTTTATAACCAAGTTTTTGCCTTTCAATGCAATGCATTGCAAATGCAATCGCGGGTAGAACTTTGATGAGGCTGGCACAGGAACGTGGGCATAAGAAAAGAAGCCTCGCTTTTCTTGCTATGCTCAGCAGTGGGCGAAGCCGGCCTGCGGATGATAATAATGATGAATGCGAAAGTGGAGTTTTACCTGTCCGGATGCTGCTGTGAATCATCGCTGTCTGAGTGGTAGCCATCACTGGCGGAATCTGTAGACCGAGGAGTGGCAGCATCACTGTTGCTGCTCCGTTCTTCCTCCGACATCTGGCCCAGAACTGCGGCACATCCGCGGGAGTACGTCATCAGGACCCCTGCTACCGGCCTGCAAAAGATATTGTTTTTACCCGACGGCGCCAGAAGGAGGGTTATGTTTTTATAACCTTTGTTTATAATATGGTGGCTTTGCAGCTGCGAGCATAATGGTTTATCGCTTGTTCGATGATTATTGATTACGTTAATTGAATGGTATGCGTTCATATAGTAGCTATTGTTTAGGAAGTTATGAGCTTGAGGATCAGACGTACATAACATACAGGGTCCCGAGTCTATTATAGTCTAGAATGCTAACAATCGTGTGTAAAATATATATATATGAGACCGCAATTCATCTTTTTTTACATTTAATTTTTTTTTTGTAATAAAGATGACAAACATTGATGAGAAGCAATGTTTGTCATCTTTATATTTGTCATGTGCGTTTAGTTTGTGTGGAAAAAAATATATTTTTCTGTTTTTCTTCGGTCTCCTTTCTTTCAGAGCTCAACATGGGCTCTAGACAATATGAAACTATCAGCGTTTCATCACATCAGCCGAAAGATGTCCACTGCTGGACATAGGCCTCCCAAGTGTCGCCACAATAACCGGTCCTGTGCGTCTGAGAGGTTTTTTTTTTTTTTTTTTTTTTTTATTATTGATAGGCACGCGCTTGACCACTATCTCACCTGATGGTAAGCGACGATGTGGTCGAAGATGGAGCACGCTTGCCTAGAAGTAACCTATTCACTCTTGACTTAAAGACTCCCAGGTTGTAGCTATCAGGAAACACAGATTCCGGCAGGGAATTCCACTCCTTAGCGGTACGCACAATGAATGTAGTCCCAAAACGCTTTGTGCGTGTGGGTGGGATGTCCACCATGTACCGGTGGCGCATCGCCGTACGTCTTGTGGTCTGATGATGGAACGGGCTAGGCGGAATCAAACTATGCAATTCCGTTGCACACTCTCCAAAATGCAACCGATAGAAAACCGACAGGCTAGCAACTCGGCGTCGATGCTCGAGACTTTGGAGCTTCGACTCGACGAGCCTATCATTGCCGACGATCCTCTTGGCTCGTTTCTCTATTGACTCAAGGGCATCAAGCTGGTATTTGGCAGATCCGTCCCAAAGATGCGAGCAGTACTCCATACACGTACGTACGTTACTATGGTAAGCGCCAGATAAATGTGCAACAACGGTCATTGACCCACATACATTTATTGCTAATTGTATTGGTAAGTTATTGTGTGTTGTTTTTATTAAGTAGTTGTTATATTTGTACGCCAATACTTACGGCTAAACATGATTGGACTCAAACGATGTAAGATCTTGCATACTCTTGTATGTATACAATGTTTACAAAATAAAGAAATCTTATCTTATCTTAAAGACATACAGCTGTCCTGAATAGACTTCTGTCGTGATCCTTTACGTTCTTAAGTACTGAAAAACGGTTCATTTTATTGATTGGGTATCTATAGTAGTCAAAAAATAAAAGTTCTTAAGAAATTAAAAACTTGAAATAAATCTCTTTGTTTTATCCTGCTTTGACAGCAGGATAAAACAAAGAGATTTATTTCAAGTCTCTTTCATACTTACTAGTAAATTAGTGTTGTATCCTGCTGCCAAAACGGGCTTTTTATTTTTTTACCACTTTTCGAAGGGATATTAGGGAAAGGTCAATGAACTATTTTTTTATGAATCGGCTTGCTCTTGACCTCGATCACGCCTGATGGAAAGCGATAGATGAGGCCTATGATGAAGCGAGCGTGCCCAGAAGATGCGAGCAAGTTCACCTCGTACCAACCTCTTTACGATCTCCCATTGTCTTCAACCACACCCATAACTTACAGTTATTATGACACACTCCAACATTTCTCAGGAAGGCTTTTCACCAAAACTTCACATACTTAACTCGAGTATAACCCTAGCATTAACCAATACTAAGATCCGTAGAGGTATATAACTCTGGTTCCCACGGCTGCTGATCATAAACTGGATGTGAACAATGGTTAGTTCCAAGAGTAAAAACTTACACAACGGAGAAATGTATGGGAAACTATTGTTGGAGAGCTAGTTTCATAAGAGGTGAGGAATCTTAATTTGATTTTGTGGTTCCGTTGGTAGTAACGGAGTTTTATTATTTAGCTGGTCTGCTTTTGTTAAAGTTATTGGTTGAACATGGGTTCTGGTTTCCACAAATAGTCAGAGTATTTTTTTATGTTTGGGGACATTACCAATCAGTTCTACTAGGTTCGCCAGGGTTGCGGATTTTGTTCAAAAGAATTACTGCCGCCCGCGCCCCTGGAAAGCAAAGGGCACTAGGAGGAGCACGGATAGGTTTTAGTCAGTAAGAGTCTGACACTCGCTCCTTCTCCACCCAGAGCGGAAGGGGGGAAAAAAAGGTACGCCAAATCAAAGCCAAACCTTTGATATATCCATAAAATTCGACCATCGTCGATCTGTTTCATTAACCATCGCAGGCATCTTCTGGACACGCTCGCTTCATCATGGACCTCATCCATTTCTTTCCAAAAGGCGTGATCGAGGTCAAGAGCTAGCCCATCCCTCAATAAAAAAATAAAATAGGTAACTATACTTTTTTTTTGTTTTCTACATTTTTTGTGAGATATTTTTTTTTTCTTTTTCACAATATAGCGTCTGTTTGCGCCATATTGTATTTTAATTACTGTCATGTCTTTAGTAACACTCACAAGATTAAGACGAATCAATTGACGTAAGAATGATCAAAATTGGCCCACGCGTTTGATCTGTATAGTGCCACAAAGGAACAAACACACATACATACATAGGCTGATGAACACATTACCCTCCCTTGCGTTATATAATAATTTGTTCCGTATCTGACCGTGTTACAGATACAAAGTTTAATTCTGAGTTCTTGATGTTAATGGTTCTTTGCTTTCATAAAGTTACCCTGAGTAGTCATAAAGATTACACGTCGAGGCAAACTGGAACTATCAAAAACTGTTACACTTACACACAAAACGTTTTAAAAATGCTTCATTGTGCGTACAGATAAGGAGTAGAATTCCCTGCCGGAATCTTTAAGTCAAGATTAAATAGGTTACTTCTGTGTAAGCGTGCTCCATGGTCGACCAAATCATTGCTTACCATCAGGTGACATTGTGTTCAAACGCGACACTATCGATAATAAAAACATAGACTTTAGGAGCTCGTGGCTAAATAATAAAAGCCGCACGGATCGATCTTCAAGGTTAAGCAACGCTTGACGACGAGGTCGGTCAGTGGATGGGTGACCATCTTAACTTATTGAGATTCCTCCATGCCTCGGAAAGCACGTTAAACTGTTGGTCCCGGCTGTCATTTGTAGACAGTCAGGGTTTTAGTCTATCAGATTTTTAAAATCTGACACGTCTTGCCAAGAAGTACTGTGTTACCCAGTTAATGGGGTGTGGAGGTCTTGTAGGCAGCTGCTCCACGTAAAATACTGGTATTCAGCTGAATCCGGTTTGACTGAGAGCCGACCCCAATATAATTGGGAATAGGCTAGGCAGATGATGAAATAGACTTTAGATATATTTTAATAAATCTGACAAAATAATAGCAACCAAGCAGTTGCAACACTTTTTGCTCAGTTAAAATGAACGGGGTCTAACAACCAAAGAGTACCTGTCTGAGCACCGTAAATAATTAACAGTTAGCTTGTTACCCAGTTAATTTCTTACTAATTGACAGTTCCCTCGATCGTTAAAAACGTCACTTACAACATTTTACGATTGACTTACTCCATGTCTTTGCTCAACAGCGGCCCTACCATGACGTGTTAAAGCGTGAGTCGTTCGAGCGAGAAGAAGGGATGGAGCTGTACACCCTATATAGCTCCATCCCTCTTTCTCGCTCGAACGACTCACGCTTTAACACGTCATGGTAGGGCCCCAGGAGACAGTTACTTCAGCCATAACATGTCTGCTCGTCTCAAAGACCCTTCAGTTACGAAACAACACAGTAACGATAACTTAAACAAAAGGTTTCAAACTAAATTGACGTTTGTGTGGACTTATCTAACTTCACCAATGGTTGTATGATTTCTCAACCAGTTTGGAAAGTGGAAACTGACTTTCCATGTTTCTATACGTAGGTACAATACGACGTATGAGGTACTATAAATTCATCTTTTACTTTTCTTAACTCACTGTATGTCTTATTGAAAATTCGACTCAGTCGTGTCGAGAGTAAGGCTCGGTTTCAAATGGGATAGTTATTGATAGTTCGATGGTTTTTATGGTGGAAAGTTTTAGAGGCAATTGACAATACATTTAGTGAGATTTATTTTCAATGCATTTGTAAGTGATTCTGCTGTCTTGTCGGCACGAGCTGTGCGAGAAAAATCTATACTATAATTATATCCATATACTATACTATACTATACTAGACTATATAATATATACCTACTTAATATAATAAAGCTACAGAGTTTGTTTGTTTGTTTAAATGCGCTAATCTCTGGAACTACCGGAGTCAGACTTGGAAAATTCTTTTCGTATATGATAGCCACATTCGTGAGGAAGGCTTTTGACTATACAGGAACGGGAAAAACGTGATATACGCGTACGAAGACAAAAAGCATAATATTTAAACTGAAAGTTGGTATACAGCCTGGTTGCTGACACAGACTGATAAGACGCTGGCTTCAAGCTGAAGCTCTCACTTAAGAGCAAACCTGTGAAGTATTATGTAGGTACGTAGCACGTCTACCGTGTTTTTTTTCATGTATTCCATTATTTATGCTTCGACTTTCGATATCTGTGCAAAGCTATGGGTACTAGACATTTTTAAACAGAAAAAAATTGGTAGCTCTAAAAAAATTGGTGGTCAAAGCCAGATAAATTTTCAATAACGGTCTTTGACCCACCTACATTTATTGACATATTTAATTTTGAAAACAGAAATAAAGACATACAGCTGTCCTGAATCGACATCTATCGTAATCCTTTATATTTCCTAGAAATGAAAACGATTCATAATATTCATAGTCCAGAGGTCCTAGACAATGTGCCATTCAATTAGCGAATGCGACTGTCGAAATGCCAAAATGTAGGAATTTGGTCACGTGACATTTCGATAGCATCTGTCAATCCCATACATTTTTGACGTATTGACAATCGCCTTCGCCACGCTACCGCTGACAGAATGTCACTTGTCTAGAGCCCCAGGTCCTTATGAAGAAATATGAAGGAACGGGTTATGAAATGACCGTTACTGAAAAATTATCTGGCATCGAACATAGTCAGAAGTCCCAAAAACTGGCCAACAATCTTCCCAAGATATCCTTGTACCCAATTTACTGGCATGTAGAGGTCAGATACATTGGACAGATACCATTGCAAAAGTTTAGTTAGGGAACGACAAGGGAAATCAAACCATACAAGACAAACCTCTAGGGTTACATCAAAAACTGATTCAAACATCAAACATTCTCTGTCTCTCTCTGCTAACCTGATCCCATTACTTACAGTTAGTTCTCCTCGTCATTTTTGGCCAGACATGTCAGTTCTGGGTAGCGCAGCATCTTTTTTTATGGATGGGAAATCATCAAATGACTTCTTCCGCTCTAGGTGGAGCGCAAGAGTGTCAGACTCTTACTGACTAAAACCCATCCGTGTTCCTCCGTATGCTCTTTACGTTCCAGGGCCCCGGTGACTCTTTCGAACAAATCCCGCAACCCTGGCAGGAGCTTAACATCTAACATTGGATCAAAGATTTGCAAAGAAGAATATTCATTCTTGATTTTCCGAGTTCTTAGGTAAAAATCATCAAAAATAAATACAATCAAATTGAGAAACTCCTCCCTCTTTTGAAGTCGGTAAAAATAGCTCCGTTCAGTGACGGGGCTAGATAAATTGCCAGCATAGGGACACACTCACCCCTCGTCATAGTCACAGTGAGCTACGGGCAATTTCCTCCTCCTCCTCAGTGTTGTCCCGCCCTTGGTGCCAGATTCCGCCGAGCTGGGGTAAATATAATAACTTCAGATGTAAATATTGAACAGGACTGCATTCTCCGTAAGGAGAAGACATGGTGAAAGAGAGACAGAATGGTGTTAGAAGTAGGAAGTGAGTGCTTGGTGCACTGATCAATCATTAATAGTGAAATGGATGAAACATAAACAGGTTGCTTGAGCTGGGATTCGAACCCAGAATTTCACACTCGGCAGACTTAACCCCATAGATCAGCTTGACAAACAGTCTCGCTTGATGGATGAAGGAACAAAATGAGATATTTATCAAGGCTACCACATACTCAAAAACACACACTTAAATTTTATCTGATAATCGAACCCACGACCTTAAACCCAAAGCAGCGCATGCTATCACCAAACCAATGGGCCCTAACACGAACGTATTCATTACGAAACCCTAATTTATTTAACCTGACTCATCTTAGAAATTAAACATACATAAATTATTCAGAAATAACTGGTTATAATTCATAACTTTAACAGAATGCATCAATGATTTGCGTTTTTGAGAAAGATTTCACTAAACGCACAAAATAATTAACATAAAATATTGTGACGTAATGTGTCACACGGTACGCGAAAGCGCGCTTTCTCTCTTATGTCATTGTTAAATAATATTTTAGGGTTCAGTTGGTTAATGACAAACCCCTGCAAACAATTTATCTATCTGATGGCCTCACACCGAAATTACTGAAGGTAATAGGTACTATCAAAAAGAAAACGTTTAAAACTATTTGTCGGTTATGAAATATACTGAAAATATTTTTTAACTTGCAAGTAGTATTATTATGTATATGTTACGGCTATTAGCCGAAGTGCGGCTACACCTAGTTTTAGCCGGGTCATTGGGCACATTGGGCCCGACTCGGACAGGTTAGGTTAGAAGGCGGCGGCGGCGGAGGCGAAGCGAGCGAACACAGACCCCGCCATCCCCTTCGTGCTTATTTTTTTTTAAACCACACAGAAATAGGAACTTTAAAGTGTTTTGAGGTTAGGTTATAACTAGTTGTAGCCGGGTTGCACCTAGTTGTAGCCGGCTAAAACTAGGTGTAGCCGCACTTCGGCTATTAGTCGTAACATATATAAGAATTGGTTTGCATGGATTTTGTGATATGGCTAGAAAGACGTACTTAATGACTATTGAGTTGATGACACAGAAATATGGATGATGATGATACAGATATATGGCAGAGGAAGCCATGCTGCGCCGACGCCAAATGATTAAGTTTTTTTTTTATTTGGGATAAGCCCGCCATAAATTCCCAAACTACTGCAACTCCTGAAAGCCAGAATCAACAGAGGAACACGTCGAGTCAATGAAGCTCGACGAGTCCCGGAGAAACAATTCAACTGTCTTGGTCCCGCAACGAAATCAATCAGAAAATAACAGCGGAGGAGTAGGAAAAAACGTTATTAAATGATTTAGAATGAGAACAAGATGATGGTGATGGATTAAACGTGTTCTACGGAAAATACTGGAATAATATTATGAAAAGGATAGCTCGATAGGTGACTCTCACTGAAGCAATAAGTCAATCAGATACGGAACCTGCCAGTTTAACATGCACTTGTAACTTTTTATAACCGCTAATGACAACTACACATCTGATATTAAATATTCATTTCCATTGAGGTATTCAGACCGTTCTCAGTACAATAAAATATCTACATTAAATCATTCGGACTAAAGTTGATTGTTCAATGACGAGTGGCAGCGGTAATTTTAAAGTGATAATCGCTGCGTTTAAAGTAATTGCAGACAATTGCGCCGGCGCATGTGATATGATACGTTTAAGTAGCTCTCATGATAATGTATGCGAGAGTAAGTAATGAAGAACTATCGTTGTTTGACGGACTTTATATGGGAAGTAATTTGTATGATGAGAATAATTGTCATGTAACGCTTCATACAATTTGCACCTGTCTTGGTAGTTGGTAAATAAATAAACTAATAGCGGAATAATTATGTAGAATGTGTGATAATTTTGTTGTGTATCGTGATGGCTTAGAAGTTCACAGACTATTTGAGCTCTTGGTTTAACATTGCGTGATGAGTGTGGTAGAGAAGTGGTTACGTTACCTCAAACCTTCATAAAGTGAATCCTCTCTCTTCTCACACGACTCTTTCAGTGTGCGAAACTTTACGAAGGAATCTAAAGAGACTTGATATACAAAGCGCACCGGGCGCTTAGGGCGCGCTTCGACAAAATGGATGGATTTGGCCGCGCGCCCGCGACCCTAGGTATATTTCGTTACTTCGACGCCATACATTTTAGCTTGTCAGCGCCCTGTCCGCGCGCTCTGTATTGTCCTTTTATATCAAGTCCTTTATAGAAAGAATGCTTCAAATGGTTGCTAAGCAACACTGCGAGAAAACAGAAGCAATTTTTAAAAAGTTTATTAAGCAAGATGGACAATCTGAAATGGGTACCTTATATAACTAACGACACCACCAAAAGGGCAATTCTCGTATTTTTAAGAGAGCGTTCCTATTCGCAATCTCAGACGCAAACTGTCAAAAATAACTCGCATCGCATTTTTGACAAGTTTTTGGTGTTGATTGTCTCTGAGGTAATATTGAACGCTTTTAAGTATGAGGATTGGCTTTCAGATCTGTCATCGGAACAAACTAACTTTAAATAAGCTCATACACAATAACAAAGATTACATAAAAAACTTAATTCAATACCACTTCATAACATCTACGTAAATCACACAGCAATTTTAAAATAACAGAGTAATATTCAAAATTAACAACTAGGTATTTAACTTTTCACGGCGATCACTTTATTGTTTCGGATTCGA
Organism: Melanchra persicariae; assembly: GCA_947386135.1. Lineage (NCBI taxonomy): Eukaryota > Metazoa > Arthropoda > Insecta > Lepidoptera > Noctuidae > Melanchra > Melanchra persicariae. The sequence continues at coordinate 856,058 of OX376666.1, read as the reverse complement.
TTCTCTCACGGATAGCTGATTGTAACTCGAATGGTTCTCGTAAAGTTTCATCACCCGTCGCAATTAGAGGTTCATCGTAAAAGAGAAACTTTTTGTAGAAAAGCGAATGTTATCTAGGATTTAGCAGAGTGATCCTATAAACCACCATTAAACTTATGTGTAGTAAACACGAGTGAGCTGTAAAACTATGTAAACAGGATGGAATCACCGGCAGTAAGGATTTAAAAACTGAACTGTTACATGCGTGGAGACATTATTTTTTACGCAGAAATTTTACTTTTGATCCAAAATTTTAAAGTAATTTATTATCTCTGTAAGCTCTGCACCAAAACATCATGTGTTAAGTTGGAAGAACTTGAACTCATATTATAAAGTGTAAAGTAATTAACATTACATGCATGACACACGAAAAATATGGTCCATAGCAGGTCCATCGAGCCGGATCTTTAGAACAGTGCTGAACATTACTGGAATTATTGTGTAAAACCTGCCCTCTAGGACATACATAATTAGGAACATTGGTATTTATAATAATGACACCCAAGTCATCTATGTATTATCTCAATATTTATAAAGAAAATAATGTTTAGTAAGTTCTCGATTGTATTAAAAAAAAACAGCATAGACTCACATATAGAAATATGAGTTACTCCATGACCATAAAACAGTAGACAAATACTTAGCTGATTACACAAAAGAAAAACCATTGAAACACACACATTGCTCTAAGAAATGCATGCGAAATTGCTGTTTACAAACATTCACATACATAATTATTATTACGTATGAGCAATTGTTAAGCTCACACGTTTCAGATCGCACACACAGATGTGTCCATGAAAGATAAATCATTATATGTGAGTGAAGTTACGCCTTCCTTTTCCTTGATGGTATCACTTCACACCTTAATGACGTCAATACTCAATACTCAATACTCAATACTTTATTGCATTCCATATGTATTACAAAGATGGCAAATATTGGCAAACAAAGGCAAAAGATCAATATGGACCCTGTCGGGCACAGCAAAATTAGGAGAGAGGAAGAGGGCTAAGTAGCAATTCAAAGATTTAAATATTATTAAGTACAAATTATTTAGAAGTGTTTAATTGAATGTATTTTTATGTATGTATTATATATTATTAGGTCTATGTACCTCTACCTATATAGATGTGGTATATTATTTATTTAGATATAGGCATTGCATAAGAATAGTGTAGATAATTCAAGTTATTTATTTTCATTGTTATTAAATTATTTTAATTATTATTTGTGTATTCATAATTATATTTGATTTTTAATATTCCTTATTATGTTATATATTTTATAATGTTTGGTAAAAAGAGGGAGAATAATTTTATTTTGCAATCGACTTGTCATCTAAAAACTCATTTACTGAGTAGTATGACTTTGATTCCAGGAATGGTTTCAATTTATTAATAAATATATTTGTTTATATTTTGTTATATTTGTTTTGCTTATTTCGTCTTTCTACTCTTGGATAATGGGGAAATGTATGGCAACTGTTTGTCAGTGCTGTTACTCATTTTATTGTCTTTTTGTAGTGTTTACGTGCATTGAATATACAATAATGACGATGTCTAGGCAGATCTTAGTACCTCAGGGAGACAGACTGCAAACAACCCTGTCTTCTAGCTAATCGTTGTGTCTAGTTTACACAGAGCGAGCTGCTGACTAGACAGGAGACAGTTACTCGGATCGTCTACGCGTATGCCAGTAGCTAGGCTCGCCTTAGCTGTCTACACGGTGATAGTAGCTGCCCAGTCTTTTGCGAAGTGCAGCACCCAAAAAGGTTTCTCGCAACAGCCTGGCTGACACTGCTGAGCTTCTGCCGAAAGCGTCAGAACGATGCGTGATCGCCGAGCTGCTGCCATGTATGAGTTGCTTTAAGGCGAGCAGGCAGTGAAAACCAAAATTGTTGAAGTGACTCGGATGCGAGGTACTATCCAACTCGCACGATGCGAGTTACTGCACTGCAGCTACTGCGGGCTGATGCTAGCTCGCACTGTGTAAACTAGCCGTTAGACCGCGTTCCCACCTGCAAGCTACGCGCATACAAGTCTAATTACGATTAGCACGATCAAACGATTGATCCACTAATACCTTGGTTGCCCGCAATGGAATGCAACTTGCATACGAGTTGGTTCTAGGTGGAAACGTGGCTGTAGTGTGATTGTGTACCTGAGCTTCCAAGTAAACGTATTCATTTGTTTTTGTCATACTTGGAACCTGTCTATCTATAAGAGCTATGGTAGACATCAGATAAATGTGCAATAATGATCATTAACTCACATACATTTATTGATTTCTTAATTAATATCTAAAACAGAAATAGCTGTCCTGAATCGACTTCTATCGTGATTCTTTACGTTCGCTAGTAATGAAAAACTGTTCACAATTTATTGTTCGGCTATCTATGAAGGGATATTAGGGAAAGGTCAGTGTACGTTATTGCAGGTTTATCTGGCGCCTACCATAATTATTTTCCAAGTACAAGTTATATGGGATTAATTCACCGCGTGGCTGTTCGGTAGTGTATGTATGTCATTTTCATATATTTTAAACTTTATGATATTCGTTATTGCTGACAGCTGATATAGTTTTTTATCTGTTCTTATCCGACAATCTTTAAAAATTCACAGGACATCACGATAAAATAACAACGCATCGACTCAAACTCACACTTATTTTAAGCACTAAAATTAAAATCCTTTTAACGCCAGCAATTAAATGTGCCGTAATCAGCAAAGCATTACCATTAATTGCTATAGGAACACGAACATTTCCATGTAGCTTCAATATATTAAGTAAAAGGTACTCTGCTCCGGTTATCTTCAGTGCTATCTTAAAGACGAAATCATTATGTTGGTTACAGCCGTTGAGAAGAGTTACTGAACTGTCAATTTGATACGGTTTATTCGTTGGCTTGAAATTAATACTTCTGAATGCATTTGCATAATAAACGGTTGGAATGTTTACAAGAGAAATAGTGATAGGTATGTAGTTTTATTGAGGCTTAATAAACGTACTAAACACGTCTTAAATAAATCTGCTATGCGATTTTGTTAACATGTCTATGTGAACACTTGGGCGGGTGCACGACGGGTGAGTTGTCAAACCATACAAATAAGATGGAATGACAGCTCACTGTCGTTCACTCCGCCTAGGTGTACACCGTGATATGTCGACAGAATGACAGCTCACTCCGTGATCACTTCACCCAAACCTTCACTTCTACATGTTTACAGAATAGACCGGCTGGAGCATTGGCATTCCTCTGTCTACTCGGTGTCCGATATTAGGAGATAATGTTCTTACTAACATCATAATTTCCTACGACAGTAACTTTTCATAGTTTTATTAACTAACACCTATTTATGTGGGTACTAGCTTTTGCCAGCGGCTCCGCCCGCGTGTCTGTCGGTTATCGCGTAAAAAGTCTATATCCTTCTCTACATCCCAGTCTATATATCTGCCAAATGTCATGACGAACCGTTTAGCAGTTTTAGTTTGAAAGCGTAATAGACAGACAACAAAGTTTCTTTCGCATTTATAATATTAGTAGGAATTTAATATTAATTTTAAAGCACGTTTGGTCAGAAAACTTTGGAACCTTTCCATTACAATACAAGCTAAGAGTATCAAATTTTCTATGGTTTCACGAAACAGGGGTCTCTACGCCCGAAGTCCGTAGTTTCGGCTTTAGTGTCGGGCGTTTTCTACTCCGTATCACTTACAGACTTACGATTAGTCCCGAACCCGAACTAAGAATAACTGTCAAATCGTGTGGTCATTCATCCTTAATTCGCGTTCGGGCTTAGAGAGTAGACCCCCAGACTGTTTGACTAAGTTTATGTTCGGACACCCTAATCAGTGAAGATCAAAGTCTATCATCAAGATAACCAGTTTCCAATCAATCTGATTATGTCTTCTCTAACGTAACATCACAATCAGGTGACTCAACGAAATGAGAAGAAAGTAATCTAATGAGTCTATAAATCTATCGAATCTTAATCAAAAGTTAACAGCATTTAATTTAAGACATAAATGATATACTGGCCGAAAGTCGAGCGACCACTTTCTAAAATAATTATTTGAGATTTAAATCAACTTTTTGAGTCTGATTCTGTTCATACTGGGACCTATAAACGGATTATGATATTATTGAGTTCTATGGTGTATTTTTTTAGGAGTATTCTCATCTGTCCCCGAATGGGATCAATTGGGAATTTCTGTCTACGGATGACACAAAAATTCGCATTTGTCATCCGGGGATATGTGGCAAAACTCCATTTTTTATATTCAGCCAGGTCTGTTCTACTGCAAGCCTTTGCCCTGCAGTAGGATTCAATGTTTGCCGCAAGAATAATCATTACACAAGATATGCAGAAACTCCAAAATCCAGATGAAATTCAAATCTTCTAAAACTCGTGTGTTTAAGACGTTAGAGGCAATGATTACCCAATCGTGATTGTTCATTAGTAATAATTCATTTTAGAAACAACAATCCCATACTTAATGAATTAAAATGAACTCCCCAAATCATATTAGGACACCCGCCGTTTGAAAATTAACATCGAAACTCAGTAACACGAACAATTCCACATGCATTGTCGATTCCCAATCATATCCTAACCATGATTAAGTTCCAAAACATGCATCGCAGACAAATGATGATAAAAATGAAAATGGTGAACATGAACAAAACCTTGAAGATGGAAAATTTCATTTTACTTTACAGAAAGGGCGTACCTCGTATCAGTCAAATCCAAGGAAGGGTCACTCCTCTTAATCTGGCCAATGCAAGCCAGCACCGCCTTGTCGCTCTCGACCCTGGCTGCAAGGGCGTCCACCAGGGTCGGCAGCTGCCTCAGCGCCGGCTTGTCGACGATGGTGAGGAGGGACTTGTTGTCGATCAGCCTTCTCTCCACGTCCGCGTGGGACAGCGCCAGGAGACGCTGGTGGGAGGATGCTGCTGGGTCTTGAGTTATGGTGACTGGTGACTGGAGGAAGAGATGCATACATACATTTATATGATTAAGGTGATGTAAGTGCTAACTGAGACGACAAATACTAGACTAATGAACAGATATTTCAATCATAGTTTTATTTTTACACTTTGCCTCACACTAAGAATTTCTCCCGTATCGTGGGTGCGTTTACAAACATATTAACTCACAAACACAAACAGCCAGATCCGGAACAACTATCTGTAGGCCATAGAAATATTTATTCTGTGCGGGAATCGAACCCGCGACACGCATCGCAGCAGTCGACCGCTCAACCACTTCGCCAACCATGCCGTCATAAGTTAAGTTGCACATGTAGGAAATGATTATCGAAACGATAGATAGTAATATTTTCCGTTTTAACAATATTAAAACATGTTATGAGTAGTTCTCATAAAAGTTTGACATAAGGAAGTACCCAACCCTGATTTACTGAGTATTCACAAAACAAATTATTTTCATATAAACGTAAACCCACGCCTTGACCTTTGACCTGCTACGATCGATCAAAACGTTTCGTTTTTTCCGATTTGTTGTTGAAAAAGAAATTAATTACCTTAAGACCGATGAACTTGATGAAAGACACTACTATCTAAATTACACAATGCTAATTCAGCACTATCACAGCTTAATCTTTAGAAATGGATTGTATTGATGGGACCTACCAGCTCTTCCAGCTTATGCAGCGCCTGCTTGTAGACCTCCACATGTCGCTGCAGCTCGTTCTTCATGGCCACGTGCAGCGAGATCAGCGAGCCTGTCGCGTCGGCTGTCAGACCATGTGTACCCAGACCTGAGGTAAAGGGACAGTTAGCCATCGAAGACTGGACATTAAAGGAAATATGGTGGTAGCTGAAGCCAGGTTTTTCGAATGTGGAACGGAAGGTGATGAAAAGATAGTTGTTAAAACTTTTCACAAAATAAAACTCACACACACGCTCATCAGATGCTCCTAGATTTCAATTTCCAGGTCGGGCAGAGGGTTATTAAGTTTTTTCGTCGAAAGTTCTTAGTATTAATGAGAAGTCTTGGCCCTGTATGGTCTTAGTATTAATGAGAAGTCTCGGCCCTGTATGGTCCGTTCAAGTGATTTGATCAAACAGGCTGGTTCAAACTATTTGATCGAATAGATCGAAATTTCGATCGAAGTTTGATCGAAATTTCATATTACTTCATGCCATTTGACAACTCATGTTAATCAAATTTTCCCAAAAACATTCATGCCAATTCGATAAAAATGTTTGAACCAGCCTGTTTGGACAAATTACTTGAATGTTTATGGCCCGCATTAACCATAACTTCCCATCGGGAAGTAGGGGCACAAGCCGCACGAGTTGTGTATGTATGCAACATACATCGCTAATCACAAAACACCTGAACAAAACTTCTGGAAATAACATGGCCTTAACTGACTAATAAATTAACCTAGAACTTCACGAACCATTTACAAAGTCAAAAGCCAAAACAGTCCATTACAATATGAAAACAGACAGTGCATTCACAGTTCCACTCCAAAACCCACGGACGATAAGAAAACATCGAGCTAAGGTAAAGGAAACACAGAGTAATTAGTGTAATATTTCCTCGTTTAGCTAATTTATGGCATCCGCTGTAGGATGCCAGGTATCCGGCCATCTTGGTTTGGCAGCTGATTCATTGCTAATCGGTTTCAGATCGACCTTGTAGCATCCCTGCGTTAGCACATGGAAGTTGTGGGTAAATATTATGATGTTTCACGGGCTGCTGGTTTATTAAGATGATTATGTGGGTATTATGCAGGCTTTAGTTTTTAAGTCGAGTAATTAGAGGTTGTTTACTGGCGTTTTCATAAGATACGCTTGAAGTAATGGTAACTTTATACTGGTTTTTCCTTTTCTTCAATCTTAAGTAAGTAATTGGACTTACTACTAAAAATTATATATGATTATCTTACGTAGTATGAGAACTTAGCTGCTCTTTTTCACGTTTTTGTCATTGACTTCGTTTGTACTGCATGCCAAAGTCCCCTCTTCAAACTATCTAATTGAGTGACTCAGTGGAAACTTCGGCTCATGAAACCCAAAAAGCATTTAGCCTTGTTCCCCAGATATTTTTTTTTCTTAGCCTATGAACTTTAGATTATCAAAGATCTTACCCTGCACAGCTGCATCCAGCTGCCTCCTCCTCGCGTCAATAGCATCCCTAGTGTCTGGCGTGTAGTGCACCAGTGATGATGCCAGCCGCGCCGTCCGAGCCCGCAAGCCGGAGCCCTGGTCCACGCCCAGCAGGCCTACCAGTCGCCATGCTATCGCCTCGCATTGCACGTCCGGGCGGGGGGTCACTTCCAGGGATATCAGTCTGTGGAAAACATTGGTGAAGTTAGCAAACATTAAAATTTAGGATTATGATCCTTTCATAAAAACTCGTTAGTCTGCAAAATTATCGTGTTTGTATTCGTATCTTCTCGCGGAAACGGAGATGGGGTTTGAACTGGACTCCTTCGATAAAGACTGATGGTAAGTAGCTGTCTTGTCCCTGCAGTGGATACAGCCAGGCTAGTAATAGCTTTAATAAAATGTTTAGACAGACTTTTATCCGAATTTTAGGGCGTTGATCGCTTTACATCACTATTCAAATTATTAACCGATGTTTATTTCAAAATAAAACAAAACATCGTTCAATTTTCTACACTTAGATAAAAGGCAACTCCCAGTTTCTTGTTGAAGCTAAAAATCAATACTCCGCAGCTTTAGAATTCACACAAGAATCGGTAAACCATTAATTATTCATTCCAAAGGCGATCCGATCGATGCGGTTAGTTCTAAAACGATACAGTACTATGTTTTCACAAGATATAATGAATTTATAGGCACATGATAAAACAATATTAAAGCAAACATTGCATAAAAAGTAATTACAAATAACTCTTTATTAAGGGCATCCTTTAATTAAAAGATGGCGGATCGATAGGACGCCATTGCGTTTGCTTCATTAACATTCTTTGTAATATCATAAAAATGGCTGCTCCCATTCCTAGCATCTTAATTACGACATATTTTGATATATAATATGTATTAATGTTGAATGTTCTGTGCTGTTGCAAGGACGAACGCACCACTGGTTTTGATGGCCTCGAGTTCTGTTTTTATATATCCTTTAATAAAGATATTAGTCATCATTATACATATAAATAGAAGGGGTTTTAGGAAAACTGATAATTTAAGTTTTTCATGAAGATTCTAGCAGAATCTGGCTAAATTCATTATAGTGGTTGTTTGACCAGGGTCCTAACCACCAACTCTTAAAGCAGTATTACTTCAATATTACTTCCAGTGGGAAAGAGAGAAGAGTCTCTTTCGCACTGGAAGTAATATTAAAGTAATACTGCTTTAAGAGTTGGTGGTTTAGGCCCTGTTTTAGTTTGAATCGCACTTTTCAAAGCTTTGTCAACAACAAAAGGATTCCTAACTAGGTCTATATATAAATACAAGCTGCCTGACGGGTTTTCCAATTCTACTGAAAATTTGCTCCGTGATGAGGCATAGACAGCATAATGAAGAGATCCCTCTCATCATTATTGCCCTGTTAGCACAAGCACGTCGAGCGTCTGCCTTGTTTCTGAACTTTCTTATTTTCTTTCTTTTGTTAGAAGTTAAATGCTAATCTTAATATTTGTCTTTACTGACATATTTGAAATACCACTTATAGTAACGTTAAGGAAATTTTGTTTAAGTTTATAATTTGTATAATTTGCTAATCCATGAATTTTCATCGTCAAAATCCTTACTGTTTCACTTCCGTTGTACCTATAACAGACTCTTATGCTTCTAGATGATCGAATAGTGCAGGCTGTGCGTTGTCTGTCAGTCAATTTAAGATTAGAATTGAGTAGATATATCATCTCCTCGCTACCGTTCTCGATAGCGGTCTGTAAACACCCATATCAATTTGAAACTTACATGCTCCAACGACGCTATTATCAACCATTACACGTATTGACCAGCCACCATCAGCTGTGGCACCATATAACTGCGCAAGAGCATAACGGTCCTCGATCCAGATGCACATCATTACAGTCGTTCCTATTCCCACATCATATATTCCATGAATTAACAATAGTACTATGAGTCTTACTAAGATGGCGACGAAGCTTCAAGATAACCAGCGTTTAAGAGTTAATGAATCAGTTTTTATAGGCTTTTCTGACAACTGTCTGATGTTCTTCGATTTGATTCTATTGTTCGTTTGTGTTACCGTTCATGCAGGTCTTCTGTGGAATTGTTTCTTAGATTCTCTTGTGAGATATGGATTGTGGTATTTTAAATTATGGGAGTCGGAACTGTTAATAACTCTAGGTAAATTAGCAATACTGGCAGTGTGTAATAATTTGTTTTTGTGGTTCATACCGTTAATGCACATACATAGATGTTGTCGGTTGTCTACCAGCTAAAGCCTAGCTTAGTACTTAATTCTAAACGTTTTAAATCGTTAATGGATATCATGACTTCAGGTGTAATTTACAAAGCATATTTTTTAATGAAATTGATACAATTTTAATACTCGTATGCGAAGTTTCAAGCTTACTTAAATGTTAATTTTAAAATTCCGTGTGTCTTTAATGAAAAAAATCGACTAATTAACAAACTGCTTTTACCTCTTACATGCACACATTCGTGAATACCTTTCAGTTTTCAATTGTAAGTGAAATTGTTTAAAATCAACGACACACGAACATGTTTCTACTAATTTCTGTTTAAACAACAGTTGTTATGTTTGTTTGTTTACTTCGTTGTGTGTTGACTCTTCTAATGGCATAGCACCTTTACTTTGTATGCGTTTCGTAAGAGGAGCGTCTATTACATCTTTACTTGGTGTTGTTTTCTAAATAGAAATGACATTATCAGTTTTGTTAACACATATTATGTAACTTAAATTATGTTTAATTTACATAATCATGTTTAGTTAAACTCGTGAAACATTACCACCCATTCCTCTTCTTTTCGTGTCAATAACTCATTGACCACCTTTTGAAATTGTTCACATAAAGAAAGAAAAAGCGTTTATTCCGCCAGAAAAGACACATCATTTATCTACAACTAGCTTCTGCCAGCGGTTTCACCCGCGTGAATGTCAATAATTATATACTTACTTACTTGAATATACTTCCGGGATAAAATGTAGCCTGTAATTCCAGACTATAATCTGTTTCTGCCAAAATTTCATCCAGATCCGTCAGCCGTTCTTGCGTGATTGAGTAACAAACATCCATCCTTTCATTCATCCATTCAAACTTCGCATTTATAATAGTGATAGTATAAGCTTATTATAATCAAAGCTCTCATTGGTGTTAAAACTTAGTCGATTTACATAAAATACTGACATCAACATTACAATAATCGCCGAGAGCAAGATATCATAAGTTTTATTACAAAATTGCAGGCAGGTGGTAATCTCTTCACGCTTCAGATAACATTAAATTCACGTCCGAGATATTGCGTGTCTAGATGTAATACGACGTGGAGTGGAGTAAGACATTACTATAAAATATGAAAGTAAGTAATAAGCAAATAAATGTCAACAAGACGATTCAGTTCAAAGTCTTGTCGTGAAGCAGCTAATAAAAGTAATCTTTGTAGGTGCACAATAAAGAGTATTTAAATTCTATTCCTACTCTAAATGTACCACTACGTTTGCTACTCTTTTTAGATTCAACGATAAAGCAGTAGAATATCGCGTTTCATATCCTAAGTAATTCCCTTAAAAGTAGATATATAAACTCTGCAGCAGAATCGTAAAGTTTTGAAACAATGATTCTGTCAATAGGCACTTACTACTAGTTTTATTTACTCCATTGAGAATTATTTTCATAAGTATCACTTGACAATTCTTCGAACATTGGTAATTTAGCCTCCCTTGATTCTCTCGATTTTTAGATTTACGAAATGTTCTTGTAGCTATTCTGCTATAATAACCTCTACCTTTAACACCATCGTTACTCTCACAGCTAAGTCACCCTTTTCTTACCCATAACCACTACCACGACACTCCCACATTCTCACCATGGAATAAAACAACATATTACACGAACCAATCAATACAGGTTCATAAATTTCACTGTACCACCAAATTCGAGGGTCTGGATAACAGGTCCGACCGGTGCACTTTCACCCAACAGACCAGCCCAACGTATAATTATACGATTATGGACGTAAAGACTATTCGAGTAAGTATCGGGAGACTCAAAGGCGGCTTGACTTGGTTATTTTTTGTTTTTTTATAATGATTGGTATTTGCGGATGTTAGGTGTAATGTGGCCTTTATTGGGCCATTAACTAATTGTCTGGCATTAAGTGTGAATGGTTTGATTAGAGGTTTGAATATAATGACAATGTTTTGGGTCACTAGATTGTTGAAGCGTATGATTATCATTTAGTACCTCATAATTCTCTTCTAGAAGAATTTGATACAGGTTTAAACCATTAACCAATCTCTAAAAAACTTACGTAAGGAAAACAAATCAAAACATCCGACAAAGATATTCAATCTTCGATACATCGATTACATATTCATAAAACAAATCAAGCAGAACTGACACATTCAATCAAGCATAACCGACAACAAACGTATCATCTGCATTAGGGACCTTTCTCGAAAGTGAAACCTGATGAACTGTCAAAAATCTAGGCAGTAAAAGTGAATGCCTTGGTCAGTCAGACAGGTACAGAACAAGATGGCGGTTTTGGCGGGAGATGTAATAAATTGTTATTGGTAATCCGACATCATCGGAGCGTGGCCGTGTAATTAATAGTTGTCGCGAATATATTCGAGCTTTCCAATCCCATGTCTGAGTAATGTGGGTTATATTTTGGTACTCTGTTATTAAATTAAAGTATCCTTTCTATTTAGTGATACGGCAGAAGATTCACACATTGATTAATGATCTTAAAAGCCACATTCGAACAGATGTATAAAGTAGGATAACTAGATACACGATGGATAACAAACACATAATAAATTCTTTGCTAATTTAGTTTGCCCGATGATATCAAAACGACCAGATGGTCCGTATCGTACCCGTAGCGAGAAAATTCCTCAGTCAAAACAAGACACTTATATTAATAAGTGTCTTGTTTTGACTGAGGAATTGACTGTAAAAAATCTAAGCATATGTTTAGTTTAAACACTGGTAAGAATTTTAATTCTTCTATGGAGAGTTAAATTTATAAAATGCTTAAATCAGTATCCGGTCGGCATTGATATAATTAATTGTTATGGTTTTAATACTCTTACAACATGGATTTCTTATCTAAGATTCTACCATTCCAATCCTCCTGAACAGTCTTATTTTAATCAGAGATACCTATGAGACCTCTCAATCAGGCGAATGACCAAATTTCAATTTTCTCGATAGACAAAGAGTCAGACCAAAAACACAGAAGACATATTTGTGGTTAAAAGCTTGTATAATGCACAGGTTCAAAAGCCTGTACCACTCATGCATACATCATCGTACCTTTGTATGCAAGTCATTTGCTTCTGACCTATGAACCCGCTGAATCATTTCGCGTAACTAATGTTATTCAATATGTATAACAATTGCCTTGGTAAAAAATATGTGATGCTGTAATATTCACTTGTTGAGCGTGAAGCATACAAGTTATTACTTAATCATGCTCTATGTAATATGTTGTTTCTTACTTAACCGTTATCACGAAGCAAAGTTGAGTTTTGATGCGATAATTTTATCTTATAAGCATAGCGACAGTTATTCATACAGTGATAATGCTCAATGGTTCTTGGTCTCCATGAGATTTCCAGCAATTGAATTTTTGTTTTCCAGAAAAGGGGTTAATAATTTTCATGTTCATCTGTGACTTAGAAAAGCCAGACACTTTCGAATTCTGGATAATTCTAAACATTATGCAATCGACAAAGCTTGTCAGACTTTTAAATCTTTGAACAAAACGAAAGAGCTATTGAAGACAATAAAGACACATATGTATGATGAGAAAGAAGAAATGCAAACTGAAATTAAAGATATAGGCACGTATGTCTTCTTTCTCCTACCAACATTAGGTACATCCTCAGTTGATTCTTATTTCTTACAACTGAAAGGAGGAAAGAAAACACTATCACGAAAACCATTATGCAAATGAAGAGACTGTATTGCGGTTTTAAGTATACTCTTTACTAAGCGCTTGAATGAATTCTTGGGTTGACTTCCAGTCTAACCAGACGCAGCTAAGTGCTAGCATGAGCTATGGCCCCTTGGTATGACTGGTCTCAGATTTTCGGTCTTCTCTTCCGTCGACTGTTAAACATGTATAAAAGAGAGCTGTGACCAACGGTTTAACGTGCTTTTCGATGCACGGTGTCATGGAATGTAAAGATTGGTCTCGCATCCACAGACCAACCTCAACAATGGATGGATTGTTGAGGTTGGTCTGTGGACGCAGCTGTTGTTATTTAGATATGAGCTCGAAATCTTAACTAACCAATTAAATGGTTAAACAACGTTGTCGGAAATGAGAAAAAAGTTTTGACGACTGATGGATTGTGCGAAGTTGAGATGTATGGAAGATGAAGACATGCTGCCAACGAACATGATGATGGTAACCCGAAAAGTAGATTAACTTAAGCAGTCGGCTTCCAAGACGATTCATGAAAAACTTTCGTTCAAGGGGTAATTTTTTTTTCAATTATAGCTTTGTAATCTGTTTCACCAGCGTCTCTCACAACTTTCTTACAATCCACACAATAGACTTAAAACCTGCAAAAATTTTTCAACTTCAGGTTCGCTCAAGTCTCCATTTTGAAGGTCGCTATCGTTATAAATCATGTGAAAGTAGTCTGAACACTAAATACCAAGGAAACCGGTCGCCTGGCACTTTCGTTGAGAATCCCGTAAATTAACTTGTATGACATCCTCGAGCCTTAACACAAGACAATAAGGACTATTTTTGCGTGTTCAAGTCTTAATAATATTGTAATGAACACGTTAAGTTGCAAAGGTATGTCAATTTGGACTTTATGTGATAATTTCCAGAGTTGGTTATTGTTTGGGGGCTATATAGCATATGTTAGCATGCATGTAATCTAAGATCAAAGATTAGGTGAACAGTATTGTGGGTTAATCTCACTGACATGAAGAATTTAGAAATTTTCGCGTTTTAGTTCATCGTGCAGAATACGTTGCAAACCATTAGTGCGACAGATTGGCTCATTAACACTTATTAGAAGATTAATGAAGCGATTTCATCATCATATCCACCGAAAGACGTTCACTGCTGGACATAAGCCTCCCTTAAGTGTCGCCACAACAACCAGTCTTGTGATCGCATCAATCGGCTACCAGCGACAATAACCAGGTCAGCGGTCCATCTTGTGGGAGGCCTTCCAATGCTGCGTCTTCCGGTACGCGGTCGCCACTCCAGAACTTTTCGGCCCCATCGACCATCTGCTTTGCAAGCAATGTGCCGTGCCCACTGCCACTTCAGTTTGGCGATCCTTCGGGCTATGTTGGTGACCGTGGTTCTCTTGCGGATACCGTCATTCCTGATTCGATCACGCAAGGGATTTGCCCTCTCCATTACCCTTTGGGTGACTTTAAGCCTTCTGATGAGGCCCATTGTGAGCTTCTGATGAAGCCACGTAAGATGTTACGATTTAATTAGATGAATTGAAATGATTAATAGTGTGTCGTTGTTTATCTTTCGCCATTTAATTATCTTAGTATAGACTATTATCTTGATCAGTGTTTCATCTGTAGATTACAAATCTAGCAAATACAAACACACGTAAAATAAATTTGCATGTATTTTCAATAAACTCTAAAATTAATAACCGTGAATTATTGGAAAATTGAAACTATAAAATTGAGATTGGAACAACGAAAGATAATTTGTTTTGATTGTGCAATATGCAATCAGAACATTCACATCAGCAGATTAGTTCTAGTGTCGAATTAATTGTAGTTTGAATATTAAAATTCTATTACCAACATTAACAACAAACCTTCTTCATTCTTATCATACGTCATTATAATTTTACGCTGCTGATAAAATTGACATTCAGCAAGAATCGTATTACAATGCGATTATCAACACACATTGCCAATAATTATTATAGAATTAACCTCTCAAAATACTTTGGAGAAATTTTCGGATGACCTTTTAATCCGATACTCAAAACTACATAATTATGTCTAAGTTTTTGACCCTATTCCAATCCAGCTGCTATCCAAGTAATTGCTTTCAAAGCATAATCCTCAGCTGTGACCTAACACCTCCATACATGCATTGCTCAAAGTGATCACAATTCACAAGCAATCCCATAAGCCTTACTACATTTACTGTAATCCCGCCGCAGTTGACCGCCGCCGGATCTCAAGCGAAACCGCAGATCAAAGATAACGGACATCGGAAACATAGCTTCACGGTAACTACTCAAATGAATCACTTGGAGCACGATGACTTTGCGATACCACTCAATATAGATAGGAGCAGAAAGTCAAATCCATAGGTAAATCGAGCAAAAATGCACACACATAAAGGCCTGTTCAAACCTACACGGTATTCGCTGCCCAGAGCGTTTGCGATTTTCGCTCTGTTTTATGCGATAATCCACCGGATGAGATCTTGATGAATTCCACTGATGCCGCTGTGAACGTGGCCACAAAAGGGTCACCATTGACTCGAAAAGAAGAGGCCGGATATTTAGTACTCGTATGAAGTTCTGCGGCTTCGGCGACGGTTTAATAGTATCGCAAGTAAGTTTTGCTACCGATAGCGATATCCGCATTAGTTTGAACAGTGGAATGGAACAGCATACACACTGGACTTTCGCTACAGCTCGGGGTAGCGAATATCGCGTAGGTCTGAAAAGCTACAGCGAGTGCAAACTCTGGAGAGAGAGACAAAGCTACTGTGCGACTAATACCTGCAGTCTCTGTGGGCTATATGAGGAAGGCGCGGAGATCTACCTAGAAAAGTACACTTTAGATAGGAAACGCTCAGTCTATTATATATGTCTATGTAGCAAGCGATCAAGCAATAGCGACTGTCATTTATCTGAGACCTCTCCCCTGATATCGCTTGTCAAAGTCAACTTTCTGTACCTCTATTTATGTATTTAATAGCAAAATCATTTAGAAAATCGTCTTGTGTCATATCGGTTGTAACTACTACTTTCTAGCAATAAGCGTATGGGAAGAAAGACCCTCACTAACCGAAGAATGGGCTGTGAAATTAGTTAGTGTGGTGATGAAGTTATGAAAACTATCTTTTATAATGTTTGATTGTGTAATTGTTAGATACAAGGTAATGTAAGAAAGTGTTAAGAGAAAATACTCATGACGCTTTCTTACCTATTACACAGACGATGTTAATCATTTGAACAAACTTTTTCCAGATTGAAAGCTTTTGACATTATCGTCGCCCATTTTCGTTCTCCCTAAAAAAGTACTTTGAGCAACTAGTAACTCAGGGTTACTTAAGTATGCAAAAATGGTCACTTGCCCCAAACAGAGCAAACTGTTAAATATACAAAGTTAAACGCTCGCAAGTGTCCGATGATATCTTAAACTTGGTGTTCCCAGAAAATGGTACCGCCTTAAAAGATCTTACCAAAGAGTGATTTACGACACATTAAATTCAAATCTCTAGCCGTTTTCATATCCTTAGGTGGCCCATGCTATGCCCACCGTAAAGTAAAATACCGTCACTAACCTGTTCAAAAGAGTCTCAATAAGATGAGCTGAGTGCGGCAGCGCCTCCACCAGTAGATCAATAGGCAGCTCCGAAGCCACGCTTTGCAGCACGCCAGGTCCCAGCCTGGACAAGATGGTCGCCGCTTCCCGGAACTGTCGGCCCTCAGCCAATAGCAGCACACGACGCAACGCGAGACGGGGAGAGGTGTATGTGTTCTTCTCCCGCTCGCGCTCCCGACGAATTCGCTCTCGACTTTCGTTCATGTTTGCTTCGAGTTCCAGCGGTAGGGCGTCGTGCCCATTGTTTAGTTTCTTTCAGTTATTTAAAGTTACGTCTCGATCTGTGAAACAAATGTTGGTTTGAGTACAATGTGTGGTTTTATCAGTAGATGAAAGTTTATAAGGACAAGGGAGATAAGAATCTTGGATGGCTGAACCGTCAGGACAAGCAGTTATTTAAGGTTGACGTCAGAGGTGGTCTTTTGAGGAAAGTACCACACAGATTTGAGTGGACCTGTCCAGACAGTGCAAGCATTTGTCAGTTATCTCTAGCTCAAACTTAGATCTTTAAGGAACTGGACGATTTGACGAACAATACCAAAGTAAAGACATTTGGGTAGGCCGCATAAAAAATCTCAATTCGCCAGACTAATATGAAATAAACCCCTAACATAGCGATCTACATGGTCCCCACATTCACAATTCGTTATTTCAGAAACTGATCTGAATGAGGATCATGCAGATCAGTGAACCACACAGATTTGAGTGGACCAATAATGTAAGCGTGTACAAAAGGTAGATATTTAATTTATTTTTATTTTGAAGAATTGCAATGTGGAACTAACCAATAAGGTTCTGCTGCTATATTTCAGTCTTATTGTCTTGCAAAATTGCAATTCGCATTAAATATTACCTAGGATTTAATTACTTAAAGTTTGAAATCAAATTTCGATACTACATTTAGGAAACTATTCAGTTTCCATGTTATTTAATTAACCTTCTTTCTTCAATTTATATTTTCGCACCTCATTCTAAAATTTCAGAAGGCGTCAAAAGCCATGGCGACAGAGACGCCTACGTTTCAATTAGAAAGATCGCAACATTTCCAATTTGCGTTGAATTTGTTAACAATGCGTAGGATAGTGAGAACAGGCTATTGTCAACTTTAATTTGTCTCACAGAAACATATTGCATTCTGCGATTGCTAAAATCAAAAGTCATTTAATGAAATAAGTTTCAACATCAATGTTTGACATAAGACAGACCCCAAATAAGTCTGTCACCTCTTCCTCATGCTGGGAATTGGGAGAAAGAAGTGGCGCAACAAACTCCCCAGCAACACATCAGAGGACCAATTCTACTAATTAAAAAAAAGGCTTTCTTTTAGAATTGGCAAACAGAACTGTCTGTGTAGTTTAGTTACTTCGGTATCATCTACCTAGCCTTTTTCCCAACTATATTGGGGTCGGCTACCAGTCAAATCGACTTCAGCTGAATATCAGTATTTTACGTGGAGCGGCTGCCTACCAGACATCCACAACCCATAAACTGGGTAACACGGTACTTCTTGGCAAGACAGTGTGTAGTTTAGTTACTTAGATTTATAAAATAGTATGTTTAGTAATGATCAACGGATTCAAAACGTCAATTGCCTAAACAACTCAATCTGAATCCAATAGCTTTTTTCGCAACGTTTTTGCATGTTTATTTTTTCTGACAATTTAGACAAACGTTTTCAAGTTATGGGAAAAGAAAACATGCCAGTGATGACCTACAGAACAAGATACCAGTTTTTACCAACCTAGCTGTGGACGGAAAAACGTCATAAACTTGTAATACCGTTGACCAGATTAAAATGAGCTTCACAAAAAGCAGTTTGTTCGATTTGTGAGAAATCACAGAAATGTACCTAGTGAGTGGTGACTAAACGTAATAAACTGGAATATGCAAGCGTAAGTCAGAGGAGGTAGCGGTTTTAAGTGGAAAACCCAAACATACTTACATAGTTCGGGTTGTTGTTATTTTCTTACTACTATTCTGCCGTCATAAGAAAAAAGGACGTATCAACACAAAACGAAGTAACCGATGTCCAACCTTAAGAATGACCTAGTCGAACGGCTGAACTCATTGACGGGTGCGGTTAAATGCATGATATCTCATCTAAAATCATTTAATGGAAGAAATAAACGCTGTGATGAATAATATTATATTTTTTAAATTTAATTTATGAAATAATCTGTCCCTGTATGATTAATATTTTGCCATTTTCGTACTACATAAGTTTTTTTTTTACGCCCAAAGTTGTGTTAAAATTTGGAAGTTTCGACACAAATAACTTGCATATTTTTTTTTCTGTTTTGTTTTCATACAGGCCTAGATAAAGCAGAAATAAATAAATGTGATTTTTTTTCTGAACGTACACCGGCAATCAGTAGAGTTTTGCCAGACTACGTTTGTATGAAACAATGACTGACTAGAGCCCCCTAAAGTTATTTTATTTATGTCCTTTTTCCTTATGAGGGGCTGTATTAGAAGTGAGAACATTTGAATGAATGTTCATTACTCAATCATGGCAGAACGGCTGTACTTATCTGAGATGCACTAAACCTTCATAAAGTTATTAAAGGCACAATAATCAAGTTTTAAATGCAAGTGAAACTACGGATCAGAGTCAGTGTAATTACTAACATAAACTAGGTTTTAATCATTTGAACGCCGATTTGAATAAATTACTTTAATCCTTCTTGCATTGCCTACACAGTTCAATGCACCGAGCAAGACTCTGAACGCAAAATGAAAGTGTTAAGTAACAAATTAATCTGTTTCGTTACATGAAAATAACAGATGTTAAACTAAGTAAAGTTTTGGTAATGATATAAATTAACTCAGTTCATGTGCTACATCTAATGATTGAAAATAAATAAACTAATCTATACTATTAATAATATTACAAAGAGATAAAGTTTGTGAGTTTCTGAGGTTGTAGGATCTACAGAACCGATTTTGAAAATTATTTTTGTTTATAATAGCCACATTCATGAGGAAGGCTACACAAGAACGGGAAATAACAACGGGAACTGGAAACAACGGGATATACGCGTGCGAAGTCGCGGGTAAAAGCTAGTTAATAATAAACTAATGATGTACTCCATCTTCGACCACATCTTCGCTTACCAACAGGTGACAACTATCTCATTGAACAATAAATTATGTAATTATTTTAGTTTTTTCTTTTTTTATTATTGATAGGCACGCGCTTGACCATAGTGGTCAAGCGCGTGTCTTCTGTGAAGCCCAGCTGTCACTAATATGTCTGCCTGCCTTTTCTCACCTATGTTGGGCACGGCTTCTAGTCTAAACGAATGCAGCTGAATAACAGCCGCGCCGATCGATCCTCAAGGTTAAGCAACGCTTGCCAAGGTTCGTCTGTGGATGGGTTACCATCTTAGCACATCGAGATTCCTCTGTGCCTCGGAAAGCACGCTAAGCCGTTGGTCCCGGCTTTCATTTGTAGATCTTTGGCAGTCGTTACGGATTGTCAGAAACCAGAAAATCTGACACCAGTCTTGCCAAGAAGTACCGTGTTACCCAGTTAATGGGTCGTGGAGATCTGGTAGGTAGGTAAGTAGCTCCACATAAAATACTGGTGTTAAGCCCGAACATGATTTCGAAAAGGCTAGGCAGATGACATGGAACGAATTCCTGTCTGACGTCTACAACCCAGAAGCTGGATAATATAACACCCCTTTGGCAAGACTGGTGTCAGTGTTTCTGGCTTCCGACTACGCGTTACGACCAATACAAGTGAGAATAAATATATCACAATCGAAATAAAAACCACCATTTTCTCCATGGCAATGAAAATCTCTACCTCTCTTTACTTGCGCCATACAACAGTGCCGTAACTGTACCTCAATGACAGCTAATCGTCATCGTATTGGCACCTCACTATTCTACGATTGTCTTTTATTTCCATCGACATTCTGTTAATTTCGAGGTCAGAGTCTGTAATTAACTTCGATGAGATTAGAGTTTCCCTAGTAGGGGTGTACAGATCGTTGATTTTATAATTGATTAATCAAAGGTCAAGTAAATATTGATTTACCGTGGTAAATATATCCGCTTTAAACTTAATATGTATTAAAATTATTTTATAAATAGTTTTTTTTAAGAAAGAAATCACGTTTTACCATACATTACTATTATATAGGTATTTGTATTTAACAGCAACCAACACAATTTATTTATTAATTTAAACTACTTAATAGGCAAAGTTTACATGATGTTTATAATATTAGTAGGATTACTAGAAATTATTAAACTAATAAAACACTAAACTAACTAATATCTAATAAAAATCAAATATCCTAACTAAGTTAACCCTAAAAGATGGCGTCAAAAAATTCATCCGCATCGCTGTCGACTGGAAGAGTGCCCAAAAGACTGGCGGCATTGCCACGTTGTATGGCAATGCTTATCCTTTGTCCAAGGTAACTATTATATTAATTTCGGTAGTCGGTGTTTTTGATTGCTTCCACGTAATTTGACACCGACTTCCGAAGTTAAAGTTATTTTGTACTTTGTAGTGTTTTTTTTTTGGAAGGCGGTTTTTTGTGAAAAAGTTTCACGTTTTAGTGGTACCCCACACCTAACAACACCACTGGAAAGTCACAGGAAAGCAAAAATACGCAATTTTGTATATATGGATGATTTTTCCACATATTTTTTCCAGCTATTTGGATTTAAAAACCAAACGATTTTGATACAATTTCTATGGGACCAATCGAGAAGAATATCCTTTCGCATAAACCAAGATTTTTTCAAATCGGTTCGTAAAAGAAGGAGATATGAGGTAACAAACACGAAAAAAACAATCGAATTGAGAACCTTTTTTTGAAGTCGGTTAATTAGTATCTACGTAGAATTAGCAATATTGTTCCTGATCTTGTTTGCCTACCGATTCCGAATTATGGAACTTATTCGTGATTCTTTTACAACAAACACAAGTGATACATCGAGTTCATGAGCAAAGGCGAGCTGAACTCAAAGTTGAATTTTCTTTCAGCAAACCCTTGAGTAATAGAGAGAGATTACAATTTGGTTGTAACCTAGGGGAATTATAATAGGCATTTTTTTTTTAAACCTTAGAATCTTGCATGCAGCAGTGTCGTGTTTGTCGTAAATGTCATTTAGCGTGTTCTTGGATAATTAATAATAACCAATGTTGTAATAAGTCAAAAAATTTGTCACGTAGTTCAAATAAACAACCGGCCCGGAAACACAAAGCTTTTTTCTATCCAAAAATAATCGAATAAAAATAAAACCAATGACATAAGTCGACGCGCGAAAGTGAACCCACCCATCGAGGTAAAGAGGTTACTATGCCCATAGATAATAGGCTAACGTCTTGTTTTATCTTTGGGCTCGGTAAATTGATACTGTACAAGGCTTGAAGCGATATGAAAGTAGAATAAAAACAGCTTTATGATCTCGTCCTAGAATATCTACTTACTCTCTTTTTAAAGGACAGGTTGTGAAGGTAACAAGTACTAACTAGTTTATTATGGGAATTGCTGTGGACATTCTGATTTTCCGGCGAGTGTTAAAATTGAAAAGAAATGGCCGATAAAATGTTTTGTTCCTGTATTTTACTATTTATTCATCATCATAATCCAAGCCGAAAGACGTCCACTCCTGGACATAAGGCCTCCCCCAAGCAGTAGTATTAAGTAACATTGCTTTATTAACACATTTATTCATTTGTAATTCTAAAGGAAATCTTGAAAGCTTCCTGCGGGACAGGCTAAGCCTCGTGCAGGAAGCCTTCGAAAATCTTTTTTGTAAACCTTTAAAGAAAACCAAACGTTCTTGTACATTTATCACACTCTGTAATATTATTTTCTTGTAATGAATTTATACTTATTTGCAACCATTTTCGGGCGAAATCACAAAGATATGAGTATAAATAGCCTCCGGAATCCCAAAAACCACCTGGAGTAGCTGACATAGACGAGATTCTCTACTCAATGAGCGACATGTTCCTACAAGTGCATGCTTGTATGAGGCCACAGAGGGCCACAGATATGAATCTTGTTCTTCATTCGCTATCTCCTGAAGTACCGTAAGCCATTCTCACACTTCCCAAAACTGCTCATAATCATAATCGTACGAGTACGTCATTGTTGAACGTAACCAACGTTACGGCGCGACATTTGTCGACGAGGCGTCAAAACTATGGTGTGCCGTTAGTTGCTAGGCGTCGCTATGGTAACGGGATGGGCTGTCACATCGTGCGCTCGAAAGTTAAGGTGACGTTTCATTAAATGTGATAGAGAACTTTTATGAGGTATGAATTTGATATTGAAGGTTGTGCAATGTACTTGTGCAGTATTTTAACACACACATAGTATCATCAACAGAGTATACCTTTGCTAACTTAAATCTTTATATCTTTCTTTCTTTTTTTTTTAAAACGTTGCCCCACACTAAGAATTTCTCCTTATCATGGGTGCATTTACAAACATATAAACTCACATACACAAACAGCCAGACCCGGAACAACTATCTGGAGGCCATACAAATATTTGTTCCATGCGGGAATCGAACCCGTGACAGACGACGCAGCAGTCAATCACTCAACCACTGCGCCAACCGTGCCGTCAAAATAATACATACTTCTTTAAATCATCTTAGTAGCAAGCGACTGCTTCATCACGTGCGTCACTTACGTATAGGGGGAAATTGAAGCCCTTTTGCTATATTCTACATGTCACTTACCATCAGGTGAGATAATGGTCGAACGCGAGCTTATCTGTATAAACCTAGGATGTGTAAACCTTATACAGGAATTGTTCGAAAGAGTCCCCGCGACTTTGAACCGCAAAGGGCATTTGAAGGAACAAGGTTTTAGTCAGTAAGAGTCTGACACTCCCTCCCGCTCCGCCCACAGCGGGAGAAGTCATATGAGGATTTCCCATCTAAAAAATAGGATGTATAAATAATATGTCAATACATTGGTATATTTGTAGTTCCGTCCTCTAAGGAAAATCAAATGTGAAAGTATTTTGAACGGATTTCCGTTAACACAACGAATACGCCTACTACGTAATATGTACAGAAATAATAAGCTAAGTATTTCTGTACATATTACGTATTTATTGTTGGTTATTAATATTGATACCGGTTTCTAATTATATTCAACTAAGCCAAGCTGGCCTCTATTTACCAATTGTTAAAACCGACTCCAAGTCTACAATCAGAACTTATACAACGTGTAACAGAACAAACGCAATACCTCTTAAGGGGTCATTGTACTCATCATTACAAACAACTTTTACAGATGACTTCTTTGCGATTATTCGTAAAAAATCCGCTTCACTACTGCGTCGGATGCGGGGTGGCGACAGCAGTCTCCTGAGCATTGTTGCTAGTAAGACTGAGGGACGCCTTATGGGGCACCTGTGCGCAGTGCATGCACTGTTACCAGGTGTAGCCGTGAGGTGGCGTAATTAAGTATTATATAGTTATTAGTTGTGTGTTAAAGTCTATGATACTAACATAGGTTAAGGAATACTAACAAATTTATGGGTTCTACCTGAAATAAAGATAAATAAATAAATAAATATGGGACCAACACCGAAATCGTGAAAAAATATTGACTGTCCCATACATTTCTGTGCGCATAACTCGACAAAATGTACTGAACAGCTGATTTTTTTTTCGCGATTACGGTAAACAGTTTGGTAGTATTTTCATGTTTAAAACCGTTGTCTAATTCATTTGCCTAGCCTTTTCCCAACTATATTGGGGTCGGCTCTCAGTCAAACCGGATTAAGCTGAAAACCAGTATTTTACGTGGAGCGGCTGCCTTCCAGACCTCCACAACCCATTAAATGGGTAACACGGTACTTCTTGACAAGACTGGAGTCAGATTTTTCTTTTGACTTCTGACAATCAGTAACGACTGCCACCGATCTACAAATGACAGCCGGGACCAACGGCTTAACGTGCTTTCCGAGGCACGGAGGAATCTCGATATGTTAAGATGGTCACCCATCCACATACCAACCTCGGTTAGCGTTGCTTAACCTTGAAGATCGATCCGTGCAGCTGTAATTGTTTAGCCACGAGCTCCTCACCGTTATGTCTAATTATTACCTTTAAAGATAACAGTACCGAGGTACAGAATCCTGGAACATTAGTTATCCCGGCTGCGTCCATAAGTTTTATACGTGCTATTTGTGAAACTCGGTCTGTTTCAAACACGACTCGACTTCACGACCTGCTAGTAAATGCACCACCACTTCTATCAGCACTATCATGATGTTTTCTTTAGTTCAAATAATTATACTTTTGGAATGGTTAACATTAACTAACAATCAAGTCTGTATTTACCTATTCATGAAACTAAAAAAAATACAACCGAATTGAAAATGACATTTTGAGTTAGCTATCCTTCATAAAAATATTTTAACCGACTTCAAAGAAGGAGGAGGTTCTCAATTCGGTTGTATTTTTTTAGATTCATGAAGAGGTAAATGAAGAAATTATTTTAAAACAAACGCAGTTTAGCATTTACGTAATTCTATTAGGAAGTTTAGGAAGCTTCCTAATAAACATGCTAAACTGAGTTTGTTAGTTACGTCACATACCTAGGCATATATTCATAGGAAACGATTTATTTCGAGTGTATGTTCCCTTAGGTTAGAATACTTTTCAACAGATAGAATATTTTTTCAGAACAAGTGATGTGCAGGGCAGGGCAGTTCAAGGTGATAATAAACAGTTGCAAGGTTCAAAATTGCGTGTCACTTTGCATAATACATGATTTTATGTCGAATTTTAACTCCTTTATGTGCGTAAGGATTGTTGTATTACCTAACCCAGTAAATAATGGTTTATGTTTGTTTATGTAAGTATATATTTGTATAATTTTAATTAACGAACCCACACCTTAATTAGCTTCAGATAACTCGACAATTGCCACAGCTCATTTAAAACAGTAACGCAATTACTGTTGTTTACGAACTCGCAGCGAAAATTAATAAAATATCACGTTTTGTTACACTTTACATTGTTATTAAATTAAAACAAATGAGAAAAACTCACGATTTTTCATGTGAATTTATTCCCATGTTTGTTGTGTAATTGCGCAACTGTAGGTAACTGTAGTTTTGAATTGTCTCACTTATTTTATTTTGTTATACGAATCATTGTCTACATCTATGTGAAAAACCTAATTAAAATTGTAAGTCTGAATCTAAACTTATATTATGAAGACGTAAAAATGTTTGTTTATATATTTGTTACAGGTTATCTTTGGAAGTAGTGATCCAATAACGCAGTCTTTCACTGATGGAAATCTACACTACGCCGACTGTCATAGACAAGTTTTTGTCTCATAAATTACGCCTTTTTAATGTATACGTGACTTCTTTCACTAAAAATATAATTGGATTTAAATTTAAACCTAGTTAGTTACGATTGAATTGCATCGTTATCGCTCCATCGGTTACACAATCAATAGATACCGATATAATTTGAAATTTCCTTTTCCGGAGTAAAATCGAGAACATATAGATAACGGATCCATAATATAATAAAATCGATGCTAAATAAACTCGGGCTCTTGTTTATCGATATTTCATTGAGTGCAACTGTGCAAGTCATCGTGGTCGAATATGTATTCAACGTTACTTGTGAAGTTACAACGGTATCGTTATTGAACTTACACACATACGCGGTTTGATGTATCAGCACTCGAGTACGTGTTTTTTTTTTTATTACAAACGTTTACTTAGTTGTTTTTTTTTTTTGTTTCTAACTTCCCGCCTATTTTTATTATCACTAATTATTGTTGTGTGAGTTTTTAAGCATTTATAAAGCCATACGACAGTTAAAATATTTAAATAAAAATTAAGTAAATCAAACAGCCGTACCTACTTAGCAAAAATGATAAATCTAAAACCGGAGATCACTTAACACCAATATAAATAACATTTTGGTCACCTTGACACGGAAACTACAAAAACTTTCGACTTACACAAATTAAAATTCCACACATTATCTGAACTATACGAATTAACATAATTCTCAAAATTCTCGCGGTGTCAAACGGTTCGTGTTACAATTTCCAGTGTTTGCACGGAATTGGTTCACTGTTCTCATTTCACTGTGACGCGAAAATATTATGTAAATTAAGATAAGCAGCACACTTATCTACATACATAAATATTATATGTAGCGTGTAGACAACTTCAGGATTTCTCTTCATTTATCCCTTTGCTAAACGGTAGCACATGAAGGTAACAGAGATATTGGAGGTAAATGATTTGTGCTAGAGTAGCCTACTGGTTATTAAACAGACTGAGCACAGTGAATGATGCTGTGCATTTTCGCCATTTTAGATAGAGTGCATTCCTCAACGAGCAAGAAGGCTTTAAATGCTATTGATATTATTTTCGTTTGATTAGATAATAAAACTAAAGTTTTTGGGGCTCTGCTGAATCAAATAGGGAAAAGTACAAGCTAACCCTTCGTGAAACATGTTTTATAAATGATTTGTGTGGAAATGAGTTGTCATTATGATGACAACAATGTCGTGTGAAGAATTAAGAAGAGTGAAAGAACAAAAAAATAATGGACTGTCTGAAACATGGTATGTCTATAATGACTTCTGTGGACATGATATCCATTCATTGATTGGTGTAATCTAATTATGTCATTTGTCAATAGGTTTATTTATAGCTTTGTTTTATAATATAAATTCGAAAACACTCCAGACTCCATAGACTCATAGATTATTTTCAATTTCGTTAGTTTTTGTTAAGTAGGTAGCTATTTACTTGGTACAATGTTAACAGGTCTACACTTTCCTGGAAATTAACAATTTATTCGAACTGTGCACTTGTTTCCGACGTTTCATTAGTGCCCATGTAGATCTATGTGAAAGAAAATATCTACCTACTTTGTTTTTTAGGGTTCCGTACCCAAAGGGTAAAAACGGGACCCTATTTTAAGACTCCACTGTCCGTCTGTCTGTCTGTCTGTCCGTCTGTCTGTCTGTCTTTCACCAGGCTGTATCTCATGAACCGTGACAGCTATACAGTTGAAATTTTCACAGATGATGTATTTCTGTTGCCGCTGTAACAACAAATACTAAAAACAGAATAAAATAAATATTTAAGTGGGGCTCCCATACAACAAACGTGATTTTTTTGCCGTTTTTTTATAGATAATGGTACGGAACCCTCCGGGCGCGAATCCGACTCGCACTTGGCCCATTTTTTTTTTATTTACTGCAAAAAATACAATTTTGATAAGGCCAAAGGAATCATGATGTTCAGTCTCAGAAATTCAATCAACACGTTCTCCTAGCACCACGGTACTTGTGAACCGCATCAGTTATGCGTGATCCCACAGAAGTAGGCGACGACGTGAATCAGTTACCGATATGTTGTGGTATTTAGACGACTGATCTAGGTGTGTGTGATACGCCACCAGTCTGAGGTGACGAGCATGCATAATGTATGTGCGGCTTAGCATATCTATACTCCGAGTGTCTGTGAGAACAAATAGGACGAGAGATGAACGGAATATGTGTGAGGTAGGAACAGAAGAGGAAGTGGAGAGTGGAAAGTGAGTAATAAAAGGTACATGTGCTTTTCAATTGCTTTCCAATACTTATTGAAGTCTTCTTTCTTTATCGTGTGGGCAGTAAGGTCTAACGACCCCACACACACTAGTGTCAAAGTTTCTAAACCGCCTCAAGGGCCTCTGACATGGTTTGACGACCGCCATTTGGCGGCCAGAACTATCGGCTTATACGTGCCTTCCGAAGCACGGAATCATCTTTTTATCAGACAATCAAGTGATTCAAGCCTGCAATGTCCTAGCCAAACTGGAAACAACTTTACAAAGTATGCTTTCCGTGGGAATCGAACCCACGACCACACCGGGTCACAAGGTAAACGCCTGAACCACTCGACCACACGACACACGACCATGGGCAAGTCATTAAACGATATTGAATTTGTTCAATATCGTTTAATGACTTGCCCATGTCACTCAGATGTAACTTAGTTCGCCGAGAAATCGGCGCATTTAAATGAAAAGGCTAGACCACCAATTAAATAGGCTGATTAATTAAGCTAATTGGCTGTGACATACACATAAAACAACGATTGTATAGACAACTGAAATTACTAAAGTCTATACTCCTATACTTGTGGAATCCTTTGTCAACAAAGAAGATACGGCAGCAAAGATATTTAATCCAACATACAGTGTTTGTTCTGTACTCAACAATATGATCTAGGAATAAATATCATCTGGCCTCGTTGCTGATAAGACTGCTTCGATTTGTCCTTACAGCAAAAGTTTTCATGAACATTTTCTTGAATATTTTGTAATCATTTTTGTCGATATCTTATGACGTCATATTATGGAGAGCGTGTAGGAACTGCAGCTGGCAGCAAAGAAGTATTAATATCAAGTATTTACAAAGTAAAAGTAATTCATAGTAGTAAATTGAAACATTAGATTGCACAGTCTACGCCATGCACATTTCCTATAGATAGATGCTCTGTAACACTTTTATCCAAATTTTAATTTTGCACAGGCTGAACACTACTATGTAATTTTACCAGTTGATTACGAAACTTCCCACAGCACTTTTGCATACGCTTTTATCATAAATAATCACACATATCTTTCCCTTTCGATCTTAGCCCATGACACAACTTTCTCGATGATTCCTGACTGGCTCCCTCATCAAAACGTATGTATGTACATTATATATACTTGAGTACAAATAAATAAAATTAAAGTGTCTTTGTTATGAAATTTATAGACGCGATACCATAACATTTTTTTTTTATATTGTTTTGTATAATCCGGCTAATCTCATTAACGGCTAGTCTGTTTGTGACGTAATTGTCACTCGCAGATAGCTGATGTTCTAAGCAGTAACTTAGACGTTTATTTTAGAAAATGGAAAAAGGGTTAAACCATGAAAAACTTTTCACGCCGTCGAAGCTGCAGTGAAATATATGTTCCAACTGGCCCTCAGGCGTACCTATATATATAGCGGTGAAAAGTTTTGACCTGCCCGACGGGACGGGCTTTCGTTTTGACTCGAGTGTGAGACATTAATCGTTTCTAGTTAGCACATCGTGGAAATCTAGATGTGTTAGAGCTTGCTTTGGCACTTACAAGCAGGGTTGGGCAGTATTTGAATTACTTGTAATTAAAATACGTAATTGAAATACAAATATGTATTTTTTGGTATTTGTATTTCAGTTACTTCTTGATGATGAAATGTAATTTGTAATTGGTATTTCAAATGCCTGACGCTGAGGTATTTTGTAGTTAGTATTTCAAATACTTATCGCTTCAAAATATATTTGAACTGGGTGTTTTCTGCAGAAAACAGCGCTCGATAGCTTTCGTAAGCAAAAAGGCTAACCTAACCTAACACCTGACTGTATTTTGTAATTAGTATTTTGTATTTTAAATACACGACTTGATAGTAATTTGTATGACGTATTTTAAATACATGCGAGATAGTATTTTGTAATTTGTATTTTAATTAAAGCAAAGCATGTAGTTTTCCCAGCTCTGCTTACGAGTGTAGTAATGAAATCAGATGAGGGAAAACCGGTAACTGTGGCGATGTTTGGGCATTGCTTTATGTAAGTGAAAGATTTTGGGATATGACTTCATTATGGTGATGAATAACATACTACTGAGCATGAGGAGCTGGGTTCGATTCTCGGGTCGGAGAAAGTGTTACAGGGGTTTCCTATCTGAAATTACTCAGTAGCAGCCTGTTTGCATTTTTATACCCTGTCGATGGTATAAATCCATCCTTTTAATCTCATCTTTTTTTCGCGATTTCGGGGTTGGTCCTTTAGGAAAAGTTGTTCATAAGGAGTAGTACAATGACCCCTTTAAAGGTATTGCGTTAATTCTGTTACGGGTTGTTTAACTGGCGACAGGGTGTGCTACAGGAACTCTTCTGCTTTACCCTATGAGGAATAAAGGCCTGTTGTTATTTTAATTAATTCGGTTGAGTAGCCGTCTGTCTAATCAGGTGCGATTGACGATAAATCTATACCCTTAACTGGGCATGAAACATTTTTGACCGAATCAAACGTACCATGCTAATGAGAACATTTTCAGACAAAATTATTCCAACCGAATTTTGTTCTCTTAATTTCATCTCTCGATCTTTTTTGCTCTGATCATCAGCTGATGCGCTACCCCTGAGTAGTCCAGAGCTTGGAAGATGGAATATGGTACTCTTATTTAGGGTTTTGTTGGAGTTGAAGAGTGTCCTCCTGAATTTTATTACCATTACAGCCAAAAGAAGTTTTAGACGACGCGACGATGGACCACCACATTGGATTACCATAGCGACCGGTTCTAATAGCAACCTGCATCCAGCTATTCTTTGAACCTACCCTTCATTATTATCACCACCATTATAGCCTGGAGTCACCCACAACTGGGTGACTACCATACTTATCAGTTTAGAGCGTTCTTTATTCAGATGTTTTCTCAGCAAATGCTGAGATGGAAACCCTTTCGGTATGACCACACTCAACACCATTTTATTGTGTATGTTATGGTATTGTTCCCTTTTTTAAAACGTGTTTGTTCTGTTGTGTTATGTCTATGTCAATTAAATGTTTTCTATTCTATTCTACCGTGTACCGACCTATCCCGAACTCATGTTATGTTAACAGTGGCCGCAGCATTGCCTTTTCTTCCAATTCTTTAACAGCCGTCGTCTTAGCCGCGATAACCAGTCATCTTTAAACTCAGAGTTAGTTGCTAACACGAAGTAAATTAAAAACATTCCTTACAAAACCGAATCCAACGGACCTAAAAGATCTCAGGCCCATTAGCATTCTACCTTGCCTATCCAAAATTGCCGAGAAGGCTGTGTGCCAGCAGCTATCGAAATATTTGGAAAGAAATGAAATACTTCCTGAGTTACAGTCAGGCTTTCGTAAACAGCGTGGTACTGCTACAGCACTTTTGGATGTCACAGATAATATTTTGGCAGCGCAAGATAAGGGCCTATGTACACTCCTTGTACTGCTTGATTTTTCGCGGGCTTTTGACTGTATCAATGTAGAACTGTTTCTTTCAAAGTTGCACTATTATGGTTTTGAAGAAAATACAATAAACTGGTTTCTAAGTTATCTCACTAACCGTCAGCAGCGTGTGGAGATCCGGTTGAGTGATGGCTCATCCTTTGTTTCGTCGCTCACCCCCCTTAGTAGGGGAGTTCCGCAAGGCTCTATACTGGGTCCCATTATTTTTATTTTATATTGTGCAGACATTATAAAGTCCTTGAAGCGATGTAGGTACCATATTTATGCTGATGATGTGCAAGTCTATATTTCCTTTAAGCCAAGTGACTATGAGAGTGCGTTAAAGGATCTTAACGATGATCTCAACAGAATAGCATGTTGGGCTGAGAACAACGGTTTGGTACTTAACCCTACTAAAACTAAATATTTGCTTTTTGGAACCAAGTGCCAAATCAGTGCAGTGCCTGCAACGCTCAACGTTACCCTTCTGGGTGAGTCGGTCAGTCGAGTTAGTGAAGCACGTAATCTAGGTCTTAACATGGACGCTGAGTTAAGATACGAAGCGCATGTGGCCGCGTCAGTGCGCACTTGTTTTTATCGGCTTAAAGTCCTTTATAAAATAAGGCCTTATCTGTCTGAGGAGCTGCGAATCCAACTAGTTGAGTCGCTCGTACTCTCAAATTTAAATTATGCAGATACAGTTATAGGCCCTCGACTACTAGCAAGAACTGATAGACTGATACAGAGAGTGCAAAGCGCCTGCGCTCGATTTTGCTATAAAATCCCGCCAAGAACTCACGTTACACCATTTTTAAATAAGCACTCAATACTTAAAATGAAGTCGCGTCGTAAACTGCACTTGGCTTGCCTGCTGTTTGGGGTTATAAAGTACAAGCAGCCAAGCTACCTTTACAGCAAACTTAGCTGGATCGCTAGTAGAAGGGAATGCGCAAGCAGACAGTGCTCGCAACAACTTTCTACTCAGCCGCACAAGACAGCCGCCTTCAGAGGCAGTTTCAGGTACGCTGCATCCATTTGGATGCAGCGTACCTGAAACTGCCTCTGGAACAATATTCCCCCGCCGATAAGAAACATTAAAACACTTGATACCTTTAGAAGTCGGCTTCGACAGTTCCTTATTAACACGCAGAAAGAACTGGGCGTGACGATTTCGAACACGTCGTTAATTTAAGTTTTGGCCGTGGGTACCCGCTGCAGGACTGGAAAGAAAAAGCAAAACATCTTGTAAACACAGTTAATTACAGCCAATCTTGTACAATCGCTTACTTCAAATATCATTCCTTTTATTTAATTTATATAATTATGTCTATTAAAATTGCATACACCCCTAATAATACAAATGTGGATACACTCACCAAACAGTTACTTAACTCAAAACCACTACTCACTTTTCACGTTTTCTAACTGTTCTGTATCTGCTCGACGTCCGTATGTCACTTTATGGATCCAGCAGAATACCAGCGTCAGGTACATTTGCCTGGCACATGCTGAGCTGGACTCCCATTTGGCGCAGCTTGGAGACACGCACCGCACAAGATTATAATTATTTATTTTTTTCTTTTGTCAAATTCAAATATATTTATGTAGGTAGGTAGTTTGGCACTTCTGCCACAGATTTCCATACAGACCTACTCAAATCATAGTGCTGTTTTTTTTTTTGTTATTTTGTTTGTTTGTTATTTCAAATATTTGCTTAGACTACTTTGTATTACTCGTATTTTTCATAATTTGTGTTACTCTTTTGTGTGCCGTGTTTCTTTACTTGCATCAAATAAATGTTTTATCTATCTATCTATCTATCTACATGACCCTGGGTTAAAACTTACTCAGGGCAAAATATTTCTGATATGTGCAAGTGGGCCGTAGTGTCCACTTTCTTTCATATACATTTCATACGTTAACTTGGTCTTCACCTAGGTACTACACATTTCGGCCCAAAGTCAAAATGGGAACGCGACATCCATAGATGCTACATCATGAGGCACATCAACAAGAAAATCATCGCTCTATTAGAAACAAAGGCAGTAATTAAGTTTCATATCGCTGCGATCCGAGATGCCGACGATGTGGTACCGTCGTCGTCGGCACTCGTCGGGGAATCGAACCCGCGACCTTGATCTCTAGTGAGCCGAGACGGCACTCGATGGAGCGGCAATTGTTCTTATAACTGGTAACGATTAATCGACTTTTAAGTGCTAATTGATTATCTTCTTTTTTTAAGAAGAAAGTCTTAATGGCGGGAGAAGGTAGATTTATTTGAAAATGGCTGCAATATCTTGCTATCAAACTTTTGATGTTGAAAATTTTTTTGACAGAATCTAGATTTCAGGAGTAAAAAGAAGAGTCAGTATCATTTGTTTAAACTCGTATTTAAAAAAAAAAAACTTTTTGATGGGTACCAATTCAAGAGGGTGGGTGCTTTTGTTTTTTTTTTGACGCTATTTTACGATACTTTTGTTTTTATGTTTAAAGAAATAAATATCAACATTGTTTAATAACTTAATAAATTATATTTTTAAAAAATGTTTAAAAAACAATACTTACAGCACGTGAACGAGACAAATCCAAGAAAAATATACAAGGGAATCCAATCACAAATACACTCGAGTTCAGTCCACAGTGCACAGTCTACCAACAGAAAAGAAAAATATAATTTTCAGAATTCGAACGATCGAACGCCGTCAATACGCGGAGCACGGCTTAGCGTGCGGCGTGCGCGGGAGTTGATTCACGAGTAGCTCCGAAGCTTCACGGCTCACCCAGACGCAACGCGAGAAAGCTTTTGGACGGCATTATGTGAGACTGAAGAATTTATCCTATTGTTAATTGAACATATTTAATATTGCATCATTGACTGGCATTGTGTGTAAACAGTTATTGTTCTAAAACAATGCTAAACATATGCCTGTTATTATAATTTTTGTTTACCTATTAGAATCATGTTTGGCGATGGGAGTGTAAATTGAAATTTAGAAAAAATACAAATATAGAGATAAAATAAACAATGCTCAAATTACTCATTATCATAACCGATTTTTCATTATGTCTCTATTTTGAGAACGCATTATTAAAATTATGTTGGCAAACGAACTCCACTCTTTTCACCGATTTCTAAGAAAATGACGACCTGAAAATTCAGAACAGTAATACGATTACCACAATAAAACAATTCTACTTCCGGAATTGTACTACTAATATCTAGTAACAAATCTTAAGAATCTACACTCACAATACCATATAGTAAACATACAGCATAACAAATATTTACTAAACACTATGGCATAGCTATGAGACATTATTAGAAATGTTCAAACAATGATATCATTTCTAAGAAATAAAACTGTCCGTAGTAGAAAAAATTAAGATATGGCTACGTTATTAGTTTCTGGTGCAACGAATAACACGTAGCCATATCTTGATTTTCAAAATCGAATGTTTGGCATTGCAGCAGATTGAAACAGAAGCACTGCAAGAAGAGTCACTTTTATTTATTTATTTACTGTGTCACTGTACAAAGGCGGACTTTTTTTACCAGTCGACCTTAGTACGAAAATAATATTTTACTTGAAAAGTAAGTTGCCTCAACACCACAGAGACAACTTACTTTTCAAGTAAAATATTATTTTCGTTTACCCAAACTGGCTACATCCCACATAGCAGCATCCCCAAGCGACAGGTGGTCGTGGCTTCCGCAGCAGTTTCCCATGCCGCCGCGCCGCCTGCGGCCCGCCATGCGAGCGTCTGCAGCGACTACGGTACGGACATGATTGATGATTCGATGCGATGATCATGGTGTTACCGAGGCGGGTCGCTGAGCAAGTGTTAGTACTCTAATTGAACTCATTTGTTTAATAAACACCTTATACCAGAAGGCCAATTCTACATTTTTTTAAGCAGTGTTTGCATTTTCATCTCCGTTGCAATCTGCGAAAAATGTAGGGAAATGATAATGTTTTTGGCGAAAACTGTAAAATCAAGTAGAGTAGAATAGAATAGAATTTTATTTTGCAAATATGGGTAATACACAATTGTTGTAATGACTATTTCAAAGCTAAGCATTTTTTTATTTAGCTCTGCTTCTCCCAAAAAATATAGCCCTTGACTTCCAAAATGATACGTAATTCCTCATCAAACTAAAATTAGCATTAATAAGTTACAACAAAAAAACAACCTCAATATCTGTAGTTAAACGAGGCGTGAAATACTAATGTTATATAACAATCATTTGTACCAACCTTATTCTAAGGTCGCGAACATTACTGAGAACATTGAAATTAATTACTAATTATTATTAATAATTACTACGTGCAAAGTACTCGTATTTCATCGCTGGAGCTTCCTTAATCCGGTGTTGAAAAATACGTTTACATAAACTGTTTAGATAAGATTTTGGATTGACGTTTTCCCTTTTACATAGGTTATGTACCGAGCAGGAAAAAATCGGCTAATAGTGTCGTCTCAAACCAGTGCCAATCTGCAGTGCGATTCTATCTCACTCACCGTGTAAGCTTAGCTGAAGGGAACATGAAGTGAGCTGTCCAGCCATACAAACAAGATGGAATGACAGTTCACTTCATGCTCCATCCACCTAAGTGTACCTACACGGCGAAATGATGATAGAATAGATTGGCTGTCTAAGTCAGCGGAAAATAGCAAACGCCGTAAGATTGTAAAATGTCGCGTGAAATTGTCAACATTTTTTTCTAAATAAGACACGGATGTGTTGGAGTTGGAAACTATTGAATTTGGATAGGATTTATTGTTTACAAAGCGATTTTTTCATCGAAAAAGTGAAATGAGCTGTCAATATATGGCTTTAGGCTGGAACGACAGTTCACCTAAGTTTACACGGTACACGGTGAGTTGTTTACATTTTAACAGAATAGACTGGCAAGTGGCAGGTATTGTATCTGTCCAATGCTCATGCGCTATATTGAATGCCGCTTGATACTTCATTTTGTCCCTAGACATTAGAATTATCTAAAAGCCAAGCTTGTATCATCTCGGAATCAGTGACTCTTACCGTTGCTTATATTGGACATTTTAGTTTTATTTGATTTGAATTGAAGTCTTTGAAGGAAGTCAAAGGCTAAAATACAAACGAAACCACTTCAATACAAGTCGTAAGATGGTCATATAGTTATACTTACTTACTATATAGGTACCGAAAAGCTTTAAAATAGCTGTACCTTGAAAAGTATTGCGCCCGTCATACCTTTTTTCGCTAGGAACTTCCTGACAAATTATCAGGATGTTCAATCACCATCACCCATTGGTAAGCGATGATGTGGTCAACGAAGGAGCACTTTTCCTCGAAGTAACTGTTCTATCACACAAACTGCAGATAGGGAATTCCATTCCTTATTGTAGTAAATATTTTATATCATAATGAAGTTGAAGTGATTGCCCTTTTAAGCTCCAGCAACGGCCACATGTATATTATATGGTCGTTGGGCTCCAGGATCTCAGTACTGTCGGTTGCTGAAAATCGATTCTGATTAAACACTAGTAGTGGGACCCAAAACACGACACCAACCTACCAGCTCAACCTCCAATGACCTCACAACACCTCGGTAACCACAGCTAACTAAACGCGAGTCTAATGTGAATATAAACGCCGTATTAAACCGAGATTACACGCAGTGCGATAATGTTGCGTGAACTCACCCTGCTACTCTGTGGGAATCGTTTGCGAACACATCTTTATGCTGGTGAACTTCTGGGTAAGACAAAACAATTTGTACTGAAACGGGGCGTGAAAGGTGGTCCAGAGAATAACAATTATACGTACTCGTACATAATTATTTTATGATGAGAAAGCAGGAGACCTCGTGAGTAAATAATAACAGCCGCGGTTGATCAACAAGGTTAAGCAACGGTGACCGAGTTCGGTCCGTGGATAGGTGTAACATGCCGAATTTCCTCCGGGCCTCGAAAAGTACGTTAAATGTTGACCATTTGCAGCTCTCATTTGTAGATCTTCATCAGTCGTTACTGGTCTTGCCAAGAAGTACCGTGTTAATGGGTTGTGGAGGTCTGCTAGGTAGCCGGTCTACGTAAAATACTGGTCCTTGCGGGCCTCGTCCTCTTTGATGACATCTGTTTCAGGCGCGAACACAACGTACCGTCGACTCGGGCCTGGTCTGATCCACAAGCATCAATCACTATTATTTTTGGTTAGTTGTTCAAATAGAGCTGTAAAAGAGTTTCACCCAGTGCTCGATCGGTGATCAAACACAGTATCAGTTATTTACTAAACCAAGACGCATCGCACATTATATTTTATTTTATTCACGAATAAGTAATTTTTATTATTGAAGTGTGTCATCATAACGGTGATTCACAGTTTTATTTCTTTAACAAAAATAATGTGTTTTAAATCGACCAAAATATAATAGCATCCTCACACAGTGGGTCACTAAAGGTCATATTATATCACACCTGAAGTGAAAAGTATATTCATCTTTATGTTAGGTAGTAATAAGGTGGGTAATAGCTTGGATGTGTTTGTTGGGTGTGTATGAAATTGTGTAACTTTAGGAAGTATGGTGCTAATGGCTAAACGCAATACACTTGACCGTCGTTGTCACATTTCTCGTCAATCAGCGCAGGCATATCCGTTTTTCAATGAAACTGTATAATACTGACGTCTGATCTTGAGATTTGAACCTGTTGAATAAATATTGAGAGTAGGAAACAGGTTCACTTCCATTTCGGCTGGAGCAAACAGAAATGCGTGGTCAAAAGCACCGCGTGCCGTTGACGCATAACTATATCAATTAGGCCATAACAAAATGCAGGAAGCGACTAACTCCGCTCTCCAAATATCGGAACGGTCATTTCGAATCAGTGTCTGAAAAACTAAATGAAATTGACACAATCCATCCATTTTAGAATTCCGTGCGTCCGTATAAAAAACGAAACCCTTATAGGATCACTCGTGGGTCTGTCTAATTTTATTTTTATGTAATTATTTTGAAGTTATTTAAAAAACTACATATTATGTGAAAAAGCAAACTATCGAGCCTAGAATAATAAAAAATATGTAGTTAATATAGGGTATGATTTAAGCTATCGCCAATTTTATTCGTTTTGAATTTCTTTAATAATAGGGTTTGTCCTCAAAATAGTGGATCTGTCACCAAAATGTAGTTGCCAAATAATTGTAAAAAGCAATTCCATAATAAATCACATGTAATCCTCGGGATATATTATCGAGTATCAAATAAATAGGTTGGGATTTATTATAAAACGGGAAGTAAACCATATTACTGGGTGGATTAAAAAAAATAACCACGAAGGTGATGGCGGGGTCTGTTCGCTCGCTACGCTCGCTCACTTGACCCCGCCATCCCCTTCTAACCTAACCTGTCCGAGTCGGGGTGCCCTAAGCTCCCTGTGCCCTATGTTCGAATATTTGGTGACAGATATACCTTTCTGAGTACGAAGTTAAAGGAATAAACCTATTATTTTGAGAACAAAGTTTTATCCAAGGAATGAACTACGATTTTATTGATAATCCATCTCTTATTTAGGTTTAAAGAATCTTTATTTCTCATAAGAACATGATACACAGTTCACTTACATGAGATTTAAATTTTAACATATTTTCATTTTTTTACATTTTTTCATTTTTACATACATATTGGCATTAATTTGGTAATTCATACCTGGCGACACTTTTTATATATCTGAGAACGAAAATACTTCGTGGCGATAGATCTATTTATTAGGTGATGCAACTTGATGACAAATATAAATTTTGGTGACAAGAAATATAGTCCCCGTTAATATACTATGTTCATTGCTTACAGATTACCTACAGGAAAACCTATAAGTAGTCTGTGGTTTTAAATTTACATGTTAAAAAAAATATGATTCGTTCAGAACCCTATACACACGACTCCGACTCGCACTGGGTCGGTTTTTTATGCTTTCACTCAAGCGACACAAAAAATACAACCCTAAAAAGCTTCTCCAGGAAGTGTTTACCCTTCCTGCGCCACTCATACACGACCAGTAAACGAAACGAATTGGATTCACTCAAAAAAGTGTAACATTAGACACGCGACGTTTACTTTTACGTTCGGACGTGACAGAGTTGACGGGACTGACGGTGTCCGCAGGAAGTGCATTGATCTGCTTATTATGCTGGGAAAGTGAATAAGGTTTAGGAGAGATATGGTTTTGTTCCTTTTAAGCAGGTGTAAACCGACCTCGGCGGATATTCATGTCGCTTATAAATATGGAAAATCGATATCCAAGACAGTTTGCAACATGCTCAGGTTTTCTTTTATGCCATAGAGTGGAGAACAAGCAGGCGGCCCCCATGATGGTACATGGTTGACGTTGCTTGGACATTGTAATATCAGGTCTGAGAACTTGATATTATATTCTGTATCTATTAGTTTATCGTCTTTTAGTAGAATGGAAAATCCATATTTTCATTCATAATGTATTAGGTACGTATTTGGTTGAAATGCGGAGTACGTTCCCTTGGGATGATTATCGCGCGGGCGAAGCCGCTGGCAAAAGCTAGTTCTGTATAAAAGTAATTAAAAAAAAAACGTTAATCTACGGGGCCACATCAGGTCCACCGGAAGAAAGCACACCATCGAACTGCTGTCGCTCAGTGCCACAGTTGTAACCGCTTAAGTAAGTAGTATGCAAGTCTAACAAGCATTCCAGGGTGATGAAGCCAGTCTATAGAGTGTGCTCAGTAACCACTTCATCGACACTCGACTCTATCGATCGCCGTCTGTTCTCGCGCCAAGCACTCTCTTCTAACATTCTACACGTAAATTTTAACCCTTACATGTAAACTAGTATTGTTGGAGCACTTACGTTTGATCGTTTTTTGTTTGTTTGTTCGAAACAGAACGTTAATTGTTTTGTTCACTCTGTTTGTAGCAGTGTTATTTATTTATTTATTTAACAATTAATGTACACACATTAAACAAAAAAAAAAGTATTGAAAAAAAAATTGTTTTTTTTTTAATTCTATCGAAACAGCTCGTTTTCTTCGTTCGCTCGTCCTCAGGTAAATCTGTAGGGAAACGTAAGCTGCCTTCATCCATCTAAATCTATAGGTACCTATAAATAAAAAT
The DNA here is from genome assembly GCA_947386135.1 of Melanchra persicariae. Taxonomy (NCBI): domain Eukaryota; kingdom Metazoa; phylum Arthropoda; class Insecta; order Lepidoptera; family Noctuidae; genus Melanchra; species Melanchra persicariae. Next base: position 815,113 of record OX376666.1, on the reverse strand, counting down.
TAATAGAGCAGCTAAATGTGTTGCTTAGCGCATAACTCTTTTTCATAAATTCGTTCAAATCATCTGATTTTAACGAAGTGGCACAGAAAAACGCAAAAACCACTTTTTTCTTTATCCCATAGAAATTGTTCCCAGCTGCCACTGCCACAGTTCAATAGCTTTAGACAGAATGGTGTCTGTTGGGTCCGCTAGTGGATAAAAATATTCTAAAAACTCTCTTTTAGAAAATAACAATCGTCACCTAGACCGACTAATAAATGACTACCACAATTTAAACAGGTATCATTTAACGAAAATCCATTACATAAATCCACCATTAAATTTTTTTAAATAGTCATTAAGCTGTAAATAGCTGCAAAACATTAGGTAACGAGTAATTGACACCGTCCGATCACCAGGAGAGCAGCGATGTGTGTTAGTTGATCGTTACCTAACCAACAACTTTCGTCTGACAAAAACTGTGGTCGGGTTACTGCGAGTTACGTCAGCAAAGCACGGGTTAACTAAATAAATTCGGTGGTTTTGCGAGGATTCCGTACTTTATTGTACGCCTCATAGCACAGAACAAACATTCGTTAAAACAACAACTACAACACAATACTACAATGGGCAGTCTTCTCGCACAGAACAGCCATTTGGGACAGCCTTTGGATGGACTAAACAAAAGGAGATCCCTCTCTCTGTTATCTGTTATTGAATCAGCATTTTTTATTTTCTACTTCTCTTTTCAAATCAATCGGACACGCTTGTGATTTATTTAAAGCCAGAAAAATTTGGCTCCGAAAGCTCCTTTTTCATTTTTTTCTGGCCAAATAAATCAACAGCAAATAAATGTTAGTGTTTGCTGTAATTCTTGGAAGCTGAAAATTGTTTCAGCAGAGTTGATAGCCAAAATATTTCCTTTGGTCTCAAATGGCTTTAAACAAGTCAATATTTTAAACAAATCGTTTTCACAAAACGTTTTCTGTTTCCATTCTGTTTTGTCAGGTTTTCGTATTCATAACCTCTCGTACAATGTTTTGAATATTTTTTTTTCAAAAGATTCTTGTAGTATAGACGCAGAAATTCTTTGCAATAGCAACTTGTGCCCACTGAACCCTACAGCCAGCGGTCAGACTCCTCAGTCACGCACGCGCCGCGCCCAACGATGCGCCGGAGCAACCTCTCGACACGCACTCTCCGAGATGAGCACTGTTACACCACCATCGCACTCAAAACAATGCTGATGCTTCATTTACCACCTAATTATATACATTAATGTAACACGGATTTAGGTGGACGTGAAAATAGTACAAGTGATTATGAAGTCTTTATGTTACACGTGTTGATAGCCAAAAATTTTGATGTATTTTTCTAATTCTTTTAGGGCTGTCATACTGTAGCCCAATCATCAGCATGTCGAAATAATAAGCACTCTGGAGTTGTGATATAAGCTTCCTTGAATCATACATGGGTCATAATAATAATTATATTATTGTACAACGAGCATTACAGAATTTTTAAACAGGTCTAGCTGCACTTTTGGCGGGCATATTGTGTTTGTGTGGCATTACATATCTATAACCTAAGACTGTGGAGGATGACTCATAGTGCACCAAAATAACAACAATACGCCATGTCATGATGACTTAACATTTGTATGCTTGCTATATTAAGTACAAGTATATTAAGTAAACAAATTGTTACAGCTGTACCAGCCCTACAACACACTATATCAATTTTCAAAGCATGAATGAAGGCACGTAGGCCTTACATAACAAACGTACTAGTGAATGGCGTCCAGTGAATAAACGTGCAGAACTATCGCAGATCAAGCTGCACTAATCACGGGTGACAAATTATGTCGATAATGGAGCTGTGCTTCACCGCAAGCTTGGTTATAGGAGATCAGGCTGCTAGGATACTTGTGGTTTCATTGATTGCACTTTTATTTGAAACGGTCAATGGAAAATGGTCATTGAGACACTTTTGTTGGTGTTTACATAACATTACACGAATGTAATAAGAAATGGCTTTTCCTATTTAGTTCCGACACAATAGTGGAGATGAACAAGAAACAGCTTATAGGGCTGTACAGACCAGATGCCGACCGACAACACCCACTCATAAGCAAGTAGAACGTTGAAACACATTTTGCCCCCGCCATTTTATTTTTTATGGTTGGGAAATCATCAAATGACTTCTTCCGCTCTGGGTGCAGCGGAAGGGTTGTCAGACTCTTACTGACTAAAACCTATCCATGTTCCTCCTAATGCCCTTTGCATTCCAGGGCCGCGGGTCACCGCGAATTTGTTCGAAAGAGTCATCTTTCGAACAAATTCCGCAACCCTGGCAGGAATTCCGCAACCCTGGCAGGACCCCAATCTGTAAAGGGAAGTCTTTCTAGAAACCTATATTCTAAGAGATATGTGGGTGGAACCCACTCACATACTCTTAGAACAGTCAGTAAGGTTAAAAGCGTTCCGACTTTTCAGGAACGCTTTTAACCTTACTGACCGGCTACCTTTTACCACCTATTATCCGTAGGTGGTGCTGACACGACATTATCTATTCGAGAAAGTTTTACCTTTAGACACTCTAGGCATTCTATAACTTACATAACGCATTAATTCATCATTCAACTAATCCAAGATCACTTCAAGATTAGAATTCGTTAATCATTCGTCGACTGCTGTTACAGCAGTATTTTTATTGCTTTCCTCAAATTGACAGCCTTGCTCTCTAGCAGATAAGGATCAGTAGTCGTAAGATAGATCTTATCGATATGTTACGCAATTATACTAGCTAGGGAGTTGAGCACCCGCTCGGTTAACGATCGATATATGTATATTGATTTATGAAGCTTGAAATAATTACTTACGTTTTGGCAATATAGTGGGTGAAGAAAGTGGTTGAAACGAGACAAGATCTTGAACTATAATATGTGTTGAAGCCCCAGGAGATGCCATGAATTTGAAAAGTAGATGGAGTAGATGAACTCTTTTGTGAGACGAAACTTAGAAGAACAGCTGGTCTTTCGTTGTTCAATGTTAATTTAGTAGCAGTAGTCCAAATCGTGTGTGTCTAAGGATGGACGAAACAGTCGTGGCTGGCCTAGCAAGAGGTGGCGAGAAGACCTAGACGCCTTCTGCAAGAGGCTGGTTCGAGGATGCTCGGGAAAAGAATTCCTGGAAAGATTTGGGGGAGGTCTTTGCCAACAACAACTGAACAGTGAACGAAGTAGTCCCAAATTACACCTAGATTCTATCATGTAATATCACAAAGAGACAGGATGATAGACCTCGGATCAGTTAGATTGAAATTAATTCGTTTAACTGGTTGTTCTGTTAGAAAATGAATACCTGCCTAAGAACAACACTAACATGAAAACCCAGATTTAATTAATTCGAGACTCATCATCATTTTCATCTCGTGTATCCAATACTCGCACCTCTTGCACTGTCTGTTACTTCATTTTAATTCCCATCACACACCATAAGCTGTCCCTTGTCAACAAAGCTTCACATTCCGCCGTCACCGTCGCAGGCGCCGGTTTATCTCGAATCAATCACCTTTCACCGCGCACCAGTATTTATTATTATAATTAATTGTCGCGTCTGTCCGTGTGTGTCAACTTTCACTACCACGCTTGTTTTGTCTTTTGTTGTTGTTGGCTGAACGCTAGTTTGTGAGATACTTTTCAGATATAAAGCTTAAATCATCTGTTCACGGTATTTCGTGGCCGATACTGTAACTTCTACTAGTATTACCCCTTCTTCAATATCTGTATTATCAACATTCTTTAATAACATAGATTTATGCTTAATTATGTTTATGTCTATCTATCTCGTAACTATCTAAACAACTAAACGGAGACTTATGTCTAACAGTCAAGCTTATAGCACGTTTCAGACACTGCACTTCTTACAATAGCAGCACTGCTTGTCTCGTGTTACATTTTAGTGAAGCTTTACATTAAAGTAAAAGATCCAGTAATGGTGAAGAAAAATAACAGACATAATTATCCACACTGCTCCAGACACAAACAAACAACTTTTTTTAAATATCAAAACATGCAGAGCAGTAAATAAACGAAATAATACCTACTAAACCACAAATCTTAATAAAGCTTAAAGAGCCTACAAATCTTAATAAAGGTAAAAGAACCAAGACCCTTCGTTTATCAAACAGCTTGGTGTCTGCAGCCTAGTAAGCTGTCCATCTTCTTGACAATTATTTCATGTAAAGAGCATTCCATGGTGAAGTAACATTTCGCAACACAAGTAATTATAATCAGCGAACAAATCTCCCATTCGTTACGCATTCATGTCTAATATCTAGCCAAAGAAATATAAACTGCTTCGTACACAACTATCACCATAATAATTAAATATTGCCAATTCAAATTGTTCTTTGTAACTTGTATGTATGGGTTTCAAATTACCCTGAGCGGAAGGGAATGGTACTCTTACTGACTAAAACCCACCCTCCAAATGTCTTACGTTTCAGAGCCGCGGTAACTCTTTCAAACCGTTTCTTAATAACTGGTATGGGTGTGTGCAGAAGTTTGGAACAACGCAAAATTTTCTTCAAAAACTTTGACGCAAAAAGGGTGAAGAAAAGAATGGGCTTCGAAGGGGAGTTGTCGGAGAGTGGTTTATTTTCGTTTGAATGTCCTTGCGATGTATTGAAATAGTTTCAGAGGTTTCCCAGATCTTTCGCAACAGTTTCTTGAGTACCGTTTCAATAAGGACTTTCGCAATAAGTTCAGGAAAAACAACCTTTCATTTGTTAGGCTTCACTGTTATTTTTCCGATTGAATTTTCAAAAATGAAGTGTGCCCGAAAAAAGGCTGTATAAGCCTCTTTTCGGGCACACTTCATTCACCTTTACTTAACCTGCTTCTAGATCCCTCTTAAACGAAGCCTCGTTTAGATTTCTTCTACATTCTTGTCTATCATCAGTCATATCATTTCCTTCCTTATTAACTTGAGCCAACATCTTCAAAGCACGGCAGATTACATTACAAATGATTCTACTTTTTGTCTTAAAGTACTTGGCTCCGTGGGATCCATCGGAGACCTTTCACATAGCTGTGTAATTACATAAAAACCTCGGCTATGTACACCTGTCATGGCCGTCACATTGTTGTGTTTGATACTGACGATTGTTACAGTGTTAGTCGTGGAGATGGGTCAGTTATTAGTTTACATACATAACCATTTGCCGTTCGAGCTTTTAGGGATTTCTCTGCTAAGAAGTTGTCCTGATTTTTGTATAAGTAGTTACATATAGGACTAGAAGAAGAAGTGCTGGTCGGCCGGCAGCGGTAGAACCTGAATGAGGCTGACACAGAACGTGGGGATTGGCATAAGAAAAAAGAGGCCTATGCTCAGCAATGGGTGAAGTCAGGCTATGGATGATGATGATGATGACGAGTTATAGGAAACAGCATTCGAATATTTTTAAATTCCTGAAACAAAGCATATCGTCCAAACTAATAATATAAAGAGATAATAATACTTATCTGTTTATTTGTTCGTAAAAGGTTATGTATATAAAAAACTTTTTCACAAAAAAAAAGAAACCGACTTCCAAAAAAACTACAAAGTTCAAAATAACTTTAATTTCGGAAGTCGGTGTTTTCGGTTGCTTCTTCGTTATTTGACACCGACTTCCGAAATTAAAGTTATTTTGAACTTTGTAGTTTTTTTGGAAGTCGGTTTCTTTTTTTTTGTGAAAAAGTTTTTTATTTTTCACTTTTTAGTGGTACCCCACACCTAACAACACCACTGGAAAGTCACAGGAAAGCAAAAATATGCAATTTCGTATACATGGATGATTTTTCCACATATTTTTTCCAGCTATTTGGATTTAATAACCAAGCTACTGATCCGATTTTGATAAAATTTCAATGGGACCATTTGGGAAGTATACCCTTTCCAACAAAAAAAGATTTTTTCAATTCGGTTGGCAAGCGACAGAGTTATGCCCGAACAAACATAAAAAAAAAAAAAAAAAAAAAAAAAAATACAAACATCCGAATTGAGAACCTCCTCCTTTTTTAGAAGTCGGTTAAAAACTGTCTGATCACGAAAGATCTTTGAATGCTAAAAAGGTATACTTATATATCAAAAGGTATTGCTGAGTCCTTAGGCAACATTTAATTCGGAAAATATACAGTTTCTGTGGGATAGGCAACAGGGACGAGTCCTCGATAAAAGCTATAATTCATACTTCAAGGAGTTCGGCATTGTTTTATTAAATTAAACAGATTTCAGTCCAGACCCCTATGTGCTTTCCAACACATGGCCATTGAAGTACCTTCGATAGATTTATTGTCCACTAACATAATATTATTCTAAGAAAAATGGGTGATAGAACGTCCAGGTCACAACGATAATAAATCAGCTTCTTAATTAGATACCAACACCACACCATTCTCATCACTACCTCAATGTCAAGTTCGACATACAACAGATGCCACATGTCCAATTACAAGTTGAGGCAGTAATTATGCTGTCAAGCACATTCGTCACTGTCATGATGCGGCTTCCATTGTGTGTCGTGCTTGTAATTGACTGCTGATGATACGTTGTTGAGTGAAAGAGACAGATGTGTTTGTCATTTCGTTTGAATGGTGCAGGTGGTTGTTTTATTGTCATCATCAATATACAGTACCTATATTCGAAGTTAGTACCTTGTAATGTGTCTGGTGAATAATCTTGTTTCTCACATATAACACCTGGGGCTCGAGACAAGTGAGATTCTGTCAACGGTAGCGTAGCGAAGGCGATTGTCAATACGTCAAAAATGTATGGGATTGACAGATGCTATCGAAATGTCACGTGATCAAATCCCTACATTTTGTCGTTTCGACAGTCGCATTCGCTAATTGAATGGCACATTGTTTAGGGCCTCAGGAGTACTCAGGACAAATAGCACTCTAACGACGAAATAATTCTTGATGACAATGACACGTCATAGTTAGTAGTTCTTAACAGAACAAATAAGTATGTTCATCAAAATCAATAAATGGAATACCAACTTTTAACCGCGGTTTCGCTCAAGTTTAAGTAGCCTATAACTGTCTCCAGGATCCCATCTATCTCTGTGCTAAAATTCATCAAAATCAGTTCAGCTATTCGGGTCTGAAAGCGGAACATACAAACAAACCCACTTTCGCATATATAATTCTAATTTCTTATGACTCACAATGTCAACGAACTGTCCATGAAACATTAGTAAGAAAGAACAAGCGTAAATAGAGAAAATTGTAAATCAATAAAGTAAAAAGAGTTCCAATCGGTAATTGATTTGGTTAATCCATTAGAACGATGATGTTTGCGATAATCGATTTCTTTTCCACCATTTTACACATTTGTTTGCACTTTGCAGTACTACGCACTTGCAACGTTAGACGAGGAATTCTTTACTCATATCGTAGGTACTGATCTACAATAGACTCGCGTTTGACCATCGCTATCTTCATCATCATCATCATATCAGCCGAAAGACGTCCACTGCTGGACAAAGGCCTCCCCCAAATGGGGAGGTTTGCCATAATCGCCACGCTTGGCAGGCGGGTTGGCGATCGCAGAGTAGCTGTAGCAATTTACCTACAGAGAATTCTGCTGCCCATTCTCTAGTGAGTCCCATAGTCGCCTCTTACGACACCTAGGGGAAGTGATGGGATGGTGCTATTCTTTTACGTCTGACACCATACGAAACCACTATCTTACCAGATGGAAAACGACGATGTGGCCGAAGATAGCACGTTTTCTCTTGAAGTAACCTATTAACTAACTCTTTAAAGACTACTTAGGTTGTAGCGATCAGCAAGCACAGACTGCGGCGAAGAATTCCACTCCTCAGATGTACGCAGATTGAAAGTATTCCAAAAACGTTGTGTCTACCATGTCCGACAATGACTCTGCCTGGGGGCCTACCACAACCTCTTAAAACAATATTATTTTAATATTACTTTGTAATTTCTGTTGTTGCATTTTCAACTCTCGGATCAGCGCCGAGAGTTGAAAATGCAACAACAGAAATTACAAAGTAATATTAAAATAATATTGTTTTAAGAGGTTGTGGTAGGCCCCCTGGTGGAATTAATTCGTGCGATTCGGTCGAACACTCCCCGAAATGTATGTAACCGACAAGTTAATAAAATGATGATGTCATGACATGAATGTCTTCCTTCCAAATACATTTCTCTACTATGTCGACCCCTTGACAAACAAACCACGCAATCCGTATAAGGTCTTCAAGACAAACCGCAAATTAACGTCGAAGGACTCTTCACTACCACGTCAGGTTGTTCATTCTACTTGCAAATTCACAATCGTTATTTTCAGGAGATTCGTAAATTTTAAAATGAGAAATTACACGAACGGTACAAACAGTGGTACTGTAAACGGCGTAAAATAAATACCTATTAATGTATAACCTATCAAGCTACAATTGTAAGAGTGTTAAACGCTCGGTGGAGAGTGTAAGGGAGCTGTGTAGTACGTCAGACATAGTTGCCTTGCAAGAAACATGGTTGCTGCCTCACGATATCTCGTTCCTGAGCGAAATCGACGCTGAGTTCGGGTGCACTGGGACGTCGGCGGTGGACACCACGGCTGGCATGCTGCGAGGACGGCCCTATGGCGGAGTTGCACTGCTGTGGCGGAAAAGTGTTTTTGATAACGTTTCGGTAGTGCAGTGCGATAACCCGCGAGTGTGTGCTGTTAAAGTATGCATGAAATCAAGGTCATTTCTAGTGTTCAGTGTATACATGCCGACGGACAATAGTGCGAACTTAACGGATTTTACGGACTGCCTCAGCCTGGTGAGTGCTATAATCAATAATAACAGTATCGAAACTGCTTTTATACTCGGAGACTTTAATTCGCATCCCAATGAACAATTTTATTTTGAATTGATATCTTTTTGTCGGGAATCTGAGTTATTATGTGCCGATGTTGAACTGTTAGGAGTAAACTCTGACACGTATACTTTTATAAGCGATGCAAACGGCTCGAGACGTTGGCTGGATCACTGTGTTGCTACGAAAGCAGCTATGTGCACTATTGTTAATGTAAATGTTAAATATGATGTACTTTGGTCTGACCACTTCCCTCTTGTAATACAATGCAACTTAAACGAAATCAAACCAAAATTGTACAACTCAAATAATAATAAAAATCTGTCATGTAATAAAATAAAATGGGGTGATAGAAAACTTGAGCAAATTGACATTTATACAAAATTTTGTAATGATAATTTAAAATATATTGACTTTCCAATGGAATTAAGTGCATGTTGTGACTATGTTTGTAATAATGTAGACCACAGAATTATTATTGATAAAATGTATAATGACATTGTTAATATTTTATGCCAAGCAGCTTCAGAGGGTTACGAAGTAAATCATGTGCGAAATAGGAAACCTGTAATGGGGTGGAATAAGCACGTGAGTGATGCTCACAGGCAGGCCAGGCTAAAGTTTGAGCAGTGGGTGTTTTATGGTAAGCCGCGCGAGGGTCGTGTTTGGATAGATATGCAAACAAGTCGAAGAATTTTTAAGTCGCGCTTACGGTGGTGCCAGAACCATAGTGACCAAATTAAAATGGACATGTTGGCGTCGCATCATTCTAGGGGCGACTTCCGCGGTTTTTGGAAGTCCACCGATAAACTCAGTAGTAGGCCGGGCCTGCCGGTGAGTGTCAGTGGCGCTGCTGATGTCACAGGGATTGCCGAACTATTTAGGCAGCACTTTGCTGTTTCGTCACCGTTGGGACCGTCACAGTTTACAAGCAGTGCTGGTTGTAGTGGTCAGGAGTTCAGTGTCCGGTTTACGGCAAAGGAGGTAAGACATGTCATTATGTCTATGTCGAGAGGCAAATCTCCAGGCCACGATGACTTAAGTATTGAACACCTTAAGCATGCTGGTCATCATCTTCCCAGAGTCTTAGCGATGTTCTACTCCTTGTGTTTAGGACATTCGTATCTGCCTGAGCAGATGATGAAGACTGTGGTGGTGCCAATTATTAAGAATAAAACCGGTGATGTTAGCGATAAGAACAACTATAGGCCCATTTCATTGGCCACTGTCATTTCGAAGGTGCTTGATGGTTTGCTTAACACTCAGCTGGATAAGTACTTGAATTTACATGATAACCAGTTTGGTTTCAAAGAAGGTCTCTCTACAGAAACAGCCATATTGTGTTTAATGCAGACTGTCAAGTACTACACTGATAGAAGTACACCTGTCTTTGCTTGCTTCCTCGACTTGTCGAAGGCATTTGACTTGGTTTGCTATGATCTGCTGTGGCAAAAACTGCAGCAAGCGTCAGTGCCGGACGAAGTGGTCCGTATCTTTCAATACTGGTACAACAATCAGGTCAATGTTGTTCGATGGTCGGGGGCTTATTCGACCCCTTACAGGTTGGAGTGCGGCGTGAGGCAAGGAGGGCTGACCTCACCGAAGCTCTTCAACCTGTATGTTAATGCGCTGATAGAGAGGCTCAGCAGTACGCATGTTGGTTGCCATATTGGAGGTGTTTGCCTAAACAATATCAGTTACGCTGACGACATGGTGCTGCTGAGCGCCTCTGTCTGTGGTGTGTCAAAGCTGATTGGCATCTGTGAAAAGTATGCTGAAGAACATGGTTTGTTGTACAACACGAACAAGAGTGAGTGCATGGTCTTTCGGGCCAGCAGGAGGTGTCCAGGTTACTTACCAGCAATTAAGCTCAACGGATGCCTACTTAAAAGAGTTGATACGTTTAAATATCTTGGACATTTATTAACCTCTGACCTGAGGGACGATGCAGACATTGAAAGGGAACGTAGGGCGCTGTCTGTTCGTGCGAATATGATAGCCCGCAGATTTGCTCGGTGTTCGGGGGGCGTTAAAATAGCCCTATTTCGGGCATTTTGTACGTCCTTTTATACTGGCAGTCTGTGGATGGATTACACGCAGAAACAGTACAGCGCTCTACGTGTCCAATATAACAACGCGTTCAGGGTGCTCTTGGGGCTGCCTCGCTTCTGTAGCGCGTCGGGGATGTTTGCCGAGGCGCGTGTAGATTGTTTCCACACAATCATGCGCAAACGGTGCACATCCCTGGTCCGTAGAGTGCGGGCCAGCCGCAACAGTATCCTGAACGCTTTTGCTGAACGTTTCGACTGTCAGTACGTAAACCACTGCTGCATGGTTCACGTGCTGACTAATATTAAAATATTATTTTAATTTTTAATAATGGTTTCTAATTTTAAATGTAATTAAGTGTAATTGTATGATCCTAAATTGATCGAAATAAATAAATAAATAATAAAGATTTTGCGCAGAAACTTGAAAGGAACTTCCCCAAAGTAGAGCTCCCAATTACTTGTCGAAGACTATTCAATATCAAGAGAAATCATGCATTTTAAGCTGTGCTCTGTCATATTTCAGATCATTATTATGTTTATACATGTAGTGTGTGTCATGTGTTTGTTGCATTATAATGATCTCAGAAGTTGTCTATTATTTACGACATTGACAAACGAGCAAAATCGATGGAAGAAACGTAACTTACCTACAAGCTGCCCGACCGGCCTACTGGACTTTGGCATCATCTCACCTCATCCCTGGAAGTGCCTATGTTCTATAATAATAATAGTAATAACTGGCAACTCTGCTCAATGTCAACACAAGTCTTATTTTCGTCCAAGCAAATTTAAATTGAATATAACAGTTTTTGATGATATTTATGGACATATTTTTCGCCCTAAACTTCCAAAAACCAACATATTATTGATTAAAAACTTTACAATATCATACGGCCATAAAATGATAAAAATTTCAAAAAACTATGAAGTGAAGACAGATGACATTTTATGTCATTACGAAAATATTGATGAATACTTATAACGTACGTTAAATGTATAAAATAAAACTTGTATAATGTTAACAAGAGCAGCTGCCCGACGCGCACACCATCCACCCCCGGACTCGTCGCTCAGCTCCGCCTCGCCGCCGCCGGACATCGGATCACCAGTGGTGTCACCGGCGGCTGCAGTCGCGTCGAGCTCCAGCGACGAGTATTTCTCTCCACCAACGTCGCCAACACCTGTACGTCGGCAGGGGAGAGGCCGGCCACCGAGGGGCTTGGGACCTAGGGGCCAACCGGCCCCGAGCCGGGTCCCCGCTACCGGTGGTTGTGTGCAGCGCATGAAATGGACTCAGTCCATGAACGAGAACGTCATGCGCACATACTACGGGTCTACAGAGGGGGGAACTAACCTCACTGCGTACCGTGTCAGGATGCTGTCTCTGTTTCAGGACCTGGAGCCAACTGTGAACGTCTCGGCCCAACGATTGTCGGATCATGTGCGGGTCATCCAACGTAATCACAAGTTGGACGATGCCGCACTTGATAGGCTGCGCTCAGAGGTACTGAACAACCTTGTCATCTCGACCCCGACACAGTCCGTGGTACAGGCGCCAGCTAGTGGCGCGATTACACCGCGGCCCATTAATGTTTGTGATGAGGTAGATGATAGGGTTGTCACAGTAAGTAGCCAGTGCAACGACCGACTGAGGAGCGCGCTGGAGGATGCGCTTCGCGAGTACAGATCCACTCCGACCGAACTTAGGCCTCGAATTCCACGGTTGCCTATGCACAAAAAGAATAGGGCGCTGGTGTGTGCCTTGGACTCGCTGCTTGAGAATATTTTTGAAAGCAGCGAGAACCTCATTGATACGCACTCAATCCTGTATTGCGGGGCTGTTGCGGCATGTCGTATAGCAAACGTAAAGTTTACAAATAGTGACGTAGCTATGCGACCAAAGTCTGCTGCACCAGCTTGGCAATGCAGGATCGAGCGGCGTATTGATGAAGCCAGGGTACTCATTGGCAAACTATACTGCTTCAGGGAGGGCAATTCACGACCACGCGTGATGCGCTTTGTGAGGCGGGCATTTTCGGGGACTGAAATCAGTCCTCAGGAGTACATGTCCCGTATTACAGAGCGCATCGACTTCCTGAAGCAGAAAGTTTGTGCATGGGCGAACCGTATTCGACGGTATAAGAGGCGGGTTGATCGATACTCGCAGAATCGCATATTCCAGAGCGATGAAAGGTGGGTATATAGAGCTTGGGAGCGACCTGAACAAAGTGTGACAGACGTGTGCCGCCCGGATGATCTCGCCACGAGTACATTCTGGCGAAACATCTGGTCGGTGCCCGTCTGTCATGCCGAGGGTGTTTGGATGCGCGATGTCGAGCGCGTGTGTGAAGCTATACCACAAATGGAAGCTATTGCCTTTACACCAATAGATGTAGCCACAGCAGTCCGTCCATTACCGAACTGGAAATCTCCAGGCCCGGACGGACTGCACAACTTCTGGCTTAAGTGGTATAGCAGCTCACACGCGCTCCTGGCATCTCAATTCCAGTCATCTTTGGAGTCTGGGTCGCTACCACAGTTTCTAACAACTGGCATTACCCACCTGCTCCATAAGACAGGTAGTCCCGCGGAACCCAAGAATTATAGACCGATTACTTGTTTGTCGACGGTCTATAAACTTCTTACATCCATTTTGAGAGTAAAAATTAATGATCACATTGAGACTAATACAATTATGTCCGCCTCTCAGAATGGATGTAGGAAGGGGTCCCGCGGCACTAAGGAGCTACTCCTCATAGACATGGCCATAAGCCAACAGGTTCGTCGATCCCGCAAGTATCTGTCGACATGTTGGATAGATTACAAGAAGGCCTATGACTCTGTGCCACATACATGGCTCATGAGGGTGCTGGAGTTGTACAAAATAGATGCAACTCTACGCGCCTTCCTTGAGTCATGTATGAGGCAATGGAAAACGGTCCTTCGATATCCAGGATGTCGACCGATTCAAGGGAATGATGAGCCTGTATGGATTAAACGGGGAATATTCCAGGGCGACAGTTTGAGTCCACTTTGGTTTTGCTTAGCTCTGAATCCTCTTAGCACACTGCTGGAGGATTCAGGCCTAGGCTATCGGTTGAGAAGAGGTGGTCAAGCCATATCTCACCTCCTTTACATGGATGATCTGAAACTCTTTGCCCCCAACAATTTGCGACTAATGGAGCTACTGAAGGTAACTGAAAACTTCAGTAGTGCTATCAGGATGGAATTTGGTGTGGACAAATGTGCAGTCATGCATGTAAAGAAAGGAGAGATTATGGAATCTGAGGGAATTCAACTCTCGGATTCCATACAGGTTAGATCCCTTAGCTCAACCGAAACCTACAAGTATTTGGGTATGTCGGAAGCGTTGGGCATTAACGGTACTGACATGAAGCAATCGCTGAAGGAGCGCTTCTTTGGCCGCCTGAAAAAGGTTTTAAACAGCCTTTTGTCGGGCGGAAATAAGGTGCGTGCCTTCAACGGTTGGGTCATGCCGGTATTAATGTACTCTTTCGGCGTACTCAAATGGACTCAAACCGAACTCGACGCCCTGGATAGAAGGGTCCGTACACTGCTGACCGCAAATCGGATGCATCACCCACGATCGTCGGTGATGAGACTGTACATTCCGCGGAAGTGTGGAGGTCGAGGCTTTTTAAATGCTAAGACTCTCCACAACCGCGAGATGTGCAGTCTCAGAGAATATTTTCTCAAAGCCGATGTGGGTAATGTGGGTATGCACCGAGATGTGGTCGCAGTGGACAAGGGACTCACCCCGTTGTCCATGGCTAAAGAGAACTGGCGCAAACCTGTAATACTTACTACAGATGACCGCAAGGAGGTATGGAAAAGCAAGGAGCTTCACGGGCGCTTCTATCGGGCTCTTTATGGGTCTGACGTAGATTTCCCGGCGTCCGTGGCCTGGCTACGTTTCGGTGATCTCTTCGGAGAAACTGAAGGTTTTGTTTGTGCAATTATGGACGAAGTTATCTTGACGAACAACTACCGGAGGCATATTATGAAGGATGGGACGGTTGACGTGTGTCGGGCATGTCACCGTCCGGGTGAGTCCATCAGACATATTATCTCTGGTTGTTCTCGTCTGGCTAACGGCGAGTACTTGCACAGGCATAACCAAGTGGCTAGGATTATTCACCAGCAACTTGCTTTGAAATACAAACTTGTGGATTCTGAGGTACCGTATTACAAGTATGTGCCCGACCCAGTTCTCGAAAATGACCATGTCACGTTGTACTGGGATCGGTCTATCATCACTGATAGGACTATCGTCGCTAATAAGCCCGATATAGTGGTGATAGACCGATTAGCGCGCCGCACAATGATAATCGATGTTACCATTCCACATGACGAGAACCTCGTGAAAGCTGAGAAAGAGAAACAAATCAAGTATCTTGACTTAGCACACGAGGTTGTCGACATGTGGAATATGGACTCGGCTGTCATTGTGCCGATGGTCGTTACGGCCAATGGCCTGATGGCCAAAAGCTTCGACGACCATCTGTCGAAGCTGGCGTTGCGCAGTTGGATAAAGGGCCTGATACAGAAGGCAGTTCTCCTCGATACGGCTCGTATTGTGAGGAGGTTCCTTTCTCTGGAGCCCTAACCACCGGTAGCTTGGACCCAGCTCCCGACACCGGCGGACTACTATTTTTTTATATTTTTAAATGTTTTTTTTAATTGATTTTATAGAAATATTTAAAAATGTAAAATATATGAGTAAAAGTGAATAAAGGAAATAATAATAATAATAATAAAGCCTCTTTATTTCCTATCCCCTAATTATTACATATATTTCAACTTATAACTATTTAACACTATTTTACAAGTTACATTACATTATTGAGATATAAAAAAGTTTAGATAGGAACCCCTATTTGGGTAAAGGCCTCCTCCAGTCCTCGAACCAATAATCTTGACGTCATAAATAACGCCCTAATGCAAGTCCAAAATTGGTTTACTGCCAATAATTTAGTTCTAAATGAAAAGAAAACGAAATGCATAAGATTTGCCTTACCAAATGTCAGAGGCAGTGATTGTGACATAGTATTGAACGGGGAAAAACTTGAATTCGTCGATAAAACGGTTTTCCTGGGAATTACTCTTGACTCAAGGCTACAATGGGGTCCTCATTTAACATCTCTTGCAGGACGGCTAAGTTCAGCAGCATATGCTGTCAGGAAAATCCGCCAATTTACGGATGTAGATACCGCGAGACTGGTCTATTTTAGTTACTTTCACAGTATCATGTCTTACGGTATACTACTATGGGGACGGGCTGCAGACATCGAGTCTATTTTTATTCTGCAGAAAAGAGCCATTAAAGCCGTATACAAACTCGGCCGGCGCGATTCTTTAAGGGAACTGTTTAAGAACATTAACATCATGACGGTACCTTGTCAATACATTTACGAAAACATCATGTATGTTAGAAAGAATTTACATCTTTTTAGTAAAAGAGGCGACAGACATAATTATGGTACTCGAAATAGGGACCAATTAGTTCAACCAGGTTTCAGACTGGCTAAAGTAGCCTCATCTTTTATGGGGTACTGTTTAAAATGTTATAATAAAATACCTCCCCATATATTAGAACTAAATGAGACTAAATTTAAATCTTGTATTAAACGCACACTATGCAGGCAAGCATATTATAAGTTAGGGGAGTATATTGAAGATAAAAATGCTTGGCTCAATGCTGGTCCTGCTCCACAGCCATTAGGGCGCACAAAGTAATCTGTTAGCATTTGGAAATATTGTTGGACCGGATGAAGATTGTAAGAATGCAATATTATTATTTTTTTTTTTTTATTGTATAGACTCAATTTATTTAGCATTGTGTAATTTCATGCATTAACGGCACATGTGTGAGTACTATGTAGGTCCCTCAAATTTAAACTATAATGATCATTTTGGGTAGGTCTTTGACTTGAATGTACCCTGGCGATTGGGGATGTCATGCTCACTCAAAAGTCTGGCTGATGGTGGCGTTTGCGTTGGATCATTTGGCTCCCTTAAAAATGGTCGAGCCGAATGGTGCTAGCGTATGCGTCATGTTCGTGAACGGGCGCCGTCAGCTGAGACTGGTCATCTCTCGGCTGCCATGGTCTATTTTAATTATTTCTTTGAATTGTTTCTTTTTTACTCCGGACTATCCTGCACGTCTTTTACATCGTTCTCACATATATGTATAATTTCAATATGAATGATGTAACCATAATTTTGTAACAAAAACTTATTTTTAAAAGAGTGTCCGTGGAGTTTCTTGCACGTTCTTCTCCATAGAGATCTACGCTTTGGAACGTGCAAATAGCTTCATCTTTTTTTTTTTTTTTGACCGACCGACCTTGACAATTCAAAAGTGCCTGTAAATGGTCTAATTGAAATAAATGCTTTGACTTTGACTTTGACCAGTGCGTTCCAGCTTTCCCTATCTTTAGCTCGCTCAGTCCACTTTTTTCCCGCTATGGCTATGATTTCGTCACTCCATCGTTTCATAGGTCTTCCCTTCCGTCTTTTCCCACTAGGTCCATTCCATTTTGTTGCTTCTTCTGTCCATCGTTTGTCGCTGTATCGAGCTACGTGCCCAGCCCATCGCCATTTCGCCCGTAGACTGTACTGTAGGACATCGATTAGCTTGGTCTTCTTTCGAATAAATTCGCTTCTTATTTTGTTTCCGGTTTCCGGTGTCAAAGTAGTCAGAAGTGTTGTCATTGCTCCCACAGTATTATTCACTTTTACCTTAATCCACGCGTACATACAGTGCTAAAAGTCAATAGTACCATAATTAAAGTCAATTCAAGTGAGTTCATATTGAAATAACCCAACAAAAATAAGAAACAGCGCAAAAAGTGATACTTTTATCGAGATGCATAACCTCAAAATAAGTACAGAGTGAAATTAGTTTGCTACTCAAATCATAGACAATCTCATCCAGTCTAGACAACTGCAAGAGTTATTAAAACGAACAGTGTTGCCACCACAAGAAATCAAAAAGCTACTTTTTCATCGAGTGCTGCCAGTTCAGTCAAAACTACCCATAAATCGGGAAAAGCGGAAGATTTGCTTGTCACTGTTAAAATGGATAGCCAAATGCAAATGTTATTCGAAAAAATTCAAGAACAAATGTAACAACAAACAATAACTATAACGGAAACAGTAACTAAAAACGTAGTGCAACAAATCGACGAGCGATTTAAACAGTTAGACGAAGAAAATAAGCAACTTAAAAACGAAGTTAAAGAATTGAAGGAGAAAATGAAAGGAATGGAAATGGCTAGAAAGAAAAATAATATACTCCTATTCGGACTAAAGGAAGATAAGAAAGAAGAGTCAAGCTTCGTGAAAAGTTTAATTGCAAAACTCAACGGCTATCTGGGATTGAACCTGCAAGAACACGAAATAATAAACGCATTTAGAATTGGAAATAAAAAAAGTTCCCCGCAGCCCATTTTAATTTCACTTGTATCCTACTGGAGGAAAATGGAAATAATGAGATGCAAAAAGAAATTACCTCCAGGCATATATGTGAAAGAAGACTTTACAAAGGAAATCTTAGAGGTGCGCAAAGCTTTACAACCAAAGCTCGAAGAAGAACGGAAAAAAGGTAACATAGCTTACTTAAAAGCAGATAAGCTAGTCGTAAAAAATCAAATAGATGCAATTCGTGAAAAGCGGAAAAGAGACCCGTCTTTTCACCCAATGCCAGCACATCACAAACAGATAAGCCATTACATGTAGCTTTGAAAAAAGCCAATACAACTAATGCGTACGAGTACATGGCACGCGCGAGATCAAACTCATTGAAAGAGAGGACCAGTTCATAGCAACCAACGCACTCCCGAAATCGGAACAACAACTACCACGATACAAACATTCAACAAATAACCAAGAAAAACACTTCCCCAAGCCGGCTGGTCCCCGTGGGGAAAAATGACCATAACCCTCCAGCGAAAAATACAAAAACAATTCAAAATTTACTACACATTGGAACTTTCAATGTTCGATCCTTAGCATCCACAAGCAGATACATCGAACTCATGCATTCATTAGAAAAAATAAAAATCGTTATATTAGGTTTAGCCGAAGTCAGGCGAATGGGCTGTAACATTGAAGAGCACAAAGATTTTATATTTTGCTATAAAGGAGAAACGCTTGGCCTGCATGGTGTAGGGTTTTCTAATTAAAAAAGAATACAAAAACAACATATTAAATTTCTCAGGCTTCACGGAAAGAGTGGCCCTACTTCAGTTAAAATTCAACAAACAGATGATTTCAATCATTCAAGTGTACGCACCAACAGAAAAGCCTCCACGGAAGAAATAGACAAATTTTACGATACCCTACAAGAAGCACAAAATCAGGCCGGGGAGCACGTCTTAGTAATCGGAGATTTTAATGCCAAAGTTGGCCAATCTAAAATAAATGAAGATAAAGTTTTAGGAAAATTCGGCTATGGAATAAGAAACGAACGAGGAGTAAAGCTCATAGAATTTGCCCTTGAACATGACCTGTCGGTTATGAATACACATTTCAAAACGAGATATAATCGCAAATGGACATGAATCTCACCAAACGAAAAAACAAAGAATGAAGTAGACTACATCCTGTCAAATCAGCCCAAAAAGATTAGGAAAATAGAAGTACTACACGGGTTAGGATTTAGTTCTGATCACAGATTGGTAAGAGCCATTTATCTTTTACAAGATAGTAAAAAATGCAGGAAGACATTCAAATCAAATTTAAACACTTTCAAAACTGAAGAAGAACAAACTCTATACACTAGAAATTTAGAAAACTATACTAAAGAATTGGAAACCATAGACGATGACGTCAATGTCCAGACATTATATAACAAAATAGAACACATAAAAAAAAAGTATATAGATATTATTATATTATAAAAAGAAAAAAAAACAAATCAAAACAAACAAAATACTTTCAAAATCTACAATAGAACTTATGACAAGACGCTCAAAACTTATGAAAACAAAACACAAAAGCAAGGAAAGGAAGGAAGAATTAAATACGCTATTCAGGAAAACTAACAAGGCCATCAAAAAAGACTACGCAGACTACAGAAAACAGATAATAGAAACCAACCTAAAGCAATACAGAAGCACTAAAAGAGCATATAAACAATTGAGAACACATAAAAATTGGATACAAAATTTAAAAACAAATGCCACTAGAAACAACACGAGGAAAGACATCATAGACTGTGCCACAGAGTTCTACAAGGAGCTATACAAATGTAACACTGCAATTAGCGAAAACAAATATCCTTCTAACTATTACGACACTGAGTACGAACCCACGGAAGTGGAGGCGATGGAAGTAGTAAGGCATATAAAAAATCTTAAATTTGAGAAAAGCCCAGGGCCAGATGGTATACCGAACGAAACTTTAAAAATTGGAGTTGCTCTTTTAGCACGCCCACTGTCATATTTATTCAGCAAAATTATAAACACGGGACTAATACCAACACAATGGAAGAAATCAGATATAATACTGCTGTATAAAAAGGGTGACCCCAAAGACATCGGCAACTATCGTCCTATTAGCCTTCTCCCTAGCATCTATAAACTTTTTACCTCAATACTATTGAGTAGAATTAGTGGCAAAATCGAACATTTTCAATCAATAGAACAAGCGGGCTTCCGGTCGGGCTTCTCAACAATTGACCATTTACATGTAATGCAGCAAATAATAAAAACATAAGGAGTTCAATAGACCTTTATATGTAGCCTTCATTGATTATGCAAAAGCATTCGATACTATATCACACAATGCAATTTGGGAAGCACTAAACAGATGTCAGGTCCATGAAAAGTATAAAAATGTTTTGAAAAACATATAAGACAACAGCACCAGTTGTGTGAAACTAGAGAAAAGGGGACCGGAAATACCAATTCTAAGAGGAGTGAGACAAGGAGATCCCTTGTCCCCAAAAATTTTCATAGATGTGCTCCAAAACATCTTTGAGAATTTAAAATGGGAGAAAGAAGGAATCAAAATGGGCAACCGGTACCTAAATCACCTCAGATTCGCAGATGATATTGTTCTTTTTGCAGAAAGTAGGGGAAGATTAGAAAAAATGGTAAACGAGTTAAGCGAACAGAGCAAAAAAGCAGGCCTTTTGATGAATAAAGATAAAACTAAAGTTATGACAAACAGCTATACACGTACAATAACACTAGAAGGAAATACACTTGAATACGTAAATAATTTCATATATCTAGGAAAAGAACTATCATTTGAAGATAAAAGCGAAGAGAAAGAGATAGAACGCCGTATAAATATAGGCTGGAAAAAATACTGGTCTCTTAAAGAAATTATGAAAGGCAAATATCCGCTACACCTGAAGAAAACAGTGATGGATACATGCATTCTGCCAACTCTTACGTATGGATGCCAGACAAGGACTTACAACACTAAAATAAAAACAAAGCTAGCCAGTTGCCAGAAAGCCTATGTTCTATAGATCGGTGCAAATCCTTGCAATAAAGGCTGTTTCGATAACAGAAATAAAGAAGTTTCCTCTTTATAAATCTACAGCTGCAATCTAAGCACCTAGTGCGTCTACCAAACTAAATGGCGTGTCCCGCTGCTGTTGCGTGCGCGCGCCTCTGATCGGAATGACGCTCATCTGCATAACGTGGCGATGAGCAGATAATAGTGTAATAGCCAGTGACACTTTAGTACGCGGAATGTGGCCACAGCTTGCCGCCGTGGTTGACGAGGTCTGGGACACACTGAGGATGAGGAATTTGTCTGTAATTAAATGTAATGCAAGGGCTACGAATAATGACTTTTGTTATTGGTAGTACAAGGGATAATCTTGTGTATTTATGTGAAGGTTATCATACATAGCTGAGTAAAGTGAGTATGTCAATTACTCAGTGAGTACTGAGTAATTGACATACTCACTTTACACAGTCACATAAAACCACTCGTTTCTTTGATGCTTGATTTTCTGCTTTAAATGCTCGTCACGCCAATTTTCGTAGACTTTTAGGCAATCTTTTTTCGCTCTTTGGTGGTCAAATATTAACACAGTCAGCATGCATATGGTTATCTATTCAGTATGGACGCTCGTGGACGCACTTCACATTATCCCAGGGGAAAATTCTCCCGCGATGAAAGTACTCGTAGCTTATGTGCCTATATTATAATCCAGACTCTCCATCTCGGTGCCTTTCAGCCAAATTCCTTCAGCTGCTGATTGAGTAACAAACATGCGTTCATCCAAACTATCGGATTTGTTATAATAGGAAGATGAGCCTCCGGTTCTTAAAGTCATAGCCCAGCTACGTCACAGCGCAGGGATTCCACTCACACGCCACATTCTAGCCCACACCTGCTTTCCAATCAAAGCCCATCTCAGCTGTATTGACTCAAGCAGGTAAAAGTCACGCTTGTTTAGTTTATTACATAAAGCTCTTTGCTCATTACATGGTATTTGTACTGCGAATTGAATAAATATTCGGAGTGTGCTGTTTGGCTTGCAATTTGTAATGCGAATTGCGTTCTTACAGAGGCGTCTTGATTAAACAAGATAAACTGTTTTACGTAAACTGTCTATGTTTGCAGTGTTTTATTTATAAATCCAACCGGTGTACACAAGACTAGTAAAGTAAGAATATGAGGCAAAGTGCTTTCATTCTAAGACGTCCCTTCCTTAAGAAGAAGATATACTTTTTAAGACTTGCAGTACTGTATGATCTGCATATTTGGTGACACGCTACTGCCAGCTTCAATATTTATTATTGAGGTTGCAAGCTGAATACATCTAGCTTCATCTGTCCGAATCCTTTATAATATAACAGGGCCTGTAAATGGTTTAAATGAAATACGTGATTTTGACCTTTGATAATACTCAAAGCATTTATTTCATTTAAACTATTTA
The DNA here is from genome assembly GCA_947386135.1 of Melanchra persicariae. Taxonomy (NCBI): domain Eukaryota; kingdom Metazoa; phylum Arthropoda; class Insecta; order Lepidoptera; family Noctuidae; genus Melanchra; species Melanchra persicariae. The sequence goes on along the minus strand of OX376666.1, from coordinate 792,279 downwards.
TAAAAAAACGCTACACATTCCCAAACCACTGCAACTCCTGAAAGCCAGAATCAACAGTGGCATGGCAACCACCAGAAAAACGCCGAGTCAATGAAGCTCAAGGCTTGAGATCCCGCAACGAAATGAATCAGAAAATAACAGCGGAGGAGTAAGAAAAAATATGATTCAAACATTTTTATGATAAATTGAGTTGAACAACACACAAAACACCGCGAAAGGCGTCATAAAAACCAAATCAATACTTGTAACAAAACTCCCATAAAAGCCGTCCCTTCACCCTTTATTAGTCCACCCCAGTGTATCCACACCCTAACGTATGACAGTCCCGCTAGACGTGGTGTTCGTTTAGCGACGCACGCGCTTTACCATCACTCATATTGTATCGTGACAAGATCGGTTACCGATTTATCATAGGTAGTCTTTATGAACCGTGGAATTTGCAGTGACAGTGTTGATGTGTTGCATGTGTTTACTGTTTTTTTTAAGTTCTGTCTATGCCAGCAACGCAAGAATACGACGATGCGGCAGCTCCAGAAAGAGGTGCCGGGATGAGCTGGACTCCTCAAAGAACAGGCTCAAAATTGCAAAGACCGGCAAAGTTGCCCTACAGGGGGATCGCACAGGCTCATAATAATAATAAATAATAATATTTTGTGCCAGAAGAAGATTATTCAGCGAGAGATATGGAAAATTAGCTTTCGCTCGCGGCTCCGCCCGCGTGGATGTCGGTTATCGCGTAAAAAGTAGCGTATGTCCCTCTCCAAATCCCAGGCTATATAACTGTCAAATTTCATGACGATCCGTTTAGCCGTTTCAGCGTGTAAGCGTAACAGACAGACAGACAGAACTACTATCGCATTTATAATATTAGTAGGCATCATTCTTAGGTCTTGTTAGTTTACGAATTATGCCCAACGGTGGATAGACCTTCTGTGGGTGGGTCAAACTGGGCCTCCTATAAGGTGACAATGGCCTCTAGACAAAGTAACATTTGATAGCGTTAAAGATTGTCGAAACATTTAAAATGTAGGTACGGTTTTGACATGCACTACCAAAATGTCACGTGGTCGAACCCAAACATTTTGGCATTCCGACAATCGCTTTTGCCGATCGAAAGTCACTGGCTGGAGCCTAATGAGTAAATCAAGAATTTGAAAAAGTGTGAGCAACCTACTCCTACATACTGGCTGGTGACAAGCTTCTCCATTATCGGGATGGCTATAGATTGGTTTATCAAATATGTTATGTCACACAAAACCAGTTTCTCGGTAACTACTAATAAAAGCTTGTTTGACAGGTTGACAAAATTTTACCACTTTCTCCAAACATGAGTACTTAAGTACCTGTCGACGTGCCTACAAAAGCCGATAATTGCGTAAGCATTTCGTCAAATAAAACTGAAATTTCTGTTAGTTACTTTTAAATAAGTACTTAATATACTTTTATGAGGTGATTCTAAACCGACGCTAAAGAATAATAAAACAAATTACAATATACCTAGCCTATTCTCAACTATATTGGGGTCGGCACCCAGCCAAACCGGATTCAGCTGAATACCAGTATTCTACGTGGAGCGGCTGCCTACCAGACCTCCACAACCCATTAACTGAGTAACTTTACTTCTTGGTAAGACTGGTGTCAGATTTTCTGGCTTCTGACAATTTGTAACGACTGCCAAAGATCTACAAATGACGTGCTTTCCGAGGCACGAAGGAGTCTCGGTATGTCATGATGGTCACCCATCCAAAGCCCAACCTCGCCAAACTTCAAGGGTACGCTCCACGTAAAGTACTGGTATTCAGCTGAATCTGGTTAGACAGAGCCGACCCCAATATAGTTGGGAAAAGGCTAGGCAGATGATCTACGTGATATTAGATCTACGTGTGAAAAATGATAACAGGAACCCGTCGGCCCCTGAAGGGGTGGCATCCAAGGTCAGACCGACGCAATCGTTGCTTAACCTTCAAGATCAATCATTAAACATTATTTTCCATCCCATCTTTAGCAGACACATCTTTCAATTCCTGTCTAGAGACCGTGTGCCAGCAGTGGAGAGAGACTGATTACAGTACCTAAGTACTTAGTATATTATTATTGGAAACTGTAACCTATTACTGTATACTAACTATACCTTTGCTAACAACCTATCTAGCTACTTACACAGTCTTCACATATTACGGTTCCATGCGCGCGCATGCACTTGTTATCTCATGTCATCTCACGACCTTCTCACAATGCCGCGAAAGTGGATAGCGAACAGACGAACCAACATCTATACGATATGCACGGTAGATAATGCACTTCGCTGCTGCTATTCTAGATGTTATAATGTTTTTCTTAAAGAAACGTTAGTGTTCTGTAAGATTTCTCTTGAAGGATTTATTTTGTGTTGTTGTGAAGTAAGTACCTTTCATATTGAATGCTACCATAGTAGGTAATTGCAAATCTCTCTTTAGTCTACTTCTGGAACTCATAGAAAGATGATAAAATGTATTCTAGTTATAATGTGTAGTGGATATTGTGTGGGACTTTGCAATAACTATCCGGTCGTCAAAGCGTTTGTTTCGATCACTATTTCCATGCTGTAAAGGTTATAGTTTAACACCTTATTTGTCTTTAGTTGAAGATCTTATTTATCTTTGACATCTTGGAAACCTGCAGACTTTGCAAGGTATCCCAGGGAAAAAATTACAATGTTCTTTTACCAAAAACGCTCCAGCCTAACGTGCAGCCTAAGGTACTTACCTACTCGTGCAAAATATTATTAAATTCATAAAAATTAAGTTCGGATTTGTAAATTTTATTTGTACTTACACTGCGAAAGCTAGATAAGTAAACAACTTAAGTCAGCTTCTAGGCTGTGGCTGAAGGAAACGCTAACGAAAAAGATAAAAATCAAAAGTAGATGACAGATCTATCGGAAACAGACCCGTAACGTTGTCTATTATCTGAACTAGTACATAACACAGTCGCAGTAGGTCGCCGGAACAAGTGTGCCGTCGCCATTTCAATAAAATCTCAATAATTGTAGCTATTCTACCCCCCCCCCCCCTCGCCCCACGAGCAACCGGTCGATAGGTGCCTCACCCCCGCGCTCGTCCGTGCGCTAATAAGTGAAAGTTTATCACTGTGATCGAAATATTAGTTTGGTGTGTGGTCTAAGGCGTTGAGAGAAGCGGGGCTATATTTAGTTTTAGAATAGTATACTTGTCTTTACTAACATAATTTAAGAACAACTAACACTTATATGTTTCAGGTTTTAGTGCAAGATCCACTAATGTATGTATGGATCGTTTTGTGGCAATTATATAGCTACTTACTTTTTCTTTCTTTCTTCCCAAAAAAAAAACACTTGGTCCCGGCTGTCATTTGTAGATCTTTGACAGTCGTCAAAATCAAATCAAAATCAAAAATATTTATTTGCTAGAATATGGTAGGTACATAAGGTGTTACAGTAAGTTTGTTTCAGCATATTCTGCCATAATATGGCGTGCAAATGTTTTCAGGCAGTCAGCGATGTCAATTAATCTAAATTACAAATTTCCGATTTCTATTTTGTCTTCTAAATAGTCCTTAACGGTATAATATCTTTTCAAAAGTAATAGTTTGAAAAATATTTTTTTAAACATTGTCAGCGGTAAGTCTTGCAAACTATTTGGCAAATGATTGTAAATAATAATCGACATACAGTATATTAGTTTATAGTATACATTTTTCTTAAACAGTTGTAATTTTACTGGTGGCAGCCGAAGTCTATCTTTATGCCGTGTTCGGCTATTTGGCCTGTCATTGTTAGCTTCGAATAACTTGTAGTTTCTTTTAACAAAAATACATATTTCAAAAATATATAAACATGGCAATGGTAGAATTTTAAGTTTCTGAAATAGTGGCTTACAGCTGTCTAAAAAGTGTGCTCCACAAATTGCTCGGATACATTTTTTTTGAGCTTTAAAAACTCTGTCAAAATCTACTGAGTTACCCCATATTATAATACCGTATCTAAGTACGGATGATACATAACCATGGTAAGCCAGCATCGCAGTATCACAGTTTACTGTTTGTCTAATTCTTTTCAAGACATATATAAAACGATCAATTTTTCCAAGAACTTTATCAATGTGTGTTTTCCAATTACAATTTTTATCGACCGTTATACCTAAGAATACACAATTATCGACAGTGGTCAAGTGAGAGTCTTTATATAGAATGTCTGGATTATTTATGTTTGAATTGTATGTCTGAAATTGTATTATGTTTGTTTTAGTCATATTTATTTTTAAGTTATTTTTTCCTAACCAATCAATTGCATTATCCAGAGCTTGAACGATTTCATTTTCTATATTTTTGTTGTTGTCACTCTTAATCATTATTGTCGTGTCATCAGCGAATAGTATGCAATCTTTGCCTATCGCTTCTGAAATGTCGTTGATGTACACTAGAAAGAGAAGTGGGGATACGATACCTCCCTGTGGAGTGCCATAATTATTTTGTTTAAATTCCGATCTATAAGTTTTTCTTTCACTCTGACAAGTTTTAGAGATTTCCACGCATTGTGCTCTTTCAGAAAGATAACTTTTGATCCAGTCGTTGGCCTTACCCCTAATTCCATAATGCTCAAGCTTTGAGAGTAGTGTTTTATGACAGACAAAATCTAAAGCTTTTGTCATGTCTAGGAACACGCAACTTATCTTAGATTTTTGATTCAAGCTTTCAGTTACGTATTTTACTAGGGTAAAACATGCTAAAGCAGTGGAACTGCCCTTCCTAAAACCGAATTGTTCTTTCTTAAGAATGTGACATGCTGTTAAAAAGTTCTCTATTTTGATGCACATAACTTTCTCAAATATCTTGGATAGGATTGGGATTAAAGTTATTGGGCGATAATTGCTCATATCAGTTTTTACACCTTTCTTGTAGATCGGTTTGACAATCGACCTTTTCAGACGCGTTGGGAAAACTCCTTCTGTTAGAGACAGGTTTATAATGTAGGTTAAAGGAGACACTAAACTCATTGCACATATTTTTAACACTTTAGTGCTCAGGTTATCATATCCAGTCGAGTTAGTGTTTCTTAGACTGCGAATTATTTTATAAACGTCTGATTCATCTACTGGTGTAAGGAAAATGCTTTTAGGATTTTGAGGAGTGGTTAATTTCATGTCGCATTGCATGTTTTTAGGAGTCGTATTGGTCGTATTTGTTTGGGATATATAATAGTCATTAAATAAGTCACATATTTGGTTTGGATTGTCATAAACTTTACTATTAACATTAATTGCGTCAACTTCATCGTTACTTGTCATATTACTTGTGTTGGTTTTAATCATGTTCCAGGCCGCTTTGCTTGTATTTTTGGCCTTATTAATATAGTTTAAGCTATTAATCTGCTGGGCCTTGTGTATGCATTTTTTCAGTATTTGAGTGTAGTCGTCATATATTTTTTTGTTTTGTTTTTTGTTATGTTTGTAGAGATGGTATTTTAGATATAATGTTCGTTTTTTAATGCAGCATCTTTTTATACCCTTGGTTAGGCCTCTATTTTTCACTTGTTTACGAGTATTTTTGACTTTAACTATAGGGAAGCATAGATTGTAAAAGAGGGTAATTATATCGTGTAGTCTATCAAAGGCGTCATTTGTTGTTTGAGCTTCGTAGACTTCAGAGAAAGATAGACTTGAGATACAGTTCTTAAATTTAACTACGTTTTCGTCACTGAGCTCTCTTACATTTTTAAACCAAGAGCTATGAATGTCTTTAACTTGAAAATCAGTTTCTAAGCTAACCGTTATTGATTGTGCTGATTCGTGGTCTGAAAGCCCTAGATAGTGAATTGCATTGCGTCAGGAGCCCAAAAGTCTTACAACCAGTCGGTATGGAGGTGTACCGCGTTACCAGTAACTGGGTTGCGAAGGTCAGGTAGGTACTCGCTCCATGTACTTTAGGCACATGAATGGTTAGACTAGAGTCTGATCACACTAGTCTGTATATTTTTGAAAGCTTATCTCAGGAAAATCATGTCAGTGATCGTAAAAAGCAAGGTTTCTGAAGGATAGGACATAGGTAGAAAAATATATTTCCCCTCCAGTTGTTATAATTTCCTAACTGAATTGTTAATGTTGGTTTTTATTATTGGAATGGAAGAAAAAAACGTGTTGCGCCGACCCCAAGTAACATGTGATAAGGTAAGGGCAGGAAGAAGATGATTAATTCTATTTTTTTTTATTTGTTTATTGAATGTAATGATTTACACGCTGCGCTGTAAGATAAAAGGTAGCAGCTCTCATATATTAAATTTTATTAATCTTACACAGTACCTACATTTAGAGCAAATAAAATTCTGATTCCGATTCTAATTTATTAAATTCGTTAAGATTTTTTATTTTTAGTGTATTTAGTTAAAGTTTTTATTAAAACAACTATAAATATTTATTATTTATTAATATTATTTATTAAGCTAAAAACACAAACTAACTAAAACTTAAACAAAAACTTTTTTGATTTTGTTCCGCCTAAGAAAATGTCAGATCTTTATCATTCGCTACAGTCTATAACTTACACCCCATCCTATCAAATACATTAACCCATTATGAGCAATATCAACCTCTCTATGACCATACGCTAAATTACCATAGAGCATGTTATTATAAACAGAATTACGGATATTTGTACAAATAACATACTTTGTCGGCTTGTAATGTCTTTATGCGGGCTTTGATGGTATGGGCTTGCTGCCTAGCTACGGCTAGATAGAAGAAAACTACTGAGGTGACGTCTAAATAGAAAAGTATAGTAAAAAATAACTTTTTCACAAAACAAAACAAAACAAAACAACTTGTAAATAAAAAACACTACAAAGTACGAAATAACTTAAACTTTGGAAGTCGTTTTTTATTTGGTTTCTTCGTTTTTTGACAGCGACTTTCAAAATTAAGTTTTTTTTATTATTGAGAAATGGGCTTGGGATGGAATTGGAAAAAAAAAAACAAAATATAAACATGCGAATTGAAACCTTCTTTTTGAAGTCGATTAAAAAATCATTGCTCAGAAATCTGACACCAGTCATGCCTCAGTGGCCCAGCAGTGCGATTCTGTAAGCATGTCGAAGTGAACACTTGGGCAAGGCGCACGACGGGTGAGTTGTCAAACCATACAAATAAGGTGGAATGACAGCGCTCTTGTCGTTCACTCTGCCTAGGTGAACACCGTGAGATGTCGACAGAATCGACCGGCAGTTTTACCCGGGTAGGTACTGAGTTGTGGATGTCAGACATTCAGTCGCACCATGTCCTGGTACTCAGCTGCATCTGGTCAGATTGGAAACCCACCCCAATATACTTGGGAAGAGGCTAAGCAGATGGATGGATTGTATGAAGAAAAGTAGCTATTAGTTGCGGGCCTAGAATAAGCCCTTGAGATAATCCATGAAGGAGTCCTTTTTCAAGCAGTATGTGTCCTGCGTGACCTAGGACTGCGTGAATAGGACTTCTCCATGAAGTCCTTCCTGCTACTGAGATTACGTAGATTATCGTAGATGACACTGAAAAAGTCCTATTAGTGCCAACCAGCACTATGGATTCGATTGCTGAAACCAAGCTAGACATGACTTATCAATGAATTTTTCTTGCATTATCACGCAGTATAACGAGCATACAGCGATGTTGCGTTTGGTATAACATGTGTTCCACTTCGCAAGCCAGGCTATACAACCCACAATCTGGCAGCCAAAGACGAGACCATAAAGCCCCCAGGCCCCAGGCCAGAACGAAATTTCACTATCCCGTAGAACAATGCAAATCTTTTCCATATAAGAACATTTCTTGTTTTCCAATAAACGTTAACTTTTGCCCCTGTTCCGGGGGAAAGCCACACGATGGTGTACCATGGCTCGTGGTTCACCATCGTCGCCCATACATCATACATTGGAACAACTTTCGCTGTTGTCTCGCGTGATGGCTCTTTTTATTGCCGCGGAGATGAAACTATAAATGGGTGTTGTTTTATACTTGTATTAGGTGTGTTTTCAGCTTGTTTTACTTTTGCTGTTAGAAAATGAGTAAAGGCTGTTCAACCCTAAAATATTAATTTATTATTAGGAACGTTTTTATATTCTAAAAGAGGTTATAAAACTCATAACGTCAATCAGACGAAAAGAAAATGTAGCTTGTCTTATCTGTCTGCCACCCGATTACCTTCTCTAATGATCTTTTTGCAGCCATCCTGGGCCTCATAATTATACTTATTTGCAGCTATCTCTTCTTGGAAGTTATCTACCGATATTGACCGTGCACAGACAAAGTTAACCTAATTTTCTATGTCAATGTTTGTTTGATTAATCTATCTAGCTTTTCCCAGTTATGTTTGGGTTGGCTTCCAGTAATACCAATACTTTACATGAATCAACTGCCTATTCGATCTCCAAAACCCAGTAACTGGGTAACATGATACTCTTTGGCAAGTCTGCTGCCAGATTTTCTGGCTTTTTACTGACTATCCGTATCGCCGCAAGTCATATGATAGCCGGGACCAACAGATTTACGTGACTTTCTTACCTTGGCTAACGTTACTTAACCTCGAACATCAACACGAGTGGCAGTTATTATTCAAGTGCGAGCTCCTTCCCTTTATTTCCCTTCCTCTAATTTGCAATTTCAAACCTTGTAAAATCCGTAGCGTACTCCATTCCCCTGGTAACACCCTCCTTATTCGACAGTCAACACGCACTTTCCGTCACAATAAACAGATCTCTCTGTACCTCACAATATAACAAGTCTCCCACTTCTAGGAATGTGCACAATAAAGGCGATGCTATTTTTATTGGTAACACACTTAAGACCTGTCCGCCAGGATTATTGAGCTCGCCGTAGAAAGCGTCTTACTTCTGCGTCCATAACTTGATGAGACAATTAATGTAACATGTTTTAGGAAACGTTTACTGAGTAATGTACCTTATGTACCTAAAGGTTTATCAATGTACTCATGAACAGAGTCCGTGGCTCCTGATACCTACAACTTGGGGTCTTTAGTTCAAGAGTGAATAGGTTGCTTCTAGGCAGGCGTGCGCCATCGTCGACCAGCTCAACCCTAACCATCGGGTGATATACTTAGAGGACAAACTCGAGCCTGTATTGTTGCCATAAGACAATAATTTTCAATGATAATATAATATTTAAAAAATTGTAGATGGTTCACACTCCACATTATATCATTCAGTGTTCTTTATTTATAAATTTAGGAAAACGTCTATGGGCTAACTTATGTAGTCTCGTCGATGTTCCATACCTTATCAAATCCCCCAAACTTGACCTAGTCACAGCTGCAGCGAGGTCGCGAAGCGAAATTATTTATAAATATATCAGGTTTTTATCAAAAATCTCGTAAAGACTCGGTTGGCACACTAATGAAGCTATGAATGGAAATATAATATGCCTGGCATTCTGGAAATCATTTCGAATAGTCATGAAAACTTGATTGTGTTGCCATTGCTAGATTTGTCAATCCTTTCTATCAGGTACTGGCGACTAGACGCAGATTCATTCAATAGTAACTTCAATATTATTATTGTTATCTAGCCTGAACTGTCTCACTGCTGGGCAACCCCTTTCTGTCACTTTTCTCGGTTCTGTACCACTTCTTGCCAATTCAAGTATGGAAGATACCCAAGTCGTCCCGACATCTCCGTCGTGGTCTGCCGCGGTCTCGTCTCGCGGTTTGAACCATACTGACAAACAAGTACCTCACGTGGACTTACTTTTCACAAAATTATAACCACAACATGCAAAGATTGCTAGTGTCAATGTCACCTACCGTTCTACTTACCCTTAGAAGGATAGCACGTAAATGCTTCTCATTGACCGGCGCCAGAATGTGGAGAAATATGTTTGTTTATAACTTTGTGTTGAGATGAGGTCGTGCCGAAATATGCGAGAATGTGGATCAATGGCCGTTCGACTTGTTAGCCGAATCCATTCATTTAATGATTAGTAAATTAATTATGTTAATGGGAACCCTTATTAGGAATGTTAATTATTGGTATAGCGGTGATAGTGCTATGTAAGGTCATGGTGAAAAGTACAGGTCAAGGAGAAATCCTAAGTCAGGAAAAGAATTTCCAAGTCAAGATGAGTGGCAAGGTTCTTCGGTCAGAAAATTATCAGAAGCAGTTTTATGCTCACAATGTTTATAAAATGATATTTAAAAAATGTCAACCTTGTACTATCAATTTCTATCTTTTTTCTATCAAAACCGGCGTTATTTTAACGCCGATGTTTTCCATCTGACTACTCTGAGAAAAACACAAACACACAAACACAAACTCAGAGTCAAAGTGTCTTTCAAAATCAATGCACTCAATGTATTGGTCAGACATTTGAGACCCATGTGCGTTGATTCCTGAGGTGGTCTTTTGAAGAAAGTACACACATTTGAGTGGACCTGTCCAGACAGTGCAAGCATTGTTGTGTATCAATATTGACCATTCGAACCCATAGTTCAAATTCATGTTGTTAGGTTTTAACTTATTTTACTTTTTGTCTGTCTTGCGCAAGTTTCTAATAAACATTTTTCTTTCTTTCTTTCAGTTTATCTGTCTTCACAAACCCCAATAGTGCCAGTTCCATTCTCCTTATAAGTCTAACCCCACAACAGTAGGTCTCCCCGATAAGGAACTAGTCACTGCTCATCTCAGATATGCAGCTGTTCCGGCTAATATGAATATTATCAGTGTCTTACATCACGCTGAGTGGGTCAGCGGAGACGGAGGTCGCTTGTCACACACTCTTGTAACTATGCAGACAACGCCAAGTGAATTAGCGCTGATGGTCAACGTTGATAACATATGAGGAGGATGATGATTGTCTAGAAAGGGGATGACTACAGAGATGACTAATAAGAAAGGGCAGAAGAAGATGAAGGGTTGCGCCGATCCCAGAAAATGGGATAAGGGCAGGAGGATGATGATTGTGAGTAGCTGGCGGTACTTCAGAACTAAACATTTTGGTAACAGGTGAGAAGAGAAGATATTTATGTACCTATGTATTCGTAGATAATGTATACATACATACAGAGTGTCAGGGCCATCGTAACGCAAACTTTGCGAAAAGGCTACACCTAATGACATGAACCAAATTGTGAAAGTCATTATCTCGCTTAATGATCGGCTGCAGAAATTTACTTTTTCGAGCGCGCAATGTATTGTGAACAACGCGGTTTCAAGTGCTTTTTTACTCGTTTATATTTAAGTCTAATTTTCTGGATTTTTTAATTGCGGAATAAATAATGATACGTTTTAAAATAGTGAAGTGCTTTTTATTTCGCTATAGTAAGTAATATAGGAAAATTAAAAAGTATTTTGTTTCAAATCAGCTCTTTCCTTTAGTTGGCCATGTATTATTACGTCCGAAAATTCGATCTTTATTAGCGATTCTTTCGGATGGTGTTTTTGAAAAATTCATACGGAACACACGTCTGGACACTGTGGACTCTTCTCACAGATGAACGTGCAGGGTGTGTCGCACAGCAAGTCGTTCAGCAGACCCGAGCGATGAATAGACCCGCAGAATTCACCTACCCTGGCCCCGTTGGGCTCCCCTACATTGAATTTACTGAACCCTGCTTCAGAAAGAGTTTGTCCTGAAAAGGAAAAAATATATATGTATAGTTCAGGATCGCCAACTCGGATGTAGGTATGTATCAGACAGATCGTAGATTTGGCCATGGTTCGGCATTCAATTTCGTGCAATATTACGCTGTTTGTTGGCCACATGTTTAACCGCTCAAGCACCGGCAACACACCGGTGTGCGCCGAAATAATCGCGAATTTAGATTTGATAAAAGCTATAATTTAATATTAAAATATCTTTTGCTTGCGAATCAACCTGCATGTTAGGTATTACTACAAAAGCATTCAATTTTATTTTATACTATTCAACGTGTAACAGAATAAACTTGTACTCATCATTATGAACAACTTTCACTCTGGGACCAATACTGAAATCGCGAAAAAAATCGACTGCCCACATTTATGTGTGCTTAGTTCGACAAAATGTACTGAAGAAATGTACTGCTGATTTTTTTTGCGATTTCTGGGTTGGCCTCACAGTAAAAGTTGTTCACAATGATGAGTTAAATGACCCCTTAAGAGGTATTGTGTTTATTCTGTTACACGTTTTATCGTTTTATAATATAAATCATCTTATTTCGGAATTTAATAGGTGCATGGATAAAGGTAACATATTATGTTTGGCGGGTTTAAAGGAGAGTAAATTACCGTGAATGGTCCTCCAATCTCCACGTTCACCCCAGTCGTAAAACCCAATCAAAGCTACATCCTGAAAAACTGCTGGCATTCCGAACATGATGTCTTTCCCAGGAATAGTCGCGAACAAATCCTTGAGAACTTGAGCTTCAACATCACTGTTCACAATAGCAAGATGGCCGCCTTCAGCTGAACACGCCAGGGCTGCGCGGGAGAAGTTCCTCGCTACTTTGTGGAACTTGTAGCACTTGTGAGTTCTTGTATCCAAGTGGTATTCTGAAAAAAAATTGAGTATTACTAAGTGAAAAAAATGTGGATGGCCGTTTTCGATTCATGGTACAAATCAATTTGGATATATTATCTTTTGGTCTGGCTACAAGAATATGGCCAAAAATTTCTAATAGTACCTAGTATATTTTGGTTACGACATAGCCGCTACATGCCTGCAAGCGAGTATAGGTAGTTGATTTTAGGAAGCCAATAATGATACTTTATTTATTTCTTTGTTTATTCTATTTCAATTACTCTCTGCACTAACAGTTAATACCAACACGTGCAGAGAGTCAACAGTGTATATGTCGCAACCAATTAGCCGTTTCATTAAAAACCTAGCCTTTTCATTTAATTGCGCCGATTTTTCAGCGACCTAAGTGATATCTTTTGTTCAATATCGTTTAATGACTTGCTCAAGTCACCTAAGTCACTGGTTAAACGGCCCGGTTCAATGAAAAAACTAGGCTTTTAATTAAACGGCTTATTAAGCTAGTTGGCTGCGACATATATATCGTTTAAAGCTATTTTAAACTGTCGGACATGAAGTGACGCTACATCTGGCATGCAAAGACGCCAGCCTTATTGCAGAAGGATAAACCTATGTGTTAGCAGATGACAGAAATTAAATATTAACGTAATGGAACTATGCATCCAAAAGGAGTAGTTTCATGGCTGACCTGGGAAACAAACTAATTCTAATGTGGGGGGCAAAGTTTGGTTCTGTTGACTGTTGTTGGTATTATTATTTTTTTTTTGACTTATTTTGAATTAATGTTTGAATTGCTATATTATATGCTAATGTAATTTATTGTAATCGTTACCAAATGAATTTCAACTAATTGTTTTTTTTTTAAATATTTTATTAATTAGTAGTCATAAATAATTGATCAAATTTTTGAATTAAATAATTGATCAAATGTGTGAATTATACATAATACATATTTGTACGCCGTAAAGGTAAAACATGACTGATCTTTTCTGCAATGTACTTATCATCTCGCATGCTTTGTGTGTGCATACTCATGTTTCTGACAAATAAATTAACTCTGAACTCTCTCTGAACTCTGGGACAAATACCTGTAGAAAATTCACAACACCAGGCTGGTGCCCTTACTTACGAGATTAAATCGCTATTTACCTGGATCCACCGTACCGCATTCATTGACTTTTACTTGAAGGTCCTCCGGGCGGTAACAGATGTAAGGACGAGGATCTCCACAGGGACGATCTGCTACTTCTCCACTACCATTGAAACTGATACAACTTTCTTTATTGTCCTCATTGTCTGGCTCATTTTCAGACCAAGATACTGGAATTTCCGAGAGTGGTATACCTGTAATTTTAATTTGTATTAATATCTTATTGATTTTAAATAAAGGCTGTGATTGACAAACCTTCAATTGTGTGATAATCTCCTTGAGAGAGAGTAGCATGAATTCCGGTAAAGATTTCTTTCTTTGGGTCCATGATGAGTTGGGTCATTTCTGATTGTATTTCTAGTGTAGTTGGAGAAGCTAAAGCAGCACCTGAGGGCAGAATGAAATGAAATATTTGGGAACCGATCACTTTTCCGAATTTTTGGACCGATGTCTTGTTTGCTAAATTAATTATTTGACATATTTTCTGATCATCGAAGTATCATGTGCCATAGGTATTATTTTATCGAACTATATTTCGCCGATTTACAATACAACTTTTTTCTATTGGCCGAAGCCTCTTTTGAACTTTTTTCATTTGCCATATTTTCACCACACCGAAACAACATTTTTCGGTTTTATTTGGTCACAAATATAATTATAGCCGATTACTTGGTAGCATTTTCAATTTTAATTTAAAATAGTGTCATTAAAAGTCAATATTTTGTGCTACAAAATTTAGTTATAGAAACGAATCGCTGCACAACCGACTTCACGCAGTCTTGTCTGCCTTACCCCTAGACAGTAATTTAAGCCCGCGTAGGCGCGGAGGGGTGGGGTAGCCCGCGAGCTGAGAAGCAGGTGGTCTGAAGGCCCGCCGCCGTGAGCGTTAAAACCACCTGCGACGCTAAGCTCGCGTGGGGCCGCCTAAACCCTGCAGCGCCGAAGCCAAGACAGAAACAATGCTTGCTGCATGTTGCATGCCCGCTGCATGCCTGCTTGCATGCTGCATGCTTGAAGCAAGTATCCTTGTTTGCATGCTTCTTACTGGAACCACTCAAAACCACTTTTGTTCATAATCAACTGTTTTATTAAGTGCCATTACATTTAAATAATTAATTTGAATGTTCGGAAACATAAGACTTCGACCAAATTTTATTTCGGCTAAATGTAACTTCGGTAAAAAGTTTTTCGACTAAATAATTGAAACGTCGGAGTAACGATAGAAATAAAATAAAATTGATAATAGGTCAACTGATAAAGTGGCAGACATGACTTCGATGAAGTAAAAAAAACGAAATGATAATAGTTGAATAGTTTTAGGTGAAAGGAAATTTGATCAAATATTTTTCGAACTTATGATACGTAACCGAAATATATTCTTTGTGACACTAGCTGACTATCGCAATAGCAATAGAGGTTATGTCTGCGTCTTCGCTCGCATTCACATAGATTTTTGCAAAAAAAATATAGTAGTATACGAGTATATAGGTGTAGCGGCGAACTACAGACCTGACGTCACACAACTCTACTTCGCGGTCTCAACATCCTTCGCGCGATTCGAACATATACAACCACACGACAAACAACTATTAGGCAGTTGCCCACCACACACAACACCAGTCTGGTCGGAGGATCCCTTTACAACTTTTCGACTTTAAACCCTGTTCATTAATTTAGGCTTGAAAGCTTATAACAAACTCACTTTCGGATTTATAATAATTATTAGTTAGAATTACGCTGACAACATATGTACAAAGAGCTTACCTTCTAGTGCGCATCGTAGCCGCGCATCGAACCAAGTCGTTGGCACATTAAAATATTTGAAAAACCCTTTAGCCGCAACACTATATTTGTAGTCACATCTATACGATCCCTCTAAAACACGAGTAAAAATTAAAATCGAATATCAACAAATGCCGTGACTTCTAATGAAGAATTCATTGCTGAAATGCAAACAAAATGAATATGGAATAGTTCTAGAATGTGAATAGTGAAAGAATAGTGCGAGCCGTATTTTTGTGTCAAACTTGTTCAAATCAGTTAAAAAATAAATTGAAAACAACTTACCAATAAAATTCAGGCAGAATAGAAACACAACATATTTTAAAAAAGACTTCATTTTAAGTGAACTGAGATGTAGTGATGATTCAGTAGCTTCATGAATACTGAAGTCCAGCGTTATATCGGCAGAAATAGACCCGTTGAGTGTTGAGTCAGTTGAGTGTTCCTCACTTCAAAAATAGGAAAAAATAATTCACCTGTGTAGAGAATTGCGTAGAACGTCTGGATGACGTGATTTAGGGTTATCAATTAACGAACTCATGTTAGGTGAAAACATATTGCAAACACCGCACTGTAACATTTTAACAATAAATCACGATATATTGTAAACACCTTCTTCTCAATAAGACATGTTTATTGTAAACTATCGAATTTTGATTGAATTTATTGTATTTAAAGTTATCTGCTGTGCTGAATGGTGCTGATACACGCGTCATGTTCGTGAACGGGCGCCATCAGGAGACTGTAGCTAATATTTGATACTTAGAATTGCTTTTTTTCTTTGTATTTTTCTCACATTATAGAATAAAGATAATGTAACCAAGAATTTTGTAAAACATAAAATGATTTAAAAGAGTGTCCGTGGAGTTTCTTGCACGTTCTTCTCCTTAGAGATCTACGCTTTGGAACGTGTAAATAGCTTCATGTTTTTGACTGACGGACTTTGACAATTCAAAAGTACCTGTATATGGTTTATTTGAAACTAGCTTTTGCCCGCGACTATGCACGCGTGAATGTCGGTTAACGCTTAAAAAAGTAGTCTATGTCCATATTTCATGACGGTCCGTTCAGCCATTTTAGCGCGAAAGCGTAACAGACAGAGTGTTTGACTTTGACTTTCTGTTCTGCAATTATCCATCAAGATTTATAATCTTACAGTGTTGCAATAATCGAGTGAAGTGACATAGACAAGGTACGCGCAAGATCACATTTACACTTTGTATGGAAAGATGCAGCACAGAAGATCTTAGAATAGGGTTTTTTATTACACACATAAACTCACACGTGTGTATTGTTACATTGACGGGTGCATACATAAATTTATAGTTGTATGCACATCTCTAAGCGTTACTTAACTAAATGAAAGATTGTATTGGTGCACACTGCACTCGCATATTATTGTTTGTGTAGTATACTAGTTACGAGAGTCGTCTTTTAATTGATTAAAAGGTTGATCGTATACTTCTTACTATATATATGTTGCAACAACCACAACGGTTTCTGGACTATGCATATGACCTTTCTGAAGAACACCACCAATAAAGTCTGTGCATGCCTATCCAGGGAATTAGTTGCGTTTCATTCACACTCATAATATGACCTTACCATAATAGCATACTCTTTTAATGTGTTATCTATAACTACATCATCTTTAAAACCACAACGTTGTCTTACATCATTCTTCAATCTACCATTCAAAGTTTCACAACTAATACCGACTTCGCTAGGAAAAGATAGAACTGGATAGTTTTATTATTTCATTCACATCATCTTCCCGTAGGGTGTCACCTTCCTTGGTACACTTGGAAGTCCCTGAACCGCCTGAGAACGCAAGAAGGAAGTGCCTCTGGCACACCGTTGTGCCACCCGATTCACGCGTTTTAAAAATCTGTTATTACTATAGCAAGGTATTTTATAGGATGTTGACGTTTCACAGTTCGGGCCCGCACCGCTGAATTTCAACCTCGCAAAGTGAAACAACCGTGACGGATCAGTGGATGTGAAGCCGAGTCACAAACCATGCTCCATCTTGCCTTCTGTGCCCCAAAACATGCAGCCCAAGTGACCTGTGTGCTGCTACCACAGGTTGTTACCAACGATGCTGTGGAACTGGCAACGTTTTGGGCCACCCAAACCTAATCAACTGTCGTGCCAGCAACACGAAGAAGAGGATTATTTTATATGTAGCCTGTTTCGTCCCACTGCAAGGTAAAGGCCTCCCTTTCTTCCTTCCACTCTCGCCGGCTCTGGGCTAGTGTGGACCAATCCTCTGGGCTAGGTCTGCGCCTAGGTTGCATGCAGCGATTCCGCCATACCCACGTTGTGGTTGCTTTAGCACATGAATCATTCGACATGCGACAGACGTTGATCACAGAGACATCATTGAACATCTGTTTCTTCGTCGACATAATGAAGTCAACCTCACTTTTAGTTTGTATAAGGCTAAGAACTCACGGAGCGATTTTCGCCCGCGTCCGCTGCGGTTGCGGGCCCGCAGCTTCTGTAGAATGCAGATATATATGTAAATAATTAAAGCACAACTCACGACGCGTGTTACGCCCGCGGTGTGTGCGGTTGTTTGCGGTTCCCGCTGCACCGGCGGGCAACTAGTAGAATCGCGCGGGCCGCGGTCACCCGCAGCCTCGGCGGGTGGCGCTCGCGCCCTCTGCGATCGGTTGGCGGGCGACTGCGGTGGCCGGCGGGGGGTAGGGGGTACAGTAATCTGCGGGCGATGATCGCAAGCGCGACGGCTGCGTCGCGCAAATAACCGGTCTCGTGAGTTTAGAAATAAAACCGCAGTTCCACCACCGCGGCGGTCGCGTGTGAAAATCGCTCCGTGAGTTCTTAGCCTAAACGGAAATAAAACGCTCGATTGTAACATTGATATGATTTATTTGCTTATAGATAGTTCACATTTACAATTAAGTAGCATTCATATTGTTGGCATTCACTAAACAACGTCCTATAATACATAAAGTACGAGACATTGTCTAACCTAGTTATTTACAACTTAAACCTAACTTAACCTAACTTAGCCTAAGGAAAGACAAGAGGACAGGAACAGAGAAAGAATATTATGCTATTTTTACTTATAACTTATCTTTTGCTAAGCGTTTTCCCGGCTTTCTATGCTGCGATTAAAACATTAAGTACAAAAATACTCTATAAGCAACGCTTCAGAAGAAGCACCTCCTCAAGCGTTGCTAGCAAGCAGGGTTGGGATGTCAGCGGCGCCCTATGAGGCGGCGGCTTGCTAGTGCGCCGCCCCGTGCGCCGCCTGAACCCGGCTCCCTCAGTCGCCTCTTACGACTTGCGCGGGAAGACAAGCAGCTGGTCCTTCTATGTTTTTCTTTCCTTCCCAGACCAGCATGGAAAGATATGGTTATCACGTTCAGTAAGATCAACACAAAGCAAAGTCACAGAAATGATAAGGTAGTGCTATCTTATTGAACGTGACGAAGTAGGGCGGGGCGACATTCGTGATGGACTATATCACCCCTAAAGGGAAGCTCTCCAAAGAGTGATTATGTTGTTTTTTTATTAAAGGAGAAGACATCATCATATCCATCCTATGACAATGCCTTCAAAACGCGATAACATTTATTTACGGATTACCCTACGTGCCCATTTATTCCGGAAACCAACTAGGAAAACATCTTGTGCGTAGCGGAACAGCACTTAACATCTAACTAGGGAAGTATAAAGTTAGGCTTAGATTTTAAACAAGGGTTTGTCCCTAAATACAAATTATTCGGTGACGGTGATGGTCAGTTGCTTGCTTCTGTTGTTTTCGAAACGATCCATCGTCTTGATGTCCAAGATCATTGAAATGGAGATCGCTAAACCAATCAGCATGATGAACGAAACCATTAAGCCTGACCTGTGGGCAAATAAACAAAAGTCATTAGACAACATTCTTAAACCAAAAAATCCGATGAACCTGATCAGATGGGCTCAGCCAAACTTACCAGATGGGTACTGTTGTCCATCCAATGCAGTCGAAAGCATCAGCGAATCTCTCCGTGCTCTCCATGAACATTTGCATCTGTGAGCACAAAACAGACATGAGTAACAATCTCTAACTTCAAAAAACGAAGCCTCGTGTTCGTGTACCTACCTGTATATCTGGTAACGTGAGCGTGGCGTCTTCGGAGGAGTACACGAGGGGTAGGGAGCAGTGGTAAGACTTGCCGAGAACTGCTGACGGGGCGTCGGGCGGGCTGGGCGCCTTCAGGCTGATGCCCGTGTTCTCCAGACCGAACTTCACCTCTACTCCTACTGCTGTCCACCACCCTTGCGACTGCTTGAAGCTGAACTCAAGAGTTATCTGGAAAAATGAATTAAGATTTAGTAAAAGGTGCGATACGTACAAGATCGATAACCTTTTATTTCTATTTTGACATCTCCAACCACACCTTATCTCGGCTATCTCCATCCACGAATCGTACCACCATGATGGTGTAAAGTCTGGTAGGTTTGATGGTGGGCTCTCCGACGGGTGTGCTAAGTCTGATGGTGGTGCCATTGGTACGGCGAAGCTCCGGCCAGCCTGAGGAGAACAGCAGAGCACCTTTGCCTGGCAAGCCTGAAGAACAGTTTATAATTAGAAAGGTAATCATCGTGACCGCTGAATATTTTCGTAAATCTCATGATCAAACGTCAAGTACTGATAATCCAATTTGAACCTTACCTGTGGCATTATAAAGTGCGAATTTCTGCATGACCTTCGAGGGCCTCTCATCCTCAGGGGAGCTGGTTGACGCGGTCTCATTCAGCACTTGCCTGCGAACCCGCGACCAGGGCTCTCCGTCGATGTAGTCAGCTGACGGGCTCTGCGATACCGAGTTACCTACACAAAAATAAAACATTTTTACGTGTAAAATGTTTTTATGTGTATGCACATTATAACCTCTTTTGTGCAAGCAACATTTTATGTTTGGAGCACGGTGTTGCATGCGCGCATGTATATATGATACAAGTAGGTAGTATTTGTGAGCCTCCGTTGTGCGTGTGCCGTGTATTCGACTGCTGAGCAAAAGCCATTCGCAGCCTTGGCCTTATTAATCATCTTTCACGAATAGACATTTTAGCAGATTGAAATAAAATGTAAATTAATGTTCAATAGGACCTACCTAAGATGCCCAACACCCTGCCTGCGCCATAGATGTCTTGCAGGCGCGCAAAGGTCTCCGTCATCTGTGCATCCCTCTCCGACCAAGGTCCCTGCAGGGTCAGCACCTGGGGGGTGACAGTGGGGTGTCCAGTAAACCAACGATAACCTTGCCATTATTAAACAGCCACCCGTAATAGAGCAAAATTGCTTGACGTGACTTTTTTCAGTGGCATAGCTTTAGAGAAACTTTTTGATTATAAAAATGTTTATTCATTTTTAACCGACTTCTTTGATGCTACGTCGAGGCAGTTATAAAATAAGTATGAAATAGTCCAAATGGCTCGAATACTACACCCCTTTGCAACGATCACGCTTCGCCATTTTGTTTTATTACAAATCCGCCCTTTAACAATGGCAAGGTCATCCTTAGTTTACTCGTCACTCCAATACTTTGTGTTCATATTTGGAACCCCACCTACGAGTATTCTGTTTAACCAGGAGGTATTAATAATATCTTATGAGTAAATTAAAAACTATACATTACTTAACGGATGATTTAAAAAATAAAAAATAAATCTTACGTAATAGTAATAATAAACATTAAATTCGCGATAAACTCGCGGCACACCGGTGTGCCGGCAGTGCTCGAGCGGTTATAGTTATTTATGATATTAGTGCGGTAAGTTGGTTTTTACAAACGAGTAGACGAATGTAAGCACGAGACGAAGTCGAGGGCTTACCATAGTCACGAGTTTGTAAAAACCAAATCCGCACGTGTGTCATACAACGTTTTTCGGCACATTTGCGAGAAAACATTACAATAAGTAATGAAACAAACTTTTTGTCTCTAGAAATCAGTCGGAAAGTCGCAACAATCTTTGACGTTTCTAATATGAAAATGGCGCGAATTTGCAAAGGGCGCCACATGCGCGTGGTGTAAATTAGAACCACATACTTTATTTTTTTTATTTATCTTCTCTCATTTTCTCTATAATATTAAAATGAGACAAACGTATACAGCAAAAGCGCTTCCAAGGAGGTTCGATCATTCAGCTTATTTATTCTCGTGATGTGAAACTCCTTGGTGGAATTCTTATTAATTTTTATGGAAATTAAAAAAAAACCGTAAAGAATACGCACGGCGCTATACAACGGAGTTTGCGGAAAAATATGTACTTAAGTGAGAGTACCTACTTTGCCGCACGCTCCATTGTGTGGTGCATAATTTTTAACTTTCTAACAATGCATACAGGCTTCGTAAATGCATTTTTTGAGCAAATGTGTTGAAAAATATATTAAATACCACAAAGTATTTATCATTATAATTAATTAACGAACATTTTTGCAAAATCTAAACAAAAAACAGCAGCTAGAAAACAACAAAGCGGTGCGACGAGTATATCATCACAAGTTCTGTGATGCAGCATCTAGTATCCGCCAGTCTTACATGTTCACAATTTCTCGACTCTTGCAACTTATTGGAGCCTAATTACGAAATTAGTACTGTGTGAGTTAGTAATGTGAAACAGTTGATAAACCTGTCTCAATAGAATAGACAAAGCGTCCGTAAACGTGTACGTAGTCTGTGGCACCCACCTGCGTCTCGTTGCTGATGTAATCGGGGTGCACGTCGAGGAAGTCCTGCGGCAGCGGCAGCGTGGCCTGGCGCTCTAGCATCTTCCTCAGGCGCGGGAAGTAGCCGCTGGACAGGGGCACCGAGTCCTGATTGTTGAACACCACGATCGCCGCCTGCTCTCCATATATCCGCATAAGTTCATCTTGATCTAGGTACTTTAACGCGGGTCTTTTGTATTTCTCTAAGGACTTTGGTCCGAAGAAGAGGAAAGGGCCTTCTAGATTGGCCTGAACTGAATATAGGAAGAGCAGGAGGAGACCCTTGGTCGGCATGTTGCTCGGGCTAGGCGCGGGCCACGTCTGCGACCGGGCCGCTGCGGCCCGGGCTCGCCTCACTATCGACCGCGCCGCCGCGCATGCGCCCCGCCGCACTCAGCGCTTATGTAACCACCCCCGCCGTACCTAAGGGGTCCTGGACGCGTCTAGACTCACCTATGTACTAATTAATTCGCAAGCCGAAGCTTCGAGAGGGTGGCTTGAGCTCGAGGGGAGATTGAATGTTATTACGATGTACTGTGTGTCGCAGACAGGTTTTTGATGAGGATGTTTTGATAAAAAATATTTTGAAGGATGTATTTTTCATTGAGTGAAGAACAGAACAGGGTAAAACTGTTTCATTTATAAGTACCTCATGTAGGTACCTTATCTGCTTTTGTTACTAAGTTCTGATGAGGTAATATTAGAAAGGTAATTAGTATGGTTTCAATACTTGTACTCGTACGTGCCTTGCCTTTCGTCAACCATGTAAGGATTCAAAAATTGATTAAGAATGATCCTAATCTTGTCATTACTGGCAGGAATGTTTGTAATGAAAAATGGTCCTTGGACACGGACGTCTTAGACCATTTTTCATAAATAGCACTCATATTAGATCTAAACATTTGATGCCCTTTCTCTGAGTCTTAGTTCATTTCATTATCTAAGTAGGTACTGATTAATATTAGCATAATCTCTAATGATTAATGCGATAGTCTCGCTTGCTCGCTTGTGTCATCAATTTAACCGTAAGATAAGTCTATTCTTCGATTGTTGATTCTTTAATAACTATGTAATAGATCGGTGTTGTGACGATGCTCGGAGAACTTTGACCAACAATGGACGTCTTAGCTAAATCATAATAATATGTTATGATAACAGCCGCATGAGTCCATCTACAAGGTTAAGCAACGCTTGCCGAGGTCGGTCTGCGGATGGGTGACCGTCTTAACATATTGAGACTACTCCGTGCCTCGGAGAGCACGTTAAGGCGCTGTCATCAGCAAAAACTGAAAAATGTCTTGTTTTCTAAAATAATTTTAGCCAAATCTATTTAGTTTCAAGCTACAGAAAAAATATATGTTGAATTTAACTATATTTCCAAGAACTCTGTTGTTTCCGTAACATGTTTAAAAATAAAATCCTCGATAGAAATGATCGTCAAAGTTACCTCTAACTTTGACCTTTGAAAAAAAAATCCCGTATTACTAGCCTACTTATGCCGGTAAAATTTATAACAAATAATGAATCGAATCTTAATGCAAAACATTGTTGTTTTAGATTTTAAATAATCAAAGAGAAGCGCGACGACACAATGCTTGCAAGAAATTGCAAGCATTGTGTCGTCGCGCTTCTCTTTCTTTGGCAGTCGTTACGGATTGTCAAAAGCCAGAAATTCTGAGTCTAGTCTTGCCAGAAGTACCGTGTTACCCAGTTAATGTGTTGTGAAGGTCTTGTAGGCCGCCGTTCCATGTAAAATACTAGTATTCAGCTGAATTCGGTTTGACTGGGAGCCGACCTCAATATAGTTGGGAAAAAGGCTAGGCAGATGATGATAGTAATGTTAAATTACATTTGTGTAAGAGTGGGTAATTTATAGCTCTGCATGGGAAAAACCTTTCAGCCTGCAGTTGGCTAATATGGCGCGGTGGCGTCATTATAGTCGGGGCTACAAGACAGTCATGGCTGAATATTTTATAAGATGCACGTGGCGTTCGCGTGTCGGTAAGCGATAGAGAACTGTTTCACCTTCTAATGATAGCTGCATTAGCTATTGGGTACTAAATTATGTACGATCAAGGAATAAGTTGCTTATGGGGTTTGGGGTTGATTATATTATAGGGTTTTCAACGACGTGTTTCTTCTGTAGGTAAACGTGTTGTATCGTGCGCCTTAAGTTTTTTGCTAAATGAATTCTGACAGAATCGTTATTTTTTTTTCATTATAATATTTAATTTGCTTTTAGTTTTCGTATTTGGCACCCAAAAGCAGTTGTTTTATAAAAGTATTGTATTTTTTTTTAAATTTAGTTAAAATCGCATGCTTAGCAAAGATCTTTTATGTGTATTCCGCGGAAAATGTTGTTGGTCACACATTTGATAAATGTAATCTGTAATGACTAATGACTAGTGTTAGATACTATTTATTTTTTTAAAAATTAAAAATTAAAAAAATGTGTTTTTTCTTTTCTTTCTTTTCTACTAAATGTGATGGGTACGTATCAAAATCCCGAAAGTTCATAATACCTATGATTGAAATACCGACGTCCAAAACACCGAAATTCAAAATACCGAAAGTTTTAAATGCCGATAGTCGTTACACCGAAACACAAAATACCGATGTTCAAATGCCCGAAAAGACGAAATCCCGAATGGACGAAATCCGGAATGGATGAAATCCCGAATGGACGAAATCCCGAATGGACGAAATCCCGAATGGACGAAATCCCGAATGGGCGAAACCCCGATGAATGAAATCCCAAAGAGCGGCGACGTAGTTCCCGCGATTATTCATAGATGGCACTACAACACAGTTATGACGGTGGGCATTCTGCTTAACATGCTTTAATGCCAAAATTAAGTGAGTTCGGGATTTGGGGCACCCCGACTCGAAATATTGTTTGCAGCAATGAAGAACTCCAAATTTTTTATGTTTTTTTTTTAATTTTAATGCTTTGTGAGAAACCATTAATAAGGTATTTAAAGTGAAAATCCCAATAAAGTTTCACCCCTGTATTTCTATCCACCCCGTTTTACGGTACCCTTAGGCCATGTAAGTGAAGATGAATATTTAATGCGGTAAACGTGGCATTTGCGTGTCGGTAAAGAGTTTCAAATGACATTTAATAGCACAAGCGTCGGCCATTTTATACTGAATTAATAACGAAGAAGCGCCTTCTGGGAATTTCCCATTACGCATTTGTAATACAAAGAAAGCGATCGATTGAAGGATACGACGTTTGTTTTCTTTTACTAGAACTAAAAGTTATATCACACTCACTACCTTGTTGGTCTATTGCTAACAATGTGATACTTAAGTACCTACTTTTTTTTCTTTTTTTAAGGATGGGAAATTATCAATGATGTCATACGTCTAAAAAGGTGGTAAGCAAACGAAATTTTTCCAAAAATATTTTACAGAGACAGTGTTTAAATGTTCGAAGCGAGCTCGTGGCTAAATAATTACACCCGGACGGGTCGATCTTCAAGGTTAAGCAACGCTTGCCGAGTTCGGTCTGTGGATGGGTGACCATCTTAACATAGCTAGACTCCTCCGTGCCTCGGAAAGCACGTTAAGCCGTTGGTCCCGGCTGTCATTTATAGATCTTTGGCAGTCGTTACGGATTGTCAGAAGCCAGAAAATCTGACTCCAGTCTTGCCAAAAAGTACCGTTTTACCCAGTTACTGGGTTGTGTCCGACATACAATAAATCAAACAATTGAAAACGCATTCATGTTCCTCCAAATGACCTTTGCGTGCCAAGGCCGCGGTCACTCTTTCGAAAGAATTTCGCAACCCTGAATGAGGATACTGGGACCTGGGTCGGGCAGTGTTATTGATTGGGATTTTTTTATCTGGTATTTTTAAGAAGAAGAGTGGAGTCCTAGAGCCTGGGAGTGTGCCCAGTTGATGACAATAAGCTCGCATACCGGGGCGAGCTGATTGCCATCCACTGGGCACAATCACATGTGACTTGAATATAACTGTCTAAGTGTGAACTTACTACTGATATCGGACATTCTAACATCTAAATTAGAGTCTATCGTATATTACATTTTCTTTTCCGTTTGTCTTTCCATTAAGTTGCACCTGCCATGTTCTGTCTCTGCACCACCGTGACGTCGATAGGTAGAAGACTGCCCAAGCCACTAGGTCCGCCATTGTTTATACAGTGTCTCTTTACAAGTACAGTCGGTTATAGCGATTATCTGACCCGCCTTTGCATAACTGATTTATGCAAAGGTATAACTAACTGTAGGTAAGTATGTAAAGTTTTAAAAAATAATAGGTAAACTACAGGTATCATCATATCAGCCGAAAGACGTCCACTGTTGGGCGGACATAGACCTCCACAAGTGCTGCCACAACAACCGGTCCTGTGCGTCTCGCATCCATCGGCTACCAGCGACCCTCACCAAGTCATCGGTCCATCTTGTGGGAGGTCTTCCAACGCTGCGTCTTTCGATACGCGGTCGCCACTCCAGAACTTTTCGGCCCCATCGACCATCTGTTCTGCGAGCAATGTACTGCCACCGCCAATGCTGAACTACAGGTATGATGACAATAAAACTTGCAAAATTATGTAACAAGCAATGTATTAAATATACTTATGTACAGTTTGGTCAGAGTGTTACAGCTAGCTAGCCTACAGCTTATAGTCTACAGTCGTGTCAGTCTTGTGGCGGCGCACACCGCGCACAGCAGCAGCAGCGCCGCCTGGCCTGGTGATGTCCGCGTCGCGGAGGACGACGACGACGCGAAGAAGTATGAGTTCTCTGGAATTTAAAGAATATCTGTTAGGTCAATGAGGAAGAGATCGCGGCTAGGTAATAGCCGCAAGGGTCGATCGAGGTTGCTGGATTTCTGATTATCCATTTCTCACCAAGATCTATCCCGGAATCGTCCCCAATAAATTAAAAAAAGCTCCCAGAAGGAATTTAAAATAACCAAAATTACCTCGGATTTTCAACTTGCTTGCTTTTTCAGCCAAAGATCTTTAATACTTAGTATGATTTCGATTCAAAGATTCAAAGTACAGTAAACTAAGGATACTTTCAATTTTAAAACTGACGACATGAGATGCTTCGAAAGATACGATAAGAGGCCCTAGACAACGTGCCACTCAATTAGCGAATGCGACTGTCGAAATGCCAAAATGTAGGAATTTGGTCACGTGACATTTTGATAGCATCTGTCAATCCCATACATTTTTGACGTATTGACAATCGCCTTCGCCACGCTACCGTTGACAGAATGTCACTTGTCTAAAGCCCAAGGTGATTTAATGATCACTTCAATGAAGATAACGAACTTTTTGAAGATTTTTACATTTTGATATAGGTGTAAAATGAAAAGGCAGGTAAAATAAAACGAAAGAATGGATGAGGACAACATTTTTCTTAGCCGGCGAAATTGTGCTTAGAACCAATCTTACCGAAGAGCTTGTGCTAGCCAGTAACTGTGTTGGATCAGACAGGCAGCAGCTCCTTGTGCAATACTGATGTTCAGCTTGCAAGCCGACCCCATCAGATGGTGATGATATTGTCGTTATGCAGGCGCCTCATTGATTATGCTAACGGACTACTGAACTAAGATGTTTTTCGCATGTCCACTCAACGCTTCTACAGCACTCTGTAGAAGCGTTGAGTACGGTCAAGTGTATGATAGAACTAATGTAAATGCCAGCAACTATAACAAAATGCTTGACAAGTCATTTCTTCGGAACTTCCTTAATGTATATCAGCTACCCAACTACACCCCTACATATGACCACACACACGTCTGGAACACCATGTAGAAACAAACCAACATTAATAAAACAGTCTCGCCAAAATAACCTAATTTGAATGCGCACAAAAACTTGTAACTCATGCAAACGCCTCACCCAGCCTCGCATCCCTAAGGAGCTGCCAAAAAACCTGTTGAACTGAGGAACGTTTCTTATTGAGATAGGTTAGGAACATTTATGGGTTTTCCTGTGGTGGTCGGAGAATAACGACGGGTAACATAAATAAACAAATAGTGGCAAAGTGCCAGCCTGTTGACTACAGCATGATCAAGACTATGGTACTTAATAATGTTTACGAGCAGAATGAATGTTTACTTGTTTCGATTTTTGTTTGTATACAATTTCCATGTTTTTACCAACAGATATAGCGAGCTAGGTATCTTGTTAAGGATTGGAAGGAGAGCAGAGGCGCAAAATAGTGATCGTTGGAAGGAATGGAGGGAGACCTTTGCCCAGCTGTGGGACACTACGCTGAAGGCCATGCTTAATCTGATCTTTTTAGTAGGATATGGACTGAACAGTAAAAATAAGTATGTTTGTAGGGGCTAGTATTACGGATTTTGTTCGAAAGAGTCACCGCGGCCCTGGAACGCAAAAGGCACTAGGAGGAGCATGGATGGGTTTTAGTCAGTAAGAGTCTGACACTCCCTCCCGCTCCACCCAGAGTGGCAGGAGTCATTTGATGATTTCCCATACTTAAAAGAAAAGGGGGCTAGTAAGTGTTTATTTTTAGCTAAAATTCGTTGATTTTCCCGAAAATATTTTATGGTGTAATTAACATTCGGAAATGGAAACAGAATACAGTGGAAATTCAATCAGTATTGTCTACTAAAACATACATTCAGAGAAGTCCAACCAACTGAAAAATTTCCCAACCAGACACTGAAAGTACTAACACGACATGAAACGAAACAAAGAATCGAACCATTTCAATAATTCAGTTCCAACCACACCCTAGCTAGAACATTCTATTGCGCGCTACATCGCCCCCTCTCCCACCCCCCTGGCTTCCTTATATACGACGCCAGACCGTGGCCATGTACTAGGCGATCAGGAGACCTAAGGTATTGATCGGCCCGGCCGGCCGCGCATGCGTCCCGCGCTTTGTGCCACTAATAACAAAGAGATGCACACAAGTGCAGGCCGCTGTAGTGACCACGTCGCTATGATGTTGCAGTAGAAGCGGGAAGCAGGGTGTGGTCGGTAATCTAGGCAGTTCGGGAATTTCCTGACGATTATAATGGCCGGGTGAGGTCTCTCTTGCCATGATATTGATGAACTAATTCATCCAAAGGTTATCTGCCAAAGATCGGTTTTAGCATGGTAACACTCTTCTATTATCAATCTCCTAATGTTATTTTTGTATGTTGTACAATATAGAGTAGTTCTGAGTGCCCGGCCTCGCACAATCTAAGAGAAACATTGCGAATCTTCAAATTGCCAAGGCCAAGGCCGCTGGTAGAGAAAATCGATAACGTGGTTTCCGTGTTTCTTCTGAAGGTCAACAATAAAATAAAATGAACCCTCCAAAACGTTGCTCAGAATAGACATCAAACTTCTATTACTAAATTCGTTCACGAAAACATCGCCAAGATTACGAATCTAAGAACCAAATTAGTTCCCCTAGAATAGTTTTCTGTTGTTTTGTCATCAATATTTTGGAACAAAAGAAGGAGCTATAAAACGCAATATTATGTTTATCTACACTCACAACGTAATGTTCCAAATATGAGTTCAAAAACGAATGCATAAATACATACTTTTTTTTCATGGATAGGTAAAATTAAAAAAAAAACCATTACAGTTCAACATTTTCCTTCGATTTTTAAACAACTGCATCATAAAATAACTTTTTAATTTTTATAGCACACTTTTTCTTTTTAATTTTTGGCGCGGGCTCATTGACTTAAGTCAATGAGCCAGCTTTTATCTTTGTCTATGTTTGAGCGCGCTGCGCAGTCATTCGAATACGCAATGAGAATATCCGCCATATTGGAATTAACTATTTTTCCACTTATTTTATTTCAACTGTATGAGTGAAGATAAAATAGTGTATGCAACGGCATATAATTAGGTATTAAAACACTCGTGTGATGCTATTATCACACTCGGCTACGCCTCGTGTGATAAACCCACACTCGTGTTTTAATAACCCTTTTTATATGGTCGTTGCATAAACTACTATTTCGACACGTTTTCGAAGCTTTAAAATGAGAGGGCCTCGCACGAATGTTTTTGACGAATACTAACGTGACGTACAATTTGACTATAACTGTACTCGTTTCGTACACAATATTTATTTGAAATAGATACTATATTCATATTTTTGTATGATACAAATTGTGTATGTCGCATAAAATTAAACAAAAATACTACAGGGTTGTAGTTTTACATTAAAAATTCACGTACTGTGTGGTAGAATATTCGTGCTAGGCCCTCTGTTATTTAGCTAAACGAAGTATCTTAATAATAAGGAAGCTTGCTCATAGACCCTAATATTCGATACCGTGATAACAAAGAGGGTAATCTAGTTGCTCAATAGGGATGCCTTAAGAGTACTCTTCTACGTATTAAATAAGTTTGAACAGCGTTGACACGTGCAGCCCGTGCGTGTGGCCTACCACGTGACGCCTCTTACATTTCAAAACAAGTCCTAGTTTCCTTTTCAAAACATAATTGAACGCTTGGGCAATTTCATCTAAGTTTTCGTTGTATCCGTACAAATTAATAAACTTTGTGAACAAGTAAACTTGTTTTCCTGAAAGGACACCGAGGAAAGGTTACGCGAATATTGTACTAAGTTGGACTTTTGATAAGGTAGGAAAATTGAGATTTATGTAGGTATAGCTTTTCTTTTTCATTAGGAACAAACATCGATATCGTCTATCGTAATAATCGTCTATCTACTTCTACTTCATTAGATCGATAAGTGTTGAGCTAAAAATAACTTTTGCGTTCTCTGTCTATTCCCGTATCTTCAACACGCCACCTGCTACAGCCGGTTTATTCTGTCTACATCTCACCGTGTACACTCAGTTGGTGTGAGCATGAAGTGAACTGTCATTCCCTGTTTTTTGCATGTATTGACAGCTCACTGCAGGTTCACTTCACCTTAGCTTTCACGGTGAGCTATTTACAGAATCACACTGCTGGATTGTGAACGGCAGAACGATGAGTTTCTGAGTCCTTGCTTAGCTCTATCAAGTGGGGTGAGGAGATAGGTATACCTCATCACGTCGCATGCGTTTGTCGAGCCCAAATAATTAGATAAAGCTTAAGAGCCCCGCCAGTGTACAAGACTCCAGACATAAGTTGCGACGTATTTAATTTAACAGTTTTTTTCATGATGAGACCGAGGGATGAAACGCATGTTATTAAAAGAGTTAGTTCACAGGATAGAATGAACGAAAAAAAGGTGTTGCGCCGACACCAAGTAACATGGGATAAGGGAAGATGCTGATGAGTCTTGATGAGCCCGATTAATTGACCTCAATCGCGCCTGATCGTAAGTAATTAATGAGGTCTATGATGGAGCGAGCGAGCCCGGAAGATGCCAGTTCACTCTTGCATTTAAGGCTTTTAAAATGAGACAACATTTACAAAACTTGGAAATATCTAACCCAATCTCTCTTCAATCAGGATCAGTCCGGAACTGATTAACGCTATCACAGTTCCAGTTCCATTCACCTGATAACTATTGAAATAGCCCGATATCAGAATGTCAGAGTTTATCAGTCACTCCGCGACGATCTCGTCCCGGCATTATGTACTGCTGCGCTATGTACTGCATCCCTGCCTCGCTGCGTCGCTCTCGAACCAAATTAATTGAATTCGCTCCAAGGTATACCTATGGGATAGCGTCTGTCTGGCTTTTGAAAGGGGTGTCTGGTAGTACAAAGGGTTGTGTTTGTACTGACGGTTTTAATATTGAAAGTAATGAAACAGTATTTAACAAGGGAGCTACATTGATTTGTGTAAATGGCGAAAAAACTAACAAAGCTCTCGTCTTTAACATAGAGCGAGTGTCTGACCTCCTCCGATCTAGTAACGGGCAAGACTGGTTGTCAGTCTTTCGGCCTTCAAATACAAACTACGATGGTAGACCTTTGAAAGTCATAACGGATTAAGGTTCATCATGATCATCATCATCTCAGCCGAAAGACGTTTACTGCTGGACTTAGGCCTCCCCCAAGTGTCGCCACAACAACTGGTCCTGTGCGTCTCGCATCCATCGGCTACCCGCGACCCTTACCAGGTCATCGGTCCACCTTGTGGAAGGCCTTCCAACGCTGCGCCTTCCGGTACGCGGTCGCCAGTCCAGGATTTAGGTTAAAATAACTGAACTAAATTTCGAGCTTCCACTTACTTTTCTTTTCATTGGGGTCTGTGGTTCCGCAGGGTCGGTACGAGATGGTCCTTTTTCTCTTCGTGCTCACGTACCCCGGGATGAAGATACTGGGCGAATCCAGGCGACCTGATGCCATAAGTCTGGAACAAGCATTCAAGTATGTGTATCCTTTTGTCTTGTTATAGCAGCCCAGCCAAACAGCCAGAATAGATTAAAATACCTAGTCAGGTCTAATTAACGTGACTTGTCTTTGAAGCCCAAAGAAAATCATTCAGCGTCCATGCATTTTTGGGCTACATAATTATAAGTGTGCTAAACCAAAAAAAAAGTAATGTTCTGCTAGAAAAATCTTTTTCTCTTCATGTTTTTCTATGGAGCCAACTATGTCCACACAGTTATTCTCCGGCAAGTTACAGAGGTTTGAACACGCCAACTGCCTGGAGCTGGACTTTACCAAGTATGTAACTTGGTAAAGTCCAGCTCCAGGCAGTTGGCGTGCTGGCCGGTGAAGTGCAGCAGCAGCTGGATGCACGTGCCGCCGTGCAGCGTGCTCGTCCACCGGGCCGACATCATCACTAACAGAACACGCTACATACTTGGTAAAGTCCAGCTCCAGGCGGTTGGCGTGCGGGCCGGTGAAGTGCAGCAGTAGCTGGATGCACGTGCCGCCGTGCAGCGTGCGCGTGCGCCGCGCGTCCACCGACATCATCCACTCCGGCACGCCCATCACGCGACGCATATCTTCCAGGAACATGCCGCTGAATACGAAATATTTAGTTAGGAAAACACGTTACAGAAAAAACTTGCCGGTGTTCTCGATAGCTATAACAGCCTCACGAGTCGATCTACAAGGCTAGCAACACGCCGAGGTCGGTCTGCAGATTGGTGACCATCTTATCAAAACAAAACTCTGTAGTGTGGGTGTCATAGAACTATGTCTATGTTGCAGTTGGTATGTGTAAGTAGCCCAAGTCTATATAATTGAATGGTTTGTCAATAAAGTCGAGTATCATACATCAACTCGTGTGTTTAATTACACCTATCCCTACATGGCGACCCTGTCTTCGGGCAAGCCGCGCATAATGGTCGCGTCGCGTTACAATTGGCTTGATTTTTAATTGGTGCGAAATTATTAGGAAAAGCAAAATGTGTCAATCATAACAGACCAAAGAAGAGGTTTTTCTAGCTCAAAACGCATATAAACGGAAATAGTACGAATTTGCAAGACATTGGAACACATTAGAGCATCCAGACTATTATGACCACAATAATAATTATTATCTGCTTGATGGCTGCAGTGCTTCTCTACTTGGGTTGCTTCTCTACGTTGGTCCCAGTTGTCATTTGTTTGGCAGTTGTTGTGGATTGTCAGAAGCCAGACAATCTGACACCAGCTGCAGCCTTGTCAAGAAGTACAGGAGGTCGGGTAGGCAGCCGCACCTTGTAAAATACTGGTATGCGGCTGAATACGGTTTGACTGGATGCTGACCCTAATCTGAGACCCCAATATAGCTGGGAAAAGGCTAGGTAGAAACGAGAGGAAAAGATGTCCTCAAAATTATTTCAGTTTGCAGTAAATTACATGTAGGTACAGAGGGACGAATGTTTTGACGTATAGTAACGTTACAGTATCGTTAACTTATGTGAATTTTGAATGTAAAAAGTACAACCCCATATTATTATCTTGGTTTAATTCCATGTGACAGGTATGTACTTACACAATTTGTATCATACAAAAATATGAATATAGTACCTATTCAATTCAAATGTTATGTGCGAAACGAGTATTATAATTGTAGTAAAATTGTACGTTATGTTACCATAAATCAAAAACATTCGTGCTAATTTTAACTTGGGCGATAGTAACGCCATCCAGTATTCTAAGGTGAAACTAAAGCTTCCGTAGTATTGAATGTAGGGAGCGTGCAGGAACCATAGCTTAGGTGGCAGTACTAAAATGTTGTTGTCATGTATAAATATGGTAAAAGTTCCGAGAATATAGCATAGATGGCAGAGTCTACGCCGTGCACGTACCCTATCGTTCATAAACAACGCTGTATTATATGTTTCCCTTTCGACACTCAATTTCGGTTAAGTACATTTTTTATAAAATACTGCTTTATCATGGTTTACCTATAAAAGTCCTCCGGCCATTATACCAAACTATGTAAAGTAGTATTAATGAATGTGAGATACTCACAGCACAAACCGCGGCGGCTTCATGATATTGACATACTTGATGATGTCCTTGTCGGGCTCGATGTTGGCGCACGCGAAGCGCTCGGAGCTGCCTTCGGGCCCGAAGATGACGATGGAGCGCCCGAGCGCGCTCACCACGCCCTCCAGCGGGAAGTTGCTGTCCATGAACATCTGCCGGTTGCTGCCGATGTCTACCGAAACGATCAAAGTTTACATGTGAATGGACTCAGTGATTTTTTACAATAAAACAGTGGACTGTATTAAGAATGGGTGTAATACCATAATTAACATTTTCAGCAGAAAAGATACAAGAATATAGTAGGCTATAGTAGTCGATATGATAGGATAATGTTACTTACTGATGGTTCCCAGCCTAGACGTGAGGTCTCCCACGTCACAACGTAGCGGGTTATCAGATCCACACTCCTGGCTGTACAAGTCATGCTGTTAAAAGAAAAGAAAGCATGCATCACCATGTTATTAAATTAACAAAAGAAGATAAACAGTGTACCACTTTCTGCTTTAAAAGAGAAAAGCCAGAAAAGGAGTACCTACATTTTTTGAATTTAACAGAATACACACTACTAACAAAGAATAAAATACTTTTTCAACACATTTGCTCAAAAAATGCATTTACGAAGCCTGTATGCATTGTTCGAAAGTTAAAAATTATGCACCACACAATGGAGCGTGCGGCAAAGTAGGTACTCTCACCTAAGTACAAATTTTACCGCAAACTCCGTTGTATAGCGCCGTGCGTATTCTTTACGGTTTTTTTTAATTTCCATAAAAATTAATAAGAATTCCACCAAGGAGTTTCACATCACGAGAATAAATAAGCTGAATGATCGAACCTCCTTGAAAGCACTTTTGCTGTATACGTTTGTCTCATTTTAATATTATAGAGAAAATGAGAGAAGATAAATAAAAAAAATAAAGTATGTGGTTCTAATTTTCACCACGCGCATGTGGCGCCCTTTGCAAATTCGCGCCATTTTCATATTAGAAACGTCAAAGATTGTTGCGACTTTCCGACTGATTTCTAGAGACAAAAAGTTTGTTTCATTACTAATTGTAATGTTTTCTCGCAAATGTGTCGAAAAACGTTGTATGACACACGTGCGGATTTGGTTTTTACAAACTCGTGACTATGGTAAGCCCTCGACTTCGTCTCGTGCTTACATTCGTCTACTCGTTTGTAAAAACCAACTTACCGCACTAATATCATAAATAACTATTTCACAAAAAAAAACCGACTTCCAATAAAAACACTACAAAGTACAAAAGGACGTCGGTTTTTTTTGTGAAAAAGTTTTTAATGTTTCACTTTTTAGTGGTACCCACACCTAACAACACCACTGGGAAGCCCCGGGAAAGCAAAAATACGTAATTTCGTATACAAGGATTATTTTTCTATACATTTTTTTCCAGCTATTTGGATTTAAATCAAACTGCTGAACCGATTTTGATAAAATTTCAATGGGACCAATCAAGAAGATCCTTTCACATAAAACAAGAATTTTTCAAATCGGTTCATAAATGACGGAGATATGAGGATACAAATACAAAAAAAAAATACAATCGAATTGAGAACCTCCTCCTTTTTGTGAAGTCGGTTAAAAATCTAGAGCTTATCTACTATGGAGGCTAATTAGTGTGATGTTGAGTTGATGAATGCGCAGTCAATGAGAATGTAACAACGGACGAGCGGTTAGTTTAGATCCATTAATAAGTTCCAATCGCTATAGTAGGTAGGCGCCAGATAAATGAAGAATAACGGTCATTGCATGACCTTTGCTTAATATCTCTTCGTAGGTACCCCCGGACAGTAAATTATGAATCTTTTTTCATTACTAGAACAGTAAGGATCACAATGGATGTCGATTCAGGACAGCTTTATGTCATTATTTCTGTTTTTGAAATTAAGTTTGTCAATAAATGTACGTGGGTCAATGACCGTTACTCTTTGTTTATCTGGCGCATACTATAGCATAGTTACATTGAGCGGGTCAGCCAGCTGCGTGAAGTAAGGGTTCCAGCGGTACCCGCCGGCCACGCAGCGCGTGTTGGTCACCTGCACCGCCGCGTCCACCCCCACTGGGTTCTACTATAGCATAGTTACATTGAGCGGGTCAGCCAGCTGCGTGAAGTAAGGGTTCCAGCGGTACCCGCCGGCCACGCAGCGCGTGTTGGTCACCTGCACCGCCGCGTCCACCCCCACTGGGTTCTACTATAGCATAGTTACATTGAGCGGGTCAGCCAGCTGCGTGAAGTAAGGGTTCCAGCGGTACCCGCCGGCCACGCAGCGCGTGTTGGTCACCTGCACCGCCGCGTCCACCCCCACTGGGTTCTACTATAGCATAGTTACATTGAGCGGGTCAGCCAGCTGCGTGAAGTAAGGGTTCCAGCGGTACCCGCCGGCCACGCAGCGCGTGTTGGTCACCTGCACCGCCGCGTCCACCCCCACTGGGTTCTACTATAGCATAGTTACATTGAGCGGGTCAGCCAGCTGCGTGAAGTAAGGGTTCCAGCGGTACCCGCCGGCCACGCAGCGCGTGTTGGTCACCTGCACCGCCGCGTCCACCCCCACTGGGTTCTACTATAGCATAGTTACATTGAGCGGGTCAGCCAGCTGCGTGAAGTAAGGGTTCCAGCGGTACCCGCCGGCCACGCAGCGCGTGTTGGTCACCTGCACCGCCGCGTCCACCCCCACTGGGTTCTACTATAGCATAGTTACATTGAGCGGGTCAGCCAGCTGCGTGAAGTAAGGGTTCCAGCGGTACCCGCCGGCCACGCAGCGCGTGTTGGTCACCTGCACCGCCGCGTCCACCCCCACTGGGTTCTACTATAGCATAGTTACATTGAGCGGGTCAGCCAGCTGCGTGAAGTAAGGGTTCCAGCGGTACCCGCCGGCCACGCAGCGCGTGTTGGTCACCTGCACCGCCGCGTCCACCCCCACTGGGTTCTACTATAGCATAGTTACATTGAGCGGGTCAGCCAGCTGCGTGAAGTAAGGGTTCCAGCGGTACCCGCCGGCCACGCAGCGCGTGTTGGTCACCTGCACCGCCGCGTCCACCCCCACTGGGTTCTACTATAGCATAGTTACATTGAGCGGGTCAGCCAGCTGCGTGAAGTAAGGGTTCCAGCGGTACCCGCCGGCCACGCAGCGCGTGTTGGTCACCTGCACCGCCGCGTCCACCCCCACTGGGTTCACGAAGATCGCCCACTTGTGGTTCATCGTCTGTAACCAGCGTCAACATAATCACTCATTTTCCTTAAATATTCAATTGTCTTTGAAATTTAGAACATGACAGTATGTTTTAAGTTGACGCCTACAGAGGCGTGAATTAAAATTTCAGTCATCGCTAAAACATAGTGTTTTCAAGGAATCACTCGAATCACTAACGATACCTCCGTAATAAAACTCGTATATCAACAGTGCTTTGATCGCAGTCGCTACTAGAAGAGCCTCTTTTACTAAGCATTGTTATGTTATGCTATCCGGTGAGAATCAGCGATTACTGCCATTGCCTACTAAGCCATTGCATAAAACTGATAACTGTCACAGTATTGATGATCTTCATTAAATTAACATTGTCACAACATCACTCAAAGTATAATCCACTCCTAGATTCTTTAGTCTCCCTTCTAAGGCCAGTCCCGGTAGTAGTTCAGGGCTGGGCACTATTTGAATTACTTCTAATTAAAATACGTAATCAAAATAGAAATACCTATGTATTTGGTATTTGTTTTTGTTTTTTTTTTTTTTGTTTGTTTTTTAAACTACTTGTTCTTGAACATTTAAAGAAGAATACTTGTCGCTGTCGTGGTCAACCACGACGCACGTTCCTTCGGTAAACCTCACAGTCAGAATACAGGATCTCGTGATTCTTAAAAACTGGGTCTTAAAAACTATTAAAAACAAAATTGCGATACTTGAACTAATTAAAAAATAGATACTGTATTTAGCCTTAAATCAAAATGGTGGCAAAATAAAGTAGTGTACATTTGATGTGACCACGTTACATTATTAGGCAAGTCGTAGTTACCCGGTTAGTATCCCTAACTCCCGGGTGCCTCAACTTGACCTCGATGACAGTGTCGCTGGCGCTGGCGTCGTTGTGCACGAGCTGCGTGAAGCGGATGTACCCGTGCGCGAAGCCGCCCGGGTGGTGGAACGACGCGATGGCGCGGAGCTCGCGCGCCTCCGAGGGGCTGTAGCCGCGCTCGATGGACGAACACGCCCAGCGACGGTTCTTCTGTCAACACAGACAACATAGTATGTTAGCAGTTATTCATCATCTTCCCGTCCATATCTCAATTCATTTGAGCATGTTTTCCTCATGTAGACAACCTTTTTGCTGTCATCTCAATAATGGAGGCTTTGGTTATTATGGCACAAAATGTTACCAAACAAATCGACAAGCCTACACAACCAGAAACAGGAGTACCTTTCGGTGCAGCACGACGGAGCGTCCCAGGACGCTGTGTGCTCCGAACAGCGACAGTTGCGTCTCGTTGTAGAACGTGTTGAGCGAGCGCGACTCCACCAGCCCGTACTTGGCGCCCAGGTCGCCCAGCTCGTACTGGTCTGCTGTGCCTGCAGTGGATAAATCTCACGTTATGGTTAAACTATGGTTATGAAAAACAAGCTCTCTCCTTAATCGTCTCGCTTCTTTTTAGTTATCTGATTTTGTTTCATCAGTATTATTACAGTAAGTACTGTATCTTCTCTCCTCTATATCTTCTTTTAAATCCATCCAAAGGCTATATTCAAAATATTGCTTTAAGCGATTAGGCCCCTTAATACAAAAATAGAGTGATACTTATATTATTTCAATTATCAAGTTAACAACTCGGGGACTACTTTTAAGTTTATATGAAATACTGTAAGGAGTAAGCGCTTTTTACACAACGGAAAACATAGCAAGTCATGAAACAGAATAAAGGAACTAGTTTAAATCGAAATGTACAATACTGTAAGAGTACGTCGGAATATCAAACTGGACCTTTGGTGGGAGGTGGACTGGAACTCTTATTGACGTGGAACGGGTTGAAGGTATCGTAGAGCGTGGTCTTCTCGCACGGGAACTCCAGGTCCTTCTCTACTGGCACCTGCAATGTGAAAACTGAGTTATTTAGAAGCCGTTATATTGAAATCCATAGAAATGCGATAAAAATGTAAAAGCAAAGTCTGTATCTCTTCATATTTTAACAGCGGAATGGATTTAGATGCAACTTATCGCCCGAATAGACTACGTGTAGTAATAGCACCGAGGATATTTTCATTTTGGATAATTTAGGCTACATTCGCATACATTTAGGCCTTGAAATCCTGAACTGTCAGTTGTAACTAGAGAAGCTACAACATGGAACGTCCTCCCTTCTGTGATAGTTGATTCTGATGAGCGAATCTAATGATTAAGACCGTAAAGAACAATGGCGTCGAACTTACAAGGTGCCACTTCACCAGCCAGAACTACAGAATG
The DNA here is from genome assembly GCA_947386135.1 of Melanchra persicariae. NCBI lineage: Eukaryota > Metazoa > Arthropoda > Insecta > Lepidoptera > Noctuidae > Melanchra > Melanchra persicariae. The sequence goes on along the minus strand of OX376666.1, from coordinate 752,285 downwards.
TGACTCACCACGTGTATCTTATAGTTGTTGATGTCCACTAGTCCGTCGAGCGTGACCATGACGTTGGTGACGTCATACTCGGACTGCTGAGTGAGCTCGAGGCGGCCCTTCAGCGGCGCTGCCTCGCCGTTACCGAACCAGTCGCGTACCACCGCCTTGCGACGGTGGAGGCCGTTCACACTGGAACAAACAAGAAGTTACATTGTAGTTTCCTTTGTGAGGCTTGTATGGAGCTGTTGAGGCTTAGAGGAAGATTGACGCCAGAGCAAGTTACGTTGATTCTGTAAGCTAATATTGTACAGTTCACTATTGAACTGGACGGGAAGTCTCGACATGGTCACCAATCGCCTACCGACTGAATTCGGTTAATAACTTCTAAGGCCGCCCGTACACAGTCAATCTCGAACCCAATTCACGATCAAAATCATATAATCATATTATCGACCGAATTCGATCGGTAGGCGATCGGTAACTATTTCGAGACTTCCCGACCTGCTATAGAGTAGTTCTTTTTTAGACAACATTATACATGAGAAATAAGTTTGTGTACTTACTCGTAAAAGAGTTGTGTAACTATTTTTGGTGCACAATAATAGTAGATTATGCACCCAGGGGATAAAGCAGTGTCTTGTGTCACGGGCGTCATATTGAATCTCGAACGCAATGAAGGATTCGGGAGTTAACCCCCGAGCGCAGCGAGGGAGTTTAGAGTTTAACTCACGAGCGAAGCGAGGGAGTTAATACAAGAATCCTGAATGCAGCGAGGGATTCAAGCTAGCCCAAGGCAAAGACACCTTTATCCCCGAGGAGGATACTCTACTTTTCACACCTCCTGTGAGAAAATATGAAGGCATAATACGAAAAACAAAATATTTTAAATTTACAAACACTAAGTAGAGATATGTATTTAGAACTATACTGTATATCTACTTAAAAAAAGTTAGTTTAATACCATACGGATTTGCCATATCCGCGCCTTTTTTGCGTTCCACTCGGTATATCTACCTACCACATAGCGGCCACGACCAACTCGATTTTCGTTTTTTTTTTTCTTCTCTGTGGGTAAGTAAATATGTGCAGGCCTAATGTTAGCAACCTAATACAATTTATGTGTACACAAAGCTTTATACAGAGCTTTATATCAGCTGGTAGAATGGGTTCGGACGCTTGGCTGTAAGCAATTTGAATTTAGAACGTCATAGGAGATGCTCGAGAAAATAGTTTTAAAATTAATAAATCGAATATAGATGGGTTTTAAGTGTTATTCTTATCCTTTTATACTCTATTTTTAATAATCCGTACATAACCAATTATTCTTATAATATTGTCTTCAATCCTGGATCCTGGTCAATCCTTATGATTTTGTAGAAATTCGAGAATATCATCCCTAAGTAGTAAGAGTATCGAGAATATCTTTCTTCTTTCTGGAACAGAAAGAGAGAGACAGAGACAGAAGGCGTTGTAAGTACCTAATATACCGCCAATTGAGCAGACAGATGAGGTTCCAAATTTGAATCACATTATTGACCAGCGGGTTATAATGAAATCCAGTACAATATTATTGCCCGGCAGTGCCACCGGCCAAAAATGACTCACTTTAGGTTAGGTTGACATGACATATAATTTGACGTTTTCGATCAGGTGGTGTGAAAAGTATATTCTATCAATTTCTAACATGTTGATAGCCTATTCTGCGGATGAAGTGTGGTTTTGTAGCTGGCATCAATGCCAAATCAACGTAGCAGAATCTACATCGCAACAATGAGACTCGCAGCGCCATCTATCCCAACAGCTGTGAACTAACTTAACAAAATCTTGAATCGCGATATCAAAGTTTATCGTGCAATTTGTACAAATATACAGCCCGAATAACAACAATCGGGCAGTTGCCCACCGGAGTCAACAACCGTCCGGTCGGAGGATCCTCCCTTTTCAATTGAGGTATGCAGGACAATACTCTCTGTTCCGCTACCTCCATAGTTTTAAGGAAAGTTTTATTCGACGCGCCTATCGTTATGATCTGTGCAATCTCGATTCTGTGCCTCTGTATTCTCAGATATAAATAGACTGCAGGTTAGTAACACATCGCAGTGATAGGATTGGAGCACAGTATTTTTAAATACAAATAATCTTTTATGACTACTTATCGTTTTAAATCAATTTTAATATCTTGACATAAGTTTTTACACACATTTCAACCGAATGCTGTGATTTAGACACAGTTACTTTATGTAAAAATAAGAAACTTACATAGAACACGCCATGCGCTCCCCGCGCGCTACAGGCCCGTGGTCGTCATAGATGACCAGAGACTTCCTCATGATAGAGTGCTTCCCCGCTAGTCCCACCAGCGTGTCGGTGAACAGGCGCCGCGTCAGTCGCGCTGACTCCACCTTCTTGCCGGCCACCTGGAGCGTGCCGTGTCTGGAAATGAGAGAGAAAAGATAAGGCTGATCTGTGACTGCTTCAGCTGTGCATATCTCTGAAAGTGGGAAGAAGTAGACAATCGAAAGTTGTGAAACCTTGATGGAGGCATCGCCCGTATCGGCGTGAATGTCGGAATGTATAACAGCGTGAATGTCGGGAACATACTTCCGGGATAAAAAGTAGCCCATCACCCAGGTACTATTCCAGTATAATCTATCTCTGTGCCAAATTTGATCCAGATACATTCCGCGCTTCTGACGTGATTGAGTAGCAAACATCCATCCATCCATCCAAAGATTAGCATTAATTATAATAGTATTAAAATATGAACCTGGTGGTAAAGTCTCCCAGCCTACAGAGTCCCTCGAGCCCAGGCCTGCAGTAGGACTCAGGATGCCTGGTGTCAATGTCTAGGGCGTGAGGAGTGAAGACCTTCCCTGCGCTCAGACACCTCGCCGTCCAGTTGTAGTAGTCCGCCCCCGGGGCGTGCTCGTGGATCGCCCAGCGGTGGTCGCGGGTGTTGTTCACGTTCATGCCGTCAGCGTGGACCTGATGGAAAAGCAACCATTAGATTTCCTCTATACATATAATAAAATTTTAATTGGCCGATGTCTTAAAAACAACAATAGAATATAAAACAATTTTTATTTTAATTTTTGTCCGTCTGTAACTCTGTGAGGAGGAGCTCGTGGCTAAATTATGACAGCCGCACGGACTAATCTTCAAGGTTAAGCAACGCTTGCCGAGGTTGGTCTGTGGATGGGTGACCATATTAACATACCGAGACTCCTCCGTGCCTCGGAAAGCACGTTAAGCCGTTGGTCCCGGCTGTCATTTGTAGATCTTTGGCAGTCGTTACGGATTGTCAGAAGCCAGAAAATCTGACACCAGTCTTGCCAAGAAGTACCGTGTTACCCAGTTAATGGGTTGTGGAGGTCTGGTAAGTAGCCACTCCACGTAAAATACTGGTATTCAGCTGAATCCGGTTTGACTGGGAGCCGACCCCAATTTGGTTGGGAAAAGGCTAGGCAGATGATGTCCGTCTGTAACTCTGTATGTATGCTTGTACCCGCATCACGCAAAAACTACTGCAGGAAGTTGGATGCGGTTTTCACAGGTGTAGTGTTGTAGGTCTATCTAAAGAAGTCTCGTCAAAGATAACAAAAGCAAAGCCAATACGAATACCAAGTTGCATACAACCATGCAAAAAAAAAACAAATGAAACAACATCGATGGCAAAAACGGCAAGCTACAGAAACTCACAGTATCATTGAACACATATTCACAGAACATGTACTAACTTGCTCACAAACACACAACCGACAGTCAATGAAAACATCGAACATACGTATATCTTACGGTACCCAGGGCCGGAACTGCTTTCTGAAAACCATACAAATATTTACTTCAAAGAAATTACGTTCCGATGCACAGCCTAAACCAATCGCCAGATAATGCGATTTTGTGAAAAAGCTGTCTGAGGTTTGTTGCTTCTGTGTTCTGTCTGTCGACTGCACTAATCACAAAATATCGGTTTATTAGGCCTATGCTCACCAAACTCTCAACAATGATGATGGTGTCCTCCCAGGGCTTGTCCTGCGGCTGGCGGAACACCACCCGGCCCACCAGCGGGTAGCGGAACACCACCTGCGCCGAGGACATCGGCGTCTGGTACTCAGTGTCTGTCTCGTACAGTAGGACGGTGCCGCAGATGTCGCGCTTGGGGCGGCGTCTGGGAAATTGTAAAAGGGGGGAACTTATGAATATGTATATAATTTATTTGCAAAAAACTTAGTAAATAATCAATGGTAAAATAGTTTCACATATTTTGCTGACTAATTTTGCTTAAGTGGCAGCCATAGCCAAGACAAGGGTAGAACAAAGTCAAGAAGATACTTGTGGTAAAATTAAACACCCCTCCTTTATTCTTATGTCTAAAGTCATACATTGTAACACCCTCAAACCATTTGGGTCTCGCGTGACTTCCTCTTTATATTCTGTTTCAACTCCGACTGTTTCATTCCATTCACACTACACACCCATTCCATTACACACGGAGAAATGGCTGATGCAATATTTGTAGTGAGAGTTCTTCTTGTCGATATCGACAACGGCGACCCCATGCGAGTATCTCCTAACGATTTGCCAGGCCGAATTTGATAGTTTGGACTACCAGGGTCGCGGATATGTTCGAAAAAGTTACCGCGGGCCTGAAACGCAAAGGGCATCTGAAGGAATACAGGTATATTTTAGTTAGTAACAGTCTGACACTCCTTCACGCTCCGCCCAGGGCGGGAGGAGTCATTTGATGATTTTCCACCCACAAAAAAAAGCCCGTATTTGGTTTACAATACCCGGTCACAGCTAGGGCACTGCAAAACACACTATACATGTCATCATCATGTCATGTCATTCTCCCGGCCAACTATTTATTAGTTAGCCGGGGGAAATAGTTGTATAACTATAGGGCTTAGGTCTTTCTCTACGTATTTGACTCAAATAATAAAAATCTGTACCTCTCGACCACCATCGCCCGATGCACCACGCTGTTCACGCCCTGCAGGGGAAGGTAGACGTCCCAGTAGGCGCCGCTCAGCTCGTTGGCCAGGCCAGGCAGCAGGTACTTGTGGTTCAAGTATTCTGTGCGGTCCTTGTGCTTGCCCAGCAGGTCCCCCACCGGGTACTGGTCCTGGGTGCCCATGCCTGGAACAAGAGAGTTGAAGGGTTAGCGAACAGTAAGCCAGTGAAGGTAAAAATAGTAAATAGAGATAAAGAAGAAGACATGCTGCGCCGACCTCAGATTAGTTGACATTACAGGGCTGCAGGAGGATGATGAAGAAGTAAGAAGCTTTTTATCCTTACGCATTTTTTTTCCTCTAGGCAATCTACAGGTATAGGAAACTGACTGACTGACATCATCATATCAGTCGAAAGACGTCCACTGTTGGATATAAGCCTCCCCCAAAATCGGTTTGCCATAATCGCCACGCTTGGCAGGCGGGTTGGCGATCGCAGTGTAGCTATAGCAATGTACCTACAGAGAATGCTGCTGCCCATTCTCTGATGAGACAACACATTCATTCTATGACTGGTTTTAGGATAAGTGATTGGAATAGGAATATTGTTACTGACACAATAGTCATGTTACTTGATGAATAAAGATATTATTATTAAAGGACAGCGGAAAATACACAGGGACTAGGAAAAGATGTATGTATGTAGGTGAACACTTTTTTTTTTTTTTTTTTCTGGATGGGAAATCATCAAATGACCCCTCCCGCTCTGGGTGGAGCGGCAGGGAGTGTCAGACTTCTACTGACTAAAACCCACCCATGCTCCTCTTAGTGCCTTTTACGTTCCAGGGCCGCGGTAACTCTTTCGAACAAATCCGCAACCCTGGTAGGCTCTGGCCCTAGTGGGCCCCGACCCATGCTGACGTCTGCTGGTTTGGCGCGCGTAGAACACAGCGCGCCGTCAACCCGGGCCTGTTCTGATCGGAAGGCGAGCTACCCATTGCTCGCCGTCCACAGGCATCAGTCACTGCGCCATGCTCAGGAGCATCAGTTCCTGGGCGGCGCAGTGGCTGACGTTCAACAGGAGGTAGGTGAACACTAAGAAATGATTTTAGGACATTCAACCAAAAAATATAAGGGGGTGAAAATCGGTAAAAATCGTTTGTACCTACTAAATCTACACAGACGAACTCGCGGGCGATGTGCTACTTTATTTACTAACTATAATAATTTAGATCATTCTCGGTTTAAATATAGCACCAAAATAATGAATCAGACAGAAGTATTCGTTCAATTCTCGTATTGAGAGCGAATAACAGCCGGTTATTTTGGAAACAAGTGCCGGTCGCGAGGATGCCTAAACGCGTCATCCTAGTAAAGAGAAGTAAACACGTCTATTGACCGGCGACTTGTTGACTGGTTGGCTTTCTACCAGATTATGCTGAAAAACTTCCATGACCGGCCGTCCATCAAGCGATTGACTGCATTGGTAAAATTGTGGCCAATGATATTAAAGTTTTGTGGTGTAAGTATTCGATACGTGAGTAGTAACTTAGTACCTATGTAGACGAAAGATTTGGTAGTAGGTATGCCTACTACAAACATAGCAAATCAGTTTCTAATTCCCTTTCTTTCTATAAGCAATCTGAAGGATCGGAAAATATCGAGTGTCCCTAGTCGCTTTAGTAGAATTTCTATTTTTAATAACTAAACTGGGCCACTATTTTTAGACGCTCTGCTGAAATAGAACCGGCATTGTGTATGGTTTTACCGAATGTATTCGTATGTGTATAAATGACACTTCGCCTGCGACGTCGTCCCCTTCACGAGGTTTCCAAAAATCCCTTCTGAGTCAGGAACTCACAAAATAATAGTAGATTATGCACCCAGGGGATAAAGCAGTGTCTTGTGTCACGGGCGTCATATTGAATCTCGAACGCAATGAAGGATTCGGGAGTTAACTCCCGAGCGTAGCGAGGGAGTTTAGAGTTTAACTCACGAGCGAAGCGAGGGAGTTAATACAAGAATCCTGAATGCAGCGAGGGATTCAAGCTAGCCCAAGGCAAATACACCTTTATCCCCGAGGAGGATACTCTACTTTTCACACCTCCTGTGAGAAAATAAGAAGCCATAATACGAAAAACAAAACATTTTAAATTTACAAACACTAAGTAGAGATATGTATTTAGAACTATACTGTATACCTACTTAAAAAAGTTAGTTTAATACCATACGGATTTGCAATATCCGCGCCTTTTTTGCGTTCCACTCGGTATACCTATCACATAGCGGCCACGACCAACTCGATTTTTGTTTTTTTTTTACTTCTCTGTGGGTAAGTAAATATGTGCAGGCCTAATGTTAGCAACCTAATACAATTTATGTGTACACAAAGGTTTATACAGAGCTTGATATCAGCTGGTAGAATGGGTTCGGACGCTTGGCTGTATGCAATTTGAATTTAGAACGTCATAGGAGATGCTCGAGAAAATAGTTTTTAAATTAATAAATCGACTATAGATGGGTTTTAAGTGTTATTCTTATCCTTTTATACAATAATCCGTACCTACATAACCAATTATTCTTATAATATTGTCTTCAATCCTGGACCCTGATCATTCCTTATGATTTTGTAGAAATTCGAGAATATCATCCCTAAGTACTAAGAGTATCGAGAATATCTTTCCTCTTTCTGGAACAGAAAGAGAGAGACAGAGACAGAAGGCGTTGTAAGTACCTAATATACCGCCAATTGAGCAGACAGATGAGGTTCCAAATTTAAATCACATTATTGACCAGCGGGTTATAATGAAATCCAGTACAATATTATTGCCCGGCAATGCCACCGGCCAAAAATGACTCACTTTAGGTTAGGTTGACATGACATATAATTTGACGTTTTCGATCAGGTGGTGTGAAAAAGCTTTTATTTTGTGAGTGTTATTTTGTTTGTTTTTAAACAATGTGTGTTGAAATTCGAAAAGTTTTCTGAAATAAGTAAATGTTTATTATTATAAAAGAACCTTAAAAAGGAAGACAAACTTCATTTATTTATAAAAAAACTTAAACAATTTCTGCTACATAAAAGCTATTACTCGGTAAATGAATACCTAAATGATAGACTTATAAAGTCATAAATAAATTAAGACTAATTAATAAATTATAGTATAGTAGTGTGTTATGTAACGTTTTATAATTAGCTAATGCTTCCTCTCTCCTAATTCACTTATTTGCTGTGCCCGACAGGGTCCATATGATCTAACTATAAGTTTACCACCTAAAAATACCTACATGTGGAATGCAATAAAAGATTGAGTATTGAGTATTGAACTTCATGCAATACAGTCGTTATAGGATTTAGAAATGGAAAAGATTTACTACTGTAACTTTCGATACTTGTTGTAGTTCCAAACCCTTTAGTTTTCCCAGGTCGATCCCATATCGATAAATCGTCATTTCCAGACCAAAAACTGAAGACAGTGGTTTTGGCAAACCTTAGATTATTTCAAAGTCGAATCTCACCTGGCGGAGGCAGCTTATTCAGATCAAGGCCAGAAGGGTTGTAGATTCCCCCCGTGGTGTTACACAAAGAGTCCACATCGTCCCCGATGAGCTTGGGAGGTAGTTCGTGGACTCTGTACTGGAGAACAGAGCTGACGAAGCGCAGGTTGGACTCATAGTCACCATCAGCCGCGCCCAGCTGGAAGTTACTCCAAGTGGGGTCGAAGGGCGAGCGTTGCGTGAATTCGATGGAGCCGCGGATGCCGTCCATGTTGATTATGGCTCTGGAATAGGAAAGTGGATGGTCAATGCAATGACAGTACCAATTTAATAATTTTAATAGTTAACACGATTTTCAAACCAAAGATAAAACTACTGTGTTTCTATTTCAGATATCGAAGGGAGAAAAGAATAAGGACATCAAGTTTTTTAGATATTTCAAATATGTATCTGAAGTTTACACCTCTTAAAAGACTTAAAAATATTAAAAATGCCTTCAATTTCTTGATTGTCTTATATTTATTTGCGCCAGTTTCTTGTTATTTAGTCCAAATAAATTCTCGTCTCATGTTTTAGTTTTTCAGAAAAAAAAACAAGTGTGTGTGCGAAAATTAATTGTTATGGAAATGAGATGGGACTCCGATTTGTGGTAATTCTTACTTAATTTTGACTCACATACATCGTGAAAAAGAAGAACAAAGAAGTGGCTTATAAAGAAATTGTTTCAAATACTTATATAATATTTGAAACAATTTCTTTATGTTATGTTTTATTGTTGCCTAAAATTTTTTTTACCACCGCCATCGCCATGTCCGCCATACCACGAATTTTTTTCACGATGTACTTATGTGAGTCAAAATTAAGTCAACTGTCATTTATTTTAATTTGAGGTCCCATAAATATGCCTGCTTTAGTTCGACGTCGGAAAAAATGTTAAAACCTAAAGTTTTGATACAACTTTAAGAACACCAAAAAGGTGTGGAGCTTATTATGGCTCATTGCGAGGTAACCCTAATCTGACTGGACTAATTTTATTGTAATTAATTATTAATTTTAGGACGCATCCGCAAGATACAGAGCCTATTCTACTAATTTTTAAGCAACGTCAATTGCAATCTGTCAAAAATGTATGGAAATTAAGGCTTTTCTGACAGATTGCAACTGACATGCGATTGTGAACGTTGCTAGAATTGGCAGTCAGGTCTAAAATGTTAGTTAACGTTCGGAAAAGAGTTCTGCGGGAAGGGTGTAGTATAACAATGTGAACAGTAAACAGTTAAACACTCTTTTAATAAGTAAGATTCATTACTTTTATGTTGTTCAATAAAGTTATCTTTTAACTTGATTATGATGGTAACTTGCACGTCTTTTACATCGTTCTCACATATATATATAATTTCAACATGAATGATGTAACCATAATAATGTAACAATATATTATTTTTAAAAGAGTGTCCATAGTATTTCTTGCACGTTCTTCTCCAAAGAGATCTACGCGTTGGAACGTGCAAATAGCTTCATCTTTTTGACCGACCGACCTTGACAAATCAAAAGTGCCTGTAAATGGTCTAATTGAAATGAATGCTTTGAATTAGAATTTTGACTTGGTAAGACAATACAGTACAATTCGACTGTTTGGTTTATAAATTGACAAATGAAGGCCGACATTAAGTCGTCACCTTCGGAATGTGCTACAGAGAACAATCTGAGGAAGGAATGCAATAATATCCTTGATCTGCCTCATGTTATTATTGATGCACACGTCTACTATCGTACTATTATAAATCTTTCAGAATAACAGAGCAATGAATTGCGCCTGAACGACTGCGCCGACGAGCAACGTTCCCAGTTGCCTGTGATCAGAATTATAAGGCCATCCTACATCAATATAGACAATGCCAGCATGTACTCATGACGTGATAAAGATCGAAAATTAACACATTATTGTCTGAGCCTTTTGGCCAATCAATGAAGCGTGTACAGTCCCCGTAAAAGCCCTACAGATGAACATAAGATCCTTGTACTGCTGACCGAAACTAGTTTGGTTGGAATATTTTAAATAAGAATAGGTATTAATTTATGCTAAATGCTTTGTTTTTATTGCCAGAAATAGCTTTGAAACTTCTTTACTCTTATGATATTAGGTACTAGTAGCTTGCCAGCGTATTTGTACGCCGACACCTTATACATACATTTCACTAGATACTTGTATCTACCTATATTGATTATTACCTATTTTGTATTTAACGTATATATCGATTTCAACCAAATAATAAAAGTAGCCATCCATTTTTAGTAGTAGTAGTTCTATTTTTCTCTGAACCAAAATTCATCAAAATTAGTTCAGATATTTTGGACGTGAAAGCTTAACAAACAAACAAACTAATTTTTGCATTTATAATATTAAGTTAGGTTTTCGAAAACACTTACTTTGTACTTTTCGGCGCCATCGGCCTCAACTTGGCACACGCCAGGAAGCTATCAGAATATCTGTTGTCATATATGACGACGTACAAGCTCCGCCGGGTCACCTCCATGTCGCTCCTCAGCACGTTGATGACGTCATCCTTGAACAGCGTCTTCGTTTTCATCACGTTCGCGTCTCTCGCCACCTTGATCATCCCCAGCCTACTGTCCAGGTCCCCCACACTCATCCCATCACCACTGTTCTCGGGATCAAACACTAGCTGAAGAACATTACAGTTGTCTTCGTAGTTCCCTTTGTCAGCATCAAAGATGTCCGTCACAAATAGCTTCCACTTATGTTCTGTAAATTCTACTTTTTCTGAAATACCTTTGGTATGATATAAGTCTGCTTGGATGTAGGAGTCTGATTCGTCTGATTCTCTTGCGGATAGCCATCTGAAGTGCAGCGTCCCTGCCACTGGGGATGTGAACCTTGCTATCGCATTCTTCTCGTAGGTTTTATCAGTTGATAGTATTGATGCGCAAATAACCCTGTCGCGTTCAGCTGTTTCGAAGACTATACTCTTGCCCCAGAGCCCGTTTGGGCCTGTTAATGTGTTTTTGCTTTCGAATTCTGCGTGGTCCTTTCCAGGTATGATGAGGTAGCCTAGTTCTTCAGTGAGATCAATAAGTTCTTTGCCGAGGTTGGCGTCAGAGCAGCGCGCGTCGGAGAGGTCCCGGTAGTCGACGGGGAACTCGTGGATGGTCCAGCGCCACACGCCGTCAGGGTACTGCAGCGTGGGCTTTAGGTTGGTACGGATGCTGATGAGGGAGTCGTTCTTGTGGGAGAACTCCACCTCGCCGTGGAGTCCGTGCTGCGACAAATATGCACGGAGGACCAGACATTTTGATAATTCTGTAACAGAGAATAAAGTACGATTTAGGTTGAATTCATCACTGAACTACATAATCGTAGGTAGTTTTGACTTATCTATATTTGACAATATAACATATCCAAGTATCTGCAGCTCTAAAACCACTTCTTATTTTGTAAACAATATATATATGCCTGCGGTTTAAAGACATCGCTCTACTACGAAATGCGTGTCAAAACTAGATTCCATCTCATCAGCTATGTTGTTAGGTGAGATGCTTATTGGCGAATCTCAGGACTAGGTCGTGAATTCGATTCCCATATCCCAGTTATGATAACTTTCCTCAAATATCAAGCTAAAGATCAAATCCTTCTAGTACTAATCCAAGTTTTATTTTGTTTTCAACCAATATTAGACAACCATATTACATATTCTGTTACTTAACATTTCACTCATACAAACAAACTAGTGTCCAGGTATGCGGCTCTATGCGACTGTCTCCGAATCGTGATCGGAACGGCAAGTAGTTCGACACCAGGTGTTGACTGTGCGCCCTTGAGACAATTCTCGTTTTTGTTGTTCTTGGACTCAACAAAGAGATATCGGTGCACTTTAGAAAGTTTGTTTCGTAATTATTGCATTTATTAGTGGATAATTGTTAATGATCTGATAATGTTTGATTTCTAAAAGTATTAGGCAGGTACTGAATTTCTACTTTAAAATTTGTTTTGCAAATTTTTACATAAATCCAATTAAAAATCATATAAATTAAATTCAAGTTAAAGTTTTAAATTTTACCATTGTTTTCGCTACCAGAATTACGAGTAGGTACATATTGCAATATAGGTAATGATAAATTGGAAAAATACATATCTTTAAACTTATCAATACTTTACTTCTATAGCAAAAACATTTCCGCTTATTTATCCCAAACTAAATCATGACTAACAAGAGAGAAATCAACTTAAAACCAGCCAAACAGGATTTAAATAAAAACAATCGTCCAGTCCACCAACTTGAGGTCGAACTTACCAACACTAATCAACACAAAATACACTAAACACAAGAACTTTGGCCTCACATGACTAAATCCGTAAATCATCGTTACTAAACTATGGTTAAAGTTAACTAAACTGAGCTCGTATGAGGACGCATGATGCCACTGGTTTCTCTCGCCGAGTGAAAGGCACTGGCGGACTTACCACTCAAGTAAAACTTAGAGAACAAGACAGGTAGATAGTTAGAGCAAGACGCTAGATGTTAAGGCCGTGTGGTAGGAAACGACAAGACGTCATTCGATGATTTACGCGGTAAACCGGAGAAAATGATTGAATTCTTTGCGGAAACCAGGAAGTGGCTGCGGACGCTGAAATTGAGAAAAACGAAGGATTTGGTAAGACAATGACCGTGTTTTATGAAGAAAGCTGTGGGCTTTGCGTAGGAGACAAGACATCGGTGTGTTGAGAATTTAAAAACCGGCCAAGTGCGTGTCGGACTGCGCACAAAGTAGGGTTCCGTAGGTAGTCACCCGTCCCATGAGCAATGACAAAAAAAATAGCAAACTTTACTATGACATTACAAAGTTACAAATACACTTAGTTTTAAGTCATTTTCTAGGAGCTTATTACGATTTTTTACCTAATCAGTTCCATTTTATAGCTTGCTCGACTATAACTCTTGAACTTGTAAAGCCCACTAAGCTGTGATAGTTTTCCTTTTATTCGTTATATATTATATGCTACTACCATGAATTTTTTCACGTCTCCAAAAACAACCGTTTCGCTGGCCGAGGGGGCGCGAGGAGGGGACGCTTGACTCTAACAAAAATTAGCACTTTAAAGTTTAATATTCCGCAAACGAATCCTTGGGTGGAAAAATGGTTTTCGCATACCCTCAATATTTTTTTTACGATCTATCCAACGACCATGGGATCAACTATGAAAAAAAATATCTCCACTTTACGTGTAGGGGAGACCCTACCCTAAACATTTTATTTTACCACTTTGTCGGCGTGATAAATATGTACAATATATATATAAATATACCCAAACCAAATTCCTACTTTCTAGTGCTAAACGTTTCTGAGCTAAACCACGGACAGACAGAAAGACGGACATGGCGAAACTATAAGGGTTCCTTGTTGACTACAGAACCCTAAAAAGCAATAATTTTCAAGAAGAATGATCAAATAGCAAAACTAACTAATCTTAAGAGTAAACAGTCTTATTTAAAAATAAAATAGATCCATGATTGGTTTAGAATACTGAGTACCAGAGGGCCTAGCACGAATGTTTGGCGTTTAGTAACGTTACTTGTATATACGAATTTGCAACCCCGAAAACTTTGCGAAACGAGTATTAGAACAGTAAAATTCACTTACGTTAACGATACTGTAACGTTTCTACACGTCAAAACATTCGTGCTAGGCCTTCTGATTATTCTGACATTGAGAAGCAGAAACTTAACGTTGATTGGCAAAGAAAGCATAAGGGGCCAATCCACTCATGGGTTCTTAACTCAAACTTTCTATGGAGAATTAGTTTTAATTTTTGTCATATGGCCATACATCTACAAAATAAAGTTAAAGAATAATACACAAGCCCCGGTGAGTTTGTCATCGGTGTTTTGGTGTAATTCCTCAAGGCCTGTGACCATGCGGCTGAGTTATGATCATTACCTTGCGTCAATATTACACGGTGGGTACTCAGTTTGGTTGTTTAACATTGTGTAATGAGTTTGTTAACAGATTCGTAAGGTACCTCACATGCTGCAGGTACTAACTTCGCATAAGAAAAGTGTACAAACAAAGAAGTCCCTTCTCTGTGTCGTCACACACTGTGTCTACGTTTTTCATCCTACTCCTATGTAGCAGGTCTGCTGGAAGACATTTCTCTTGAAATGTGCAGTGCTTTGTGCTCCTCCCTCATCATCTTGCTTGGCCTTCGTCATCATCTTGCTTCGGCCATCCCTAATAGTTTTTATCGTTTCTGTCAAAATTTTCATGGCTTCATTCTTCTTCCTCGTGTGGGTAGTAAGGTCTAACGACCTCACACACCCTAGTGTCAGAGTTTCTAAACCGTCTCAAGGGCCTCATTGAAATTGTACAACTACATACATATTTTATAACAACGAAATAAAATAATAAAAAAGGGTACTGCCTGCTTTTCTAAGTCTGCAGGCACTTTTCATTACCTTTCTAAAATCAGATATAAATATAATTTCTCTAAAAAAAAAGCTGGTAACCCAAATGGCACATAATTTTTTAACTAAAAATAGTTTACGTTATTCTAAGTTCATGTACCTACCTATTAGGCATGCAGTGACTTGACAACCACCAACTCATGCATTCCATCATTAGAATATCGAACCGCTTACTTTCATTACATAATTACGTTATTACTACTAATACTAGCTAATGTCCCACTATCAGTATCTTTTGGAGCCAAGGAATTGTAAAATCGGTTAACGGCGATCATAAATATAAACAAGCTCAATGTCAAAGTTAATTTAGTTCTGCAACCGCAGTCTGTAAGTGCTCCACAGTTACTGAGCTTTGGAATATTATATAATTTGCATAAGACATACGTAGTATCTTGATTGGAAATCATGACCCAGTATGGGACATATCTTCCTGCCCTTATCCCACGTTATTAGGGTCGGTGCAACACGTTTTTTTCTAGTATTGGATATATACAGGGTTACTGGTAACTCGACGTATTCCTTGCAGGACGTCATAGTAGGGTTAAAATGCAATAAATTAAGCCACCAAATGTTCTACTGAAGTTCAGTAGTTTTTAGAGGCCCGTTCCCACTCAGACGGACCGTCTGCCTTCCCGGTCCGTCTGAAGTGACGGACATGCCAGTGCCAATACAATTTATATGACACTTTCACATTTAGACGGATCCGAGAAAAACATCGGATTCGGGTTTTTAGACGGAAGGTTTGCCACTGCGAAGAGCCGTCTGAACGCCCGGATCGGATGTCGTCTGAACGAATCTGACGACGAGACGGCACCAATGTGCCTCCTTCCTACCCGTTCCGTGGATTCCGCCGTCTTCCATTTAAACATATGGTCCGTCTAAGTGTGAGCACGCCCGTCTGGCTGCTCCGTCTAAGTGGGAACGGGCCCGATGTGAGATCGAAGAAATAAAAAAGCGACCTACCTCGAAGTTGGGTTTTAAAAACGGTAGATTTTAAGAAAGACTTAAAACCAACTAAATTATCGCAAGAATGCTATTTATAATGTCTTTTGATACTATGCAATAAAATGTGAGTTTGAGTTTAAGCCCAAACGACCACTTTCGTTCAACACGGCATACTAAAAACAAGCTTTATGTATTTCTGATCGACTATAAATTTTGAACACGATTATGGGGTCAAAACAGGAATAACTCTTCGTTTTTTCTTAATAACTCACTTATCTTTGCATTAACGAGTGGAAGTCGCTAGATGTACCAACACTAATTAGCTCAAAAATATTAAATTAGGGTAAGAGCGCTGTTGACAAATAGTTTACTGTTTGCTCGTATTCACCAAAGATATTTATATCATACCTTAGATTTACGATGCTCCATCAATACCATCAATCGATCTTCGTCACCTTTACCAACTGTGTCGAGATCGACTTCAAAGAATTCAAAGTGCATGCTGCTGAATACCTGTATTTTACATGAGAGAGCGACTTCGCAATCCAGTTACTGGGAAACACGATCTCTTCGCCTGGACTGGCTACAATGGCCCATGTTAATAGACCATTGTGGAGTAACCCTGATTGCCAAAACTCATGCACTGATGTCGATTTTTACGTAGCTATTCTAGGTTAATGTATTTCATTGCATGTCTAAAGCAATCAATATTATCGATATTTCCCGGTTAGATGCAAGTGTTCATGTAACGGAGACTAGGCAACATTTTGATTCAAGAACACACAGCTAAGAAAGTAACACACAGCGGAAATTAAATGTATTATATTGGCTGAGATTTATATGAAGCTTTATCTTCATCATTTCAGCCGAAAAATATCTTAACATACTTACGGAGCTACTACTTGCTCCGTGTCTCGGAAAGCAAGTTAAGACATTGGTGATCCTGGCTGACATTTGTAGATCTTTGGCAGAAGCCAGAAAATCTAACACCAAACTTGCCAAGAAGTATCGTGTTACCCAGTTAATGGCTTATGCCTCCATAAGCAAATCTGGTAGGCAGCCACTCCACGTAAAATACTGGTATCCAGCTGAATCCAGTTTCCCAGAAATAGTTGGGAAAATGCTAGGCAGATGATGAAACTAAACTACTTAGTGCTTCCATAAAACACACTTTTTATAGTTATCTTTGATCAGAGTGTTAATTGATTTTTATTTCCCCAATAAAGACAGGTTTAGAAGTTCTCTTAGTTTAATGCTTTTCTAAACCCTGAGTCACACCTTCAAAGGTCAATCAAGTCGAGACAGCTAATATCTGTGGGCAGCACGTGGTCGTGTATAATACAATATTACATGAAGCACTGCAGGAAATCATATGTTGTCTGTTTGGGATGGCAACGTATCGGGCAAATAGACGGCCTTCGCATCTTACGCATAACATCGCAATAGCACCAACATCGCGATCCTGATCGACGAATAACATAACACAGGTGGCACAAAGGAAGATACTACAGAAGGTCCAAGGCAAATCGGTAGGTTTGTTTAGAGTTTAGATTGTCATCAGTAGCGTTGCTAGCCGGTCGGAGGTGGGCGGCCCGCCTCGGGTGACACCCTACCGTTCGTTTACTGTTTTTTGTCACTGTCGCATGTCGCCCCTAAACGTTTGACTCTCTCTCTGATTGAGCTTGCTTGAGCGAGCTTTTCTTTATAAATCAACAAAAACTTCTATTTAAGTATGAATGATCAAAATAAAATAAAAACCCTTCCGAGATAGGGTGCAATCTATTTAATTCCTGAGGCTTTCTGTATTTAGTTACTCGACCATTCGTTTAATTTTTTGTCAAAAAATTCAAAATTCAAAATTCAAATTATTTATTTCAAATAAACCATTCACAGGCACTTTTGAATTGTCAAGGTCGGTCAGTCAAAAAGATGAAGCTATTTGCACGTTCCAAAGCGTAGATCTCTATGGAGAAGAACGTGCAAGAAACTCCACGAACACTCTTTTAAATTATTTTTCTTTACAATTTTATGGTTACATCATTCCTGTTGAAATTATACAAACATATATGTGAGAACGATGTAAAAAGAAATGCACGTTAAAGTATCCGGCACGTTAAAGTCACGGTCGGTTGTCACCCCTAAACGGGTGACGCAATGAAATCTGTCCGAGGTGGGGTGCAAAAATGTTCGAGCTCGCTTCGCTTGCTCTTAGGCCTCTGGCCTCGAATCTTGCGCTAAACCTCAACAACCATCACAAATCCAAACACATGGACAAAGAGATTGATTTGTTGTGTGTAGGTTTTCAAGCGCGTGTAGCCGATCCCAATTTCCGGTTTTTTGCAAAATCAAAAGGAATTACCGCAAGCGTGTTTGTTTTTAAAACGAGTTTGAAGCTTTTGGCAAGTGCTCATGATAATACATACATAAATGAATTCACATCGCATTCGCAAACTGTCAAAAAGTTCTCTAATTTCCCGACATTTTGACAAGTTTCTGACATCGACTGTCGCTGCGTTGATTTGAACGCTTCTAAGTACGAGAATTGTCCTTGAAGACACGCTTTTGGAAGTTGCCAATATTTAGGCGTGGGACTTCTGCACCTATCTGTTTAATGCCCAGTTAAAATAATCGTATGAGTGACGCTGGTGCGGCCGCGCAGCTCGCTCGGCTATTCCGGGCGCGGACTGAGTCACGCGCTGAAATAAGGTCATTGTAATCCACACCGATGGTATCGCGGTTCGACTCCCGGGGAGTTACGTGTCATGCATTCTGTACCTGTATGAGTATGGTCCAGGGCACTCCAGGGGGCTGGGTGATGCGCGCAGGCTGCAGCTAATAATTATAAGCTTCGCACAACGTCTATCATCAATATCCATCTTGAATATTATTATTACAGTTTATTCTCAAAAAAGCTCGGGAAAAATAATAATAACCGCGTGGTTCTATCTTCGAGGTTAAGCAGCGCTTGCCGCGGTCGGTATGTGGATGGGTGACCATTCATCATTACATACCGACACCCCCAGCCGTTGGTCCCGAATGTCATTTTGTAGATGTTTGACAGCCGTTACGGGTAGACAGAGCCAGAAAATCGAACACTAGTCTTGCCACAGAAAAACCAATACCAATAACACTCACACACACAATTGATTACTTTCATAATTCTTTTATTACTACTACGTTACTACGACAAATTAATAATTATGAAGAATCTCACACACCGCCACAGGATAGTGAATGACCGACAAGTTATGCAAAACATGCAGTTCGTTACAGAAAATCATGTATTTAATTAACATATGTCACGCAATCTCGAGATGTCATCTACATCATCTACTCGTGAAATACGAGTTTTATCTCAAAGCTGCTCGTTACAGAGAAATATGTGACATGATGGTGCTCATCTGTGCAATTATGAGAGCAACTCTCCACGCTGGAGGTTCCATAAACTGTTGGTAGTATTACGAGGATTAGATACGAGTACACCTTACACACTGGATGTTTTGTAAACAAGCTGTGATTTTAGCGAAATACTCCTTCAGGGGCCCTCTTCCTTCTCTGCACCAAGATCGGTTCGGCAATACTACTACGGTACTACGCGTGACGTTCCTACGATGGTAGTGGAACATAATTTTTAACAGCACTGTATCTTCTTAATTTTTTGTATATATGTTCTGTTTACGTTACCAACAATAACTCAATCTGCAAGAAGAACACCACCCTTCCCGCGCAATTAATGCTCCTTTTGGTCGTAGCGTGATGTTGTACAGCCTATCAAGAATTTTGTAATTCGAACCAGTAGTTCCTATGATTAGCGCGTTCAACCAGACAAACAAACTCTTCTGCTTTATAATATTACTGTAGATTGCTGTTCACGTTAAAATATATTGTGAAAACAGTGGGTATGGAGTGAAGCTTGTGGCTCCATATCCTTGATCTAAAGTTACAGTGATATGTGATAGAATGGAAGCTGACGCACAATGTATGAGCTGCTTTTGCTGTATTTCTTCGACCCTGACATTCAAAGATATGAAATGTGAAATTGGCAAAGAGTTGACTCCTAAGTCACATAATAAATTCTTATTCCATCCATTATCCATTATATTCCGTACCAGTATTATAAATGCGTATTTGTCTGTCTGTCTATTACGATTTCACGTCATAAACTTCTGAATGGATTTTGATGAAATTACACTTGATGACTTGACGCACGGATAGACCGTGATCTGGATTAGGACCATAGATTAGGACATTAGAATACTTCCCGGTACTAGTTGCCTTGAGTTAAGGCCAGGTTTTCCGGAAAAACGTTGTTTTGCATTGTGTAAAATTGTGTTTTATTCGTAAACAACGCGGATTTAAATTTTGAAAAAAATATATTACATATTTCACACTTCGATCTTGCGATTTCGGCCGTGCGATACACGATTACTTGCACTTTACTGCATCCAATTAAATCGCAAAGACAAGTCAAAATCAAGATGTAATTATCATTTCATTTGAGTTATATAAGGTTTTGAGTAATAAAACTTATACCACAATAAAGGTCGTAAAAAATGTGATATAAATCGGCCGTCATAATGTGAAATATGAAAATACGTATCCCACTAATTCCAAAATCAAGTGATTTTGTCGTTTCATGAGCGCGCCCCGTGTCATTTAGTCCCGAGCGGAACGTGTTGGAGGTCGGACGTGTGCCAAATTTTTGCGATCCCGCCACCCCCGCTAAGTTCTGTTACTGGCTAAGCCTAAATTGATTACCGCTCTAGCACTGCCGGCACACCAGTGTGCCGCGAATTTAATGTTTATGTTTATTTACATAAGATTTTTTTTTTTTTTGGAATTTTCACGTGTCGAGTGGTTAAATAATAATACTTGTATACAATTTAGTGTTCAAACAGTTGTAATATAGTTAGTTTTTATTAGATGTAGCTATAATTTTGTAAAAAAAAATGGGGGAAAAAAAAGTTGTCACGGCTCTACGTTGCAGCGGTGACTACTTTTTTTTATAAACTTTGGCTGAATAAACAAAAAGGTATATAGGTATATACATAATTTACTTTACTAACTAGGTAAGTACCGACACGAAACAGATAAATTTCCACACCGCAAACATGTGTGTAAACAGTTTAATTTAAACCTTATTTCAGTACGCATAAAGACGTGCGCTTTAGTGGTTTAGTTTTCGCGCGGAATAGATTTACCAACCGCATCGAGTATAAAAAACAATTGAATTTGAACCCTATTTCAGAGTGCATAAAGCCACCTCGCGCGCACATGATACAATGATTTACTGTTTTCAAATGTCAAATAGGTAGTTCACCCCGCTACGTTAGTCTTGATGGTTTCGGAGAGTTTGTATAAGTCTTATAATATTTGTTATTTATTAGAAATGTCCGTTTTCACTTATCTTACTCCTAAACAAATGCAAAAATAATAGCTCGTATTTCCTACATGAGAGTTGAATATCGGTGCAATAATGTTGTGGTGTTCATGTAGAGAAGAAATATAAGTGTAGTTATACGCTAGGTGGGTACCTACTCACAGCCACCACAACACAACAAATAATAATATTTATGGTGTCCGCAACGTTTGTGTAGGTCTCGTCTATGCCAAACAATACGCGCAGCGCACTCGTGAGTCGCGTGCCATAGTGTAAAAGTGTTACAGTATGACCATTTCCTATGAAAATATTATAATAACATACTTTTGGTAACGTTTAGGCTACCGGACCAGCTCATTTATGCGCTGTACACTAGAGTCCATCCTCTTACTAATTACTAACAATGTATCAAGTTATGACAAGACATACAAAAAACTATGTGGTCAGTTTGGATAGTTTTTCCAATCCAATGCGTTACTTTATCGGTGTTTATTGGCAAGAGGAAAAATGTATAGAAATTATAAATTACATACACTAAACTGTTTTTAATTGACTATTGTATTGTATATTATTAACCCACTTCCAAAAAAGAAGAGGTTCTCAAATCGACTGTTTTTTTTTGTTGTATGTTTGCTCAGCGATATTTTCGCCAATTGTCAATCGATTTTGATGATTCTATTTTTTTTGGAAGTGTATCTTCCCGGACTGATCCCATTTCAATTTGGTGAAGATCTGATGAAGAACTTCGGAGACAGGTAACGGAACTCTTCATTCCCGTAGGAATTCCCGTTCCCGTATAGCCGTACAGCCTTCCCCATGAATGTAACTATCATAAATTCATAATCATAATACAAAAAAAAATTTCTTGCACCGCGTCGCACGCAGTCACGCAGGCTCGACGCGTTCTCGTTTGGTGGCCGCGTCTCGCGCACCGCCCGTTCGATTTAATAATATTGTTGAATTATTTTAATTTTACATTATCTCCTAAACGGTGAGTTCAAATAACATGCTGTAAAAGACAAAGTTTATCTTCATAAAATTATCTTGATGATGAAGTAACTTTCGCTAGTAAGGATTAATATGCCTGCCTAATATTAATGCTGCAAAACCACCTTTAATTTTTAAATAAATTATTTGACATAAAATGCCTTAGTGTGGCATATTTATAAGAGACAGATATAGGTGTAACGTCGCGGACTTTTTTTTAGATCGAATGAAAAACAATATCTTTGTTGTACATGGTACTTACGTATAATTAGCTATTACCACAGCGCACTTAGCGCACTTCCACTTTATAATATTATTTAGTATAGATTTGAATAAAGTAGTATCTCATTATCATTATTGTAACACCATAAAATACATAAAGAAATTAAACACACACCATATTACAATTCTATCCTATTTATTTATAACGGTTTGCTATCTATGTTTCTGTGTACGTGCGTCTGTGTGCCTGTGTATCTGTCTTTGGCACTGTAGCTCCGTTATCTTTATTGAACAGGGATATTTTGTAAGTTTTTAAAATTTTACTTGTTAATTACCAACAAATCAAAATCAAAATTTGCGTTACAGGGCAATAGAGCATGCGGAAGGGCGTGACTTGTCTCCAAAATAATACTCATTTATTGGGGTTACCCCCGACGGTATAGTTGGGAACGACACCATTGTTTGAAATTAAATGTCCAATAACGGCATTTAGAAAAGGGAAATGCTGCTATTGAAGAAAGTAAAATACATATATTTAAATTCGATAGAATAAAACATACCAGGGTTATAAACAAAAAAAGTAATTGGTATTACCAAGTGCAGGGTCAACTTCATGTAACAGAAAGGAACCAATGCATTTTTGGAATATGGTTCGGTGAAAACTAGTAGTAGAAAATATTTCAAGAGATGACGAATTTTGGCGGGTTCATATGGAGAAAAAAATTATAGATTTTTATTTGAAATGTATATTGCCAGAGATTGTGGATCCGCGCCAAAATCGCGGTATGCCAATACGAGACATAATATTGAAAGAAAACAAAGAAAATGTTAATGATAAGCCTGTGCAGCCAGGTCCAAGCAAATCCAAGGACCATATTCCGTGTCAATCTACTCAGCTAGGTCCATGCAAACCGAGACAGCTACAATTCAACGAATTTTAGCCAGTTGCATTGGTAACTTTTATTATGTTAACTATTTGATAAAAAATATAAAAACGTTTTTGTTTTTTTTTAAATAGCATCTAGGCAAATTCCAAACCATTTATACTTCTAAGCTTTCTTGAATTATAATATTCAAGAATTGTAACATAATTTTCCTAAAGTAAGTGTGCCTACCTACTACTTGATTTTTACGAAGGTATCGCACCAAAGCCAAATAGCGCGCGACGCGTATTTTTGTATCGTACTCGTATTCATAATTTTCGTGTCAGTCAGATTTTAAATCCACCATATACTCTAAAATAAATAAGTATTATTACTGATTTTTAATGATTAGTAATTGGATTCAAGTTTGTACAATACGTACTTAATCCATCTATAACCTTAAAAAATACTTAATAGAAAAATAAAACAAAATAAACTTATACTAATCAATTCAAGTTGATCTACTGCATTACTTTATCCTGTGACGGAACTTAGTACCTACCCGAGTCCGTGAACTCATGAGCGAGCGGTGCGCTTGGTGCGCGCGTCTCCCGCGCATCGTAACTTATTACGTATTGCTACTCCTTGCGGGGCCTGGGGTAAGCGTTAGATGCCTACGCGCTCAAGTCAGGCTCGCCTTAATAAAACACTACTAACGCGAGCAAAGTCGTGGGTAGATGCTGGTTTGTTATAACGTCAGCAGCTCATACATTGTGCGTCAGCTTCCATTGTCACTGTCACCCTGGCTTGCCTGGCACGCCAGTCCCCTGCCAAGTGGCACTGTCCCGATCTAGTGTACAACTGACGTGGCGCAGCGAGCCAATTGCCAGCGCTTTCCTAATCGATAGGCACCTTTGTGAAATGTAGCGGTAGCTTTATGTTCGCATTGCATTCTATAGCAGTTCCTAATGCCTGCCATACATGCAATGGTAAACTACGTAGCATTCTGATTGTTAATATTGTACACTAGGTTATCAGATGAGATACCTATTCATGATGAGGTATGGCGTGAAATGCATCGGTAAGACGAAGGAAATGGAACTGTTTTTTACTATTCCACACACGAGTTTCTCAATGGAAGCCTGGTGTCTATATTTATGCTGGCTTAGTGGCAAGAGGCTCTATCTTTAGTAAGAACAATATGTGACTTCAACGGAACTGGAGAGGAGATACTATTATGGGTATGGGGTGGGTATATACTGGTATGGGTGTGCCTCTGTCTACATTGTTAATATATAAAACTCAACACCACAGACAGCATATAACTAAGACCTGACCATGGTGCCAGGTGGTGGTCAGCAGTTACGCTTCTAATCACTTAAATAATTATGCGGTAAGGCAGTAGAATTTCCCATACAAGTTACGACAAGTGCTATATCAGTAGCGCCTTAAAGCAACACTAAAGAATAATAAACGAAGACAGTACTTTCATAGCCGACCACGGGCATTACCGTAGTGAGCGTTTGAGGGTTCCTTAAAAAACGCACACACACACACACCTATATTTTCAATGTTTGATTTTGTGCCTTCAGATGCTTCTAAAGGTTACATGAGAGACAGTGCAGTGCATCCCGCATAGTAATAACAGTAAAATAGTGCAAGTTACAAGCTTGCAGATCCACAAAAACCTCCGCGGAGAAACACGAAACTGAAACAATGCCACCCATTCCGGAACATAATTTCCGTACTGTGTGAAATCTATACATCCTATAGGTATTTCACTAACGAACAGTTCCAAAATGCAATTAGCTTGCAGTGAAAATGCAACATGTCTGTTAGTAGGTACACGTGGAGGCCGAAGTAATCCGTCAGCTGCGGAAGCCCTGGCCTCAATACTGACTTACCAAATGCGTCAGAACAGATGTTACCAATGCAGTTTACGTAATACGTGATTATACAGATCTGCATAAATAATAAGATTTACTAGACACCTTGGTAAAGATTTGGCAGTGGCCAGCTACACGTGGAGCATATTTGATCAATGTAAGCTCCACTGCAGAACAAATGCCCTCTTTCCATTCCTCCCGGCTTAGGTCAAGTGTGGACCAGTCCTGTCTGCAGTCAAGTTCCTCTGGGTCTGCTGCAATGTCGTCGTACATTTTCCAGGACCCCCTTGTGGTAGATTTTACCTATAATTATTCATTGGCAATGCGGCGAATGCCTTTCCGAAAATCAATCATTCTTCCTTAAAAAAATGCCACCTTCCAGGTTCCTAGTCCTGTCAGTGATGGTATCAAACATCGAAACACTTTGATAAGACGTAGAGTGATCCGTCTGCTGAGCGATGTTATGACGGCAATAACATCCTTTCCACCTCATCTTTGCGTACCTACGCGGCTACGTCACTAGACATAATGAGGTTGAGCTCAAAACGGATGTTTGAAACACATCAAACATACGAATACTAGGACTTCTAAAGTATTACCATGTTAGCACGTTTATGTACAGCAGGAGCACTAGTGGAAAATTAGACACCCTGGGGGTCGAGTCTGCTATTGCAATCGTGTCTCAATGACCGGTCAATGATCGATTTTTGACGTATAACGTCGAACTTATGACACATTTCCCATACAAAAACTGTCAAAGTTGTCAAATATTCGATCAATGACCGGTCATTGAGACACGATTGCAATAGCAGACTCGAGCCCCAGGTAGAATGCACAATATCTCATGTAAAATTATGCGGGCTTTTATTTTGATGAATTCGTAAAAGATCAATGATGTTCTTGTCTGATTTCTTTTTTTTGTAATTTAAGTAGTTTTACATTATCTCTATTACCGAGGTTTATGTGTGAAGTTAAATGTTTTCTTACAAATAAGACCATGCTATGTATACAGACATGTGTATACTGGCAGCGGCATCGCCCGCGTGACTATCCGAATCATCTCAAAGGAACATATTCCCAGGAAAAATAGTCTTATCTTCTAATCCAGGACACGGTGGTGCCTAGATTCATCCATATCCGCTCAGCCGTAAGACGTAAATAAAGAAGCAACAAACAGACAGACATAGTTACTTCCGCATTTTGTTATTCAGTATGGATTCCTACACCCTTGTTTTACTCAGTGAGAGTATTTGACAAGGTTTGTCAAGTAGTATCAAATTCATTCAACTGTCCCAAGCAATGTAGTTTCATTTTCATCCGAGCAATACCGTAAACTGGGCTACTTCAGTGACGGCGTCTCCGGCAGCTGGCAGCCCGTCAAGAATGCTCCACGTCCAATGAGTTCCCAATACGGACCGATATAGAATGTAGGACTGCGTTTGCTCCATACGGGCAGCGCCTCCAACGAGAGGAATATATATTTATACACATTATGGTAAAGACTGCCTCACTGTTCTAATGATCGTAAGCACAACTGCTGTGAATGGGTTCCTGGGTTCAATTCCGTCTATGGAGAAAAGTATATTAGTGAGAATGAATGTTTAGTAGTAGCCTGGCGTCTGGATTTGTACTGGATGCTCTCAGGAAACCCTTTCAGGGGCCTAACCACCAACTCTTAAAGCAGTATTACTTTAATATTACTTCCAGTTCCTGTATAGCTCCGTCTCTTTCCCACTGGAAGTAATGTTAAAGTAATGCTGCTTTAAAAGTTGGTGGTTAGGCCCGGCAATATAGGCCTGCCCATTTATTTTCTATTAAAATGGGACTTAAGTTTGGCGAAATGGCAATATGAATTATCTTCTCCCCAGTCTACCTAGTCCTTCGAAATAGCTACAATAACCACACTGGTGGCAGTCTGCGTTCGTTGGTGTTGTTATAATAAACTACCATTGCACATCACCTGCTTTGCAAAGATTAATTATGATGAAGATGAATCTTATGAGTTATTGGCATGCCAATTTCTAAACATTATGAAGTACCTAGATGTTTAAAAAAAAGAACATTAGAATTATCTGAAAAAATCCTTTGACAATACGGTTGCAAGCTTGCCCTATATGACTTGCTATTTCCATTGCATCAGCACTATGAAATCGTACTGTCACAAAAAATAAAAAACCGGCCAAGCGCGAGTTGGACTCGCGCACGAAGGGTTCCGTACCATTATAGCAAGATTATCTAAAAAACAGCAAAAAAATCACGTTTTTTTGTTGTATAGGGAGCCCCACTTTAGTATTTTTTTTCTGTTTTTAGTATTTGTTTGTTGTTATACGAGTAGCTGCAACAGAAATATATGATGTGTGAAAATTTCTACTGTCTAGCTATCACTGTTCATGAGATACAGCCTGGTGACAGACAGACGGAGAGACAGACGGTAAGCGGAGTCTTAGTAATAGGGTCCCGTTTTACCCTTTGGGTATGGAACCCTAAAAATGATTTAGATAGCTCTTACAACACCTACAAGACCTATTGCCATGATGTCGGCAAAGTTAAACGCAACGGAACATTCCGTGAAGTGCGTGCTTTTCCTATTCTTCTTCTTTTCGAGTCGACGGTTGACTCCTCAGAGTATTTGGGCTCAGTAGGCGGTGGTTGGCGGCATTCATCAGATCCCCTATAGTACAGCTACCTGGGCACTTGGGGCACTCCAATGAGTGGCTATGAATCCCCATTTTGCCAGGCCATGTCTGCAGCGGCCTACCTGGGTCACAACCGATTCAGTGCTTTCCATATAGGCCAATACAGAGAACACAGTATTAAGTTTTACAAAACATAGATGATGCGCAAATGCATCAGACGCTGATGAGAGAAACACAGAACCAGTCGATGCTGCGTTTGGGGGAAGCCTGTCTAGCAGTTGACGTTTTCGGCTGAATTGACGATGATGGAGGCATAGGAGGTGACATTATGTTGGTTTCCTGGGGTACTTATACTGTTACAAGGACTACACAATGCGCGCCGGTGCATGACCAGCACGTCACATAATCGCTGGAAATAATGCACATGGTATGCATTTACATCTTTGAAACTCCTCACCCGGAGCTCTCTAACCTAACGAATATTATAAATAATGCGATAGTGATGTTAGTACACAGATAGATGGGACCCTGGCGACAGTTATAGACCACCTCAACGGGAGCGAAGTCGCGGGAAAAGCTAGTTTTCCTACATTTCAACACATTCTGAACCACTCGCTACAATGCTCACATATACCTATACTTCTTCTGCTTTGTTAACTAATTGTACACCGCGTTTAAAACTACAGTGGTGGGTCAGTTTTAAAATTATCATAAAATAAATACCACACGTTGTATTTTGAACTAGAAACCACTAACAGAATCGTAAATCATGAAGCTATACTAAACGCTTTAACATAAACAAACCCACCATGGTATACAAGATACTCGTAGAAAGAAAGCAGAGCGCAGATACAGATAAACGAACATCAGCTGATGCTAATCAACAGACTTTTATTAAATTCAATTCAATAACTTCTGGTTTATAACGTGTATCTACATCTTAAACTAGCAGCATCTCAATCTCTACTCGTGAGTTAAACGCGAATCAGAAGATGTAAACTAAATGTCGTCCCGTGGTAAAGAACCTGGTTCTCCTCAACCAGCAGATGTAGAGCACAATGTATTTCAAGAACAAGAGATCCGATCGCGGTAAACTTCCATTCAATAAAGTTATATTTGTAGAGAATTGACGCGTTCGTTGTACCCAGGAAACAGTGACAGGTGAGCTGATTATTTTTAAATCCAAACAAAACCGTTGCCACGGCTGAGCCGACGAGCCGCCCAAACCGATCTGATGCTGAGTCCAACACTATCGTATTTGTCGAACTAAAAAAGGAATGGCGAGCGCAGCGGTGTCGGGAGGGGAGAGAAGGAGGGGGGAATCTCCTGGATCTCCGAGAGGGAACGAAAACTCGGAGTCAGGGTGGGACTGCCGAGCGGAACAGTCTCTCCTTCGTCGATCGTCCAACACACAACACAATGGTAAGTGTTAACACAGTGACACGCAGTGGATACACAAGTGATTGTAAAGTGAATTGTGATGAAGTGGTGAACACTTTGAAGATACCCGCGCTGATACCGATGAAGACCCGGTTTTACAAATAATAAAGCAAATAACACGGAAAAATATCACCATAGATGCAGTAGTGGACCAATTGATAGTGCTAGTGATAACTATACGTCCGTTTGCAAGTCGCTAAGTAGAACTTAAATAAAAAGCCCATTACTAGTGCGTTCAAACAATAAGACAATAGTAAATTAATCACTTGTTCCCGGTTCTGAAAGTAAATTAAGTCAAATCGTTGCGCTTAATACAAATATCATAAATTAAACTTAATGCAATCTCAACCAAGTTAACTCAAGTCCAGACATGCAACGGTTAAATCTAAACCTTAAAAAGTATATCTGGAACTCAAAGTACCATTCTAAAACAATGTATCACAAGTCAAAAACATTTAAAAGTAATTAACAATTAGTAAACAAATGAAAAGATCAAACCTGAAGCTGAAAAATGAGAGCACGCACGCTGCTATAAATAACATGATGTAACTGAGTAGTGGAGATGAGGCGGGCGGCAGCTCGGGCCGGACCGGGCTAAATATAGGGGCGCCACGAGCCACGCCTAATCGGGACTCGCCGGTGAAAACACGCGGTAATTATCAAGCAATCAATGACGGGAAAGAAAATAAAATGAAAATAACTAAAGCTAGAAATCAATCAGTTAAAGAAAATCATTTAGACGATCTAGGAACTTTCAATACGAAAATAAACACCAATGATGACGAAAGGAAAAGTAGTTTCTGAGCCAACTATGAAGAAAATAGCAACAATATAAATAATCTTGTCTACTGACGTTGCGATGAGGAATTCGTAAAACAATTCAAAGAAATTAAAACGCACATGACATGGAAAATAAAAACAACTTAAGCCGCGGAGAATAAATGGAGTCCAAATTAGGTCAAACATTGAATTCAACAGACACATATTGACTTTTTAAAAGAAATAACGCAGCTTACTAATGAATATAATTGTTAACAGGCGGATAAAGATAAGAAAGTAAAGAAGAAGAAGGCAAAGGAAGATGCACCAGCAGAAGAGGCGCCAGCAGCAGCTGCGCCCGCCGCCACTGGAGGCAGCGACAGGCAGTCGTCCCGCGGAAGCCGCAAGGCCAAGCGTACCGGCTCCAATGTCTTCTCCATGTTCTCACAGAAGCAGGTTGCTGAGTTCAAGGAGGTAAGCATCGCTACTTTCAAACACCATTCCTTAGACTTTTGCAGAGTATTCATATACTCGTATCCATAGCGAAATCAAAGTATAGGTACTGTAAGAGCCCCTAAGTGAAAAGATCCTTGCCCTCAAAAGTAGGGAATGTAATTCAGTAGGAGCTGCCTAATGCTAAAATATTCAAAAACGTGACCTCCTTTCTTTCTTTTCCGCATTTCTATAGTTATTCCCGATTTTTATAGGTCTGATCTATTCGCAGAATAACCTTTAAGATTCTGGAACAAGTACCGAAATTATTGTGAGAACAATGTTAGCGAAATCTTAATTCTCTGAATTGAAACAATTATTATCTACGTCAATATCTAGAACTTGACGAATTGTGTCACAATCGTGTTTAGCTCGTGCTCGTCCGCCTGTTTTGTAAACATGGCCGGCCATATCTTGTTGTCTTTAATATGTACACATTTTCAAAATTGTACGTTTGTGACATCATCAGTTTACAACTTCAGTTTACTACTACGCTAAGGATGTCGGACATCCTCGACTGAGTTCCTAGCCCCTAGTCCTTTAAACTTGTTCCATTCTGCATGTTTGACAATTCTGCATCTCTCTTCCACAGGCCTTCCAGCTAATGGACCACGACAAGGACGGCATCATCGGCAAGAACGATCTGCGCGCCACCTTCGACTCGCTCGGCAGGCTGGCGTCGGAGAAGGAGCTCGACGAGATGGTTGGTGAGGCATCCGGCCCCATCAACTTCACCCAGCTCCTCACCCTCTTCGCGAACCGCATGTCCGGCGGCTCCGACGAAGACGACGTCGTCATCAACGCCTTCAAGACCTTCGACGACGAAGGCAAGATCGACTCCGAGAGGCTGAGGCACGCCCTCATGACCTGGGGCGACAAATTCTCCGCCGACGAGGTCGACGAGGCGTACGACCAGATGGAGATCGACGACAAAGGCTTCATCGACACCACGAAGCTGATCACCATGCTCACCGCCAGCGCTGAGGAGGAGGAAGGCGGCGAGGCCGCGTAAGATTCCATCATTGACATCATCGAAACAAGGTGTTGAGACGCGCACGCAGAGCACCGCCCGGCCGCCGCTCGGTTCAAACTCATCGGATTAAAGAGCACGATGTGAACCGACAACATTTTTTATTTAATTTCTTTATGTAATTAATTTATTGTTTCCATTTTTTTAATTTATATATAATGAAAATATAGTTCTACTATTACCAAAGTATTGTGTAGTACTGTCCCCGTACTATGTTTGACCAACTGCAGAAGAGATGTTTATAAGGAATACTATGTATTCATATTCTGTTTCAAATAAAGAATCTATAAAGTCTGAACTAAATGACATGTGTCCTAAAGGTCACACTTTTACAGAAACATTAATCTTCTCATTACACCACATGATGCACCTGCATAGTCAGACAAGACCCTTAGTAATAAGGTAGATTTACAAGAGGGTAGAATTATATTTTACATTATACATGAGAACTTAGAATATTTGGAAACTCCTCACTCACCTATCTAAGCTTGGCAATGGAGAACACAGACAACACGCCCAATGTGATACAGTTCCAAAATTCGCTTAAAAATTAGGGCAACTTTAGTAACTGGAACTCTGGTGTGGGTGGGTCTAGCGACCTATTGCTGCTACAGTTCGAGTCTGTTCAACTCTTGAAACCCAACACATACAGCAACATGTTGCTCTGACACATTGAACAAGAAATACCAAAATAATCTGCTATTTTTAGCTCACATACATTGGCTAGTGGCAACCAACAATAGCTTCAATACCACGAGTATTAGTAAGAAGGAACCTGATTGTCATTTGCCCGCAAGTACACCTGCTGGCCATGGGTTCAATTCCGAAGTCCAGCCATACCTATATGCCTTCATCTGCAAACTTTGCTTAACTAGCCGAGAACAAGATAAAGTTTTTAAATAGACAACTTTATCTTTCCATCAGGAGTGATCGCGGTCAAGAGATGGATGGATGTATGGATGTTTGTTACTCAATCACGTCAGAAAGGTTGAACGGATCTAGATGAAATTTGTCGACATTCACGCGGGCGAAGCCACCGGTCATTGAGACACGATTGTAATAGCAGACTCGACCCCCTGATCGATGGCGGGAGATATTAGTGGTTGGTGTTGTGTGATATTATGTTACACACAGGTATGGGCTAGGTGACTCGCCATCGGCGCGGCGCGGCGGCAGCGCGGGACATATTATTATAACAAGTGAAGAATAATAAAAAAGAAGAATGGAAATGATAATGTGGGAGTGTCTGTGTAGAGTTGAGAATGTAAAAGTTACGCGTCGCAAGTCTCCGTTCGTGCATCCTAGAGACACTACACACTACCCACACTCCCTGAGCCGTTGTCTCATCAAGTAGGCCTTAGGCACTTGTCTCACCGCCGACGATCAGCGAGAAGCGAGTAAAGCTAGAAGCTATATACGAGTTGGCGAGCAGCGAGAAGCGAGTGTGTAGTTCAAATAGTATTGTCGCTCGGCTTTAAGAGAGTGCACTTGTGCGACGGGCGATTACTCGCACCACTCGCTTCGGCCGGCCGAGAGATACATTCCTGCGCAAACCTACACGCGCTACGAAGCGCTGAATTCATAATATGTTAGCTAGCACTCAAATCCGCACTATAGGTAGAAATTACCTTTACCTACCAATTGTTCTCTCGGCGTGAGTGGTGACCGCCAAGCGAGCATTGCTGAGCGAGTATATTATCTCGCAAATGACAGAGTTGTGTAGAATAAGGAGAGGGGGCCTTTGCCCAGTAGTAGGAAAATGGGCTAGATAGAGAGATATATTTCAAACGCATTGGTTGAGCGATATAAATCAATTTAGAAAAATACTTTTTCACAAAAAAAGAAACGATTTAAAAAAAAAAAAAGTTTTTTTTATTTTTCACTTTTTAGTGGTACCCCACACCTAACAACACCACTGGAAAGTCACAGGAAAGCAAAAATACGCAATTTCGTATACATGGATGATTTTTCCACATATTTTTTCCAGCTATTTGGATTTAATAACCAAACTACTGAACCGATTTTGATAAAATTCAATGGGACCATTTGGGAAGTATACCCTTTCCAACAAAAAAAGAATTTTTCAAATCGGTTGGCAAGCGACGGAGTTATGCCCGAAAAAACATAAAAAAAAAAAAAAAATACAAACATCCGAATTGAGAACCTCCTCCTTTTTAGAAGTCGGTAAAAAAAGGAGTACCTAAGATAAGTCTTTCGATTTTTTTTTTAAAATGTTCAGACGTGGCCTGGATTATCGATATTCAAAATCCCCGCATAATGTCAATCCCCAATCAACTTGAGATTCCCCGCAGTTTGGAAAATTCCCCACACGTTGGCAACGCTGTACGGAAACTGTGAGTGTCGTTCTTAGACAGCTTCTCAATTTGACACTAGAGGCGCGAGTTACAATCTTTGCATCGCCAATACAAAGATCTAGGTAATTTACCTATCACATAAAATTATTATGACTCGTAGTGCCCGTTTTAAATGGAAGATACCAAAGAGAGCAAAAACACTAACACTGTGCCCAAGCTAGAGTTCAAACCTGGGATCAGTATTATTAGTGGATCAAAGAGAGACCTCAAAGGAAACAGGGTTTTTCTTCTCAAACTTTCCACTTAGAATAATTTGATTTTATTTAAATAATTTAAAAAAAAGTTGGCAACCATTTCTGAACGAAGGCTAATCTTTCGCTGTCAAAAAGACGTTACAAGTAAGTAAACAAGTCGGCGAAAAAGCGCGGTAAACTTCCATCTTGGCGGACGCGGATTTTTTGAATTGGAGTTTTTAAATTTTTAAATTGTATATTCTTTTATTTTTAACTTTACTTTAGTGTATCTTCTCCGGTAGTGGTAAGTTAATTCTATCTTATTAAATAGTTTCTAAGAATGAACGACCCGCCAGACCCGGGGGACATCGTTCCCCCGGCAGGCGTTTTTGTGACAATTAATTCCAATGAATCGGGCATGGATACCGATGGCTCATCTTCGGCTCGAAATTTAAAAAGGAGTCGTTTACATGTCTGCAAGCACTGTAATAAACGTCGCCGTACCCGTAAAAACTATGGTTCCGAAACTTCAGGTTGTAACTGCATGGATTAGAAAGTTGCTGAATCGGTGCCTCAATGCCCTGAAATTATGCCTACACAACATATTACCCCTGTTATTCCTGCTCCTTCTTTGGTTCCTGCCACCGAGATTGGCAGAAATACTTACGAAAATACTGATAGCGCGCCTTTTTTGATCCATGTGCAAAAATCGTTTACTGGTCCAGATGAAGGCACGACATTGCACCCTATCACTTTTGGTAAATTCTTAAAGTTTAATTCCTTCAATATAAACGGAAGCGTCAAAAAAATTGGACGAAATAAAATAGCACTTTCCTTCTCTAATCACGTAGACGCAAATTCTTTTATTGCACATGACAGCCTTACAAAATCTAATTACAAAGCTTTTATTCCTACTTTTAATGTCACAAGAATGGGTTTAGTTTGTGGTGTTCCTGCGGAATGGTCTCCTGAGGAAGTTATAGATAATATAACGGTCCCAATTGGCTGCGGTCCAATATTAAAAATCATGATTAAATTTTAAATCCACTGTTGATGGAACAACCATCTGGAAACCATCCCAATCCATAGTTATTACTTTCGATGGACAGGTTTAACCTAAAAGAATATTTATATTATGTGTTATAATGCGTTACCTGTGGATCTATATATATTCCCTACCATACAATGTTTCAATTGCTGCCGGTTTGGTCACACCAAAATTCAGTGCAGGTCCAAACCTCGCTGTTATAAATGCGGCCAAGGCCACTCTGGGGACAGTTGTGAAAAAGATCAAGATACAGCATCTTGCTGTCTTTGTTCTGGATATCACTTTGCAATAAATAAATCTTGCCCAGAATTCTCTAGGCAAAAATCTATTAAAAAACATATGGCACAAAGTTCAGTTTCCTATGCTGAAGCGGCTAAAGTATATCCCCCAGTGACTAAAACATATGCTGATACTCTTTTGTCCTCTCCTTCCCAAAAATTTGTAGATACCCCACTAATTTCATCCCCAAATCCTTCAAATAGTTATAAGAAAACTGTCTTCCTGAAACCACGTTCACCTCCAAAACAAGTGCATGGATATAATAAAGAAGCCCACAATGCTATTGTTAGAGATTTTGTCATACCTCAATCTTCAAACGGCTGTGCTATCACTAATAATAAAGACACAATTTTTTCCATTAACGATCTTCTTTCTGCTTTACATAATCTTCTCTCCCAGTTCAGCATGTCACCGTCCAACATTGCCCAATCTTTCAATTTACCTCAATTAATTAACAATGGACAAAATCAAAATCATCCAGTGGAACTGTCGCAGTCTAATAAACAAAAAGAGTGATGTCATACATCTATTAAACAAATATGAACCATTTGTCTTTGCTTTAGCAGAGACTTAGCTCAAATCATATCATATTTTTAAAATTAATGGTTATTCAACCATTAGAGAGGATAGATCTGATGGGTATGGTGGAGTAGCTATACTTATCAAGAATTCTATCCCTTTTTCTTCTATTGCATTACCTCCTCACAGTGAGGAAATTTCGATTGTTGCAATTAAAGTGTATCATACTTGTCTTGTTTCCATTTACATTCCTCACCCTTCTTCTTCTGTTCTTCAAGAGGTGAATAATCTTTTTTCTTTGATACCAAAGCCATTCTTGGTATTGGGGGACTTTAACTGCCATCACCAATCATGGGGCTGTTCTACATCTAACAGTTATGGGGATGAATTACTAGATATAATTGACTTTCACAACCTATGCATATTGAACTCAGGAGAAGCCACACGTCGGTGTGCTCCCAATCAAAACCAAAGTGCAATTGACCTTTCCATCTGTTCTCCAAGCTTAGCCTCATCATTAACTTGGCATACACTAACCACTACTTATGGTAGTGACCATTGTCCCATAGTTATTACATATCCTCTTTCCAAACCAAATGCACCAATAAGGAGATCTAATTTAAAACATAAATTACCAATTAGAAATAATGAGGACTGGGCCAAATTTAGGGAAACTGTTGACATAAAGCTTTGCTCCTTGCCTGTCTTATCTGATAGCAATGAAAATATTTGTGCAGCAGCTTTAGCACACATATTAATTGCGGCGGCAGATGAAGTTTTTCCTTTAAAAAATAAAAATATTAATTCAATTCCTTCGCCTCCATGGTGGGACTCGGAGTGCACAGAATTGATTAACAAACGTAAAGAGGCTGAATACAATTATAACTTGGATATATCTGATGATAATTTTGAACTCGTTACTAACCTAATTAACAAAACTAGTAAACTGTTCAAGAAGAAAACATTTGAAATAGCGATGGTCGTTGAATGAACGAACTAGTTAATTCGACCGTCGACGTACTGTAAACGAATCGACGGTTCACCGATAAACGATGGACTAGTCGAATCCGTAGACGCCTCAGACGGTTAAACTGAAACTCGCAACTCGCTTGCGCGACGCGACGCGACGGCGAGACGGGCGAGACGAGAACGAGAACGTAGACTGGTACATACAAATTCAATCGTCCGATGAAATTTGTTGAAAGTTGCAAACAAATTTGAACTCTAAACCTATTTTCAGGGAGTTGATATTTGTTTGTTGTACAGGTCGAATGAAATTATTGTTATGCTATGTGAAGAAAAGGATTCCTATTGATGGATGTTTGGCAGTTTCGCGAGTGCGAAAGAGAAAGGCGATGGACTGGTCGAACTATGCGAGACAAACCGGTTTTTACTTGTTTGTTATTACTTACGTAGTTCATCTTGTTTTAATTTTAAAATTCATTGCGTGCGTGACTAATCGCGCTCCGCGCTGAAGGTTCCTTCCGTTCTACCGTTTTCGAATGTTTGCGAATTCAACGATTAACTGGTTTTGTATATATTTAATTAATGTATATAAAATCAGTTGATCTTCTAAATACGCCAGAATAGTGAATAAAACTTTATTAGTGATTAACTCTATTCAGTATTCAGCCAGTCCTAAGCCTGGAAAAGTATGAAGGGAAGTTCAAATTAATAGGTATATAAAGCACGCGGGAGACTAGTCTAAAGTCAACCGCCTACGTCGCCGTCGACGCCGTAGATTTCGTCGTAAAGTTTACCAAGTTAACGCGTAAACTAGTCGACGAATTCAACTAGTTGATCGACTAGTCGATGAACGAAATTGGACGGTCTAGTTTCGTTGACGCCAAATACGTCGACGACCCATCCCTAATTTGAAAAGGAACTTTTATTACAACCTGGAATGTGCATTGTCAATTTGACACCAATATAGAAATAAACCTTATGTTTATGAAGTTAGGTTCTATTACAGACAATCACTTGGTCAAAGAGAAATCCGGTCCGAGAGAGAAAGCGCTTGGAGAGCCCTGTGTCCCTTTCTATAGGGTTGCCAGGAGGATTATTCCCGAATTTAGTAGGAATGGTAGGAAAAAATAATATTTACGTGTCTTATTAAAAAAACATTACTTTCGTTCTGATATATTTCTAATATTTTTAAATTATCTGTTAGAATGAGAACATTTTTTTAGCAATAATTTGGATACTGTATTGAAATGTAATTAAAAAAGAAAAGATTATTAGTAGAATATCTATACATATATACATATACATATAATAAAACTGTAGAAGAGGTCAATTCTGTACATTGAATATAAACTAAAAAAAATACTCCAG
Organism: Melanchra persicariae; assembly: GCA_947386135.1. Lineage (NCBI taxonomy): Eukaryota > Metazoa > Arthropoda > Insecta > Lepidoptera > Noctuidae > Melanchra > Melanchra persicariae. The sequence continues at coordinate 713,994 of OX376666.1, read as the reverse complement.
GGGTGCTTTATACAAACAGTAGAAGCCAAAAATATGTTTTTTTCTTTTTTTGTTTGTCTGTCTGTCTGTCTGTCTGTCTGTTGTTCGTCTTTCACGCAAAAACCACTGGACGGATTTTAATGAAACTTTTTTTGTTGTATAGCTATTTGTCCTCGCCAACATATAGGCTATAATTTATTTTGAAGATCTGAATACAAGACGTGGAACCTTAGCAGTCCGGCTAATCTATAAGAGATATTAATATACCGCTTTAGGAATAGTTGGTCAACATGATGAGTACTCTCTGTCGACATAAAAAAAATGAAGGTCTAGAGCACCTGATGTGGAACCCTTTCAGGGAGCTAAGCTATCGGCTATTTTAATCAATTGTCAACAAATCTCATAGTCCGTTGGTTTAAAGCCTGCCTCTCGAAAGACTTGGTGTGGGTTCGAATCCCACAAAATTTATAATTATTTTTGGATTATTTTTATCTTATTTATTTCCTTATTTTTTTATTCCTACCAAACCTAATATTTTCAAATATTAATAATATGTTATTGCTGTATTTTCCATATCTTTTTAGCAAGACAAACAGAACCTATTTTCTGTTTATATGTATTCTGTTTTGTTTGCATCACGTTAAGAAATACAAAACTAATGTAGATAACATTCAGATAAACCTGATAGGATTGTGGAAATCTAGAAGAAATCAACTTATTATCTACATGCATAGTAAGTAGGGGTAAGTATCTTTAATTATACTTGCAATGACATATGTTGAGCGAAACTGTACTTAACATCAACACCACGAGAATTACACCAAAAAGTATTTTTTAGTTAAAGATTCTTTTGATACTTACCAGGCGTTACGCAATTGATGCAAAAAAAAAAGAAAATTGCTCCACTGACTTTGTTTTCATTTTTTTTACTTTTGATAGGAACGCGTTTGACCACTATCTCACCTGATGGCAAACGATGATGTGATCGAAGATGGAGCACGCTTGCCTATAAGTAACCTACTCACTCTTGATAAGACTCCCAGGCTGTAACTATCAGGAAACACGGACTCAGTCAGGGAATTCCGCGCCATGTGTTTCCAAAACGTTTTGTTCATGTGGGTGTGAGGTCCACCGTGTACCGGTGGCGTACCGCCGTACGTCTTGTGGTCCGATGATGGAACGAGCTTGGCGGAATTAAACTATGCAATTCCGTCTCACACTCCCCAAAATGCAACCGATACAAAACCGACAGGCTAAAAACTCGGCTTCGATGCTCAAGACTTTGGAGCTTCGAATCGGTGAGCCTTTCACCTCTTGGATTTCTTTCCCAGGATCTACCTCATTCCTAATTATTTTCTGTTAATTTTGAAACAAAACTGTTCAATTCCCAGTCAGCTTGTGATTCGTAGTGACCAGCCTAGGGCCAGAAATTACCAGTAGCGGGTTTCACACTCCAGAGCTTCAAGGGGAACTGTGGGTCCCTAGGCAATGATGCCACAGAAGAACTCGCGAAGATAGGTTTCGAGATGGTAGTGCTGGACCCGTACCCGCTCCTCCTTCTTTCTTTCTTTCTCACAGTTTCGCATGAATTTGCCAGAGAACAACTGAACTTCATGACAGCAAATGGTCACGGGTTACAGATTGCAGTGAAAATGGCAATGACAAGTCTATAAACGTGACTAACTAAATGACTTCTTAAGCAAAAATTAAAGCTTAAGTAAAAATTACCTCCGTAATAATAGGGATTATTATTACGGATCATTGCCCTTATTTTTTTTTAACTTATCCACCACAGCCAGCCCAATTTGCGGAGGTTGTCTCGACGCCGAGGAATCAGTGGGGTACGTCATCCTGGCCATGACTTTCCGACGTGAAAAAATCCTCGGAACGGTGAGGTGCAGGTTTCAAATCAAATCGTTTACCTATTGCAATCCATAATGTACATATACAGGTGGTAAATATAGGTTTGTGAGTGCTAAGTGATTGAGCTGACTTTAATCTCAGATTATCACTCCCTTGCGGCTTGAGTATTATCGGTCGTCTCTCCGCTCAACCTGTGAAGCTGGTGGCTTTTGTACATTTGGGAGGAGCTAGGCTTGCAAACTTAGCCAGGACAACGGAGTCTCTACTCTACTCTATCCGTTGTGGGTTTTTTTATGGATGGGAAATCATCAAATGACTTCTTCTGCTCTGGGTGGAGCGGAAGAGAGTGATGAGAGAGTGGTGAGATACGGATGTGTTTTAGTCAGTAAGAGTTTGCTCTTACTGACTAAAACACATCCGTATTCCTCCTTATGCCTTTTACGTTCCAGGGCCGTGGTGACTTTTCGAACAAATTCCGCAACACTGGCTACGACGCTTCGTCGACCCGGGCCTGGTAGTGTTCGGACAGTGAGCCAACCTATGCTCGCCATCTGCAGGCCTGCGCTTAGGGTGGCTGGGAATTGCCCTGCGACTCCCGACGCAACGCCCGGGTTGTCTTTTCTGTTGCGGCGGCTGAGGGGGTCTACTCTCTTATGCCCGAAGTCTGTAGTTTCGGTCTTAGTGTTGGGCGTTTTCTACTCCGTATCACCTACGGACTTACGATTAGTCCCAAACTAGGAATAACTGTCAAATCGTGCTGTCATTCATTCTTATATTCTTTTCCGGACCATGGAGTGAACCAGGACGCCGCGGTGATGCTCTGCCAAAGCAGGGCAGACCTCCACCGTATACTCCACCATGTCCTCTGCGGAGACTTCTCTTCTGATAGTTTCGGCATGACCATTAATCAAGCTCAGGGACAAACTATTAGTCGTGTTGGTGTGGATCTGCGGAAGTCCTGTATCTCGCACGGTCAGGCTGTATGTCGCTTTGTCGCAAGTAAGCAGCGCGAAAAAAAAAAGCCTGTTTATACGTACTGATGAATATCACATAACGAGTAATATTGTTTACGAAGAAATTTTTTAAAGTGTTAATATTCGTTCGTTCTTCGTAATTTTGTAACTCATGTCATAATCATGATGAGTACCTACATACATTTAGTGAGTTTGTGTTTTTACTTAATATCTTCCTAAATACGAAATGCACGCGCGAACGAAGTCGCGGGCACAGCTAGTATAATTATATAAGTTAGACTGGTAACCCACCAGCCATATTTATTTGTTGTAAAACAATCAATTTCTTTATTCGGAAGTAATAAAGATGGTTAAAAAGTGTGCGATTCAAGGTTGTAACGAATCCTATGCAGGATGCGGTGTTTCTTTCTTCAAGTAAGTATATTTCAATTCTTGAAGTAGGGTGCCCATAATTAACGAAATTGTAAGATTATTTACACAATGCAGCATATAAATAGGAGGTAGTCTTCAACGTAAGCATAATAAAACTTTATATGGAATGGTGTACCAAATACTTAAAAGACGTGATCATGAAATTTCGCATTTCCCGAGGAACATTGCAGGGAAATGGCAAAAAAGTTTCAACTTCCCATATTAATCGCTGATTTAGGTGTGTCACTTCGTATATTTTAAATAAATTTATAAAATATAATTTCAGACTGCCTGGAGAAGAATCAGGGAGGAAAAAATGGCTTGATGTCATTCCAAGTCATTCAAATATCAAAAATTATTCCGTTATTTGCAGTCTTCATTTCAGGCCCCAGTATATAATAAAACATAGTTTAATGCGTTTTACTTTAATCCATCCTTAAAGCATACTTATTATTAACTTATGAAATCAAATTATTAGTTAATATATTATATCTTATTATATTAGTCTCTACCTACATTATATTGGTTGGTCACCCTAATGAAAGGGACAGAGGGCTCTCGCGAAGCTATCTCGCTCGGACCGCGTATCGACAGCCTGTGCACATTCCGGGTTGTAATATAAGTTCCTTGATCTCTATATATTTCTATACTTTAAGGTCTATGCACCTGACACCCTTTGGCAGTGACATTGACAGTTTGACAGTCAAGTCGACTTGTCTCATACGATTGTTGTGAATTTGTGATAAACAATGACCGCAGAAATTTGCCAAAATATAACGAAAACGTTCAAGTTCTCGTACCCGGCATGCACCAACGAGGAGCTGTTGTTCAAGCTGGAGGTGCCGGTGGACATCCCGCACGCCGGCTCCACCAGAGAGCTGGTGCAAAGGGTCCTCAATATGTTCCATATTCCGGTGTATTTAGAGGAAGGTTTGTAGTGGTTTACGCTTTAATATTGTGCCTATAGGTACCCTACGTAGTGTTTATAAGGAGATGTACATAGGTTTAGTCCTCTTAATCTGTAGAGATTAGATTACTCAACCGGTAATAAGGTGAATCAGTGTGTGCAACTGTATTCATAATGTAACCACCCACTTTCTAGTATCCGACGTTTAATATTATGATTTTTTGTGAGATCACGAGGTTCAATAACTTAAAAAATCTGATAACTAGGTACATTATAAATGAACACACTTGGCATGCAATCAGAATCACTCAGCATAAGATTTAGTTGGACACTAGTGTCAGGCTACTTTTAGTTGTCTGGCATTTTGTTAAAAAGTCTCTGTTTTTGTTCCCACATTGTGTGTACCTGTGTGTAACCAAATAAACATGTTTTCTTTCTTACAATCAAATCAAATCAAAAATAATTTCAATCCTAACACTGCAGAACTAAATGAGAGGCTAGCACAATTTGTAGCAGAAGAAACTAAAACCTTTCACAATGAGAGAGATATGAAGCTTCTGAACCAACTGAAGAACAGTGAGATTAATGTAGAAGGCATAGTGAAGGGCTGGGAGAAGCTGTTCAAAGACAATGTCATGGAATTTGCGGAACAGAAGGGTACGTCTGACGAGGAGGTGTTTGCAGCTGCATACCATAAACTTGTGCACTCCCCTGCTCTGGAGACTATCCTGCAAGTTGAGAATTCGTATGCTAAGACTGTCATGGACACTCTCAAGAATAGGGATGAAGATATCAAGAAACTCACACAGAAGTTAGTATCTTTAAAAGTACCTATCCTCAAAATATAACACACAATTAATATTTTCATTTCAACATTAATTTTCATTTGTTGCTGCGGCTGCGGAAAAACCTCAAACAGCGTAAATATAATAACCTCGTTGGTAACTATATTTTTGAGCTGTTTGGAGTTGAAACCCTCGGGCCGTGGGGCCCTTGTGCTCACAGCCGTTTAAAAGCAATTTTGAAATGGCTGGTTGACACTTCCCGTGACCCAAGAGCTGGCTTTTACTTTGGGCAGAAACTTAGCTTTTGCCATTCAACGTGGCAATGCCGTCAGTCTCTTGAGCACATTACCAGCTGACAGCGTTGAGGACAAATTAATTGATGCTATATTTTAGTTTTGTGTATTTTTTAAGTTAACATCTGTTATTTAGATGTTAGTGTGGCCCATTAATTACCATAAAGGGTTTTCTATAAAAAGGATGGGGATGAACTCTATTGTTCCTTATAAACAAAAAACAAATTGTTTATTTTAAAACTGCAATTAAGTTAGAAAAAAGAAATACAACAAAAAAACAATGCCTTTAAATGGTTTAATTGAAATACATGATAATATTTTGAGTTCAAACTTCCGAACTGAAATTATTGTTTTTGCTACAAAAATGTGAAAACATCTTCAACAGACAAACCGAAGAAATGGAAGAGAAAGTCCGCCTACTGAACACCAGTACAACAGAGGAAGAGATCAATGAGCTAGCAGCCCAACAGTTTGAGCAACAGGCTCTGGTGGCTGGACGCTGGGGCTCACAGCTCGATGCTCTGCGGCAGACGCAGCGCGCTCAGCACCGCACCTGGCTCATGAACACGCTGGAGGAGTACCAGAGCACATCGGCTCTAAATACACCCAGGTAAGTTCCAACATTAATGTTATGTATTATTTCAATATAAATGTGGATTTTGATTGAGAACAATAATAAACCGATATTGTAGGCACTGGTGCAGGTGCATGGTATGTTTGTATTTATGTAAATCGGGCTGGTTTTCGGGCTGGGTTCCGCAACTCCACGACTAAGCGCGTATTTTGCGTGTAGGTGGGACAAATGTTTCATTCGATCCACCCCAGCTCCCCAAGAAAGGCCAGTAACGCCTTGGTGTTACTATCTCACAAAGGGTACCTGGGTTTCCGAAGTACTTAGCCCTGTAATCGGCGACTACCGGGCAGCTTAGAAGCAGATGTGCTGCTGTCTCATCCTCCTCCATGCAGGCTCTGCAGAGTGGGCTCTCAGCGACTCCAGGTGCATGGTAATGTTGATGAAAGGAAATCATGCATTTTGGTCTGAATTAGAAAAAACAGGCCAAAAAACTTCCTTCCTTCGGTCTACCCACTGTTGGCTTCAGACATTGCTGGCAACCACACTACAATATATACTTAATCCACGCACAATGGTCCAACATCAGGACTAAGTGCGGAAACCATACCCATTTGGGTACATACATACATACTTAATCAAAATGTAAGTTTGTGTGATTTTAGCAAAATAACTTGACTTACAAATATACTTAAGCTTTACAGGTCTGTAAAGTTGATATCTGATTAAGTAGAACTAACGTCAATAGAATAGAAAACAAAGCTTCAAATAGAGTACAACAGCACCTGTCACCCCAGCAACTCCCCGCTTGCCACATTCTCCCCCGAGGCCGCCACGCTGCGCTGCCCGGCGGCGCCCTCGGGCGAGCGTCTGGAGGAGAGCTTCACCATCCACCTGGGCAGCCAGCTCAAGCAGACGCACAACATCCGCATCGTGGCCATGGACCTGCTCGACCTGTGCTCCGTGGAAGAAGTCGACAAGTAAGTGTTTCTTCAGCATTGCGATGTGACACGAATATGAAGACAGTATGGAGCACATAAAATAATATGACGAAGTTTACTTTTATCCATTTAAATTAAAAGCATAAGCAAAATGAAACAAAACTTTAAAAAAATCTTAAATATAAATTAACCATCCAACCAAGTCCAGACCGCGCGCGAATCGCAGCTCAATAGTACTTGAAAGTTCATGGTTGAGCATCGCTTGCATCTTACGAGTCGCGTTTTGTTCATTACGCGATGGAGCACACTAACAAAACCCCTATAAATAAGTACTGTATTGTCTCTATGTGTCAAAGTATGACAGTAAAACCCCTGATAAAATATGTTTTGAGTAGGTACAGAGTGACATAAAAGAATATTTCGCAGATTGCCATATTTCCTTTATAAAGAAACACGCATTTTGAAAAATGTCACGTTTGATTAGGAGGTGGGGGAGGCCGGGGTCTAGTCCGATCTCACCAAGGGGGGTGAAGGTGTAGAAAAATCGCTAAAATCGCTTCACGTAATTAATAAATATAAATAATAAATAAAATCATTTATTTCAGACAGAAAAGTCCATATAAAAGGAGGGTTGTTAGTAACAAGAGGTTTTTTGCTTATGACTAGTGTTAGTAACTAAATGATAAAATAAAAATAAAATAACTAGACACACCGCGTACTCCTGCACAGTAGGCTCACCGGTCTCGCAACACGTGGAGTTCAGTGAACCTACTGAGCAGAACAGTGTCGGTTCTCTCGCCAATCATTCTTAGGATGCTGTTCGAGCTCTCCCGTGCGCCTCCCTCTCAATGTCTAATTCGTCACTCAAGTTCTCAGTTACAATGTGTCCCAGATATTTATTTTTTATTTTTTCATTAATGGACGCCCCTTTAGTTAGAGTTAGGTTAGTGCAGAGCTCGACCCAGCGCCGCATAGAAATTCCTGGCTACATTAAAAGTAGCCGTCATTTCATCACTAAAAGTATCCTCTGCATACGCGTGTTTACTCTCGATCTGCGGCCCTACCATGACGTGTTAAGGCGTGAGTAGTTCGAGCGAAGAGGGATGGAGCTATATAGGGTGTATAGCTCTATCCCTCTTTCTGATCCTCCCCTCTCATTCTCCTAATATAAAAACGCGAAAATGCTTTCACGCCTAACCGATTTTAATGAATTTCGGTACAAAGCTAGATAGGACCTTGCTTGAAGGTTATGTATAGGCTACTTTTTTGCGATAGTTTATTATTCAGTTGATATTAATCAGGTTCTTAGTGTCGTGCGTGCGTGCGTGCGTGTGTACGTCAATGGCGGTGGCGGCACATTAGACTCAGACCACCCACAGTCCCACAGAGTCGTCCCGGCGCCTGCAGACGTCGTTGTCGCTGTACTCGGCGGAGCTGGCGGCGCTGGTGCTGCTGACGGAGAGCCCCCCACGCCGCCCCGCGCCGCCCACCGACCTGCTGATGGACGCGGCGGCGCGCAGCACGGAGCACCACTTCGCCGACGTCGAGCACCAGCTCAGGGACATCAGCGAGCGTGTCAGCGAGCCGGTCACTGATATTATTATTTTTTATTTCATCATCACCATCATCATATCAGCCGAAAGACGTCCACTGCTGGACATAGGCCTCCCCCAAGTGTCGCCACAACAACCGGTCCTGTGCGTCTCGCATCCATCGGTTACCCGCGACCCTCACCAGGTCATCGGTCCACCTTGTGGGAGGCCTTCCAACGCTGCGTCTTCCGGTACGCGGTCGCCACTCCAAAACTTTTCGGCCCCATCGACCATCTGTACTGCGAGCAATGTGCCCTGCACGCTGCCACTTCAATTTGGCGATCCTTCGGGCTATGTCGGTAACCTTGGTTCTCTTGCGGATATCATCATTCCTGATTCGATCAAGCAAGGAAACTCCGAGCATTGCTCTCTCCATTGCCCTTTGGGTGACTTTAAGCCTTCTGATGAGGCCCATTGTGAGCGACCACGTTTCGAGTCCATAGGTCATCACTGGCAACACGCACTGGTCATAGACTTTCGTCTTGAGACACTGGGGTATGTGAGGAGAAGATACCGCGCAACTTCCCGAACGCCGCTCAGCCGAGTCGGATTCGACGGTTGACCTCCTTCTCGAAATTAGCCCTACCTAGCTGGATCGTTTGTCCCAGGTAGACGTACTCATCAACAACTTCGAGTGCAGAGCCTCCAATCTTGATAGGAGTGGGTGCTACATGGGTATTTACCATGACCTTGGTTTTGTCCATGTTCATTTTAAGACCCACTCTTTCGGAAGCTCTACTGAGGTCATCGAGCATTGTACTGAGGTCCTCCGTGGTCTCAGCCATGACGACTATTTCGTCGGCAAATCGAAGATGAGTGATGTACTCGCCGTTGACATTAATGCCTAGCCTTTTCCAGTCCAAAACCTTGAAGACGTCCTCCATTGCGGCCGTGAACAGTTTCGGAGAAATTACGTCTCCCTGCCTCACACCCCGCTGTAGGAGGATAGGTTCTGATGTCTGATCCTGAAGTCGGACTGACATGGTGGCGTTTTCATACAAACACTTCAGCACCTCGATGTTCCGATAGTCGATCTGGCACCGTTGGAGAGACTGCAGCACAGCCCAAGTCTCGATCGAATCGAAGGCTTTCTCGTAGTCCACATACGCTAAGCAGAGGGGCAGATTATACTCTTCGGTCTTCTGTATAACCTACCGCAGCGTGTGTATGTGGTCTACGGTGCTGAAGCCTTTTCGGAATCCGGCTTGTTCGGGAGGCTGGAAGTCGTCAAACCTGCGTGCGAGACGGTTTGTGATGACTCTGGAAAACAGCTTGTAGACATGGCTCAGAAGTGAGATGGGCCTGTAATTCTTAAGCAGGGCATTGTCGCCCTTTTTAAAGAAGAGTACCACCACACCTCTGCTCCACGCTTGTGGCGTTTTCCCCTCGAGTATGACGGAATCGAACAGTTTCTGAAGGGCCTTAAGGATTGGTTTTCCACCCGCCTTCAGGAGTTCGGCCGTAATTCCGTCCTCACCCGACGCCTTGTTGTTTTTAAGCTGCTTCAGAGCCATCCTAATCTCATACAGGCTGACGTCCGGGATGTCTTCGGTATAATGCCGGGTCAATCTAGCTCTTGGGTCGTTCGCTAGATTTGCTGCAGGTTTGGTCATTGACGTGTATATAACTGTCCATAGAATGTCTCGATCTCCCTCAGAAGCTCCGATTTGGCGGATATGGTTCTGCCATCGCCGGTCTTCAGTTTTGTGAGCTGGCTCTGCCCAATAGACAAATCTCTTGCAAAGACCTTGGAGCCCTTATTCCGCTCTATCGCGTCTTTAATCTTTTCAGTATTAAAGCGGCGGAGGTCGCTTTTCAAGGACTTGGAGATCCGTCTATTGAGCTGCCGGTATTTGCACGCATCGTCTGAAGACTGTAGAATCATCTCCCGCCTCTCCTTCATGAGCTTAAGAGTAGGATCAGAGAGCCTCTTGGTCTTATCTGTACTGCGAGTCTTGAAGAACTTAGACCCGACCGTATGAACAGTTTCCACGAACCCATCGTTGTATTCGTCCACGGAGCTCCCTAGGCACTCGAAATGATTTTGAAGTTCGAGCTGAAAGCTTTCGGAGTTTTGGATCTGGATCTGTGCTGGACGGAGCGTGGGCTTCATTCAGCTTCAGTCGAGACCTTTCCAGCTTGATATTTAGATTCAATGTGCCTCTTACCATGCGGTGATCACTTCCGGTTTTCACCGCGTTTATCACAGAGACATCATTGAATATCTGCTTCTTCGTCGACATGATGAAGTCAATATCATTTTTAGTTGCACCGTCGGGGCTCTGCCGGGTCCACTTCCTGTGCTCACGCTTTCTAAAGAAGGAGTTCATCATATCCCTAGGCCCTCCTTCTCCATAAAACTGGCCAGTAGGTGTCCCCGGTGGTTCCGACGTCCATATCCAAATTGCCCCACTCGCAGCTCGTCACCGTCATGTTTGCCCAGTTTCGCGTTGAAGTCCCCCGACGAAGACCACGGTGAAATGAGTTTTATGACCATGCATGGCTCAGGATATATCCTCATACATGGTCTCTATTTCGTCGTCGGGGTGTGTTGAGGTTGGGGCGTAAACCTGTACGACCTTCAACGAATATCTTGACGATATTCTGAGTATAAGATACGCCACCCTGGTCGACACACTCTCGATCCTCACCACATTGGACACGAGGGACCTATGGACGAAAAACCCGACACCACCCTGGGAGTTCTCGTCAACCTCCCGGAAATAGAACAGGTTGCCGGATTTGAGAATTGTCGTGTCCTCCCCCTCTCTTCGGACTTCAGACAATCCCACAACACTTCATCGCAACCTGCTCAATTCCTCCTCAAGTTCGGTGATCTTCTCGTCGGTCCGGAGTGTTCTCGTGTTTAATGTTGCCAGGTCCAGTCGTCGGTGTTTTTTACGGTAGCGTATCCACTCCGGGGATTCTTAGCACCCCTTGCATCGTCATAACCTTGACTGCTACCGGAGTCAAGGGTAGACGCGCTGCCGGGCACTAGGGGCCATTTTTTTGTTGTGCTTATCATTTGGGGTGGTTTGCCCTAATCGCCACGCTTGGCAGGCGGGTTGGCGATCGCAGTGTAGCTGTTGCAATGTACCGAAAGAATGCTGCTGCCCATTCTCTGGTGAGTCCCTTAGTCGCCTCATACGACACCCACGGCAAGTGATGGGATAGTGCTATTCTTTTGCGTCCCGACACCATACGGGATATTTTTTATTTATTTATTCTTTATTTCAGGCAGCAAAGGCCATTAAAAAAACAATACACGTATAAGTATAAGAACAATAACTATAAACTAATACATATAAACCTCATGACCACCGTGAGTTATGTGTTACAGCAACAGAGATCGTGTGTTGTGATTAGTCCAAGGCATTCGATTGCGTTCTGCATTACTCAGGGAACTGCAGGACTACGTAGTTCGGGACTCCTCTCTGGATCTTCTTATTACACTAATATAATACAACACAATAATTCCAGGCTCATTTTTGTTTCTTATTTAACTTGTCGTACCTCATAAAGGATAATCATGAAATAGTGTAGTTTGCTGATGATACATGTAAAAACTCAAACGGCAGCTCACTCAAGCAGCTGTTTACTGACGATTTTTCAGTTCCGTTGCTCTCGAAATTACCGCGAATTAATCGTACAGACATGCCAATTTTTCGAGACTTTCTTTAATATTATGTATTGATTATGAAACCAGGTGGAACGTCGCAACCAGCAGCGCGTGAAGGAGCAGGCAGAGAACGTGTCCAGCGGCTCCAGCGCCTCCAGCGGCTCCAGCGCCAACAACGGCGCGCGCTTCCGCAGCAGCAGCAGCAGCAAGCGCAACCTGCAGACTGGGGACATATTCGTGACGCGCCACTCCAACCTGGCCGAGGTGCACGTGGTGTTCCACCTCATCGTCGACGACTCCTCGCTCAGATCTGGTACGTGCTTTATTTCAAATTTAAAAGGTTAGTTTTGGAAAATTAAGCACAACGATTTTCATTAATTACTTAGCCATTTCTACTTATTCTATGGTCTCAGGAGGCCCTCGACAATGTACCATTTAATTAGCGAATGCGACTGTCGAAATGCCAAAATGTAGGAATTTGGTCACGTGACATTTCGATAGCATCTGTCAATCCTATACATTTTTGACGTATTGACAATCACCTACGCCACGCCACAGTTGACAGAATCTCACTTGTCTCTCGCCCAGGTTCAGCGCAACTATTCACCCCGTTCAGTCCGGCAGGGTTTGATTATACAAAAATTGTTAGCCCGCTTTTATTTTGTTCATAGCATTCCGACGTAATAGTTTGTTAATTAGTGTAGATAAAGATAACAATGATATATATATATTTATTATGAACTAAAAGCTTAAAAATAATTCGGTAGGTCCTAGGTACTAGTCATCACACCACTCTCCTCATCAATTAAGGGCATTGATCAGACATAAAAAATAAATTGTGTGGCGCGTGAAATCTCTATCAACAATCGAACGCTCACATCATTATAAATGCTATTTACATATTTGCTCAGGTTACGCTACGCCCCACGATTTTATTTATTTAAAGCTTCGTGCACACAAATGTACAGAGGCGGACTTAATGCCTTAGGCACTTTCTACCAGTGAACCTTTGGGTGATGCAGAGACACTCCCTCTAAAAATTCAGAACTACCTACACGAATTGGTTAAAAGTTGTCAAATACATCGTCATACTAATACCTGTAAGTACGAAAAATAACAAGATAAATATATACTGTGTCGTTTCAACTTTCCCCGCTCGGAATCGTTGGCTCGTTTAGGTGGGAGGTCTATGCTGGAATCCTAAGTTGACGAAGTTCTTTGTTTTGATGCCTACATTTAAATTTTAATGTAAGTATAGACAGTCTAAACTATGATCCGCCAAGCACTGTGTTCTACTTGTAAAACCCTTTCATTTGATACCCATCAACCGTATTGAAACTGTAATGTAGGTAGATGAATAGATATTTGTTATGATTGTAAGTCCTCACTTACAATCATAACAAATATCGATCGATCTTAGCTCGTATATTGCAGACTGCCGGCGGCGGCCTCCCGCCGCCGGCAGTCTGCAATATACGAGCTAAGATCGAACATCTCGGTGGCGACGAGAGTAAATTACTTTTGTGCGCGTGCGTTAAAGAACAATAGTCAAGATGTCGATTGGGAAGTTGAGCGAATTTGACGTGGAGACGGAGCACTGCTCCCGACGTGGATAGGTTGGAAATGTACTTTGTAGTGAGTAAAGTGGCGGAGGAGTTGAAGTTACCTACCCTAATTTCTATAATCGGTGATGAAGCGTATGAGTTACTCGTTAATCTATCGAGTCCAAAGAAACCGTCGGAGTTAAAGTACGGTGAAGCTGTGGGTACAATGCGTTAGCACCTTTAGCCGACGCCATCTTCACGTTTCGTTTCGTTTTTGGTAGAAAAGACAGGGAGGGGACGAGAACGTGGTAACCTATGTAACGGAGTTAAAAAGATTAGCTCGAAACTGTAAGTTTTCAGAATATTTAAGTGAGAGCTTGCGGGACCAGTTCATATGCGGACTCAAGAGTGACGTCATCAGGCAACGACTGTTTGCGGAGGATGACTCGATAACATTTTGTTAAGCCGTGGAGATAGCGAACGCAATGGAAGCGGCGGAAAGAGACGCAGCAGTAGTGGATGGAGCGCCCAGGCGAGCCCGTCTGCCACAAGTTGTGCATCAGGACGCTGCGCAGCTTGCAGTCACTAACCACGGTGCGGCAAGCTGTCGCTGTCGGCAGGGAGTTCGTGTGCAGCTAACGCCAGCGCACGGGGCGTGTACGTCGGGTCTGTCCGGAGAACGTCGCACAAGCGTCGCGTCGCGAGGAACTACATGTCGTCGCGGTCCACGGACTGGACATATGTATTCCGCGGAGCTCGTCAGTGAGTCCGACGTGGAGGACACGAAAAGAGTTGCAACCTGATCGGACTCAATAATTATAAGCCCGTAAGTTTGCCTACTTTAATAGATGACATCATGATAAAAATGGAGGTAGACACAGGGACGACGATTTCTTGTACAAATAATTGTACCTACGAACGTTATTTTTCACATCATATTCTTATGAATGATGATACAATTTTATGATGATACTAAAATAAAACCCTTAGGAATAATTCGCCCACGAGTTCGATTCCAAGGGCAAGGAAAACATCTAGAATTGTTTGTAATAAAAAACGGTACTACATCTTTAATAGGTAGGCAATAGTTAACAGACCTACAAATAAAAATACCGGTGCTTACATGTACCCGGAAGAGCATGAATTGTGTGCAAATTAATGAAGGAATTAAAAATATTCTCGACAGAAATAAAGAGTTATTCAGCGGCGGACTGGGTCGGTACAAGCGCGGCAAGGCGACGCTGCGACGCCGGCCCGTACCACACGCGCTGCGCGAGCGCAGGGACGCTGAGCTTGATGGCATACTGCGCGACGGCGTCATCGAGCCCGTCGACTGGGCCTCACCTTGGGTACCGGTGACTAAAGCAGACGGTACGTTGCGGATTTGTGCAGACTATAAGGCGACTCTGAATCCCGCCTTGCTGACCGATCGATAGCCACTTCCTAAGATTGAAGATGTACTGGTGGGCCTCAACGGGGCACAGTGCTTTACTAAAATTGACCTTTCACGTGCGTACAACCAGGTAGAACTAGATGATTCAAATAAACATACTGTTATCAATACACATCGGGGTATATTTCAGTATAATAGGTTAGTTTACGGTTTGTCGTCAAGTGTAGGTATTTTCCAACGTATAATGACGAATTTATTGGGCAATTTACCGAATGTGCTAGTGTTTCTCGATGACGTCATAATTAGCGGGAAAAATAAAAGCGAGCATTTACACGCGCTCGAACAAGTCTTACAGCGGCTGTCTGAGAGTGGGCTGAAGCTAAAGCAAGAGAAATGTGTTTTTTTGGTTGAAGAAGTGACTTATTTAGGCTAGGTATGTTGTTTCCAAAGAAGGGGTCAAAGCGGACAAATCAAAAATAAAAGCAATAAGTAAACTAGAAGCACCCAATAATATTAGCGAGTCACGTTCCTTTATAAGTATGGTGAATTATTATTCAAAGTTCATTAAACATTTCAGTTCTATGTTAGTACCCTTACACAGACTATTACGAAAAGGTGTAGACTGGAACTGGGATGAACAGTGCGAGCGTGTGTTTACACAGATAAAACAAGCATTAATGGGTAGGTACCTAAGTATTAGCACACTACGATCCCAAAAAACCTCTGACCGCGACGTGCGACCCGAGCGCGTGCGCAGGCCCGCAGGCCGAGCGCCCCATAGCATATGCGTCACGTACGCTTACCATCGCGGAGAAAAACTACTCGCAAATACACCGGGAAGCACTAATAATAATAAATAAATAATAAATCTTTATTCAGAATTTTAAAAGGTAAAATACAATATGAATCTATAATTAAAAATGTAGGTATTATAATGTTAGATGCCTGTACTAGGATAATCCTGTATCACAGGCTGCAGGAGCTCAAACAGTATGCTGTGGGACATTCTTTTTTTTTTTGTTAATAACTAACATTACATAATGGCAAACTTATTTTAATTAACTTAAACTCTACTAACTTAGAACTAAACACAGAATTATTACAGGAAAGTATTTGCATCAGCAGAATTATAAACTAGGTTACTCAGCTACAAAAACACATTCGAGGCACTCTTGTTTATATTCGGTATTTGCACCTAGCAGCGAATGTGCTTAGACAACAAAATCATTAAAATAAAATCGATGGTAAGCACTAGCGATTCACTGACCACAGACCCCTAGAGTCTATGTTAGGTCCGCAAACGGGGATACCTACTGTGACGGCGAGTAGGATGCAGCGATGGGCGGTGATATTATCAGCATACAATTACGACATAGAATATATTCGAACGGATGAAAATTGTGCTGACGGCTTATCACGTCTGCCAGAAAATAATAGTGTTAAAAACGTGAGGGAGGAGTCAATTCCAGAACAAACGTACCTACACTTTGCTCAGGACGGGTTGTTGCGTTATTACAGCGAAATAAAAAAACAAACGGAGAGGGATCCGCTTTTAAGTAGAATTTTAAACTACCTACGAGACGGATGGTCAGATAGGTGTAAAATCGTGAACTTACAACCGTATTTCAATAGGAAAGCGGAACTGTACGAGGAGCTAGGTTGTGTCATGTGGGGTCGCCGGCTGGTGATACCGGAAAGATGTAGGAGTAAGGTTTTAACAATCATCCATGAGTCACATATGGGCATCGTAAAGTCGAAGGCGTTGGCACGCAGTTTACGTGTGGTGGCCGCGCATCGACGAGGCGGAGGAGCGCGAGGGTCGCGCGTGCGCCGTGTGCGACGCATCGACAATATCTAAAGGGGGAGAAATGGCTGCCCGGTACTAGTTAACTTGACAGGGCCAAGCAATTATGAGGTAGTAGACAGTAACGGTAAACAAGTACATAGGCATATCGATCAGCTTAGGCGAAGGACTAGGAGCTCGCTAGTGCTGCCCACAGAGTGGCCACGTTCACCAGAAGCTTCAGCTCCTGCGTCGCCCCTGGTGGGCCGCAGCTCGGACGGCCGCAGGTGTCGGCGGCACCGCCGGCGCCTGCGATCAGACCGATCAAGATACAGTGGCTGAAGAGTTTCCGACGCCGCCGTCTGTACCTGTACCGCCCCAGTCTCGCCCCGTTACGAAATGTAGGTTTAATAAAGATGTTAATTATAAGATTTAATTAAGGATTTAGTTAAGTATTTAATTGTTAAATGTACGTTAAGTATTTAGTTAAGTATAAGTTATGTTATCAGTATATAGAGTAAGTTAGTTATTGTAATTATTAAGTTAGTCACTTGTAGTTAATTAGTGGTGGAGGAATGTAATGTAGGTAGATGAATAGATATTTGTTATGTTTGTAAGTGAGGCCGCCGCCGGCAGTCTGCAATATGCGAGCTCAGCGACTACACGCCTTTTACTAACTCCACCGAACGAACATCTCAGAAACAAATATGAAATCTGGCATCTCAGATTGAAATTGGTCATCGTGTACATCATCTACTATAGTATGTGCCAGATAAACACAGAATAACGGTCATTGACCCACCTACATTTATTGACACTCTTAATTTCAAAAACAGAAATAATGAATAACATGAAGCTGCCTGCCGCCCTGCGTTGCGCGGCCGTAGCAAGAATGTATTTATAGAATTAAAATCATCAATACAACTCTTTCAGTTAGAATTGATGACGAATGTATTATTTCATGAAATCATAACATTTGGCATTAATTCTAACTGAGAAAGTTGTATTGATATATATGATATATACGATTCATCAAAACGTTACGGTGTTTATGTGATAAGGCACCAATTATACGTTCTACTCATATAACTCTAGGAGACACTTCCTTGTTGGGGTAACGTACACGCTGGCTTACTTCGGACAGAGGATAAGCATTGCCATACAACGTGGCAATGCCGCCAGTCTTTTGGGCTCACTTCCAGTCGACAGCGATGCGGATCAATTTTTTGACGCCTTTTAGTTAGGAGTTTTCTTTTTGTATTTTATTTTAAGTGTGTACATCGGCGTACGACGTCGGTGGTCTAGTTGGAGAAATAATAGCTACAAGCTAAAAACTACTGACCGCTCGCTAAGGGCATTCCCTGTGGAATACGACCTCGGCTTAGCGGCGTCAGTTAGGGACAGCAAGGGACAATCAGGCTGGGTCGTTTCATTAATTAGGGGTTACTAAAGCTAAAGGCTCAGCGGCGCGGGCTGGCTCGTTGGCAGTCGGGGAGGGTTCTGAGTGGGGCGAGCGACGCACCTCGGCGGCGAGGTCGGTATACGGAACGCGGTCTGTATCTGTTTATTCTAAGGGTGCTGGTTTCCCTACAGCTTTCCTGAATCTTTGTGATCTCGTCGTCGGACTCGACGAGTGTATGCCGAGGACGGCGAATCTTACTAATGCGAGAGGGACTGGGTTGCCTTTGAGATCAAAGGGTTTTGGTGCTTTTCAGCGGATTCGAAGAAACGCTTTGTAAGGCGCTTCATAAACTGTTTTAGGGTCGGGATTTTAAGGTCGACATGAAGTCGTTCGTTCCGTACATACCACGGGGCGCCCGTGGCTTTTCGGAGAAATCTGTTTTGGATTACTTGCATCTGGGCATGGGTTCGATATATCAAAACGTAACTTATATCGGATATGTGTTTATTATCATACCATATCGATATCTAAATATATATAACTGTTTTCACAAAAACTTCGAATTATGGTTTATCCAAAGCGCAACAACGAGAACGAACTACGAATAACGAACAAAACGCAAACTTCACATCACGAGCGATATGACATCGATGGTTTTTATTCGCTTTGTCTCTGTCTTACCATTCAATTTTTACTGGCGTAAAAGTGATAAAGCGAATATTACGTAACTTCGGCTAGTGATTGGTTATTTGGTTAATAATAGTGCGTGCGTAATATCTATATCTTAACGCGCTAGTAATAAGGTCTAGTTTCTATTTATTTAGTTACAACAAAGATTCCATAAGTTATAAAACTGTGAGTTTGCGTTTGTCGTTAGTTTGCGTTTCGTTCGTTTCACAGTTACTTGTGCAAATCGTATCTGAAAACGGTTTTCGATATCGATATGAAAACTGAATATCGGTTACATATCCGTTTGCAACTAAATACGAAAACGCCCATGCCTACTTGCATCCTGTGGATTTGCTTTGGCTTTGCGTGTGCGAATACAGCACACACATAAGTCATGATCGGTCGTAAAAAAAAAATACAAAAATCAAAAACTACATATAGTTTCCGATGTAACGAAACCATAGCGCGATCTATTTCGACCCCAACGCCATCTAGGGAAGCAAAGCTTCAACTTTTGTCATTGACTTCTTAGATCGCGCTACGGTTCCGCTCAAAACCGTAAACAAAGTTTATATAGTTTAATTAGTATTATATTGTAAATAAATAAACAATATACAATCCCATGATTACAGTTCTGTAAATATGTACTTGCTACGGCCGCAAGTCATATTTTGACCAACATACAACCGGATACTGCCCTGCAAATTGAAAAAAACTTAAGAAAATTTTAATTTTGCGGGCTGGCGCTTTCACCTTAATGTAGAAAAATAGTATCATTGCCTATGGATGCGCGGGCTGCGCAGTCAACGCAATGAGAATACCCGCCATACCACATATTTTTTCCGTGGCTGTGTTTGGAATAAACTATTTTTCCCACTTTTGTTTTATTTCAACTGTATGAGTGAAGGTAAAATAGTGTATGCAACGGCATATAATTACGTATATAATTAATTTGTATGCTACTTTCGTCGCGTACGGTTTGAAGCTGTTTATAACCTACTATAATCTAGCACTTGTAACATGTGCAGGCGACATCACTTCGCGGCACCCAGCCATCCTGGGGCTGCGCAACATCCTGAAGGCGGCCTGCTCCAACGACATCACTAGCATCTCCATTCCGCTGCTGCTGAGACACGAGATGTCAGAGGTACACCTGTCTGCTATTTCTACTGGCTTATAATTGTATAACGTTTCAAACCTTGTCTTTTGCGATCTGCGGCCGATATGCCTCCTTGATTGGAGACTAACAGAGAAGATTTATCTGCAAGCCTTCGCGTACTATAGGCAAACTCGTAACATAATATTTTAAGACCGGGTGATGTGGCGATACTTCGGGGAGGCATATTTCCATCAGTGGACGTCTTTCGGCCCGCTTTGATCAAGAACAGTGATTCATGCTCGTGCCTTCTCTCTATGATAGGCCTTTGCCCTTCAGTAGGAAAGTTAGGTATTATGAGGACTTGTCCTAATGCTGGGGCCACACTAACGGGAAACGTCAATACCTATTATCGCGATAAATATTGCGTTAACTATTAACGCGATAAAGTTAGAGGCTACACTTGAACGGTCAACGTGAATGTCCATTCTTGGCGAATTTTTATTACATGAATATGTTTTACCATTACCGAACGAAGAAGAAATAAACACAAATAAAAAGAATCCCACATACATGGCTCAAGAAACGCAATTACTTTCTCATTATTCCACTTTACAGCCATAGTACGTAGAAGACAGAAGACAAATCACGTGCGATCCCGTCGCGCTCACGGTGTAAACTGACAAGCGTAGCGTAGTGTGGTTGCTTCAACGCATTAAATCTCGCGTAAATCTCTTTGACGTACCGCCACTTGAGGTGTGTGTAGTCCCAGCGGAAAGATGTCGACTGGTAGAGAATGCCTTGTTGCATTAAGTCCGCCCATGTACCACTATTGTACATAGAGTTTAAATAAATAAATAAATAAAATAAATGTCGATTTTCTTAATTTCAGTTTAACAGATATTTAGTGTATGACGTCGTGTAAATGTGTATGGTAAGTACAAATTTGTGCATCCAACCATTGGGGAGTTATTCAACGAAAACTGTTTCCGCTGGAACTACGTCATCCCAGCGGCACTTTTTTTTCCTATGGACGTACAAGAAAAAAAATACATGCAATAATTAGTGTGTGACGAGAGGTAAATAAAAGAGATATAATAAAAGAGATAAAGTAAAAGAGCGTACAATAGACAAAACAAAAAAACAACAGGTAATATGCAATTGCGCGTGAATAATAACCTTACAGATAATGCGAAAGTCATAGCAAACGCTTTCAATGACTATTTCATATCAGTTGGCAAATCGGACAGTACAATCGGAGATAATGCTGCAACTGGCCGCCCGGGGCCCTCACAGAGCGAAAACTCTATCTACATTAGCCCAGTGGACCCAAACGAAATAAAACTTATAATTAAAAAACTTTAAAATAAACGAAGCTATGGACACGACGAGCTACCGCCAACACTAATAAAATTATGCGCTGAGGAATTATTAATGCCACTGACTCTACTTATAAATCAGTCCCTCGACGAAGGATGTGTTCCCGACCTGCTTGAAGTAGCAGTAATAAAGCCGACCCATAAAGAGGGAGATCAGAGCGATACAAACAATTTTCGGCCTATAGCCGCATTACCTACATTCGCGAAAATTTTTGAGACAGCAATGTCGAAACGACTACTCATTTTGTGAAAAGTACAAAATCTTCAACGATAGTCGAAATGGTTTTAGGAAAAATAAATCTACTACACTGGCAATAATCAAATACATACAAGAAGCATTAAATATAATAAATAATAAAAACCACGCAGTAGGGATTTTACTAGACATGAGCAAAGCCTATGATAGTGTCTTACAAGATCCTTCTAAATAAATTATATGAAATAGGTGTCAGAGGCACAGCCTACAAATGGTTTTGCTCTTACTTAGAAACTCGGGAACAATATGTAGAAGTAGATTATAAAGATGCACAGACTGGCCAGATAACGCGTGTTACATCTGATAGAGCAAAAGTAACCATGTCAATTCCTCAAGGTAGTGTTTTAGGGTGCCTATTGTTCCTAATATATATAAATAACCTCCCTAAAGAAATAAATTCATACAGCGTCCTATTTGCTGACGACATTTCAATAATTCTTCCTTATGATAATAACGGGACCCTAAATGAAATCTTATATGACATTCTTACTAATATAGTGGCATGGTTGAAAGACCATAATTTTGAAATAAATTTCTCGAAGACGAAGCTGATGCAATATAGACCATATCAGAAAGAAAAGGTAGATATCGACTTCTCGTATAATAATACAAAATTACAATGTGTAAACGACTTTTCACTGCTAGGCCTGACTGTTGATACAAATATAAACTGGAAAGGTCACATACAAACCCTATCAAATAAATTGGCTAGCTTTACATACGCCTTAAAAGAACTAAAAAAAGCAACCGACTTCAAAACAGCTCTTTCAGCCTACTACGCATACGCATATTCGTGGCTAAACTATGGAATTATATTGTGGGGAAATAGTGTAGATATAGAGCGACTATTTATTTTACAAAAAAAATGCGTTCGAATCCTAGTAAATATAGAACGTACGGAAAGTTGCAAACAATACTTTATAGAACATAAAATTCTTACGCTAACAGGTATTTATATCCTAGAAGCTAGTAAATTTGTGAGAAAATACCCATCGCTTTTTCCGCTAGCTAAACAGCAACACCCACAGCAACGCAGTCTTAGAAATCGATATCTAAACGAATTAGCGGTACCAACTTCAAGACTAGCTATGTTTCGTTCTGGGCCTCTGGCCATGTGCGTTAAAATCTATAATAAACTCCCGAATTCAATTAAGGATACAGAGTACGACAACAAATTCAAAAATGACCTACAAAACTACTTAAACTTAAAATCATATTATAGCCTAAAAGAATTTTTAACTGAGAAATAAATAAATAAATTAATATCGACTTGAACACATTACACATACATAACTAGGTACTCTATAAGACATCAGTCCGCTACTGCCTCACTCCTGTATTTTTAGTGATTACTTTCTATTTTTTTTTTTTATTTTATCTGAAAATGTGACATATTATATATGTAAAACTAATCTATTGACATTAAATTAACTGAGATAATAAAGACATTTTAGAATCTCTATTGTAGTATGAGATTGTAATATGAAAATGATAATTTACTTATTTAGTTTATAAGAATGACATAATGTATAATAATAATTAAAAAAATTAAATTATTCTATATCAACAAATTATGTGAATAATTAATAATGATAGCATGTTAAATTAATTAAAACCTGTCGCCTATACATTGCTGTGCCCTAGCAGGGTTCATTGTTTGGAACTATCATAATGTAACAACCTGTAAACAACATGAAATGCAATAAATGAATATGAATATGAATATGAATAAATGTTTATGTTTAAATGAAATTTGTGTGTCTTAAAACTGCGAAGATATTCAAGTTTCCGCTACGCTGACGTTTGGCTATTTAATGAAAATCATATAAATCGGTTTAGTGCAGAGTTGATTTTTTTTACGCACGTTGCTATGAATTTGTGTATAATGTTTGTGAAAACAGATTTTGAAAAAAGTATACCGTTTAGGAGATATACACGTAAAGGTAAAATATGGTTATTAGGTCCAAGTACCTAAAACAGGGACTTTAGAGCCTAACTTTTAACGTTTATTTGTATTTTGTAAGGGTCTACAATGTCTTGCCAAGTTTCATTTATGTGCGCTTAGTAATTAATGAGCAATGGCATAATTTACGAATGAACCACTATTTTTTATGACATGAAAAGCAAAATGAAACATATTCCAATATTTAGTGTATTAATTCAACTATTCATATATACAATTTTATGCTCATTATCCCACATAATTAAAGAGATATAATAAAAATAACAGAACAACTGAATTACATGGATAAACCGACCAAGTTTGAATGGCTACAAAAAAGCGATCGTGCAGTATAAAGAGCTGACGTTCTAGAATTTCCAGTGTTTTACCATTATTGGACTAGTAAATAAATACCTCATGAAAATGTTATCTGTTGGAAGGTATATAGGTTTAAGTTGCAACTGTATTTTGTTACTTAAATCTCGACGACGACGCCGAAAACCTAAAAGTTGCCTATATCTGCTATGCATAGATTCAAGTGCCTACAGTTTTTATGACAGCCATATGTAAATACCTATATTGGATGAAAGTCCTAAACGATATTCTTTTTTCAAAATCTGTTTTCACAAACATTATACACAAATTCATAGCAACGTGCGTAAAGAAATTCAACTTTGCACTAAACCGATTTATATGATTTTCATGAAATAGCCAAACGTCAGCGCAACGGAAACTTGAATATCTTCGCAGTTTTAAGACACACAAATTTCATTTAAACATACACATTTACCTCTCGTCACACACTAATTATTGCATGTATTTTTTTTCTTGTACGTCCATAGGAAAAAAAAAAGTGGCGCTCGGATGACGTAGTTCCAGCGGAAACAGTTTTTGTTGAATAACACCCCAATGGTTGGATGTACAAATTTGTACTTACCATACACATTTACACGATGTCATACACTAAATATCTGCTAAACTGAAATTAAGAAAATCGACTTTTTTCCGCTGGGACTACACACACCCACTTGAGCTATCGCCTAACGTCAAACGGTAATGTGAAAACCGTTGCACGACTCCAGACCACGAGCCGCGCTCTGACCCGGGCGGGGCGTACGTGAACACGCCGGGCATGGCGTGGAGCCCCCGGAGCCCTGCGTGGCTGAGGGTGCTGCCAGCAACGCTACGATCACGACCGTGCACAGCGTTGTCAAATTGTCGCGTTAAATCGTGGCTACACCTACGTTAAACGTCCATCATCGCGATAATTAACGGAATTTCCAGTGTGGCCCCAGCATAAGTGAGATAGGTTCAATATTAGCGAAGCTTCATTTTACTGAGTGTGGCCCCAGCATAAGTGAGATAGGTTCAATGTTAGCGAAGCTTCATTTTACTGAGTGTGGCCCCAGCATAAGTGAGATAGGTTCAATATTAGCGAAGCTTCATTTTACTGAGTGTGGCCCCAGCATAAGTGAGATAGGTTCAATATTAGCGAAGCTTCATTTTACTGAGTGTGGCCCCAGCATAAGTGAGATAGGTTCAATATTTGTGAAGCTTCATTTTACAGGGAGATTTTATTTATTTATTTATGAAATTAGGTTTATTACGAAGTCAACTATACGAGGTGAAATTTTAAAGTGTGCGTGGATGACCAAATCTGGAACTATGAGGAATATCGAAAAACTATATGGGTACGTAGTGCTTGGACTGTTTTTTGATTAATAAAGATCAATTTTGAGAATGACCAAGAATTTATTTCGACGCCTAAATATAAACAATTTAACCAAAACACTTCCTACTCTTCATTGGCTAAGCACCTGCTAGCGAATATGCTCTGTATTATTACACCATCCGAAAGTGTCGCTAATAAGGATCAAATTCTGGGAAGTAATAACATGTGGAAAACTAAAGGAAACCGTTCATTTTTAACAAATTACTTTTTATATTTCTGACTAAACCTACCACCTAAACCTTAAGTGACATTTTTTAAAAATCCAGTAATGTAGGTGTAGATTCTCATGCACTTAAAAAGAAAAAAAAGCCATTGTAAATTGTGTCCCTTCTGATCACAGTGCAGTGGGCTAACGGTAACTTTTGAGTCTACTATACCATTACAAAAAGTGCAGATACAATAAGACCAATAACAGCCGGTAAATTAAACAAATTTAACAGCACTTTAGGCAGCAAGTTAAGTAGTCAGGGCTTCACAATGAACAATGGTAATATTTTATATAAAGATTTTTTTTCTGTTGTCCAAACTGAGTTCAATAACACTTTTAAAAAGATAACTAAAACTATTTGCTCTAAGTTTTTATTTAGTGACTGGGCGACTAAAGGACACAGAAAAAGTCGAGATAGACTTTATGAACTGTATGGCCTTAAGCCTTATATTAACACTGAAACTTTTAATAAGTATGTAACTACCTACTCAAAAATTTATAAAAATACTTGTAAGGTAGCTAAGGCTTTTTACATAAGCAATAAGGTGAAAACAGCAGACAATAAAATAAAGACTGTTTGGAAAATTATAAATAATGAAACAAACAGGAACAAAAGACATAACACTGATTACACATGAGACTACTCAGAGTCTTATTAGCGATAACCAACAAGTTGCTCAAGAATTTGTAAATTTCTTTACCAGTATTCCAATTAAAACTACTGAAGCCTTGAATTTGTCACCTTCGCTTGCTTTTGATTTTTTACAGGCAAACGTTTCAGCCTGCCCGACTGAATTTAATTTCAAGCATATAAACCCCATAACAGTAATGAAAGCTTTCAAACAAATCAAGGTTAAATTGACCGAGGATTTATGGGGATTGTCTATCAAAGTTTGTACCTCAATTATTGAGACTATAGCGCTTTACTTAGCTTTAATATTTAATTTGTGTGTCGATCAAGGTGTCTTTCCGGACCTAATTAAATTCAGTAAGGTGATACCACTTTTCAAATCCGGGGATAGTAAAGACACAAACAATTATAGACCAGTATCCGTGTTTCCAGTGTTCAGCAAGGTATTTGAAATCAGATGCTTTATCATTTTAACACCAATAACATCTTGCATGATAAACAGTATGGTTTCACCAGAGGACGTTGTACGACTGACGCTGGTGTTATCTTTAATGCGTGGGAAGAGGCACAGGATGCCATAGACATCTTCTGTGACCTATCTAAGGCGTTTGATTTAGTAAATCACGAAACATTACTTCTGAAACTTGGGCATTACGGGCTGGGCAAAACAGCTTTAAGCCTTGTTAATGATATGAATCTTATTTAAATGATAGACAGCAGTAAAGTAGTTCAAGTAAACGGTGTCAATTCGTCGGGATTAAACGTGAAAATGGTGGTTCCCCAAGGCTCAATTTTAGGTCCTTTTTTATTTTTAGTATATATAAATGATTTGCCCCATTTATTGCAACAAAAACTTAATATGGTGTTGTTTGCCGACGATGCCTCTTTGATTTTTAAGATAAATAGACGGACCAATAATCTTGACGTCATAAATAACGCCCTAATGCAAGTCCAAAATTGGTTTACTGCCAATAATCTAGTTCTAAATGAAAAGAAAACGCATAAGATTTGCCTTACCAAATGTCAAAGGCAGTGATTGTGACATAGTATTGAACGGGGAAAAACTTGAATTCGTCGATAAAATAGTTTTCCTGGGAATTACGCTTGACTCAAGGCTACAATGGGGTCCTCATTTAACATCTCTTGCAGGACGGCTAAGTTCAGCAGCATATAATAATAATAATAATCTGTGGTCCGGCTGTCAAGTTAACTGTCACCAAAAAATTTCATCCCGCATATTTTGTAATAATTTAAATAAAAATCGACTATAAAATGTCCATAATACAAGAGACATCAAAGAAAAAAAAAATACATTACCATAATGCAGCTCAATAGAAAGAAA
This sequence comes from Melanchra persicariae, assembly GCA_947386135.1. Lineage (NCBI taxonomy): Eukaryota > Metazoa > Arthropoda > Insecta > Lepidoptera > Noctuidae > Melanchra > Melanchra persicariae. The sequence continues at coordinate 686,682 of OX376666.1, read as the reverse complement.
TTTGGAATAAATTAAATACATGCTGACATGCTGACAAGAAGCCAGGCACGAGCACAAACCGCACAACCATCATCTTCGGGTTCGTCGCTCAGCTCCGCCTCGCAGCCGCCGGGACCTGCGCCAACCGTGGGTGCTGAGATTCCGGTTGCTGCAGTTGCGTCGAGCTCGAGCGACGAATACTTCTCGCCGCCGACCACACCACCACCTGCGCGTCGGCGCGGACGAGGCCGACCTCCGACCAGCTTGGGACCTCGAGCCCGCCGGCCTCTGACAGGGTCCCTACTATCGGTGGAAGTGTGCAGCGCATGCGATGGACACAATCGGTAAAAGAAAATGTCATGCGCTCATACTTTGGGGCTACAGAGGGGGGAACTAACCTGACAGCGTACCCTGGTCGGATGCTCTCTCTGTTTCAGGTACTTGAGCCAGCTATCAACGTTTCAGCCCAACGATTATCGGATGAGGTGCGGGTCATCCAGCGTAACCATATGTTGGATGACGCCGTACTTCATAGACTGCGTCTGGAATCACGGAGCAGCCGCGTCTCACCTGCTTCACCACTGGTCGCGGTGCAAATACAACCTAGTGTTTCACCGCGACCCCAATACGTTGATGAATAAGACGATGACGGGGCTATATCCGTGAGTACCCAATGCAATGAGCGATTGAGGAGCGCTTTGGAGGATGCTTTCCGGGAGTATCGCTCCACACCGCCTGAGCTTAGGCCTCGGCTACCTCGTTTGCCCATGCATAAGAAAAATAGGGCGCTGGTGTGTGCTCTAGATTCGCTGCTAGCAAGTTGTTTTGATAGCAGCGAAGATCTCGCCGATACCCACTCGATCTTGTACTGTGCGGCTGCAGCGGCATGTCGTGTAGCTCATGTCAGATTTCCTAACACTGACAGACCTACACGACCAGCTGTACCAGCTTGGCAAGGATCGAGCGTCGTATCGGTGAGGCTAGAGCACTCATCGGCAAACTAATCTGCTTCAGGGAGGGCAACACTCGCCGTAGAGTGATACGCTTTGTGAGGCGGGCATTCTCGGGGACTGATATTAATCCTCGGGATTATCTTACCCGCGTCACAGAGCGTATCGACTTCATGAAGCAGAAAATCTATGCATGGGCAAACCGTATAAGTCGGTACACAAGTGGCACGTGGAGCGATACACTCAGAATCGCATATTCCAAAGCAATGAGAGGTGGGTTTATAGGGCTTGGGAGCGAACGGATCAAGGCTTGACTGATACGCGCCTACCGGATGATGACGCCATGTGTTCATTCTGGCGCAGCATCTGGTCGGTGCCTGTCAGTCATACTGAGGGTGATCGGACTCGGGAGGTCGAGCGTGCGTGCGATCCGATACCACAAATGGGGGCAATTAACATCAGCCCCCAAGATATAGCTCGTGCAGTCCGTCCGTTACCTAACTGGAAATCTTCAGGGCCGGACGGGCTGCACAATTTCCGGATTAAATGGTTTCAAAGATCGCACGCTCGCTTGGCATCTCAATTCCAGTCTGCCTTAGAGTCCGGATCGCTGCCACAGTTCTTAACTACAGGAATAACCCGCCTGCTCCATAAATCAGGTAGTACTGCGGAACCTAAAAATTATAGATACCGATCACGTGTTTACCGACGGCCTATAAAGTTGTTACATCCATTTTGAGAGCTAAGATAAACGAACATATTGACAGTAATTCAATAATGTCTGCCTCTCAGAATGGATGTAGGAACGGGTCCCGCGGTGCTAAGGAGCTGCGAACCGATAAGGATAGAGCGTAGTATATTTCAGGGCGACAGGCTGGAGGGTTCGGGCCAAGGCTACCGGTTGAGAAGAGGTGGTCAGGTCATATCGCACCTCCTTTACATGGATGACTTAAAACTCTTTGCTCCTAACAATTTGCAACTGATGAAGCTACTGAAGGTAACAGAAACCTTCAGTAGCGCCATCAGGATGGAATTTGGTATGGACAAATGTGCGGTCATGCATGTAAAGCGAGGGGAGATTATGGAATCCGTGGGAACCCAACTCTCGGATTCCATACACCTTAGGTCCCTCTCCTCAACCGAAACCTACAAGTATTTGGGTATGTCGGAAGCGTTAGGCATCAATGCTGCTGACATGAAACAATCGTTGAAGGAGCGCTTCTTTGGCCGCCTGGACAAAGTACTTAACAGTCTTTTATCAGGCGGAAACAAGGTGCGCGCCTTCAACGGTTGGGCCATGCCGGTTTTGATGTACTCTTTCGGCATACTCAAATGGACTCAGACGGAACTTGACGCCCTGGATAGGAGGGTCCGCTCACTGCTTACCGCAAATCGTATGCATCACCCACGGTCATCGGTGATGAGGCTGTATATCCCGCGGAAGTGTGGGGGTCGTGGCTTCTTAAATGCTAAGACCCTGCACAACTGCGAGGTATGCAGCCTTAGGGACTATTTCCTAGAGGTCGACGTGGCATCAAGATGTGGTAACGGTGGACAAAGGCCTTACCGCGCTCTCCTTGGCTAACGAGAACTGGCGCAAACCTGTGGTATTAGATACTAATGACCACATGGAGGTATGGCAGAGCAAGGAGCTTCACGGACGTTTTTATCGGGTCCTACATGGGCCTGATGTACACTTTTTAGCGTCCGTAGCCAGGCTGCGTTTTGGTGACCTCTTCGGGGAAACCGAAGGTTTTGTCTGTGCGATTATGGACGAAGTGATGATGACGAACAACTACCGGAAATACATTGTGAAGGACGGTACGGTTAACATATGTCGGGCATGTCACCGGCCCGGGGAATCCATCCGCCACATTATTTCCGGTTGTTCTAGTCTGGCTAACGGAGACTATTTGCACAGGCACAACCTTGTAGCCAGGATTATCCACCAGCAACTTGCTCTTCAATACAATCTTGTGGAATCGGAAGTATCGTACTATAGGTATGTGCCCGACCCAGTTCTCGAAAATGGCAATTGCACTTTGTATTGGGATCGGTCTATCATCACTGACAGGACTATTGTGGCTAATAAGCCTGATATAGTGGTGATAGACCGACTAGAGCGTCGCGCAATGATTGTTGATATAGCAGTCCCTCATGACGAGAACCTCGTGAAGTCTGAGAAAGATAAACAAACAAAGTATCTTGACTTTGCTCGCGAGGTTGTCGACATGTGGGACGTGAACACAACAGTCATTGTGCCGATAATCGTCACGGCCAATGGCGTAATTGCCAAAAGCCTCGACCAACATCTCAAGAGATATATATATATATGTTGATACCGCGAGACTGGTCTATTTTAGTTACTTTCACAGTATCATGTCTTACGGTATTTTACTATGGGGACGGGCTGCAGACATCGAGTCTATTTTTATTCTGCAGAAAAGAGCCATTAAAGCCATATACAAACTCGGCCGGCGCGAGTCTCTAAGGGAACTGTTGAGGAATATTAACATCATGACGGTACCTTGTCAATACATTTACGAAAACATCATGAAGTAAAAGAGGCGACAGACATAATTATGGTACTCGAAATAGGGACCAATTAGTTCAACCAGGTTTCAGACTGGCTAAAGTAGCTTCATCTTTTATGGGGTACTGTTTAAAATTTTATAATAAAATACCTCCCCATATATTAGAACTAAATGAGACAAAATTTAAATCTTGTATTAAACGCACACTATGCAGGCAAGCATATTATAAGTTAGGGGAGTATATTGAAGATAAAAATGCTTGGCTCAATGCTGGTCCTGCTCCACAGCCACTAGGGCGCACAAAGTAATCTGTTAGCATTTGTAAATATTGTTGGACCGGATGAAGATTGTAAGAATGCAATATTTTTCATTGTAGAGACTAAATTTATTTAGCATTGTATAATTGCATGCGAAAAACGGCACATGTGTAAGTACTATTACCTCAAATTTAAACTATAATGATCATTTTGGGTAGATCTTTGACTTGAATGTACCCTGGCTATTGGGGATGTCATGCTCACTCAACAGTCTGGCTGATGGTGGCGTATGCGTTGGATCATTTGGCTCTCTTAAAAATGGTTGAGCCGAATGGTGCTAGCGTATGCGTCATGTTCGTGAACGGGCGCCGTCAGCTGAGACTGGTCATATCTCGGCTGCCATGGTCTATTTTAATTATTTCTTTGAATTGTTTCTTTTTACTCCGGACTCTTTTATCCTGCACGTCTTTTACATCGTTCTCACATATATGTATAATTTCAATATGAATGATGTAACCATAATTTTGTAACAAAATATTATTTTTAAAAGAGTGTCCGTGGAGTTTCTTGCACGTTCTTCTCCATAGAGATCTACGCTTTGGAACGTGCAAATAGCTTCATCTTTTTTGACCGACCGACATTGACAATTCAAAAGTGCCTGTAATTGGTCTAATTGAAATAAATGCTTTGACTTTGGGTTTGACTTTGACTATAGATTTTTGAAAAAAAATTATCAGTTAATAATTTTTTTGTTGAATAATTAAAAAATAATTTCGGTAAAAATTAATACTCAATACTCAATACTTTATTTGCATTCCACAATGTGTACTTAGGTGGTAAGTTAAAAAAACAAATGTGATCATTATGGACCCCTGTCGGAAACAGCAAAAGTATTAAAAATATAGTAGGAGAGAGGAAGCTTTAATCAGCCAAATTTATATCTGAACTAGATCCACTACTGTCATTTTCAGTGTGGATTAATTACCTACATAATAATATGATTCTTTATATTTTATCGTTGAAAAATTCGTTTAAACTATAATAGCATCTTTTTATTAAAAATTGTTTTAACTTTTATAAATATATTTATTTTATCTTCTTTTTTATTAATCCAGGTAGTTTGTTATATATTTTTATTGACATTGCATAGGGACTTGTTGAATGTAATTTTAGTCGAGAATGTGGTATGTTGAGTCTTGATTTGTGTCCGGAGTGTGTAACGTGATTGTATGTCCTCGCGCATTGTATAAAATTCTTGATACTTACGAACAAATTTGCAGGTTTCTAATATACATATATATATATATGCTGGGAAGTGTTAAGATATTATAATTTTGGAAGTGAGGTTTGCAGCTGTCAATTTGATCGATGTTTGCTACGATTCTAACTAATTTTTTTTGGAGTGTAAATAGTGAGGGTGCATCTGTGCTATTACCCCAAAGGGTTACACCGTAGCTTAGCCATGCATAAGCATACGCGTAGTAGGTGGTGAGCGCAGTTTGGAGATTCGTGGTTTTTTTATTTCACGGAGAGCATATGAAAATCTAGAAATTTTTGATCTTAGTTTTTGTATGTGGGATTTCCAATTTATATGTGTATCCAAATCCAGTCCAAGCAAGGTAAATTCTTTAACAACTTCTATTTTTGAGTTATTAAAAGTAAAATCTATATTTAAAGGTGTTTTTTGATGGGGATGAAAGGTAATTAGTTTAGTTTTGGAGTAGTTTATTTCGAGGTTGTGTGCGTTCATCCAAGTGATGATTTTGGTGAGAATTGAATTTAGTTCTTCGTTTAGATTTAAGTTGTTTTGACAAGAAACTATAAAGAAATGTCATCCGCAAATAATACACATGGTCCCTTTATGATTTTAGGTAAGTCATTGATATAAATTAGAAATAGGAGACATCCTGTTACACTTCCTTGGGGTATCGAGGCGCTAATTGTTTTGCTATTAGATCGGACTTTTTTTATTTCTTTTGTCTGGTGATTAAAAAATTCAATTTCTACTGTTTGGTCTCTGTTCGTTAGGTAAGATACAAGCCAATCATGAGCTTTTCCACGAATGCCTATTCCGTATAATTTAGCTAGCAATATATTAAATTGGACTTTGTCGTAGGTTTTACTCATGTCAAGTAGTATACCTACTGCATATTTTTTTTATCAATTATGTTAAGAGCGTGTACACCGTATGTCATTTCATACAAACTTTCAAGTCCTTATTCTTCAAAATGAATGAACCGATTTTAACGAAACTTGGTATGCATTATGCATACGCTAGACATCCAGGTCTAAATAGTTATCAGAAAACATTTTTGAAAAAGAGTTCAGGGGCAAAGATATAGTGATTATTCACTTTCTATAGAAAACTTAAAATCGCTCTCTCTCTCCCTCTGAAACCTTTTTCAAAAATGTTTTCTGATAACTATTTAGACCTGGATATCTAGCGTATGCATACCAAGTTTCCTTAAAATCGGTTCATTCATTTTGAAGAATAAGGATTTGAAAGTTTGTTTAAAAAGCCGTACCGCGTAAACGCTCTTGAACAAATTTGTAAACTGCCAAAGTTGTTGAGCGATTTTTGCGAAAACCATTTTGGCATTTGTCAAATATTTTTTATTTTTCGCAATATTTATATATCCGGTCACACATGGCTTTTTCAAAGATCTTTGAGGCGGCAGGTAAGAGAGCTATTGGGCGGTAATTGTTTGGATCTGATTTTGATTTTTTTTTGTGGATCGGTTTAATTAGTGACTTTTTTAATAGATCGGGGAAGGCACCTTCTTCAAATGATTGGTTCAGAAGGAGGTAGAACGGCAGCGTCAGCACGTCTGCACGTTGCCTTAATAACATACGTGGGATTTCATCTATCCCATGGCTAATTTTATTCTTTAATTGTTTTATTAACCGGTTTACTTCCCAAGGGTCTATAGGGCTAAGAAACATGCTATTTTCTGCGGGGTTTAGCACGGACGTGCCGTCGGACTCCCGGCTGCCAAAAATGTCGGCTACTTGTTTAGGTTCGGATGTAAAAAATGAATGAATGTGAAATGAAACAAATAAATGATAATATATATCATTTATTTGCAATTGTACGAGTATGTTCTCTTTTTTCGTTTTTTGGATTCTTATTCGCTCTCTCATTTATTACTTATTAGCTCTTTCCTTTAGTTTGCCATGTGTTATTACTTCCCAGAATAGGATCCTTATTGGCGAACCATTCGTATGATGTACCGGATAACCGGTTAACCGGTTCGATTCCTGGCTAGGGAAACAAATTTTTCAAAAATCCAATGATGCAGTTTTAGTTTTTTTTTATCAAAATCGGACTGGAGACTCAATTCAGTGTCTTTAGATATTCTTCATAGATCAGATTTAGCCATCCACGCACACCTAAAAAAATCATAGGGGCCTTTTTATTCTATGCTGTTTGCTCTACAACGTGTACAGAATAAACGCAATACCTTCCTCTTAATGGGTAATTGTACTCATAATTATGAACAGCTATCACTAAATGGTACCAACATGGAAATCGCGAAAATAAAATCGACTGCTCCATATACATAACTCGAGAAAATGTACTGAACAGCAGATTTTTTTTCGCGAATTCGGTGTCGGTCCCATAGTAACGACACTCGTGGTCGTGTGGTCAACAGGAGATGACGGCGGCGTGGTGTGCGCGGCGCGCCGAGCTGGTGCTGAAGTGCGTGAAGGGCTTCATGCTGGAGGCGGCCGGCTGGGGCGGCGCCGAGCTGCGCACGCTGCACTTCGCGCTGCCGCCCCGCGCGGCGCCGGCTCTGTTCGCGCAGCTCGCCACGCTCACGCCCAACATCTTCCGCATCTCCAACCCCGTCAAGTTCAAGGCCAAAGCCTAACTGTACACGTAGCAGGCCAAGTCGGCGCCGAGCTGCGCACGCTGCACTTCGCGCTGCCGCCCCGCGCGGCGCCGGCTCTGTTCGCGCAGCTCGCCACGCTCACGCCCAACATCTTCCGCATCTCCAACCCCGTCAAGTTCAAGGCCAAAGCCTAACTGTACACGTAGCAGGCCAAGTCGGCGCCGAGCTGCGCACGCTGCACTTCGCGCTGCCGCCCCGCGCGGCGCCGGCTCTGTTCGCGCAGCTCGCCACGCTCACGCCCAACATCTTCCGCATCTCCAACCCCGTCAAGTTCAAGGCCAAAGCCTAACTGTACACGTAGCAGGCCAAGTCGGCGCCGAGCTGCGCACGCTGCACTTCGCGCTGCCGCCCCGCGCGGCGCCGGCTCTGTTCGCGCAGCTCGCCACGCTCACGCCCAACATCTTCCGCATCTCCAACCCCGTCAAGTTCAAGGCCAAAGCCTAACTGTACACGTAGCAGGCCAAGTCGGCGCCGAGCTGCGCACGCTGCACTTCGCGCTGCCGCCCCGCGCGGCGCCGGCTCTGTTCGCGCAGCTCGCCACGCTCACGCCCAACATCTTCCGCATCTCCAACCCCGTCAAGTTCAAGGCCAAAGCCTAACTGTACACGTAGCAGGCCAAGTCGGCGCCGAGCTGCGCACGCTGCACTTCGCGCTGCCGCCCCGCGCGGCGCCGGCTCTGTTCGCGCAGCTCGCCACGCTCACGCCCAACATCTTCCGCATCTCCAACCCCGTCAAGTTCAAGGCCAAAGCCTAACTGTACACGTAGCAGGCCAAGTCGGCGCCGAGCTGCGCACGCTGCACTTCGCGCTGCCGCCCCGCGCGGCGCCGGCTCTGTTCGCGCAGCTCGCCACGCTCACGCCCAACATCTTCCGCATCTCCAACCCCGTCAAGTTCAAGGCCAAAGCCTAACTGTACACGTAGCAGGCCAAGTCGGCGCCGAGCTGCGCACGCTGCACTTCGCGCTGCCGCCCCGCGCGGCGCCGGCTCTGTTCGCGCAGCTCGCCACGCTCACGCCCAACATCTTCCGCATCTCCAACCCCGTCAAGTTCAAGGCCAAAGCCTAACTGTACACGTAGCAGGCCAAGTCGGCGCCGAGCTGCGCACGCTGCACTTCGCGCTGCCGCCCCGCGCGGCGCCGGCTCTGTTCGCGCAGCTCGCCACGCTCACGCCCAACATCTTCCGCATCTCCAACCCCGTCAAGTTCAAGGCCAAAGCCTAACTGTACACGTAGCAGGCCAAGTCGGCGCCGAGCTGCGCACGCTGCACTTCGCGCTGCCGCCCCGCGCGGCGCCGGCTCTGTTCGCGCAGCTCGCCACGCTCACGCCCAACATCTTCCGCATCTCCAACCCCGTCAAGTTCAAGGCCAAAGCCTAACTGTACACGTAGCAGGCCAAGTCGGCGCCGAGCTGCGCACGCTGCACTTCGCGCTGCCGCCCCGCGCGGCGCCGGCTCTGTTCGCGCAGCTCGCCACGCTCACGCCCAACATCTTCCGCATCTCCAACCCCGTCAAGTTCAAGGCCAAAGCCTAACTGTACACGTAGCAGGCCAAGTCGGCGCCGAGCTGCGCACGCTGCACTTCGCGCTGCCGCCCCGCGCGGCGCCGGCTCTGTTCGCGCAGCTCGCCACGCTCACGCCCAACATCTTCCGCATCTCCAACCCCGTCAAGTTCAAGGCCAAAGCCTAACTGTACACGTAGCAGGCCAAGTCGGCGCCGAGCTGCGCACGCTGCACTTCGCGCTGCCGCCCCGCGCGGCGCCGGCTCTGTTCGCGCAGCTCGCCACGCTCACGCCCAACATCTTCCGCATCTCCAACCCCGTCAAGTTCAAGGCCAAAGCCTAACTGTACACGTAGCAGGCCAAGTCGGCGCCGAGCTGCGCACGCTGCACTTCGCGCTGCCGCCCCGCGCGGCGCCGGCTCTGTTCGCGCAGCTCGCCACGCTCACGCCCAACATCTTCCGCATCTCCAACCCCGTCAAGTTCAAGGCCAAAGCCTAACTGTACACGTAGCAGGCCAAGTCGGCGCCGAGCTGCGCACGCTGCACTTCGCGCTGCCGCCCCGCGCGGCGCCGGCTCTGTTCGCGCAGCTCGCCACGCTCACGCCCAACATCTTCCGCATCTCCAACCCCGTCAAGTTCAAGGCCAAAGCCTAACTGTACACGTAGCAGGCCAAGTCGGCGCCGAGCTGCGCACGCTGCACTTCGCGCTGCCGCCCCGCGCGGCGCCGGCTCTGTTCGCGCAGCTCGCCACGCTCACGCCCAACATCTTCCGCATCTCCAACCCCGTCAAGTTCAAGGCCAAAGCCTAACTGTACACGTAGCAGGCCAAGTCGGCGCCGAGCTGCGCACGCTGCACTTCGCGCTGCCGCCCCGCGCGGCGCCGGCTCTGTTCGCGCAGCTCGCCACGCTCACGCCCAACATCTTCCGCATCTCCAACCCCGTCAAGTTCAAGGCCAAAGCCTAACTGTACACGTAGCAGGCCAAGTCGGCATCGAGCGAGCGGCGCGGACGCTTACAAGCCGAAGGCAGCAACGCTTCGACCGACTCGAAGTCGGCAGACTAGTGTAAATGAGTAATCAGTGTTCATCACTGCTGTGATATAAAGGCGCTTTTGTTGTGGCGCGCAGACTAATCATTTAATTCAATTTTTCAAGTCCTTATTTTTCGAAATGAATGAACCGATTTGTAACTTGGTATGCATACGCGTTGGACCTGGGTAGGTCAAAATAGTAGAAAACATTTTCGAAAAAGAGTTTAGAAGGAGAGAGAGAGAGACTAATTTAAGTTTTCTATGGAAAGGACTTGAAAAATTGTATGAAATGCCGTAGGGCGTAAACGCTCTTAATATCGTGTAAGTGCTTGTCCACACAGCAAGCGCGGGCGCGGGGCGGGTCGGTAGCGGGGACCGCAGCCGAGCGCGGCCTCGGTCGCTTGGTCGCTAGCCGTTAGCCGCGCACTCACTGCGGCCACTCATGTGACGAGCTATGTGCCTATGGCGTGTTGCCCGCGCGCTCCCCGCGCCTGCGTGCCCACTACGGACGAGCTATGTGCCTATGGCGTGTTGCCCGCGCGCTCCCCGCGCCTGCGTGCCCACTACGGACGAGCTATGTCCCTATGGCGTGTTGCCCGCGCGCTCCCCGCGCCTGCGTGCCCACTACGGACGAGCTATGTCCCTATGGCGTGTTGCCCGCGCCTGCGTGCCCACTACGGACGAGCTATGTCCCTATGGCGTGTTGCCCGCGCGCTCCCCGCGCCTGCGTGCCCACTACGGACGAGCTATGTCCCTATGGCGTGTTGCCCGCGCGCTCCCCGCGCCTGCGTGCCCACTACGGACGAGCTATGTCCCTATGGCGTGTTGCCCGCGCCTGCGTGCCCACTACGGACGAGCTATGTCCCTATGGCGTGTTGCCCGCGCGCTCCCCGCGCCTGCGTGCCCACTACGGACGAGCTATGTCCCTATGGCGTGTTGCCCGCGCGCTCCCCGCGCCTGCGTGCCCACTACGGACGAGCTATGTCCCTATGGCGTGTTGCCCGCGCCTGCGTGCCCACTACGGACGAGCTATGTCCCTATGGCGTGTTGCCCGCGCGCTCCCCGCGCCTGCGTGCCCACTACGGACGAGCTATGTCCCTATGGCGTGTTGCCCGCGCGCTCCCCGCGCCTGCGTGCCCACTACGGACGAGCTATGTCCCTATGGCGTGTTGCCCGCGCCTGCGTGCCCACTACGGACGAGCTATGTCCCTATGGCGTGTTGCCCGCGCGCTCCCCGCGCCTGCGTGCCCACTACGGACGAGCTATGTCCCTATGGCGTGTTGCCCGCGCGCTTCCCGCGCCTGCGTGCCCACTACGGACGAGCTATGTCCCTATGGCGTGTTGACCGCGCGCTCCCCGCGCCTGCGTGCCCACTACGGACGAGCTGTGCCTATGGCGTGTTGCCCGCGCGCTCCCCGCGCCTGCGTGCCCACTACGGACGAGCTATGTCCCTATGGCGTGTTGCCCGCGCGCTCCCCGCGCCTGCGTGCCCACTACGGACGAGCTATGTCCCTATGGCGTGTTGCCCGCGCGCTCCCCGCGCCTGCGTGCCCACTACGGACGAGCTATGTCTCTATGGCGTGTTGCCCGCGCGCTCCCCGCGCCTGCGTGCCCACTACGGACGAGCTATGTCCCTATGGCGTGTTGCCCGCGCGCTCCCCGCGCCTGCGTGCCCACTACGGACGAGCTATGTCCCTATGGCGTGTTGCCCGCGCGCTCCCCGCGCCTGCGTGCCCACTACGGACGAGCTATGTCCCTATGGCGTGTTGCCCGCGCGCTCCCCGCGCCTGCGTGCCCACTACGGACGAGCTATGTCCCTATGGCGTGTTGCCCGCGCGCTCCCCGCGCCTGCGTGCCCACTACGGACGAGCTATGTCTCTATGGCGTGTTGACCGCGCGCTCCCCGCGCCTGCGTGCCCACTACGGACGAGCTATGTCCCTATGGCGTGTTGCCCGCGCGCTCCCCGCGCCTGCGTGCCCACTACGGACGAGCTATGTCCCTATGGCGTGTTGCCCGCGTGCTCCCCGCGCCTGCGTGCCCACTACGGACGAGCTATGTCCCTATGGCGTGTTGCCCGCGCGCTCCCCGCGCCTGCGTGCCCACTACGGACGAGCTATGTCCCTATGGCGTGTTGCCCGCGCGCTCCCCGCGCCTGCGTGCCCACTACGGACGAGCTATGTCCCTATGGCGTGTTGCCCGCGCGCTCCCCGCGCCTGCGTGCCCACTACGGACGAGCTATGTCCCTATGGCGTGTTGCCCGCGCGCTCCCCGCGCCTGCGTGCCCACTACGGACGAGCTATGTCCCTATGGCGTGTTGCCCGCGCGCTCCCCGCGCCTGCGTGCCCACTACGGACGAGCTATGTCCCTATGGCGTGTTGCCCGCGCGCTCCCCGCGCCTGCGTGCCCACTACGGACGAGCTATGTCCCTATGGCGTGTTGCCCGCGCGCTCCCCGCGCCTGCGTGCCCACTACGGACGAGCTATGTCCCTATGGCGTGTTGCCCGCGCGCTCCCCGCGCCTGCGTGCCCACTACGGACGAGCTATGTCTCTATGGCGTGTTGCCCGCGCGCTCCCCGCGCCTGCGTGCCCACTACGGACGAGCTATGTCCCTATGGCGTGTTGCCCGCGCGCTCCCCGCGCCTGCGTGCCCACTACGGACGAGCTATGTCCCTATGGCGTGTTGCCCGCGCCTGCGTGCCCACTACGGACGAGCTATGTCCCTATGGCGTGTTGCCCGCGCGCTCCCCGCGCCTGCGTGCCCACTACGGACGAGCTATGTCCCTATGGCGTGTTGCCCGCGCGCTTCCCGCGCCTGCGTGCCCACTACGGACGAGCTATGTCCCTATGGCGTGTTGACCGCGCGCTCCCCGCGCCTGCGTGCCCACTACGGACGAGCTGTGCCTATGGCGTGTTGCCCGCGCGCTCCCCGCGCCTGCGTGCCCACTACGGACGAGCTATGTCCCTATGGCGTGTTGCCCGCGCGCTCCCCGCGCCTGCGTGCCCACTACGGACGAGCTATGTCCCTATGGCGTGTTGCCCGCGCGCTCCCCGCGCCTGCGTGCCCACTACGGACGAGCTATGTCCCTATGGCGTGTTGCCCGCGCGCTCCCCGCGCCTGCGTGCCCACTACGGACGAGCTATGTCCCTATGGCGTGTTGCCCGCGCGCTCCCCGCGCCTGCGTGCCCACTACGGACGAGCTATGTCTCTATGGCGTGTTGCCCGCGCGCTCCCCGCGCCTGCGTGCCCACTACGGACGAGCTATGTCCCTATGGCGTGTTGCCCGCGCGCTCCCCGCGCCTGCGTGCCCACTACGGACGAGCTATGTCCCTATGGCGTGTTGCCCGCGCGCTCCCCGCGCCTGCGTGCCCACTACGGACGAGCTATGTCCCTATGGCGTGTTGCCCGCGCCTGCGTGCCCACTACGGACGAGCTATGTCCCTATGGCGTGTTGCCCGCGCGCTCCCCGCGCCTGCGTGCCCACTACGGACGAGCTATGTCCCTATGGCGTGTTGCCCGCGCGCTTCCCGCGCCTGCGTGCCCACTACGGACGAGCTATGTCCCTATGGCGTCTTGACCGCGCGCTCCCCGCGCCTGCGTGCCCACTACGGACGAGCTGTGCCTATGGCGTGTTGCCCGCGCGCTCCCCGCGCCTGCGTGCCCACTACGGACGAGCTATGTCCCTATGGCGTGTTGCCCGCGCGCTCCCCGCGCCTGCGTGCCCACTACGGACGAGCTATGTCCCTATGGCGTGTTGCCCGCGCGCTCCCCGCGCCTGCGTGCCCACTACGGACGAGCTATGTCCCTATGGCGTGTTGCCCGCGCGCTCCCCGCGCCTGCGTGCCCACTACGGACGAGCTATGTCCCTATGGCGTGTTGCCCGCGCGCTCCCCGCGCCTGCGTGCCCACTACGGACGAGCTATGTCCCTATGGCGTGTTGCCCGCGCGCTCCCCGCGCCTGCGTGCCCACTACGGACGAGCTATGTCCCTATGGCGTGTTGCCCGCGCGCTCCCCGCGCCTGCGTGCCCACTACGGACGAGCTATGTCCCTATGGCGTGTTGCCCGCGCGCTCCCCGCGCCTGCGTGCCCACTACGGACGAGCTATGTCCCTATGGCGTGTTGCCCGCGCGCTCCCCGCGCCTGCGTGCCCACTACGGACGAGCTATGTCCCTATGGCGTGTTGCCCGCGCCTGCGTGCCCACTACGGACGAGCTATGTCCCTATGGCGTGTTGCCCGCGCGCTCCCCGCGCCTGCGTGCCCACTACGGACGAGCTATGTCCCTATGGCGTGTTGCCCGCGCGCTTCCCGCGCCTGCGTGCCCACTACGGACGAGCTATGTCCCTATGGCGTCTTGACCGCGCGCTCCCCGCGCCTGCGTGCCCACTACGGACGAGCTGTGCCTATGGCGTGTTGCCCGCGCGCTCCCCGCGCCTGCGTGCCCACTACGGACGAGCTATGTCCCTATGGCGTGTTGCCCGCGCGCTCCCCGCGCCTGCGTGCCCACTACGGACGAGCTATGTCCCTATGGCGTGTTGCCCGCGCGCTCCCCGCGCCTGCGTGCCCACTACGGACGAGCTATGTCCCTATGGCGTGTTGCCCGCGCGCTCCCCGCGCCTGCGTGCCCACTACGGACGAGCTATGTCCCTATGGCGTGTTGCCCGCGCGCTCCCCGCGCCTGCGTGCCCACTACGGACGAGCTATGTCCCTATGGCGTGTTGCCCGCGCGCTCCCCGCGCCTGCGTGCCCACTACGGACGAGCTATGTCCCTATGGCGTGTTGCCCGCGCGCTCCCCGCGCCTGCGTGCCCACTACGGACGAGCTATGTCCCTATGGCGTGTTGCCCGCGCGCTCCCCGCGCCTGCGTGCCCACTACGGACGAGCTATGTCCCTATGGCGTGTTGCCCGCGCGCTCCCCGCGCCTGCGTGCCCACTACGGACGAGCTATGTCCCTATGGCGTGTTGCCCGCGCGCTCCCCGCGCCTGCGTGCCCACTACGGACGAGCTGTCCCTATGGCGTGTTGCCCGCGCGCTCCCCGCGCCTGCGTGCCCACTACGGACGAGCTATGTCCCTATGGCGTGTTGCCCGCGCGCTCCCCGCGCCTGCGTGCCCACTACGGACGAGCTATGTCCCTATGGCGTGTTGCCCGCGCGCTCCCCGCGCCTGCGTGCCCACTACGGACGAGCTATGTCCCTATGGCGTGTTGCCCGCGCGCTCCCCGCGCCTGCGTGCCCACTACGGACGAGCTATGTCCCTATGGCGTGTTGCCCGCGCGCTCCCCGCGCCTGCGTGCCCACTACGGACGAGCTATGTCCCTATGGCGTGTTGCCCGCGCGCTCCCCGCGCCTGCGTGCCCACTACGGACGAGCTATGTCCCTATGGCGTGTTGCCCGCGCGCTCCCCGCGCCCCCGTGCCCACTACGGACGCTCAAATGAAGTTCATATGTTTGAGTTAATCGCGCCGCGCCCGCGTTTGCAGTCAGGCCAACTACTAAGGGTTGAAGAGTCATGTCTGTCTTAACTTTTTCGGGTCTTACCACAAATTGTCCAGGGTTAGGTTGAGTCTACAACATCGTCTATTTTTTTTTAATAATAAACATAACTTTCTGCGATTCGATATGAGACACGGCTCCTCAATCCATACTCACCATGGCTAAATAAGTTTTTGTTTTCTTGTATAATCTGCAATACAGAAATGAAATGAACCTTCGTTGAAGGTCAGAAATAAAATCATCAATGCATAATTCACGAGTTTATTTATTAAAAGCTATGCAATAATATTTTAAAAATATCAATTCCAATTCTTATAATAATACACAATTTGACGCGTGTCAATCTATATCTAACTTTTTTTCAATTAATATTCTTTGTTCCCGGTGTATTGCTTTCATTGCATTATCATGTTTCAAATATGAATAATTACACTCGTTTTGGTAGCTTCAAATTAGATAATATCCCAAAAGGAGGATTGGGAATTGAACTACAAATAGATAATCAATATTTTAAGCTTTAACATAATGTGCATTCACGTAGCACCGACTATGTTTTCAATCTAAACTAAATTCATTCATTAGGATCGCCAATCTGAATCCTTTTACAGTAAAATATCAACAACTCCAACGTTATTCTACGTTACACTTGATGTCAAACTC
Organism: Melanchra persicariae; assembly: GCA_947386135.1. NCBI lineage: Eukaryota > Metazoa > Arthropoda > Insecta > Lepidoptera > Noctuidae > Melanchra > Melanchra persicariae. Next base: position 670,393 of record OX376666.1, on the reverse strand, counting down.
GAAAATAAAGAAAGAACTAAGAATATCAAAAAAAGCTTAAATCATAATTATAAATAAGTTGAAGTCAACATGATTAATGGTGAGGATTAATTATTAGGTAAGCTATGCTAGGTATGTAGTACAAGTTATACAGCGACATCATTATCGTAACGTTGTGCTGCTAGCCCGCGAGTGTATTAGTGATAGTGACCGCACTCTGAGTACTCTGCGCCAACAGTTCCAATTCCAAAAGTGCGCTTTTTAACACTAGAGATGTGCTCTGTTGGAAAATCAACGCTCGGCTAGACGCCTAGAGTTGACAATCCAGTGCAGACGGAGCTAGCACCACGCACTGTATGAAAGCCGAAGCAAAACTAACTATATCAATACATGTAACGACAACAGAAACGTTGTCCTACAAGTTGTTCAACAAACCAAGAAATTGAATAACTTAATTATGTAAAGTTCAATTATTGTACTATGTATTTTAAATATTCATGCTGTTAGCACATCATCAGTGTCATAAACTATTCGATTGGAATACATTCCATATTAGATTCGTTGTCGACTAAATAGTATGAATAGACATCACCTGGATATTATTATTTCATACTTTGTACATATTATTGTGCGAAACATGGATTGAACAGTGTCCCGGAGGAACGCTACAACATTAAAATACTCTTACTAAAAATTCTTCACAAAATAACACGCGCGGCGTCTGCGCGCACCTGGAATGGAAGAGTTACTATGTCAATAATGGAATTTAGAACTGTGTTATTGGAAACTGTATGTCATGGTGATAAGCGTAAATTAGTTGTAATATATCAAGGGAAGTTATTAAGTAAAACATATTTAATAAACATTTTCAAGTTACTTTTTGTTTTATTTCAGTAGGTGTTCCCTTAAATTTCAACTACCCTCAAAACCCCATGTAAGTTTTATAAGAATGTAAGCAATACGGACTCACCTTATTTAAGTAAACTATTTGTACTTGAGTTACGATTACAGTACGAGGATCGTTCGCTATCTCCGGCGGCTGCGGCCCGCGGGCTTGCCTGTGCACAAACAGATACTTGTTATTTTTTTTTTTTTAATTACATAGAAACTGATTATTCTGCCAGTAACGAAATTATATACTCCATTTACTCAGGTCAAATCTTAACTTTACCCAACTATGTCAGGGTCGGTTCCCATTCACCGGGTGCAACCGAATTCCATTCTCTTCCTTTTCCAAAGGGTTTCATTCTACTATAATTTAACTTTGCTTTTTACCATGTTCAAAGGCTTCGGCACTGGTCTATCTAGCAAGAAAGTTATTGTGACAGATAAAATAACTGTGTGACTGAGCACACGCAGGCGATGTATGAATGTGCAACCTCACTATAGCATACCTTGCGGCTCGACGGTCCCGCGGGTGGCGCGCGTTTTTCTCTCGTTCACAGGTGATGGTTCTGCTGTTGTTCTTTTACGCTTCCCAGTCACCTGGGTCGCAGGGACATTCTCAATATTTACCTGTTAACAGAAATTAAAATGTTACCATTCATCATCTCTATCAAATAGGTACTTACTAGCTTTTCTGTTTCCTTCTTCTATCTATTTCTTGAATGTGTGGGTATACATAAACTGGTAAATAAATGAATCAAATTGACGTGTCGGTTTGTAATATCAAAATACAGCTTTTTAATAAAAGCATAGAATACCTTACATTCTGTCAAAAAAGTATCGCGAATTGTATTTGTTTTCAACACATTTGCTCAAAAAATGCATTTACGACATACATTGTTCGAAAATTAAAAATTACGGACCACACAATGGATCGTGCGGTAAAATAGGTACTCTCCTTAAGTACATATTTTACCGCATACTCCGTTGTAATAGCGCCGTGCTTTACTTTTTTTTAATTTCCATAAAAAAAATATTTAAGAATTTTACCAAGGAGTTTCACATTACGAGAATAAATAGGCTGAATGATCGAACCTCCTTGGAAGCGCTTTTGCACAATACGTTTGTCTCACTTTTATACTAAAGAGAAAATGAGACGAAAGATGTAGGTAGTTCCATTTGCAACTTCGCGCCATTTCCATATTAGAAACGTCAAAGATTGTTACGATTTTCCGACTGATATTACTAAAAACATTTAGTTTTTTACATTACCTATTGTACTGTTTTCTCGCAAATGTGTTGAAAAACTTTGTATGACACACGTGCGGAAATTGGTATTGTTACGCGCCAGAATTAATGCCGGGTACATAACGTTATAAGTTACTACTAGCGCCATCTAGTATCGAGTAGCAGAACTAGTAGAGTCAAGATCTTTCTAGACATTTCGATGCTAGAACATTCTAGAGTTTTCAATATGTGTTTAGTCGGGACCGGTATGTACTCGAACTTTCTAGATGTTTCTATACTAGAAGGTTCTAGAATTATCTGCCGACCTATATAAGGCCCGCATAGCCTGCGATCGAGTCAGTATTGAATTTGCGATACAAGCGACAACTTCGAGAGCGAACTTCGACTGCGAATTAAAGTGATCTGTAGGGCAATTGTGATTTATAATTAGTGAGTTCAAGTTGTAATTAGTGTTGATTAATTAAAGTGTCATTTTGGTTATTTTATCGGCTGTTTTTATTGTCACGAACCCTAAGCTCGTAACAATTGGTGTCAGAAGAGTGGATATTTAAACTATGCCGATTCTACCGAAGGACGACACGGAGGGTATTCGTACCCGAAGTCAACGCCAGCAAGACACGGACCAGAGGCGTTTTGGAGGTGCAACCCCGCAGACGTTGGAGGGCCAGTTGCCGACCATGGAGCCCGGCCCATCCACAGCAGCTCCAGCATCTGCAGCACCAGACTTTGGAGCTCTGATGATGATGCTGCAGGAACAGGCTCGCCGGCAGGAAGAACAGGCCCGAAGGTTGGAAGAACAGCTCCAGCGTGACAAGGAGGAACAGGCCCGCCGGCAGGAAGAACAGGCCCGCCGGCAGGAGGAACAGGCCCGCCGGCAGGAGGAACAGGCCCGCCGGTTGGAAGAACAGCTCCAGCATGATAAGGAGGAACAGGCCCGCCGATAGGAGGAACAGGCCCGCCGACAGGAGGAACAGGCCCGTCGGTTGGAAGAACAGCTCCAGCGTGACAAGGAAGAGCAGGCGCGCCGCCAGGAAGAACAAATGGTCCTCATGAAGGATCTGCATGCCACTTTCGGCAAAGAAATAAAGGTGGTAAAAGAGAAGGTGGTTCAGCACGAGAACCGCCTGATAGAAGCTGAAACCCAGATTGCTGAAATGAAAAAAGCAATGGACAACCTTAAAGTAGGGGATGGAATTGCAACTCCCGTAGCTACTACACCTTCGCTACACGGGTTCAAAGTGCCACCGTTTGATGGGACATCTTCCTGGTCGGCCTACAAAATACAATTTGAGGCTGTTATGAAGGCGAACGGGTGGAATAAAAATCAGGCCATGACTGCCCTTACCCTAGGCCTGCGCGACCAGGCCTTAACTGTCCTGGAAGCTCTCGGTAAGGAAGTGACTTACGAGCAGCTCCTTGAGGCGTTGGAAGCCAGATATGGCGACGCTCATCTGGAACACGTGTTTCGTGCGCAGCTTAAGGATCGCGTGCAACGTAGCAGTGAAAACCTGCAGCAGTGGGCCCTTGAAGTGGAGAAGCTGGTTCGAAAAGCATACCAGTCTGTGCCTGCGCTCATTGATGGGAACCTGGTGCAGGTTTTCATCGACGGTATTCGCGACCTTGAAGTAAGAGCTGCTGTGAGGCTCGGGCACCATGGGACCCTTAAGGACGCCTTGGCCCATGCACTGGAAGTGGAAGCTGTGCGGCAGGATCTCCGTTCCCATCCGGTTAGAGAGGTTGCAGTGGCTACGGTTGGCGACCGTCCTAATGGATACAGCCCTAGGTGCTATGGCTGTGGGGAAAGGGGCCATCTTCGATCCAGTTGCCCTAGGCAAACTATACAAAGGGAAGCTGTGCGGCAGGATTGTCGTTCCCACCGTAGCAAGGAGGTTACAGAAGCTGCAGTTCATGATCGTTTTAAAAGGTACAGCCCTAGGTGCTACGGCTGTGGTGAAAAGGGCCACCTTCGATCCAGTTGCCCTAAGCAAACTGCAGAAAGGAATGATAGCCGATCTCTCGAAGGTAGGGCGGCTGACAGCAGCACCAAGCGGCTGCAGGAGTACGACTTGGTAGTCGAACATCGCGGCGGAAGAACTCATGACAACGCAGATGTATTGTCAAGAAGACCTTGCCCTGAAGACTGCAAGCACTGTAGTAGGCAAGAAGGTAAAGAAGTCGTACCTGTGAGGATGCTCAAGACAGACCTCAGCAACGAGTGGAAGGAAATCCTACAACGTGCACAGCAGGAAGATACGGACATCAAGCCGATTCTGGAGTGGATTAAGGCCAGTGCTCCTAAGCCAGCGTGGAGCGACGTCTCAGCGATGAGTTCGATCACAAAAAGCTATTGGGCCCAATGGGACAGCTTGGTATTTCAGGATGGAGTTCTGTGCCGTAAATGGGAAAATGCTCGGGGAGACAGCTGTCATTTGCAAATGGTTGTCCCTAAAGCTAAAGTATCGAATGTTCTAGAGCTGTACCACAACGGTTGTTCAGGAGGCCATATGGGAGTTAAACGGACTCTACTGAAGATACGGGAACGGTTTTACTGGGTCCACTGTCGTGACGATGTCGAGGACTGGTGTCGCAAATGTACAACTTGTGCGGCTGTAAAAGGACCACAGACACGTAGTAGAGGTGCATTGAAATTGTACAATGTTGGTGCACCATGGGAAAGGATAGCCCTAGATGTTGCTGGACCGTTTCCGGAAAGTGAAAGTGGCAACAAGTATTTCATGGTTGTAATGGATTACTTCACTAAGTGGCCGGAGGTCTTCGCCATTCCAAATCAAGAAGCTACAACAGTTGCAGATAAACTTGTTCATGAAGTCTTCTGTCGTTTTGGAGTACCCTTGGAGATTCACAGCGATCAAGGAAGGAATTTTGAGTCCCAAATATTCCAGGAAACTTGTCGAGTTATGGGTACTCATAAAACGAGAACAACTTCTTACCACCCACAATCGGATGGAATGGTGGAACGATTTAATCAGACATTGGAGAGATATCTGGCAAAAGTGGTGGAGAACCGGCAACGGGATTGGGACAAGCATATACAGCCGTTTTTGCTGTCATACCGAAGTGCTGTTCACGAAAGCACATCAGTGACACCAGCTTTCGCAAACTTTGGTAGAGAATTACGGCTGCCTGCAGACCTGATTACCGGAATACCACCTGATGCCCCACGCAGTATAACCGATTATGCGAATGACTTGCGGAACAAAATGAATGACATTTATGAGCACGTCAGACAATCGGGCCAGCAAATGTCTGAAAAGATGAAAACCCGTTATGACCGCAAAATGAACAATAAAGGATTCGACGAAGGTTCACAAGTGTGGTTGCACAATCCAGTTCGCAGCAAAGGGAAATCTCCTAAGCTTCAAGCTAAATGGGACGGGCCGTACCGGATTGTGACGAAAATCAATGACGTAACCTACCGCATACAAAAAGGTACAAGAAGCGCTCCTAAGATCGTCCATGTGGATCGGCTGGCGCGTTATTATGGGGCCGATAATGCTCGGGACGAGCATGTCTTAGGAGGGGGCAGTGTTACGCGCCAGAATTAATGCCGGGTACATAACGTTATAAGTTACTACTAGCGCCATCTAGTATCGAGTAGCAGAACTAGTAGAGTCAAGATCTTTCTAGACATTTCGATGCTAGAACATTCTAGAGTTTTCAATATGTGTTTAGTCGGGACCGGTATGTACTCGAACTTTCTAGATGTTTCTATACTAGAAGGTTCTAGAATTATCTGCCGACCTATATAAGGCCCGCATAGCCTGCGATCGAGTCAGTATTGAATTTGCGATACAAGCGACAACTTCGAGAGCGAACTTCGACTGCGAATTAAAGTGATCTGTAGGGCAATTGTGATTTATAATTAGTGAGTTTAAGTTGTAATTAGTGTTGATTAATTAAAGTGTCATTTTGGTTATTTTATCGGCTGTTTTTATTGTCACGAACCCTAAGCTCGTAACAGTATTTACAAAATCGTGCCTATGGTCAACCCTCGACTTCGTCTCGGGCTTACATTCGTCTACTCGTTTGTAAAAACCAACTTACCGCACTAATATAATCACGGAACAGAAATAACAGGTGGAAGTTCAATGCAACAACATTACTGTAGGAACCGCTGTCGCCAAACTCACACAAATATATTTTATTTATTATTACGTTGTTGTTATTAGTTATTTTTTATTACGTTATTGTTATTTTTAGTTGATAGTATTGTAACAAACTTTGAAAAGATAAGAGATAACATTTACTGTAACGGAACGAAATTTAATTCGTTTTCAAGTCCCTGGTCTCGACTCGACTATTTATCACACACACACAGGCGATGCGCGTCCTTTGACTAATGCCGACGGCACGTGCAAAATAGGGGTAATTTTTATATAGGTAATCGGTACTAATACCGGTTTTATTCAATTTAAAAATTAAGGTAACCTTTAAAAATACCTGTAAAAAAAAAGGTTGTTACCGAAAAAATACCCGTATTGATCATATCGGTTTCGGTCCCTGATTTAAATATCTTGTTAAGGGGAAGTAGCAAAAGTCAAAACCACCAAACCAAAAAAGGTCAAAAGACGACACATGAGACCAAGATCAATTTCAAGGTCAAGGTCAAAATGAGCAGGGTCGGCGTTAGATCAGGTTAGGTTTTGGCAAGATTAGGTCGACGTTATGTTAGGTTAGGTTGGGGGTATAATTGTATACCACATAAGTCTAGACTTAATGGGTGTAGCAACACAACCCTTAAGTAAGTTATGAAAAAACAATAAGTCGAAACATGACGCATTCCAAACAAAACAACCTACAGACCTACACACCTACCTAACCCTGGTACGGTGAAAGGTCAGACAGATGCGACACGCCACATGCCCAACGGCTGCGTCACGCCACCTGGATAACAAGGTGCAACTAACGGCTAAAGAATACTATATAAAACGGAGGGAACAAGAACAGGACACTCAGTACGGCATGTACAACGCATACCACATCATCACCTCAGTAGAAATACAAAACTTAATACCACAAGATGAGCCAACACAACGAAGAAGTATCGGAAACGGACGACGTACAAGTAATATTCGAAGAAGAGTGGAACGACAACTACGAGTACACACTCCCACTGGAAGAAAAGAGCCCGGAAGAGTTAGAAGACTCATCGGATTCACCCAAGAGCCCATCGCCGGACCAAGCACCGCCTACCAACGAGCCAACAGCCCCGAAGAAGAAAGTGGGAGCTTGGCAATTACGGCAACCACCAACGAAGAGACAACGGACGGAAATGAAACAAATTGCGCAAGAGGAATACAAACAGCTACAGAAGAAGACTATGACTCTGACACACTGGATTGCACAATGGGTGAAAGACAACCTTATAGCAATCGAAATCAGCAAGCTTGGAAAAGCTATTAGATCCAAACAACACAAATGTTCTCAAATTGCATGTATTCAGTGCCTTCTGGAGTATATTACTACCGACAGTGATCGTACAACACTTAAAAAAATTCTCACCGAATGTGATAAAAAGGTGGCAATCTGCGTCTCATTCACTGGGAATTGATCCTAAACAAAACAAAGGTAACACTGGAAGTACCGAAGGGAGAAATAATCTATTTCGACATGAAAGCACAGAACGAAGCCCATTTCCGGGACGCATGGATAACAGAAATTCATCACCCATGAAAACATATTTGCAGACACTAACTATCCTGAACAACAGCCTGATCACCGTGAAAACGGATACGATGACATTAGAAGTGAACAGAATGCCATTCATCAACAAACAGGACTCAACAATAACTCAAGACGTACAAAACTTATCAGAGAGTATCAAGAACTTGTGCTTCACCTATGTAAAAACAAAGCTTTTGACGAAGGGGAAGCTACACGACTACTATGCAACACACCTGAAGGAATTGCAACAGAAATATAATAAAAGATAACATTATAGTTAAGAAGTACAAAGGAACTGCTTATTTCTAACGAAATTTGTTGGTTGTTGTTTGTTGGTTTTAACTATGGATTGGGACAACCAGGTGTGTATTTTATTTGGCACTTACTTTTAACCACTAATCTAAAGCCTTTCTTCATTTGTAAGCCAAACTTGTAATGTTTAGTTATAGAATAGACCTTTTAGGATATAATTAAGCTCAAAACAGCCACCCCAAAGTACCCCTCTATTTTTGGTGATTTTTTCCGTAGGCACATTCGATACACAGTAAATGAAGTTTTACATATATTTTGTGTATTTTTTATAGGCTCTTCTGGAATGAGAGTTATTACTCGAAATGATTTGTTTAATATAATAGAACGCTCAAATACCTCAACGGTTAATTAAAAATTGCAATTTATGGAGCGGGAACTGCTCAATCAAATGCAGAAATTGACCAAAATATTGCTGATGTCAAGCAAAAACTGTCGATCATCAGACATCAATTTAAACAAAAATGCAACACAAAGGCCAGATGCCAGATTCCCAAAAAATAATGCCGAGTGGCTTGAAGGATGCTGCAGAACTAATGCGTCGCCACATCACTTAAAAAAAATTACCACGAAGGGGATGGCGGGGTCTGCTTGCTTTTCTTCGGCAGTAAGGCGAACGTTTCATTTTTTTACGGGCAATCTATAGGCCACATGTAAAATGCTCTCAAAGAATCTTATCCGAGCATGCAACAAAGATAAGCCGAATTCTAGATTTTGCTTTTTGCATGGTCTCTCCTTCTCCAGATCATCAAACCACACAGAAATAGGAACTTTAAAAACTTTAAAGGTTAGGTTAGAACTAGTTGTAGTCGGGTTGCACCTAGTTGTAGCCGGCTAAAAGTAGGTGTAGCCGCACTTCGGCTATTAGCCGTAACAGATATACCAAAAGAAACATACAAATTGTTTTGTGGTTTAAAAATAACGTGGAGGTGTTTGAAAGATATTGCCTAGAAACGGCAAAGTTATACGTTTATTTGTACAACTTTTACCCAAAGTATTGTGTTATGAGGCTGAAGTAGTAAGGGATGCAATTCTTCCCATTGAACAACTGTCCGAAAAAGCGGCAGAAGCCCGCAACAAACATAATTATTAATTATTAGAAGGCTCAACTACGCCCGAAAATTTTCCCAGGTAGCCTACAACGCAGATGTTTTCATTAGGCTCCTCTTAACCTCTGACCCTGTCCTGAGGAGGAGAAAGAATAAAAAAATCTCCCACTTTCGGTTGATGTTCTAAAGTTACTCGAAAGTTTCGAGTAAAATAATTTAAAATGTCAGTTTCGAGTCGAAACTGACACTTTAAACGTAAGTTTTGAAGATGATCACGAAAATGACGAATAAATGCTTGTATATATTAAGTATGCCTTTTTTTACCTCTTTCAAGCTAAAACTGAAATTAAACATTGCTAAGCAGTCATTAGGAGCATAAAATATTTTTTTCCAACTTTTAGGACCAAATACCTGTCTGTGCGGTGTTTCAGAGAGAAAAAATCGACGAAAAAGGCTAGATTTGTGGAAAGAAAATTCTTGGACCACGGTAATGCGCCTCCGCACAAGGCCATCATTGTGAGCGAATTTTTGAGCAAAAACTCAACAAATACCATCGAGCAACCACCTTATTCACCAGATATGGCTCCGGCCGACTTTTTTCTTTTTCCTAAACTCAAATTACCACATTGTTGCAACCGTTTTCATTCAGTAGAAGGCATAAAAGAGAATTAAAATCAATTCCGAAAAAAGCGTTTAAAAAATGTTTTGATGATTGGATTATTCGTTGGCGTGAGTGAATCATTTCTAATGGAGCATACTTTGAAGGCGATAAAATAAATTTGAAAGAATAACTAACATTTTGTGTATTACTCGTATTGACCTTTTCTCGGTTCTTTCTTGACAGAGTAGTACAACAAAGGCACATTTATTTTTAATTTTTGCTGGGCTGATGTTGTCAGGACTTTCACTGGCAGGTAGCTGCTGGGAGTAATTTAGGTTACTTACTGCCTCCTTGGTCGAGTGTTTCAGGCGTTTGCCTTGTGACCCGGTGGTCGTGGGTTCGATTCCCACGGGAAGCATACTTTGTAAAGTGGTTTCCAGTTTGGCTAGGACATTGTAGGCTTGAATCACCTGATTGTCTGATAAAAAGATGATTCCGTGCTTCGGAAGGCACGTATAAGCCGGTGGTCTCGGCCGCCAAGTGGCGGTCGTCACACCATGTCAGAGGCCCTTGAGGCGGTTCAGAAACTTCGACACTAGGGTGTGTGAGGTGTTGCGGATTTTGTTCGATAGTGGAAAACAAAAGACACTATGAGGAGCACGGATGTGCAGGCACCCAGAGTGGCAGGAGTCATTTGATGATTTCACATCCATAAAAAAAGGGTGTGTGGAGTCGTTAGACCTACTACCCACACAAAGAAGAAGGAGGTAACTTTTAGGTTTCCGTGCTCAAAAAAATAAGACATATTTTCACGCAGGCGAATCCTTGGGCAGAAGCTTGTCAAATATATATTTGAATTGTCAATTTATGAAAGTAACTCACCTTTCTTTCTTTCTTCTGTTCAGTTTGTTTCGTCACCTTCACTGACTCCACTTCCGTTGTCTTCCTGCCACGAGTGACCTTCACTGGCGCTTCACTTACTTTCTCTGCCTTACTCTCCTTCAGCGCTGACTTATTTCGCGTACTCTTAGTCTCTATGACTTCAGTCGTCTTCTTCCTCCCCCGTACCGCCACTTCTTTAGATTTCCTCACTTTAGGAGGCAGCTCATTCTCTGGGGCTGTGTCTGACTTGCGCTTACGTGTTTTAGTAGTAAGTTCAGGAGCGATACTGTCAGGCTTCGTTCCTCGGCGACCTCGCGTACTGGGCGCCGACTCCACGCTCTCCTGTGGTTCCACTTTCTTCCCGCGAGTTCTCACTGGGTTAGCTTCTTCAATAGACTTCTCTTGTGCATTACTCTTCGTCTTTTTAGCAGCGGGCTCGTCTGTTTTACGCCCCCTTTTAGTTTTGGGTTCAGGCTTTTCAACTTCAGGAGTGTCCTTGGACTCACTAACAGCGGTCTTTCTTCCTCTAGTTTTAGGTTGTACTTCAGCTGCCTGTGTTTTACCTGATTTTCTTTGTGCTTGAGATTTGTTGGGAGATTCTGATTGAGTTTCATGCACAGTTACAGTTTTACGCCCTTTTTTTGTCTCTTGTTCGCTGAGGTGGCGCGTGGCGCGCGGCTTCAGCTGCGGCGAGGGCTTCACCACGAGCACGGTGGCTCTCTGTACCTTCGCTCTGGTACTCTTTGGTGTCTTAGGCTTGGCATCTTTTACAGATGTGTTCTTGCGCGTCGCGCGGGTCTTCTTAGGGCTCTGTATAGGAGTGCTCGTAGTCTCCGGTTCCTTCCGTTTCCGCGTCGCGCGGGGCTTGGGACTCATGACCGGAGACTTCTTGGCGACTACTAACGCCGCTCCGCGCTTTTTAATGTGTGTTTCTTGCGTCGAGGCATTATTTCTGCGAGAGCGTGTCGCTGTAGCTGGGACTGGACTGGCTAGTTTCTTCGCAGGGCTGGCTTTTTGTACTGGATTGACTGCTTTGGATTTTCCGAGACTTTCTTTTTTTGTTTTGATAGGACTAGCTTTCTTAGCCTTAGTAGGACTTGCTTTTTTAGCCTTAGCCGGACTGGCCTTTCCAGTCTTAATAGGACTGGCCTTTTTAGCTTTAGCAGGACTTGCTCTTTTAGCATTAGCAGGGCTGGCTTTTTTGGCCTTAGCGGGACTGGCTTTTTTAGCCTTAGCGGAGATAGCATGTCTTGTCTTAACTGGACTGGCTTTCTTAGCTTTTACGGCTTTCTCTTTAACAGGGCTAGCTGGCTTAGTCTTAGGACTGGCCACTTTCGACCGCCCGCGAGTGTTCTTGGGCGACGGCTTCGCAAATTCAGGAGCGTTAGATGTTTCTTGGTTTTCAGTGTTCGCTCTTGTGCCTCTTATGCTCTTTGGTCTTACTTCAGTCGTTTCTTTTGGTTGAATAGACCTGAAATTAATTTAAAAACTGTTTTACAAACAGGAGTAATATTTGATTTGGTAGTTTATTTTTCTAATGAAAATTTCTTTTTATGATTTTACATAAAATATGGTTTATAAAGGATAGTATTTAAACGAGCGAAATTCAATTCAAGTGTGTCAAAAATAATGCCTTACTGAAATACTAAGTGGGCGATAAACAGTGGAATACAAATGTTAAAACAGCAACTTGAAAATAAAAATTTGAGTTACTAATTATTCAATACGATCAGTATTTCAAATCTGAGGACAGTGAAAACGCAAATAATTATAGACCAGTATCCGTGTTGCCAGTGTTCAGCAAAGTTTTTGAAAAGGTGATGCTTAATCATTTTAACACGAATAACATCTTGCACGATTAACAGTATGGTTTCACCAAGGACGTTATACAACTGACGCTGGTGTAACTTTGCGTCGGAAGAGGCGAAGGATGCCCTAGGCATCTTCTACGACTTGTCTAAAGCGATTACGTTAATCACGAAAAATTACTGGTGAAGCTGGAGCATTACGGACTAGGCAAAATAGCGTTAAACTTAGTCAAATTTCAATGATAGACAGCAATGTGTTCAAATAAACGGTGTCAATTCTTCGGGATTAAACGTGAAAATGGGCGTACCCCAGGGTTCGATTTTGGATCTTTTCTTATTTTTAGTTTATATAAATGATTTAAGGCGAGGTGAAAATAAGACCATACTTTCCTACCAGACTGGAAAAAATATTTTTTATGGCCAAGTCATTTGACTTACCTCTGAGATAATGCATTCACTGGCTCCTAAAAACTATACGCTTTTATGTAATAAGTGACACAATGCCGCTAATGCATTGAGAAGATTAATATTGAATAATTTGTGAGGCAGTTAAAACTACTAGTCGTGCCCCACCAATCGGGGTAAGACTAACAGTCACGTATTTTAACGAAAAGTGTATGTTTTTAGTTAAAATACATACTTATTGGAGTTTCTAAAGAAATATCGTAACTATAACAAGTATTCAAATTCAATTTTATTTGAAATCAACCATACCATTACGTTTATTTTTGTGGCAATTCGTAATACAAGGAATTTGGGGCAAGACTAATATACAATCAAAATCAGGGGTGCAGAACCTTTCAAGTGCCATCAGTAGTCACTTTATACTTTATGTAAAACATGAATTAAAAGACAGAATAAAAATTAAACGAAACTTCATTTCAATTATGTTTTTTGGTTTTTCTGCTTGTCGTTTCGTTTGCGACACAGCAGGTTTCGTCTTGGCGACAATTGCAGAATAGGCACGTTTTGGGGGTCGATGTACCTATTACAAGCGTCGCGTCCCCGGTAGGTACGACGCGATCAGCGGAACACGATGCAACGCTTGCATTCTTGACAGCCGATGACGTAGATTCACTCGCCGACTGAAGCATTTTGTGCCCCGCGACGTATGTTTACATTGGAGCCTTCCGGTGACCCACTTGTCGGAATAGCGCTGTGTAACAACGCTACTTCGGCTCGCAATTCACCAATGATGACATCCGATGACTCCAACTTGGACTTCATCTCAGCCAGGCTCACCTTCAGAGACTACTATGCAGGTAAGCATATTATAAGTTAGTAGATTACATTGAAGATAAAAATGTTTGGCTCAATGCTGGTCCTGCTCCACAGCAACTAGGGCGCACAAATTATTTTTTTAGCAGTTGTGGACCCGCTGAATATTGTACTATTGTAAGAACATATTGTATAGACTCAATTTAGCATTGTACAATTTCATGCATTAACGGCACATGTGTGAGTACTGTGTAGTTACTATAATTTTCTTTGACTTGAATGTGCCCTGGCGGTTGGGAGTGTCACGCTCACTGTCCGGCTGATGGTGTCGTATGTTGGATCACTTGGCACCCTTTAAAGTGGTTGAGCCGAATGGAGTTAGCGCAGGCATCATATGCGTCAGCGAGCGCCGTCAGCTAGGACTGGTCATGTCTCACTGTCTCTCTGCCACCACAGTTATTTTAATTATTTTTTCTTTGAATTGTTGCTTTTTTACTCCGGACGCGTGATCGTGCAAGTCTTTCTACATCGCGAGCATCGTTCTCTCATATTGTTGTATAATTTTCACACAAATGATGTAACCATAACATTGTTAAAAAATATTGATTCAAATGAGTGTCCGAGGAGATTCTTGCATGTTCTTCTCTATAGAGATCTAAGCTTTGGAACGTGCATATATATTAGCTTGATCTCTTTTGACTGACCGACCTTGACAATTCAAAAGTGCCTGTAAACCCTTTAATAAAAAAATAATTGAAATAAATGTTTTGTTTTGAGTTTTTATAATAATTCTTGAGCGATATTTTTTCTATTTTAGTGACAATTTAATAGCTTACATTATATTTATTTCAAGAGTGTTGCATATCATAATTGAAGTGTTTTAATATCATTTTAGGCGAAATATCGAAAATTGTTATACCTAAGATTAAAATGTCCAATAAACTTATCATTTGGGCCCGGTCGACAGAGCCCTGCTTCGCGGGGCTCCTATTCCTGGTTGATTTAAAAAAAAGTCGAGGTCCGAGTCAGGGTGCCCCAAGTCCCGAGCTCGTAAACTTTGTTTAGTCACCTATTCAGTACATTTATCGCCCGCTCTAGTATTTTATTCGGTTACTTGAAATTTTAAATGCAAGCTTAGATTAATTATTTCCCACTTTAAGCATTTATTATTTAATTTACGGCGATAATTCTTAGCAATAATTATCGCCAGTTAAGCTACTTTTTCGTAAGACTAATCTCATTAATAGTCGCACATTTAATTATATTTCTATTCGTCCGGTTAATAATTTCCCGCGAAAAGATTATTGTTAATAATAAAGGAAAACAAGTCCTGATATCCGTTATTTTCCTTTATTCACTTTTACACATATTAATTATATTTTTAAATGTTTTTTTTATGTAGGAATATTTAAAAATATAATTAATATGTGTAAAAGTGAATAAAGGAAAATATGTCCTGATAGCTGTGGTATACCTCTCCACTCCTCTAGCACCTCAGGATATGTTGCCCCCTTGACGCTACGTCACTTTGTGCTAGCGACCGTTTTCGGGGGCCCATTTATTGAGTGTGCAAGTCATCCCCTGCCATTTTAAAGCCGTGTACATTGTTAGTGGTCAGGCAGGGGTCAATAGTTTTCCCATAGTATACAGTAATCAGTCCACTAAACCACCCAAACCCATAGCCTTTTATTTTTTTGTTTCCATATTCTGCAATAGTCCAGCACCAACCGGGGCTTATCCTTGGGTATACATTTATAGTGCATACAGGGATAATCAAAGTCAAAGTCAAAGTCAAAGCATTTATTTCAAATAAACCATTTACAGGTACTTTTGAATTGTCAGAGTCAGTCAGTCAAAAACATGAAGCTATTTACACGTTCCAAAGCGTAGATCTCTATGGAGAAGAACGTGCAAGAAACTTCACGGACACTCTTTTAAACCATTTTATGATTTACAATAATCCTGGTTACATTATCTTTGTTGCTTCTATATGTGAGAACAATGTAAAGGAAGAGAAAAAAAAAGAATTCTAAGTATCAAATAAACTATTGAAATAAGCCAGCGACAGCTAAGAGATGACCAGTCTCCACTGATGGCGCCCGTTCACGAACATGACGCGTCGCGACGTCGGCTGGTGTCTCATTCCATTAAAAATGCGAGTTGGCTTCGGCCCCTCGTACGCCTACCAAAGGACCGGGACCTCATTGTCCCGAGATTGTTCAAAAGGAAAATAATGTCGATAATGTCTATCTCTCAGAATGGATGTAGGAATGGATCCCGTGGTACTAAGGAGCTGCTCCTCATTGATATTGCCATTAGGCAACAGGTTCGCCGTTCCCGAAAGGATCTGTCGACATGTTGGATAGATTATAAGAAGGCCTATGACTCGGTGCCACATACATGGCTCTGAATGAGGGTGCTAGAGCTGTATAAAGTTGATCCAGTTCTACGCACCTTCCTGATGTCGTGTATGGGGCAGTGGAGGACGGTCCTTCGCCATCCAGGATGTCGACAGATCCAGGCGAACAGCGACCCGATAAGGATCGAGCGTGGCATATTTCAGGGCGACAGTCTGAGTCTACTGTCGCCCTGGTTTTGCCTGGCGCTCAACCCTATCAGTACACTGCTGGAGGGTTCGGACCAAGGCTACCGGTTGAGAAGAAGCGATCAGGTCATATCCCACATCCTTTACATGGATGACTTTCAAGTCATCCATGTAAAGGAGGTGGGAAGTAGTGGGATAGGAGTAGCTTCATCAGTTGCAAGTTGTTAGGAGCAAAGAGATTCATCTCTTTGCTCCTAACAACTTGCAACTGATGAAGCTACTGAAGGTAACAGAAACCTTCAGTAGCGCCATCAGGATGGACTTTGGTGTGGACAAATGTACTGTCATGCATGTAAAGCGAGCGGAGATTATGAATCCGTGCACGTGGGAACTCAACTCTCGGATTCCATACACCTTAGGTCCCTCTCCTCAACCGAAACCTACAAGTATTTGGGTATGTCGGAAGCGTTAGGCATTAATGCTGCTGACATGAAACAATCGTTGAAGGAGCGCTTCTTTGGCCGCCTGAACAAAGTACTTAACAGTCTTTTATCAGGCGGAGACAAGGTGCGCGCCTTCAACGGTTGGGTCATGCCGGTATTGATGTACTCTTTCGGCATACTCAAATGGACTCATACGGAACTTGACGCCCTGGATAGGAGGGTACGCTCACTGCTTACCGCAAATCAGATGCATCACTCACGGTCATCGGTGATGAGGCTGTATATCACGCGGAAGTGCGGGGGTCGTGGCTTCTTAAATGCCAAGACCCTGCACAACCGCGAGGTATGCAGCCTTAGGGACTATTTCCTAGAGGCCGACGTGCGTATGCATCAGGATGTGGTAGCGGTGGACAAAGGCCTTACCGCGCTCTCCTTGGCTAACGAGAACTGGCGCAAACCTGTGGTATTACATACTAATTACCACAGGGAGGTATGGCAGAGCAAGGAGCTTCACGGGCGTTTTCATCGGGTCCTACATGGGTGGGCCTGATGTAGACATTTTAGATTCCGTAGCCTGGCTGGAAGTACCGTACTATAGGTATGTGCCCGACCCAGTTCTCGAAAATGCCAATTGCACATTGTATTGGGATCGGTCTGTCATCACTGACAGGACTATTGTGGCTAATAAGCCTGATATAGTGGTGATAGACCGACTAGAGCATCGCGCAATGAATGTTGATATAGCAGTCCCTCATGACGAGAACCTCGTTAAGTCTGAGATAAACAAAGTATCTTGACTTGGCTCGCGAGGTTGTCGACATGTGGGACGTGAACACAGCAGTCATTGTGCCTATAATCGTCACGGCCAATGGCGTAATTGCCAAGAGCCTCGACCAACATCTCAAGGGGCTCTCGTTGGACAGCTGGGTCAAGGGCTTGATCCAGAAAGCAGTACGTTTGGACACGGCTCGTATCGTTAGGAGGTTCCTCTCTCAGGAGCCCTGACCACCGGTAGCTTGGACCCTGTTCCCGATACCGGTGGGCTACTATTTTTTATATTTTTAAATGTTTTCTTATTTTTTGGTAGAAATATTCAAAAATATAATTTATATGTATTTTTAATTTATAAAGGAAAATAAATAATAGAATACCTACTATGATACTGTTGACAGGGGGAGACTGCAAGAAGTGTTGCGGCGACCCCAAGTTACATTTTCAGTTAATAAGATTACTTACAAAAACTTAAAATTAGGTTAAGAAAATAAAAATAACTCACGTGGAAGTTTCCTGCTCCGTCTCATCTTCCGCCCTGATGGGCGACACGCGCGCCAGTGCCGACGCGTTCATGGTGACGTGCAGGCGCCCCTTTACCGGCGTGGAGTGCACCAGCGCGTGCCCCTTCACCGGCGTGGACTGCACCAGCGCGTGCCCCTTCACCGGCGTGGACTGCACCAGCACACGCTTTTTCAACGGGAGTGACGCTGCGTCCTGACACGTTTCCACCAGCGAGCGCTTCTTTATAGGCAGCGTGTGGGCGCTGTACAGCTCTGAAGCAGACTTTTTACGTTCAGAATCACTGTCGTTGCTTCTCACTCCAGTACTGTTTCGAACTCTCGATGTTAGAAGTGGCGCTTCGCCTTCAACTGTTTCGGTAACTAACTTCTGCAGCTCACGACTCATGGCGTCAGATACGGTAGCTTTGGATTTTTTCAGCCTAGAGCGGTTGGCGCTAGATTTGTTGCCCTTGGATTTGTTAGACTTAGAATCGTTAACTGATCGCATAGATTCTAAGTAATTGTTTATTTGTTGTTCCTTATTCAGTTCTCGTTCTAACAACGCGCCAAAATCGGCCACTTCGTCTGGAGACGCGTGCAATGACTTCGATTTGTTTTGTTTGGATCTGTTGGCTTTTGATGAGTTAGCAGATTTCATGGAATCTAGATAGTTCTTGATTTGTAGTCGTTTGTTTAGTTCCTGTTCTAACCAGTTGTTGTCTGAGGCGGTTACTTGGTTTAGGGATGCGTGTAGTGACTTCGCTCTAGGGCCTTTTGTCTTTTGAACAGTTTTTGAAGAGAATGTTTTGGAATACACTGCCCTTTTCTGTGGCTTGCCTGCCAGCTGGTCGAACAAGCTCTCAGCCCTTGTAGAAACGGTGGCCGATGAATAATTCGACAAATTAAACAGCTCTTCTACTCCACTAACGTCGCTCAAGTTGTTCCGTTTCTCCCTCCGGAACACACGCTTGACTCCTCTCATGTCACTCAGATCATTCCTAGGACTCTGTCTCCGCAGAGTTCTCTTTACTCCGGAAACATTCCGCAGATCATTCTTCGGACTCTTGGTGTTGAACAGTTTCTTGACTCCTCTCAAGTCGTCTAGTTCATTCCTCGGCGACTTTCTTGTTCTAGCAACTTGGAACAGCGACTTGACTCCGGTCACGCGCCGCAAGTCGTTTTTAGGCGAAGAAACAAACACTTCTTTCACTCTGACGTCACTCAGTCGGTTCTTAGGACTCTTGGCGAATATTTTCTTGACCCCGGACACGTTGGTCAAGTCATTCTTGATAGATTTCCTCGTGCGCGGCGTGCGCATTAAACCTTTCACTCCTCTGACGTTTCGTAGATCGTTCTCCGGAGTAGTTTTAGCGAACATGAGTTTGATGCCCTCCAAGCTAGGACTGCGGGTGGGAGTGCTGATGGGACTCACGAATATCTCGGGCGTGTAGGACTCGGTGTGGTCAAGCAGCGAGTGGTCGGGTGTGCGAGCTGCGACGGCGACGGTGTGGCGCGCGGGCCGCCTGCTGCGCACCGCGTCGTCGTCGTCGTCGTCGTCGAACAGCTGCTTGCGCGAGAACTCCGTCATGCTCTGCGACAGCTTCCTCTTCACGGGGCTGTTGAACAGCTGCTTCACGATGTCCGACTCGTTTAGGTCGTCTATGATCGACCGCTTCGACTGTGGCTTCTTGGCCGTCGAGTGTTTGTTCTTTACTCCTTCCGGAACCAACTTCACGGCGCTCTTAGGCGTCACTACCTCACTGTCGTCATTCTTATTTAATATCTCCACCGAGTCACTGCTTAATCTCAATCTAGTTTTCCTCGTGCTGAAGCTCAAGGACTTGGACTTGGCACCGACTCTAGTTTTAGGTCCCGTTACTCCTCCAATGGTTTTTCTTCTTGTATTAAACGAGGGTCTGCCTTTTCTTGTCGGTTTTTGTGAGGCAAAGGAACTCTGGCTGGAATCTAACAGACTTTGAATACTAAGAACTGGAGTGCTGGCTTCTTCTGGGCTGTGTCTGTTCTCCGGGGTGCAGGTGCCGTTCTCTTGCGCGGGGCTGTGCGCGGGCAGCTCTGTGTCGTCCGCTGCGTGTGCGCCTGGTCCTGTGCTCCTCTTGGAGGTCCTGGGCGAGTCGTCGTCGTCCAGCAGCAGCAGCTCGCTGTCGTTGAGGCGCGAGCGACTGCGCGACGCGCGCGACACTCGCGTGCTGTTCACTGAGATATGTTTCTTGGCATCCTCTGTATTCTCTGGAGTCGATAACGATTTCGACCGTTTTGACCTTAAATTCCTGATGGTGGACTGAGTACCATTCGCGGAGGTTTTGCTAGAATTTTGTGGGCTCGGGTCGGAGCGAGACCTGGGGGTGGAGCCTCTGCCCTTCACGTACGGCGTGCTGGAGCCCAGAAGCGTGGGGTCGATGGTCGACCGAGTCTTCCTGCCGGTGGTATTTTGTGGGGTCCCAAAAGCTGTGCTGGCAGCGGAGCCCGCCGAGCCATACACAGATGTGGAGAGCGCTGATTCGTCGGTGTCGATAGAGACGAGGTCGACGATGGAGTAGGACTCCAGCTCGTTGCGCGACGTGCGCGGGCTGGCGTGCAGCGCTCTCTGCACGAGCAGGCTGCCGCGCGCAGAGCGGGGCGCGCGCGGGGCCCGGGGGGAGGGGCCGCGCGCGGGGGCGGGGGGCTGCGCGCTGCTGCCCAGGCTCTTCTCTAGCATGCGGCTGCTGCGCGAGTGGATGGAGCGCCGCGGGGAGGGGGAGGGGGAGGGGGAGGGCGACTGCACGGACGACTCGGAGTAGCGCAGCGAGACGTCGTCGTCGGACGCGCTGTCAGCCGCGTAGGAGATGCGCGTGCTGTCACTTAACATCACGATGTCAGTGTCTTGCGAGTGGTTCTCCAAGTTACTCAGGTCGAACTTTATAGACTCAGTCTTCCGCGCCCCTCGCTTAGCTGAAGGATCTTTGAGAGCAGACTTCCTGGGGCTGGTCGAGACGAACGATTTCCTGGGACTGGTCAAGCCTGACGATTTCCTGGGGCTGGTCCAGCCGGACGATTTCCTGGGACTCTTTTTTCCCGAGCGACGCGACGCGGTACTGTTTCGTACTGATGAATTTCGTCCGTCTGAATCGGTTATCTCTAGAATGGTTACCTAAGGAAATAATTAAATGTAATTAGTACCTACAGTATAAAATGGGTAGCATGTATTATTATGCATATTTAAATAACTCAATGTACAAATCAAATAAATGGTGAATGCTCGCGCGTGGAGCAATAAAATATTTACAATAGCTATTGAATCATAAATTGACGAAACAGTAACAGATGTGCTTCTACACAACTCTTACAAATTAAATTCTGTTATAGTTGCAAAAGTCATAATATGCAAATATGTGTGATGAAAAAGATAGACTTAGTTTAATTACTGTTACTAGTTTTTCTGAAAGTTCACCTTCAGAAAAACCAAGAAATAAGTTTTTACGTAGGTTACGTATTGTGCTTTTCTTTCGTAAATATCTTTAAGATTTTTAATCTAGAGTAAACAGACTATTAATATTTCGCAAATCACGTCAACACCGTGCATAACTGCACTATGCAAACAAAGATTTCGACGACAAGAACCTTGTTTTTCTGAAGTTGTTTAAAAACGAAATACCCTTCAAATACATGTGAAGTTGTCTCGACTGTGCAGTGCAATGTGCATTATTGTATTAGCTATCTGTTCGCGCATTGAAAGGGCGCGTCAATTTTAATTTAAGCCAATGACGCTTCTAGTCGACACAAGGTCGCGCGGGAAAAAGGTGCTTAAAACTATGTATTTAAAAGTATTATCTCGCGCCTTTATTCTTCTAACAGTACCTACTCGGAAGGCAATATGGATATTCTTCTAAAAGTTGAAGAGTGTCACTTATTGAGCTGTAGCTATTATACTCACAGTGCGGTTGGCGCCACTTCTCCTGCTGCTAGTGTTGCCGGGTGTGGCGCTAGTGTTGCCGGCGGTGGCGCTAGTGTTGCCGGGTGTGGTGCTAGTGTTGCCGGTGGTGGCGCTAGTGTTGCCGGGTATGGCGCTAGAATAGCCGGGTGTGGAGCTAGTACTGCCCGGAGAGGCTCTAGGAGAGCTGCGAGTGATACGCGAGCGCGGTGTGCGGCGCAACGGGCTCGGCTTCTTCACCACAAACGACGGACTAGACGGCTTGGACTTGGGCGTGTGGCCGGTCATCAAACGTATGGCCGCCTGCTTCGTGTGGTCTACACAACAAACGTTACCGACATTAATATTATTACCCCTCACCTACAGCTCCACACGGTGTCAGTAATAAATCCACATGACCTTAGTAATTGAGTCACGCAAACCTATTAGATAACGGGGAAATGCAGTCGCAGAAGATAGTGACGTCACCGCGCGCAATATATTATTACAAGCTGAAATAAATGTACAGCAATAAAAAGCGACTTGACTATAAATAGAGAAAAAAAGTCATACACGAAAAAAAATGTTATTTAGTGTTGCAATGAGAAATAGGAACTTACTTTTGAATTTCAGAGTCAATTAAAGAGAACTAATCATACGTGTGATTCTCGCATGCAGCCGCCAATCAATGAGAGTGATTACGTAATAATATGTAAATGGCTGCGCCTGCGCCGCGCTGCGAGCAGTCCGCGAGAGTATGATAATGAATGACGGCGCGCGACGATGGCGCTGTGGGAGTTATCGCCGCCGTATATTTACCAACTTCATTTAATTCAAGGTCACTGCACTCGCATTATTTAGACATTCATGTAGGAAGCCGCTTGGAAGCGGCAGCGCGGAATTTTCATAACTGATACAGATGTCCTCTTAGATAGTCACTAGAACTAAAAACTTTGAGGACCTTTCTGTGATTTCCGGAAAAACCCGGAACTTTTTCGCATTAGTAACAAGTCAACTATTTACCTACATTTATTCCTTTGTAAAATTCTTAAATGTGACTGATAGCATAAGACTAAAAATCGGGCATTTTGTAATGTTAGATTTATTACAAAAGTTCAGATAGATAGATTGACAAGTACTCACCAATTTGAAGCGGCCCTTCAATCTTGGTGACCCTCATCTTCTGGGCAGTCTGCGCCCTCTTCAGCACGGCGAGGCGCAGCGGCGTGCTCTTGCGAGCCGCCCAGCTGCTGCGCGGCGCCTTGCGCGACTCGATCCACAGCGTGGCCTTCGTCGTGCTCTGCAAGTGCCCGGCCTTGCGCTTGCTCGTCTCGCGCTCGGCTTCACTCGCAGATGTGTCCAGATCACTTTTGGACATTCTGGGCCGTTTGTTAGCTTGCTGCGGTGTCCGCGGCGGGTCCTTGTCTACAATGTAATGGTGTGTTAGTGACGTCGGCTGTTACGCGTCAGCGGGTGTCTGTCGGCTGCAAGTTCTTACCGATCTGTTCGCTGGTGTCTCTTCTCTGCGGCTGCACGATGGCCACCTGCTTGCCGCCGGCGCTGCCTGTCAATGATGGCGAACGTGTTTAGCGCAGGCAAACAAATTGTTTTCGATGATGGATTTTTATGAGCGTCTGCAGCAAGATTCTCCTTACATTTCTCAACAAAAAAAATATGTAGATTTCCTGCCTGGCCTTGCTTGTAAGAGATCGCAAGGATTTCGTGACAATATTTTTATTTTGCTGTTCAATAGTTGTACGTCACCCGTTACAAAACAAAGTGCACCGCTGGGTGGGGTATAGGTCTCTACTTAGTAGTGGGCTATTCAAGGCTGAAAATAATGAAATAGAATTCCAAAGTACTGCTGCATTAGAACCTTCGGGTAGCCAGAACAGAGTGAGTGCGCGGGGTGGCGCCGGGGCAGCTGCAGCGCTGTGGAGACATTACAACGTAGAAGTGTGTAGCAGTTACCTACCGGGCATGGAGGCGCGGTGCGCCAGCTCCAGGCGGAGCGCCAGCTGCGGCTCGCGCGCGCGGGGTGGCGCCGGGGCAGCTGCAGCGCTGTGGAGACATTACAACGTAGAAGTGTGTAGCAGTTACCTACCGGGCATGGAGGCGCGGTGCGCCAGCTCCAGGCGGAGCGCCAGCTGCGGCTCGCGCGCGCGGGGTGGCGCCGGGGCAGCTGCAGCGCTGTGGAGACATTACAACGTAGAAGTGTGTAGCAGTTACCTACCGGGCATGGAGGCGCGGTGCGCCAGCTCCAGGCGGAGCGCCAGCTGCGGCTCGCGCGCGCGGGGTGGCGCCGGGGCAGCTGCAGCGCTGTGGAGACATTACAACGTAGAAGTGTGTAGCAGTTACCTACCGGGCATGGAGGCGCGGTGCGCCAGCTCCAGGCGGAGCGCCAGCTGCGGCTCGCGCGCGCGGGGTGGCGCCGGGGCAGCTGCAGCGCTGTGGAGACATTACAACGTAGAAGTGTGTAGCAGTTACCTACCGGGCATGGAGGCGCGGTGCGCCAGCTCCAGGCGGAGCGCCAGCTGCGGCTCGCGCGCGCGGGGTGGCGCCGGGGCAGCTGCAGCGCTGTGGAGACATTACAACGTAGAAGTGTGTAGCAGTTACCTACCGGGCATGGAGGCGCGGTGCGCCAGCTCCAGGCGGAGCGCCAGCTGCGGCTCGCGCGCGCAGGGTGGCGCCGGGGCAGCTGCAGCGCTGTGGAGACATTACAACGTAGAAGTGTGTAGCAGTTACCTACCGGGCATGGAGGCGCGGTGCGCCAGCTCCAGGCGGAGCGCCAGCTGCGGCTCGCGCGCGCGGGGTGGCGCCGGGGCAGCTGCAGCGCTGTGGAGACATTACAACGTAGAAGTGTGTAGCAGTTACCTACCGGGCATGGAGGCGCGGTGCGCCAGCTCCAGGCGGAGCGCCAGCTGCGGCTCGCGCGCGCGGGGTGGCGCCGGGGCAGCTGCAGCGCTGTGGAGACATTACAACGTAGAAGTGTGTAGCAGTTACCTACCGGGCATGGAGGCGCGGTGCGCCAGCTCCAGGCGGAGCGCCAGCTGCGGTTCGCGCGCGCGGGGTGGCGCCGGGGCAGCTGCAGCGCTGTGGAGACATTACAACGTAGAAGTGTGTAGCAGTTACCTACCGGGCATGGAGGCGCGGTGCGCCAGCTCCAGGCGGAGCGCCAGCTGCGGCTCGCGCGCGCGGGGTGGCGCCGGGGCAGCTGCAGCGCTGTGGAGACATTACAACGTAGAAGTGTGTAGCAGTTACCTACCGGGCATGGAGGCGCGGTGCGCCAGCTCCAGGCGGAGCGCCAGCTGCGGCTCGCGCGCGCGGGGTGGCGCCGGGGCAGCTGCAGCGCTGTGGAGACATTACAACGTAGAAGTGTGTAGCAGTTACCTACCGGGCATGGAGGCGCGGTGCGCCAGCTCCAGGCGGAGCGCCAGCTGCGGCTCGCGCGCGCGGGGTGGCGCCGGGGCAGCTGCAGCGCTGTGGAGACATTACAACGTAGAAGTGTGTAGCAGTTACCTACCGGGCATGGAGGCGCGGTGCGCCAGCTCCAGGCGGAGCGCCAGCTGCGGCTCGCGCGCGCGGGGTGGCGCCGGGGCAGCTGCAGCGCTGTGGAGACATTACAACGTAGAAGTGTGTAGCAGTTACCTACCGGGCATGGAGGCGCGGTGCGCCAGCTCCAGGCGGAGCGCCAGCTGCGGCTCGCGCGCGCGGGGTGGCGCCGGGGCAGCTGCAGCGCTGTGGAGACATTACAACGTAGAAGTGTGTAGCAGTTACCTACCGGGCATGGAGGCGCGGTGCGCCAGCTCCAGGCGGAGCGCCAGCTGCGGCTCGCGCGCGCGGGGTGGCGCCGGGGCAGCTGCAGCGCTGTGGAGACATTACAACGTAGAAGTGTGTAGCAGTTACCTACCGGGCATGGAGGCGCGGTGCGCCAGCTCCAGGCGGAGCGCCAGCTGCGGCTCGCGCGCGCGGGGTGGCGCCGGGGCAGCTGCAGCGCTGTGGAGACATTACAACGTAGAAGTGTGTAGCAGTTACCTACCGGGCATGGAGGCGCGGTGCGCCAGCTCCAGGCGGAGCGCCAGCTGCGGCTCGCGCGCGCGGGGTGGCGCCGGGCCCGAGCCACGCCGTGGTCCGCGCGGCTTGCGGCGAGGCAACTGCAGCGCTACGGACACACATTACGATGTTTACATTTGTCGTAAATTTCACACAAACAAAATAAAAGTAGATAAAATCTGTTGAAGAGTCGTTTTTTTACACAGAAAATATATTTTTTTAATTGCCAGGGAGTTTAACCCATTTCCAGCGTTTTTGGAATTTTTGTCTGTTTTTCTGTTTAGATGTGCACGCATCACGTAGAAAGTCCAAAAGTAATGTAGATAACTTTTATTAATTAATATTGTTCGGAACTCTGAGTATTAATTAGTTTTTGTTTCATCGTAATCAGTTCACTCTATCAAAAGATATTCAAATTTATAGTGTTCAAGAAGAAATTACTTTTCATTACGTGAATCACATACACGCAACGCCATCTATTGAAATAAAATATAAATAATATAGTACAAATGCATTAATACGTAACACCAAAACATACTGTTGAGTGATTTCTAAAACGTTAATATGAAGCAAAGGAAAAGTAATCATTTTAGTATGTTATCGTTCTATCGTCCGAACCTATTATTTTGACAGTTCAACTCCATGGTCGATAGATGGCGTTGTTCATTTGATGTAACTTTCTGAATCGCGGTGAAGAATGACGTTTGCCCATGTTGGTTAACGCACAAAATTGCTGGGCTTACTAAGTCATAGCACGTAAGCAAAGAACCGTATAGGGCTGCCAGGTTGAAACACTAGAATCACTCCTATTATCGGCGATTTGTCAAGAACTTTGCAGATATAGCCAAACCCCTGCACAAGCTAATCGAGGAGAAGCGACATTTCTGCTGGGATGAAAGTTGCGACATCGCCTTCCAGGAGCTAAAGGACCGTCTGTGCAAAACACCTATTTTGGGGTATCCTGATACGGGCCAGGAATTTATAGTTGACACAGATGCAAGTGACATAGGACTTGGCGGTGTATTATCTCAACGGAATGGCGATCAAGAGGTTGTGATAGTGTACTTCACCAAGTCATTGTCGAAACCTGAAAGGAATTATTGTGTAGCAAGACGGGAACTGCTTGCTGTGGTAAAGTCATTGCAGCATTTTAGCAAATATTTGCTGGGGCGGAAATTCCACATACGAACTGACCATGCTGCACTTAAATGGCTATTGCAGTTTAAAAATCCAGAGGGACAAGTTGCGAGATGGATTAAACTACTGCAGGAATATGACTTTGAGACTGAACATCGCAGCGAAAGAACTCATGGCAACGCAGATACATTGTCAAGAAGACCTTGCCCTGAAGACTGCAAGCATTGTACTAGGCAAGAGGGTAAAGAAGTCGTACCTGTAAGGATGCTCAAGACAGATCTCAGCAACGAGTGGAAGGAAAGCCTACAACTTGCACAGCAGGAAGATTCGGACATCAAGCCGATTCTGGAATGGATGAAGGCCAGTGCTCCTAAGCCAACGTGGAGCGACGTCTCAGCGATGAGTTCGATCACAAAAAGCTATTGGGCCCAATGGGACAGCTTAGTGATTCAGGATGGAGTCCTGTGCCGTAAATGGGAAAATGCTCGGGGAGACAGCTGTCATTTGCAAATGGTTGTCCCTAAAGCTAAAGTACCGGATGTTCTAGAGTTGTACCATAATGGTTGTTCAGGAGGCCATATGGGAGTTGAAACGGACTCTACTAAAGAATAAAGATACGGGAACGGTTTTACTGGGTCCACTGTCGTGTCGATGTCGAGGACTGGTGTCGCAAATGTACAACTTGTGCGGCTGTAAAAGGACCACAGACTCGTAGTAGAGGTGCATTGAAGTTGTACAATGTTGGTGCACCATGGGAAAGGATAGCCCTAGACGTTGCGGGACCGTTTCCGGAAAGTGAAAGTGGTAATAAGTATTTCATGGTTGTAATGGATTATTTCACTAAGTGGCCGGAAGTCTTTGCCATTCCAAATCAAGAAGCTACAACAGTTGCAGATAAACTTGTTCATGAAGTCTTCTGTCGTTTTGGAGTACCCTTGGAGATTCACGGCGATCAAGGAAGGAATTTTGAGTCCCAAATAATCCAGGAAACTTGTCGAGTTATGGGTACTCATAAAACGAGAACAACTTCTTACTACCCACAATCGGATGGAATGGTGGAACGATTTAATCAGACATTGGAGAGATACCTGGCAAAAGTGTTGGAGAATCGGCAACGGGATTGGGACAAGCATAAAGCATATACAACCGTTTTTGCTGTCATACCGAAGTGCTGTTCACGAAAGCACATCAGTGACACCAGCTTTCGCAAACTTTGGTAGAGAATTACGGCTGCCTGCAGACCTGATCACCGGAATACCACCTGATGCCCCACGCAGTATAACCGACTAAGCGAATGACTTGCGGAACAAAATGAATGACATCTATGAGCACGTCAGACAATCGGGTCAGCAAATGTCTGAAAAGATGAAAACCCGTTATGACCGCAAAATGAACAATAAAGGATTCGACGAAGGTTCACTAGTGTGGTTGGACAATCCAGTTCGCAGCAAAGGGAAATCTTCTAAGCTTCAAGCTAAATGGGACGGGCCGTACCGGATTGTGACGAAAATCAATGACGTAAACGTAACCTACCGCATACAGAAAGGTATAAGAAGTGCTCCTAAGATCGTCCATGTGGATCGACTGGCGCGTTATTATGGGACCGATAATGCTCGGGACGAGCATGTCTTAGGAAGCTGGCGCGTAACACTGTCCGTGTTACGCGCCAGAATTAATGCCGGGTACATAAAGATAAAAGTTACTACTAGCGCCATCTAGTATCCAGTAGCAGAACTAGTAGAGTCAAGATCCTTCTAGAGTTTTCTATGCTAGAACATTCTAAAGTTTTCGATGTCTGGTTGGTTCGGATCGGTATGTACTCGAACTTTCTAGATGTTTCTATACTAGAAGGTTCTGGAATTATCTGCCGACCTATATAAGGCCCGCATAGCCCGCGACCGAGTCAGTATTGAATCTGCGATACAAGCGATAACTTCGAGAGCGAACTTCGACTGTGAATTAAAGTGATCAGTAGTGCAATTGTGATTTATAATTAGTGAGTTGAAGTTGTAATTAGTGTTGATTAATTAAAGTGTCATTTTGGTTATTTTATCGGCTGTTTTTATTGTCACGAACCCTAAGCTCGTAACACTATTTTATTTTATTATTGTGATTAATGAACGCGTAGTTGGCTATTTTGCCATTACATTCACTCCTTACAATTTACATACACGGTACCAAAAATGTTTTTTTTTGTTTTACAGAAATACGGTTAGACTATGGCTAAGACGTTATGGAGACAATGGATATATTCAGCGGATTCGTCCAAGAGCAAAAGCCATCAAGTATAGTCCCGAATTCGACCGCCACCGGGCCATTGTTCAATCAATCAATCTTTATTTGTGAACACAGGTATTACAATAAAGGTCTTATGTAGGTAAACATTTAAATCGAGCTCTATGTCCTACCAATAAAATTGGTGTACAAATATATTAGTTTTTTAGTAATAAACTTGAATCTATACAATACAAAGTCATCAATCATTTATGAATATAATAATGCTTTCAGGATGTTGTTGCGACTGCACCGTTTCTGCAGCGCCTCGGAAATGTTTGCTGAGACCCATACAGATGGCTTTCAAGCCATAATCCGCAAGAAAACTGCGTCGCTGCTGTGCAGAGTGCGGAGTAGTCGCAACTATATCCTGAGAGCTGTGGCGGAGAGCTATACTCCAAATGTCAGACATTTTGTGCAGAGGCTGATTAGATAGGAAACATGTTCTCCTGCCTAGTCATCCTCGGCACGCAGTGTGTCTAATTTATAATTTTATCCCAATGTTACTAACACTAGAATATAAGCTATTTGTTATACTAAGACAATATGGATCACTGTTGTCCGAATTAAATGAATTAAATTAAAATTAATGCTGTTTTATCAAGATTTATAACCAAACTAGCACTTCGCCCGCGACTTCGTTCGCGCGGATTTAGTAGGTAGGTACTCCACAAACTTCAACGCCCCCTCTATCCCCTTTTAAAGGCACAATGATTTTCATTAATTTCCTTGCCATTTCTGCTTATTCTGTGGTTTCAAGTGGCCCTAGACAATGTGCCATTCAATTAGCGAATGCGACTGTTGAAATGCCAAAATGTAGGAGTTTTATCACGTGGCATTTCGATAGCATCTGTCAATTCTATACATTTTGACAATCGCCTCCGCCACGCCACTGTTGACAGAATCTCTTTTGTCTCCCAGGATCAGCGCCACTGTTCTCCCCGTCAGGGGTTGATTACCTATGCAAAAATTGTTACGTATATCTGTTTCAATTATCCCACTTTTAGTTTGTTCATAGCATTCCGATGTAAATTGAAGCAAGCAATAATGTCCTCCCCTAAAAACTTTATTACCCCTCCTTGACCCCTTACTTTGTACCTATGTACTTAGTTTATTTTCTAAAAATCCAAACATTTGTTATTCTTATTTTTAGGGTTCCGTACCCAAAGGGTAAAAACGGGACCCTATTACTAAGACTCCGCTGTCCATCTGTCTGTCTGTCACCAGGCTGTATCTCATGAACCGTGATAGCTAGACAGTTGAAATTTTCACAGATGATGTATTTCTGTTGCCAGTAGACATATAACAACAAATACTAATACCAGAATAAAATAAATATACATGTGTAAGTGGGGCTCCCATACAACAAACGTGATTTTTATGCCGTTTTTTATAATTAGGTAATGGTACGGAACCCTTCGTGCGCGAGTCCGGCTCGCACTTGGGCGGTATTTTTTATATCGAAATCATATAAATGCCGTGTTTCAACTTCATCGGACCAAGCATTGATACGATTCTCTCTAGATTGCTCAGGCCGCGACATTTTTCTTACTTCGAGCATGTTTATTACCGTCGTAACTTTTGAACCAAAGGTCCGATTTGAATAATTTAAAGTGTAATTTACACGGACATAATCAACCTTAATTATCAAACCATTTAAATGAATAAGGATTAATATCATGATACCGAAATCACCATTTTTTCATATAACCAAGAATTTGCTTGAATAATTTGAACAAAAAGCAGTCATGGTGACTTAACCATAATAGTTAGACATATGGTATCGCGGACTTTTTTGTAGACATTGATGACCTCTATAAAACTGTAGTACATCACTTTGCTCTATTGTCAACAGTTTCCGCAGCGTACGCGATATAAGGATTTTTTTGGTAATTTTTGGGGGTGGTTTGGGATCTACCTCCTCGCGGTCCACCCCGGGCAACGGCACCACAGGCTTGCCTGTGGTACGGCAGAACGATCCCACTTAAAGCGGTGGTAGGCTCCGCAAGGAGCCGCCTGGCTCGCGACCACCATCCCGCCGAAGTCCGGCGCCAAGCAGCTTGCTGTGTTCCTTCGGAGTGCGGGAGTGCCAGTGCCATTGGGGGAGAAGGAGATTGTCAGTTGCTCTGCTCAGAACCGGTCTTGGTCGCAGGGCAGGGCTTTCCGGGTAACTAACTCATTTTGGAGGGTAGCGGGATCCGAAGCACGGTGCCAGCCGTTGGCCGACCGCAGTTAGTAGGGGGCCCAAGTAGCACGCCAGACACGTGTGAAAGGCTGCCCCGCCAACTAGCGAAAAATCCCGGTATGCTCCACTGTGCCAGCTGGCGACTGGATGGGAGGACCCGGTGGCCATATCTGGGGGGTTCGGGCGTCCCCGCAGTCTCCAAATGAGTTCCCCATAGGTTGGTTTAGCTCTAGTGTTCCACTTGGCTCACTGAGCAGCGCCTCGACAGTTCGACTTTTTCCCCTAACACTCAAAAACTACAATGACCAAAGCAAAAAGGAATAAGGTTAAACAACGGCTGCACTTCCTCCCACTCAAAGTGCACCTCACCAACATCAGGGGGTTGCACTCCAATCTCGATCCGGTCCATCAACATCTTGAGACCGAGAAGCCGCACCTGTTTTTCCTAACGGAGACGAAGATAACAACTCCGTCGGACGTGGCGTACCTCAACTACCCGGGCTACTCTCTGGAACACAAGTTCAGAAAGCAGGCTGGGGTCTGTGTGTACGTCCGCGATGACATTTTTTGTCGTCGTCTCCGTTGCTTTGAGAAACCGGGTTTCTCTGCCATATGGCTACTTGTGGACACTGGCGTGGAGAAACTTCTCTATATTGGCGTATACCGATCGCACAGCGTTGACCAGGAGACAACAGCGCTGTTTAATTCCCTCGTGGAGTCGATAGACGTAGCCCAGCAACGGTACCCAACAGCGAAGCTCATTTTTCTGGGGTACTTTAACGCCCACCATAAAGAGTGGTTTTTCCCGTACCAGAAAACTGACCATGCCGGGTTAGAGGCGCGCAAGTTTGCTGTAACGCTAGATGTAACCCAGCTGGTGAATGTGGCAACGCGGGTACCGGATGTTGACGCCCATACACCCAATTGGGTGTATGGGCGTCAACATCCGGTACCCGACAGCGAAGCTTATTTTTCTGGGGGACTTTAACGCCCACCATAAAGAGTGGTTGTTCCCGTACCAGAAAACTGACCATGCCGGGTTAGAGGCGCGCAAGTTTGCTGTAACGCTAGATGTAACCCAGCTGGTGAATGTGGCAACGCGGGTACCGGATGTTGACGCCCATACACCCAATTGGGTGTATGGGCGTCAACATCCGGTACCCGCGTTGGACCTTCTGCTGACAACCGATCCGGGCAGTCATTCTGTATCGGTCTCAGCCCCGCTGGGAACGTCTGACCACTGCCTGGTGAAATCCATGTTGACCTGCTCTCCTCCAGATAAGAGTCCTAGGGGCACGAGACGAGTATGGCGATACGAGTCAGCAGATTGGGATGAGATGCGGCACTTTTTTGCGTCTTATCCTTGGCGGCAAGTGTGCTTCTCCTCGGGTGACCCCTCGTGCTGTGCTGATGTGATTGCGGACGTGATTCGGCAGGGTATGGAGTATTTTATTCCATTCTCCGACATCCCGCTCGGTCACAAGTCCCGGCCTTGGTATAATGCAGAATGCGCCCCCGATGGTAGAAGGGGGCCGGTGGGATGAGGTCGTGGAGTCCTTGGGCACACTCACCGAAGTACAATCTGTAGAAGACCGATAAGCAGGCAACCTTACGGCGATGAGCCAAGCTATGTAGCTTGGCATTCACCAGTTTTGCGTCACCGATGAGCCTCTTAGCCCTGCGTTCCACCGAGTCAAGCGCGGCAAGCTGATACTTAGCTGAGCCATCCCAAAGGTGGCTACAATACTCCATGCAGGATCGGACTTGTGCTTTGTAAAGGGTTAAAAGCTGTCCAGGCCTGAAGTATCGCTTCACCCTATTTAGGATGCCCAGCTTTTTGACCGCAATTTACTCGATGGTGGCGCCAAAGTTGAGACTGGATGTCAACTCCATGCCTAGGAGCTCGAGCCGATCAATAACAGGAACAGATGCACCCCGAAAAGTAGGAGTTTGGTCAAAGCGACTCCTTTTTGCGGTAAAAAGACACGCCTGTGTTTTGGTGGCGTTAAAAGTGACCAGATTGTCATCACCCCACTGGGAGACAACGCTTAAGGTCAAATTTGTCCGCTCTACCATGGCCTCTCTCAAGGAACGGTCTATATCCCCGCCGGTTGTTGTGGTGGACAAGTATCTCTCTGAAACCGTACTGTCATCTGCGTACCCAACAAGACCAGGCTGAAGTAGGTCATTGATGTGTAGCAGGAAAAGAGTTGCAGAGAGAACAGACCCCTGAGGAACTCCGGCATCAATAGCCATGAGGTCAGAGGAGCAGCCGTCAACGACTACTCGGATCGACCGTTCACTTAGGAAGTCTGATATCCAGTTACAAAAACCAGCTGAGATGCCATAAGCAGGAAGCTTGTTGAGTGGACCTGCGTGCCAGACCCTGTCAAAAGCCTTCGAGATATCGAGCGACACAGCAATTGCTTCGCCGTGTCTCTCGATGGCTTCGCTCCAGCAGTGCGTGACATACACAAGAAGATCGCCAGTTGACCGTCCCCGGCGAAAGCCATATTGACGATCACTGAGGAGATCATTGTCTTCAAGGTAGGTCAGCAGCTTACTGTTCAGAACCCTTTCCATAACCTTGCATAGGATGGAGGTAATTGCGATCGGACGGTAATGTGCAGGGTCAGCACGGTCTCCCTTTTTGGGCACCGGTTGCACATTCGCAAACTTCCATGATTTCGGCACCGTTCTTTTTTCAAGAGAGAGGCGATACAGGCGTGTCAACACAGGAGACAGTTCAGGTGCATATTGCCTCATCACTCGCTGGAATGCCGTCAGGTCCGCTGGCCTTATTCACGTCTAGACTGCACAATACTCTTCGGACCTCTTTAATATGAACTGCATCGAAGAGTCACAACGAGGTAAAGTTGGTGGTTGCTTGGAGCCGGCGTCCAGACGCGAATTGCTTGCAAAGAGAGTTGCAAATAAATTTATCTTCTCTCTTGCAGAGTGAGTCAGGGAACCATCAGGTTTTAGCATTGGAGGCAAAGTGGGTCGACAGAAATTCGTTTCAACCGCTTTCGACACGGACCAAAACTGCTTACTACCCGGAGGGTGCGATGCTAGTGCCCCGATACGTCCGACATGGTTAAAACGTGCCCTACGTAAAACCCGCTTGCAGAACTTGGCAGCAGAATTAAAAGCTCTTTTCCTCGCGCGAGCCCTACGTGCTTTAGCCTTTCGGTCGCGGGCCTTGATTCAGGCTTGGTAAGCAGACTCTTTACGGGCCTCAGCGTGGGCGCATTCTGCATTATGCCAAGGCCGGGACTTGTGACCGAGCGGGATGTCGGAGAATGGAATAAAATACTCCATCCCCTGCCGAATCACGTCCGCAATCACATCAGCACAGCACGAGGGGTCACCCGAGGAGAAGCACACTTGCCGCCAAGGATAAGACGCAAAAAAGTACCGCATCTCATCCCAATCTGCTGACTCGTATCGCCATACTCGTCTCGTGCCCCTAGGACTCTTATCTGGAGGAGAGCAGGTCAACATGGATTTCACCAGGCAGTGGTCAGACGTTCCCAGCGGGGCTGAGACCGATACTGAATGACTGCCCGGATCGGTTGTCAGCAGAAGGTCCAACGCGGGTACCGGATACACCCAATTGGGTGTATGGGCGTCAACATCCGGTGAGTTTTTAATTGAGAAGTGTTTTTAATTCAAGAGCTTTTAATTCTGCTGCCAAGTTCTGCAAGCGGGTTTTACGTAGGGCACGTTTTAACCATGTCGGACGTATCGGGGCACTAGCATCGCACCCTCTGGGTAGTAAGCAGTTTTGGTCCGTGTCGAAAGCGGTTGAAACGAATTTCTGTCGACCCACTTTGCCTCCAATGCTAAAACCTGATGGTTCCCTGACTCACTCTGCAAGAGAGAAAGCAAATTTATTTGCAACTCTCTTTGCAAGCAATTCGCATCTGGACGCTGGCTCCAAGCAACCACCAACTTTACCTCGTTGTGACTCTTCGATGCCGGAGATCGCAGTTCATATTAAAGAGGTCCGAAGAGTATTGTGCAGTCTAGACGTGAATAAGGCCAGCGGACCTGACGGCATTCCAGCGAGTGTTGAGGCAATGTGCACCTGAACTGTCTCCTGTGTTGACACGCCTGTATCGCCTCTCTCTTGAAAAAAGAACGGTGCCGAAATCATGGAAGTTTGCGAATGTGTAACCGGTGCCCAAAAAGGGAGACCGTGCTGACCCTGCACATTACCGTCCGATCGCAATTACCTCCATCCTATGCAAGGTTATGGAAAGGGTTCTGAACAGTAAGCTGCTGACCTACCTTGAAGACAATGATCTCCTCAGTGATCGTCAATATGGCTTTCGCCGGGGACGGTCAACTGGCGATCTTCTTGTGTATGTCACGCACTGCTGGAGCGAAGCCATCGAGAGACACGGCGAAGCAATTGCTGTGTCGCTCGATATCTCGAAGGCTTTTGACAGGGTCTGGCACGCAGGTCTACTCAACAAGCTTCCTGCTTATGGCATCTCAGCTGGTTTTTGTAACTGGATATCAGACTTCCTAAGTGAACGGTCGATCCGAGTAGTCGTTGACGGCTGCTCCTCTGACCTCATGGCTATTGATGCCGGAGTTCCTCAGGGGTCTGTTCTCTCTGCAACTCTTTTCCTGCTACACATCAATGACCTACTTCAGCCTGGTCTTGTTGGGTACGCAGATGACAGTACGGTTTCAGAGAGATACTTGTCCACCGCAACAACCGGCGGGGATATAGACCGTTCCTTGAGAGAGGCCATGGTAGAGCGGACAAATTTGACCTTAAGCGTTGTCTCCCAGTGGGGTGATGACAATCTGGTCACTTTTAACGCCACCAAAACACAGGCGTGTCTTTTTACCGCAAAAAGGAGTCGCTTTGACCAAACTCCTACTTTTCGGGGTGCATCTGTTCCTGTTACTGATCGGCTCGAGCTCCTAGGCATGGAGTTGACATCCAGTCTCAACTTTGGCGCCACCATCGAGTAAATTGCGGCCAAAAAGCTGGGCATCCTAAATAGGGTGAAGCGATACTTCAGGCCTGGACAGCTTTTAACCCTTTACAAAGCACAAGTCCGATCCTGCATGGAGTATTGTAGCCACCTTTGGGATGGCTCAGCTAAGTATCAGCTTGCCGCGCTTGACTCGGTGGAACGCAGGGCTAAGAGGCTCATCGGTGACGCAAAACTGGTGAATGCCAAGCTACATAGCTTGGCTCATCGCCGTAAGGTTGCCTGCTTATCGGTCTTCTACAGATTGTACTTCGGTGAGTGTGCCCAAGGACTCCACGACCTCATCCCACCGGCCCCCTTCTACCATCGGACATCCAGACGCACTGCATCTTACCTTCCTTACCTTATTGCTATTCCACCAATTCGCACTAAGCGTTTCCAAACGTCTTTTATAATGCGCACAGCAAAGGAGTGGAACTCTCTGCCTGCGTCTGTGTTTCCAAAAGCTTACAGCCATAATCTCTTCAAAGTTAGAGTGAACAGGCTCCTTCTGGGTAAGCTCGCTCCATCGTAGACTTTGTCTCTGTCATATCTGACATTGACTAGAGTCAAGAGCAAACCCATTACTAATAAAAAAAAAATTTTTTCACACCTTGGTTATCTTGGTTACATTATCGAAGTTTTCATACGGATCCCTAACTTTTTTGAAAATATTTTATAGCCTATGTCCATCACGGATAATGTAGGATTCGACTGGTTAAAGAATTTTTCAAATCGGTCCAGTAGTTTCGGAGCCTATTGATTTGAAACAAACAAACAAAAAAATCTTTCCTCTTTATAATAATTATAAGTTTATGTATAGATTATTATTTTGCAGCCAATTCACAACTGATAGTAAGGTAGAATTAATCTCAGCCTCTAATGTGCTTACTTTGTCACTATTAAAAAGTAAAGTGCTGTCATCTGCAAACATTGTCATAGGATATGATGATGCTATCAGAAAGTCATTAATATAAACAATAAATAGGGGCGGCCTGAGTACACTACCTTGTGGTACTCCATAATTTACAGTTCTCTGGCTAGATATGTTATTTCGTTTTTTTTTTTTTTTTAATTCTACTAATTGTCGTTATTTGTTGCCTGCCACAGAGATAAGATTCTATTAAACTCAATACATCTCCTCTTATTCCGTATGCGTTAAGTTTACTTATCAATATTTTATGGTCCAAGCGATCAAAAGCCTTTGTACACGACTTCATATTGTACACGACTGTCTCGACAGCGGTGCACTGTGAAACGACAGCAGTAGTAGTCATACAAATAATTTAGGGAGACGCTAGCGAGTTTTGGCTGCATAAACTCATGGTAGAGGTACTGGCTATAGAAGCGCACTAGCGGCGCGCGCTTCGTTAGGGCCGGCGAACAGCGCGCGTTTATTGAACGGCGCTGCTCAAGCGCGCGACTTTGAAACGCAACTACTACCCCATACATCTCCGAACGCGGGCGCTCCGACGGCGCTGCCGAACGAAACGCATAACAATAAAACCAGCCTTAGTTGTACGCTGCATGGTAAATAAACGCTGTGTTAGAAGGAATAAGGTTTATAATTGATTGTATAGTACGTTTTGTTTAATGAAATGCGGGTGTGTGCGTAACTGCGTAACTATTGCCTTTACTGAACTACATGTGCACTTGTTGCCGTGTGGAAGGGGCAAACTGGAGACACAGGTTTCCGATATATTTTCGTTTACCGGGCATATCTCCTTGTTTATTATATCTATGGTACGAACTAATTAGACCTGGATATCTAGCGTATGCATACCAAGTTTCATTAAAATCGGTTCATTCTCACACCATACACTCACAAACACACCATCACACCTGTTTAACCTAAATTAAATAAATAGATTTTACAATAAGAATTGCCGACAGTTCTGTTATCCTTAGGATATTGTAAGTCTACTGCAGCGACATTGGAACCAATGTATTTTATTATGTGATCCTCCCAGCGGCTTTCCTTTTGTGCAATACATAAATACGATGCATATGTTAGATTACTTTATAAACACATGTATTAACTGGCGACAATAAAGATTTTTTTTTTTTTTTTCTAAAAATAAGGACTTGAACTTTTATATGAAATGACGTAGGGAATTACGTAAACTGCAGACGGTGGATCGAAAAAAAAACCTAAGTGATTTTAAAACTAATTTAATTATAAGAAATTACTACAATTAAGTTGGTGAAACCTATTCGATGTAAGAATATGGAATGACAGAAAAATACTTAAAAATAACTTATTGCTACTGATGGAATTTGCAGCGTCGGCGACTCGTGGCTGGACGGACGTCATCGCTGCAGTTTCTATGCGGTCGGCGTAAACATGTAGGAATGTGCAGGGTCGGCGATATCCATTAGGGGTCCGTATCTAACACCTCCATCCGCAGAACAGTAACTATTTGCTCATGTTGAGAGAAAATGTTGCTAGAAGCTCATCTCGTTTCCGGGTCACATCTTCATACGTATGTATCTTAAGGGTTTGCTGCTTTTCTTCATTGCTTGCTCTGAGTTTCCAGCATTTGTATCTGCGGCTTATTACCAAAATGATAAGTATGGTTGCGCATAGTACAATTATGTAAAATGGTATGGTTGTGTGATAAAGGACCACTGGCTGAGTCCTGTCGATCTGGATAGGTCTTTCTAGCAGTACTTTGTTCTGGATGCTGTGAAGTTCTTCCAAGTTGACTGAATTAAAGCCGATGATGCGAGTGGAATCAGTTGTTTGGTTCATGTGTGTGCATGTTATAAGGGATTTTTGATAATTTTATCGGCTGTCCTTTTATCTCGTTGCTGTCGTTGATGATTGTGAATTCTGTTGTTTCCAGATAGCAGTCCATGGGTATGGTGACGAGGTAACTTCCTTGTAGAATATTAAAATCTTTTCTGCCGCAGGCTAACTGTACTTTAGTCGGTTGGGGCAATGATATAACGTAGTGTTGGTCGTCCAGTTTTTCTACTGCTTGTTTGGAGAGTGAAATCCTGGTGAATTGGCAGGTGTCTTCTAGATCCTGGTTGATGATGAGCTCTTGGACACAGTCGGGCTTCGTCCGGATTTGATGACTTGTCTTCTTTTCACATAGATGGATGCTACTGTACTTCGGGCATTCAGCCTCTATGTACACGAATGATTTCTCGTTTGTTGCTATATAGGGGGAGGAAGGAATAAGGGCAAGTTGTTTCTTGTTAGGTACAATGGATAGTCTGTATAAATCGTAAAGGTCCCTAGAGACTATAGGAAAACTGTATATTATTACTATTCTCTTGTCAATAAAGTAGGAACCTGGTTTTATGAGATTATAATATTCTCGTAATTCTAAATTTAAAATTTGATCGCGGTTATATATTGATTTTAACTTGTCTATCATAGATCCTAACACTTCTATGTCTATCATAGAGTGATGGGTGCTAGATGCACGTATAAACGCTATTATATTTTCTAACCTGATTATCTCTAGCATTAAATCTTCTACATTATTGGTTATGATTCCTAAAATTTGAGCAAACTTTGCAAATTTTATTAGGCTGTAATCTGTATAAGCATTTTTCTCTAAAAGTAGTTCTAACGTTGCGTTAACTATGTATTTCCTGATTTCTTGTTATTTGGTCTAGGATGGTACCATGTTGGGACATCCATTCTTTACTTAGACTGACATGGTTATTGAATTCTGATACTATTTTGTTTTCATTGTTTTGTAGAGTTTTAATCGCCTCGTATTTCAGGGCATCCAGATAGTCTAAGTCGCCAGTAATACTTTTTATTACTGACCCAAGGCCATCTACAAGACCTCTTTTGACTCTAACAGGTTCCAGGGATCTTACTTGTTGTTTTACTTTGCTAAGTTTTTTAGTAAGGTAGTCAATCTGGTATTCGTAAAGCATGTAAGTCTCATTAGTAAGTTTAGTTCTGAAAGTCTTTAGTTGCGTCTGTACGGAATTTATTTTATCTTCTATGTCGTTTAATTGTATGTACTGTATGAATGAGTGGTAATGTGTAGTTAGTCTGGTCGGTCCTAATCTGTAAGGTAACAGTCGTGGTCCATCGGCTAAAGTCTCAAGTCTTATCGCTTGAGGGTGAGTCGCATGGATTGTCAGTAGTAGCAGGATCCTGTAACAATTTCAGCCGTGCTTTGGCTACAGGGCCTCGTTTTTTGGAGGTATATATGTGTATAGGCAGATCGGCGAGTACTGTATCCTGTGTATAACGTGGTGCAGCTTTTTGGCGACTGGCAAAGGGGTATTTTATAAAAACTTGTTGCTGAGGGGCATATACTACTTCCAGCTCACGAGTTTTGTTCCTATTATTAATTTGAGCTGTACGGTTTACAAGAGATGAGTCGTTGATAATTTTGTAAACTTGCTTCATCTGTTGTCTATGATTCTGCGCATATTGTTGTAAGATGTGCTCAGTCAGGTCTATGTCGATTGGGTCTCTGGGGTCGAAATGTCCGGTCATTAAGTCAAAAGGTCTACACTTCGTAAAGCTATGGATAGAGCTATTATATGCTATGACGGCGTATGGCATAAGATTAATTACCGGTTCGTCTTTATTTTGCAGCTTTAGAATTCGAATGTGCTCCAATAAGGTTGAGTGAAAACGTTCAATGTTGCCATTGTCATTTGGGCTATGAGGTAATATTTTATGGTGGATTATCTTATGAAGACGTATAAATTCGGAGAAAAGTTGGTTCGTGAATTCAGTGCCATTATCAGTGATAATAGTCAGAGGTAGTCCATGATGGGTACAGAAACGCAGTAGTGCTTG
The DNA here is from genome assembly GCA_947386135.1 of Melanchra persicariae. Lineage (NCBI taxonomy): Eukaryota > Metazoa > Arthropoda > Insecta > Lepidoptera > Noctuidae > Melanchra > Melanchra persicariae. The sequence continues at coordinate 629,134 of OX376666.1, read as the reverse complement.
TATAATGCTAATGGCGGTACCATCTTGCAGATGATACGCTTGGGCGTATTTCGTGAAAACGTCTATGAAAGTTACATGTTTTTCGTTCTGAACTGTAAAGAGGTCCATATGAATGATTTCAAGTGGTTTGGTAGCTGGGGGTACTATGTTAAATTGAGGTTTTATTGGATTTCTGTCGTATTTAGCTTGACCACATATGGTTCACTCATTAATGAACTTGGAGATTTGTTCTTTCATCTTCGGCCAATTGTATTTTCGTGAGAGAGCTAGGTAACATTCATTTATGCCACGGTGGTTTGTTTTACCGTCGTGGTAATGTCTAATAATATCTTGTTGTCTGAGGTATTCTTTAACATTCTCGAGTTCTATTTTAGCTAATACTAGGTTAAGTGAGGAACTTCTAAATTTATTTTGTATAATGGGTATTATTGAGTACATGGCTAAGGGTGGATTAATCAAGATTGCTGTTTTGACTTTTGGATTCACGTATTCTTTGACAGCATTAATAATGTCGCTTTCTAGATTGGATTCCGAAATTTGGACAGCGATTCGAGTATGATTTTCGAATGATTTTGTTACTGTCGGTCGGCGTTTTATGTCACCTACTATAGTGAGACAAATCTGTCGATTAAATTTGTTGAGGGGTTCGTCTGTAATGGGGATCTCTAGTATTGGATGCTCATTACTGGTATGCACGGTATCGGTCGAGGAGTTTGTTAGTGGAGGAGGTGCCTCCGATAGGTTGTTGATAATTGATCTGAGATCGTTAGTGTCTTCGATTAATGAGTCTGTGCCAGTCGAGGGATCGTCTGGTGGAGGTGGAGTCTCCGCTGGGTTGTTAATCATTGATATGAGGTTCTTTATATTTTCGATCACTGAGTTAATCTCATCTACTTCTTCGTTATGGATTTCTACACGGGAGAGAGCATCAGCATTGGTATTAAATTTTCCTTTTTTGTACACTACAGTAAAGTCATATTCACTTAGTCTGAGTCGCCATCTGGTCAGTCGCGAATTGGGTTCCCTCAAACTCATCATCCACTGCAGGGGTTTGTGTTCAGTCAGTACTTTAAATTTTCTACCGAAGAGGTAAGGTCTAAAGTATTTCGTGGCCCAGACTATGGCGAGCAACTCTTTCTCGATTGTGCTATAATTTTGCTCACTTTCGTTAAGTGTGCGAGAGGCGTAACATACGGGTTTGTCGGAACCTATAGGTCCTTGAGATAAAACTGCACCAATGGCGAAATTCGAAGCGTCTGTTGTAAGATTAAATTCCTTTTTGAAGTCTGGGTATTGTAAAATGGGGTCGTTGGTTAGTAAAGTCTTACAGGTTTCAAAGGCATTGACATATCCGGGGCTGAAGTTAATTTTACTACCCTTTTTTAGGCATAGGGTAAGAGGTTTCGTGATTCGAGCAAAATCCGGGATAAATTTTCGGTAATAACCTAGAAGTCCCAAAAATTGTTTGATTTCCTTAGGGATCTTTGGAATTGGATATTTTTGAATTGCAGAAATCTTGTCTGGGTTCGGCTTAATGCCGTCTCCACTAATGATGTGTCCCAGGTATGCAGTTTCGAGTTTCAGGAATTCCGACTTGTTCATCTGAATTTTGAAGTTAGACTCTCTAAGTCTTTGGAAGACCTTTTCCAAATTTTCCATGTGCTCTTGAAGAGAGGTGCTGTAAACTATAACATCATCGAGAATCGAGATACACGAGGCAGATGTTATTCTGAAGGCCCATTTTTTTGTTTTTTTTTTATAGGATGGGAAATCATCAAATGACCCCTCCCGCTCTGGGTGGAGCGGCAGGGAGTGTCAGACTTTTACTGACTAAAACCCACCCTTAGTCTTCCTAGTGCCTTTCTTCCCAGGGCCGCGGTAACTCTTTCGAACATATTCCGCAACCCTGGCAGGCTCTGGCCCTGGCGGGCCTCGTCTCCGTTGCTGACTGCTCGTTGCTGACGGCGCGTTTGGAGTGAAACGCGCCGTCGACTCTGGCCTGACCTGATCGGACAGCGAGCTACCCATTGCTCGCTGTCCGCAGGCGTCAGTCACTGCGCCTTGCCCAGGAGCGTCAGTTCCTGAGAGGCGCAGCGACTAACGTACGTCTGGAACTAACGTACGTCTGGATCTGAAGGCCCCTTAGGACATTGTCCATAACTCGTTGGAAGGTGGACGGTGAATTTTTTAGTCCCATGGGCATTCTAAGGAATTCAAAATGCCCGTGTTCCACATTAAATGCTGTTTTCGGTATATCCTGGGGGTCCATCTCTACTTGATAAAAACCACTTGCCAAATCTAGGGTCGTAAAGTACTGGCACTTGCCTAACTTGTCAAGGACGTCACTGATATTTGGTATGGGATATTTGTCGTCTATTGTTTTTTCATTTAGTTTACGAAAATCAACTACAATACGCCATTTCTGCTTTCCAGAGGCGTCAATTTTTTTTGGAGCAACCCAGATGGGCGAGCTCCATGCGGAATCAGAAGGTCTTATTATGCCTTGTTCTAGCATTTTGGAAATTTGTTTAAATAAAATTTTGGGTGCGCTCTGAGCAGTTTGAGCCTTTGGGGCATCATTGCGTTGCTGCAGGTATATAATATTTAGTTCTTCCTGCACGATTTCTAGAGCTTTTTCTATGGTTTCTGGACGCATACAACGTATACGTGAGCCTAAGGGTTCTTTTAGTCCGCGTACGAAAGCCTGCATTGTCACTTTCTTATAAAGTGTCCGTTTCGCTTCAATAGTCGTTTGTAAGGTCTCATGTAACGTCATATAAGTCATAAGTGTACTAAACAGGGTTTGACATTGATCGTAAAATTCCTGCGGGGTCCTATTACCTTGCGTAGCCAACGAGAGGTCATTGTATAAGGCCGTTTCGTCTCTCTGGTCTGAGAAGTTGTTAATTAGGGCTGATCTAATACCCGCCCAAGTTTCAGGAATGCCATTTGAGTTGATGGTGGATGCGGCAGGCCCTGTTATCTTGTTTAGGATGCCATTTAAAAGACACAGATTGCCTAGCTCACTACCTGGCTCAGCACTTGCATACTGTGATACTATGCGGTCACAGATGTTAATAAACCTCGTCAATATATTGGGGTTTCCGTCAAAATCAGGCAGAAGGCGTAAGGCCTTGAAAATTACGTCGGGGTCATAAGGCATTTTAGGTTCAAATAAACTATTTAAATTTAAATCTAATTCACTATCCAAATCTCTACTAATATCTACTAAATGTCGGCGAGCCTGTCGCGATGCAGGTTCCTGACGATTAGATCCTTCGTGATGAAAAATCTTGGACATAAAAGTAACTAGGAATAGAGAGGAAGCAACACGAGAAAGATTCTAGTGTACTTACATATATTTCATCTCTGGTTCTTCTCCGTGAATCGATGTCTGGATTCTCCACGCGGCTCCGCAGCTTTACCGTAGATTCCGGATACTCGTGGCGTGATGATAGCCGCCCGGGTCACTCGCGATCGTGGTGGTCGATAAGAGATGACTCTAACGCGATTCGCGAACCGGCCCGCGAGTATCCTACCGACTGCGCCAATTACGTAAACTGCAGACGGTGGATCGAAAAAAAACCTAAGTGATTTTAAAACTAATTTAATTATAAGAAATTACTACAATTAAGTTGGTGAAACCTATTCGATGTAAGAATATGGAATGACAGAAAAATACTTAAAAATAACTTATTGCTACTGATGGAATTTGCTGCGTCGGCGACTCGTGGCTGGACGGACGTCATCGCTGCAGTTTCTATGCGGTCGGCGTAAACATGTAAGAATGTGCAGGGTCGGCGATACCCATTAGGGGCCCGTATCTAACAAGGGCGTAAACGCTCTTAAAGAAAGTATATTTTTATTGTTTATTTTTTTTGTCACAGCGCGCGGACGTTGCTACAAGCTAATTCTAGCGAAAAAGTTTGCAAATTCTTTTTTGTACATAATTTTATGTAGATTACTTACTTCTGCGTAATAATATTTCTTTACTATGGGCCACCGTTTACGAGTTACATACGAAAAACTAAAAAACAGACCTTTTCACCCCCCATACCCCTCCCCCCCACCCGATACTACTTTTAGTATGTCGTCTAAAACACCATTCCCTACCACTATGCCAAAATTCGCTTAAACACGAATTACCCCACATTTTTCCTTCCTTGGATTTGGTCTGAGAGTTTTTGGTAAAAGATGGAATCAAAAAATTGTATTTGCCCATTGTCTGGATAGTTTATATAAACTATCCAGACAATGGGCAAATACAATTTTATTAGGTTATTATATTATTACCCGTAACATATATATATATGTTACGGGTAATAATATAATAACATTACCCAGCCAGAGTTGGGTAGACCTAGGTGAGTATGGGTAAACCCCGAATTAAAATTAATTTTACTTATTATTCGGACTTTACCCAAATAGCTTGGGTAATACTAAGTCAACCCGGGTAAACCTAGGTTTACTCCATCTTCTAGTATTACCCATAACAAGTACATAACTGAGTAACAGTCACCATCTTATAATAAGCTCAACTCGCTAGATCATCGGGTAGGTGTGTTGTGGGGTAGTAACACTAAGTCACCTGGCTCGGGCGCCTGCGGCCGCGCTGCGCCTGCGTCGGCGTACTCCCAGCGCAGGTGGCGGCCGCCGATGCTGATGACGTCACCGTGGCGCAGCGCCGCCACGCTCACGCCGCGCCCGTTCACCAGCGTCTCGTCCGCGCACACGTTGCGGATCACCGTCTACGTAAGCAACACAAACTGTGCCTGTTACGGAACCATTTCAATTCAAGCCTAAATCAACTTTAAGTATATTATTTGCTATTTCTTTAGTTGACTATTTCAACAATAAAATGTCTATTAAATGCATGTTTAGGACAAGGTATGAATATCTTTTTTCAATTCTGGACCTCATCCACCTAAAGCCACAATGTCTTCTACTCCCAATTTGTCAATAACTTTTGACCTCCTGACATAATGTAAACTAGGAATGTCTACTAATACAATGTATACAGAATAAACGCAATCCCTGAGAAGGGGTTATTGTACTCATCAATATCAACAACCATTGCTATGGGACCAAACCCATGCGCTGTCTGTTACACATTGCTTATCATCATTATATTATTCTATTAGAAGATTTTAATGCGACGATTTGATAAATATAACTGTGTTGCTATGCTTTTTCTTTCTTTCTCTTTGCAAACCTATTCCAGACTAAGACCATGAAGTAGCTGGGTACGAAGTTTTCAAGAAACATAATTATGACATTACCTGGTTAGCATGAACCACAACAGTGGCATGGTGAGGGCTGACGGTGGGCAGCATGATGCGGATGTCACAGGCGGGGTCACAGCCCAGGGTGGCCAGCCCCTCCGCCAGCGGGAACCGCTTGCCATCGCGACCGGCTCGGTCCAGCACCACCAGCTGACCGCCCGACATCACTGCCAAATAACATCACTATGTGAGCACTATAAACTGAGTGTCAAAGTCAAAGTCAAAGCATTTATTTCAATTAAACCATTTACAGGCACTTTTGAATTGTCAAGGTCGGTCGGTCAAAAAGATGATTTGCACGTTCCAAGGCGTAGATCTCTATGGAGAAGAACGTGCAAGAAACTCCACGGACACTCTTTTAAAAAATAATATTTTGTTACAAAATTATGGTTACATCATTCACATTAAAATAATACATATATGAGAACAATGTAAAAGACGTGCAGGATAAAAGAGTCTGGAGTAAAAAGAAACAGTTCAAAGAAATAATTAAAATAAACCATGGCAGCCAAGGGATGACCAGTCTCAGCTGACGGCGCCCGTTCACGAACATGACGCATACGCTAGCACCATTTGGCTCAACCATTTTTAAGGGAGCCAAATGATCCAACGCACGCGCCACGCGTGTTTTTAATATCTTCTTCAATATTTCAGTTTCTTTAATTATGAATTAAACATGAAAGCTAAATTATCCTATGGAAACTACCAGAACTATATATACGAGTACCTACATTATAAAAACCAAAAACTCTAAAAATACTAAAGGAGATTGACCAATCTGGACCAAATGCTGCCCAGGCATGGGAATACTTTTATTTTTTTCCTACCATGAAGAGATACTTAAAAAATAAAAATTTAAAAAAAAACATCCACGGGTTTAGTACCTAAAAACTTATGGCTTTTTGGTGCTTTAACTTTTGATATACAGCGTGTAAGGGACATCGACGTACAAACGGCCATACCATGAGTTCAGGACATGATTCTGGACCCCCCCCCCGTTGGAATTTTTCGTCGGCTTTTTCATCAAATATCATTTTTTTTCAGCAGTTTTTTACTTAAGACTGTTCATAATAGCAATTCTTACCTAACCCAATGTGTTTTAATTAAAAAAATAATGAATACACTACTTTCACTAAAAAGATACCTAATATGTAAATAAAACTAGTTAGGCATCTGCTCGAATCTTGAATCCTATCTTTTTAGGGGTGAGTTAGCTAGTTCATTAGTTTCTACCTACATCATTACTGGATCTAAATGTACATACTCACTTTAAACCTTTTTTTTTATCAATCCTTATCGGAATCGTGATATAAAGAGACTAAGCTTATGGCACCTCCATTTCTCTTAACTTCTGCATACTTAAACAAGTTCCTACCATCAGTAGATTAGGTATTTCTGAGTGATCAAAATGAGTTTTTGTGTTATTATTGCCGTCGGCGATATTCGTAGGTACCTACATTAAAGTGCAACGCAGCGCGGCAGCGACTAAGGCCTGTTTATGTGTGTTTGCAAGTACTTCGTTAACCACGTACAGCGCTCTCGCGCGTTTTGATCGTGTTGTTCTAAATACATTGCGGGCTCGAAAATGTCAATTTCTGTAACCGATCATTAGCGAGATTAATGACTTTCACAATTTGGTTAGTGGCATTAGGTGCAGCCTTTTCGAGAAGTTTAGTTAGGATGTCCGTGACACTCTGTATATTTTTTTAACGTTTACGTTAAATAATATTATAAAAGCTCCCGAGTCCGAACCCGACCTCAAAACGAACATCAACATACAGTGTTCAAAACATAATTCAAGTTCTACCACGTGAGGTAAGTACCTACTTTTTATTTAAGTAGTTATATTATTACGCAAAATAAGCCATTATCTCAACAGTTAACACAATTATTTACATTACTTAAATCATAACATAACAAATGCGTTCCTAGATATATACTTAGAAGTTACCTACTATAAAACGGATTCATGTTATGCCGTGGGTTATTTGTTTAATATTTTTTCATGGTTTCAGATAACATTCAATAATGAGGAATACCTCTGCCACAACTGTTGGACAAGAGCTCATCGTGGGACGATGTCTGCAATGCCTGCTGTGGAAGATGCACCTGCTGTGGGAAATCCACCTGCTGCGGGTAATCCGCCTGCCGTGGAAAATCTACTAAACATGGAAGATCAGCCCGTGGAAGACGACATTCTAGGACAAAACGTAACATTTCACCTTCCCGGAAATTACTGCCGAGCCCCAAATACGTCAAATGCTTGCATGGTGTACAATTGCACCAGCAATGTGCAACTAATTCGAGTGCACATAAAGAGTCGATATACATCGTCAAAAGTGTATCATTTCTATATTTTACTTGACGAGAACAATCATGCGCTCGTTCAACATTATTGCTGCTCATGTTTTACTGGGCGAATAACGAGCGGCAGTTGCGCCCACGTTGTTTGCCTAGTTTGGTTTTTGGGGTGGGCTAGGCACCAGGATGTTGTGAGGCGCCCTGCTTTATTTTTAGATTCAGTAATTATAGACGACAATGAGGATGACGATTGATTAGGTATTCCCACAAGGTGGACCGATGACCTGGTGAGGGTCGCTGGTAACCGATGGATGCGAGACGCACAGGACCGGTGGTTGTGGCGACACTATGTCCAGCAGTGGACGTCTTTCATGACGTCTTTCGTCAGGTTGACGTACTCATCAACCACTTCGAGTGCAGAGCCTCCAATCTTGATAGGAGTGGGTGCTACATGGGTATTTACCATGAACTTGGTTTTGTCCATGTTCATTTTAAGACCCACTCTTTCGGAAGCTCTACTGAGGTCATCGAGCATTGTACTGAGGTCCTCCGTGGTCTCAGCCATGACGACTATATCTTCGGCAAATCGAAGATGAGTGATGTACTCGCCATTGACATTAATGCCTAGCCTTCTCCAGTCCAAAACCTTGAAGACGTCCTCCATTGCGGCCGTGAACAGTTTCGGAGAAATTACGTCTCCCTGCCTCACACCCCGCTGCAGGAGGATAGGTTCTGATGTCTGATCCTGAAGTCGGACTGACATGGTGGCGTTTTCATACAAACACTTCAGCATCTCGATGTACCGATAGTCGATCTGGCACCGTTGGAGAGACTGCAGCACAGCCCAAGTCTCGATCGAATCGAAGGCTTTCTTGTAGTCCACAAACGCTAAGCAGAGGGGCAGATTATACTCTTCGGTCTTCTGTATAACCTGCCGCAGCGTGTGTATGTGGTCTAGGGTGTTGAAGCCTTTTCGGAATCCGGCTTGTTCGGGAGGCTGGAAGTCGTCAAACGTGCGTGTGACGGTTTGTGATGACTCTGGGAAACAGCTTGTAGACATGGCTCAGAAGTGAGACGGGCCTGTAATTCTTAAGCAGGGTATTGTCGCCCTTTTTTAAGAAGAGTACCACTACACCTCTGCTCCACGTTTGTGGCGTTTTCCCCTCGAGTGTGACGGAATCGAACAGTTTCTGAAGGGCCTTAAGGACTGGTTTTCTACCCGCCTTCAGGAGTTCGGCCGTAATTCCGTCCTCACCCGACGCCTTGTTGTTTTTAAGCTGCTTCAGAGCCATCCTAATCTCATACAGGCTGACGTCCGGGATGTCTTCGGTATAATGCCGGGTCAATCTAGCTCTTGGGTCGTTCGCTAGATTTGCTGCGGGTTTGGTCATTGACGTGTATAACTGTCCATAAAATGTCTCGATCTCCCTCATAAGGCGGATATGGTTCTTCTAAAACCTATGTAACGAATAAATAATTGATTGATTGAATGATTATACCTACTCAACTAAGTGTTGTTATAATAATATAATCCATTGTTTATAATATAGTCTTTTATTTTCAAAAAAAAGCTGTTGGTTATGTTTCTTCGTTAATGTAAAATCTCAACTCTCCTCGGATAGATTTTAAAGAGCTTTGGGTTACAGATTAGTATTAGTCTAAGGTACAGTATGCACCATTATTCAATGTTGGGCAGCACTTGGTCCAACGTCCATATAAAAATGGTCAATCTCCTTTAATCAATAAGATTATAATTCAGATTTTTTTATTATACAGGGTAATTGGTTAGTAAGGGCATTCCGTGAAATGGTTTATAATGGAGCTGATTAATCCTTTTAGTAGAGGATGAGAGGGGTCGTTTAGGTTAGCCCCCACATTTTCCTGCCGCCGGAGGTGCGTGGTTTTTTTATATTAATTGTTAAAGTTTTAATTTTTTATTGAATAATTTCTGAGAAAAATCGCCTTAATAGGGAGGCAGGGGGGGTGGGGGCGGTGTTTAGTATTACTTCAGCGGAGGGAGGACACTCCGTTGAAGTAATATTAAGTGTAGTCGACGGAGCCCCGCTATGCTATATTTCTGGGTGGTTTAAAAAAAATACCACGAAGGGGATGACGGGGGTCTATTCGCTCCCTTCGCTCGCTCACTTGACCCCGCCATTACCCTTTTAACCTAACCTAACCGAGTCGGGGTGCCCCGTCCCGATCTCGCAACTCTTGCACCAAATAAAACACCTAAATGTTAATTATAATCCAATCGGTGTTCAAAAGCGCGATGTCGAGTATATCTGTCACTGTCAGTGAAAATGGCGGCCTAGCAATATTCATTTTACGCATTTTGACAGATAGAACTTCAAAAACATAAGAATTTAGTGTAATTTTAGTTCCATTTCACGTATTAATAGTGATTTACAAATATTTTTAGAACATATTTAATCGCAAGTCCGGCAGCTGAAATTGCATGGAGGCGCTTGAGATAAGCCCCCCCCACAGTGACAGATTCCTCAAATTCAAAGGACTTGATTCTAAACCCAACCCCAAATCATACCAATTAAACCTTAATCAATCCAACATAAAACCACGTCAACAAGTGAAAAAACAATGGAATAAACAAACGAACTGAGAAACAAACACAAACTGATACGCGCGATAACACTCGAAGGCCCCGAGTCGTCCCGATCTCCGCTCACGTGTGTTAACACCAAAACGCGCCCGAATATTTCCGATCTCGTTCACCGCACCTACATTCAAATCAAACTGATCGCGATATTCAATTCAATTCAATTCAATTTTTTTTTTTTTTTTTTTTTTGATATGTTGATGGGAAATTCCCGAGAACATTCTCTTAGCAAGAACTTTGCGTATGTTCTCGAGAATTTTCTCCGAGCAGGGAATTTACGAGAACTTAAAAACGGAGTAACAAAACCTAACTTCATCTTATCTTGCCTTAAAATTTGAATGATAGATTAAATGTTATAGTGTGAAATGTTATTGTTATATTTTGATACATTTCGTGAAGCAAACTACATTGGGGATTTTTAATATTAAATACAGCATCAATTGATAACAAAATCATCTTCATTCTTGGGATTTCGTAAAAAATTAATAAAAATAGGAACATCATATTATTTTTTCTTGATCAAATCAAAAAAGGCTGGTGATTCACATTTCTTTAGATAACAACTTTCATCATAAGAATAAAAAATAATTGATTGATACTGCTGTTGCTTTTAAATTCGACCTCACAACTGCAGGGCATTTCTATCAAATGCTTGGTCATCCGGCTAGCATTCCTATTATTATTTAACTAGCACTTCGCCCGCGACTTCGTCCGCGCGGATTTTTCGAATATAAACTTATTTACTTCTTATTGTTTTATCGAAATAATTTACAACTTCATCGGACCAAGCATTAATACGATTCTCTCCAGTTCGCTAAAGCCGCGACATTTTTCTGAGAGCATGTTCATTACCGTCGTAACTTTTGAACCAAAGGTCCGATTTGAATAATTTAAAGTGTAATTTACAGGGACATAATCAACCTTAATTATCAAACCATTTAAATGGATAAGGATTATTATCATGATACCGAAATCACCATTTTTTCATATAACCAGGGATTTGCTTGAATAATTTGAACAAAAAGCAGTCATGGTGACTTAACCATAATAGTTAGACATATGGTATCGCAGACTTTTTTGTAGACATTGATGACCTCTATAAAACTGTAGTACATCACTTTGCTCTATTATCAATAGTTTCCGCAGCGTACGCGATATAAGGATTTTTTTGGTAATTTTTTCACACCTTGGTTTACATTATCGAAGTTTTCATACGGATCCCTAACTTTTTTGAAAATATTATATACCATCACGGATAATTTAGGATTGTATCGGAGAAAGAATTTTTCAAATCGGTCCAGTAGTTTCGGAGCCTATTCATTTCAAACAAACAAATCTTTCCTCTTTATAATATTAGTGTAGATAACTTTGAGCACAAAACTTACACAAAAAAAGATTTTATATTCTGTAATATTTCTCTGTAAAATTCGTACTCTTCCATTTGGTTTCATTGTGTACGTTGAAAGCAAACGACCAACGACACCATGTAGGTTTGCCCCCACTTTGTCCCCCAGCCGGAGGTGCGTGGTTTTTTCATATTAATTGTTAAAGTTTAAAATTTTTATTGAATGATTAGTATGATTACTGAGATAAATCGCCTTATGAGCGTGTTTTCGATTCGCGAGTCGCTGGGAGGGCCCGGCACGAACTGATCGGCAAACGATTGCGAGCGGGGATTTATAGTGTTTTTAAAATAATCGTATAAAATAAATGAGAATATGGTCAAAATCGAAATCCAAGATGGCGCCCACGAGTTTTGATAAACTTTTCGTCATGGGTGTCATTTTCATGGTTTTCGGGGTCGCCGATAATGAATTTTAATCCTAATGAATCTTGCCTCTTGACCTGAGGTGCACTTCAGTGACTGCTACTGAAACTTTTAGACGAGTTGCTTATTACTAATAAGAATGTGTAGTGTATAAATTTTATTGGAAAGGAACTTCGTTCCATCCAGGTGTCCCTTGACACCTCTCAAGTTTTTTTTTTTAAATACTTATTAGCCATATTTTCGTAATCCTACTAATATTATAAATGTGAATGTTTGTATGCGGCGGAGGTCGCCCGCTTGGCGGCTGCCACAGAGCTTCTGTAAAGGAAGAACGGGAAGCTCCGAGCAGACCTAGTTGGGCTCCTGGGAGCCAGATCTAAAGAGGCGCCTCAAGGGGGGCGTAAGTAAAATGGGTAATCCGTGTCGCTGGAGAACCAGGTGCGGCAGGAGATGGCTGCCTTTCGGGAACGGTTCTCCGTCCTGGAGGGCATCGTCCTGCGTCCCCCGCTAGCGGCCAGCCGGGGCGGCGTCTTACGCGGCCGCCGTGGCTGCCAAACCGGTGTCGACGGGCCAGGCCAACCCAGGAGCTGGGCCGGCTCCCGCAAAGGCACCGGCCAAGAAGAAAGGTGGGGCGGCTGCACGGGCGCCTTCACAGTCCCCGCCTTTCAAATCTCCTGCAACCGAAGCCGACGGGCCGGAGCGAAAAAGAAGGCGGGCAAGGCAGCCAGGGCGACCTCACACGCTCCGCCGAAAGGCTGAGGGCGTCCTTGAACGCGGATGACGCCCGTGTTTCCAGGCCCACGAAGTGCACAGACATGCGCATTTTGGGCCTGGATGACTTTTTTTTTTATTTATTAGTGATGGGTTTGCTCTTGGCTCTGGTCAATGTCAGAGATGACAGAGACAAAGTCTACGATGGAGCGAGCTTATCCAGAAGGAGCCTGCTCACTCTAACTTTGAAGAGATTAGGGTTGTGAGCTTTTGGAAATACAGACGCAGGCAGAGAGTTCCACTCCTTCGCTGTGCGCATGTAAAAAACGTTTGGAAACGCTTAGTGCGAATTGGTGGAATAGCTACAAGGTAGGGATGGTAAGATGCAGTGCGTCTGGATGTCCGATGGTAGAAGGGGGCCGGTGGGATGAGGTCGTGGTGTTCTTGGTCACACTCACCGAAGTACAATCTGAAGAAGACCGATAAGCAGGCAACCTTACGGCGATGAGCCAAGCTATGTAGCTTGGCATCCACCAGCGTCACCGATGAGCCTCTTAGCTCTGCGTTCCACCGAGTCAAGCGCGGCAAACTGATACTTAGCTGAGCCATCCCAAAGTTGGCTACAATACTCCATGCAGGATCGGACTTGTGCTTTGTAAAGGGTTAAAAGCTGTCCAGGCCTGAAGTATCGATTCACCCTATTTAGGATGCCCAGCTTTTTGGCCGCAGTTTGGGCTTTTTACTCGATGGTGGCGCCAAAGTTGAGACTGGATGACAACTCCATGCCTAGGAGCTCGAGCCGATCAGTCACAGGAACAGATGCACCTCGAAAAGTTGGAGTTAGGTCAAAACGACTCCTTTTTGCGGTAAAAAGACACGCCTGTGTTTTGGTGGCGTTAAATGACTACGTCACGGGGGAGGAGGTGTTGGCCGCCGTCGTCCGGACCGGGGAGTGCTCTGCCGAGGAGGTGAAGGCGGGCACCATCCGTCCTGACAACACATGCGAAGCGTTGTGGTGAGCTGCCCCGTGTCGGCGGCCAAGAAAATCTCGGAGGGCTTGCCAAGTTGGCAACCACGTCGGAGCTTTTTGCACCTCAGAGGTGGACCGCAGCGATCTTTGCCTCCGCTGTGGTCAGCCCGGAGGGCCGGCTCGTGCAACGCCGCGCCGCACTGCGTCGCATGTGCGGCAGCTCGCAAGCCAGCCGATCACTGGGCTGGGAGTAAAGCCTGCGTTCCACCCGCCAAGGCCGAGGCCAAGAGGAAACCCTCCTCCGCCGCCGCCTCCGCCGCAGCCGCCGCCACCGTTGCCGCCGCTGGCACTGCTCGGGAGGCGGCTGAAATAGAGTGCCAATAACGGTCCCATTTTGCCTCCTCCAGGTGAACGTGTCACTGCGCCTCTCAAGAACTGATACTCCTGAGCATGGCGCAGTGATTGACGCCTGCGGACGGCGAGCAATGGGTAGCTCGCTGTCCGATCAGAACAGGCCCGAGTCGACAGCGCATTTCGTTCCATGCGCGCCGGAAAGAGCAGTCAGCAATGTAGACAGGACCCGCCAGGGCCAGAGCCTGCCAGGGTTGTGGAATATGTTCGAAAGAGTTACCGCGGCCCTGGAACGCAAGGGCAATGGAAGGAACACGGATGGGTTTTAGTCAGTAAGAGTCTGACACTCCCTTCCACTCCACCCAGAACGAAAGGAGTCCATTGATGGAATACAATCCTTAAAAAAAAAGCAGGGGTAGCAAAGTCGTCAAAAAACAGGAGATATAATATAGGAATGTAGTTTCACGTAAACTCGGAAGCAACGGAATGACGCTTACGACGCGATGTCGAGTGTGTCACTTTGAGTGTCAACCAAATGTAAGTTTCGTTTGACGTATTAATTATGTAATGATTTACGAATATTTTGTGAAAATTATTTTAAATATTTCTACGAACTTCCGGTAGCTGAAATTGCATGGGGAAGTGCCCGCTTCAGATAAGCCACCTTGCGGATGAAGAAACCCCCCCCACCCTTACACACTCCTCAAATTCAGGCGACTTGATGCTAAAAATAAATAAATAAACCCAACCCATTAATATGAAACGAAAACCTTTCAAAAAGTTCAGAATCAAATAAGTAAATAAGTTTATTATAGCTGCTAGTTATGGCATCACTGTCCTATTTATAGACAACAATTACGTCTAATAATTAAAATTACCATAATTATCTGTTTCATGTTCAAATTAGAAGGATCACATACTCGTTTTAAATTCTCTTAAGTTCTCATATATGTTATGTCCGCTCACGACAATATTCACGGGCTTAATATGAAAATCGATTCTTAGGAGTAAACTCTAATTAATGTTTAAGATTTTTTTTAAATTATCTGCCACACAACCAAAAACTGTGATTGGTGAGAAGTCTGTTCCACTGTGGATGGTCAAATGATACTTTTCGGATAGCCTTAGAACTAGGTAATTAATCCCTCAAACATAGGCACATTGCTCGCAGAACAGGTGGTTGATGGGGCTGAAAAGATATGACGCGGCGACCGCCACGTTCAGTATTGGCCAGACCTCCATAACATACAACTTATACACTCACAAGTGAAGCTCCCAGGAAATTTTTGTGCTTCTGGGCGGAGCTAGGCTGGCTAAACTAGCCAGCACACCTACTCACAATGGACCAATAGAATCGCTTCATTTACCTAGCCCCACTCAGCGCAAGCGATTCTATTGGTTCATAAAAACACATCCCTCGCAACGCATCATCGCACATCTCTGGTGGAAACGCAGCCTAAGTGCAGAAAATGGAGTCCCGGTCAGTGGGTCGTCTTAGGGGCGGATTTACCTACTCTACTCTACTCTACTCTACACTCACAAGTAAAATCAACCTGAAATGAAACCTCTTTACTACGCAAACTAGATGAGATTTCATTCCAATTCAGCAAAACGTTAAAAAACAGCCATAATTCACAAATATTAAACTGCTGCTAGCAACAATAATGTTAAATGTATCGCCGATAATCTGATTTTGACCTAAATACTACTTTTTTTATTTTTTATTTAGGAATGGGCTAGCTCTTGACCTCGATCACGCCTGATGGAAAGCGATAGATGAGGTCCATGATGAAAGCGAGCGTGCCCAGAAGATGCCCTGAGGCACTGGTACTTCCACGCGTCGACGAAACACAGCAGGCTGCTTGACGCCGAACTCCGGTGGGAGGGTGGTCGCGAACCAGGCGGGTGTTAGCCCTACCACCGCAAGGGAAGGATTGGTCAGTCTTATAAGGTGTTAGGTGAGACTGTCCAGGATGCACCGAGCGCTCGGTTCAGTTGAGTGTCTGATGGAACAAATTGCGCTACACGAGGAGGCTCCTTCATGTATCCCAAGATCTTATTCTTAAAATATACATATATACTTCCAAAAAGAGAAAGATAAGAAACGAGATTTGGATTTCGCGGGCTGCCATTTAGCATCCGTCAATTTCTGGACGAATAACGAATATTAACGAATAAATGACAGGACAGCCCTGTGGGAAACCGTTTCCCGCCAACAGGTCCCAAGCCCTGACATAAGCCATAACAAGTAAATATTTAGTACAGCAATCAAACACTTAATTTATGCAAATACATATTACAACAGTCAGCAGTCTAAATGGCGGTTTAGACAATAAATAAATTCAAAATAATACAACGCGCACCGGCTATGATCTGTAAACTCACCGCTGTCAGATTTCTCCTTTATGTTTAGTTAATATTCTACACATAATCCGAAGTAAATTATGAACGTGTTTAATCAGTATGCATCCACCATAAAATTACAAAACTCATGTAATAGTAATACAAATCAGTACGTAATTATTTATCATTCACCAACAACGACAAAAACACAAATAATGGCGTCGTCCATTTCCTTTTCGTCGCGCGTGTCAAACGCTCTAGTGTGGGGCCACTGCCACGACTAATTGTCTATGGCTGAAAGTAATCTATTATATTTTACTCGATTCCAAACATAATTCGAAATCACAGTTACAACAATGAAGTCTATAGAAGTCTGGCAAACGAAAATAGAGACTGAAAAAGCGCTGCAAATTTAAAAAATATCGGTATAGCAACCCCAAAATTAGTATGACATACCTGGAAAAACCTAATTAGATACTTTAAAATAATTAAACCTCCTCCTTTTTTGGAAGTCGGTCAACCCTGTCAAAAGCTTTCATGAAATCCGTATAAATTGTGTCAGTTTGAAGTCCCTTGTCCATGACATTAAACAGAAAGTTAACAAAGATCATCAGGTTAGTATTTGTAGACTTCTGCCTAACAAATCCATGTTGCTCCGGTATTAAATTATGTCGTAGAAACGGATAAATGGCCTGGTGGACAAGCTTTTCAAATACTTTTGCCAGAGTACAAAGTATTGAAATAGGTCGATAATTTTCAATATCTTGCCTTGAACCACTTTTGTATACTGGTATAATATTAGCTTTTTTCCACACGGCCGGAAATATACCCTTTTGTATACATCTGTTAAATACCATGGACAAAGGCTTGGAGATAGTTTCAGCAGTCCGCTTCAGAAACAGTGGTGGCAAACCATCAGGTCCAGACCCCTTCTCTGCATCCAGAAACCTGAGTTGTTTACAAACAGAATCCTTATCGAAATCTAAGGTACAAAGTGAAAATTCACTTTGTACCTTAGATTTCGATAAGGATTCAGGCAAACACTAATAATAATTTTATTATTAGTGTTTGCCTGATACGGAGCCGGACACCAGTCAGGTTTGACAGTAGATGGTTCATACACAGATTGGAAAAACTTGGAAAAATTATTACATATTGTAAGTGGGTCACTAGAAGTTTCATTTTTATAAAACATACAAGATGGTATACCCGATCTCCTTTGTCGATTTGCCAAGTAAACCCAGAAGTGCTTAACAGCCTTAGGAATGGCATCTTCGACACTATTCATATATTTCTTAAAACATTTACCACATTCTTCTTTAAAGCGCGCTCTATACAAAGAGAATACCTCATAATCGCTTGGGTTTTTGTACCTCTTCCATTTGGACCAAGCTTTCTTTTTGTATTTAGAGATACGAATAAGTGATCCAGAAAACCACACGGGAAAATGTGCATCCACGGGTTTCGACAGAGGTATACGGTTTTTTATTATATTATAGATATGATCATAGAAGATCTCGACGCAGGTTTCTGCCGAATGACTTCCTAGTGAATTACCCCAGTCAATTTGATCAATATCACCATTTATTATCGTGTAGTCGGCTTTGCGGTAATTATATTTCGGGGTATACTGAGGATTCATTAAACAGATATTAATATTCAAAGAAAGCAACGCATAGAAAGGTGGATGGTGATCATCAGGTGGAACGAGATCTTGGTTACGTACATCTAACCGTAGACATTAGGAGATCGAGAATGCGGCCCATAGAATTTGTCAAGTGATTACATTGTTGCATATCATGTACAATCAAGAATTCCTTTAGACGGTTACAGATGGAGGAGTTTCCCCGACACGTTTGAAAATAATGATCAGGATCAAGTCGAACCCATTGGGCTGCAGGTATATTATAATCGCCCAATAATATAATGTTATCAATATTTATCGAATTAACCAAGTTGTCAATATTATCAAAATATATATTATAAATTGAGAGTGGTGAACTATTCGGAATGTATGCTGCACACACAAGAGTGTGTGTCGAGTTATTACTATTAGGAATCATAATAGCAATTTGTTCAAGGTGTTTATCCATTACTCCAAGTTGCGATGAAGGAATGCGCACCGCATTATGTTTGCGTAAGATAGCAATTAGTACTCCACCACCTTCAGATTTACCCGTTGCAGTTCTGTCGCGGTCACAGCGAAAAACAATGTATCGACTATCTATAAATTCGCTATTATTTATAGCAGGGACCAGCCATGTCTCTGTCAACACAATTAAATCATAACAGTTACACAGAATATGCATGTATAAAGTGTTTAATTTTGTACGAATGCCTCTGGAATTCTGGTAGTAAATACTAAAATCATATTTGTTTGATTTCTTAGCCATGGTGACTAATACAAATTATATAAAAATAAAAAAAATAAAATTAATTAATGCGGACAAACTTATGATATTTAAATTAATTAGTAACAGTGGGCTTAATCTTTAGTAAATCATTTGCGCACTTAACAGCTATGGTTGGAGAGGTATCAAATTGTTTTACAAGGATTGTAGAATGCTTTACCCAGACGTACTTGTACCCATTCTTCTTGGCCGCCTCACGAGTCTCACGCAGCAATTGTTTCCTTTGGAGTGTTAGGTGCTCGTTCACGTAAATAGAGTGGGATGTGCCTGCGATGCCCAGATCAGAGGAAGTGAGTCCTTTCTTTTTGCGGCACGCACTTAATACGTTGTCCCTCATTACTTTTGATCTTAATGTAGTAATTATGTTTTTAGGGCGATCATTAGTTGCTGCATGCGGAACCCGATGAACGGAAGTAATGTCTTCACGAGGTATAGGATGGTTAATTGTTTTTCCAATATTTTCCAATAATGAAAGTAGATTTTCTCCTCGCCTCTCAGGAACATTAGAGATTTCAAGGTTGCATTGCCTACCCTGTTGCTCTAAGTAATCTATTTTTATTTCAAGGGCCTTGACTGTATCCGAGTTTACGCTGATGGAACGTTCGCTGAGTTTACGAAGCCGTTTTTGAATGTCATCATATTCGTCGGAAATATGCTGTGCCGATTTTTTTATCCCGGCAACTTCCTCGGATAATTTCGTGATCGACTGTTTAACTGCGGCATTTTCGGCGCGTAGATGTTCCATTTCCTTTTTACATTCCTTTACATAAGCCTCAAGGTCACCTCTTATTGATGTTACATTATTGTTAATCACAGCCAACTGGCCCTCTAGGCTTAACTTCCATTCGCTGAGCGTCTTTTGCAAATCCGCTTGGAAGGAAGACGTCTTTTCAAGATCCGCTTTGATAGCCACAAATACCGCTTCATGTTCACAGTCTGGTTGCTTCCGCTTGCGACAAGTAACATTTAAGTCAATGTCTGAAGATGAGAGGGTAGCTATTTCCGAGTCAGAAACGGACTGCTCAATTCGGAGCGCAGGCTTAGACTTAGGTGGCGTGCGTTTAGTACTAAACATGCTGAAAAGCCTGGCGTTTCTAAATAGCAACCAAAATCAAAACCCGTAGCGCACAGTTGCTGATAGCTAAAGCGTAGGCGCTGTAAGCACGTAGTAGTGGTCCGTGATGTGGTGGGGCGCGCTCAGTGCGACCGTTGAATTCGACAACTGGTGACTAACCTTGATGGCGCGATGGGGAGACGGCCGACTGCGAATCACACGTTGCAGGTTCAAGACTGGGTGGAGCACCATATGACCAGGAAGTACGAAAATATTTTCGTTTCTTTCTAGTCAGGCCCACTAGGCGGGGCTAGTCCATTAGAGCTCCTCTAGATAGAGTGAGAAACGTCCTTCACACTAATTAACCAATCACAACTGACAACACAGGCTATTCAAAGTAAAGGAGCAATACGCGTCTACACTGTATCGAGTCTCACGTTGGAATGAACTACATGTGTGCCAAATTTCATCCAAATCCCTTCAGCCGTTTTTGTCTGATTGTAACACAAACATACAAACATTCACATCCTACTAATATTATAAACTAGCTTCTACCAGCGCAGCGGCTTCGCCCGCGTGAAAATCGGAAATAGGAAGGTTTCCTGATTTGTATTGTACATTTTTTACTCAGGAAACACCTACCCACCCTACCCTACACTACCCTACACCTACCCTACACTACCCTACCCCACACCTACCCTGCACCTACCCTACACCTACCCTACACTTTCCCTACACCTACCCTATACCTACCCTACACCTACCCTAACCAGCCCAAAAGATACTATGACATGTTTCTGGTCTCCTGGTACTTGTGAATCTGAAGTACTAAGGCAGCAGCGGCACTGAGTTTCCACTTCCTCCTCAGTCTCCATTAATCCATGCCACTTACCGGGATAAAAAAGTAGCCTATTTTTTATTCCAGGGTATGAACTACATGTGTGCCAATTTTCATCCAAATCCCTTCAGCCGTTTTTGCCTCATTGTTACACAAACATACAAACTTTCACCTTTATAATATTAGTAGGATAGCTTCTACCAGCTGCGGCTTCACCCGCGTTAATATCGGAAATAGAAAGGTTTCCTGATTTGTATTGTACATTTTTTACTCAGGGAACACGCACCCTACACCTACCTTACACCTACTCTACACCTACCTTACACCTCCTACCCTACACCTACCTAACACCTACCCTACCTACATAATTATTCCAGCCCAAAAATACTATGACATGTTTCTGGTCTCCTGGTACCTACTTGTGAATCTGAAGTACAAAGGCAGCAGCGGCTCTGAGTTTCCACTTCCTCCTCAGTCTCCATTAATCTAGGCCACTTACCGGGATAAAAAGTAGCCTATTTTTTATTCCAGGATATGTGTGCCAAATTTCATCCAAATCCCTTCAGCCGTTTTTGCCTGATTGTTACACAAACATACAAACTTTCACCTTTATATAGTAGGACTAGCTTCTACCAGCTGCGGCTTCGCCCGCGTTAATATCGGAAATAGCAAGGTTTCCTGATTTGTATTGTACATTTTTTACTCAGGAAACACCCACCCTACACCTACCCAACACCTACCCTACACCTACCTTACACCTACCCAACACCTACCCTAAACCTACCTTACACCTACCCAACACCTACCCTACACCTACCTTACACCTACCGTACACCTACCGTACACCTACCCTACACCTACCCTAAACCTACCTTACACCTACCTTACATTTACCTTACACCTACCCTACACCTACCTTACACCTACCCTACACCTACCCTACCTACATAATTATACCAGCCGGGCAGCCCAAAAATACTATGACATGTTTCTGGTCTCCTGGTACTTGATGTTTCTGGTCTCCTGGTACTTGTGAATCTGAAGTACTAAGGTAGCAGCGGCTCTGAGTTTCCACTTCCTCCTCAGTCTTCATTAATCCACGCCACTTACCGGGATAAAAAGTAGCCTATTTTTTATTCCAGGTTATGAACTACATGTGTGCCAAATTTCATCCAAATCCCTTCAACCGTTTTTGCCTGATTGTTACACAAACATACAAACATTCACCTTTATAATATTAGTAGGATTGTGAATCGTTTGCCATGCAAAGACTATAAATACTAAACTTGTCAGTGAAATTAGTGACATTGCAGAACAAAACTCGTATTATGTGTTCACCGCCACGTTCAAGAATTACTTTAAAAAACAGTTTATTTTAATTCATTAAGTTTACATTTAGAACTGTAGAAAAAAAAAACGGTTTTTCTATTTCGTCGTTCTTTCGCTCGGTACCTATATACCTACCTATTCTGTGACGGCCTGACGGGTGACCTGATCATAGACTAATATAAATGGTAGACCTTATATGTCTATGGGTAGACTTGATTACCCTATAGATTAATGTACGTACCTATACGTACTCTGTGGACTTGATCTTGATGTCCCTTCAGTGCTTGTCGTGCTCGAAAGCGCTTTCAATAGGTACTTGATAATATTGACTGTGATTGTTTACCATCAAAAATTACTGTTTTAACGATTTTCAACTTGTTCTCAATATGGACATCAACAATCCCCACAACCAAAGTTACTGGTTTGTCCTCAGGGAAGATCAAAGCAATGTTATATTCAGTAGCAATAACTTCACCATACAGAATCCACATAGTAAGTTATGCTGTTATTATATACCTACTTCATGTGCCTAGCGGTTTGCCCAGTCAAACCGGTTTCAGCTGAATACCAGTATTTTACGAGTGGCTGCCAACCAGACCTCCACAACCCATTAATTGGGTACCTACTTAACACGTTACTTCCATAACGACTGCCAAAGATCTCCAAATGACAGCCGGAACCTACGGCCTATCGTGCTTTCCGAGGCACTGGGAGTCTCAATATGTTAAGATGGGCACCCATCCACAGACTTGAAGATTGGCCCGTGCAGCTGTTATAAGTGGCCACAAGCTCTTCTTTTCGCTGCTAGCTGCTGAGCTGTTATTTTATATGTATGTAAATTAATATATTTGGAAGTTCCTTTGCTCGTTCTATTGAAATAGTAAATAAACCCAGATACTTGTATCAGTTACAGGACAGGAGGCGAGATACATTGTAGATACGGGGGACAACAGACAGTATATACAAATTAATGAGACCCCTGTAGCTGTTCATGAAAATATTTCCAAAAATGGTGACAAGGAGGTAATAAAAGCCAAAGACGATGACAACTTTTGGGATAGAAACAAAATAAAACTACTTCTTAGTTTGTGCTTGGATAACAGAGTTAAAAATATAACAAAAGACAAATCTGTTTGGGAAGAAATTGCTGAGCACTTAGGTACAAGTTCTGATGAGTGTAGTAAAAAATATAGAAACTTGAGGAGAACTTACATAAGACTCTTGAAAAAGAAAAGACTCGGCAAAGAGGTAAAATGGGTACATTACAACACCTGTGAAGAGGTTTTTAAAGAATGCAAATTACTTCCGCCCTCTGCGTTAGAACCCTGGGAAGAGCACAAAGTGAGAAGATTGCTTAGTCTCTACATAGAGAACTTGAACAAATTCCGAAGTCCAGACTGTGTGCAAAAAGATGTTTGGAGGGAGATAGCATTTCAGGTGGGGACAACAGAGTACAACTGTTACCATAAGTTCAAGAATTTAAAAAGAGCATACTTCAATTGGAAAGAAAAGAGTAGAGAAACTGGAAAACCAATCAAGTGGCAATATCATAACTATTTTGAAAGAATATTTTATAATTTTATTCCAAGTATAGGTCCCTGGGACAAAAATAAAACTAGATTGTTAATAGAAGAGTACAAGCAAATAGGTGATAAGTTTAAGAACCCAAGATATCAAAAGAAAGAGTTGTGGAAAGAGATATCGGCATCAGTAGGGGAAAGCCCCACAGACTGTGACAAAAAGTTCAGGAATCTGAAACAAACTTATATTAGATTAAAAATGAGAGCAGATACAGGGAGATGCATAACTAAGTGGCGCTACTATAAGGATTTTGAAGGAATTTACAGTGGAGCATGCAGCTATTCAAACACCAGTGATGGTCCACCTATAACATACAAATCACAAGAAGATGACTATGTCAAACAGCTTTTAACATTCTATGTAGATAACAAGGAAAGGTTTCGAGATCCTCTAGTTAAAAAGAAGAATGTATGGAGACTGATTGCTCCAAAAATAGGCTTGTCTGCAGAAGAATGTGATCGAAAATTCCGCAACTTGAAACAAACTTACATCAGGCTTTCCGAGAGAAAGAGAGAAACTGGAAAAATTAACAACTGGCCTTATTTCACATATTTTGAAAAAATATTTGATGAACCTATGGGAACAGGTACATGCAGCTATGGTGGGAGCTTGGACGACATGACGCTCACTGAAGTAAAGCGGGTGATGCAGGAAATGCAGGATAGGAAAGACAACGACAAGTTTGATAGTTTGGTGCGGGCTGTTGAAGAGTCCAACAACATACAACGGGAACGAAATAGAATATTACAGGCATTGTTGGATAAGAAGTGATTTAGTAGACACACCCAAAAAGCTACATTGTGGTGGTACTGAGCTGATGTGGACTAGATATTTCAAGAGGTACAAATACATACAGGGTACCTACTTCTGTGAAGAGAAATAAAAGTTGTGAGAATGTTTAGAAATGCTTTTTATTGTTACCGTTCTTATGCTTTTATAATGTATATGTACAAACAAACTATAATAGATTATCAGTTGTTTCATTCTGAAATGAGAAATCGTTAGCAAATTCAATTTCATGTCGACCGGTAGCTACTCCATACAAAATGATCAATGCCTTAAAAGTACACTGTTTATGCTTAGTCTTAACTTAAAAATACATCTGTGAATTTAAGAGTTACTTTAATATTAAATTTGACATCCATAACACTATACCACAGTAAGGAATGGAAATTTAGTTTAGAAAAAAAAATAAAAAAAATAAGTGAAGAAATCACACCGATCGACGGTAACCACGCAGGATCGGATCGATAAGTTTGCAGATACCTCGACCAGTAAGTAACTATCACGAACAAATACTCACACTTCCACTCACTCAGGCACGCTCGAGTCGATACAACGCTAACCTAGACTGAATTACCACACTATGTCGTACAACTAAGAGATACGCCGGCCGCACCCGCTCGCTCGCCGCCGCGCCGCTGCGCCAGTACTGGCCTGTGCTGCGTCAACGGATCTCTCCAAATATTACGCTAGGTACCGTATACCTAAAGTTTAGTAGATCGAGGATGTAGTCAGTCTTAAATGGAATTAATTGGTCTTTCTGACTGTAGTTGCGGCGCTGTGGCGGCGCGTTAGCGGGCGAGCGGGCGCAGGCCGGCGGCGCGCGCGCAGCAGGCGGTTCACTTCTTGGCGTTCTTCTTGGGCGACGGAGCCTTGCCTTTAGCATTGTTTGACATTTTCGACTTTTTGCCTTTAGGCTCGCCTTCTTCATCATCTTCATCCTGCAATTATGACAAACAATTATTATTGCAAACCCACATGACAAATATTCAACCCAATCGAAAAATGGATTCATGGAACATGCAATAAAGGCCAGCTATAGCATTAGATGTTAAATGAAACATTGTTAGTCTTTCACAATGCAAGGTGGCCTTTGTTGCTCCTCAAAATGTTTTATCCAGCTATCAGAAGGTAAAGGTTATTTATCCTGAATGAGTATACAGAAAACCAACAGCCAATTATCATTAAATGTTCTCGAAAATACAATTTAGACAGCACAACAAGCCCAGTTGTATGAAAAATGACAGTGGAATGAGATTGATAAACTTAGTGTACGCCCAAAAGATTTTGTAGATAGGTAAATCTTACATGAACTGTCATTGTTTAACAGAACTGGGCCACAGGTCCTTTTCCCTCTGTAGAGCATGTACAGAACCAGTCACTTTAGTAATTTGATATTAGTTGAAGGTTTTCAGTACCTCATTAGTCTTGCGCTTGCCTGCTGATGCTTTCCTTTTATTCTCATCTTCCTGTAAATTCAGCAATTTACTACAGCACAGGCATTATTTTGAGTCAACTAAATTTTGGCAAATGACTAACTACTCCACATGCACAAAACATCGTAATATAATAATGTTAGTGTCTTTGAAATGTTTTGCAAGATATTTACTTATCTAACCTGTAAGAGAGAGTCAGGGTATTACCTTGAATTGAGAATCATCTCCTTCCTCTTCATCTAACATCTCCTCCTCCATTTCTTCCATGTCTTCAAACTCCTCCACGAGGGCACCTAGGAGGTGCTGGCCAATCAAATGCACTGGCCCTGCTCCCTGCATAACACATTGCGATGTTTATTGTATGCATAATAATGTAGACATTAGTTTAGATAGTGCCACATAAAAATCAGACAAATGCCTCGAGAAATCACAAGCAGGCGGTGCAACAATCAAAACGACGTTGCGCACCCATCAAATTACCAATGGTTTTGTTTTTATCATCATTTCAGTTTTATAAAACATTTTATTATTCATATACCTAAATGGTAACATTTTAAACAGTATTATTTTGAGTAACAATGTGTCATTTTATTTCGAACAAATATTAAGCTGGAATAATCACATTCTTTTCCATAGGAAAACCTTGGATTTCAAGTGAAAAATACTGTAGTAGAATTATTTAATTGTACAAGTTATTACCTGAATAAGAGTAAATGTGACTGGGGCATCTGGGAATTCAATGTCAAGACGAGCATGTCTTGTCTCTCCCGCCTTCAGCACTGCCACCGGGATCTTCACAGACTCCTGCAGTGACATGGTTTCTACCTGCACAGAATAATAACATTCATCAAATCAAGCTAGCTGCATTACCTAAATGATGCTAAGGTGCTATGACTAAATGAGTCCATTTAATCAGTGCTCATTTAACACTATCTAAACATAAAATGGTGCTAAGTACCACATATAACCTAACAATGATGCAATACACTCTCAAAGTCAATTTCATATTTGAGTTTGTCAAAGATTGCAGGTAAATATCTTCTAAGACATTCCTTTGCATCACAATCCATATAATCATGATTTCATTACGCTTTTACATTCTTAGATAAGTATAAGATTATTAAATATACCTGAACGACATTGAGTTCATCAAGCTTTGCATCTGGACCCAACAGTGCTTGACGTATGAGCAGCTTGTTGCTGCGGGGATACTCCGCCTTCGCCTCGGGATCCCATGTCTCGGACTGATGTGACGCCGACAGAGTTACACCTGAAACATACACCAACCTTGTCAACACGTTGGGCTAAACATCATCCAATCGGCATCGCTTAGCGTTTGACATGACATGGCGGCATCGCAGCAGGCGACCGCAATGTTCCAACTCGTGTTAGTTTAGTTATCATAACCTCAAAACGCTTACATTGCGGCGAGACATAAACAACAGCGACACAGTGATGCTCGCTTCGAGCTTTGTATCAGCGGGGTAGGCATTTTTGCAAATGCTTGGAAAATCATTGATATGTAAACTGTCGCGGCTTGGACGCCGATCATTCAAATTGCGCGCCTAACCACCACTGACTTCGCACATTTCCAACTCACCACGCGTTAGCAAAAAATCAATAGCACTCATCGCGCGTGGGATGTAGAAATAGTTCGCTGCTGAAAAACGCCATTTCGAACTCATAGAAGAAATTAGCCATTTCATTTCCTCAATCAAAAATGGCGGCAAGTCGGTTATGAACTTTAAGTACGTTAAATTTGAGGCCTGCAACGACCGCAAACGAATGAATCGTTCAAATAACACTACGGATAGCG
This sequence comes from Melanchra persicariae, assembly GCA_947386135.1. Taxonomy (NCBI): domain Eukaryota; kingdom Metazoa; phylum Arthropoda; class Insecta; order Lepidoptera; family Noctuidae; genus Melanchra; species Melanchra persicariae. The sequence goes on along the minus strand of OX376666.1, from coordinate 601,543 downwards.
ATTGAAACAGATATTCACATAATATTGTGAAATAAAATGGCGAGAGCCGGGTGTCAAAGCTGACGCTAATGTTTTAATCATAATTAAGAACAAAGTTCAATGCGAATCATGCAAATAAAACAATTACAATAAGCGCAATAGAATAAAGATAAAGACTTACCATAGAAATATTCGTCCGACATGGTGATTTCACTAATTTATTGAGATTTTCGCGACACGTTCACGTGCGATGCCGGCGCACACAAATCTGGAGATGAATGTTGCCAACAAGACACTGAGCGTTTCCTTCCAAAAAAAAATCTTCCAATACAGTAAAGTTATCCACCTCCCCAGTCCCCACTTTCAAACTTAACATAGTGATATTGATAAACTATTTAAAACTTTGGAAAATTATTCATAGAAACCGACTTCTCTGCAAGTCCGAACTAATATTATAAATGCGAAAGTGTTTGTTTATTTTTGTTTTGTTTTGACGGCTAATTCGCTGAAACGATTTTGATAAATTTTGGTTCAGAGATAGATAGAACCATGGAGACGGTACAATATTTTTTTCGCAAAAATCTGCATCAACGCGAGCAAAGCCGTGAGCAAAGGCTAGTTCTTCATAATATGAAAAAGGGAAATTTGAGAACTCAAAATTCCCTTTTTTGTGAATCGCCATAGTAATATGGTCTAACATTAACGTGTAAAACACAAACTTATCATTGTACATCATGTGATACTAACATTACATCCCGGTTTCGCACAGATAGCACAGTGCATAAAATACATAAGTTGCCAAGCGGAATGATTTTTTCGAAATCTTCAATAAATATCGTCATATTTTAGCCAATTCACACAAAACCATAATGAAGTATACACCTAAACCTTCCTAACGAATCACAATCTATCCGTCCATTGCCGAAAACCGCATGAAAATCCGTTTGGTAGTTTTTGTGCACGCTATGTGCAGACAGACTCACGGGGGATTTTGTTTATAATAAGTAGTGATGATAATATGTAGTGATAGAGATTTCTTGATTTTATAGGAAACTCGTTTCTGCTAGCGGTTTTTCCCTAGTAAAATTTGGAAATTCCACAGCGTTAGATTAGCTTTCAAATTTTCACAAGGGGATGTTCCCTCAATAGCGTACTATTTATCCCGCGGGAGTATGTATCCCAAAATCGGTCGACGTGAATGGGTAACAAACAGACAGACCGAGTTTCAAATAATAAGTATTAGTATCAAATAATGTTTTAAAATTACGTATTTCAATTTAGTTCGATTGCATCGACACTACAAAAACTTTAAAACACTAAAATCGTGATAATTATATGCTTATTGAATTTTTAAAAAGAAATTCGGAAATTAATAATGAATATTTCGAAAACCAACCACAGCGTTGTCACTTGAATCCAAAGATTGAGTGACAGAAAATATTTTTTCGACCTATACCATCAATCATAATAAAGAAATAAAAAAAAATACCCAAGTTTTTTTGTCATCTCCTTCAAAACTGGAAAATATCCCTTAGTGGGCAACATTATTGCAAAATACTTTTTCATAGACAATGACTGCTTCGTTCTGAAATCGCTTCACTATAAACTTTCTGGCTACTTCCTTACTAAATTATTTCAAATATCTTCATCACTTTGTGAATTAACTAATTGATATTAAGCATAATCATCTTCCTATTGACAATTTAAAAAAATTAACACTTGTAGCGGCATAAAAATCAACGTAACAGAATCAACATCGCAAGAATAAGACTCGCAGCGCCATCTGTCTGGACAGCTGCGAACTAACTTGACAAAATCCTGAATCGCGATATCAGAGTTTACCGTGCGATTCGAACATATACAACAGCCCGAATATCCACTGTCGGGCAGTTGAATGTTGATATTGTTACGAGCTTAGGGTTCGTGACAATAAAAACAGCCGATTAAATAACCAAAATGACACTTTAATTAATCAAAACTAATAACAACTTTAAAACTCACTAATTGAAAACACAACTGCACCACTGATCACTTAAATTCGCAGTCGAAGTTTGCTCTCGAAGTTGTCGCTTGTATCGCAAATTTAATACTGACTCGATCGCAGGCTATGCGAGCCTTAAATAGCCTTATATAGTAGGGCAGATAATTCCAGAACTTTCTAGTATAGAAACATCTAGAAAGTTCGAGTACATACCGGTCCCGACTAACCAGATATCGAAAACTCTAGAATGTTCTAGCATCGAAATGTCTAGAAGGATCTTGACTCTACTAGTTCTGCTACTCGATACTAGATGGCGCTAGTAGTAACTTTTATCGTTATGTACCCGGCATTCATTCTGGCGCGTAACAATATGTCTACAACACGGCTGACAGTGACTGTGTTCTGCTACTTCCAAACTGGTGACCCTCGACATTAAGCGTCAGCGCAGCCTTCGTGCAGCTACTTCATAATGACGTCATCATCATCACTTCCCCATCGTGACCTCAAGCTCTCGATCAGCGAGTCGTACAGCCAGCCAGAACCCTTGGCTTTTACGGGTATCCTGACCACCAGCATGCAGTGGACGCGCATTCCTGGTCAACATCCTCAGCCTCTTGCATCAACCTCATCAGCGACTTTGGCAAGCACACTGCACCTTCGGCCAATCACATGAAGAACCTTGAAGAACCTGTCTTGGTCGACCCCAGCAGTTACGTCACTACGTCGCACACCAACGCTCCGACCCACTGGCTGGAGCCAGCCAGCAGCACCACTCCGACTCACAGGAGCCTGCAGCATCATCCCGACTCACTGAGACATCATCACCCCCGACTCACTGCGGCAACGCAGACAGTTCCAACTCACCGTGAACTCGCAGACAATTCCGACTCACCGTGAAACTCTGCGTTTTCCGGTTCCGACTCACTGCAACCAACCTTCCACTGGCCTGGCAAGCATCTCAAGATGTATGGACGACTCATCCACTATCGACCTCCGGTCTCCGGATGGGAGTAATGTACCGGCATTAATACCGCCACAAAAATCAACGTAGCAGAATCAACATCGCAACAATGAGACTCGCAGTATCATCTATCTCGATAGCTACGAACTAACTTGACAAAATCCTGATTCGAATGGATACAACAACCTGAATATCAACTGTCGAGCAGTTGCCCACCAGACAACAACCATCTGGTCGGAGGATCCTCCCTTTTTAACGGAGGTATGCGGGACATCACTCTCTGTACCGCATACGCTCCAAACACTACACTGACTACACATACTTTACTATCCATAATTCTGTTATCTCCGTCGCTTTGCTTTATCAAAATTGTATCTTTTACAAGACTTGTCAGCTCACTCCCGGCTATCGTTCAGAAATTCAGAAGCCAACAGTCTCCAAAGAACGATACGAATTTTATTAATATTCCTTTTCTTGTACAGAGTACCTACCTACTGAAACTTCCATGCGCCGATGCGCCGTTAGCTTGGTTTGGTTGACAAAGTAATCATAAAAAGTATACCGTTAGGCAGTGTTGGGCACAATTGATTTATTTTTTTAATTGTAGAGGCAAACAATTACAATTTTTATTTCAACTAAATTAATTGCAATTAAATTAATTCAATTATTTTTAAATTGTGAAATGCTATTAAAATCAATTGCAATTAAATCTGTTAATTGTGGTTTACAACTAATTCAATTGCAATTAAAATTTTATTTGCATTTAATAAATGAATTGTTTTCAACAATTAATACAGTGGATTTCGGGTATAACGACGATGAAGGGACCACTGTTATTTCGTCGTTACATCCGGATGTCGTTACAAGCAAAGGCAAAAAGATACAGACATGTACATGGTTTATATTCATTTACTAGGTACCTGTGCTACACTTTTACGTAATGTTCTGGCTTAAATCCAGGCTTTACACACCTTTGAGAATATTAAGGAGAATGCTCTTGTATTGTTTGCATTATTTTTTTCAGTTACTGATATTTATTAATTGTTAACTGTAATTGTAAACGTGTATCAAATAATTAATCAATTGTAATTGCAAATTTTTACAAGCACAATTAATTTAATTGTAATTGCAAAGTTTTACAAGCACAATTAATTAATTGTTAATTGCGACACGTTACAATTACAATTAATTATTTTAGTTGTTAGTTGCAACTAAATTTGGCAATTTAATTGTTAGTTGTTAATTGTTTTCACAATTAGTTTTTGCCCCACTCTGCCGTTAGGTACTGTTTTTTACAACTCGACAATCGAAATAAAACAATAATTTAGATTTTTATTTAGTACATAGATATTACTATCATATTTCACTTAAAGTCGATCTCGCGATACATGAATCTGAAACTGACTTACAAATCGTCCCTCGAGCAAGGGGTGAAAAAGTTCTATGAATGTACTTAAACCTTTTAATATCTTCGATCGCTTTACGTAATTTTAACTTTGAATAAAAAGAGTGACGATTCATTTTCTCTTCCGATTTACTTCCACACGTAGTTTGTTTAACAATCGGACAGCACTGTTCCGAGTGCTGTCGTATAGGATTGCTGGGAGACTCTTGCTGAGATGTTACGTATATTTTAAGTTGAGTGTTTTCGTAATGCAAATTGGCGTTGATTTGCAATAGTTTTAAATACTTTTTACTGTCTGGAGAAACTGAAGAAGATTTTAGTAACTTATCTAGGAGACTATCCAACGTTCTTCTGTTATCTTGTAATAATAAAATTATATTCTCGCATGTCTGAAAATAATATAAAGGCAGACATCTACAAGAGGCCTTGTAGGTTTTAGACGAAACTTAGCTAACGAAGCTTATAAACGGGTTCGCTACAGAAAACCGTAGTGTAAGAAAATATTGAACGGTTGCCAGGTTGGTACCTACCTTTTTGTTTTGAACCTGTAATTTTTCCAATTTATTTTGGAAAAACATTTTGCTCGATTTTATTTTTAAAAACTTAACACCAATATTATAAATTACTTCATCCTTAGCTTTTAATTCGTCAAGTAAGGAGTCCTTTACTTGATCTTCGCATATCTGGAAAAAATGTTTTCAAATGAACGTGTCATTAGTAGGTAAAAATCCAAAATGCATAAGTAGGTACTGGTGTAAGGTGTTCATTAAAAAGTCTTGTTACTAACATCCTTAGTGTCTTCTGCTTTTATTTCGTTTTCGTCTCGTTTAGGCAATCTCTTAATCTCGTTGATGAAAAAATCCTTTTCCTTCGAATGAATGTCCCTAAAAGTTTGTTATCAATAACATAAAAATAATACTTCGAAACAAATGTAATGATTTTATTCTGTGTATGACATGAAAGCACTTCATGGAGCTACTACTATATAATATAGGTAGGTAAATTCGGCCTATCCACACTTGCGAGTATAATAGGTTTTACCTTTCATCTACGAGTTGCTGATGTAAATTCCTATTTGTTCTTTGTGCACTTTTTAGTTCAACATATATTTTCTCTTTTTCACGAGCTAGTGTACCTATGGCTGCATCTCTACTTTCTACAGAAACTTTTAAGGAGTCGATTGTTTGCTTAAGTGACTCTATTTCACTGTGCAATTTGGATATTTCCTCTGGCTTCTTCTGACTTTTCCCCGAAGATGACGAAGACCTCAAGGAACTTTTCGACAAAATGCGTCTAAAATTCATTCGAATTCATAAACTGAATTTTTATTAACTTGTAACTATTTAATTTTAAAACATTCCAACTTGGAGTAAAAAACAATTATTTTGTAAATGCGGAAAACAGTTGTACCAAAAATCTGTCATTTACATGACACCATTCGTCATTTGTGAATTTTCATCATTAGATAGAGTAGTGATCTGACGTGAACGTGAAATGGAACGTACAACCATAGACAGCAATCTTTTACTTTTTTTAGGGTAGCCATTTTGAATAAAATAAACTCTTTCATTATTATTGGTTGAATTCTAGCCAATATTGATATTGATGTTTCTCATTGGCAGAAAAGTTGTTTTAGTGATGTCTTTAACATTTATAACCAATTACAGTTTAGTTCTTTACAATTTTGACAAAAGGTGAGTGAGCCATCTCGTTTCTTTGAATGACACCAAAATTGACACAAAATTTGTCAAAATACCGTATAAACATAATTGCCTCTATCTCCATTGTTTCTTTTATGTTTTCTTCCGTCTCCCCCGGGTTTGTTTTATCCATTGTTTGGCAATTTTCAAAAGCAAAACCGTTCTAAGTGAATCGTCACATCGTCAGCACAGTGTGAGTAAATCGTATCGCTCTAGTAGTCTTGACCTTATGCCATCGCACTCTCGATGTTTTATGTTGTGTAACGACGCCAAAATTGTAGGAAGAACGATGCCAAGTTTCATATCAACAACCTCGGATCGGTATGTTGTGTCGCGATCTGTCAATACCATCAAGAAATTCTTGAGGTGAAATTATCAGTCTCCTTTCTATTTCTCAATCTGTGAGTATGTGTTGGTATTCACTGCGGTCAGTTCATGGTGTTCGTTTGTTTTTAGGTCACAGGAAACTGTCAAGAGGCGCACATAAAGAAGCAATCGTCGACAAACAGCTCACCTGTGTAAATAGAAGCTTAGTAAACTAAAGAATCTCGTATGATGAGAACCTCATAGTAGTTGTGAAGTGTAGCGCGTGAAGTCGTATTCTCAATGTTATAATTGATGGTAAGATGAGTGAGGAGGGGCAGAATGACGGAAGCAGGAACAGCGCGTCGCTCGGCGAACCAGGCGCGCCGGGTGCCGAGGGCGCCGCAATCGACGCCTCCTCCAACGTCTCACAAACCACCATCAGCCAGGTAGAGTGCCCACTTGCTTGTAGCAGCATAGTGCTTCATATAATGTAGTAAATGAGTGTCCAAACACTACTTGACTGACTGAATTTCCGGATTAGTATGTTTGTTATTGGTGCAATGAACATTAATATTTGTATGTGTCGTGCATTTAAATATGATAAAAATATGCAGAACAGTGTTTAGTAAACTAAATAAACATGAGACTAAATTAAAATATCTACCTGCTCTGATAAACATCCAAATGCAAACTAACTTTTGGGTTGCCAAAGTGCTGATCAAAATAATGTGGAATACTGGTTATGAGTTTTAGATCAATTAAAATGAGCTTAAGTTAAAGGGTTTATTTAATTTGGAAAACATTAATGTGTTGCACATGGTGTTGTCACCTTGCTGGTTGCTAATTCTTTACTTCTTGTGCATCCTTTTTATTTGCTATGGAGGCTTTTATGAACTTTGGGTGATTATTCCAGCCTCACAATGATACCCAAGCAGATTATCCTGATTATTTAAAAAATCTTGATTATGTCAAGTTAGCAATGTACAATACATTGATAGCATGCTCATTAACATAAATTCAATGGAAGTAGGAACAGAGCTGTAAGGTCACACATATAATGAGTGTAGTGCAGCACGGGCGTCTTGTCTGGCCTAATGAAGCAGTTGCATTATCATAACAACCTTGAAGTCTAATGAATGTATCAATACAGCTTCCATGTGCCGCTGTCATTGTGCTACTGCATTATATTTTGAATCTAAAACAACGATCAAGCTTGTATTGGACGTTATGATAACAATATATTTTGTATTAATTTTGCTTTTTCAAAAACTGACATAATCAGGCAGTGGTTAGACTGATGAATTTGATACTTAAAGATAAAAACACGTACACTCAACTATGTAGGTACTAGGTCTATCATGTATTTTATTTATTGCAAATTGTGACTTATCTACTGCCAAAAGTAATTGAAGCATTTGAGCCAAAAGACAGGATGCTGATTGCCGATTTATAGACTTAGCTTCATTTAACGAGATAAAGTAAATAGTAGTAGTTTAAGCACACACACACCAGGTGTGAGTCTGTGAACGCAACGGGTGTTATTAGCTCACTTTTTGTACAAAAATTGCTAGCTCTAGGAAAAAGAGATCACCACACTGAAATAAAATTTCTGTGATGTTTGTCTTTGTGTTACAAGTGCACATTGTCAAACTGTTGACAATGATTGCAATGATTGTTAGTTCCAGTTCTCTAGTCTCGGTTGCACAACACAGACTACAACTGTGAACTGACCAGTTTCTCTGATGCATACAAAGTACTCTGATGTTACAATAATGGTCACAAGTGAGTGTGGAACGTAAGAAAGAAACACGCTTGTTAGATACGACTGTATACAGAAAGCAGAGCTAATAGAAATCTTTATTCCTAGACATCACGTTTCACCAAAAACTTTGTTGATAGAAAACACTGTCCGTAGATATCTCGGTCCATAGGAAGCACTGTTGACAGAGTTGTTGTCAGTTCATAGATAGCACTTCTTGCCGTAACCTTTCTTCATAGAAACTACTGTTTCCAGTTACCTTGGTTCAAAGAAAGAGTCTTTGGAGTCCTATTAATATATTAGGTTGGGGAAAAAGTCTTTTCGCATTATAGTATGTATGAACTTGTAATAAAATCTCTTTGGCTATACTCTTTGTATCTGGCTGGTTTTGGTATCATTGAAAGTTTAAATTTTAAAGAACATAATTCCAAATTCAAATTAGGAAAATGTGTGATTTTCATTTGTTTTTCGTACTGTCAAGATGAGTGAATCTAATGAAGAAATTCGATACATTTTAAAATTTTACTACAAAAAAGGTAAAAATGCAACGCAAGCTGCGAAAAAAATTTGCGATGTTTATGGACCTAGTGCAGTGTCTGTGAGAGTAGCTCAAATTTGGTTTAAGCGTTTTCAATCCGGAAATTTTGATGTCGAATGGATGCCATTTTTGAAAAAAGTGGAGCAAGATCGGCATATCAGTAATTACGACGAAGCTGAAGAACCAGTGTACCCACTCATTTGTGATTCTTTATTACGACGTAATGAAACCGAACCATTTTTGAAGAAGCTGATAACTGGTGATGAAAAGTGGATCACGTACGACAAGAACGTGCAAAAAAGGTCGTGGTCAAAGGCCGGTCAGGCTTCACAGACTGTGGCGAAACCCGGGTTAACCCGCAACAAGGTGATGCTGTGTGTGTGGTGGGATTGGAAGGGCATTATTCATTATGAGCTGTTACCACCAGGCAGGGCCATCGATTCTGAACTCTACTGCGAACAACTGATGAGATTAAAGCAAGAAGTTGAGAGAAAGCGGCCAATTAATCAACATAAGGGGTGGGGTTCTTCATCATGATAACGCTAGACCTCAAACATCTTTAGCCACTCAGCAAAAAGTTAAGAGAGTTTGACTAAGAGGTGTTAAAGCATCCGCCGTATAGTCCTGACCTTGCACCTTCAGATTTCCACCTGTTTCGATCTCTTCAGAATTCTTTAGGCAGTGTCAGGTTAACATCACGAGAGGACTGCCAAAACCACTTGTCGCGGTATTTTGATCAGAAGTCCCAAAATTTCTATAGCAATGGGATCATGTCCCTACCCACAAGATGGCAAAAAGTTATCGAACAAAATGGTACCTACATACTTTAGTTAAATGTAAAACTATATTAAAAAATGATTTGAATTTTCTTAAAGAATGCGAAAAAAACTTTTTCCCCAACCTATTATATAGTATATTACTTGGCTCTGGCAGATGTCCATAATAAAAACACGTTTATTTCATACAATAATGAAGTTATTAGCTATTAGCCTTTTTAGGTGGATTAGCGCAAATTTTGCACATGAAAAATAACTAATATAAAAAAGAGCATTGCCCTCTCCATTTCCCTTTGGGTGACTTGTAAGCCTTCTGATGAGGCCCATTGTGAGCCATAATGTTTCGGTTCCATAACTCATCACTAGCAACACGCACTGGTCATAGACTTTCGTCTTGAGACACTGGTATGTGAGATGAGAAGATATCACGCAACTTCCCGAATGCCGCCCAGCCGAGTCGGGTCCGACGGTTGACCTCTTTCTCGATATTAGCCTTTACTACTAACTTATTTTTTTGATGAATGCGGAATATTTCTGACGGTAGGAAATACCATGAAACACAAATGGATTTAATGTGTGATTATGGGTGGAAACAGCGGGACAGACGGACGAGAAATTCACGTATTGAACACAAATCGAATCCGAACCGAATACGGATAAGTGCGCAAACGCCCTAACTCCGGTCATTTTAGCCAGCGGACTAGTAAATCGATATTTTCAATCGATTACAATTATTTGACTGACATAGTGTGTCGTCTGGCAACATTCAGGTTAAGTTTTAATGGCGGAACTGACTTAAATTCAATAAAATAAATATCATGTTTTGCAATGTAAGGGTAAAATAAATGTTCATAAAATAAACTCAAACATGTAAAAATACGATTTAATTCTTGAGAAGTAAATAGTCTTGACACGGCAATAAAACTAAGGGGCCCGTTGGTGGTCATTCTCCTTTCGTCGGCGCCATCTTGGATGTTGATTTTGGATCCGTATTCGTAATCAGCTACCCCGAAAATCAGGATATTGATACCCGGACATCATATCAGCCTAAAGACGTCCACTGCTGGACATAGGCTTCCCCCAAGTGTCGCCACAACAACCGGTCCTGTGCGTCTCGCATCCATCGGTTACCCGCGACCCTCACCAGGTCATCGGTCCACCTTGTGGGAGGCCTTCCAACGCTGCGTCTTTCGGTACGCGGTCGCCACTCTAAAACTTTTCGGCCCCATCGACCATCTGTTCTGAGAACAATGTGCCCTGCCCACTGCCACTTCAATTTGGCGATCCTTCGGGCTATGTCGGTAACCTTGGTTCTCTTGCGGATATCATCATTCCTGATTCGATCACGCAAGGAAACTCCGAGCATTGCCCTCTCCATTGCCCTTTGGTTGACTTTAAGCCTTCTGATGATTCCCATTGTGAGCGACCACGTTTCGAGTCCATAGGTCATCACTGGCAACACGCACTTGTCATAGACTTTCGTCTTGAGACACTGTGGTATGTGAGACGAGAAGATACCGCGCAACTTCCCGAACGCCGCCCAGCCGAGTCGGATTCGACGGTTGACCTCTTTCTCGAAGTTAGCCCTACCTAACTGGATCGTTTGTCCCAGGCAGACGTACTCATCAACAACTTCGAGTGCAGAGCCTCCAATCTTGATAGGAGTGGGTGCTACATGGGTATTTACCATGACCTTGGTTTTGTCCATGTTCATTTTAAGACCCACTCTTTCGGAAGCTCTACTGAGGTCATCGAGCATTGTACTGAGGGTCCTCCGTGGTCTCAGCCATGACGACTATATCGTCGGCAAATCGAAGATGACTGATGTACTCGCCATTGACTTTAATCCCATTGTCATTAGCCTTCTCCAGTCCAAAACCTTGAAGACGTCCTCCATTGCGGCCGTGAACAGTTTCGGAGAAATGACGTCTCCCTGCCTCACACCCCGCTGCAGGAGGATAGGTTCTGATGTCTGATCCTAAAGTCGGACTGACGTGGTGGCGTTTTCATACAAACACTTCAGCACCTCGATGTTTCGATAGTCAATCTGGCACCGTTGGAGAGACTGCAGCACAGCCCAAGTCTCGATCGAATCAAAGGCTTTCTCGTAGTCTACAAACGCTAAGCAGAGGGGCAGATTATACTCTTCGGTCTTCTGTATAACCTGCCGCAGCGTGTGTATGTGGTCTACGGTGCTGAAGCCTTTTCGGAATCCGGCTTGTTCGGGAGGCTGGAAGTCGTCAAACCTGCGTGCGAGACGGTTTTTGATGACTCTGGAAAACAGCTTGGTAGACATGGTCAGAAGTGAGATGGGCCTGTAATTCTTAAGCAGGGCATTGTCGCCTTTTTTAAAGAAGGGTACCACCACACCTCTGCTCCACGCTTGTGGCGTTTTCCCCTCGAGTATGACGGAAACAGTTTCTGAAGGGCCTTAAGGACTGGTTTTCCACCCGCCTTCAGGAGTTCGGCCGTAATTCCGTCCTCACCCGACGCCTTGTTGTTTTTAAGCTGCTTCAGAGCCATCCTAATCTCATATAGGCTGTCATCCGGGATGTCTTCGGTATAATGCCGGGTCAATCTAGCTCTTGGGTCGTTCGCTAGATTTGCTGCGGGTTTGGTCATTGACGTGTATAATATCTCCATAGAATGTCTCGATCTCCCTCAGAAGCTCCGATTTGGCGGATATGGTTCTGACATCGTCGGTCTTCAGTTTTGTGAGCTGGCTCTGCCCAATAGACAAATCTCTTGCGAAGACCTTGGAGCCCTTATTCCGCTCTATCGCGTTTTTAATCTTTTCAGTATTAAAGCGGCGGAGGTCGCTTTTCAAGGACTTGGAGATCCGTCTATTGAGCTGCCGGTATTTGCACGCATCGTCTGAAGACTGCAGAATCATCTCCCACCTCTCCTTCATTAGCTGGAGAGTAGGATCAGAGAGCCTCTTGGTCTTATCTGTACGGCGAGTCTTGAAGAACTTAGACCCGACCGTATGAACAGTTTCCACGAACCCATCGTTGTATTTGTCCACGGAGCTCCCTAGGCACTCGAAACGATTTTGAAGTTCGAGCTGAAAGCTTTCGGAGTTTTGGATCTGGATCTGTGCTGGACGGAGCGTAGGCTTCATCACTCGAGACTTTTCCAGCTTGATATTTAGATTCAATGTGCCTCTTACCGATATGATACCCGGACCCATGACAAAAATTGACAAACTTCTTCGGCGCCATCTTGTATGTTGATTTTGTGTCCATGTTCTTAATTAGCTACCCCGAAAACCATGATAACGACACCAAGACGAAAAGTTGACAAACTTCGTCGGCGCCATCTTGGATGTTGATTTTGTGTCCATGTTTTTGATTAGCTACCCCGTAAACCATGATAACGACACCCAAGACGAAAAGTTGACAAACATCGTCGACGGCTTATTGGATGTTGATTTTGAATTCTATTCGTAATCAGCTACCCCGGAAACCGTAAAAATGAAACCCATGTCTTTCGCGTAAAAGTCCATGCGTGCAGGTGGATTTGCATAAGTGTCGTGCAGTGCTCGTGTGTACGATGGCATTTAGGGCTGAAACTGCGTTAAGCTGGTGGCCGCGACGTGCACCCGTCGCGGGTTCTCGTCGCGAAGACCGGATTATTTTATTTACGCAATTTAAACGTGTTACCGCTAACGGTTGTTAACGTCATCGGTTGATGGCTCAGATCCATGGCCGTAGGCTTTACCAGTTCGGCAGACGATGCAAACGACTTCGCTACAGGATTACAATCTGACGTCTCTTTAAAATTGCATACAATTAAATAGCGGAACACTGTAAGCTCGTGTGATATTATTCAAGTGTTATATATGTTACGGCTATTAGCCGAAGTGCGGCTACACCTAGTTTTAGCCGGGTCATTGGGCACCCCGACTCGGACAGGTTAGGTTAGAAGGGGATGGCGGGGTCTAGTGAGCGAGCGAAGCGAGCGAACACAGACCCCGCCATCCCCTTCGTGGTTATTTTTTTTTAAATCACACAGAAATAGGAATTTTAAAGTGTTTTGAGGTTAGGTTATAACTAGTTGTAGCCGGGTAAAACTAGGTGTAGCCGCACTTCGGCTATTAGCCGTAACATATACACGTGAATAATATTCCACGTTTTCTTAACGTGTCACCGCTGTCGGACGCCCGCGCGGTCGTCCGTCAGCGGTGATCGGAAGTAGTGATGGGATTCTACCCGGGTAAATACCTAAAATGGAAATATTCCCGGAAATATTCCCATTGAATCCACCCAATGGGGGTATTTATTCGAGTATTTATATTTTTATGATCAATTTATACATAATTATTTCGCTTATATCGATTTATGAAACTTAAGGTTTTCTATTTCCTTGTACAAAAATAACAACTATAAAATATGTGTTACACTGTTTCATTCAAGAAACGTTGTTATCTATACATATTTATTAATATAATATAACCGTTCCACAATAATTAAAGTAAGCATTAATAAATAACTGATGCACTTTACGGTTAGCTTTACACACCGGCGGCGGTGCGTGGTGTTTTTTGATTGGTGCTTTCATTTACCTGGTAAAACAGTAAACTCCAATGTACCGAGTACGTAATGTAACCAAAATGGGTAATCACTTGATGAAGTGTCCTAAATATCCGCTGGTTATATTATTATAAGAAATGAGTTAACGGAAAGCTGTGAAGAAACGTCATTGATAGCATCAAATACATTGAACTCATCAACTACAGAAGGAGAAATAGTTGAAAACTCAACACCCATTGACGCTACTCCTTTGTTCGAATTTAAAGAGGAAAAAAAACTACGACTTACAAAATTGCTTTCAAAGGCAATTTATGTTACTGGCTCGCCTCTGTCTATGGTGGAACATCCTCTGTGGAGAGAGTTTTTTGAAGAACTACAGCCTCTGTTCGAACTACCAACACGAAAAGCTGTTTCCACAACACAATTAGAAACAATTTACAATCAAATGGAACGAGAAATAACTGAATAATTGAAGTCGACTGACTATTTACATCTTCAGTGCGATGGATGGAGTAACCGACGGAACGAGGGTATTATTAATTTTGTTATTGCAAAACCTGAACCCGTTTTTGTGAAAAGTTTAGCTACAATTAGCCATCGTCACACTGCCGAATACCTGAGTAAAGAAATCCAAATAGTAATGAGAACCTACGGAACGTATAAATTTGTGACTTAAATAGGAGATAACGCAAAAAACCTACAAAAAGCTTTTGATTTAGTAAAACTGCAACATCCGAACGTAATGACACTTAATTGCGTGGCGCACACATTGAATTTACTGTGCCATGAGTTCATGACATAATGAAAGAAGATGCTATACAAGCCTTCATTTCAGTAGCAAAGCAGCTCTGCAATGTTTGGCAGTACATGAACATGCAATAATGATCCCAGTTGATATTAAAGCAAATTTACTAGACGAAGAATTTTGGAAAATGATCGACGAATCTACTGCAATTTTAGAGCCAATAACAGATTACTTATTTAAACTAGAAGGAAACGAAGCGTACATAAATGACGTGTACATGTCATTCAAAGATATAAAATCACGTCTGGTGTTCTGCTTCCTGGTTTTTCTTCTTTGGTTGACAATAATGTCAGGGAGAGGATTTTAAATGCAGTTGATAAACGCAGAGGCCTAACTGCATAAAGCCTATTCATCTAGCAGCCTATATGCTAGATCCCAAATCTCAAGGCATCGAACTTACTAATTCAACCGTCATATACCACACTAGGAATTTCTCCTGTATCGTGGGTGCGTTTACAAACATATAAACTCACATACACAAACAGCCAGACCCGGAACAACTATAAGTATGCCATACAAATATTTGTTCCGTGCGGGAATCGAACCCGCGACACGCAGCGCAGCAGTCTATCGCTCAACCACTGCGCCAACCGTGTCGTCATTTGGGAACTTTCCCGGGTAAATACCCGTTTTGGGAATATTCCCAGGAATTTTCCGGGTGGAATGATGGTAACTTTCCGAGTCGCCCATCACTACTCGGAAGCGGGACCCGTTGCGCGGGCGCGGGGCCCGCCTCCCCGCGAAGGATGCCCGCGCAGGTCGCCGCGACGGAGCACTTTGTATGGTGACCATCAGAAAGACTGGCCAAAATGATAGCTTTAAAATATTACTTAAATCTAATACCTATTTGCTACTATTAATAATTGGTACCTACCTTATTAATAACTGAGAAAATGAATTTAAAAAATGGGCAGTCATTCTGATGTCAGGATGACTGCCCACATTTAGGATCTCCACGTAAGGGCTCCAAAATTTCAATTCCAAAATTTTGTAAGTTTACCAATTTGATACGTAAACATTAAACATATATTTTTTTTAGATTTTTAGGGCAAAGGAGAAAGATTTTATTAGAGATTCTCATCATCTCATCATTCTCATCTCGATCATCCTATCCACCAGAAATGTGGTCGGGTTGCAGATTCCATTGAATGTGGATATCCTTCAACTCAAAATTCAATCGATAGCTGGCGTATGAGGTGGAATACTTTGCTCATTAGAAAAAAAACTTTGGCCGAAGTGAAAAAACAAGTAATAAAAAGCACACAGAACAAAATACAGAGAATTTTGGCTCAAATTAATAAAACAAAAAGAAAAAAACAATCAATTTATTTAATTTAATTTATTTATGAATGGGCTAGCTCTTGACCTCGATCACGCCTGATGGAAAGCGATTGATGAGGTCCATGATAAAGCGAGCGTGCCCAGAAAATGCCTTGAGGCACTGGTACTCCCACGCGTCGACGAAACACAGCAGGCTGCTTGACGCCGAACTCCGGTGGGAGGGTGGTCGCGAACCAGGCGGGTGTTAGCTTATTTTAATATTATGTTACGATTTAAATTATCTGAAGAAATTTATTAAAGTTACTGGTTTATATGGTCATAGAAATGATTAAAGTTATTGTTACTGGTTATAACCAGTAACAAATCTTTGTACACACGTAATTGATTATTTTTTTTGTTTTTATTCTGTACCTAAAACCATAAAGCGAAATTCAATTATTGTTGTCACATTTCAGAGCAGGGGCGTAACCACCAACTCTTAAAGCAGTATTACTTTAATATTACTTCCAGTGGGAAAGAGACGGAGCTATACGTCCTGTGTAGCTCCGTCTCTTTCCCACTGGAAGTAATGTTGAAGTAATACTGCTTTAAGAGTTGGTGGTTTAGGCCCAGTAGATAGTATGTCGAAGGTATGTTCCGTCGAATTATAGATCCGCCGAACAAGTGCATATCGAAGAAAGGTTCTGTCGAAGTAGAGTTTTTCTAACGTGTGCGTTGTCGAAGTATGTTCTGTCGGACTAATGCTTGTCGAATATATGTTCGGTCGAAGCAATGAGTAGTCGAACTACTGTTTTTCGATATTGGGACCGTGTCGAAATAATTAACTGTCGAAATTCAGGATGCCACCCTCTGAAAACTACTTAAAACGCAAAACAATTTCTAAAAAGTTAAGTTTTGTTATTGAAAAAATCATAATGAACAAACAATCCCAACTCAATGTTGGCGCAATACACAGCTGTCGTCGTGTGTAGTCGTGACGCGTCGCTTGAGTTCGTGTGTGTTTCGAACTCAAGAGTACGTAACGTCACAATTCAAATTTTTATCGGTCGGAATTGAAATCAAGAGTAAGCATGCTGCATTAGTCAACAAAGTTCCTTCTATTTTGAAGTATGAATAATGAAAAAAAAAACACCTATCCGTGGTAGAGTGGAAACATTTCTTTGGGAAAAATAGCCGATGTTTGAATAGCTGTATCTCGTTCTATTCTACATATAGAGCTACGAATTATGGTTATACTAAAGCAAGTTTTTCCACTTTAAAATTCAATGTGTTTTTTTTCCGTAAAATACACTGTTTAGAAGAATTAAGTCAAATTCTAAAAAAATACAAAAAAATGAGGTTTTTCGAGATTATAGTGGGTAATATCTGGAGAGGTGTTTTAGAGAATAAATCAGTAAATGAGGGGTTAGTGAGAATGGTCAGTGTGGAATTGTGGATGAAGTGAGAATAGCATTGAATGGAATGAAGAATGGTAAAGCAATTGGTCCAGACGGAATACCAATTGAGAGTACGGAAGTCATTACGGGTAGATGGATGGACGTGGTTAGCTTTATTCTTCAATAAGTTGCTGCTGGAAGAAGCCATACCTGATGAGTGGTGTAACAGTTCGTTGGTGCCCATCTTCAAGAGCAAAGGTGATTTGCTGTAGTGCGTGTATGGGATAAGGGCAGGAAGATGATGAGCGGGTACCTGGCACCCTTGCGTGACGTGATGACGTCATCGACGCGTATGCACTACTAGCTCTTGCCCGCGACTTTGTATGCACATATCCCATTTTTTCGCGTTCCCGTATAGCCTTATAGTTTTCTTCATGAATTTGGCTATCAAATACAAAAAGAAGTTTCTAAATCCGACTTACCAGTCGAATTTAGAAACTTCAGCTCTATTATATCAGTACCAGTATAGATGTAGTAACCCGCGTGATTTCCTGCAGATGACAGCGAGCGGCGCGCCGGTCAGCGAGGGCGCCAAGTGGTGCTGCGACGTGTGCACCTACGAGAACTTCCCGCTCTCACGAAAGGTATCCATCTTCTCCATTGTGACGCTTCTTCAAGTTCACACCACGCGTCTAAAGCGGCGATCATCATAATGGAGTCATGTGTAGAAGGCTCATTACTCTGCATCATCCATCACAGATTTGTAACCCATGAACCATGTAACCCAGAGAGTAATTTGTAACTCATTTCCAAAATAAAAATAATTTAACTTGCAAACGTGCACAAACATACTCTGTTGTAAATGCGTTGGTGTGCTAATGTGTGGTACTCAAAGTAGGGGAGCCAACTGTTTGGTACAAAACCAGCGTTTTGTATTTACAATCACATAGTAAACAGATAACTGTTTACTATGAAGTAAACCCAGTAATCCAGTAGATCCGCGGTTTTATTAGTACACATTAGCCATGTAGGTGTTCACATGACAAAGCGCTTCGATGTTAATGGCAAATGCGGACTAGAAAGTCTGGAATTGTTCATAACTCTGCGACTGCTGGCGTCACCCTAGCACATGTTAGTTGCAGTAGGTACTGTAGCACCAGGGGACCTCGCCCCTAGTACTAATTATAATAAATAAAACTCCAATGTTGCAGATGTTGGGCCTCAACATCTGCCTAATAAGATACTGTATATTTTACAATCATACCTATATTTCTGCCAGACGCTTCCAAGTTTCCATCGACTACTTTTGCACCGCGGGTTTCTTCATGGGCCTTCTGTGTGTCGCTACGACGTCAGTGTCAAATCCCACATTATCTCGCCGCGCCGACACAGAACGTGTGGGATCTGCACACACAAAGGACATCTCGCGCCGATCAACCTCATAAACTATGAGAATTACTGTTTGTTAACGATAATTGCTAATTAATAATGTTCTATGTAGGCAGTCAACACTGGCTACAAGTACACACACTGGTTTTATAACTTTTAGTGTGCATTCAGTATTCAGTGCATTGTGTCGACGTTATCGTGTTCACAATGACTGCTTTTGTTCTCGATTGTTTTGATTGGACTCTTGTCTTCTAGAATGAACTAGGTCGCGTCGCACCGTATCTAAGTAGATGACTTTATCAAACCAATCTGGGGACAGATGACGGTGATAAGAAGATCATGATGATTGGGGATTGTGTTTGCAATATTGTAATGCCGGTAAACCAACATTTGGAAATACTATTCGACACCTTTATAAATGGATGCCTCAATTAAATTGCGCTGTTCGATTTACAACTCTACGTTGAGTTGTGTTGATAATCCAATGACGCGCTTTTTATGATGAAACTAGTTAGGTGTTAGTGAAATCGAGCGCTTATGAGCAAGTCACCAGATTCTCAACTCACCAGATTCGCAACTAACCAGATTCTCAATTCACCAGATTCGCAACTCACCAAATGTACAATGAAACACAAAGTCACAAAAAGTAACAGAATAGTACCTCGATACTTTATTCACGAAAAAAAAAAGTAAAATCACTTTCTGAAATTGCAATTTCTTCAAAACTATTACAACTCAAGAGTTTTGAAAAAAAAATACGTTTTATAGCAAAGAAGATGGCTAAATGACTGCCCCAAGCATGTTTTTTTATTAAATATACATTCATGAATTGTGAAAAAGTGTTTAATGCCGACCTGGCTCCGTCGAGTGGTCGAGGCCTATTTGACGGATAGGGCTGGCATCTACCCCAGTCACCGGGGAGACAATATGTCGTGCGGTGTTCCACAGAGTTCGGTTCTGGGGCCGCTCCTGTGGGATATCATGAGAGTCAGCTGGGTCTGCTACGCTGACAACACGCTGGTCCTGGCGCAGGGTGGGTCGCACCAGGCAGCAGCCGACCTAATGATACGCGGAATTGCGATAGTCCTTGAGAGGATCCGGCGACTGGGTGGTGGGGAGGCCCTGTACAAGTCCGAAGCCATGTGCTTTCACGGAACAAGCCACCATCGGGATTCTAAATAAAGGTAGGAGGCGTTCACATCGGCGTCGGGTCGACGATCAGGTACCTGGGACTCATTCTCGACTGCCGGTAGAACTTCGAGCATTTCCGACATGTGGCTCCCAAACTGGGACGGGCCGGGGCTGCCTTCAAGCGGCTTCCGATACCTCAACGCGACCAAAAGGGTCATGGCCTGGCTGGCCCGGGGAAATAAGCACGATCTCCGGCGAGGCGGCGAGCCTCCTTATCGGATTGCCATCATGGGATCAGGAGGCGAGAACTCTCGCGCACTTTTACGCGTGGCGTGTGGAGGCGCTGCGCTGGGGCAAAACTCCGCTGCAATTGCAGCGCGGTGGACGGAGCTCCGGCAAGATACCATCGCGGTATGGAGACTGGGACTATTGCAACCCAGTGCTGGGCACGCCACTATTGTGGCGATGAGTCCCCTCTTTGAGGAGTAGCTAGAGAGGCGCCACGGCGTCCTTACCTTCCACCTGATGCAAGTACTCACCGGACACGGTTGCTTCGGGAGTTACCTGTTTCGGATTCAGCGAGAAAACACGTCCGGGTGTTATTACTGTGAGGATCGATCGGAGGACACGGTGGAGCATACAGTGGAGGTCTGCCCCGCTTGGGCGGAGTACGTCGTCTCCTCGTCGAGGCGATCGGCGGCGGCGACCTCTCGCTTTCGACCCTGGTTCAATCCTTGGTCGAGGAGGCATGGAAAGCCGTCACCTCCATCTGCGAAGCAGTAATGCTAGTGAAGGAGGAAGCGGGCTGCGTGAAGCGAACTTCACGCTCCAGCCGCCGAAACAGAAGAAGACGCCCCGGGCGTCAGGAGTCGCAGGGCGATTCCCGGCCACCGTGGACGCGGGCCTGCGGACGGCGAGCGTTGCGTGGCTGAACCAATTGGTTTCACCAGGACGAGACCTGTTATTAGCAGCCCGCGACTTCGAACGCGCATATCTCCTTTTTACCCGTTCCCGTATAGCCTAATCCAGCTTCATCATGAACGAAAGGAAAAAAGCTATCTGAAACAAAAAGAATTTTCCAAATCGGACTGGTAGGTTCAGAGATTAGCGTGTTCAAATAAACAAACTCTTCAACTTTATTACTGCTACTACTAAATATAGAAATTATAGTAGGTAGTCAGGAGGTTGTATATCGATAAAATAGTAGTAAGTACATATTTAATTTGAAAGTTCATATAATTTATGTGTTGGACAGTACATCATCTGATGAGTTGCGAATCTGGTGAGTTGCGAGTCTGGTGAAATGCGAATCTGGTGAGTTGAGAATCTGGTGACTTGCTAATAAGGGAAATCGAGCACTAGGCATAAGAATAAAAGAAACAGCATCAATAATTGCTCTGTTGCCGTTCTCAAGATATCAATTAGTGTACAG
Source organism: Melanchra persicariae (assembly GCA_947386135.1). Classification (NCBI taxonomy): domain Eukaryota; kingdom Metazoa; phylum Arthropoda; class Insecta; order Lepidoptera; family Noctuidae; genus Melanchra; species Melanchra persicariae. The sequence continues at coordinate 580,192 of OX376666.1, read as the reverse complement.
CTTTATCTAATTGCTAACACTTTCACTTTCCGAGCGACCCGCGCTCGCTTGACACGAGACTATGCTTCATACGCGTTATACAGTCTGCGACATGAATCTATACAAATCTCCATTTACATAGCATATATTTATTTATTTATTTAGGAGAGTACACCACATCACATTCATAGACGTAGTCTTCATTAATATATCTATATCTATACATATAATGAAATGGGAAATTATAAAACGATCGAATAAAATAATAACGTAGCGACTGATGATGAGATACTGTTTTAATAACTTGAGCGGTATGAATTTGAGTAAGCGAAAAATTAACTAAACTAACGACGAATATTGATTAATAATAAAATCCAGAACGAGCTTACAAAAAGTGGGTTGTGATTAATCCATTTCACAGATATTAAAATTCTAGCCGTGCGACTAAATTACTAAGTGAGCGACTAGAAATACAGAAAGGGCAACTTCAATATTAAGATAGAGACGATTTTTCCAATTGAGGTTTTAACATTTTGCTCGCATCACTCGCTCTTGCGCACCAAATATGTTATTTGGTGCGCAAGAGCGAGTAATGCGAGCTCGGGATTTAGGGCCCCCGACTTGGACAGGTTAGGTTAGAAGGAGATGGTGGGGTCAAGTGAGCGAGCGAAGCGAGCGAACAGACCCCGCCATCCCTTTCGTGGTTATTTTTTTTTAAACCACCCAGAAATATCATTTGCCAAATATTTAAAAAAATGCAGGACGTAACGTTGACACTCAAACAAATATTAGGTCGCTCAAATATTATAAAGCTTCTCATTTATTAATGTTTGTAAGTTGCTGTTCTGTTGATTTCTCGTCACTCGCTGTCAGTCGCTCACTTAGTAATACTATAACGTAAATTAATTATTTTTGTCACTTAAAACATTAATTTACAGTCACTCGTTTAAATACTACCCTAATAAAATCACAGATTTGCCGTGTCTGTACATTGAATATTTTTGCATAAAAATAACTGACAAATGTTAGGAAAAATGTATAAATCGCAAAAATGCCATTTTTGAAATTTTTGTCTGTTTGTCGGTTTATCTGTTTGTCCATATGTTTGAGTCAGCATCACGCCAAAACCACTGATTGGATTCGAAAGCTAAGTTCTTAAAAATATTAATTGTTAACCCGAATAACATTTAGCGTTTATTTCATCAAAATCGACACACAAAATCAAAAGATATTGAATTTTTAATTTTAGTAAGGAACTTCATACAGCGCTAAGCGTTGCGGTGACCGACTCTTACGCGCCATCTATTGAGTAAGATAAAATGCAGGTAAGCATGAAAATAACATCAAAACAAATTGTTGAGTTATTTGTGAAACTTTTAATAAGTAGTAAAATAAAAGTGAACATTTTAATACCATTACATTAGTTATTGTAACATCCCATATGTTACAATAACTAATGTAATGGTATTAAAATGTTCACCTTATTTAACATCTTCCTAAATAACCAAATATTTTGGCAGTTTATCAAATGGTCGATAGATGGCGTTGCACCGATGACGCGTTTTTCTGTATCGCGGTGTTAAGATTTTCCGTCAGATTATGACTCTCACACGATTTTTAGCATCATTGTTGTTCGCTAGGGATAAAAACTTACAAGTCTGATAGGGTCTCGAGTTTCGTGTTTTTTTAAATTCGTAAATTTAAAAAAGGTACTTATTCATATAAGACGTTATCTAAGTTCATTCAATTTCGCTCATTCCTACATCAATCAATTATTTAACTTTTCTTTGACATAATGTGACTGAATCCTTCAACTGTGCACGATTATTTAACATCATCTTGTGCCTAGCCTTTTCCCAACTATATTGGGGTCGGCTCTTAGTCAAACCGATTTCAGCTGAATAACAGTATTTTACGTGGAGCGGCTGCCTACCAAACCTCCACAACCCATTAACACGGTACTTCTTGGCAAGACTGGTGTCAGATTTTCTAGCTTCTGACAATCCGTAACGACGAGAAAATCCCGGAAGACCGGTGTTCAGAAAATCCCGGAATTGTAGTAAGCTTTCCAATGTGTAGGCTGATGTAATGTAGTGGCGATGATGAAACATGTGGAGTCTCCAACTGTTGCAGTGCACCATGTGCCGCAGCCCCAAGTCTGCGCTCAACGAGGACATCTTCCGGCTGCAAGACGGCGCCAGCGCGCTGCCCGCGCCCGACATCTGCGGTACGTACACGGTCTAACGCAAGGCAATGTATTATAAGGTACGTGCCTCACTGTACCCGCCCTTTATAATACATTGCCTTGCGTTTGACCTGCTGGCAAGCGATGATGTAGTCGACGATGGGGCACGCTTGCCTAGTAGTAACCTGCAGTGCGATTCTGTAAACATGTCAAAGTGAACACCCGGGCGGGGCGCACGACGGGTGAGTTGTCAAACCATAGAAATACGATGGAAAGACAGCTCTATTGTCGTTCACTCCGCCTTGGTGAACACCGTGAGATGTCGACAGAATCGACCGGCTGTTCACTCTTCACTGAAACACTCAGACCCCAAGGTACGCAGGCTCTCAGGATACACTGACTCCGGCAGAGAATTCTACTCCATAGCTGTACGCGTAAAAGGTTGGTGTGAAAGTATACAATGTGTAACAGAATAAACGCAGTAGGTACCTGAAAAGGGGTCAATGTACTCATCATTATGAACAACTTACGATGGATGGAACCAACACTGATAACTGCCCCATACAATGTACAACTCGACAAATTGTACTGAACAGTTTTTTTTTCACGATTTCGGGTTTAGTTCCATAGTAAAAGCTGATCATATTGATTTTTTTTTTATTGAGGAATGTGCTTGCTCTTGACCTCGATCACGCCCGATGGAAAGCGATAGATGAGGTCTGGACCTGACGCCTCAGTGCTGCCACCTGGAGGTCGTCATTTCAGGAAAGTCATTGAATGTGATAACTTTTTGTGAGAAGTAGACAGCAAGCGTGTGACATTTATCAGACTTCACTGTCACTCGTGGGGTTCGTTTAGGTTCCCTCACACAGAAGAGGTGAGAGTTATAGCAGACGAAACTTTATTCAAGTGCCACCTATACACAGGGTGGAAACTCTCAGCGGGGCAGTAAGGGGAAGTACCTTATCCGTTGCAGCTACACGAAAATGGTCTTAGGAGACTATCCATAATTCTTTATGGAATTTTGATCCCCATTCACAGATTTTCAAAAAAAAAATACAGTTAGCAAGAAAATAGCCATTTTACACAAAAACATTTTTTGATGCCAATCGATCCTGTTTCTAATACTGATCAAAAACTTCTATGGGACCAACCATCGTTGGAGTACTCAAAAGGTCACAAATTGCAAAAAAACTAAACGGCTGATTAAGCTAGTTGGCTGCGAGTTGCGACATATTCATAATGTATCTATAGGTGGCACTTGTCGTATTTGTTTAAATACACCCTAACGTCATCAGGATAAAGTTGATTTTTTAACAAATAAGAAAGGCGAATATTTGCCGCAATTACACCAAGTGAAGTGCCAGCATAAGAATGGATATCATGTCATAGCGCGAGAAGAATGGCGCTCATTTATTTAGTGTAATCTTATGTCGTATTATTACCGTACATTTGTCAGTCAGGGCCCAAATGTGTTGTAAGTAGTGCTTGTCCAGCAGGTGCGGAGGCCGTGGCGGAGCGCCTGAAGCCGCTGCGGATCTCGTCGCCGCAGGGCGCCAGCGCCTCCTCCGTGGCCAAGTGGCCCTGTCCGGTCAGTGCATACCTAGCCCACCACACACTGCACTCAGGGAATGTCATTGTACACCAGTTATGGCATAAGGTTGCCAAACACACAGTTGTTTCGAGTTTAATTATAGTAATTTTAGGAAATTTAAGCAATAGTTTTCCCTTACTTTACTTATAGGCTATACCGTTATTAACTTATTTTGTACGCAATGTAATAAAATAAACATAACCCTTCGATTTAAGAGTTAATGTGTGTCAGGTCATTATTAGGTGTCGTAAGTAAATAAAATGAAGTAGATTTGCAAGGCATCGTGTACGTCGCCGAGCGTACGACGGAGCACATCAGTTGACTGTTGAGGCGTCCGTGTTAGTTGCCGAGAGTTGTCTCTAAGCGGCGGTGCTGTTGCAGACGTGCACGTACGACAACTGGCCCAAGGCGCAGAAGTGCGCCATGTGCGGCAGCGGCAACCCCGCGCCGCAGCCCTCGCCGCCGCCCGCCGCCAACAAGCCCGCGCTCGGTACGACTCCACATAATAATATGTAAACCTACTCACTATGTACCTGCTTTTGTAAATATTACTTTCAATTCTACCAATATACAGTTTACTTGCAACTACATATTTATAAGCTGTGCCATAGAAGTAGTCATGCAAGGGTAAAGTAGGATTGAAATAAACTTTACACTTGTGTATTGTGAGCATGACACTCGCCATAGAATGAGTCATATAGTGCGCACAAAGTGTTACCAACCCTCAACTTTGCAGATGACATTCAATATCATCATTAAAAGAGGGAGAACGATATTTAGCAGTGGCAACCCTGGACTCGAGCTCCAAACAGTTTACCCAAAAAATAAACAAACAATATAAATGTAAGCATAGTTGGATGTGTTTTATTTTTGGAAAGTATGTTATGTTACACACAGTACATGAGGTCGCGTCACTTACAGGTATAAACGACATCTGCAACAGTCAGAACGCATCCATCCACGAGCTGGAGCCCAACAACCGGCGCTCCAAGCGACGCAACAACAACTCCGACTGGGTCTGGCTGCAGGCGTGTCTCGGTGAGTGCTTCGTTAGTCTCGCGAGTGTGTATGTTTGTTTTAAGTACCATGCGAGGACATGCACCTGAATACACTAGGCACATCCGAGGACATTTTCCTACGTCCTCGTATTGACCTGACCAATTTATCGTATTCTCCATTCGATTTTGAGCCTTTCTATATACTTAAACATCAAGTGTCCCTTACACTTGATGTCGACCTCGGTGGACCTCGGTTTGACCGCGGAAATTCATGTTCACATTCCGAACGTGTGTGGGCTCTCTTAAAATTTTAACATACTACATTTACCCTTCAGTCATATTTTAGTACCTTGCGGGGACTAATTATGTGTTATTCTTCACACATATGTCCTCGGATGGAAGTTTTTCTACGCAGTGTGTATAAAAGTGTTCATATTGGTATCTTTTCCGAACATGTGTATTCAGGTCTCCTTTTTTTTTTTTTTTTTTTTATTATTGTTTGGGAAATCATCAAATGACCCCTCCCGCTCTGGGTGGAGCGGCAGGGAGTGTCAGACTTCTACTGACTAAAACCCACCCATGCTCCTCTTAGTGCCTTTTACGTTCCAGGGCCGCGGTAACTCTTTCGAACAAATCCGCAACCCTGGTAGGCTCTGGCCCTAACGGGCCCCGACCCATGCTGACGACTGCTGGCTTGGCGCGCGTAGAACACAGCGCGCCGTCAACCCGGGCCTGTTCTGATCGGACGGCGAGCTACCCATTGCTCGCCGTCCACAGGCATCAGTCACTGCACCATGCTCAGGAGCATCAGTTCCTGGGCGGCGCAGTGGCTGACGTTCAACAGGAGGGGGTGAAATGGGGCCATTACTGGCACTCCATTTCAGCCCCCTCCGGAGCCCGTTGTAGGGGCTCTACTGCGGCTGTTGCAGTAGCAGCAGCCGCAGTGGAACCGGCTATGGCGGCGGAGGAAGCGGCGGCAGTGGCGGCGGTCGCGGCAGAGACGGCGGTGGCGGAGGGAGGGCTTTCTCCGATTTCCGGCTTTGGCGGGTGGGGCGCAGGCCCTACCCCCAGCCCAGTGGTCGGCCGGCTTGCCAGCTGCCGCACAGACTGCGCAGTGCGGCGCGGCGTCGCAGGAGCCGGCCCTGTGACCGGGCTGACCGCAGCGGAAGCATAGACCGCTGCGGTCCACCTCCGAGGTGCATTGAGCTCATACATGGTGGCCCACCTGGCACCGGAAGCACCTCAGAGGTCGGGGTTCCAGCAGTTTGACCTGCGCGGAAACCCAACCCACCAAAAATCTTCGGCCCTCCGAGATGGTCTTGGCCGCCGACACGGGGCAGCTCACCACAATGGTGCGCATGCCCGTGTTGTCAGGACGTAGGGTGCCCGCCTTCACCTCCTCTGCTGAGCACCCCCCCGTCCTGACGACGGCGGCCACCACCTCCGTCTCCGTGACGGAGTCGTCCAGGCCCAAGATGCGCATGTCGATGCGCTTGGTGGGCCTGGACACTCGGGCATCGTCCGCGCTTAGGGACGCCCTGAGCCTTTCGGCTAGAGCGTCCGCGGTTGGGCCGCTGGCTGCCCCGGGGATCTCCAGCATCCGGGCCCCAGTCATGGTGACCCGGACCCGAAGGCCCCCTACGATGCCTAGCTCACCAAGGTTCACTGCCTCCTTCGCCTTGGTGAGCACGTCCGCGTACGTCACGCCCCTCTTCGCCGCGTCCGGCTGTAGCGTGAGGACTACAGCCGCGGTTTTCGGGGGGCGGAGCGCAGCCGCGACGCTTCGCGCCTTCTGCCGCCGCTTCCTCTCCCGCCTCTTGGCCGCCCTGGCTGCCTTGCCCGCCTTCTTCTTTTCCCCGGCCACTTGCCATTCGGCTTGAGCCGGGGGAGGATCAGAAGGCCAGGAAGCCGGGGGGAGCTGCTGCACAGACGGCGCAGGAGCCTTCGCCGTCCGCGCAGCAACCCCACCCCTCCTCTTCCTTCCCGGGGCCGGGTCCGGTATTCCCGGCACCGGCTTCGCGGGTGCCGGCCCGGACCCTTTGCCCTGGCCGGATGACCCCGGTGTGGCAGCCACGGCGGCCGCATATGACGCCTTTTTCTGGCCTGAAGGGGGGGCCTTCCCACTGGCCGCTAACGGGGGGCGCAGGACGATGCCCTCCAGGACGGAGAACCGCGCCTGGAAGGCAGCCATCTCCTGCCGCACGAGGTCCAGCACCTGGCTCTCCTGCGGCACGGGCTGGCTGTCCTTCTTGCGCCCCCCTTGCGGCGCCCCCTGTGGGCCGGCTCCCCGGAGCCTGGCCAGGTCTGCGCGGAGCCCCTCGTTCTCCTTTCGGAGACGCTCCGTGGCGGCAGCCAAGCGGGCGACCTCCGCCCGCAGCTCGGACATCTCGTCCGGCGGAGGCCCACCTTTGGTAGCCTCCGCTGCCGCCAGAATGGAGGCCATCGCCTCGCTTATGGCCTTGTTCTTAGAGGAAAGCTTCCTCTTCAAGGCCACATCGCGAAGCGCGGCCTCCACCACCTCCGCAAACCCGACCCTCCGGTCATCCGGCTCACCGCCGGAGGACACATGGACATGAGCCCCACGACCGCCATCTTCGGGGGGTCGTCCAGCATCCTTGGAGGCAAGGACTCTGCCCTTGCCTCCCTCTCGGCCCTTACCCCGCCTGCTGGTGGGGATCTTCCGGGCCGAGGCCACCTCTTCGCTGCAAGACGACCCCCGGTCGTCTTCCGGCCTAGGTCGCTTGCGGAAGGACCTCGAGTCCTCCGCTGCAGTCCCTGCCCCCTCGGGTTCAGAGCTCGCCGAGCTCACTGTCACCAGGTCGTCGGAGTCCAGCTCGGACTCCGACTCTACACCCGCGTGACGCTCAGGCGAGCCCTTCCTCCAATATGGCGCGCCTCTTGCCGCGCTCCGCCCGCCCGACGCTTTGTCGGGCGAGCCAAAATTGAACCCGATCATGTCCTCAAAGGACGGCTTGGATCGGGGGCCTCCTCGGCCACTGTTGCCCTTGGCAAGCGGAGTGTGGACAGCCTTATTGCCCCCCCCAGAATACGAGGGGCTTGACGCACGAGGCGTGGCGGATTCCCGGACTGCTGTGCAGTCCGGACCGCCCTGGGGTACAACTTCTCTTTTAAGACTGTCCATGATGATCCTTTTTGAGGGTGCGGTCCCTTTCTCCCCTTCTCTCTCAATGCTTGCTCGCTGCCCTCACAGTCACGTCTGATGATCAGACGCGTACCAGAGAGCAGCGAGCAAGCCAATGAGACGCACACCGTCCTAGGACCCGAACACTGCTCAAGTCTCCGAACGGTGTGCCCCTCTTGTGTCTCTCTTGGTCTGGTCTCTCACTTGGGACCTTCCGGCATGAGTGGCTCTACCGGCAAAGCCCCCAAGATCACTGAGACACGCAAGCCCCACCACGACGGCAACGTGGAGACACGGTTGGTGGGGATTCAGGTCCCCTTGAGGATAGATTTCCATGTGTATATTGGCTTTTAATTGTTTCAAAATTGTCTGATCTTATAAAATCACTTCCTTCTCGAGTGATCAAAATCAAATCAATCTACACGAGAGAGAGAGGCCTTAAACTACGTAACAATGAAATTGGGTAATTTTTCTATTGCAACAGAACTCTCGTCCTATGATGGTGAAATAGGGGCTGACCATTCGCATGGAAGTACGTCATATTCACAGTACGAGACAAAAAGCTTTTGAAACTCTAGAACCATACCCATTTTTCATGTGAAATCATCAAATGACTTCTCCCGCTCTGGGCGGAGCTTGAGGGCGACTGCTGACGCACAGGGCGCCTCCTTCGGCGGCTGGGACGTGAGGATTGCCTCTTCCTCACCCATCTTGCCTCCTCCTTCGTTAGCATTTCTGTTTTGCAGAAGGAAGTGACTGTTTCCCATCTCACTCCGGACCATGGATTGGACCAGGGTCGAACGCGAGAGGTCGCTACCGCCGATCGCCGCTACAAGGACACGGCGGTGCTCCGCCCATGCGGGGCAGACCTCCATCGCATGCATTACCGTGTTCTCATTACGACCCACACAATGGTGACAATGGGTGTCGTACCGTGTCCGGTGAGGAGCTGCGTCAGGTGGAAGGCGAGGACGTCGTGGCGCCTCTAACCACTCCTCAAAGAGTTGACTTTCTCGCCACGATTGTGGCGGGCCCAGCGCTGGGTTGCGATTGCGACAGTCGCTTATTCTATACCACTATGAGATCGTGCCTTTATTGCCGCGATGGAAGCTCTGGATGATAGCTCCACGGTCTTACTGCTGTTATTATGTTTGTCGAAACGATTGTACCAACGAACTGGTAACATCGCGTGTGTGGTGTTCCAGGCGTGGTGGAGGGTGACGCTCGCTGCGTGGAGGCCTACCTGTCGTCGGGCGGCGACCCGGCGCGCGCGCTGACGGCGCAGGAGGTGACGCTGCTCAACCGCGCCTCCGCCTTCGACGCCGGCCACACGCTCGTGCACCTCGCCATCAGGTAACACTAACATGTACACGTGGAGCTACCTGCTACGCTGACGGCGCAGGAGGTGACGCTGCTCAACCGCGCCTCCGCCTTCGACGCCGGCCACACGCTCGTGCACCTCGCCATCAGGTAACACTAACATGTACACGTGGAGCTACCTGCTACGCTGACGGCGCAGGAGGTGACGCTGCTCAACCGCGCCTCCGCCTTCGACGCCGGCCACACGCTCGTGCACCTCGCCATCAGGTAACACTAACATGTACACGTGGAGCTACCTGCTACGCTGACGGCGCAGGAGGTGACGCTGCTCAACCGCGCCTCCGCCTTCGACGCCGGCCACACGCTCGTGCACCTCGCCATCAGGTAACACTAACATGTACACGTGGAGCTACCTGCTACGCTGACGGCGCAGGAGGTGACGCTGCTCAACCGCGCCTCCGCCTTCGACGCCGGCCACACGCTCGTGCACCTCGCCATCAGGTAACACTAACATGTACACGTGGAGCTACCTGCTACGCTGACGGCGCAGGAGGTGACGCTGCTCAACCGCGCCTCCGCCTTCGACGCCGGCCACACGCTCGTGCACCTCGCCATCAGGTAACACTAACATGTACACGTGGAGCTACCTGCTACGCTGACGGCGCAGGAGGTGACGCTGCTCAACCGCGCCTCCGCCTTCGACGCCGGCCACACGCTCGTGCACCTCGCCATCAGGTAACACTAACATGTACACGTGGAGCTACCTGCTACGCTGACGGCGCAGGAGGTGACGCTGCTCAACTGAAATTTACAATAGACTGAGTTGGTATTAAATGAAAACACAAGCCAAGAAAATAAGCCGGCGCGCGGCTGCGAGCTTGTTTGACATTTAATAATGTCATGTCAACACATTATCAAATCTCAATGAAGCTCGACATTCTGCTGCACGACACAATGTTATGCATGTAAACCAATACGCATACAAAGCGATGGTTAATTGTACGTCTGGTCACATTCAGCTGGAGTCAGTAGCGACACTAGGATTTCGGAAAACCTCTCCTATTACTGCTTCACGTTGTTAATGTGCAATAGGGTATTTCACTACTATTAGATTAATGAATATATCGATGGAAAAATAGAGAAGTTACACGGTTTTGAAGTTATCTTCTGTCCTTGTCATGCAAACGTCGGTTCTCTATCTGCAGTATTGTATGATGGTGTCCATATAGAGCCGCAGAAGTAAGCCTCGTGTATGTTGCAGGTTCCAGCGCCAAGAGATCCTGTCCACGCTGCTGTCGCGGATCTCGGGCGGCGGGCCCGGCCTCAAGAGGTCTCCTTCGTACATAGGTGTGTTCACTAAAGCTATTCCGCTGCGACCTACGACTGACTTGTACTCTACACTGTACACTGTATTTATTTATTTAAGGATCACCAACGAGCGTTAAAACAACAAAAAAATAAAACTTTACCAAATATGCACGCTCAATTAGAGGCAACCACAGCTTATATCAAATTGTGTACAGTGTGACTTGTGTACCCGCCCCTCCCGCGCTCTTGTGTTTTAAAAAGTAAGTATAAGTACCTTTATTTTGGATTTTACTGCCCACCGTGTGATAGAGAATTCGGGGTCCGTATGAAAACTTCGATAATATAACCCAAGGTGTGAAAAAAATACCAAAAAAAATCCTTATATCGCGTACGCTGCGGAAACTATTGACAATAGAGCAAAGTGATGTACTGAAGTTTTATAGAGGTCATCAATATTTACAAAAAAGTCCGCGATACCATATGTCTAACTATGTATTATGGTTAAGTCACCATGACTGCTTTTTGTTCAAATTATTCAAGCAAATCCCGAGTGAAATGGACAAATGGAGATTTTTGTATCATGATATTAATCGTTATCCATTTAAATGGTTTGATAATTAAGGTCATTTAGGCAAACCAACAGTAAACTCATTTTCGAGTGTCACCTCGCCCTGGAGAGTATATCGCTGTCTGACAGGGTCACCCTCCAGTGGATCAAGGGACAGCGGATCCCTAGGCAATGATGCCGCAGAAGAACTTGCGAAGAGAGGTTCCGAGATGGTAGTTTTAGGCCCATACCCACTCCTTCCTCTACCTTTCTCGCAGTTTCGTACATGGATTCGCCAGAGATCAACTGAACTCCATAACAACAAATGGTCACGGGCCACAGACTGTAGGCCAGGGACGGCAAACGGCATGCGTGCCATCACATGGCACGCAACAAAATAATTCAGGCAACCTAAATTAATGAACGATTGACAGATAACTCCAGTTCTGCTTTCATTCTGCTTAACTTACGAAAAATAGATTTTTAATTTAGCATTTTTCAATTATTATTGGAACATTTCGTGGGTTCGATTCCCTCGGGAAGCATACTTTGTAAAGTTGTTTCCAGTTTGGCTAGGACATTGCAGGCTTGAATCACCTGATTGTCTGATAAAAAGATGATTCCGTGCTTCGGAAGGCACGTATGTATAAGCCGGTGGTCTCGGCCGCCAAGTGGCGGTCGTCAAATAAACCATGTCAGAGGCTCTTGAGGCGGTTTGAAAACTCTGACACGAGGGTGTGTGGGGGCGTTAGACCTGTCCACACGATAAGAAGAAGAATTATTATTTTTGCCATGTTGTACTTGTTGTCCATAATATATGATCACTGGGGCAAGATGCGATATTGGCACGCCATGGCCAAATCATAATTATTTTTTACAAATAATGGCACGTTCACCTAAAGGTTTGCCATCCCTGCTGTAGGCAGTCAAAAATGGCAATGCCACGTCTAAATCCGCGATTAACAAAACGACTACTCAGCCTAAGTAGAAACGGCCTTAGAACAATAATACAATTACGGGCCATTGCCCCCTAAACAAACAGCTCTATAACATAGGCGCCACGGACAGCCCACTCTGCAGGGGCTGTTTTGACGCCGAAGAATCAGCCGCCCACGTCATCCTGGAATGCGAGGCCGTGGCTACCCAACGTGAACAAATCCTCGGAACGGTGAGGTCGCTCCGCGAAGCCTGTGAAGCTCCCAGGAAACTTGTGTGCTTCTGGGCGGAGCTCGGCTGGCTAACTTAGCCAGGACACCTACGCACAACGGACCGAATGAGAGTCTAAGTGCGGATAAGGGAGTCCCTACTCTACTCTACTCTACTAACACTTTAAATTATTCAAATTGGATCGTTACGTTGGTTATAAACATGCTCGAAGTAAGAAAAATGGCGCGGCTTGAGCGAACTGGGGAGAATCTTTTCATATGCTTGGTCCGATGAAGTTGAATCACGGCATTTAAATGATTTCGATAAAAAATAAGAATAACAAATGTTTGTATTTTTCGAAAATAAACTGCATAGTAAGGGATGATAAAGTTTTTAGGGGAGGACATTATTTCTTGCTTCAATTTACGTCGGAATGCTATGAACAAACTAAAAGTGAGATAATTGAAACAGATGTAACAATTTTTGCATAATCAACCCCTGACGGGGTGACCGGGGTGAACAGTTGCGCTGAAGTGACATTCTGTCGACGGCGGCGTGGCGAGGGCGACAATGTATGGGATTGACAGAATGATACTATCGCATTCACTTATTGAATGGTACATTGTCTAGGGCCTCCTGAGACCACAGAATAAGCAGATATGGCTAGGTAATTAATGAAAATTGTTGTGATTTATTTTCCAAAACTAACCTTTAAAAGAGGGTAGAGGAGGCGTTGAAGTTTGTTGAGTATGCGCCGGAGCGGAGTGACAGAAACAATGCTTGCTGCATGCAGGCATGCAGCATACAAGTAAGCATGCAGCGTGCAAACAAGCATGCAACATGCAGCAAGCGTTGTTTCTGTCACTCCGCTGCGGGGTCGGGGCGGCCCCTCGCGAGCTTATCGTAGCATATGGTCTTAACGCTCACCGCCGCAGCTTCGGCGATCATTCTGAAATTGAATCAACAAATCAGTTAAATGAATGTAGCAAGGTGCATAATTCAGAAATATGTAGACGTTCGTCTATCATTTTTTACAAAGAACAATCAGGACCCTAAAACTTTAATTCGGAAAACATATACCAAATTAATTCATTTTAAAAAACAATAATAACAGGATACTTACATGTTTTTTTTGTAATTCATTGCGCCGGTACGTGTGGAGACGACTGCTGAACTTACCTGTGGCTAGAGCACACAACCCGGGAGCACTGCGTCACGTGAAGCTTAGAGTGCCGCGCCGGTACGTGTGGAGACGACTGCTGAACGTACCTGTGGCTAGAGCACACAACCCGGGAGCACTGCGTCACGTGAAGCTTAGAGTGCCGCGCCGGTACGTGTGGAGACGACTGCTGAACGTACCTGTGGCTAGAGCACACAACCCGGGAGCACTGCGTCACGTGAAGCTTAGAGTGCCGCGCCGGTACGTGTGGAGACGACTGCTGAACGTACCTGTGGCTAGAGCACACAACCCGGGAGCACTGCGTCACGTGAAGCTTAGAGTGCCGCGCCGGTACGTGTGGAGACGACTGCTGAACGTACCTGTGGCTAGAGCACACAACCCGGGAGCACTGCGTCACGTGAAGCTTAGAGTGCCGCGCCGGTACGTGTGGAGACGACTGCTGAACGTACCTGTGGCTAGAGCACACAACCCGGGAGCACTGCGTCACGTGAAGCTTAGAGTGCCGCGCCGGTACGTGTGGAGACGACTGCTGAACGTACCTGTGGCTAGAGCACACAACCCGGGAGCACTGCGTCACGTGAAGCTTAGAGTGCCGCGCCGGTACGTGTGGAGACGACTGCTGAACGTACCTGTGGCTAGAGCACACAACCCGGGAGCACTGCGTCACGTGAAGCTTAGAGTGCCGCGCCGGTACGTGTGGAGACGACTGCTGAACGTACCTGTGGCTAGAGCACACAACCCGGGAGCACTGCGTCACGTGAAGCTTAGAGTGCCGCGCCGGTACGTGTGGAGACGACTGCTGAACGTACCTGTGGCTAGAGCACACAACCCGGGAGCACTGCGTCACGTGAAGCTTAGAGTGCCGCGCCGGTACGTGTGGAGACGACTGCTGAACGTACCTGTGGCTAGAGCACACAACCCGGGAGCACTGCGTCACGTGAAGCTTAGAGTGCCGCGCCGGTACGTGTGGAGACGACTGCTGAACGTACCTGTGGCTAGAGCACACAACCCGGGAGCACTGCGTCACGTGAAGCTTAGAGTGCCGCGCCGGTACGTGTGGAGACGACTGCTGAACGTACCTGTGGCTAGAGCACACAACCCGGGAGCACTGCGTCACGTGAAGCTTAGAGTGCCGCGCCGGTACGTGTGGAGACGACTGCTGAACGTACCTGTGGCTAGAGCACACAACCCGGGAGCACTGCGTCACGTGAAGCTTAGAGTGCCGCGCCGGTACGTGTGGAGACGACTGCTGAACGTACCTGTGGCTAGAGCACACAACCCGGGAGCACTGCGTCACGTGAAGCTTAGAGTGCCGCGCCGGTACGTGTGGAGACGACTGCTGAACGTACCTGTGGCTAGAGCACACAACCCGGGAGCACTGCGTCACGTGAAGCTTAGAGTGCCGCGCCGGTACGTGTGGAGACGACTGCTGAACGTACCTGTGGCTAGAGCACACAACCCGGGAGCACTGCGTCACGTGAAGCTTAGAGTGCCGCGCCGGTACGTGTGGAGACGACTGCTGAACGTACCTGTGGCTAGAGCACACAACCCGGGAGCACTGCGTCACGTGAAGCTTAGAGTGCCGCGCCGGTACGTGTGGAGACGACTGCTGAACGTACCTGTGGCTAGAGCACACAACCCGGGAGCACTGCGTCACGTGAAGCTTAGAGTGCCGCGCCGGTACGTGTGGAGACGACTGCTGAACGTACCTGTGGCTAGAGCACACAACCCGGGAGCACTGCGTCACGTGAAGCTTAGAGTGCCGCGCCGGTACGTGTGGAGACGACTGCTGAACGTACCTGTGGCTAGAGCACACAACCCGGGAGCACTGCGTCACGTGAAGCTTAGAGTGCCGCGCCGGTACGTGTGGAGACGACTGCTGAACGTACCTGTGGCTAGAACCTATCTACTGGCAAAAGCACCCCTCACCCGAACAATCCGGGTGGTGAATGAAGTCCATGAGAGACTGGATATTTTTTCGTGCAATTTGAGTGAATTCGCAAGAGTTCTATTATATGTAGTTAGTTATGTAAGTTAATTAGAGTAAAACGTTTTGTTTGTTGTCGGGTAAGCTAAGTTATTTTTTATTTTTATTTTGAATAACATTGTAATAGGTAAGTCATTAGTATTTAGCTTGTATTTAGATTATTTTATTGATTACAGTTAAGTACAAAGTCTCGAGCATCGACGCCGAGTTGCTAGCCTGTCGGTTTACTATCGGTTGCATTTTGGAGAGGGCAATGGAATTGCATAGTTTGATTCCGCTAAGCCCGTTCCATCATCGGACCACAAGACGTCCGGCGATGCGCCACCGGTACATGGTGGACATCCCACCCACACGCACAAAGCGTTTTGGGAATACATTCATTGTGCGTACCGCTAAGGAGTGGAATTTTCCTGCCGGGGTCTGTGTTTCCTGATAGCTACAACCTGGGAGTCTTTAAGTCAAGAGTGAATAGGTTACTTCTAGGCAAGCGTGCTCCATCTTCGACCACATCGTCGCTTACCATAGTAGATATTGATAGATAGTGGTCAAGCGCGTGCCTATCAATACTAATAAAAAGAAAAAATAAGTATAAATATGTATACCTATTAAGTTAAGCAGCAGCCCTAACGTGCGCGCATACCTACCCAACTTGACCTTGAACTGACCAATAGCAGCCGCGCGTTCTTCCTCGCCCCCCGGCCCGCGCTTAAGAGAAATCGGTCTATAAGCTCTCTAGTGGTGGTGGTGGTCTGGTGCGTGACTTCGATTAAGTAAAAAAAACGAAACGATAATAGTTGAAAAGTTTTAGGTGAAATGAAATTCGGTCAAATAAATAAGTATAAAATATGAATAAAGTAAGAAGTGGAGTCAGTCCGCCGCGTGTCGTAAGTCGTATGTCGCATGTTGCAGCGCCGGACCTGGCGTCGGCCATCCGGCGCCACATCGCCAGCTGCGTGCGCCACAAGAAGGGCAGCTTCCCGTGCCGCTACATCAACGAGTTCTGCACCTTCTACCTGCCCGCCGGTAATACCTGCCTGCTCAATACTCAATACTCAATACTATTCGACTCATGCTCGACACTCGACACTCGATACCGCATCCGACGACTGTTTATACACACATACCATTCAATCTTCTAAACTGGACTGAAGTCTCGCGACTGAGGACTCGTTATATCTAAGACCTCATCTATCATATTATTGTCCACGAGCGCCTTAGGCTGGCCGCATACGCACGATTTCCTGATTAGGTTTTCCGATCAAATTCGGAATCATATTCGGAATTCCGTGAGACTTCCGTTCTTCTGACCCGAACATAAAGCTTATTTTCGAAAGCATCGTCAGATATTTTTCCCATTCGGGAAGTAAACGAACGTGTGCGCCTAGTTGAACATTTTGTATGTAAAACAAGCAATTCCCGAATCAGGAAAACGAATCTGGCATCGTGCGTATGCGGCCAGCCTTAGAAAGGTGCTGCAAGCAAGTCGCATGCCAGTGTCAGCACACGTCGATAGTCCGTACCCAGTGAGAGCCAGCACTAGCACTACCACTTGCGTGCTTGCAGAGATCTCGGAGCTGCCGCCGCCCATCCAGGAGCAGCTGTTCTCGGAGCTGCTGGACCGAGAGGCGCAGCAGACTCTGGAGGCCGACCCTCCGCTCATCAACTGGAGCATCGAGCTCACGGAGCGCCTGGGTACGTAACCATCACTCCTGTACGGTATCTATGTATGTTAGTGTTCTCGGAGCTGCTGGACCGAGAGGCGCAGCAGACGCTGGAGGCCGACCCTCCGCTCATCAACTGGAGCATCGAGCTCACGGAGCGCCTGGGTACGTAACCATCACTCCTGTACGGTATCTATGTATGTTAGTGTTCTCGGAGCTGCTGGACCGAGAGGCGCAGCAGACGCTGGAGGCCGACCCTCCGCTCATCAACTGGAGCATCGAGCTCACGGAGCGCCTGGGTACGTAACCATCACTCCTGTACGGTATCTATGTATGTTAGTGTTCTCGGAGCTGCTGGACCGAGAGGCGCAGCAGACGCTGGAGGCCGACCCTCCGCTCATCAACTGGAGCATCGAGCTCACGGAGCGCCTGGGTACGTAACCATCACTCCTGTACGGTATCTATGTATGTTAGTGTTCTCGGAGCTGCTGGACCGAGAGGCGCAGCAGACGCTGGAGGCCGACCCTCCGCTCATCAACTGGAGCATCGAGCTCACGGAGCGCCTGGGTACGTAACCATCACTCCTGTACGGTATCTATGTATGTTAGTGTTCTCGGAGCTGCTGGACCGAGAGGCGCAGCAGACGCTGGAGGCCGACCCTCCGCTCATCAACTGGAGCATCGAGCTCACGGAGCGCCTGGGTACGTAACCATCACTCCTGTACGGTATCTATGTATGTTAGTGTTCTCGGAGCTGCTGGACCGAGAGGCGCAGCAGACGCTGGAGGCCGACCCTCCGCTCATCAACTGGAGCATCGAGCTCACGGAGCGCCTGGGTACGTAACCATCACTCCTGTACGGTATCTATGTATGTTAGTGTTCTCGGAGCTGCTGGACCGAGAGGCGCAGCAGACGCTGGAGGCCGACCCTCCGCTCATCAACTGGAGCATCGAGCTCACGGAGCGCCTGGGTACGTAACCATCACTCCTGTACGGTATCTATGTATGTTAGTGTTCTCGGAGCTGCTGGACCGAGAGGCGCAGCAGACGCTGGAGGCCGACCCTCCGCTCATCAACTGGAGCATCGAGCTCACGGAGCGCCTGGGTACGTAACCATCACTCCTGTACGGTATCTATGTATGTTAGTGTTCTCGGAGCTGCTGGACCGAGAGGCGCAGCAGACGCTGGAGGCCGACCCTCCGCTCATCAACTGGAGCATCGAGCTCACGGAGCGCCTGGGTACGTAACCATCACTCCTGTACGGTATCTATGTATGTTAGTGTTCTCGGAGCTGCTGGACCGAGAGGCGCAGCAGACGCTGGAGGCCGACCCTCCGCTCATCAACTGGAGCATCGAGCTCACGGAGCGCCTGGGTACGTAACCATCACTCCTGTATGGTATCTATAGGATACGCCGTGAATTCGAATAATCTGTAAGTTCTGTTTACGGCGCTGTAGTATTGAAACGCGCGTGCGTGACCACGTTCTTTTATTGAAATTCATAAAGATACCGCGAATTGAGTAGTGAGAATGTGGCTGTTTGATGAGTAAGGAAGGGATCGACAAGGCAAAGGAGTTGCAGAGTAGTTTTTAAATTGAATTAGAACACGTTAGGAAGATATTATGGTTACTAATGTCTAAGACATGTTTTTTATTTATTTATTTATAAGACATACAACTATCATCACAGGCTTCCCTAATACAATAGTGTAGAACAGTTATTATACGCTTACAATTTATCGTATTACTAGCTTTTACGCATAATTATTATTGTATTTTATTTAATTAAAAAAAAAAAAAAAATCAAAAACGGTTCAGTAGATCCAGAGATTACCCCCTACAACCTTACAAACTTTACCTTAGCCAAAAGTAATCTTACAAAATGCGGCCCGTGTGAATTCAGTCAGAGTACAATTAAAGCAGTCAATCTGTCGTGACACCATATGGAGCGTGCGCGGGCGGCGCGGGCGCGCGGGCGGAGCGGGCGGCCCTCACGTGCGCACAGCCCGGCCGGGCGTACTACGCCTGGGTTGTGTATTTTACCACGCATCATTTTAAATAAGTAAGTGGCAAGAGCTACTTCCCTTCTTACTTCCAGTTTATTATAGCCCACCATGCCCAGCACAAATAGAGTAGGATACAACAGTGGATACCCTGGATACACACCGTACTGCTTTAAGTACAGGAATCTCATAAATTTGTTCTGGATCCGTTCTATCATTAGTTTGTACTTGGCTTCATGTGGCGACCAGACAACAGCATTGCATTCCAAATGACTTTTTACAAGTGCTTCGTACAACGATCTTAGAGCACTGATGTTCGTAAACTGGTTTCCCAACCGTAAGACCAACCCTAAATTGCGGTATGCCTTTTTACAAACATCAGTGGTGTGCTTACGGAAATTTAAATCAGTTGTAAAGCGCACGCCCAAGTCCCTAACCTCTGACACACGTTTCAGTCTGATTCCGTCCATGCAATATTGATAATGCCTTGGGTCGCGTGCACGGGTAAATGATAACACCAAACATTTAGCCACATTAAAATACAACTTATTACTACGATTCCACTCTACTACCCCATCAATATCCTGCTGCAGTATGTCGTGATCAGTTTCCTGTTTTATTTTAAGAACCAATTTCAAGTCGTCAGCGAATAACAATGGTATGGATTTACTGACTACTCTCGATAGGTCGTTAACTGTCAAGATGAAGAGAAAAGGCCCCAAATCAGTTCCCTGGCTGACTCCTGATCTCGTGAAATAGGGCTCAGAGCTGCCCACTGCAGTCGACGTACTGACAACGGTCTCGTAAATAGCAGGCGAAAAACGACAAAGTGTGGGGCGTACGTACAGCCTACACAAGCCAATTTAGCCAAAAGGACGTCGTTATCTACTGTGTCAAAAGCCTTCCTGAAATCGAAGTAGGCTACATCCACCTG
Source organism: Melanchra persicariae (assembly GCA_947386135.1). Classification (NCBI taxonomy): domain Eukaryota; kingdom Metazoa; phylum Arthropoda; class Insecta; order Lepidoptera; family Noctuidae; genus Melanchra; species Melanchra persicariae. The sequence goes on along the minus strand of OX376666.1, from coordinate 560,211 downwards.
TTGACCCGCATCCACCGTCGGTACTATTTGTGTCATAAGATCCAGTAAGTTCCCCGTTGTCCCTCGCCCAGGACGGAAACCATGCTGCGCGTCGGACAACAGAGCACTAATCTGTGGATACAGGCTACCGTGAACGGTCGACTCAAACACTTTAGCTGGAGTGCATAATACCGCTACAGGTCTATAATCGCAGGGTGTTGAACCTCTACTACATTTAGGCACTGGTACAACGGGTAAGCTTCCAGCGCTCAGGAAAAGTTGCGGCCCTGATACAGATGTTGAACAAGTGTAACAACGGCCTAACCAACACCGCACGGCAATCCCTAAAAATGTACGCTGGAATACCATCCGGGCCGACTGAGCGCTTAGGCGGCAAGCGTGCGAGTGCGCGCTGTACGTGAGCGGGGTCCACGCTCGCGAGGCGCACCCGCGCGCGGGGACGCTCCCGCCGCCACACTCATCCGCAGCGCTCACCGACACCACACTCAGTGCAGGCCCTCATCCGCAGCGCTCACCGACACCACACTCAGTGCAGGCCCTCATCCGCAGCGCTCACCGACACCACACTCAGTGCAGGCCCTCATCCGCAGCGCTCACCGACACCACACTCAGTGCAGGCCCTCATCCGCAGCGCTCACCGACACCACACTCAGTGCAGGCCCTCATCCGCAGCGCTCACCGACACCACACTCAGTGCAGGCCCTCATCCGCAGCGCTCACCGACACCACACTCAGTGCAGGCCCTCATCCGCAGCGCTCACCGACACCACACTCAGTGCAGGCCCTCATCCGCAGCGCTCACCGACACCATACTCAGTGCAGGCCCTCATCCGCAGCGCTCACCGACACCACACTCAGTGCAGGCCCTAATCCGCAGCGCTCACCGACACCACACTCAGTGCAGGCCCTCATCCGCAGCGCTCACCGACACCACACTCAGTGCAGGCCCTAATCCGCAGCGCTCACCGACACCACGCTCAGTGCAGGCCCTCATCCGCAGCGCTCACCGACACCACACTCAGTGCAGGCCCTCATCCGCAGCGCTCACCGACACCACACTCAGTGCAGGCCCTCATCCGCAGCGCTCACCGACACCACACTCCGTGCAGGCCCTCATCCGCAGCGCTCACCGACACCACACTCAGTGCAGGCCCTCATCCGCAGCGCTCACCGACACCACACTCAGTGCAGGCCCTCATCCGCAGCGCTCACCGACACCATACTCAGTGCAGGCCCTCATCCGCAGCGCTCACCGACACCACACTCAGTGCAGGCCCTAATCCGCAGCGCTCACCGACACCACACTCAGTGCAGGCCCTAATCCGCAGCGCTCACCGACACCACACTCAGTGCAGGCCCTCATCCGCAGCGCTCACCGACACCACACTCAGTGCAGGCCCTCATCCGCAGCGCTCACCGACACCACACTCAGTGCAGGCCCTCATCCGCAGCGCTCACCGACACCACACTCAGTGCAGGCCCTCATCCGCAGCGCTCACCGACACCACACTCAGTGCAGGCCCTCATCCGCAGCGCTCACCGACACCACACTCAGTGCAGGCCCTCATCCGCAGCGCTCACCGACACCACACTCAGTGCAGGCCCTCATCCGCAGCGCTCACCGACACCACACTCAGTGCAGGCCCTCATCCGCAGCGCTCACCGACACCACACTCAGTGCAGGCCCTCATCCGCAGCGCTCACCGACACCACACTCAGTGCAGGCCCTAATCCGCAGCGCTCACCGACACCACACTCAGTGCAGGCCCTCATCCGCAGCGCTCACCGACACCACACTCAGTGCAGGCCCTCATCCGCAGCGCTCACCGACACCACACTCAGTGCAGGCCCTCATCCGCAGCGCTCACCGACAATTTAGGTACTGCGTTGCACTGAGCAAATTCACAGAAGGCCATAAAATATTCGTAATAGTTAGAAATTTTGTTGTTACACGAGTACATAAAGTCCCCTAATACAATTAAATTACTGCTATATTTGACACATATTTTTTCTAATATGCAAAACATCGACAAATATTCATTGTCGTCCGACCCTGGTAAAAAATACACAACACAGCAAGTGAATAGAAAACAATTTTTCATATAAACAGCCGCACACATCAACTCAAACCTTTGACTATCTATATCAATGTCACCTGGTACCGCCACTCGTCGCAACTCGAACCTCGGTGTGGCCACTAAAAATACGGCTCCTTGCTTGCGGCCGTCCGCCCGATCGCATCGTAATATTTGATAGCCAGGAAGCACAAATTCCGCGTTCTGAATAGCTTAATCAAGGCCAGATTCGATAATAGCAAATAAATCAGATCCTGATGATTCCAATACTGATAAAAATTGTGTTGTTTTAGTTCTGAGTCCTCTGACGTTTTGATATAAAATTTTGAAATGACTACTGGGTTTCCGGTTGTTTTTGGTTACTATTGGGACGAAACCAAATCCATTCACTGTATTCTACATTTACTGGCCATATCTCAGGGTCACAAAGTTTCTCAAAATAACTTAAAGCAACACCAATCCTGAATGAGGCATAGTCTCGCTCCGTTTTAGGTTTTAATTTTTCGATAACGATTTCCGAGTCTGTTCCTAGCCCATTTTTGATATGCTCCTTTAGACCGTCCTCTGTAGTGCTTTTATTCAGCCTCCAAACGTGTAAAAACTTCTTGCGTTCAACTGCTTTTAAAGAACGAATTGAGTTATTACCACCTTGCCTTATTGCGTTTCTTCGTCTGTTATTTTTTTAACCTCTATCCAATCATTATTATTAGTATCGTCAACTTTCGTATCCGCTATTTTCCTGGCCACCGCTGCGTAGCTAGTCTCCACAGGCATCTGGGGCGGCGCGGGCGACGGCGGCGAAGGCGTAGTTGCTTGCACTCCGTACCCCAGGACATTTGTTTGAGACGATGCAGCCAGGGCAGTAGTACACTTCGACATTGTAGGTACTGGTACCCGTATTGATCTTTGGTTCTGGTAACTGGTATCGATATCATAGTCTTCTTTTTTCTCTGTAGAAAGTAGTCCCTCAGTTTTTAAGCTTTTAATTTGCCGCTCATAAAAACTACATTTCATATTAGCTTCCTTTAATTCCTGTCTTAGTTTAGCATTTTCTGACGCAAGTACAGCCACACTGGCTTTAATGTCCTGTACAATATTCGCTTCAAAAATACTGATTTTAGCCAGGATTACAAAATTAATTTGATCTACCATCTCATCCGATGTCACCAACTGTATTTGCTCCTGAGCAACATTTCCCTCGAACAACTGATTTGCTTGATCTACGAAACCAGCGGCATTACCACCACGTACCGGTGTGTCATCTGTAACTCGTTTAGATTCGTTCGTTAGAACAGGAGGAACACTTAAACCTACTCTTTAATTGTACCGCCCCGCCGCCGGGGTTATATTTACACATCTATAACGGTATCCCCTCTTGCATCCATTACATTCAATGGTCTCGCCTATATTCATTTCTCTGTTACAAACCTCACAATCCATCTTATTTTCTAGAATTTAATGAAACACCGAGAGTGCGACAGAGACTGAGATGTTTTTGTCACTGCACTTATTAGCACACCAAATATTGTTTGAAAACGTTAAAAATCCACCAATTTAACACAGTTCTCCATATTGTAACGGAATGTTGGCTGACTGGTAAACATTGAGCAAAAAGATAGTTGCAAACCCTTTTTTCAAAAACATAATATTTTAACCCTTCCCTGTATATACATTTTAGAAACATGCAAATTTGTACGAAAACATCAAGAATTTTATTCAAAACGTGAAGACATCCAGACACGCTATTTACTCAGACACCCATCTAGATTAAACTTACCAAGTTCTCGATTAAAAATGTACTCTTCGAGCCCCTATGTAATGTCGATTAAAATATATAATAAACTGCCCGCACAAATAAAAAAGGAAGACAAACTTCATTTATTTATAAAAAAACTTAAACAATTTCTGCTACATAAAAGCTATTACTCGGTAAACGAATACCTAAATGATAGACTTATAAAGTCATAAATAAATTAAGACTAATTAATAAATTATAGTATAGTAGTGTGTTAAGTAACGTTTTATAATTAGCTAATGCTTCCTCTCTCCTAATTCACTTATTTGCTGTGCCCGACAGGGTCCATATGATCTAACTATAAGTTTACCACCTAAAAATACCTACATGTGGAATGCAATAAAAGATTGAGTATTGAGTATTGAGTATGTTATCATATAATGTTCAGTTGTACACATCTACACTAATATTATAAAGAGGAAAGATTTGTTTGTTTGTTTGAAATGAATAGGCTCCGAAACGACTGGACCGATTTGAAAAATTCTTTCATCAGTAGAATCCTACATTATCGGTGATGGACATAGGCTATAGAATATTTTCAAAAAGTTAGGGATCCGTATGAAAACTTCGATAATGTAACCCAAGGTGTGAGAAAAAATCCTTATATCGCGTACGCTGTGGAATCTATTGACAATAGAGCAAAGTGATGTACTACAGTTTTATAGAGGTCATCAATATCACCAAAAAAGTCCGCGATACCATATGTCTAACTATTAGGGATAAGTTACCATGACCGCTTTTTGTTCATATTATTCAAGCAAATCCCATGGTGAAATAAAAAATGGTGATTTTAGTATCATGATATTAATCCTTATCCATTTAAATGGTTTGATAATTAAGGTTGATTATGTCCGTGTAAATTACACTTTAAATTATTCAAATCGGACCTTTCGTTCAAAAGTTACGACGGTAATAAACATGCTCGGAGTAAGAAAAATGTCGCGGCTTGAGCGAACTGGGGAGAATCGTATCAATGCTTGGTCCGATGAAGTTGAAACACCACGGCATTTAAATGTTTTCGATAAAACAATAAGGCGAACACGATTGTCAATACGTATAGGTATAGGTATAGGTACATAAATGTATAGGTTTGACAGATGCTATCGAAATGTCACGTGACCAAATACATTCTACCAAATACATCCTATACATTTTGGCATTTCGACAGTCGCATTCGCTAATTAAATAGTACATTGTCGAGGGCCTCCTGAGACCATAGAATAAGTAGAAATGGCTAAGTAATTAATGAAAATCGTTGTGCTTTTTCCAAAACTAACCTTTTATAGGGGGCGTTGAAGTTTGTGGAGTACCTACTAAATCCGCGCGGACGAAGTCGCGGGCAAAGTGCTAGTAATTTATTACTTTAAAGTCCGAATTCACAATTTTATAACAAATATATCTCGGGAGCGACTCGTACGCGGCACCGTAACGTACCCACGTGTTGGCAATAAGCTAACTGTTTCAGAAACTGTTATAGAGGATTTATAGCATGGGTCAGGTGTAGATAATATATATTTTTTTTAATTTATCTATCCACGAAAAAATAAAATGTTCTTTTCAATGTTTTATAATTCATATTTGGAACATTACGTTGTGAGTGTAGATAAAATTATTGAAACATTTGAATAAATATGATTTGAAATAGAGTCGCGTGCAAAGAGTTTAGCCGTTTGCGCTCGAGTCTGTGGATAAGTGTTCGTCCTGAAGTAGTGAGTCCTGGGGTGATTGCAGGGTCGCGGCTGTACGCGCTGTGGAACCGCTCGGCCGGCGACTGCCTGCCCGACGCGCTGTGCCAGGCGGCCTACGGCGTGTTCGACCGCCACAACACGCTGCGCGCCGCGCTGGCGGCCGCGCTGGAGCCCGCGGGGCGCGCGCGCGGCCTGTACGCGCGCTGGGCCGCCTGGGAGCGCGCGCAGGCCGCCCGCCTGCACTACGTGCCCGAGGAGGCGCAGCTGCGCGCCGAGTGGGCGCGGCTGTGTGCGCTGGCGCAGCGGCCCGGCGCCGCGCTGCACCAGCTGCACGTGTTCGCGCTGGCGCACGTGCTGCGCCGCCCGCTGCTGGTGTACGGCGTGGACGTGGTGAGTACCGCAGGCGTGCAGGTGTCAGGTGTGCGCACACCTGTCGCACACTCACACGCGCGTGTTGCAGGTGAACTCGTTCCGCGGCGAGGCGCTGGGCTACGCGCGCTTCCGCGGGCTGTACCTGCCGTTGCTGTGCGAGCCGGAGGGCTGCAGCAAGTCGCCGCTGGCGCTGGCCTACACGCGCGGCCACTTCTCGGCGCTGGTGCCGCTGCAAGCCGCCTACCTGGTGCGCGAGTGCGCCTTCCTGCCGCTGACGGAGCTGGACGGCAAGCTGCTACCCGTGCCGTTCCTGTCGGCCGAGGAGCTGGGCGACGCGGAGGGCGTGGTGCGGCGCTGGGTGTCGGCGTGCGAGACGGGCGGCGGCGTGCTGGCGGCGCGCCAGACGCTGCACGCGCGCCCGCTGCTGCAGGCGCAGATGCTGGAGGAGTGGCTCAACCACTACCGGCGCCTGGCGTGAGTACCACTACCCCTCACTATCCAGACGCTGCACGCGCGCCCGCTGCTGCAGGCGCACCCAGCAGTACGTCTGCTATTCCGGTGGTAAAAGGGCGATGGTAAGATCAGGTCGTGGAGTTCCTGCGCACACTCACCGAAGTACAGTCTGTAGAAGAACAACAGGCAAGCAATACTACGCCGATGAGCCAGGCTGTGAAGCTAAGCCACCAGCGACTCGTCGCCTATAAGCCTTTCTGCTCTGCGTTCCACCGACTCCAATGCAGCAATCTGGTATTTTGCGGAGCCGTCCCATTAGTGGCTGCAATACTCCAACAGGAACGGACTTGTGCTTTGTGCAGACTCTGAAGCTGTCCAGATGTGAAGTATCGCCTAACTCTATTTAGGATGCTCAGCTTCTTGGCTGCAGTCTGTGCTGTAGGCGATCGGTAAGAGGTACAGACGCACCTCGGAAAGTAGGAGATAACTGAAACGGACTCTTTTTGGCAGTGAAAAGACACGCCTGTGTCTTCAGAGCATTGAATTTTGACCAGATGGCCGTCGCCCCACTGGGAAACGAGACTTAAGGTCAAATTCATTCTGTCTACCATGGCCTCTTTAAGAGTAGCTGTTTCCTCTCTGCTGGAATTTGGGGCTTCTCACTGGATAGGTATCTTTCTGAGTGTGCTGTCATCTGCGTACCCGATTGCACCTACTTGCAGCAGGTCGTTGATGTGCAGCAGAAATAGAGTCGCAGAAAGAACAGACCCCTGAGGAACACCGGTCATACAATACTACAATCAATAGCCATATGATCCGATGAGCAGCCATCTATGATCACTTTAATCGATCGCTCACTGAGGAAGTCGGAAATCCAGTTGCAAAAGTCAGCAGGGATGCCGTACGCGAGATGCTTACCCAACAGACTAGCATGCCAGACCCTGTCAAAGGCCTTTGAGATATCAAGCGACACAGCAAGGGCTTCGCCGTGTTTCTCAATGGCCTCGCCCCAGCAATGCGTAACAAACACAAGAAAATCCCCAGTTGACCGACCACAACGGAAGCCATACTGGTGATCACTGAGGAGCCCATTGTCTTCTGGCATCTGTCTGTCTGGTTATGGCGATTGGTCTAGAATTGACAGGGTCAGCACGGTTACGCCTTTTGGGCACTGGCTGCACATTTGCAAGCTTCCAGGACTCGAGCACCACTCCGGTTTTCAGAGAGAGGCGATACAAGCGCGTCAAGACAGGAGACAATTCTGGAGCACAGCTTTTGAGGACTCTTGCGGGTATTCCGTCAAGTCCGCTGGCTTTTTTCACGTCCAGACTACAAAGCCTTACGCCTTACGAACCTCTTTCAGGTGAATTGAGATCACCGGCATGTGGAGCCACAATGAGGTATGTAAGATGGCATATGTCAAGTCGTGATTTTTTTGGCAAAGACTGAGGCAAATGAATTTGCTTTCTCTTGCACGGTATGAGCTAGCGTTTCATCAGGGTTCAGCATAGGAGGCAGCGAAGGACGGCAGAAGTTCGTCTCGACCGATTTAGACAGGGACCAGACCTTCTTGTTACCCGTAGGGTAGGACACCAACTTGGCCCCAATTTATCTAACATGGTCGAAACGCATCTTCCGCAGCACCCGTTTGCAATCCTTAACAGCAGAATTGTACGCTCTTTTCATTACGCGAGCACCTTCACTGTCGCACCTGTCACTGCGGGCCAAACCCCATTACTGCTCTGCGCAATCGGCTTGCGCCCAAGACGTGTTATACCAGGTTTGAGCCTCGCTCGACATGTGGGAACGTTAGAGAATTGGATAAAATACTCCATTCCCTGACGTATCACGCCGACAATTGCGACAGCGCAGTCGGAAGGGTTTCGTTGACGAGATCTGTTGTCAACAGAAGGTCTAAGCAGTTGTGTGCGTGGCCGTCAACATCATATCATGGGAACGCGGGTAGCTTGGCCAACCAGTTAGTGGAGATCTAGCGATATCGCAAACTTGCGCGCCTCACTTCTATCATGGTCAGTTTTCTAGTACGGGAACAGCCATTCCTTATGATGGACATTCAAAACCCCCAGAAAAACAAGCTCCGCTCTTGGATATTTCTGTTGAGCCAATTCGGCTGGTTCTTTAAGGTGGTCAAAGACTCTTGTCGTCTCCTGATCATCGCTGTGTGACCTGTAGACACCGACATAAATTGTTTTATGAGAGCCGGTGTCCACCAGTAGCAACTTCATAGCAACGGAGACGTTGACAGCATATGTCATACTCATCACGGACGTACTCGCAGCGCAGACCTCAGCCTGCTTCTTAAACTTATGCTCAAGTGAGTATCCTGGCTAGTTGAGGTACGCCACGTCTAACGGGGGGCTATCTTCGACTCCATTAAACAGAACAAGTGCGGCTTTTCGGTCTGAAGGTGGTGATGGACCGGCTTGATACGATGTTGGTGAGTTGCACTGTAAGAGGGAGGACGTGCCACCGTTGCTTAAACTTATTCCTTATATTTTTGCGCTTCCTAAAGTTTGAAGAGTTTTTTAAGGAACAAGGCGAGACCAATTGGCTAAGCAGCTCTCACGAGCTTGATTCGCCGTAAAGGAAAATCAAGTGGAGTCTGCGGGGACGCCCGAACCCCCCGAAGATGCCCGCCGGGTCCTCCCGCCCAGTCGCCGACTGGCACGGCGGAACATTTCGGGATTGTTCGCGAGGTGGCGGGGCAGCCTTACACACGTGGCTGGCATGCGAGTTGGGCGACCGTGCTTCGTATCCCGCTACCCTCCAGAGTGAGTTGCCGTGGCAAGGTTCACTCCTAGGGTGCCACCAACTTGGACAACGCAACCGCCAACTCTTCAGTTCCTTAGGGCACTGGCACTCCCACGCGTCGACGAGACACAGCAGGCTGCTTGACGCCGGACTCCGGTGGTAGGGTGGTCGCGAAGCAGGCGCTACCGCCGCAAGGGAAGGATTGGCAAGTCTCATAAGGTGTTAGGTGAGACTGTCCAGGATGTGCCGAGCGAGAGGTTCTTTTGAGTGCCGGATGAAACAAATTGCGCTACACGAGGAGGCTCCTTCATGCACCCCATGGGATTGGTTAGGTACTCAAAAACATTTTGTTGTTAAAAAATTGCTAATTTTCAATCATCTTAGGAACTTTCGAATTACATTCCTAAATTAATACAGTAGTCATAGCCTTGAAAACTATCCAAATAAAATCGCAACTCTTGAACTAAAAAAAGCACATCAATAATCTGCAACATTTGACCATTATTGAAATGATGGCAAAATAAAGTTGTATGTAAGTAAGTATCTGATTTATTTTATTTTTTAACGGCTTAATAGCCACGAGTCTCGACCAACACCTCAGGAGGCTCTCGTTAGGCAGCTGGATCAAGGGCTTCATTCAGAAAGCAGTACTTCTGGACACGGCTCGTATTGTTAGGAGGTTTCTCTCTCTGGAGCCCTGACTGCCGGTAGCTTGGACCCTTCCCTTCCCGATACCGGTGGGCTACTATTTTTATATTTTTAAATGTCTTTTTTTTGTATTTTTAAAGAAATATTTAAAAATGTAATTATCAAGTGTATTCCATTAATTAATTTTTGCAAACTGATTACAAAAATGAATAAACGGAATACACTTGTATTATTATTATTTGAGAATAAATAAAAATTTTTATGTCGAGTAATAATGGCGATGAATCGGTATTCGATAATTCGGCATCTCTTAATTTAAACTCAAGCATTATTTTTTTCATGTGTATTACTTTTTACGAATTTTGAATGTTTTTGGAATATGTATGAATACAAAAACTGAGGATATATCGATATTTTTCACTCGATATTGATAATGGATACGATAAATATGTCTCGCGCGTGCCCGCAGGCAGCAGACGCGCGGCCCCTTCCCCCCGCGGCTGGCGGCGCCCGCGGACTTCTCCAGCGACGCCGACACGGACGACGAGTAGCGAGCAAGCAGCACACGAGCTCACGAGGAGCGCTCACACTGACGTCCTTCAACTAGAGTCCCTCTAACTTTCGTCAATTTTCGATATTATTGTCATCACTTTCTCGCTAAACCCCGATCCTGTCCGTTCAGTTCCGTGTGCGCTCCGTAGCAGCAGCAGCTGTCCACTGCGCGAGTGCGCGAGTGCTCGAGGCTCGGTCGCCGGGGGAGGCCAAATTGTACGGAGTGTGACGAGTCTACGAGTCTATCAGTTCGCACGATCGCTCATGATATTGTTAGGCGTTCAAATTCGTCAGGCCGCGCCGCGGTGCCGGTCGTAGTTGAATTTACTTATTTTAGTAGCACTTATTGAATTGCAGTGATATATTTTAGTGGTGTTTCATCATTTCCCTTTATTCCGGTTTAGATATACTTTTATTTATAATAACGCAAACGGTTTGTGAAGAGTCGCCGAAACGTTACCTAATGTTGCAGCAACACGACTAACATGTAAACATGCGTAGACTGTATTGTATAATATGTCTGCGTCTGTAGCATGTGCAGCAGCAGTAGCAATAAAGGAAGGGTGATTCGTTGGTGTGTAAATATAGTCAGTTGAGGTGAGAGGAGGCCCGCACGTGCAGGTGGCCGGTGGCCCGCACGTGCAGGTGGCAGGCGGCCCGAACGTGCAGGTGGCCGGTGGCCCGCACGTGCAGGTGGCGGGCGGCCCGCACGTGCAGGTGGCCGGCGGCCCGCACGTGCTGGTGGCGGGCGGCCCGCACGTGCAGGTGGCCGGTGGCCCGCACGTGCAGGTGGCAGGCGGCCCGAACGTGCAGGCGGCCTGTGGCCCGCACGTGCAGGTGATAGGCGGCCCGCACGTGCAGGTGGCCGGTGCCCCGCACGTGCAGGTGGCCCGAACGTGCAGGTGGCCGGTGGCCCGCACGTGCAGGTGGCAGGCGGCCCGAACGTGCAGGTGGCCGGTGCCCCGCACGTGCAGGTGGCCGGTAGGTCTCGAACGTCACCACTCGATGCCTACTGTCACGCTCCGCGATGGAACGTTAACAACACTGTACGCAACATTCTCTTCGGGAAGCTTTGAATCTATTAAAAATTAGTCGTAGGTAGTATTTAGTGTTATTAACTTTCCATCCGGTTATTTTCCGGCATTGACACTTGTGTGTATTGCAACTATTACGAACGCTATGTATATTATTATTTGATTAATAAATTACAAATAAGTGCGAGGGCTGTATAGGCTAAAGGTAAATTATTTGGACTCGATAGCTAAGCTTGTGTATAGGCATATTATGAAATCATTTCCGAGTAGCTGTGCTCACTCGACTGTTCACAACGATGTAAAAACTCAAACATGTCAGCTCAGACATTATAACATATGCGATTAAAAGAGATAAATGAAGAGTCTATTAAAATTAACGACATTGTACAGAGAGTATAAGGTTCTAATATTTATATTATAATAGTTTCTCGGTTGTAAATAAAAAGAAATTGATTTTAAAGTAATAATTATAATAGATGTATAGTTTATTATTCCGCTTAGTACACACGAGTTATTCGTTCGCCTTGTCGCTTAGGGAGGGAGAAATTGCAGTTTACCGAATATTGTAGTAAGAGGTAGGGGAGCGCCGAGCTCAGCGCACGCACACGTCGTCAGTGACGGAGAGCTCCGCGCACGTATACGTCGTCAGTGGCGGAAAGCTCCGCGCACGCACACGTCGTCAGTGGCGGAGAGCTCCGCGCACGCTCATGTCGTCAGTGGCGGAGAGCTCAGCGCACGCACACGTTGTCAGTGGCGGAGAGCTCAGCGCACGTACGCGTTGTCAGTGGCGGAGAGCTCAGCGAGCGCACGCACACGTTGTCAGTGGCGGAGAGCTCGGCGCTCACGCACCCGGCAGCGCATACTTGTATGTGAAGAAGAAATAGAGAAGTAACGCCGGCGCCGCTCAATGAAACAACTGAATGACGTGGGATGTTAGAAAGCTTGCAACTAATAAGACTATTTGATCTAATTCATGTTTTCATTCATTTTCGCCCAAAATCTGTAAATAAGTTGATAGGTACATGTCACGGACACTATTTGAGCTAATTTTGTTAACAGTCACGTTACGATTTATTCAAATTATGTACCTATACCTACTAATTTTTAATCAATAAAGCACTTATTTTATGAAGCTGTTCGATATTATTTGTTTTATTCGTTTTATTTCACTTGTCATCTTTGCTAGCGCCAGTGCTGTGCCATATAATAGTCCAGTGTCAGAAGCCAGAAGGGGTGTACCCAAAAACTCTGGATAATTGGGTTTCTTATGCAAATAAATAAAAAGTTTACCTTTTGAAATATTTGTTTGTTTTTTTCTTTTAAATTTATTTTATGGAAATAACATTATTGTATTGTAGTATATTTTGTCTTGAGAATTAAAGTGGGGCCTATAACTGCCGTTTTTCGAAGTATTACGTCGTTTTGTTGTGTCGTGTGTTCCATTCAGGGTAGCCAGTATAGGTACTATTGTAGTCTTTGGTTCAGGGTCAAAACGTCCAAATCTCAAAACGTCAAATTCTCAAAATGTCCAATTCCCAAAATGTCCAATCTTTGAACCCAAAAAAATATTGAAATATATTCATTCCATTACTAATTGCACTGGACTAATAACGGATAACTGCTAAGCAGGAATAGCCGAGTCGATTATCATACGTGCGCCCACGACCCACAATTTACAATAGGTACCTACCTACATTAAGAATACTGGTATTCGTTTTATCATTGAATGTCGTTCATAGAACCTATTTTTAATAAAATTACATCACTAAGTTTTTAAAGTTATCGTAACATCTTGACGACGACGCGACGCAGACAAAAAATTTGATTTTTGGGACAAGTTGTCTCGACATCGCGCAACTCAGCACTTGCGTGATGTCGAGATAACGTAGAGTCCACCGTTTAAAAACTGAATATTGAATGCAGATTTTCAATTAAACTCATACACTACACGATACCTCGAGAACCGAATCGCCACTGACTGCATGATATGACATGCATGTGCTTGATCGACAAGTCTCACGTTACTTTCAATGACATCCAATCCACATCAATCATAATAATGTGTGTCCAAGTAATTGCGAGATAAATTATCATTCTTACCACGCTATATAATCACTTAATCACATTCATGAGAGTCTGACTGCTTGAATGTGTGATCTTGTAATCGATTCAGTTGCGGTCTCGATTCGAAAGAAAAACTCTTGTTAAAACGAAGTAAATTTCAGAACGCATCCGAAAACGTTCTAAGTTTTAATTTTTGAACGCGCGCGCTTTCTGTCATTTGCGGGCTAGTGGGAGCGTTGTGCTGCGCGATCATCTCAACTTTTTCATTTAATTTGATGAGGATTTTTTAAGTTGAAAGATAGATAAAGGATAATTTGTGTTTGTGGCATAATAAGTGTAATTGTGATGATGAAAAATATATAATAAAATAATTCGTCGTCGTCTCAACGGTCATTGCAGGCGAGCGTAACAAAATGGGTGAGTACGCCGGCAATTTATTGGTTTTGAATTTATTTTCTCGAGTTATTGAATGTAAGAACAGTATTTTACGACACCTGCAGGACGCCAATAGATTTTCATAATTGTCGTCTAATTAGAATCGAAGTAGTTTGATGGCACCTTGTTTATTGGTGAAATTATCGATTTTTCTCATGCGTCGCTTATTTCGACGGATAGGTTAAAATAATTGCTTTCTTGCGTCGTACGTACTTACGTCAGTTTATACATTTATTTACGTCTCATTACGCCGCGTTAGTTATTCATATTCTGTCATTTTTTTATCGCAGAAACGCAATAATTTACGGAATAAATTGTGCTGACATACTTGATAGAAAACGTTAATTGTTTGAGAAGGATAATATTTTGGTTAGAAACAGAGAGCGATGAGCGTGTAGTGTGATAGTGTGCTCAGCGGCGGTGCTAAGTGGCTGGTGTTTAGCGGAGGCTCGCAGGCGCTGCCGGCGGCGCGCGCTAATCGCCGTGTCCTTGTTGCCGGCACACTCGTAACTTTTTGTAATTCAAAAAAATACTGAGTAGCTACACAATTGATAGGTAATGTTCCACTGTGTCTTACTAGCTGACCATCATTACCTACTAATAGATGTTACCTACAATGACTGGCTGTCTAGTTTAAGACAGGAGGAAAAACTACATTATTTGCTCTAGCTCTGAAACAAAGGTGACTTCTTGATGATGGTAGGTATATTAAATAATTAGTGTTTCACTATCACTACCGTGTTTAACTTGTACAAGATAAACTGTGTCGCATCAGGCATTCAGACACTTCATTACTTAAGCATAAAAATTAAATAACAATATGATTAAAATCAACATAATTCACAAATTGCATAGTGTGAGCCATTAGCCATCAGCCAGAGCATGAGACATCAGCTGTGAGACATACTGTGTGTGTCAGAAGAGATCACTTGCCTATCCGTGCCCGGCCACGGTAGTTACTGTCCATCTGTACGGCTACAATGTTCATCATTTAACACCACTTCAGTCATTCCAGATAAGCACTATCACTCATGTTCATTATTGTTATCTGTTTCTTTAACAAAATCCTCTTCATTTAACCAAAATATTAATTTAATCTTGTATTATGTAGGAATGTAAGTGTATAATACATTATGGAATGTATTTTATTTCAATGAAAAACGTTACTTGTATTTTTTTCACTAACCAGTAACCACACAATTATAAAGACAAATAAATTTTCATCACAGAATATGGATTCTTACAAGTCATCATAATCAATTATCTGCAATAAACTTAGAGATAACAATTTATAAATAGCCTAAATTTAGGCTAAAGGTTCATTAATAGCTGTGTTTAACATGATTATGTGAACTGAGCAACATGCTATAGTTAGTAGTGCAGTCCACAGTGTGGAATTGGGTCAGCTTGTTTATGCATGCAAATGTTTGACAACACCTTTGCCTTGCTACTAACTACCAATGTTTCATAAGTTTTGTTCATGACAATCATGACACTGGACTACTTTCCTGTATTACAAGAAGTATTTTATCTATTTGTAGTTTAAGGCCACATGTAATAAGTGTTGATAAACGCCAAAGCCACAATTCTTGTAATAACAACAAATCAATATTCAAAGTTTTATTTTAGAGAAGACGGAGCAAACCAAAACATGTATCAATACCGAAGGATTCCTAAATGTTCACATATTTCTTTCACAGCCTTTGGCTGGGGTTCTCAAGTTACAAATTGTGACTTGCTTAGTATCCACCTGTTTATGTCTAGCCTTGTGTTGAGATCAAGTGGTAGCCTAGCCTAGTAGCTATGTAGGCACTAGGCGCTGGCTCAGGGCGTGGGCGCAGGTATTTGGTCCGGCGGCTGCCTTCGCGCGCCCGCTGGAGCGTCGCGGGTGTCGGGTGGCCGCGGTGTTGCCAGATCGCATGCTCCACCGCCTGCTTCTCGGTTACACGGGATACATACTCACTATTATTTTATTAAAATTATTATAACTGGCACGGCCCTCGGCTTCGTCCGCATTTTTAATAGCAACTTGCAAGGTACGGTCTTTTCACTGCCAAAAGGAGTCCGTTTCAGTTGTCTCCTACTTTCCGGGGTGCATCTGTACCTGTTACCGATCGCCTGGAGCTTTTGGGCATGGAGTTGACGTCGACGACAAACGCACAGACTGCAGCCAAGAAGCTGAGCTTCCTTAATAGAGTTAGGCGATATTTTACATCTGGACAGCTTCTGAGTCTGCAAAGCACAGGTCCGTTCCTGTATGAAGTATTGCAGCCACTTATGGGATGGCTCAGAAAAATATCAGCTTGCTGCATTGGACTCGGTGAAACGCAGAGCAAAAAGGATTATAGGCGACGAGACGCTAGTGGCTAAGCTTTACAGCCTGGCTCCGATGAGCCAGGCTGTAAAGCTTAGCCACTAGCGTCTCTTCTGTAGAAGACCGACAGGGAAGCAACACTACGCCGATGCGTAGTGTTGCTTCCCTGTCGGTCTTCTACAGACTGTACTTCGGTGAGTGTGCGCAGGAACTCCACGATCTGATCCCACCATCGCCTTTTTACCACCGCAATACCAGACGCACTGCTGGGTACCATCCGCACTTGTATGTATGTATGTAAATCGGGCTGGTTTCCGCAACTCCACGACTAAGCGCGTATTTTGCGTGCAGGTGGGACAAATGTTTCATTCGATCCACCCCAGCTCCCAGAGAAAGGCCAGCAACGCCTTGGTGTTACTAACTGTCTCACAAAGGGTACCTGGGTTTCCGAAGTACTTAGCCCTGTAATCGGCGACTACCGGGCAGCTTAGAAGCAGATGTGCTGCTGTCTCATCCTCCTCCATGCAGGCTCTGCAGAGTGGGCTGTCAGTGACTCCTATGACATAGAGGTGTTTATTAAAAGACCCGTGGCCAGTTGTGACGGCTGTGACTGTACGCAACTGTTGTTTAGTCAGTCTTAGGGCTTTTTTCGTGAAACGGCCATCAATTGAGGGAAGTGCCTCTTTGGCCTACCTACACTCACACTGATGTTTGTCTCTGGTGCGTTTCCTTACCAGGTTGCGTAGGTAACCGAAAGGGAGTGGCACGAAGGGTTCAGGACCTATCGCTGCCATACTCGAGCCCCTTCTGGCGAGTTCGTCCGCTGCATCGTTGCCTCGGGATTCGCTGTGTCCCTTAATCCATTGAATGGTTACTTTGTTATATAGTATAGTCAAATTAGGCCATTTTTTAATAAAGATTGGAATAAATTCTCCGGAGAGGCAAAAACGTTTCTGATGGTTTTGTATGAGTGAAAAATTGAGTATAAAAAACAAATTGCATTTAGCACCCCTACGGAAGGGGGTGAAAAACTGTGAAATCTGTTTATTGTTCATAACTAAGCAGAGCATACAGTTGTACTCATCGTAATTTTTTATACGCTTTATTACACCTCAATCTACATTATTACATTTTATTTATTTTAATCAGACCAACGCAGCGTTAGAAAAAAAATAAAATATCTGTAAACATGATTTTTGGTCATTGCGGCTTAGGGGAAAATCGTGTAGTTCTGTAAACTCAGAAAAGGGTTAGTCATTTTGGCCTAAATACATGATTGATTTTGCACCCTGGTGCGACAGACGGAAATTAGTTTTTCACGTTTTTCTGCCGCTGTACTTCGGGGGAAATTTTGGTTGTTTTGAAAATCATCACAATCATATAATTTGGTTTCCTTTAAATTTGCACCAAATAAAAAATTAGCATTTTTATATGGAACATACATTTTTCGTGTATTGTAGTCATTGCCATTGAGCAACTACGCTATGGAAGAGACAAGCGCGCGACACGGAATAATAAACTGACAAGAAGCGCCGTCGCCACGTGCATAAGCGCGTAGTTGTGTTGCGGGATGTGTTTTACGAGGAAGGAGTACTTTCTGATTGTGAATGCTCTGTTTGTAAGTAATAGTATACAAATCCAAAGATTTTTTTAATGCAAAAGCAGCTTGTTTTTAATCGAAAAATAAAACAGCAGGCAAGCATGTCCTTTATTTCTTTCAAATTAATTATTTGTCTTTCGAGTTATAGACCCTGTGACAGCGCTGATTATCCTACGTCATCAAGTAACGTAGGAATAAGGCTAAGAACTAACGAGACCGCAGTTTTGTGCGGTTCCACAGCAGCTGCCGTTGGATTTTCGCCCGCAAACTTGGCGGGCGAGTATCACAAGACGGGCGGTTACTTACGATCAGATTGTTTAGTTGATTTCCAGACCGCCATGAACACACTTAAAAAACGAGCTGTTACGCGCTGCTGCCTTAGTACTTCAGATTCACAAGTACCAGGAGACCAGAAACATCAAGTACCAGGAGACCAGGAACATGTCATTGTATTTTTGGGCTGGTATAATTATGTAGGTAGGGTAGGTGTAGGGAAGGTGTAGGGTAGGTGTAAGGTAGGTGTAGGGTGGGTGTTTCCTGATTAAAAAAAATACAATAAAAATCAGGAAACCTTGCTATTTCCGATATTCACGCGGGCGAAACCGCAGCTGGTAACATAATAGGTACTAATAAAATACATATACAAGCTAAAATAATAAAGTAATAAATATGATTTAATATACTAAAAATTCTGATCTGCCGGTTGATTCTGTCGACATCTCACGGTGTTCACCTAGGCGGAGTGAACGACAACTGAGCTGTCATTCTATCTTATTTGTATGGTTTGACAACTCACCCGTCGTGCGCCCCGCCCAAGTGTTCACTTCGACATGTTTACAGAATCGCACTGCTGAACTCATAATTATTATGACGAAGACAAACTAAGAATGACAGGCTTTTAAGTAGTGTCTTCGGATTTTACGCTTAAAGGAAAATTTGGACTCAGCCTTCTTGATGTCAAGGGGATTCCAGAGTTTAATGGTTGAAATAGCGTAGGAATTAGACATAAACCCGGTGCGGTGAGAAGGAATATGAAGGAGTAAGTTTTTGGATGCTCGAAGTTTAAGACTGTGAGAACTGCCCAACACTTTAAAATATTGTTTTAAATAATCAGGAGCACAAGGATCATTCATAATAGTGAAAAGCATGCAGAGGGATCTGAGGGATCTCCTTTGACGGATAGGCAGCCCTTTAAGCTGAGAACGAAATGAAGAAATGTGATCATATTTACGAAGGGCAAAAATGAAACGAATACAGTTGTTAAGTAGTCGATCCAGTTTGTTAAGAAGTTCTTGGGATAGATCAGAGTAGCAAACATCAGCATAATCAATTATAGGAAGCACAAGTGATTGAACCAAAGTGGTTTTAGTGCTAGAAGGAAGAAAATGCTTGAATCTATAGAGAGATCGCAGTGAGTAAGTTACATTCTGGCTAACCTGAGAAAGCTTATTCCAACTTAACCTGTCATCAATGTTTAGGCCTAAGTCTTTAACGTGTGGCTAGAGAGGGATGACGGCATTGTTGAAAGTAAGCGGCAGTAGTTGACTGGTGTCCAAGTTACGTAAAAAATAAGTTCTGCCAATCAGGATAGCCTGGCTTTAACTGACATTGACTGTAACCCCAAATCTGCTTGACCAATCACTGATAGCTAGAAGCTAGAAGGTCAGCATTCAGCAATGAGATGCAGTTGTCCAGGTTGTCAGTGTCAGTTTGCGCGTAGACATGTAGATCATCAGCGTACAGATGTAGGAGCATTTGAGAATAGTGGTAATAGAGTTATGAAAAGAGAAAATAAAAGTAGAGAGAGTATACCGCCTTGTGGAACGCCAGTTTTCAGGGCGCACCACTCAGAAAATTTCTGATCAGCACGGACCGCTTGCTGGCGACCACGAAGATATGATGAAAACCAATCCCGTGCCGATGAAGAAACCCCAATTTGAGACAGAATAGCCAGGAGGATGTCGTGATCAACGGTGTTAAAAGCATTGGAAGAATCTATTAAAACTAACACCGTTAATCTTGAGTTCTCCAGGCCATTCCTAACGTCTTCTGTAACCTTAAGCAAAGCTGTGGCTGTGCTGTGGCCAGGCCGAAAACCTGATTGGAAAGGGGATAACAGATTATACCTAAACACAAAAGTAGATATTTGTTTAAGAGCAACTGCTTCCAGGATCTTAATAGGAAAGGGAGATTGGTCTGTAGTGATTAAATAAACTGGGGTTGGATATTTTAGGAAGAGGGATTATGATGGCCTAACGCCAGATTGTGGGAAATACTCCAGTTTGTAGGGAGGCATTGATAATGTGTGTAATAATAGGGAGTATACTTTTAATTATGAGGGATATCATAGTTGCTGACACCATCACAGCCAACAGCCTTGGACTTAATTGCATTGAAGGTTTTGAGGACTTCAGGGTCAGTCACTGGGGAAAAAGAGAAAGAATCGGGAAGTAAGATTGGCGTGGAAGTAATCTCAAGAAGAGTTTTGTTTTTAACGGCATCTACAAGAATATCCGACGATGAAAAATGCTTATTCTAATCACTCAAGGACACGTTAGAAGAAATGACATTTGGGGAAGGACTTTGTTATGCCGAGAGATTTGAGAAACTTCCATATATCAACCGATGAAGAGTTAAAGACATTTTCACAAATGTATCGGCGTTTATAAGCTTTTACCATCTGGTTACAGCGGTTTCTAGCCACCTTGTACAGGTTCCAGTTCTCCTCACTGCGATCTCTTCTATATCTTCGAAAGGCCTTGTCACGCCGTCTCATCGCCATACGAACTTCAGGGTTAATCCATGGAGCGGGTGGGCGCTTAACACGGACGGCCCTCAGAGGTGCATGTGTTTCAATAAGGTGAAGAACACACCTATTAAAAATGTCCACTTTCTCATCCACTCAATCAACAGCTCTTGCATAATCCATTTTTCACATTTATTGAACAAACACAGTTAGTGAAATAATATAAAAGGAAATGACAAATAATAAATTTACGTAACGCACGGATCGCTTCTTGCCACAACTATGATAGTTCAAACTCTACGCTTTGCTCCCGCGCCCGCCCCGCGTCCTGCTTCAACCCCTCGTTCGCCTTGCGAACGCTACGATATAACCACGCTCTCTGTATAAACTTCCCGAGGTATATTTCTTATTTTTATTAGGTGCAAATGTAGTATATGTAGAATACATTATATATTAAAAAAATCATGACTACACTAATTTCCCCCGAAGTACAATTTGTAAATATTGTAAAATGCTGGTTTCCAAGGGGTGCAAAAGGGTGCTAAAATAACTGGGTGTTAATGATGCTCTAAAAAGCTTATTTTGAGTTTGCACCAACAGACTGAATTTCCCTTGAGCCGCAAATGATTTTTTTAAATTTATTAGTGTTTCATACACCTCACACCTTTTTTGGTGAAAAGTAATTATACAACAAAGGGGTATCTACATATATATAAACATAAAACAGTTAGTTATTAATTAAAATTCAAAATAATGAGACTTTAATGTTAATACCTAACATTAAACGATGTTCCGTACATAACAGAAATGGTGCAAACTCAGAGGAGACTTATATTCATGTTTTCTAATGATTCCATAAAAAATTACAACTACACGAATTAAGTCCAATCTTTTTGCTAATTCGACTACACTAATATCTACCAACCTGGTTCAGACGTTGGTGACACTCGAGGATCAGCCCGGAGTTAACTGTGTGGCTGTTCAGTGCTTGCAGGACGGCCATGCTATCCGAAAGTATGCGTATTGAGTGGTCGTTAACTTCCCTGTTTAGGATGGCTAAAGCCGCCAAGGAAATGCCCATGCACTCAGCTTGAAACACTGTGTTGTGGACCCCCAATGGTGTGGCTATATGAATGTTGAGATCCTCTGAGAAGATACCCGCACCCGTGCCAGTACCTGTTTTTGATCCATCAGTGAAGATCCGCAGCTCGGCGGGGCACAGCCCCTCGCAGCGGTGATCCTCATGCAATTGGATTTTGTATTTTTTATCAAAGATAAATTGCTTGGATATCCGGTCGTTGATTGCTTTTGTTATGGGGAGTTCACTGTTGAGCTCCTCAAGCAGAGCGGTGTGTTGTGTTTCTCTCTTACCCCAGAGATCCAGTGCTTTAAGGCGGACTGCTGCCATCGTCGCTTCCTGTTGTATGAACAGGTGGAGCGGGGGGAGCCCCAGTATGGCTTCCAGCGCCGCAGTCGGAGTGGTTCTCATGCAGCCCGTCGCCGCCATGCAGGCCAGCCTTTGCATGTGTTGTAGTTTGTTTACGGCTGTAACTAGCTTTGTGCGGGTCCACCACACCACGGCCCCATATATGATCATGGGCCGAATTACTGCGCTGTACAACCATAGTATTATTTTGGGAGAGACCCCACTTCTTACATATCATTTTCCTGCATTGCCAGAAGGTGATGCAAGACCTGTTTAGTTTGTAGTCTATGTGATTACTCCAGTTTAACTTAGTCTAGGATGACCCCAAGGTACTTAACCTCGTTAGATAACTGGAGTTCTGTGTTGAAGAGCTTAGGTAGGCGGTAACCTAACCTAACCTAACCTAACGCTCGTTTTTGTGTGAACATGACTAATTCAGTTTTAGTGGCGTTTACCGACAGATCATATTCACCGCACCATCTCTCTACGATGCGTAGTGCTTGTTGAGTAAGATTGCAGATCGTCCCAGTCACCTTCCCAGGCACAAGGATCGCGAGGTCGTCTGCATAACCTATTGTGTAGTAACGATGTGCATTGAGTCTGGTAATAAGGTCATTTATCACCAGATTCCACAGAAGAGGGGAGAGCACGCCTCCCTGCGGGCAGCCTCTGGCTATCAAGGCCAACTGCTGCTCTTCTTCAAGTTTAACCACTCGTTTGCTTAACATATTAGTAATCCAGTCAGTAAGTACCTGTTTTACGCCGTGCTTGGAGAGGGCGTCACTTATGCTGGAGAAGTTTGTCTTGTCGAAGGCTCCTTCGATGTCTATGAAAGTGGCCAGGCAGGAACCTTTCTGGTGAATCGCTTCCTCTATCTGGCTCACCACCAGGTGAAGAGCAGACTCTGTTGACTTACCCGAGCTGTATGCGTGTTGGTTACCATGCAGTGGTAATGCTTTTAAAGCGCCATCTCGTAATTCCCTTTCGCACAGTCTCTCCATAGTCTTTAACAAGAAGGAGGTGAAACTAATGGGTCGATAGGATTTGGCGTTTGTATAGTCACTCTTACCTGGCTTCGGAATGAATATGACTTTCACTTCCCTCCATCCTTTAGGAACGTATCTAAAAGCCAGGCACGCTCTCATTAAGGGCACCAGTCTTTTTGCAACGGGGGTTCCCCCCACTGCAGTAGGGCAGGAAACACACCATCAGGACCTGGTACCTTGAAAGGTTGGAAGCTTCTAATGGCCCACTGAAGTTTTTCAAGTGTGATCATTTTCTCTGCATAAAGCCAATCATCTTCTGATGGTGTTTGGGTAAAGTCTAGCCATTCCGTTACCTGCACGAATACGCTTCCAGGAAAATCCGCACTTGGTCAATATCCCGACTAAAGTAGGTGCCAGATAAACTTGCAATAAAGTACATTGACCTTTCCCTAATATCCCTTCGTAGATACCCGAACAATACATTATGAACCATTTTACATTACTAGAGAACATAAAGGATCACGATAGAAGTAGATTCAGGACTGCTCTAAGTCTTTATTTCTGTTTTTGATTTTAAGAAAGTCAATAAATGTATGTGGGTCAATGACCGTTATTGCACATTTATCTGGAATCTACTCTAGTCGTACTCAGCGCTTCTCCTCCACATTTATTATGCGCACAGCCAAAGTGTGGAACTCTCTGCCAGCGTCTGTGTTCCCGTCCACATATAACGTCTGCTAAGTGCCAAGTGTTGCTTTGAACAGGCATCTTCTGGGCACGCTTGCTCCATCATAGACCTCATCTATCGCTTTCCATCAGGCGTGATCGAGGTCAAGAGCAAGCCCATTACATAATAAAAAGAGGTGGCGCAACAAACTCCCCAGCAACACACCTGTGTGTTACGATTTAAAAACCTGAATACAGTAGTATGCATTCTTTTCTGATGCTAGTGGCGTCAGTAGAATCAGCTGGGATCTTCAAACAAAATACCGTTTTATGTCACAGTTTTTGTGCATGTGTACGTACAATGTTATGGATACCTGCTCACTCTGTAAAGTGATATACAGACACCGCCTGCTGGCAATTCGATCTCTATCGGAATGTTTGAATGTTTCATGAGAACACTCATCTAGCGACTTGTACACGAGTTGGACGCATAATTGCATAAATAAACGAATTAATTACAACAGATTGAACAAATCGATGACACGTATGTAATTAACAAATTGTCCTGCTTAATTTGTTAATCACAGTTATCGCATTGCTCGAAGGCCGACTTTTTTGTCCATCATCAGTGTCCGTCATTAAAATATCCATGTCACGATCACAATTTCTTAGCCAACTACACATAGAACTAACGATAAATGAACACTACTGAAAATCAGTTGACAAATAAACGAATCCTACTTCCTACTAATATATATGTTACTGTAAAAGTCCGAACTGCGGTCAATCTTAGGATTTACCGGTAAATCCTAAGATTTACCAAGTCTCACCGGTAAAAGTACGAATTGTTCTATAATAATCTTTAATTTCGGACTTTACCGGTATTCAGTCGGTAAATCCTAGGTTTTACCGTAGACACCGGTAAATGCCCGAAATCAAAGATTAAAATGGTCGTGTCAACTCGTGTCTCGCTCGACTAGCGGTTAGTGTATAATCCCCCCGAAAAACAGATTGCACATTGCACAAATGAAAGAGGAGAATGGAGAAATCTACTATTATATAGGACCCTGTTCCCGATACCGATGGACTAGTATTTTTTTATATTTTTAAATGTTTTTTTTGCCTGTATTTTTTAAGAAATATTTAAAAAATAAGTTTAAAAGATGAATACTTAAAGAATAATAATAATGATTGTGCTGAATAACGAAATTATTATCAAAAGACTGTTTAGCTTACTTAGCCAAAGTAGGTGTTATAATTTTATTTGTAAAACGTAAATTTTATTTTGTTACTTTTTTCTGCATTTTATTTTTCTAAAGCATGCTAAACATGTTTTAAGACTTAGCTAATAAGAAAAATAAATTATAGTACTGTTGAATAAATAGTAATTTCTGATTATTAACTGCATATTTTTACTCTGAAACTAACATTTAACGGTATCTGTGGTAAAACCTAAGATTTACCGACTGAATGGCCAGTAAAAGTCCGAAATTTTTGATTATTGTAGAACAATTCGGACTTTTACCGGTGAGACTTGGTAAATCTTAGGATTTACCGGTAAAACCTAAGATTTACCGCAGTTCGGGTTTTTACAGTAACATATATATTGTATACATATGTATAATATTATAAATGCGAAAGTTTGTGAGGATGGATGGATGTATGTTTGTTACTCTTTCACGCAAAAACTACTGAATGGATCTTCATGAATATTGGCACAGAGGTAGATTTAATCTGGAATAAGTGATAACACATAGGATACTTTTTATCCAGGGAGTATGTTCCCTTGGGATAACTAGCTTATAGAAAAAATTAAAAATCCCACAGCAAAAAACAAGCTTAAGTGAAGATGCTGCCTATTATCCTACTCTCTCGACATAAATAACTTAGCAGCCTTCACAACAAACACGAGATGTGTAAAAGGCGGCAAAGCATGCCTAATAATAATAAATGAATTGAATTAAGAATGCGCGTTTCCGTGAAGCTGCGAGCCTGTTTACTTACAGGCTCGCGGGCTCGCGGCCTTCGCTGCACTTTCCTAAAACTTTATGAAAGTGTGTCCACCTCGCCATAGCCACAGTTATTGTGTTACGCTTGGAAATCGGGATCTACTTTATTAGTTCGCGCAGGTACTCGCAGGTACGTGCATAGATGATTTGGAGGTGTTGGGTATCTCTACTTACTGCTTTTTTTATTGGGACAAGCCCACCACACCACATTTCCAAGCCACTGCAACTTCTGAAAGCCAGAATCAACATTGGCAATCACCAGAAAAAACGCCGAGTCAATGAAGCTCGACGAGTCCCAGAGAAATGATTCAACTGTCTTGGATTCCGCAACGAAATTAATCAGAAAATAACAGCGGAGGAGTAGGAAAAAAAAGTATATAATTTCCACTTCCCTCCTTATTAAGCAGGAGACAGAACAGAGCTAGGCCAAATAGGCACCAAGGGACATATAAAACTGGGTTAAGCCCAGTTGCCAAGCACCACGGATTATACATTAACACTAATAATAATGGGTCCTAAATTGTGAGCTACTTTTGATTCCAGTAATGGGTATAGCAAAATTGATTGAACGATCGTTCTGGTTTCTACAAGGTCCTACTTACTGCTACAATAGTCATCCACTCATCCATCACTCGGCGTCCAGCTAAAACGAAGTAAATAAGAGTAACTACATTAAAGACCCTTCAAGGTCTCCGACGCTTGCTCAAGTCAAATTTAATCATCCAAACCCATACTAGATCATGAATCATATCTTATCTTTAGAAGATAACCATATTTCCTCTATTCTATACACTTTAGACCGAAGTAGTAGAGCCTCATTGAAACATGGATCGATTGTTCGTGACTATCGTGGCGAGGGCCGTCAACAAACCGAAAGGTCTAGATCGCGTGAGCGCCTCCCAAATAATACAAAATAGAATTAATACAATAAAAGCACAAAGCAACTCGAGTGAACGACGGACGGATTGTTGAACACGGACAACAACATTATAACAGTGGAAGTAAAATAGACTAGAAATAAGACTAAACAATGGTTAGATAACGAGAGTGTGTAATGTTATAAGCTGTGGAGCGACTGAGATGACTTCGCTGGGAGATGAAGCGTCACGTAAAAAGATTCTGCAGAAGGTCTAGTTTATGTGCGGAAATAGTGTACACTACACTAGCTTGCACGGTTTTACGTAACGTCCCGGAAAAAGCCAACAAAACTCATACATAAATAGGTACCTACGTAGTAATTGATGCACTTACGATTGATCCGGCAGCCGAATACTCCTGAACAATGAACAGAGGTTCTCTACAATTACTAACTATCAGCTCACGGATTCTGTTCAAAGGATAGCTCTCTCTACTCTCTTCCTGCCCAAAATGCACCACAACCACCTGCTCCTTCTATGTATCAAATCTAATGGCACAGCTTTACAGTAAACTGCGACTGTACCGGCCGAGAGGCCGCGGGCGCCAGCTAATGGCACTCCTCGTTGACTCCGGTGATCCGCTCGATGTGTATGTTTTGTGCATTTCAACACGCGGTTACGTAAGCGACTCGCAAAACCTCACGTATCCGAGAGCACTGAAGTCGAGAGCAAAGCAGTTTGTACACATTAAACTTGTTAATGTTTTATTACTTATATCATACTACGGTAACATACTTCCGTGACCTTAAAATTGGCTGTAACAGTATATAAAGCCAGAACAAATGGTACTGATTAAGGCGCTGTGATCAGCAAAAACTGAAAAATTGCTGGTTTCCTAACGAAATTTTAGCCAAATCTGTTTAGTTTCAAGCTGCAGAAAAAATATATGTTAATTTTAACTATATTTCAAAGAACACTGTTGTTTCCGAAACATGTTTAAAAATAAAATCCTCGATAGAAATTATCGTCAAAGTAACCTCCAGCTTTGACCTTAGAAAAAAAATCCCGTATTTACTAGCCTACTTATGCCGATAAAATTTATACCAAATAATGAATCGAATCTTAACGCAAAACTTTGTTGTTTTAGATTTTTAATAGCTCAACTTAGTTTTGAGAACTTAAATCGATAAAATGCTTCATATTTGGCAATAAATTGCAAGCATTGTCGTCGCGCTTCTCTTTCTTTTCTATGCAGTCCGAGAGTGACCGAGTTTTTGCTGATCACAGCGCCTTATCATACTTATATCTACATAATATCTTGATCACAGAATGATCATGGTCGCCATTATCCTTGTCGTGTTTCTTATTGCATTTGTCCTGATTTTGATGCCGAGATATTGAGGCTAATCTTTACAGCATTGCTTCCTCATAATGAATGAGATTTCAGAAACACGTCTATCTGGTGTATGACGAGCGAGAGCGTGTGCGTAGCGCAACGATTAATTGGACACTTTTGCTTTCGTTCGGCGCCGCGCCGGTCTCATCGCGCCATCGCCGTCGTGTCGTTAGAGCCACGATCAGGTTTACGTGTGGACGGTGGACGGATTTATGGCCCATAATGTTACGATGAGTCAGACGCTGCTTAATTACGAATTTCAATAAGTAGGTGAAGGCGAGCTACACGTTTATGTAAAGCTCGGGCGTCTGTTGTCAGTTCGCGTTCGTTATGAGGATGTATTGAGTATTGAGCAAACAGCTGTGGTTGTGACAAATGAGAACATATTGCCCTCCTGCTGCTGGCTTTGATGGTTTAGCAAGGGAACTACCTTAACGATTGTTGACCAATACAGAAATGAATTGTGATGGAAGATGAATTGCGCGTTACTTCCGATTTCAGTAGGTAGTGAAGTCTCATTAGAAAATTCACTTATCGTAATTATTTCTACATATCACAGGCTGTATTTTACGATGGTGATTTAAGTCACTGACATGCATAGATTGTAGGAAAACAATAAAGCAAAACGTAAGTGTAGTGATTACTAAAGACGATGAAGAAATAAATGATGTGAAATTATTGTAATAATGTTGTGGCGCATGGCGGAGAGTAAACGGTTACGCAATGCCGAGCGGCGTTCGACAGGTAAGAGGAAGCCGAGCGTGGCTGCCCAATAACACTTGCATTTATTCACAGTATTACATGTAACGCTACCTCTGCATAACACTTGTGCAATCCCCAAAGGATTGCAGGGTGATAGTCACTGTCAGACATGTACACTATAGGTACCGGCTCTCATTCCTCTTCTTAATGGATCAAAGTCCCTGATTTGATATAGACCAGTCCAATTAAGCGGAAAATTAGGCTCAGTTTGCAATCATTCTTAACTCTGATTTTTTGCCGTTAACGTGTAGATAGAGTATTGGCAGAGAAGTATGTTAAAATGTGGGTAGGTATAATACCGCAAAAAGTTAACCCCCGGATGTTCGTTTTTTTTAATAAAACATCTTTCAATAATACCTCGATGGGAAAAAGTATTAACTTTTAACATTTGTAGAAGAGATCGAGATTAACAAGTGGGTCAGCAAATTAAACTTTTTTAAACTGTGCAACTAACTATCATATTTTATTAAAAAAAATTATTTTGTACTTCAAGTTAAAAATTAACTACATAGGTACTTTCTTTTCATGAAATCACTTAAGTAATTAAATATCTTAATTCGCTAATTTTAAAAGCTAAATATAGATAATGTTTTTTCAGGATCCGAAATCAATCCCTATTCAGAATTAGATTTATAATGAGTGTTCTAACGAAGCTGTTTCACATCCGCACCGTAGTCGTACAGTAGTCGGAGGCCCTGACACTCTGCGTTGGTCTAGAAGAGTAGACAAAACAGAGTAAAAGTAGAGGGTGATAATCGAGTGTCTCGTAACGTAACATTATATTTACGTAGGTAATCGAAAGAGGCGTGTATTCCCGTTCGTCCCCTAGACTTCGTCCCCCGAGGGGGACGAACGGGAATTCGTTATTTATTTTCCCGATGGTCCCTCAAAATTTTTTGGGGGGACGAATGGGAATAATTTATTAATTCTTTTTAGGGTCGATTGCTCCCACTAAATAATATAAGACTGGTGGTTTTAATTGGTAAAAAAACAAAATTGAAATAAAAATCAGTCATTTATTAAGGAATAAAAATCACAGTAAAAATCACAGAATCAACTTTGCAATAACTCGCAATATTTTTATATATAATATTTTTTTAATTAAGAATAAAATTCTCCTTATAACTAAAAATTATGATTAAAAAATCAGTGTATAGAGCTTATAATAAAAAAGTCTGTATTATATTACAATTAAACACTACAAACAGACTTTTTACCATTCAGGTTGTTTCCTTTTGAAATATAAGTCACTATTTTTCGTAGAGTTGCTTATATGTATGGTGGCAAAATTTTACGCTTTACGTTATGTAAGGCATTAGAAAAGTTTACTCATTATTTTAACACATAAATAGGGTCAGTAAATTATCACACTTTCAAAAGCAAAATAAAATAAAATACCTACCTAAAATATCACGAAATCAAGGTAAAAATAACAAAAAAAAACTTATCGTCCTAATTTTTAAAAAGTCACATTTGCTTATATGTATAGGTATACGGTGTCACATTTTTGTGTTACATATTGTATAAGGAATCAGAACAGGTTACACATTAATTTTACATATTAATAGCGTAAATAAATTATCACAATTTCAAAATTAAAATAAAAAACATATACAAAATCAAAGTGAAAAAACATGAACACAAAACATAGAGGGTAACAACAATAAAAAAAACACAAGTATTGAAGAAAGTAGTCGAGGTCATAACAGTAGGCAGTAATAATTATTGCACACAAAGCCTAGAGATAACATCAACGTACACAACCATCGAGCACTTTACTTATTATGATTAATACCTACGTTAGTTTTTCTAAAAAATGTCCTACAGTTATTTCTGAATTAAGAAGTTGCATTTGGCAATCCATAATATATTGGTCTGTCAAGATTGAATGTAGCCTACGCCGTTTTGGATTTTGTTTTGCTTTCACGCTGTATAAGTTAGAGTCTTGATGTAACACCGTAAGCAATTTTAAAATATTAGGTTTTTTTTTGCCTATGGCACTATTTAATTTAAAATGCCACCCTTCGGCAAAGTTATTAGTACGGTGTCGTTTTCCAAAACTGCACCACACTTTTACGAAATTCGATTGAAGCCACTGCGATAGCATGTATTGCCGAAATTTTTCACTTTGGCTATCATCGGGGCTTTCGCTAGCGATATAAAACCAGCCTTCAAAAATACGTTCCTCTGGTAATAATGGAAGCACCGCACTTAGGGCTACTTGACGTCTTAAAGTTTTATTTTTTGTTAGATTTAATTCACGGCCTTTCCTCCAAATAGCATTATTAAAATGGTAATAACAGCCGTGGATACTTATCTCTGGAAAAATTGTACGCATAGCAGACATAGCTGCTTCTTCAAAATCACTGGTAAAGGATGTAGGATTCCAATCGTTGATTTGAGATTTAACAAGTCTGAAAAGTATCTCGTATGTTTCTTTTTTACGGTTTGACATTAAAGCGTACAATAATGGCGTCATAGCTGTGCTTTGATTATTACTTCCTAAATCACCATGAACGGTGTAGAGCTGTTGGAATGGAGGTGGACAACTCTTAAATGTACCGTCACCAAATATATTTTTTAAAACTATCAATTTTTCTTTAGCTTCTTGGGAACAAAAAATGAGTAAGCGTGTGTTACCGTAACAGTAATCAGCTAACAAAAATGATTGAAATTTTTGAGGAACCTCAACCGTTTTAACGTCATTGAAAGTGATTTTACTCATATTATAAGTGCTATTTCGATGGCGATACAAAGTGCTTTTGATGTTTGCAAACTTAGGAATATCTTTGGGTAAAGTTACTTTATCAAGTCCTTCGTCCAAAATTTTCGAAATTGTTGAATTAAAGGCGGCTGGTACGCAAGGTACATCATCAGAAGTTATATTTTTCTTGCATTCATCAATATGAATGTCTATTATGTTTTTATTGAAGTCCGGTGTACAGGATGTGTGTGTGGTTTCTTTCAAAATTTGATCATTCTGCAATAAACGTGCATAATTTATTTACCCATTGTCTGGTTTTGCATGAAAAAAGAAGCCAAAAAAGTAGGTACTTACATTTATGGTTAAGGTCCCACTGCACTTATTCTTTCTTCTAAGATGACATTCCCATACAACAGCTCCACTTTTGTTTTGCCTTTTCCTTAAAAATTGGTATCCAGCACGCAGAAGCACGATTCCACCTTTTCTTTGTATATACTGCAAACAGCTTCCTGTACTACCAGAGGGGCCAGGATGCGCTTCTTGTGACATTGTTAAGCTCTAAAAAACAGGAGACAATAATTACACACTTATTAATATAATTTAGAATGATATTTAATATATAAAATAAAATACTAAAATTGAATACAAATATTGATACCGTACATTATTAGCATAAATTAATAAGACATGACACAATATAGTATTGACTATAAACAATCTAATAATATTTGTAACTTACAAAAATGTAGGTACTTACATCAGTAGTTTTCCGCAGAACTCGTGTCGAATATATATTATTACATTAACACCCGTGCACTTTCATTGTTTTGTCAACACTAACCCGACCGGTCTAATTTAAGGATAGGAAAGGGAGAGAATGTCAGGTAAACCAATAGGATTTACGCAAATAACACAATGTTATCGGCACTCTTTTGTTAACTACCAGAATCGCCGGCGCTTGCCGTCAGAGTTGCTAAATTTAGTGTAGGTAAACGTAATGAAACAATGATAAACTTAGAATACGTTTTATAATTCATAGAAAAATAGAGAAGTATTTTGTAAAATAATGATTAAATCTAACGAAGAAACTAATTTAAAAGTAAACTACGAAACATCGAATAAACATATTTTCTGCACAAATCTTTTTAGTGGGACGAATGGCACTAATCGAAGAACATATTCCCATTCGTCCTCTCATGAATTAGGATTGGGACGATCGGGAACAAATTAAATATTATTTTTGTAAATTCCCGTTCGTCCCCCTCGGGGGACGAAGTCGAGGGGACGTACGGGAATACACGGAAAGAGGTAGGGTTGCCATCCGTCCGGATTTCCCCGGATTGGTCCGTGTTTAGAAGGCGTCCGGGGAGCGTCCAGGCCGGACTTCATAATTTATAATCCGGGTTTAAAAATTTAAAGTCCTGGGCCGCCCGCGACTCACGCACGCACTATGCCTGCACGCCGCGATCAACCGACGACGAACCGACTCGCTAAATTAACCGTCCCTGACGGATTATCAAAACAATTTTTAGCAAACTGTAATAAGATTCTGGTTGTTAGGGATATTTAAAATAATGATGATGATTACATTAAATTCTAAGGTCTGAAAATAAAACAGTAAATACATCATCAGTGAAATTTATATTTGAGTTGACCAAGGAACTTCTATTACAACCTGGAATGTGCATTGTCAATTTGACACCAATATAAAAATAAACCTTATGTTTATAGTGCTAAGTTCTATTACAGACAATCACTTGGTCAAAGAGAAATCCGGTCCGAGAGAGAAAGCGCTTGGAGAGCCCTGTGTCCCTTTCTAAAGTGTTGCCAGGAGGATTACTCCCGAATTTAGTAGGAATGGTAGGAAAAAATAATATTGTCGTGTCTTATTAAAAAAACATTAACTTTCGGTCTGATATATTTCTAATATTTTTCAATTATCTGTTAGAATGAGAACATTTTTTTAGCAATAATTTGGATACTGTATTGAAATGTAATTAAAAAGAAAAGATTATTAGTAGAATATATAATTATATAAGTTAGACTGGTCACCCACCAGCCATATTTATTTGTTGTAAAACAATCAATTTCTTTATTCGGATTTAATAAAGATGGTTAAAAAGTGTGCGATTCAAGGTTGCAAAAGCGAATCCTATGCAGGATGCGGTGTTTCTTTCTTCAAGTAAGATTTCAATTCTTGAAGTAGGGTGAAACTGTCATCGCGCAGAAGGAGGCTGCGGAAAGGGAGAGGGAGATGTCGAGTGCTCTCCCGGCCCGCAGCAGGCGCACCGGGCGTCGGAGGAGGGCGTACGCTGCCCTCCTTCGGCCCCCCTAATTGGGTCCAGGGGCGGCGGACTTGGGGATGTCCGTTGCCCCCCATTCATCCGGACCCGAGGTGGCGGCGCGTGGTGTTCCCGTGCGCCCCTCTGACGTCGCGGGGGGAGTTAAACACCTGACTCCCCCCGCATACGAGATGTGGCCCGCAGAGGCGGGCCGGCACCAGCCGGGGATTACGGAAGTCGCATATGTTCGGCGTAGGTGGAAGATGGAACACCGGGGTGGTTTTAGTCAGTAAGAGTCTGACAGACCCCTCCGCCCGCCCCAGGGCGGAGGACATCCATGAGGATTTCCCCCCGTAAAAAAAAAAAAAAAAAAAGGGTGGCCATAATGAACGAAATTATAAGATTATTTACACAATGCAGCATATAAATAGAGAAAAGAAAAGAAGAGAAGAGTAGTCATTCATTTTCATTTCATAGTCATTAAGTCCGCCCACGTACCACTATTGTACATACAGTTTAAATAAATAAATAAAATAGGAGGTAGTCTTCAACGTAAGCATATTAAGCATGTCTGTTATAGGTATTTTATGTTTATACTATACTTTGTGCCAGATAAACTTGCAATAAAGTACATTGACCTTTCCCTAATATCCCTTCGTAGATACCCGAACAATACATTATGAACCATTTTACATTACTAGAGAACATAAAGGATCACGATAGAAGTAGATTCAGGACTGCTCTAAGTCTTTATTTCTGTTTTTGATTTTAAGAAAGTCAATAAATGTATGTGGGTCAATGACCGTTATTGCACATTTATCTGGAATCTACTATAGGCTGATTTTAACATTTACTTCAGTAGGTAATATGTGTGCTGAGACTATTCTGTAGTACCTACCCGCTACGCATATAACTTTATATGGAATGGTGTACCGAATACTTAAAAGACTTGATCATAAAATTTCACATTTCCCGAGGAACATTGTAGGGAAATGGCAAAAAAGTTTCGACTTCCCATATTAATCGCTGATTTAGGTGTGTCACTTCGTATATTTTAAATAAATTTAAAAAATATAATTTCAGACTGCCTGGAGAAGAATCAGGGACGAAAAATTGGCTTGATGTCATTCCAAGTCATATAAATATCAAAAATTATTCCGTTATTTGCAGTCTTCATTTCAGGCCCCAGGATGTAATAAAACATAGTTTAATGCGTTTTACTTTAATCCATCCTTAAAGCATAATTATTATTAACTTATGAAATCAAATTATTGGTTAATATAATATATCCTATTATATTAGTCTCTACCTACATTATATTGGTTAGTCACCCTAATGAAAGGGACAGAGGGTTCTCGCGAAGCTATCTCGCTCGGACCGCGTATCGACACCCTGTGCACATTCCAGGTTGTAATAGAAGTTCCTTGGAGTTGACTGAACGAAAGGTAAATTGCGGTTTCCGATTTATGACGTATTAAAAAAAACTACTTACTAGATCTCGTTCAAACCAATTTTCGGTGGAAGTTTACATAATGTACATCATAATATGTGTTTTTTTTTAGTTTTATCAGTCCTTTACTTTAGAAGTTACAGGGGGACACACACATTTTACCACTTTGGGAAGTGTCTCCCGCGCAAACTATTCAGTTTAGAAAAAAATATATTAGAAACCTCAATATCATTTTTGAAGACCTATCCATAGATACCCCACTCGTATGGAGTTTCAGTTCTGAGTATGGGGAACCCCCAAAATTTATTGGTTTTTTTTTTTATTTTTGTGTGAAAATCTTAATGCGGTTCACAGAATACATCTACTTACTAAGTTTCAACAGTATAGTTCTTATAGTTTCGGAAAAAAGTGACTGTGTCATACGGACGGACAGACAGACAGACATGACGAATCTATATGGGTTCTGTTTTTGCCATTTGGCTACGGAACCCTAAAAAGAGGATTTATGACATTTTCGACTGTTTTTTTGAAATCTGTTGATATGTCCGGGTTCTGGGCTCTAAAATCCGGGGTTTTTACGTGTCTTGTCCTGGTTCTCAAATAGAGATGGCAACCCTAGTCTGAGGTATGTATTGAATACTTTATGGCCGCCGCGCCCACTCGAGCTAGCTAAACTGGAATTAGGATACGTACACGAGACACGATGATATATCGAGCAACACCAACTGCCTACATGCATGACATTTCAGGGGACTTGATGGCACCGGCACATGAACACGTACGAGCCGCGAACCGTAATGTTATGTATTACATAAGTACTTACGAGTAAATACGAAACAAACGCTCTGTGTAATTATGTAGGTCGCATACGATCCATATGTTTTTACAAAACTTATACGATTGGTTGTTTGGCAATCAGCTTCAAACCATAAAATGCTTCATGATAAGATAACCTGCGCCCTCTGTACCGAGGGGTCCGTGGAATCACGTCGCATGGTACCTTACCAATGAGTTACATCCAACGCTCGCTACGCTCACAGTCGCTGCTCAACACCAGTACCAAAATCGCCATGAATGTGTCAGGGCTGGTTCTAGGCCAGATCGTCGTAGTCGAGTTATTCAAAAGATCGAGTGCGACTGGTTTCGTTTAATGGTCGATTTCAATTAATTTGTTTATCGGCCGAGTTTCATTTAATGTATACTTTAACATCTCTCGTTATTTTCGAGGTATCGAGCGTGAAGACAGACACTCATTTGGCGAAATTTTACCACATTAATAGGATGCATTAAATTTAAAAGTTGCACCATGCGGCGCTTTGGTGTTCAGCCGCAGTGTGGGACACACTACTTATCGGGGCCCGGACACTGCTATCCATCTGTCTGTGCCTCTGCCACCACAGAGTTCCCATATAATGTGAGCCCTAGTAACGGTCAGGTATTCCATGGTGTTGCCATCTGTCGGCGTTGCAGTGTAAGTAACTGGTAGTAAAGTGTTGTGTAGGTCTCCGGCGAAATGTCCTGGGACGCAGGTCGCCGCTCCCGGAAACGGGCCGTACAAAGTGCGCCGCGGCGCCGTCGACACACCTTTAACACATCCACGGATCAAGTCGATTGACATACCTACACTTTCTAGATACCTAACACCTAGATAAAACAGTTCTGAAACCTCTACCACCAAAATTAGCTAAACTTCGCAAAAGGGAAAATAAAAAACGAAAAGTTTTAGACTCGATCGAAACTCTTTTCTAGATGCACAATACGATCACGATGTTATTTCGTGATTCTAAATTTCCAGGCATCTAATCGATCCTTTTATGATACAAACGGAAATTAAGCTTTTGTCTCCAGATCTAATGCAGCCTGAAGTCAGAAGAAACGCTTACAATAGGACAAGGCATTAAAGTATTTGTAAGGTAGTGGGATCTAGTTCACGGAATTGAACGCATAACTGTTCGTGCCGAGCCTCTGAGGCATAAGCTGCGCCTACTTGTTGCCGAAACGTCAGCGATTCTTGCACACACTTAGACACGGCCGTCCCGCTCGATCTGATAGCTTGAAGCGGCTTGCAACCCCAACTTGAGTGAGTTTTGAAGATCGACGCTTATGAGACGAGTCAGAATGGCCTTTGTGTGCGTGCAGAAAATCCCACATCGCGGAAAGTAACGGTCCGGATGATTAATTTTCTAGCGAAAGCTCATTTCCGGATGATCGTGGGTTATGAAGCGTCTTGAAAAACAACTTAATTAAAATTCCCAATTACGCGCTTGATTCGGTTCCAATTTCCCAGCAGTAATTCAATATAAAATAACTTTCTGTTAAAGTAGGTCTTGCTGCACTAAGCCACTATAAAGTATCTATCAAGCTTATCCGGAAAGGAACTTTCCTTAGACAGATTTAATTACACGCTTAATCTAAGGTCTGAGCTGAACGCTCTCTCGCGGTAACTCGGCCTCCTTCGCCGACACAGAGTACGCAGCCGATGGAGTTCTCGAGCGTATGTGATTGCGAACAAATGGAGGCAACTAGCAAAGGAATCGTTTCTCCTTAGCTTTAAACTTATGTGATATGTGGAGCAGTATTTCTGTCCTTAAAATGACGTAGAGTCAAACAGTGCCATGTTTGGGCAGATTGCTTTCGTCCATCTTTGAACAATATCTCTCCATTTGCCTACTGCTGCGCGGTTGCAAATATTATCGGCGGGTTATCGCCAGAGGTGATCGGAGTTAATCACGTCTCCGGTGTATAGTCGGTACGCGTTGTGTGCAGATATCATTCCTTACGAGCGCAGCCGCCATCGATTACGCATTCATCTGTGGGAAATTTAATTAGAGAAATAATAAGTCTAGCCACACTTTTATTTTATTAGCCACGTGATCAAACTTCTCATTTTATAACTAAGCAACGGGAAAATGTGATAGCCTCTAATGAACTAATTTTTTGGGATTTTGGGATGCATGAAGGAGCCTCCTCGTGTAGCGCAATTTGTTCCATCAGACGCACAACTGAACCGAGCGCTCGGCGCATCCTGGACAGTCTCAACTAACAACTTATAAGACTGGCCAATCCTTCCCTTGCGGTGGTAGGGCTACACCCGCCTGGTTCGCGACCACCCTCCCACCGGAGTTCGGCGTCAAGCAGCCTGCTGTGTTTCGTCGACGCGTGGGAGTACCAGTGCCTCAAGGCATCTTCTGGGCACGCTCGCTTCATCAAGGACCACATCTATCGCTTTCCATCAGGCGTGATCGAGGTCTAGCCCATTCATAAATAATAAAAAAAATAGTTCGTCTTTTTTACAACGCCAACTAAATATTCTAAGGAAAACGTCAAGTAAAGATCAACAATTATATTAACTTGTCCTTTTTATTTATACATTGCCACCTAATTACTAACTCAGCCACGGAATTTATATCTCATCACCATTTTACAGCGAGTTCGGGATTTGGGGCACCCCGACTCGGACAGGTTAGGTTAGAAGGGGATGGCGGGGTCAAGTGAGCGAGCGAAGCGAGCGAATAGACCCCGCCATCCCATTCGTGGTTATTTTTTTTTATGATACTAATGAAATAGAAGCTAATAGAATATATTTTTTTGATGTCATTTAATAGTATTTTTGAAGTTTACTGCTTGAATGCATGTTACAAATTTAGATGCTGAAAAATAACCACTGAAGACTGGCCTGTTGGTCTAGTGGTTAGTGACCCTGACTGCAAAGCCGGAGGTCGTGGGTTCGATTCCCACCCAGGACAAACTTTGTGTGATGAGCATTATTGTTTGTTCTGTGTCTGGGTGTAATTTATCTATAATATGTATGTATTTATAAATTATATAAGTATGTATATCAGTTGTCTGGTTACCATAACACAAGCTCTGCTTAGCTTGGGATCAGATGGCCGTGTGTGAGTTGTCCCAAGATATTATTATTTATCAATTAAGGCTCTATTCTTCCTTTGAAAGCAAACGCTTTTAGAGAGATGCGGAATACAGTTTGGTATTGAGAAAACTCTCAATACCAAACTGTATTCCGCATCTCTCTTGTAGTCTACCAATTTGTCTCTGGTTATTCTGAGCATGGCAGGGGTAGCGGGGTCACGGCGTGGTGACATCGGATCACTATCACTGCGCCAATTTGCTTGAGGTCTTAGGCTGAGCGCGCACTACGAAAATAAATCGTTGCGAAAAAAAATCGTCAATCTGTGAACAACAGAAATGTACTACAATCCGCGCACTGCGAAAATAAATCGTGCGTGGATTGTAGTACATTTTGATTGACGATTTTTTTTCGCAACGATTTATTTTCGTAGTGCGCGCTTAGCCTTATGTTACCAATGTCAAAATCTTCGCTCAACGATGCAGTCGTAATTGTACCATGCATAATAAAACGCGTCGTTCCTAAGATTGCCATACCTACTTCGGGTAGATCTCGTTGTTCCAGAATTAAATAATGTTCTCTCTTAGGTCGCACTGAAAGTTTTTAGAAAAGCTTTTTCCAAACGCAGCCACCACGGCATCTTCAGGGCTCATATATCGAATTCCTCTAAGTTTATCTTTTATTTTTGGAGATTAAATAAAAGTCACAAGTTGCCAGGTCTGGACTTAAAGGAGGATGACTCTCTAACTCCGCACCGTTGATAGATAAATATTCGTTAGTCCGTCTGGCGGAGTGAGCTGGAGCGTTGTCGTGGTGGAGGAGGATCCTGCTTCTTGGGCGTTACTGTTAACATTTTCCAAGACAACTGGTATAAACTATGACTGACATACCAATCTACAGTAACAATCCTTTTATCTTCTTGGACAATTGTTGCGAAATGTCCCATCCGTCCAAAGAATGATGATCACTGGGATATCATCACCCCGACTCACTGGGGCACCGCAGACAGTACCGACTTACCGTGAACTCTGCGACTTCCGGTTCCGACTCACTGGAACTAACCTTCCACATGCCTGGCAAGCATCTCAAGATTTATGAACGACTCATCCACTATCGACCTCCAGTCTCCGGAGGAGAGTGATGTAGCGGCATCAATACCGCCACAAAAAAAACCAACGTAGCAAAAAAAAAAGAACCGTGACGCCATCTATCCCCTCCAGCTGCGAACTAACTTAACGAAATCCTGCATCGCGGTATCAGATTTTTTCGTCAGATTTGAACGTACATATAAACAACGTGTAACAGAATAAACGCAATACCTCTTA
Organism: Melanchra persicariae; assembly: GCA_947386135.1. Classification (NCBI taxonomy): domain Eukaryota; kingdom Metazoa; phylum Arthropoda; class Insecta; order Lepidoptera; family Noctuidae; genus Melanchra; species Melanchra persicariae. The sequence goes on along the minus strand of OX376666.1, from coordinate 519,932 downwards.
AGGGGTCATTGTACTCATCATTATGAACAATTTTTACTATGGGACGAACACCGAAATCGCGAAAAAAAAATCAGCTGCTCCATACGTTTTTGCACGCGTAACTCGACAAAATGTACTGAACAGCTGATTTTTTTTTCGCTATTTCGGGTTTGGTTCTCTAATAAAAGTTGTTCATAATGATCAGTACAATGACCCCTTAAGTTTATTCTGTTACACTTTGTATACAACAGTCCGAATATCAACTATCGGGAAGTTGCCACCGGACACAACAACCGTCCGGTCGGAGGATCCTCCGTTTTCAATGGAGGTATGCGGGACTTTACTCTGTACCGCATACCTCTATAAGGCAATCATCTTTTTTCCTTGACTTCTGCCCTTCTTTACTTTTGACGGCAAATCTTCGAATAAAAACATCCATTGTGCAGATTGTCTTTTGGTTTCGAGTTCATACAATATAGCTTTCATCACCTGTGACAACTGACAATGTCATATACAGCATTCGAGTCACTTCAGTTAAATACTTTTGAAGCAATGAGCGGCAATCCAAACGACGGCGTTTTTGATTTTCCGTCAAATTCGCGGCGTCAGAAAGCTTTGTACTAAATGGATACCTCATGGTATCCATTTAGTACAAAGCTTTCTGACGCCTAAACGATCAAGTAGGTAGGTACAAAAAATCTAACATTTATTTTGTACTTGACTCTACCAATGCTTAAAGCTGCCCGAATATAAGCTTCTATCATTAGCCGCACATCACTCACGTTCTTCAGTAGTCGCCGTGGAAGGACGTCCTTTTCGCATATCATTGGTGAGTTTGCTTCGACCACGGTTACACTCATTAAATCAGTTGTAAACAGTGGCACGGGATGGGGCTTCGTCATGAAATGTTAATTGAAGTCTATCGTAACATTGTTGCTGAGTAAGACCGCAATGAAAGTCGTAATAAATCATTGAGCGAAAATTTTCTCTAGTCAAATCCATTTCGACGCACGACAGACACTTTGTAAATTGACGCCAATTTGTAAAAACATATGACATAATTATAACTTGTGTTATACATAGGTTGGTGTCCTACTCCCGCCTACAGTTCGTTTCGCAGTGATAAATCCATTCTTCCGGTGCAGCGTTTCCCCAATCTGTAAATAAAGTTGTTACCTGGCCGGGCCGCTTTCTCGCCAGGCGGCTGTGGCTGCGGCACTGCGATGCCCGCTTGCCAGTGGCCCAGTGTGCTCAGTGAGCCCGTCGTCCGACACGCTCCGCCTGCTGGGAACCGATGGAACCAACACTTTTTATTACCATCTGGTTTTGCTAATAACTCGTTGACGTCCTGTGTATAATAATAATAATAATATCTTGGGACAACTCACACACGGCCATCTGATCCCAAGCTAAGCAGAGCTTGTGGTATAGCACTCCTGCAGGCCTAGACAAAAAACTGACGTTAACGCTACCGAATAGTTTTTTGTCTAGGTCCCCGGGAAAATAAGCTTTCTGATACGATGCACTTTATTAGTAGCATGCCAAGGGTTTAACGTTTTTACAGTGGCCATGAAGCGTTTGATTGATTATATCAATACTCATTGTTATTAGATATTAATTTGGGAGCCGGAATTTCGTAAAGATAACCGAAACGCGGATTAGCTTATCGCGATCACGACCTTGCTGCTTTGTGAATGATTTAGCTTCATCGATTTTTGATTGCGATTTGATACGAGTGTTATTTTCAAGTCACCTTTATTAAATGTACTTTCAAATGGGGCGGTTGTCGCATTTTTCGTCGAGTTTCGAAAACGTTTTTGCTTCAATTATTTATCGGCCAACCTGCCTTGTTTGGTAATGGATTGTTGGAGACTCGTTTTGAAATTATAAGGGCTCCTTGCAGAGAGCGGCCGCTTTGCTTTTTTAATGTTGGGGTTATTTAACTTTTGGCCATATCTGGCTGATTAGAACATTTATTACGTATATTTAGAAATATATTAACAAATTAACAGTAATACTAAAATTAACAAATAAAATCAAACAAACTGAAATATACCGTAAAAAAATTCGTCCTCAACGCTGTCAGCTGGTAATATGCCCAAGAGACTGCGGCGGTATTGCCACGATAAATGTGCCAAGATGAATGCAATTTGCTAAGCCTCTGGCCGAAGTAAAAGCCTGCTCTTGGATCACGGGAAGTGTCAACTAGCCGTTTTGAAATTTCTTTGATAAAGCTGTGAGCACAAGGGCCCCACAACCCGAGTGTTTCAACCCCGAACGGCTCAAAATTATAGTTGGCCGTAAATATAACCTTCTTGGTAAATAAGGTTACTATATTATAGTCAGCACAACACGATGAACTAAGAAGATGGGATGGCACAAGAGTATCGACGCAGGTTGCGTCCCACACTAAATAAAGGCCTCCATCTCCCATGGAAAAAAATAACTGAACTGAATTACTCTGCAGAGCGGCTCGTCCCACCGCCTCTGGGAAGATGGTTTGTCAGTATTCGGGCAAGCGAGTTTCCAGGCATCGATAGCATTGGTGAAGCGCGGCACATCAAAAGCAACCAGTGTGGAAGCCAGGACATTCCTGATTAATTTATTAGTGCCCTTGTCGCCGGAGACCTTGCCATCGAAAGTTGCGAATGTAAACATGCGGATCAAAGTTGTAATCGGTTTTTGGTGTTAGTAATGATCGGCTGCGAAATGCTTTCGTGGGTTCAACGGCCATAAATCGTCTTCTGATTCTATGCTATATAGGAAGTGAGGCTTTATTTATAGAGTTTGAGGCACGCGCCGCACCATGCGCGAGCGGGGCTGCGCCGGCGTCGGCGTCAGTGCCGAGGCCAGGGGGGCGCAGTGTTCGCGCACGCTCAGTCACGGTCGGTGCCTTGCGCGTTTCGGCCACACCGCACGTCGTCGCTCGCGACCGATCTCCGTATCATCGCGCACTTTGCTTTTGAAATCGTTCAAGAGTGCCAGTGATAATTTCGATACCGTTTCGCCAATAGCGAGCATCGGTCGTAGCTACGTGTACGATAAAGCGTCGGCCGTCGCCGCGCGCCCGCTCTGTGCCGAATTGAAATTCTTCACGCTAACGAAACGTCGAGATAAATTCTAAGAGAGTGCATTTACAGGGGATTTTGTTGCTATAATTACATTATTCTTGTGTGAGTTGATAGTGTCGCGTTGTGAATCACGATGAGGCCGAAAGAGGAAGTGGACGCGAAGGTCCAGACGGGGACTTTCATCCTGTCCGAGAAAATTGACGATACTAAGTCGAAGAAGAGCGAGAAGGAAATGAAGAAGGAGATGAAGCGCTTGGAGAAGGAGAAGCAGGAGAGGGAGAAGAGAGACAAAAAGGCGAGAGAAAAGGAAAAGGAACGAGAGAAGCAAGCAAAAAGAGGTTAGCGTATAAATAGTACTTATATCATAACATAGATTGTGTGGAGGCCCTGCCTTATCTCTGAGCCACATTATCGTGATGTCATCTCGACCAAAGGTCTGTCGCAGGCTGCGTTAGACGTCAGTCCACCGGTAAAAGAGTTGGTCAATAAAAACGAACACATTAATCCGTCTATTGTTGTTGCGGTTACATCATTAGAACTTGACCTTGATTGACGTCATTTATCAAATATTTGTCGCTGATTACTCAGTATTTATAATACGGACTGAATCTGCTGACTTCCCAATGATAGAGTTCCTACAATCTTTCGTAAGCTTTAAAAGTAATGGTTTGGTGCGTGTGCTAAGGCGCAGGCGCAATCATCCACATTTAATAGTTGATTTGCGCATCCAAATTAATCCGCGTTGCGAATAGCTGAAACTGGTTTTGAATAAATAAAGATTTAGCTTTAATTCACACGGACGTTTTTATAGCCGTGGTTATTCACGTTATTACCATTTGCCATTGATTTGTATATCTTATTGATTTAACGATTTTACTTCTTTCATTGATTCGTTTTGGAGTCTTATTAGTTTGTATGAGATTGTTTTGTGTTCCACCGGTAGCGTCGTCTTCGTGTCGTTTACCTTTATATTCTTGGTGATTGAGTTTTCCTAAAATACTCGCCACGCTTGTGTTGGTTGCGGTGACATTTTGGCACTCGCTCCTCTTCACGGATTTCTCGGAATGTTTATTCATTAAATTATTTTGGATTCTGTCACCATCAGCGTGATCTATCAGAATCTTAATTAATATAATTGATAACTTATGCTCCATGCAATGAAATGCGGATCAGTTGACAGGATCGAGACTCACAGTTGAAATATCGATCAACAATTAGTAGTAGAGTCAACAATAACATTTCTGTCATGTCTAGATAGTACATTACAAGCAGTCTTCGATTCTGCTTCATTTGACTGGCCGTCGTATCATGCATGTTACATGTTATTGCACTGAATGGTTCGCGATCAATTGCTTGCAATTACGTTCTTTTATGAATTCTATGTTTTTTGTTGAAACAGCACGAAGCGTGACCACGTCAGCGAACGCGTCGATTTCAATGAGATTTATGTACCGCTTTGCATACAAAAGTCTGGGCCGTCACGATTTCGCCTGCATTTCAATGAATTACAACCGCTTTTAGTCGAGCGGAGAGAAATGACTCCCGAGTCCACCGCGTCGCACCGGGGCCATTGATTGCCTGTCCGTGTTCCTGCCGCTACTTATTTGGCCAGTTTATAGTGAAACTGCTTTCTTGTCGACTCGTTCGTTTCCTGTACATGAATTATTTGCAGTTTTCGTTTTCCTCGGTTCTTTTTACCTGCCTATCGCCTGCCGCTACTTATAGCAATCGTTTCACTTGTCCACTGTGTTCTTGGACGTCAGTTTTGTGTTGTGTAGGTAACCTTATTTTGTCTTATGTGATTCTCAACTGCTACATACATATTTTTTAGGGTTTATTGCTTTTGTTATTTTCAAATTGATTGTAACTATTTAACTGAGTGAGAAACGGCTAAAATATTGCATTGTGTATTCCGACACAAAAGCTTGATGCTGCAACGTTGTTGTAGTACCATTTAGACCTGCTGTATCTCCAACTACTCCCAACTTTGAGTTTGTGCTAGTGAACGCCTAGCTTTGTGTGCAATATTGAACGTTAATGACCGGCGTGTGTTATATCACGGGATATTTATCGCATGGCGGTGCCGCGCGCTCCGGTGCCTCCGAGAACGAGCGGTTTCTACCGCGTTATTATTTTGTCCCAATTCACCTGTTGCGTTATGTTATTCGTTACAACTCTCGTTTACAACATCCGTTGTTATTCGTCCTTCTGTAGTATTGCGCAATCGTAGTCCAACTGATGTCATAACTAGCATTATCGTTTCATTGTCAGTGCATGGAGAATTCAAATAGGTATGGATGGACTAGGTGCTTTTGATTGTAACAGTTTTATTAGCCAACGGCACACAATTTTACTAATGAAATACTACAATTTTTTAACAAAATGTCATATCAAATGACTTCATGAATGCCTAATAAGAACGGAGTATCTGCTATCAATGTCGCCACAGTGAATGTGTCAATGCGTTCAGTTCTTAGCGCAGCAGCCTACAAAGCAGCTGTAATGTCGGTACACTTCTCACGACAAGGTGACATTCATAACCATTATGATGTCATTTGTCGTCTCGTACTCGACCCGGCTCATTAAAAGACACTGCACGAATAACAAGAAAACAACAATAAGATAAAGTTAAATCATTCAAATAATAGTCAAAGGAAGAAATGGTTGAGAGGCTAACTGTCATCGGCATTGTAGGTTATCTAGAAGTAGGAGAAAGAAAATATAAACCTAAGTATCAATCCGAATTGTACCTAACTCAAGAAACTGCAAGCAAAGCTATTGCAGTGTCGGTTACAACAGCTGATAATTCAAGTAGCGACTATCGAAGGACTATCTCGAGTGTTTGAGCGCTAAGATGCTGACGTCGGCGCGCTATTAACAGCGGAACAGTTTACACCAGTCAGTTAGTGATTATATGCTAGCCAGTTAGCGAGTGGACTCACTTGTTGAGCTGATATATGAAACGACCAAGAGGCAAGGCGATCTCAGTACGATTTGTAACGTGTGATATGTTGAGGGCTCCAGGTTGACACCCTACAGATGACTCTTTCTGATAGAGAAACAACACCATGGTTTAGGATGTTGTTTTCATCATTTCGTGACATGGATTCTTTAAACTAGGGATATTTGAAGGAAGATATCCGGGGCAAACAAGACTGTATCACTAGTTGCACTGTGGCTGGTTCGACTGGTCGGTGCTCCTGCAGTAACATTCTGTCAATATCCAACCGTGTGAGCTTAGCTGAAGTGAACAAGAAGTGAGCTGTCCAGCCATACAAACAAGACGGAATGACGCTTCACTTCATGTTTACTCCTCTAAGTGTACACGGTGAGGTGTTGTCAGAGTAGACCGGCTGTTTGATCTCGCGACTCGACCTGACGAGTAAAATGATTACGTCTGCGTGAACTTGCGCTCACTCAGACGTTTTTAATCATTTTCATGACCTGCCTGAGTCTAGATAGACGAGCATCATCTAAAGACACACATATTTCTTGAAAGTTGGGCACAAATAAGATGAAAGTAACGAAGAATCGCCTCGGTTAGAATGAAGTTAGGAGATCTAAATGATCTAATCCTTTGTATGCTACCGATTTCTATTCACTTTTGTATTGATAGTAAACAACTATCAATAAAAAAGTGAATAAATATCACGTGTCATTGAACTGCATGCACACGCGTGAGCCTCGCGCTCTTCCACAGATTATACAAAGCTGCACACTCAGATTTATTTAATAAGTCCTAACATTTAAACTTGGTAATCAAATGAGCCGAGGACAATGGCCGTGTATTCTACACGTATAACATGTAGCCGATCCAGAGATGTGAAGACAGTGTTTGTATCGAAGCTTTGATACAATCACTGTATCCATTCGTAATTGAACATCTCCTGTCGTCATTGGTTGTAATGAGTCAATGTGTGCATAAATCCAGTTTTTATTGGATACAAGGAGGCAAGTTGTTTCTCACGAGAGCCGCAAGCCGGTGCGCGGTGCAGCGGTGCGACGGGAAGTACGCGTGGGTTTTGTGACGCGTCTCGGACCGACCGCAGCCAGAAAATTATGGTTTTCTGTATGAACGTACGTGTCCCCAATAGTCCCCATGCAGCAGTGCCTGTGTATTCAATAACCAATCACGTTTGATGTCCCTGATGGATTTCATGGTTTCCCAACCGCTTCTCGAGTCACGTTTTCACCTGCATTTGGTTCGATCGTCGAATGTCTCGTAATAAGCACTCGCTATAATACGGTCATTAAAATTCTATTATAATTATAATGATGTAATCGAATCAGTACGTTGAGACAACGGGTGAGTCAGCTCATCGCGGCATCGTTTCAATAAATACCTCTTGCGTTATGGCTGTGGACTGGTCTTAATTTATTTTGCTGAAGAGTTTGTAGTCGGTTGTAAGACTTGACTTGAAGGTGTGAAAGATTGTTATAATGAGTAGTGGTGGTTTAGACAGGGACGCGGCGGCTTGTCCCGTCACCCGGCGGATGCTGCGTGCCTAATGATTGTCGCCGCGTATAGCCGGGACCGAGGGGCGAGGGGGCGCTGTGCTCACACCTGGCCGGGTTTAGGGGTTAGGGTTACCCACGTGCTGGGGGCGCGTGACTGCGCTTAAAATAACCTTCTAATGATTTGGGAGTTTTGTCTCTACATAAAGATTTAGGAGCTTAGGTACTATGCAATAGGCATACAAAGGAACCATTATTTTCTTAGAATTTTCAAAAATTCTGCATAGAACCTAATTGAGTATCTCCTGATCCGAGTGCAAAGTTTCTCCTGATCCGATATCCGTATACCTTCTATTACTCCTTAGCGATTTTATTTATTTTAGGAAAACTTACAGCTAAACAGATACAATACTAAATAATACTACAAAGAGAACGAGTTGATCTTGTAGCTCGCCTGTCGTGGCTGAGCTCTTATGTCACTCCAGTGAGTGGAACTCGTAAGTGTTATATTTGAAACCGATCAATGTGTTTTTAATAGATCCAGCTTCAATAAAACCGTGTAATGATCGATAACGACACAGTAATTTCGATTGGCACTTGCAATCACAACCAAATTGGCTTTTATTTCACGAGCCGTGAATAATTGTAGTAATCATAGAGCGAGTCGTGTTTACAATATCCATCACACTTTCAACCGGATCTGCAGAGCACGCTGCGCTATCATCAGCCCGTAATGAAAATGTAATGATTCATTTAAAAGAACGTAACTATCTCGTGAATGTTATTATGTGCAGCCGTCGTAATCGTAAAGTTGTTTGGAAAGCAAAAATAGGTCGGATGGCGTTCCATTCGCATGTCTGTGTAGTTCAGGCGAGGACTCCAGCCGCCGCACATCGTATAGAAACGAAGGTTCCATTCAGATATCTTACACAAGCAATACGCTCCAATGTTTACATTACGAATGCTGAGAATACTTTGTTTCTAGCTGTATGGCGTGCCAATACATTGCTCTGCGAGAGGCGTCTAATAAATAAAGAGAACACGTATTTTGGGTACCCCTCGGCCAATGACACCTCAATCATGAAGGAATTTCGACTCATCTGTTGGAATGAGCTACATTCTGATTGTTCCGATTTATCAAGATTGTAGTGTATCAGCTCGGCAGCTCCTGAGCGGCCTGCAGTGATAACGCGCGACATTGAACCGTCAGTCTTCATTGCACAAGCGCTTGTGACACGCGCCCAGCTCGGTGGCTCGGTGGCTCGGTGGCGGCTGACCTCCACGTATCTGTCGCTTGTTTTGATACACATCGATGTTATCAGCCTTTCAGAATTCACCGCCAGCCATCCCTTCAACAAAATGATTTCACAAAGTTGCGATACCTGCTTGCGGCAGTTCGTTCTCGCTATCTAACCACCATCAGCCAATTCATTGTAAAGCTCTTTGAGAAGCAAACAGATCTGTACAGACTGAAGGTACACTGCATTCTGCTTCTGTAATCCAGTAAATATGCATGACTGTAAGCTTGAGAAAATATTGGCATATCACATCACTCTTGATACATTGTTGTCTCTCATGTAGAGAACAATGCGTGTCCAGGTGCAGGAGTGTGGGCGGCAGTCAGATATAACTCTATCGACCGAATTGCCGTCAGACTGTCTGTCTACCTCTTATGTTAATGCCACCAGTATTTATGCTGACTTAAACACTTGCTGTTATTTATTTTATCATATACCTAGTCCCACTCCACCAGCGTGGAAACCATATTTTACGAGTATCACAGAATCACAATAACCACTTCTGTTTTACTCTCCAGGCCCCTATTTAAAAACTAGCACTTCGTCCGCGCGGATTTAGTAGGTACTCCACAAACTTTAAGCAAAACTGTTCACCCCGTCAGGGCTTGATTATGCAAAAATTGTTATATCTGTAGACACCAGAGAAATATGCAATGACGGTTATTGACCCACATGCCTACATTTATTGACTTTCTTCATATCAAAAACAGAAATAAAAACATAAAGCTGTCCTGAATAGACTTCAATCGTGATCCTTTACGTTCTCTAGTAATGACAAATGGTTCATAATTTATTGTTCAGGTATCTACGAAACGATAACAAGGAAAGGCAAATGTACTTTATTGCATGTTTATCTGGCGCCTGCCATAGTTAGTTGATACCAATTTCCACGTAAATTGAAGCAAGCAACAGCACTAAATTTGAACAAAAACCGGTCATTGTGACATAACCATAATAGTTCTAAGACATATTATACCTACATATATATATATATATATATTATATGTACTTATTTTAATCATGTAGTACTTTCGATTGTAGTACATAATTTTGATGTATTATCAATTGTTTTCTGAGCGCAGGCCAAATAATGAATTCATTAGGCTAAATTTTGCTACATTGCGTTACATTATTTCAATTTTCGTAGGGATTTCTATTGCTTTCGAAAATGAAGTATTGCATATGTTTTAAGTTAATAATGTTTACTTTACTTTCTGATAACGAAATAATTTTTAAAATCGGTAGAGTAGTTTTTGAGCCAAATCGTAACAAACAAACAAATAAATAAATCTAAACAATATAAAGAGTTAACCATCGACTCGAAAAGAAGAAGAATAAATCTTTCCTCTTTATGATTTTAGTTAACCCTGCGATACGTAAAGCTGTTAGTCTTCTTACAGTCAGACTTCCACCAAATAATAGGGGTAGCATGGTCATGCATGCTGTTCATTTGAAAGTGAGTGTACTTATTAAACTATTTGAAGCACTGACCCGAGATGAGGTCCATTTGGGGTCAGTGCTTCAAATAGGAACACACACGGACTAACTCGTATTTATAATGTATAGCAGATGTTTGTAATCACTAGTCGCCCAATTAATGTTGTTCACACTTCAGCAGCCACATGTATTTATAGAGCGATTCGAAGGGCAAGGATCCCAGCATTTGGGAAGCCGGAACGGATCCATGTGTTCAGAGTCTTACTCGACATTCAATGAGTAGAAAACTTTGGTACAATGACAATAAATTGCGTGTGATTCCACACATCTGTCGTGGATACTACCTATGTACCACGAATTCACGAGATGATGAACATTTATTTATAGATGTACGTTTCTACTTACGCTTGCTTTACGTTTAGGTTTTCCAAGACAATCTTTAGAAGTGCGTCATCGAACCAATCGTAGATAACGCTGATGATATTGTTTTATGAAAAAAATACAAACAATCCACGGCAGGAATACAAATAATGTGATGTTAAGAATGTAAATGTGGTTCTTGTCTGTTCGCAATATTTTTTCTGCTTTGATGGACTGTTCTGTCCAGCAATTCCATATTGTTTTTGCTGTTTTTATTATGATTGTGAAACCCTGATAAGTATCAGCGAAGTCATTTTGGACGTCAGCATTTGTCCGAATGACTCAATGTCCAACAAACACGAGTAGCAGAAATGAATGTTAAAAATATACAAAAATATAATTTATTCAATATAGTCTTGAGTATAATTTCAATGTGCTATTTATTTAGCCTCGGCCGAGGACAAAGTGAACACGTCATGGCTTGAGGTAACTTTTCGAGAAATACGTCGTCTTTATCGAACGTGAGGAATATGTAGAGATAAGCGATCCTGCGAGGGTCGCGCCTTGTCCAGCGCTCAAGGTCAAGGTGAGCGGAGTGCCCTGTTGTTCCGCACTCAAACTTGTCGCGTGGTGGTCGTCAAGTGCAGCGATGTACTCGCTCACGAGTGTAAGCTCGCCATCTTGTCACGCGCTGACTCAGCAGGTTATTTCTCAATGTTATTGGATCGGCCGCTTTTAGTGTTGACTCTGACGTGAAGTATGTTGTTTTAGCGCGTGCTTTTTAAGGTTGATTTATAAGATTTATGAATAATAACAACTTGTGCCTACGGAAGTACGAGTATGTGTAATGTGCATGTGTACCTAGAGATACCTACTCAATTTTGTATGAGTAATGAGAAAGGATATGGCTTAAGAATATAAGTACTGACGGATGGTGTTGACTGTTTGAAGTTGAAAGAAGAGAGCACGACTTGTTGTTTAAGTTCAGAAACGAATTGAATTGCGAGTATCGGCTTTAACCTTCTGGAAATAATACTGTAATAAGAGAACTGCAAAAGGTGTCGAAATGAAAGAATGCGGCGACGTTAATAATGTAGTTCGTGTAACATTATGGCTATCATTTCTCGGACACCGGTGTCTTTTCGGTTAGGAATGTTCGCCATAAACTTTTCATCCAGAATGTATAGATATTGTACGTGTCAACTAATAAATCAATGCCCCAGAACTAGGTTACACCGCGGCGCATTCGCATGGCGTGCCAAGATCAACGGTGAACCATCATCACTCCAGCCTGTCAACACAGCTCCACCAATCATATACCGTGAAAAATCGCATGGAAAAATATACCATCATATTAGTTATGAGAGAGCCGTCATTTTATGTGACACGAACGACATTTTACGAGCCCGCCGCTCAATTAATTTTGCGTCAAATACCCACGATGTTAAATAATTTTACTGCTTACGTATTGAGGCTACGTTAAGCGCCGCTACGATACATTATTCTCGTACATTACCATCTACTTGCGCGTGTACGACGTCGCCGTATGCTCTACGTTCTGTAAGTAGTTGCCTCGGCGCACGCTCACGTCTGCCAGGTGTGGCTGACTCCGGCGACTCGCTATTTGCATTCGACAGCCTTCGCTTTTACTGCAGTGTTTAATTTAAGTCTACGCCCTACGGCGAAAAGAAGCGTACAAATTAAATAAATACGCGAAGTAGTGCACGCGACGTGAAGACGTCTCGTTTCCTCTGCCTGGGCAGTATGTGGGCGTGCGGCAGTTTGACTAGAGCGCGCAGTATTTCGGTAACGGATGTTTTGTTTGGGCGCTAATTTTTCACATAAACCATAGACGTCTGCGGAGTAGCTCTGCTGGTGTTGCCAACTATTGTGCCGAACAGCGGGACTCATTCATTGAGATAATCAGTGAGCGACCTTGCTCGCGAATTGTTTCGTCTGTCGGAGGATCCCGGCCCCTGCGTTATCTCTAACTGCTGGTCGAGGTCGATTCTTCCATCAATTGCGTTGATTCCTGCACTTCCCAGCGGAGAGCGGAGGTGGCCGGTTGTGCTCGGCGACCACGTGACGTTCCCACGTCAACTCGCCCTGTTACTCTCGTAGTAGTTTACAGCAATTAAAATGTTATCGTGGGAACACATCTCATTGTCACGTCTTTGTAGTAAAATATTATTTTGTTTATAAATACTTGAGTGGTTGCGTTACTTCCTTGTGGTGTTCTTGGTATTGAGTGTTTGAGTTTTATTGCCATGTTTAAGAAGTTCATTTTGAACCATTTGCAATTCCGCTCTATATTTAGCCGTAATTGCTGAATGATCTAGCTGATTTTGTTCATTGTATAAATCACATTTGTGATGGTATTTGCCCACAAATATACGTACGTGTCTATTAGTAGACTGATGGATTGCGTGTAACACCTGATGTTGATCCGTCAGCGCGGCGTCTGCTCTCAATCTCGGCTGCCACTCGGCCCCCACTCGCACCCTCGCTCGCACCGCACGCATGAGCTGCAAAAGGTTTACTATTTACCACAATGACCATCACCTCAGCACAGTATAGTTCTAGCGCTGTCTCATAGTTACACAGTACACTGCCTGTGTCTTTTCCCCGAGTAGGTACTAAAAGTTCAATGCGGTCAGCGTCTACGTCAAGTTTCTTCTGTACTTACAGTTGCTGTGCGAAAATATATTCTCACGTTGTAACAGTCAGGTAGCAGTACCAGGCAGGTAGCAGTCGACAGAGACAGGGAGGCCGGCCGTGTGTGCCCAGCTAATGGACACATTAGCGGAGTGTTTGCTTCATTACTTCATTAGCCGTGTTATGTGGGCCAGTGTGAACGTTAGCTCGGAAATTATCATTCAGACAGAAGTACAAAACTTAATTAAGCTGAATGTGCTAAAATATTACAAAACGTGGCAATTTTTTCGAGGGTACAATACGTGAACATGTCTAGATCTGTATGAAAAGATGCCGCTTGCCGTGAATGCGCCGCCGCGCCGGTATCGGGCGGCACGGAGTCCGTGCAGGCGTGCTCCTCAAGGCTAGCAGCTAATAAGAGCAGGCGTCTGTCTCAATGGGCGCGTTACGCAACCGGCCCGGGCCCGCAGGCCGCACGGCTCCGGGAATTTCATTTCCCCCTTCCTCAGTGTTCGGACATTTACGTGTAGTGTGGTGTAGTCGTGCACAGTAGTATACAGTTGTACAGTCCACCACTACAGTACTTGGAGCGCAACTGTGTTTCTCGGTACAGGCTTTTTGATGTAGCCGCTATCGAAAATGGGCTAGCAGGATAGGACAATAACCTCTTGTTGCTTGTTAAATAGACATTACGTGGTGATTGGAACCAGATATTTTAGCTCTTGTCGTGCTGGATTATGTCATCCGGGTAATCACTATCCGGGTAACTAGCTGGCGTGACAGCACTTTGACAAGTAACTGACACTAGCAAATTAGATTTTCTTATTAGTTTTTTACAACAATACAAACGATGATTAAGTACCTGTTATTAGCTTTCTATGACCGATCAAAATAATAATATGTATATTATTTTGACCGGTTCAAATTATTATGATTTGGAAGAAGTGCAATAGAATAGGTTATCATGATAAAAATCATTAGTGGCGCTAGCCGAGGAAGAAAGGGTTAAGAGCAAGTGTTACTTACGTTATAAAATGGTGTGTTAGACCTGAGCTTGCTACACGCTCTCTGTTAGAGGCAGCGATACGCGATACTCAGACACTCAACCGTGAATTCGGCGATCGAACATATATTGCTTAACATGGCAGATCGAATTTAGATGACTGAAAATGATGTTTTCGGAGTCTGTCCATCAGCGCGAGTGCGAGCCGCCGCTGAGAACATCTAAAGTTATGAACTTTATGCTGCTGGCTATGACTTACCTCACAGTTCGCACGCTCCCTATAAACAACTGGCCTAAGAAAGGACAGACTACAATAACAGATTTTACAATCTTCGATGATTGTGCTGCGTCTATTAGGTTCTTTGTTCACAGTGATGTATGAACCTTCAGTATACGTATATAATGTTTGTCGGTCGTCGTAAGCTGTATGAGCCAACATTGATGAATGTGCGTCTGCGCGCGGGCCCGCTTTGATCTGACTCCCAGAGCAATCGAGCAGATGTGACCCGCGCCACCCGCGCAGGGCTGACTCTAGCAACTATAATGTGGCGAATGAGCTTAAAATAGCTCCGCGAAGTGGTTCTAAGAACCAACTTTTCTAGTTTTAGGTCCTACCTAGCTCTTTTAGAATAGTTCTGTTTGTTCACGCCAAGCCATGTCACCCACACTCTCCGCAGCAGTACTTGTGGCACTTTTTTCCTTATTTCTTATCGCTTATCAGTTCTGTGTTTGTTTGTAGTAAAGCATGTGACAGACATTCTCCGTATCACCATTGGGGCACCGAGATTGCACCGGGGCTTGGCACGGGTTCTGTGGACTGTAGCGACTAGTGAGGTCCCCGGCAGCCTTCACCCGGGGTCCGTTTTGATAACATATTTCCGTCCATAAGTTGAACCTCAGTATGTCGCGCTCGCAGTCGCAGTCCGCTGTGTGATAAATTCCGTTTGAAGTTGAACTCTGCTAACCGGCGCGAATGACCTTTCCCTTCTATTTTTAAAAACTTGTTGTGGTTTCAGAATAGAACAGTTTGCCGCTCGTTTAAACAAAACAAACGTTCATTATAGTCATGTATTACCTACTGTAAAATATTTCTCTTGGAATTGTTTAAACACTGCCATTTATCTTGTGTCATTAGAGCGACGCGTTCTATTCAGGAGAGCAGCAAGTAAAATAGAGACATGCATAAGAAAGCACGCTTCAACGTTTAATTTATCACAAGCTCTTTCAATGCTTTCCTGAACAAACGTTGGGAACGCCACAGGGAGGTGAGCTGTGCCGAATGTGCCGATAGTCAAAACATATGTGTGCGGAACTTAAGCAGCCATGAGTCACACAGCACAATACAGTAATAGCAATAACGTGTAGCTGTGAACATTATGTATTAAGCATGTTCCCCGGCGACCGCGTCATCCGGGTCAATTGGACCAGTTATGTAACATTATGGACCACTGTCACTTGCGTTCAGCTGAGCACCGTGTGTGTCGACTCGGTGCTCGCTGTCAGCGCTGTGTCGCTGTGAGCCGCGCGGGGAGATAAATGATTACTGCATTGTAAGCTCGACGCGTTACCATAACTCGTTATGGTACCGCTATCACATGGATGCACATGCGCACCATGTACGATTGTACGCCGGTATGCACCCACAAAGGAAATAATCCACGTTATAATCTCTGCGGCTGCGTCAATTTTTCCCCTGAATAAGTCATGTGTGGGCTCGCCAGGTGTTCGAGGAAGCTGATTTTGTGTAAGATATTATGATTATAAATTGGGTCTAGCTAAATCGTAGCAAGTTATTTAATTCGTTACTCCTTAACATTCGTGATATCCGTTGTCTGTGTTATGTGATAGTGTGAAGTAACGTTACGTGGAGTAGGTGAGGTGAGGCGACGTAACGACGCTATAGCTAATGACGTGTGATGGCGTGCGCAGGGGGTCGTTAGCGCCGTCCGTCGCCCGTCGCCACTCGGTCAAGCAGCCGGCCGCGCCTGTCTTTGGGTGCGGGGCCCGGGCTCGGGGCCCACCAGCGCATGCTTTGTTCTTGTGCTCCAGTGCTCACTGTGGCGGCTCTTTGTTCGCTCAACTGTCTTGTCCCAAATACAACTTAGCTAATGAAATGTAATCGGGTCAGTAGTACCTACTCGCTGCTGCACGGAAACACAAAGGAAGTGTTCCTAGCGCGCTGCACTTCCTAGCTTGCATCGAAACGAACGGCTTGTTTTGATAAAACGTAATCTTATCATGATATCGTTCCAAGTTTCGTTAGTAGTATTTCGTTGGGTTATGTTTTACCTCATTGTGCATTGCTTTCTCAGTTTGGAAGGGGAGTCGTAACGTAACACCAGATGTTATCTGCGGCTAATAAATAATTAAGTGGGCGACGCGACATAGAGGACGTCGCGGTGCATCCAACGCGGGGCATTTTCGCGTGTCCACGGCGCTTGTGATGATTAGTGTAGCAATAGTCGGCGATACATTGCTGGCGAAAGGTCTCTCACTATGTGAAAAATTCTCCCCACATTACTTAATATATATGTATATTATATTG
Organism: Melanchra persicariae; assembly: GCA_947386135.1. Taxonomy (NCBI): domain Eukaryota; kingdom Metazoa; phylum Arthropoda; class Insecta; order Lepidoptera; family Noctuidae; genus Melanchra; species Melanchra persicariae. The sequence continues at coordinate 503,129 of OX376666.1, read as the reverse complement.
ATAGGCCGTCTCTACCAGCAGCCAGGGGTCCTTCGTCGTACTGACCAGGATGGTATCGTTGTGCTTACCTACTCATTCTGGTCGTAGTATGATTGTCTTCCGCTCTTTGACAGATCGTGTATGATTGCTAGAGTTGTTGATACGGTAGCACAACAATGCAAACGTGAGGCTTCTGTGTTACGTTATCTACATTAGAGCAATTATCTGATCGGCCGATAGTGTCAGCGGCTCCAGTGTGCAGCGGCTAATGCGTTGAATATCGAGCGTTCTCTGCCACTAGTCTCCTATCTAAATGGTTTCGTACAGCTCCACTAATGTTGTATCATCACAGTTTGTGTACATTTTTTCCTAGATAATGATGTGTTTCATTGATATCAAACGATAAAATTCATTTAATCTGAGAGATATGGATATTTATAACTACCTACCTGTAGTAGTCATCCAGTTATTTGTGTATGTAAACGTGATTGAAACGTTTAATAACAGCTGTTGTAGCCACTTCGCATTGTTCCGCAGTGATAAATAATCTATTTGCTAAATTATCTTCCAAAGGACACGATAATAGCGATGTTGGCGAACTTTGGAATGCATGTTTCAGTTGATGCATGGAAGACAGCTCAGATCGTTTTTGAACTAAAGGTGTAGTTATTAGCGATGATTGTTGACACATTGAAGATGTATCGCCGCGTGTCAGGCATGTTACCCGCGTGACTCATGTGTGGTCGGCTCAGCAATACTCAGCATGCGGAGCGCGTCCCGGCGCTTACGCCATGAATACACAACGTACAGCACCCGATGCCGATGTGCTGTTGGTGCTGTCTGCGAGTGCGACTGCGTACCGTTACTTTATTATATTACAGGAACGGCTTTGGGCATTAATCGAGTCTACGTGCCCAGACTCCCAGACTCCCAGACCATACATGCAACATGTTGTTTAATTCGAACATTGATATACAGCGAATCTGTGGCCTCTGAGGTCTTGTGCTACATTTTCTTCTGCTGTTGCTTCTCTATCAATATTGCTGAGAGGGCTCTATCTAGGAGGTGGCTTGTCTTCTTATGAATCCTAATCTATATTGTACTAGCGACCCGCCCCAGCTTCGCACGGGTGCAAATGTGCAATGCTGATACTAAATATACCTACCTACTACGGAATGTCCTTATAAACAACGTTTACAGCTTTTTTGTCATTCGACAATACAACGCGCCGCCCCGGCCGGGCCGGTACCGCCGCCGCCGCACCACTATGTCCCTGCATTTTAAATCTGTAATTAAATGCTGTAAAGGGCCATATTGATCTATATTAAATGGACAATTTATTTAAGGTACTTAATTGGATAAGGATGAATGCTGTTTTGTTTAAAATCACTTCGTAAATAAGCGTATTTTTTCCCGTAAAATGTAAAGGATAAAAAATGGTTATTGTGGGTTATCCTTTAGAGATAGACATATACCATCGCGGACTTTTTTGTTGACCTTTTTAAGCTGTACAATACTGTAGTACATTATTTTGATTTATCTCGCGGGGTTCAGCCAGCATATGCGCAAAGCAGCATGTAAGCGCAAAAAAATGTGTTTATTTACGACATCACATTATAAACCTCTAAATTTATCAGGGTTTCTCTACAATATCATGCATGTATTATACATATAAACCTTCCTCTTGAATCACTCTATCTATTAAAATCGCTTCAAAATCCGTTGCGTAGATAGGGACGGACAGACAGCGACAGCGACTTTGTTTTATACTATGTAGTGATAGTGAAGCTATAAACATCACTGTCTTCAAGTCTGATTATAATCTGAGAATAATCTAATTTTCCCACCCCGGGAAACAAAACAATTTCCTGGCGAAATTCGACTATTTTACGAGCGTCCTTCACACATTTTCACGATAAACCCGAGCAGACAGTAATGCGGATCCCTGAAGCTCTAGTCACGTTTGTGCTCCATTTCCGTATTGATCCCGGTTCCGCATATAGACTCGAAACTCTAACTTTTGTATGAAATTAGCTTTTGTTTTCTCTTGAGTACACAAACGCCGGCTTCAAGTTTCAATGTGAGATGGTCCTCGCTTTGACGTTGAAAGTAAATTCCATATTGGTCGCGGTTTTCCCGTTTCGCATGGGTTTTCCGATCATGTTTGGTTCTGTTTCAATGCTATGCTATCTTCAAAGCTAAGCATATGGCGAGTAATGAGGGCATAGGTATATAAGGCAGCTACTTGCGCGTCTATCGCAACATGCGCAACAGTCGGAAGCTAAACTATTAATAATTCAGACGCATTGCACCGCGGAAACGCACTTGGAACACATCCGGTACACCGTACACGGTACACCACACTCCTTCCGAGCGCGCACCCGATCGTCGATCGCAACCCTTCTGTCACTTGCAAGCATCGTAGCATCGTATTGTGGTAGATCATCGTCGTCAGCATAAAATAGGAAACGATAAGATTGATAAGCGATGGACTGTGTTCAAAATCAAGCCTTTGTATATGTAGGTATATTATAGTGAATCCTAAAATAAAGGAAATTGAAGACACTTTCAAGAAAGAATTGGGTTTGATGGACAGTTCGTGAGTTCAGATCGTGACCTGTTGACTGCGTATTGTTGTGGTCGAAAATTAGGAATATGTGAAGCGACGAAACCGATAATGCTACAAGAAGGACGATCAAAATCGACTCCGACACTTTCATCGCGTTTTGTTTATGAGTTTACAAAACTGTTTAGAATTACGAGTAGGTATGTTGTCTCTGCTAGGTCTGCTAGGTTTTCTAAGTCACCACTCGCAATTAATTTAGATTGGTTTAGCTCTAGGTGCTACACGCGCCATCTCATTAGAAAGCTACGAAATCATCAATCTCAATCACCCGCCAGTGATCATTACTGATCATCTGTCACTCCTAACAGCCACAATTAAATGTCGCGCCTACCCGCGCCGCCGCCCCGCCGCCGCAGCCGCCGCAGCCGCTTGCACGAGAACGCGTTTCATTTGATTCCCATGAGTAGTCGCATCGGACGGTAAGATACCTATGCCTAGCTGATTTCCGTAAGCGTCTAGTCTCAATAAAAATGATGACATTGAATGCGGTTATGCGGCATAAGTGCTAGCTGTAATAATGGTATTTTTGCCGCATGATCGCGTGCAGTCGTCCGTCTGCAACGCCCCTCGGTCGCTGACCCCGCGACACGCCGCGCCGCCGCTCCGCCGCCGCGCCTCTGCCGCCACCGCGCCGCATCTGCGCGAACAATCAAGTCTTGTTTTTATTTCACTCACAAATGTATTCGACAATGTTTTGTTCCAATGTAATTCGATCAATGTAGTTATAATGTGGAGCGAGGGACAACATAACACGCGCCTGTTCCGATAGACTCTGGTTACAGTTTTCAGTTCATTTATATATCGGGGATTTACTTGCACATTGCTGAGTAATGCGTATTTATACCGAGGCAGTTCTTTGTTTTATGTAATACTAAATAATACATAACTATGTAAAGTGCTTTCATCCGTGCATTGCCTGCATTTTACCAGCTAATTTCTAAAATAGTAATTGTTAGTTTTAAAGTTAAACCACAATGCAAAACAACTCTGCTACGGTTTTAATAGTAAACAAACAATATTCTATTTATCTTAAACCTTCTAGTTATTTGAGAAACCATACTCCCATGTCGTCGTCACTCCGGAACGCACTAATTCCTGTGAGCAACGCGCAACGTTCGACGCCTGGCGACAACATGTCGCGCGTCTGCTCAATCTGTCTCAACAGCGCGAGCTTATACGTTTTGTCGCCGGTCTGTGTACTTCATGTTGTTTTTAACTAAACATCCATTGACCTCGTCGTCGACACATCATTCGCTATTTTCAGTCGGCTTACAAATTATATTGTTCTTTTATTTGATTGTCATTTCGTTCGTCTCTGTCTTCTGTGATTGAATCTTACATCGCTTGCGTTACAATGTCGTGTTATCGTGTAGTAACTATATCGTCTATACTACACACGACATTGATCCATTTCTTCGCGTATTGTTATCGTAATGGCAGTTTTTACGGCACGTATACGTTCCATTACTCTAAGAGCGTGGTTGTGTATCGAGGTGTGGCGTGAATTCGCACATTCTCGTAGAGAGTAGGATCGCATGGCTTTTAAGTACATGTTCAGCTATACAGTGTGTGACCCAATTCTTACTTCATTTTATATTTGTCTGGATGCCCGTAAATAATAACGTGAACGATTCTCGTAGTAAACCGGCGCGTGAAACAGTTGTGTGTGCTGTATATCGTTTCCGCTTTACGTAACGTGGTTTTGGTAATCAAGCCATAAACTGGCGATGTAATGTAATTTGCTTCAGTTTGGAACACATGTGGTAGGTACATACAGGGCTCAGGCTGCGGCCGCTGCGCGTCGCGTTGAGCAAGCACAACATTCTTGTTTTCGTAATGGTTTCGATGTAAGTAGATCGTTTCCTACTTCTTTTTGTTATTCATCTACTGAGATACTAGGAAACATTGTAGTTGATCTCTTCCTTCTCCACAATATTGGGATTACTCTGAGTTGGTCTGTCAAGCCACTGCCCACTGGCCCATGTAAGTAGCAATACAATTCTATCACGTAGGTACTAGGTATATACCGATTGATTGCACTGTGGACGTACCTACAGGTGCGTGTACCTCGTCACCTTACCGGCAGATTCACGAGCGTCTCCATGATACATAAACATTCTGTTTATTTAATGAACCGTTGCGTTAGATAACTCATTGTCTTCCACCTATGTAGGTATACTTGAGATAAGTAACACTTGCTTATTTCTCAGTAGGCACTCACTAAAGGGCATAAGAAATAATGAAGTAGGTCCCGCACCCAACAATATATAAAGTTTTATTGTGGTCTTAAGAGCTACGGGCACGCTTACGGCCAATAAAATGAATCAAAGGTGAACCACTACTGATAACTTAAACCGTAAATAAAAAAATAATTTCTTGAAGTCGTGTGACATAATGGATTAGAACAGAAGGCCCATTCCGCTCAAGTGATGGACACCGATGTATATCAGACAAGGTTTCGAAGATCCTTTACACTGTGATGTTAGGATTACATGTATTGAAGTGTGGCCGCGCTTATATTCACTCAATTTAATGCTAACACACAGTTTCTGAGCGCTGGCTGTTCATTAATGGAGGACCACTGCTCTGCCTACTGTCAATTTGGGAAACTACCTCCACACTTGTATGAGTTTCCCAAATTGAATAGCAGCTGCGTAGCAGTAGCTCTCCGGTCTACGGCGTGTAGCTCGTAGCAGTGGTGCACTGCGTCGTGGGCGGAGAGAGACATGTCGCGCGTGTCGGCGTGTGTGAAGTAGTGGCGCTGGCGGCGCGGTGACGCGATTGCCCTTGACATTATTAGCGGGCGCGCTATCAGCAGCGCGCTGACATCACTACATCACCCGCCGACCGCGCCGCGCGCCGCATCTCTTGTGCGATGTGCTCGACGCCCATCATCTACCGATACGAGTGACACGACTAGCACGGTAGATCACTGCTCATTAGGTCCAGGTAACTAAGATGCGAATTAAATTCAACATTGTGCAAATTAAAACTTCGAGGTCTGCCCTGTCACTGTCACTATAAGTCTGTGATAGTACATTTACTTTCTACTGAGATAAGATCAGTGCAAATAAACAGCAGCTCAAGGCAGCTGCAGTGTTTCGCCGCGAGCGAGTGTGTGTGGAGTGCGGTGTGCGGCCACGTGTAGTGAGCAGTGAAGTCCACGCACGTACGAGTAGCACAGTCAAAGGTCGTGTTCGGCGGCTATTATTAGCATGCTTCATCAACTACTTCGAGCGGTGCCCAGTTTCTGAGTATCTCTATATGTACCTACATACTCGTATGTCTGTAGGTAGACAATAGGAAGTAAAGAGAAGAAGAGACCGCTTGCATATACAGATCTGGAGGTCGCAGTATTCCCAATACTTAGCGTTTCTTTCTATAAAATTAAAAACAAAACCTTCAATTTTAAATCTCCTCACGCCAGGGCGATCCCGCTACAACATTAGCATTTATAATTTTATTATAGCTCATACCTATCATATTAAATTATGTAGTTTTTATGAGTATCTTCCAATGACCACGACTCAGCCATTGATCGTGAGTCGTGATGGCGCACTTCAATCTTCGCTCACAAATGGCGAATAATGCCCTTGAATGAAACTGGATTGAATGTTCAGCTGTCTGTACGTAACTGTGTCGTGCGAACTGCTAAATGGTTCGCTTTGATCACTTGCTGTTATTTTTCCATCGCGAGTCTATTTCCGATCACCGTTGCGGCGGCGCGTGCTGCTCCGCGCTATTGGTACAGCCAGACGTGTCGCCAGCTTCAACTAACTTATTATTTCTTCATATTGCTTTACATTCAGACTCATGTCTACTATGTCCATTTTTAGTGAATCATTTGAAGCGCCATTTCAACCGTTCTGAAAAAATTGGCATGACTATTTAGTTTAGATTCAAAACGTGTGTCAAACTGCAATCAGTTTTTGTAGACGACGCCCGCCGACGGTCTGAACTACTGATGTATTCTGGCGCAGCTCGTTGAACTCCTTGCAAATGCTAAGGATTTTGTTGTAAGACATTTTTTTTATAAAATATTGCGGCAGGTGTTAATTTCTCTGATGTAATCTAACCCGGCTGAGCTAGGTTTCTCCCGGGCTTTACGGTTCCTTCGCGAAACCATTAGTTTATCGTGATGTCCAATCTTAAGTCTCGTTTGCAGTTCGCAGTAATACAAAAAAACCGGCCAAGTGCGAGTCGGACTCGCGCACGGAGGGTTCCGTTCCATTATCTATAAAAACGGCAAAAAAATCACGTTTGTTGTATGGGAGCCCCATAATTATTTATTTTATTCTGTATTTAGTATTTGTTGTTATAACGGCAACAGAAATACATCATCTGTGAAAATTATATTTGAGTTGATTGAATGAAAGGTAAATTGCGGTTTACGATTTATGACGTATTAAAAAAAACTACTTACTAGATCTCGTTCAAACCAATTTTCGGTGGAAGTTTACATGGTAATGTACATCACATTATATATATTTTTTTCTGTTACATTATATATAGTCTCTTATTTTAGAAGTTACGGGGGGGGGGACACGTTTTACCACTTTCGAAGTGTCTCTCGCGCAAAGTATTCAGTTTAGAAAAAAAATATTAGAAACTCAATATCATTTTTGAAGACCTATCCGTAGATACCTCACACGTATGGGTTTGATGAAAAAATTCGAGTTTCAGTTCTAAGTATGGGGAACCCTCAAAATTCATCGTTTTTTTTTTTCTATTTTTGTGTAAAAACCTTAATATGGTTCACAGAATAAGTACATCTACTTACCAAGTTTCAACAGTATAGTTCTTATAGTTTCGGAAAAAAGTGGCTGTGCTTAAGTGGTAGTGCGTACTTACGGACGGACAGACAGACAGACATGACGAATCTATAAGGGTTCCGTTTTTTGCCATTTGGTTACGGAACCCTAAAAATGAGATCTGAGATGCGATAGTAAGTGTCCGACATTTATTACAATTATTATCTAGTCTAGAATCTGTAACATTAATTCAGATGTGGCAAAGTGTTAATGCTGATTTCTCCGAGTTCGGTCTCCGTTATCTTTCAAATTGTCAAATGACCGCACGGGTTTTCGACATAATGCTGGTTATTTTTTCTTCGAAGCGAGAATGAATATGAATACCAGTCCATCTACTTATATATACCCCACACGCATAACTTACTATAAGGACTCTCAGAAGGTTATGCGTGTGGGCTCGCAAAGCTTTGCATATAGGTTGTACAATCCGAGGTATCAGGTGGTGAGATCATTTAGTGTCAACAAATTAATACCTATTTGATAATACTAAATGATCTCATACAAGGGAAAGATATGTTTTAATTACATTTGGGGCGTTTAACTTCGATGATTGAACATTATGACAATGTTCCGGCCATTGGAAGGCATTTAACCGGAATGTTATCGTATGTTGTCGTGAATCGGTGTGATCGGCCCGTTTAATGTTCCATTGTGCGGGCGGCGGCGGCGGCGACCAATGGTCCGTGGCTTCTTTTGTCGGCGCCGCCGCGAATTACACGCACCGACGTGCTCGCTACACTACCTCATGTTCACGGAGCCAGCCCTGCACCGGGGTCTTGGCGCCACATGCTCGCTACACTACCTCATGTTCGGCGGAGCCAGCCCTGCCCCGGGGTCTTGGCGCCACATGCTCGCTACACTACCTCATGTTCACGGAGCCAGCCCTGCCCCGGGGTCTTGGCGCCACATGCTCGCTACACTACCTCATGTTCGGCGGAGCCAGCCCTGCCCCGGGGTCTTGGCGCCACATGCTCGCTACACTACCTCATGTTCGGCGGAGCCAGCCCTGCCCCGGGGTCTTGGCGCCACATGCTCGCTACACTACCTCATGTTCGGCGGAGCCAGCCCTGCTCCGGGGTCTTGGCGCCACATGCTCGCTACACTACCTCATGTTCGGCGGAGCCAGCCCTACCCCGGGGTCTTGGCGCCACATGCTCGCTACACTACCTCATGTTCGGCGGAGCCAGCCCTGCTCCGGGGTCTTGGCGCCACATGCTCGCTACACTACCTCATGTTCGGCGGAGCCAGCCCTGCCCCGGGGTCTTGGCGCCACATGCTCGCTACACTACCTCATGTTCGGCGGAGCCAGCCCTGCCCCGGGGTCTTGGCGCCACATGCTCGCTACACTACCTCATGTTCGGCGGAGCCAGCCCTGCCCCGGGGTCTTGGCGCCACATGCTCGCTACACTACCTCATGTTCACGGAGCCAGCCCTGCCCCGGGGTCTTGGCGCCACATGCTCGCTACACTACCTCATGTTCGGCGGAGCCAGCCGTGCCCCGGGGTCTTGGCGCCACATGCTCGCTACACTACCTCATGTTTGGCGGAGCCAGCCCTGCCCCGGGGTCTTGGCGCCACATGCTCGCTACACTACCTCATGTTCGGCGGAGCCAGCCCTGCCCCGGGGTCTTGGCGCCACATGCTCGCTACACTATCTCACGTTCGGCGGAGCCAGCCCTGCTCCGGGGTCTTGGCGCCACATGCTCGCTACACCATGTTCAGCCGAGCCAACCAAAATTGCTTTAAGTCCCGAAAGAGTCGATTACAGAAGGAGAATACGCTGAGCTTTGCCAATGCCAACGTAAACTTATTAGTGAACATTTTTTGACAAACGAAATTAATATTTAACTAATATCTGGACCCTGATTCTTGCCAGTTGTGGTCGGAAATCTTTCAGACCTTCGCAGTAATATCGAATTGTTCACCATTTGTCGTGATCATATTTTACCTGTTAGTTATCTTGGCTCTTAACATTCAAATTAAGTTGTATAATCATTTTGTGGTTTTCCTTGAGCGTTACCTATATTTCCACAATTTATTATTCCTCATCATTTTCCTGCTGCCGTGTTTCCGCTTATGACATCGTTTTCTGTTTCTGCATGGTAATACATTTTTGTTTTTTTATTAATGACTCGAGTGTTTGTTAGTTCATGTTTTGCCGTTTGTCTTGAGTGACGAGACTGTTGACCTCGACCTTAGCGAGTGTACACAAGGTGAGGCAATGTTTTGCCAACGTCTCACAATCGCGACAGGAGCATTGTTTACATATACAGAGCGCCGCTCATCGCACTGCTAATTCTAGCCGAGTGTAGTAATGAATGAAACAAGTGCGCCGACTGTTGCGCCACACTCGCCATCGCCACATTCGCCACACGCTGTTTGGCAACACACGCGGGTGACGTCACCGAGTCACCGCACACTATACATTGTTGTCATAGCGTATGTTAACGAAGCATGCGCTCACCATAACGTTTACTGGTTCTCCGAACAGTAATCATGGATGCCATTTTACGGGTATTTTGCTACCGAAGAGATGGTTTCTAGGTTTCTGCTTATATACTAATATGGAATGGCTTATAAATACGATTTCTCTCATAATAAGATACCATCTACAAGATTTATTAAAGACAACACCAGTGTGTTGTACTGCCTCCGTGCTCGAGTGTTTCAGGCGTTTACCTTGTGAAGTTGTGACCGGTGGTCGTGGGTTCGATTCCCACGGGAAGCATACTTTGTATAGTTGTTTACAATTTGGCTAGGATATTGCAGGCTTGGATCACCTGATTGTCTGATGAAAAGATGATTCCGTGCTTCGGAAGGCACGTATAAGCCGGTAGTCCCGGCCGCCGAATGGTGGTCATGGGGTGGGCACACCATGTCAGAGGCCCTTGAGGCGGTTTAGAAACTCTGACACTAGGGTGTGGGGTCGTTGGACCTTACTGCCCACACGAAGAAGAAGAAGACCATTGTGTTCATTCAGATCCAATATTTGTGGCCATGTGTAGATCTTTACTATGTTAATTTATTCAGTTTTTATATGGTTCTGTCGTATACATAACTACATAAATGTTGTCGCCACGTCATGCTCTACTTACGCTACTTAATTAGTGGCGGTGTTACGCAACAGAATGGCGCGTCCACACGGGTCGCGGGCTCACGGGGCTCTATCCGGTGCAGATCTGCGATAGCGCCGCTCCGCTGCGACGCTTTGTGCGTCTGCGCATGCTCGTCAATGTAACCTTACGGACACCACTTCCGATCAGTTATTGTGGGCTGACGTATTCACATCACCTCATCTAATAAGCTTAACGACCAAGATGATAAATTTAAAGAACATAAAGACGCGAACACAATGTACCAAGCCGTCATAACACTCAAGGCACGTGTCAAACTATCAATTCTATGGTCTTGAGCTGCCGTGAGGTATGGTTCGCGTTGGTAACGAAGGATCCATGTTCAGTATTAAACAACGACATTGACACACTGGGACATGAATATGCTTGAAATGAAACAATGGGTTTCTTTAAAATACCGATGCGTTTGTTCAGGATCTCACAAAACTTATCAATCCATTTGGAATTTCTATTCTAGTGATATTTATTTTAAGAGCGTGTTTATGAAATTCCAAAATGTACGTAATAATAACACATTGCTTTTCCCAATAATCAACAATGCCTTACAATGAACTGTAAACAATCCGTCCACTGGTATTTGTATGCAAGTTGCTGCGGTACCGCTGAGCGGCTGAGCGGCGCACTGGCACTGTAAAGTGTAAACAATTTCAATTCGTATTGTAGCTATGGTGTACCTTGTTACGTGTGCGGTGTGCCCACTGCCCTGTGTGACTCACGTCTTAGGCGCTGGACCCACGGAAAAGACGTAAGACGAGAACGCGGCGCGGACATGTCTCTTCCGCGTCCTTTTCATACAAAATGTATAGAAGCGTCGCGACGTAAAACATATAGAAAGGACAGGGTGCGAACACGACGCTTACTCGTCTGCGCCCTTTTGTAAAACATACAGGAAGGACGGGGCACGGGCGCGATCAGATGAGGGACGGGCGAGAACGGGGGTGCGTGCGGCAGGGTGCGGGTGCCGGGACTCGCGCGTCGCTGTCACACACAATTACACCACCACAATTAACCACATCTTCATCTTCGGAAGAAGACATGCTATATGCTGTCAATATCGGACGGTTGAATGAAGTTGCTTGAAAACCGTCATCTCTCGCGGCACCCGGCACCCAACGTCACGTCCGTGCATGGTCTTTTCTATATGTTTTAAAAAGTCGCGACGGCGCCCCGTTCTGTGCGCTGTCCGCGCCCCGTCCTCGTCTTACATATTTTCTGTGTGTCCAGCGCCGTAGATATTATTGCTATTGTCTTCTGAAAGTGTTGTTTCTTGGTTGACACCGGGGCGCCATTAGTCGTCATAACGAGTACTAAGTTATACAGTACATTTATTGAAATCCTTAGTACATTTATTGAAATCCTTAGTACAATTATTGAAATCCTTAGTTCTTGCCTTTTCGGTGAGGTTTCGTATAAGCCTAGTTTAAGTATATGCTGCAAGTTATATTTATTGGGATAGAGAAAGTCATACTGCGGTCCCATCCAACCTATGTTTCATCTATTATTATCGTCAAACATAAAGCTAAGGTCATTTGTACTGTAACTACGAGTATATTTGTATTCATCAAACTGTTTGTTTATTTTCAGGTAAGACGTTATGTCAAGGTGAACGCAGTTTGCATAATGTTCAAGGTGTAAGCGTGCCGTCGGTGTAAGTTAAAACAATGAGGAAAAATATGGTCTTCTATCCACATTGGAACTAGAAACGTGCTTTAGATGTACGAGTATCTTTAACGAAGTATACTTCTCTGAAAGACAAATCTTGGAATATGTTTAGTGGGTAACGCGAACGCCCCATGCGTCATACCGACACAGCCAAAGAGCGCGAATGGTTCGAGTCAAAGATCGGTTGTTCCAGAATTAGGTAACACATAGCTGTGACCTATTCTTTGCATGAATCATTGTACACTGTACAGCTGTACTGTCCTTACTTACTTTGCCTCATGACCACGTTTGCACTGATTTCGAAAAAAAACATTATTAAATGGATTGGTTCTTTTTTTTAAAAGCTTAAATGAACTTGCCCTGTTAGTTTTTTAGTATGTGGTGGCAAGTCTAGGTTACATAAATCAAGTTGATTTATATAACCATTATCCCAATCAATTGAGCCCAAACTTTGCATACACTTTTGGTTTGGATAACAATGCTCGATAAGTTAATTACTATTGAAATTGAAGAAAATGCTTGATTTTATTATTAAGTACGTACATTTTTTCCGCTTGAGTGTTGGCCTTCCCCAAGATTGACCGAAGTAGCAGGTGCGCCGTGAAGCCGCTTGTTCTGAATATCCTCTGCTGTCCTCTCAGTGTGATCGGCGTATGGAAGCCGGATGTTGTCAGCTGACCCTGCTGGAGACCTTTATAAGTGCATTATTAGAAGCCGCTTAACTTTCTCCGTGTGCGCGGTGGTCAAGCGGCAGTACATCAGTGCATTAACCGGTACCTACCGCAGCATCGAGTGATGAAGACGAATCGTGACCGCACTGGACATGCAGATGCTCTTTACGTAATATATATCGTGTACTTTCTACAGCATTCGCGTGCGCTCTCGTTTCTTTGTTCTTTTCCCCCATGATGGCTGGTAATGGTCTCCGCTAGAACGGCTGCTCACTCTTTATCTTGTTATGATTTCATTTAAATACTACATTTGACATCAATTCTAACTGAAAGAGTTGTATTGATGATTTTAATGATAATAATTTTATTTATAAATACATACTTGCTACGGCCGCGAATCAGATTTTGAACAAGATACAACCTGACACTGACCTGCAAATTGCAAAAAACGTAAGAAAATTTTAATTTCGCGGGCTACCCTGGCGCTTCCACCTTAAAAGCATGATATCAACATAAACTGATCTTTATCGTTTTTTTTTCTTCTGGGTCTCTATTTTATAAAGGTAAAAGAAAGGATATGCACCTGTTTTCTAAACATATAAGAAGACTAATGATACCTTATGAAATGGCGTTGCCCCCCACTGGGAAGCTTTGAGCAAAAAACACAATTTATCATTATTAAAACAAGTGCAGAGAAAGGCAACACCAAACTAATGTAAGTTCGCAACTTAGATTGCATCTTACACGTGCTTGTATTTCGCTTTCTACTCTTTCATATCCATTGCCTGTTGTGTTGACTTGGGCAGCAGCGCGCGGGAGTCAGCGCGCGGTGGACGGCGCGCGGCCTAGCTTTAGAAAGCTCTGTTCGTAATGGAACGGCTCGTTGTCATGTCCGTGGTGCGCGCGTTATTGATTGTCTTCGGCTTCATTATGCCACACAATGGACACTGACAGATTGATACGGAATCCATAATTATTTCTTAAATATAAACTTGCAATCTTCACTGTAATTACAGGTAGGTAGATGTTTTATCATTTTGCAAATAATTGCGGGGTTAATAATATTGCAGCTTCCAACGCCTCCACTTTCGCTTCTAGTCACTTGCCTAAAAAGCACAACTCTTAGCCCAGGGAGTGTTCACATCTCTTCGAGTTGTTCTAAAACTAACTGCGAAAACGAAGAGGCAATCAATTCGTGGCCTGCGTAAACATATTTAAACACACAACTCAATTCTATGCGAAAAATTGGAAAACTGCCCAATTACGATAGTGGCCTATCACGTAGCGCATTGATGTCGTCATCGTTCAGGAGCAATATTACATCACTGACCAAACCTTTGGGGTTCCATTCGGGTATAACGCATGTATTTCTAGAAGTTGATGTGTAGGTACTGATCATTGTAGAGAACATAATGCTCGTCTCTGATACGTCTCGTTACCAACGCGTGTAAATACGCGCACATGCGGCTCAGTGCGAGGGAGTGCATCGTGCGCCCATTGAGGCGATTGTATTGTGTCCAGCAATTTAATATCGCATTCAATACGACAGTACTTACGTAGCTGAGCTCAACAGATGCGCATCACACTCGCGCAACACGTAACTTAGTCCACTGGATTCGATCGGCGGATTTTATCAAATACCCTTGATCCTAAAACAAATCATCGATTAATCGTACTCAATCCGAATTATAAGAGTATGTAAGGACATTTAATCACAATCATCGATAAGTGATATCGCGTCGATTTACATAATCGCTGATAATGACACGAATAATTCGATTGTACCAAACTCGTTTCTCGGATTGTGTATACGGTTTAGCATCAACTTGCGTCACATTGCATTGCGTTGCATTTCGAGTATTTCGCTATACTTGGTTAGTTTTGAAGTATGGACGTTCTAAGAAGAATAATGCACAACTAGACTAGGCTTAAAATTAAACTACGTTCCCAATTTATGATCAGTATGTAAGAGTGCAGCTCTCTCGTTAATTCCTGGGTATTGTGGTCGCAGCTCGAACCGCGGAGAAAGCCCCCACACTGTAATGTCAGAAGTAATTGCGAGCGCGCGGATGACGAGCCCCGGTCGCCGCGCCGCCCTTAATCACCAACTACATAACCACTGAATTGCATATTGACGGATGTCATTTCCTCGCCAGCAGATAACCAGCAGACGGATCTCAGCGATACAAACAATTCCATTCGCTCGTCGCTCCTGTAATTGATGAGGCGTGTGAGAAACGAGCCTCCACTTATAGCTTTATGTAGGCTCCGCCATTTTATAATAATTGAAATTGCGTGTGGTGGTCCTACTGAGAATATTGTAGAAACCTTCGTCGTAGTTATAACAATTGTTATGGCGTTTGGTGGCATAGTGAAATGAGCGCTGCCCTACAAATAGTTGATTGTTTAAATAAGTTTGTTCTGACTTCCTACAATTGTAACAGCGAGCTTGCGGCTATATACGAGTATAGCGGCGATCCAACTGAGGAAACCGCGCTGCTTATGATACATACACTTTGTCGTGACTCGTGCGTACCTGTAGTCCTATATGTGCTAGTTCCCAAAACACCTGTTAAATTTTTTAATAATTTGGTTTTTCTGCAGCTTTTTTTACCCTTCCCGCTCAAGCACTGGCAACACACCGGTGTGCGCCGAATTAATCGCGAATTTAGTGTTTATTTACCAATTACATAAGATTTATTTTTTATTTGGGAATTTTCACATGTCGGGGCTGGAGCGGATAAAGCTTAGAATATACTTATGAATCCATTTCCGCATTCCCTGACGTGTATTGCGACATTTTGGGTGTACAATCTGGCAACCGTGCAGCGGTGTGTTCGTTACAATCATGATGGCTGTTATAATCCATGTGGGGGCGAGGCCGGCTCAATGATTCCCATCCTGCGGCATAGGGGCCGCGGGTCTGCCGTGTTGCGCACCCGCATGCTCCGGCTACTGGACACCACTTCAAGACTTCAGGGCTTGAAGTGGTGTCCATGGCATGAAACGATTGTAAATATGTGCGAAGATGGAGTAGGTCCGTCCCCTCCACGGCGCGGAAGTGCCCTGGCATAGTTGTTTATGATTGAAGCGTTTATGTCTGGTCGACCCTTCATGAGTCTAGCGGACCAGCGCCGGTTCTACATTCTGTTTTATTGACATTTCTTATTTTAGGGTTCAAACTATAAATGTCTCTTCTTTATATTAAACCTCACTATCTCTCCCTCCAATAGTACTTTCGTGTTTTGAAAGGAGAATGTTTGTTGTGTAGTTGTAGCAATCGTTTATCGGTGTTAGTGTGTACTCTGCGCGGTTGTCTTATCGGTCCACAACTCCACAGCTACACACAAGCCAAACAACTCTCAGATACATCAACTTGTTCTTGACACCTTTCGTATTTATCTGTGTTGTGGCTCAGGACGCGTGCCGCTCTTTCTTGAACTAATTGTTAGTTTTACTCCGCGCTGCGCTCACTTGCGCGAAACCATATTAAGTAGAGATAATTCCGGCAGTTCATGTTGATGATGATCAGGCGAAGAATGCGAAGGTCGCATAAACACATGCTCCAATGTTTACAGACGGGTTAGCCACTAGCGACGTAAAAGCATTCCTCAAATAATGATGACCTTTAAGCATAATATTGCGATGGAAAACAGATCTAGATTAATGTGAGCAAAAAAAAACGTGTAGCCTGGCAACAAGATGGGGCTAGGACGAATAAATTAGTCATATTTAGTTCCAATTGGTCCGCCTTAACTGATAATGATCCGAATGGTTGTGTTAGTGGTCGGCCATCTGTCCGCTGCGCGCCGCGGCTCGTCCTAGTTCCCAGAATTGGGAGCGTCGTGTAGGACGCAATTACAATTATGACGGATCTCACTAAAATATACGCTGACGTTATTTCTTCCCACCGAGTCGTGCTCTATCTACTTTAGGTACTAATAACCGTTTTGCGTTCAAAGGTACTCAGATTCTCCGAATGAATTGGCGACACTTGGCATAATTCGCGCAGAACTGAACATGTATCCATATTTCAACTCATATAGCCCCGCTTTCAAAGAGACTATGTATGATATGTATGTATATTCCTGCAATGTCAACCTCGATTTGTATACAGGTCGCTAGAAAGCAGTTTGATTGACGCGGCGGCTTGATGACTGATCGGCGTGGTCCCGCCACCGGCGACCCCGTCGGATGTGCGTCGTTCATTATGCGGCACTGGAGATATCGCCATATTGACTTGGTACACGCACTGCTTTTCTGCCTTTCTGCTAGTTCACGACAAACTTTCTTATAGACCTTTGTAGACCTCTGTAACCTAATGGCCAAACGACTTCAGTACCTTTTTGTTTGGCTAATAAAGTTTTCAGGGTTTCGCTGGAATTTTTTTATTTTACGTAGAGCCACTAGAACTAATAATGTGTTCGGTTATTGCGTGCTGGATCCATAGGTCACAGACTCACGGTCTTCTAAGTAATCATATTGTTAAGAGAAAACGTTTCAAAACTAATTCGTGATTGTCGTGTCGATACAAAGAGCCAGTCAAGATGCTGCAGATTAGCTGACATGAGCGTCGAGCGGAGAAAGTTCCGGTACCGCACTATACCGCACGATACTAATTTGTGAATAACAAAAGAACTAAGTGATAATAATTGTGTACCCCGCGAGTGATGCTCGTCTCACTCGCTCTCTGACACCTCCTGACAGGCGGCTGGTGTCAGCTAATATCAGATGCTCTCAGATCGATTCTATCGGCTCCGCAAATTTATAAACAGTTTTTGTGCTGCAGCATGTACTTTCAATAGACACTCCTAAACTGTGATCGCTTGTAGATTGTAAACATTTTAGACTAGACTCGTTTCACAATGCACGTCACTAAAAATTAGCTCATGAAATGATTTACTTGTGTTTATTGTAGCTAGATGGATATTGAATGGATGCGAGAATATCTTGCGCACCAGAGAGGCAAGAGCCGGTGCAAAACAAATAAACTGCTAAAACGCGCAGGTGTGACGTGCGCAACAACGTGCAGGTTGTGGAAATCATAGTTCATAGAAATAGTACTTTTCGACGAAAAAACTTCCTTTACTTTGATACGTCTTATATCGTAATTTGAAATATCTCGTATTGTTTCTTGATAGTCTTATTGTTTCAAAAGATCATAAGATCATTATAATAAATGGATCTTAGATTTTTGGGATGGTCAATTGAGCGGACTCATTATAAATAACTTTTTTTCCTGATAACATTCAACTAAGAACATCCGGAATGTAATAGTGAGTAATGCTAGAAATTACTGTAACAACGTATTTGCATGGCAGTAATGAGTTGGAACAAAAAGCTCGTCCGCGCTAATACGTATTGTTTGAAGCAATTCTCTCGCTGATGAGCCTGGTTCGCTACTGACGAGGTATGTCTTACATCTACTTCGTACTCTCTCGACGTAACTTTCCAATTAAAACTGATTCAACATCATGCGAAACAATCCTGTGACCATAACATTGAACATTTAAACGATCCAATCTTTTGCTGTCCTTGCAAACGAAACAATGGCTTGTTTCATTATAAATGACATCATGCAAGTAGTTGTCTAGATTTCTGTTATCCTTTTGCAGAACTGAATTTCTAAATTCCACCGCCTACACGTAGCGACTCGTGCAGATTTGGTGTTAGTTTCCTGATTCGTCGGGTAGCTGATCTGATCGAACGGTTATGTGATATTAATAGTCAGTTTTATTTCTCGGAGCGATCTTGTTTCATTGGAAATTGAAATGTCTATCATCTGTGTCGCGTGCCGGTGTCGGCTGTTCTCGGAACGATGCAACAATTATAACAGGACACAGTGGAGGACTGGTCGTTATCGATATCAGATCGCCAGCGGGTCTGCCCTCGGCGCGCGCCGTCGCCTCGCGCGACTGATACGGAACAGATTGCGATGTCGTCTGTTCTCCGCTACAGAGCTGTGTTCATGGATATCGCAGCGTATCTGATACACAATGTGCTGTTCTTCTGATTTCTCGCAGTTGTCGGGTCGAGTAGGTTATCAATTAGATATTAATGTTAAGTTCTATCTGTTATTGACATTGTTCTAACTCTGTGTTTTACCTGACCCATAGATTGAGTTTGCCAAGTAATGTTTCATTAGTCCACTAAAGTCCTCGTGCTGTTTCGCGTGGTAGTGTATTCCCCGCGGCATGCAGTGTTGTGACAACAATGGCGGGTCTCCGGCGAGTTGCGCCGCCTGGCGATCACACTCGCGGGACTTGTGCGGTTGGCGGCGAACACTGCTGAGAATCCGTGCAGTACTAGACAGTGCTGCACGCACGAGGCTTTACAGGAGGAACATTTCTGATCCTTGCAACATTCCATCTGAAGAGTGAAGACTGCCATTTCTAAATAAGTAACCGGTACATAGTATGTGACGAGTGCAAGCTGGTTAATAGTAAATATAGCGAGCCATGTTGTAGTTATGTCACTGATGGACTGTGGTACTGACACGGTTGGCCGGTGTCAAAACGACGCGGTGGTGGCACGTATTGCGCGAGAATCGGCACTTGGCGTAGTTGCGCAACACGGAGCGGGTCCACTGACGCCGCAGGGGAGCATCTCGTCGATAACGACGTGATAGATGGGAGCTCATCTGATTTAGATGTCTGACTCAGTCGCTTGAAAGAGCCTTAGTTCGCGTATGCGCAAAATGTATAATTTGAGTAACTAGCCTCATATAATAATAATTTATTTCGTGTTCTTCAATGACTAGTGAAATACAAAAACAAAGTTTGTAGAAGATTTAGAAAATATCCGGTTCATACCATCTTCCGTGCTTCTGTTATTATCTTATTAATCAATATAATCGGTCACTAGAAGCAGGGCTACATCAAAGCTGGCACAGCACATGGATATCACGCCACTAATAATCGGGCCCACTTGCTGCAGATAGCTCGGGGTGCTTGCGCTCACCGCGCGCTGCTCGGTGACTCACTCGAGTCTATGGCCGATAGACCGTTTTTGTGGCTCTTACGCGTTACGTCACAAAGTAACTAGAGCAAAAACTGTGTATTGTGTCGAATGATCGAATTTGTTGAACCAGTTCACTGTTACTTTAAATTAAACCTTGTATCATTGTAGCCTTTAACTTTGTGTTGCTTTTATACTTTCTAGTACAAAAACAACACCTATTTACTGTACATTTTCTGGATGCGAGCTCAGTGAACATTGTACGAGCATCATAATAGCGCATTCAAGAATCAGGCACATTGTTCTTTTTAGAGTTTTCAGAACGAAAAGCTCATTTCAGTTCAGTTGCCATTGCATGAAGGCTTTGAATTCTGATTTCTTTGTATGTACTCACTAGAGTAATGAACTTATTTGTCTGTGCTTCATACACAGGCTACCTGTATGTATTCGTCATAATGGCCTCGTTTGATCGCCTTCCGAGGCGCTCGCGCCGGCGCGCCAGGCTATCGGTGTTGCCATCTAATTCAATTAACCTATTGAAATCGACGAATAAAACTCCAATATTTTTAATGAAGCTCGCTCGTTTGATACCAATTGAGTCATTTAGTTCTTCATTGAGCTTAAACTCGCCCGAGGACTTTTGTAAGTCGCGTCCGGTGCGTTCTTGTTAACGTCGGCTTCTTGCGCTTTACGTTACGTATAAATGTGGTTTAGAGTTTTCTAGATGCGGGATTCCTTCGTCAGGTTTTTTTCAGGTTACAAAATGATCAGCCCTGCGTAATTGTCAATTAAGCATCGTGCGCTGGTAAACCACTGGAATGTTCTGACGAAGTAGCGGCTGACCGCGGACTAGATGAACGGACATAGTAGCTCGTGACAATCGCGAGGTACATTAGGGTTAATCGAGTACATTAACGGTCTGCGAGCAACAACGCGCGGCGCGCCCCGCCCAGCGCCGCCGCGCCGGCCTGACGCCGACGCTCAGCAGATACATGAACTAAGAGACCACTCAATACAACAGTTAAACAATCATGACAGATACGTAGTCACTCGTGTAGCGGCTACCTCAGAGGCTGTCTACTCGTCAAAGCGAGGGAATACAGGGGGATTCTAGACTAGCACTTTTAGACAAAAACGCTTTGAGTATCAAGTACAAAAATAGTTAGGTTCAGAATCTCCATTCCTGGAAGACTATTTACTTGAATTTGTTCTCTCCAAGTAGAAATAAGCCTCTCATTGCTTGTGGCAGTGTCCCTTGAGTCCTCGGTAGCGCTGGCGCGCTGTCTCGCCGTGTGCCGCATTCCTGGTCGCAAATTAGCGCGGCGCCGCCACAGATAACCTATCTCAATAGAGCGCCCTCCGTATGGTATTCCAGCCGCTGGCACTGCGCCAACCCGCGCCTATATTTACCGCGCCCAAACTACACGGAATTCCAGCTAAACGCTTTTGACTATACGCGGCTGTAACGTTCAGTCGGCTAATGGCTCCAGATCTGCCGTGCTGCCTTGTTCTGCTTTCGTTTGTTACTCTTTCATGTGTCATATTATTATCTTTCGCCTTCGTAGGCGAGCCGTAGCAACAGCTGGGATTCATTATAAGAGACACAGAAATTTTCCTTTCATTTATGGTTGTGTTTTATGTTGTAGATTGACTTTCTTATTTAATTGTCTCCAAATAAAACAAATACACTACCATATATTTTAGGAATTCGTTAAATTCCTATTGATACTGCGCGATACCCATCTAAGTTTTAAAGTAGGTTCTAAATGTAGAAGTCGTGCCTTTGTGTGGTAGATTTTCGTTAAAATTGTTCATCAAGCTACAGTTTGACGAAACCGCGTCTCACAAACAGTAAGCAATGCTTATGATTACTTGCGGTGGTACGTAATGTGAGCACATCGCTGCAGTGCTGTCTCTGTGCGTCATGTGGGGCAGGGAGTGCACATCGCTGCATCGGCGCGCGCGCACACGGGTGCCCCTAATGCGCTGTAGATGCGAGCAGCTCGTGCCGCGCTGACCACGTACCGTCACATGCCAACACTGGTGTATCTTGAGTAGGTTGCATCATTAGTAGTCGCTAGTCGCCAGCTTGTTTGCCGAAACTTGTGATTTTGGCTGTGTCAATAAATTATGTATCTCCGAAAATATTCACGTTGTCCATAACGCCCATGTTTAGCTTGCATTGTTAAAGTTTAATTACCTCTATAGAATCGAAGCTGTCAGACAAACTTATAGCATGAATGCATGCCCATGTTCATTGTTCTTTTTGGGTCACGTTATAAAATATTACGAAATGCCTTCGACCAGGTAACTTGATGCGCGTGTATGAATAGATCCTTGTGCCACATATGTAGTGTGGGAGCCCGTGACGTCAGAGCATAGGCGGCGTCCCACGGCTAATTTACTAGCACCGGTGAGCGTACAGTGTGGTACAGTCGCACACATCACACGCAACACATGGAGGATACACGCAGAAGATCAATCTACAAGCTGGCCACTGACATCTAAGACAGGGATGTTTCTAAATTGCTGAGTATAGAGATCTCAACCAACATCAGTTGCAGAAGTGTGGCTAGGAGAGTTATGGGCATCCCATAAGTCCCTGGTTGCCTTTTTGAGGGCTTTTTTCCCCTCATAAACATATCAGAGTTCCTTCCTAAGTAAAACATTGGTTGTATTAAAATTATATGCAGCCAAGCTATCGTAAAATGTACCTAACTGGAATAATTTGATAATAATACAATAATAATAATGATTTATTTTCTCACCACAATATAGTTACTGCCAAAAGGAGTCCGTTTCAGTTGTCTCCTACTTTCCGAGGTGCGTCTGTACCTGTTACCGATCGCCTGAAACTTTTGGGCATGGAGCTGACGTCTAATCTCAACTTCGGCTCAACCATCGAGTCAAGAGCACAGACTGCAGCCAAGAAGCTGAGCATCCTAAATAGAGTTAGGCGATACTTCACATCTGGACAGCTTCAGAGTCTGCACAAAGCACAAGTCCGTTCCTGTATGGAGTATTGCAGCCACTTATGGGAAGGCTCAGCAAAATATCAGCTTGCTGCATTGGACTCGGTGGAACGCAGAGCAAAAAAAAGCGCTTATAGGCGACGAGTCGCTGGTGGCTAAGCTTCACAGCCTGGCTCATCGGCGTAGTGTTGCTTGCCTGTCGGTCTTCTACAGATTGTACTTCGGAGAGTGTGCGCAGGAACTTCACGACCTGATCCCACCATCGCCCTTTTACCACCGGAATACCAGACGTACTGCTGGGTACCTTCCTCACTTGGTCGATATCCCGACCAGTCGTACTCAACGCTTCTCCTCCACAGTTATTATGCGCACAGCCAAAGTGTGGAACTCTCTACCAGCGTCTGTGTTCCCTTCCACATATTACCCGTCTGCCTTCAAAGCAAGAGTGAACAGGCATCTTCTGGGCACGCTCTCTCCATCATAGACCTCATCTATCGGTTTCCATCAGGCGAGATCGAGGTCAAGAGCAAGCCCATTCCTCAATTACAAAAAAAAAAGGTACATTAGAGAGATTAGCTATACAAAATACATAACAGCAATAATTGTACTGTGGGCGACTGCTGCCTAAACTAGACGTGAGGTCTGTAGTTTAGGACACCAGCTCTCCACCCCTTGGGTAATGTTTACATTTTAATGTTATGTAGGTACGATAAAAGTTAGTGCGGTAAGAATTTACAAAAAGCATAGGTTTTTATGATTAAAAGTTAAAAATAATTAAAATAGTATGATTGTGTATCTGTGAGTGAGTAAGGTGCATGTGGGGGTAGTGTGTGTAAGGGGGATACAATGTGTTAGATTGGCTATTTTGGGACAGCTAGTAGTTTTTCAGTTTCTTCATAATTTAACTCCCGGAGCCAGATAGACTAAGTGCGTCTTTGTGCTTTCTCCGCCAGAATTCTCATGTTATTTAACTGCTAGCGCCGCCACCGCCGTCACATCTTGTCTCGCTGCATCGTTTATGTCTAGGTCTGGTGTCGCCGTGGCGGGCGGCGGGTACTGAGCTGCACTGAGCAGCCCGACGCGACTCGACGTCTCGAAACCCATAACGTCCGACAACCTATAACATGAAGCAGTTCATTGCACTCTGTCTATTTTACACTAAACGATGTTTAGTTTTGCACGTTTATTGAATACGAACCCAGTCGTTGATGTTTTCCAAATTCAATCCAACAATCTACAACTCTTCTTTCGAAGTATGAACGTATCTCTATAATAATACGAGTAATACCCCTCAAAGTGGGACTACACAAACACTCTCGCGGTGTCGTTAAAATAAGCTATTTACTTGAGTAGCGTCAGTTTGTTCTGAATTCTCTACGTTTCTCGTGTCTCTGGGGAGCCTCATACAAACTTGCGAATATTGCATGAGCTGCGGATAAGTGTATAAACTTATAATATGCGGAACAGGGTGTAAAATACCGCAATCCTCCATTGAAAAGGTAGGATCCTCCGACCAGGCGGTTGTTGTGTCTGGTGGGCAACTCCCCGATAAAAAAAAACTCTAATACTGTGATGCAGGAATTTGTATTTCGTTGGTGGCGGTATAGATGTCGCTGCGTTATTTTTTATTACGGTATAGATTTCGCTCCGTTAGTTTTTTGTGGCGGTGTCGATGCCGCTACAAGTGTGATAAATATGTAACGCTATGTGTACAATCGCGGTCCCCTGCGTTTACCTGCGTGCAGTGGAATTAATGTGGATGTTAACGTCGAGTGCAATGCAGCAGCGAGCGGGGCACGGCGGCACACGGCGGGCCACCCGACCGCCCGCCAGCGGCGCGGCTGCGTGCCCCGGCGACCCAATTACGTGATACCTTTGAGCAAATAACTGCAGGCAACCTTCTACATCACATACATCAGTACACTCCATTCATGCATTCTGTTTGTGTTTCCAATTCAATTCCGAGAGTTGAGCTGAGAGTCGCTTTTCTTTAATTGAATGCGGATTTCCCGAGCGGTGTGTGCAAGTGTAATGAAAACGCGTTGTTATTTAACAAGCTATGCGATGTATTAGTGGAGTGCCTTCTAAACAAGACAAATGAATTAATGAGCTTTTTGTGGTCGGAAAAGAATTTACTAGAGTTATCAACTTCTATGATCATTGATGATCACAAGTGAATCACGAGATATAATAGGTCTTTACGTATGAAATTGCCGTTTTGTATGAACAAATTTAAACGAATTTTTTTCATGTATTTTTTATTTGTATTAATCGAAGTAATCACCCATGCAATCAATGCATCTGCCAACGCAGTGGCAGTTTATTGATGCCCTTCTTAAAGAAATCAGCTGGACGGGAGGCAACAAATTCTTCAAAGGCATTTTGTACTGCCTCTCGGGTATTGAATTTTTTTCCCGCCAAGAAGTTATCCAAATTCTGGAAAAAGTAGTAGTCTGTAGGCGCAAGGTCTGGTGAGTAGGGCGGATGACGGAGAGCTTCCAACCCCAGTTCTTGCAACTTGGAGACCGTCTGCTGTGCAGTATGAGGTCGCGCGTTGTCGTGCAGGAGCAGCGGAGACGAGCGATTGACCAATGCTGGTTGGAGATGTGCCAGCTTCTCCATCATTGTGTTCAGTTCTTCACAGTACACATCTGCAGTAATGCTCACCCCGTTTGGTAAGAAGCTGTGATGAATCACACCGGCGCTAGACCACCAAACAGTGATCATCACTTTTCTAGGGGTAAGTTTTCGTTTAGGGCATTGTTTAGGTGCTGAACCAGGATCCAACCAACTTGCGCGCTTGCGGTTATCAAACAGAATCCATTTTTCATCGCAGGTAACAATGCGGTTCAAAATTCCTTCATTTGTGTGTCTGTTGAGCAGTGCAAGGCACGTCTCGACGCGTACTTCGCGCTGGCGATCATTGAGTTCGTGGGGCACCCATTTGTCAAGCTTTTTTACCTTGCCAATTTGACGCAAATGGACCAATATTGTTTTGACGCTAACGTCGAAAGCTGCTGCTAATTCAGCCGTAGATTGTGTATCATCAGCTTCCACAATCGCCTTTAATTCGTCATTGTCGACCAAAGTCTTCGGACGACCGCGAGGTTCATTTTTCAGGTCGAAATTTCCAGAACGGAAGCGAGCAAACCAATAACAGGTGGTGCGTTGGTTTGTAGTGTTAGCTCCGTAAACGTCGTTGATGTTGCGTGCCGCTTGTGCCGCGTTGCTGCCACGACGGTACTCATATTCCATAATTACTCGAATTTTTAACGTATCCATGATGACGAAAAAGATTGAAATGCGATGAAAATGTAACACTAATCAATAAACAAATGACTACTTTTGAAAAAAAAAACCATGTTTTTAAAATAAAATTAATTTGAAATTAGAATTCTTAGCCAAACAAAAATTATTTTGATTTGATTTGGCCAGTACTGCAGAACGGCAAATTCATAGGTAAAGACCTAATATTAGCATAATGAATACATTCGTTTGGGAAGATTAGATAACAATTTTGAGCCATAAATGGGATTAGTTTGTCCAATAAATAGCAACAAGCTCGTCCCCCATCTGTAGCTCTATTGTTATTGACCGACAATACGGTACAAAGTACAAAATATACACCCTCTGCTCAACCCTAGCGGATTGTATGTAATCGTGGAATTGTATAAAGTATGAATGATCGATTTGTTGGATGTGATCCCCGATTCTCCCGCAGTTTGCGGTATTTGTTCGAGAGAGTCACCGCGGCCCTGGAACGCAAATGATACAAGGAGGAACACGGACGGGTTTTAGTCAGTAAGAGTCTGACACTCCCTGCCGCTCCACCCAGAGCGGAAGAAGTCATTTGATGATCACCCATACTTAAAAAAAGGTTCTCCTGCATTCTTCAACTGTTGCACTAGAACTAATCTCAGTAGTCAGTTAACAGACTATTTGTTTCAGTACAGTACAAAAAGAAATCAGATGTGCTTGCTCTACATTGCGAACGTTACTAACGATCATATTTTTTCTACTTTAGGAGACCTGCACCTGCTGCAAAATTGCATCTAAGCAGTTTCTTTTCATATAAATAAGGACTTATTCTTGATAAGGACTTATTCATTCTCCAATGTTTGCATGTAGTTAGGTTGTAGTAAATATAATCTCGATGAAAAATTCAAAAAGTGGCAGCAATTTAGAAAGTTGTCGTGTAATCGTTGATGGCTATCATCCATACTAGATGGTATACGAACACTAACACACTAACACTATATACTAATACATATAATAAAGCTGAAGAGTTTGTTTGTTTGAACGCGCTATTCTCTGGAACTACCAGTCGGATTTGGAAAATTCTTTTTGTTGATACAACATTCATGAAGAAGGCTGGCTATACAAGAACGGGAAAACACGGAATATGCGAGTATGCGTCGCGAACAAAAGCTATTAAGAAATTAAAAATATTTAAAACTTTAAACCGACTTCAAAACTGTAAGTAGTTAGTTGGATCATTAACTAAAAAGAGAGACAAAAGTGTTTCTTTTAAAAAAGCTAAAGATCGACCGACCTCGAGAAATAGTTGGAATATTTACTTTATCTTTTTTTAAAGAAAAACTTATTTCTCCCTTTCGAGTTACTTAATTATTAAACTATAGTACTTTTTGAAGTCGGTTTATTTTTTAAATTACTTTTTTACTTGAATCAGTTTTCCCCCACTTAGGGTAAAACAACTATTCGAACTTGCTGTCTTTAATTTAAATGAGAGTTCACTCAACTGAGTACAAGAGTGCGTTGTGAGTCGCTTCAAGTGTTATGTTAACTATTTACGCATTCAAATGCTTCATGAAGGTAACATAATAAAATAATCCTATTGTAGTTATTCCATGAGCAGCAGCTTAAATCACTTTATTAGACTATCAGGGATGGACATACATAATATTAAAATTAGTAATTATTCACAAATATTGCACGAAATGCTTTCTGTCTGGAAAACACAGAAGAAAAGTCTTCCTGAAAGTTGAGTATAAATCTCTTCACGTTTCCGTCGCCGCGCGCCTGTCCTGCGAGCGGCCGTCTGGTTGATGTCGGTTGTCGGACCGTCGCGTCACGTCGGCGTCGCACCTTTTTTTTTTGGGAATGACCACTAGCAAGTTAACACGCAAGGGCTATTAACTGCTTAACCTGACTAACCTGTGGTGGCCTCAAATGAATTCAAGGCCTCCAGCCAAGGCAACAAAACTAGCTACACGCTGACCAATCGCTAAGGGCATCCCCTGTGGGATACGACCTCGGCTTAGCGGCGTCAGTTCGGGACAGCATGGGACAACAGGCTGGGTCATTATATTATTTGTTGCATGCTGTGTCTATCACATCATATTGTACACTTAGCTTGTATAATATTGCTTGTATTAACCTTTTCACCGCCACGGACATCAATAGAAGGTCCAGATTTTCGTGCCACCAGCGCCACGACTTCATTAGAAGCTCTTAATTTTAACTATGTTATAAAAATAAATTTCCTGTATTTAACAGGTTTTTCTTTTCATTTTATTATTTAAAAGCACTGTCCAGTACCCTGTTTTTTTATTTTTCCACACAAAAGAAGCCCTTAATTGTCTTAAAATTGGCAAAAACAAAAACTCCGAACATTTTTAATATCCCCAGAACGCTAAGGACTTTATATATAGTCGGCCAGTGATGTGACGCGAAAGTTAACACTGTTTGATTTCACCCGTTGAAATATTTAGAAATATATTATCGAAAGCAATTTGAAGTCAGTAAAATATGAATTTATATAACTACTTTATAACGAAGGGATAATGGACGAATTTCGACCGGCGGATAGGTGCCGAACCGGATTTAAATAGTTGTTGGCAATCCTTATCGATAATTATATTCCCATCTCTACAAAATAATTGGTTGTCAGCTATAAGTCTATGGTTGTGAGTGCTCCGGGCGCCACGGACTATTATAGAAGACGTTCTGTGACGTCATAAACGTATGGCTGTCAAGGTCACTTTGTCATAGTGCAGTCTGCACCAATATTTGTTGCACTTTTTATTGCTTCGTTATTAATAAGTAAAGAAATAAGTAAGTTATTGAAATGAACGAAGAACTGGATACGGATGAGCTTTTAAGCATTCTACAAGGTGTGGAATCGAACTCGGAGTATTTTGTGGAGAATGTTGGACTAGAAGACGATGATTCTATGTCCAGCTTGATAATAATATCTAATAACGTTTATTCAATAAAACATTGTACCTATTTGTGAGATTCAATTCTGAATGGAAAATAAAAAATAATGGCTCAGTTATCTTGTGCTTGTACACACACACCATCACATGGTGTGTGTGTGTGTAGGTATTTTGCTGTTGTCCTACGGCCCGCTTTCTCACATGCCTGATCGCGCCAGGCCAGGCTTTTATTGCTATATGGTATTTAAGCGATGCTTGGAGATATTTCTCGTCCGCTGAGGACTTAAAACTCCTTGTAAAATAGGTCTTTCTACCTAAATGGATTTTTTAGTGTAACTTTGATCAGAGCCCGATATCTCTAGCGTAAAATATAATAACTGTCCTTTTACCAGCGCGACCACATCCCTAATCAGAATTGAATTTAACGTGATCTGAGCGCCAAGGACTTGAAATGAAGTCAAAGAATGACGTCATGAAACAATTACAGATGTACCTCATTTCTTATGACTCTAATTGAGTTACGTATTTGTTTCTTTGATACTTATAATTTATATTGTTTTTTCTTAATATTGATACTGTGAAATAAAATAAATATGGAAATAGTCAATCAGTTTTTATTTATATCCGTAAAATTATAAATGAAACATAACTTAACGTGTATAATTTTCATTCATCGATATGACGTTACCCTCATCACTACTGTTTACTCTATATTTCGTTATACGTGTATAGCTTGGCGCTAGGCGAGGCATCGCGTTCTGTGTACGCTGGCGGTGAAAAGGTTAATAGTAGGTACCTATAAAGAGTGAAATAATTGTAGATAGGCCAATAAATAAATAAATAAATTTGAGGGATTATAGACTAATGGCGGCTCAGCGACGCGGGCTGGCTCGTTAGGCAAAAGACGGAGGGTTTTGAATGGGTCGTCGCGACGGGCCTCGGCGGCGAGGCCGGAATATGGAACGCGGTCTGTTTTTGTTTTTTCTAAGCGTGCTGGATTCCCTACAGCTTTCTTGAATCTATGTGATCTCGTCGTCGGACCCGACGAGTGTATATATATATTTATATACGTACGATGTACTTAGGTGTTTGTGAAAGTACACATCGCATCCGTGGGCGTCATCTCTTGCTGCATCTCTCCCTCCCTCCCTGCTTCGACATCCGTGTGCGTCATCTCTTGCTGCATCTCTCCCTCCCTGCTTCGAGTCTACCATTTGACCTCGCACCATTGCTGCTCATTTATTACAACCGCTTTTTATTGGCCGCGGTTGCATAATGGGGACCCTTTTATTCAATGGACATAAGGACTACTTTTAGTAGCTCGCAGGTGGAAACGTGCCCTTAGATCATTCCTAGGGTGGGGGCAGACAAAGAGAGATACGATCCGTAGGGTAAGTTTTGTGTTGAATTGTTGGGCAGTAGTGACCCACTTTTTTTTTATTAATTTTTTTTATTAGTGATGGGTTTGCTCTTGACTCTAGTCAATGTCAGATATGACAGAGACAAAGTCTACGATGGAGCGAGCTTACCCAGAAGGAGCCTGTTCACTCTAACTTTGAAGAGATTAGGGCTGTAAGCTTTATTTTAAGACGCAGGCAGACAGTTCCACTCCTTTGCTGTGCGCATTATAAAAGACGTTTGGAAACGCTTAGTGCGAATTGGTGGAATAGCTACAAGGTAGGGATGGTAAGATGCAGTGCGTCTGGATGTCCGATGGTAGAAGGGGGCCGGTGGGATGAGGTCGTGGAGTTCTTGGGCACACTCACTGAAGTACAATCTGTAGAAGACCGATAAGCAGGCAACCTTATGGCGATGAGCCAAGCTATGTAGCTTGGCATCCACCAGTTTTGCGTCACCGATGAGCCTCTTAGCTCTGCGTTCCACCGAGTCAAGCGCGGCAAGCTGATACTTAGCTGAGCCATCCCAAAGGTGGCTACAATACTCCATACGGGATCGGACTTGTGCTTTGTAAAGGGTTAAAAGCCGTCCAGGCCTGAAGTATCGCTTCACCCTATTTAGGATGCCCAGCTTTTTGGCCGCAATTTAGGCTTTGTACTCGATGATAGCGCCGAACTTGAGACTGGATGTCAACTCCATGCCTAGAAAATCGAGCCGATCAGTAACAGGAACAGATGCACCCCGAAAAGTAGGAGTTTGGTCAAAGCGACCCATTTTGCGGTAAAAAGACACGCCTGTGTTTTGGTGGCGTTAAAAGTGACCAGATTGTCATCACCCCACTGGGAGACAACGCTTAAGGTCAAATTTGTCCGCTCTACCATGGCCTCTCTCAAGGAACGGACTTCATCCCCGCCGGTTGTTGCGCTGGACAAGTATCTCTCTGAAACCGTACTATCATCTGCGTACCCAACAAGACCAGGCTGAAGTAGGTCATTGATGTGTAGCAGGAAAAGAGTTGCAGAGAGAACAGACCCCTGAGGAACTCCGGCATCAATAGCCATGAGGTCAGAGGAGCAGCCGTCAACGACTACTCGGATCGACCGTTCACTTAGGAAGTCTGATATCCAGCTACAAAAACCAGCTGGGATGCCATAAGCAGGAAGCTTGTTGAGTAGACCTGCTTGCCAGACCCTGTCAAAAGCCTTCGAGATATCGAGCGACACAGCAAGTGCTTCGCCGTGTCTCTCGATGGCTTCGCCCCAGCAGTGCGTGACATACACAAGAAGATTGCCAGTTGACCGTCCCCGGCGAAAGCCATATTGACGGTCACTGAGGAGATCATTGTCTTCAAGGTAGGTCAGCAGCTTACTGTTCAGAACTCTTTCCATAACCTTGCAAAGAATGGAGGTAATGGCGATTGGACGGTAATGTGCAGGGTCAGCACGGTCTCCCTTTTTGGGCACCGGTTGCACATTCGCAAGCTTCCATGATTTCGGCACTGTTCTTTTTTCAAGAGAGAGGCGGTACAGGCGTGTCAACACAGGAGATAGTTCAGGTGCACATTGCCTCAACACTCTCGCTGGAATGCCGTCAAGTCCGCTGGCCTTATTCACGTCTAGACTGCACAATACTCTTCGGACCTCTTTAATGTGAACTGCGATCTCCGGCATCGAAGAGTCACAACGAGGTAAAGGTGGTGGTTGCTTGGAGCCAGCGTCCAGACGCGAATTGCTTGCAAAGAGAGTTGCAAATAAATTTGCTTTCTCTCTTGCAGAGTGAGCCAGGGAACCATCAGGTTTTAGCATTGGAGGCAAAGTGGGTCGACAGAAATTCGTTTCAACCGCTTTCGACAGGGACCAAAACTGCTTACTACCCGGAGGGTGCGATGCTAGTTTGGCCCCGATACGTCCGACATGGTCAAAACGTGCCCTACGTAAAACCCGCTTGCAGAACTTGGCGGCAGAATTAAAGGCTCTTTTCCTCGCGCGAACCCTACGTACTTTAGCCTTTCGGTCGCGGGCCTTGATCCAGGCTTGGTAAGCAGACTCTTTACGGGCCTCAGCGTAGGCGCATTCTGCAATATACCAAGGCCGGGACTTGTGACCGAGCGGGATGTCGGAGAATGGAATAAAATACTCCATACCCTGCCGAATCACGTCCGCAATCACATCAGCACAGCACGAGGGGTCACCCGAGGAGAAGCACACTTGCCGCCAAGGATAAGACGCAAAAAAGTGCCGCATCTCATCCCAATCTGCTGACTCGTATCACCATACTCGTCTCGTGCCCCTAGGACTCTTATCTGGAGGAGAGCAGGTCAACATGGATTTCACCAGGCAGTGGTCAGACGTTCCCAGCGGGGCTGAGACCGATACTGAATGACTGCCCGGATCAGTTGTCAGCAGAAGTCCAAGCAATTGGGTGTATGGGCGTCAACATCCGGTACCCGCGTTGCCACATTCACCAGCCGGGTTAGTTCTAGCGTTACAGCAAACTTGCGCGCCTCTAACCCGGCATGGTCAGTTTTCTGGTACGGGAACAACCACTCTTTATGGTGGGCGTTGAAGTCCCCCAGAAAAATGAGCTTCGCTGTTGGGTACCGTTGTTGGGCTACGTCCGTCGACTCCACGAGGGAATTAAACAGCGCTGTTGTCTCCTGGTCACCGCTGTGCGATCGGTATACGCCAATATAGAGAAGTTTCTCCACGCCTGTGTCCACAAGTAGCCATATGGCAGAGAAACCCGATTTTTCAAAGCAACGGAGACGACAACAACAAATGTCATCGCGGACGTACACACAGACCCCAGCCTGCTTCCTGAACTTGTGTTCCAGAGAGTAGCCCGGGTAGTTGAGGTACGCCACGTCCGACGGAGTTGTTATCTTCGTCTCCGTTAGGAAAAACAGGTGCGGCTTCTCGGTCTCAAGATGGTGATGGACCGGATCGAGATTAAAGTGCAACCCCCTGATGTTGGTGAGGTGCACTTTGAGTGGGAGGAAGTGCAGCCGTTGTTTAACCTTATTCCTTTTTGTTTTGGTCTTTGTAGTTTTTGAGTGTTTGGGGAAAAAGTCGAACTGTCGAGGCGATGCTCAGTGAACCAAGTGGAACACTAGAGCTAAACCAACCTATGGGGAACTCATTTGGAGACTGCGGGGACGCCCGTTTCTTTTTTTATGTGTGGGAAATCATCAAATGACTCCTCCCGCTTTGGGCGGAGTGGAAGGGAGTTTCAGACTCGTACTGACTAAAACCCATCCGTGCTCCTCGTAGCGCCCTTTGCTTTCCAGGGCCGCAGTAACTCTTTCGAACAAAATACGCAACCCTGGCAGGCTCTTGGCCCTAACGGGCCCCGTCTACTTTGCTGACATATATTTGAGGCGCGCGTGGAACACAACGCGCCTTCGACCCGGATCTGGCTTTGATCGGATGGCAAACCACCCAACGCTCGCCGGCCAAAGACCCGCGCCTACCGTGGCCAGGAATCGACTCCCGACGCCCAGGGCGTCTCCCTATGTTGCGGCGGCTGGGGCGTGAGGTTTGTGTCTCCCTCACGCGACCCGCATCCTCCTTCACTAGGGTGGTGACGGCTTCCCATGCCTCTTCGCTCGGGACCATGGATTGAACCAGGGCCGGACGCGAGAGGTCGCCGCCGCCGATCGCCTCGACGAGGACACGGCGGTGCGCCGCCCAAGCAGGGCAGACCTCCACCGAGTAGTGACCCCTTGCCTTTATTGGCTGCCTGGAGTGCATACTGACGAGGAACATCGCCTCCGCCTCTTTCTTGCCTTAATTGGCTAGTCTGAGTGGAGATACGCAAGAGCAAACGTGACGTATTCAGGAGAAGGACGTATAATCCAGTAAAATACTGGTAGGCATTGTAACGTTGTTCCATAATTTTAAATTTGAAAAACAAAAGATAACATAAAAAGTGGGTAGAATCATAACATCCTAATTTTCTCAAATCGCCAAGTCACTGTAATTTAGTTCCAACCGTACGTGTCACATTCGCTCCTGTAGTTTGTCTCACTCGCTCACGATAGTGGTAACCGGTTAAGCTCCCACTCACCGACCTACTCGCAACCCTCCTTAAATCCGTTTGACCGAACTTCCGGTATTGTCCTGATAACCGTATTATACCCCTTCACTCCTCTAGCACCTAAGGATATGTCTCATTTATTGAGTGTGCAAGCCACCCCCTGCCATTTTAAAACCGTGTATGTTATCAGGGGTCAATACTTCTTCCATCATCATCATTATATCAGCCAAAAGACGTCCACTGCTGGACATAGGCGTTCCCTAAGTATCGCCACAACCAGTCCTGTGCGTCTCGCGTCCTACCTGATGGGTCCCGCACTTCTTCCATAGTATACGATAATCAGTCCACTAAACCACCCAAAGTCCCAAACCCATAGCCTTTCATCTTTTGTTTCCATATACTGCAATAATCCTGAACCAACCGAGGATAATAATCGGTATACTTTCGTAGTGTATACAGGGATAATCGCCGGTTGGTGCCCCTGTCCATTCCAAATGTCTAACGGGGCCTCTGCGAGTTGACTTCGGTCCCTCGTATACCTTTTTTTTTTTTTTTACGGGGGGAAATCCTCATGGATGTCCTCCGCCCTGGGGCGGGCGGAGGGGTCTGTCAGGCTCTTACTGAGGCTTATCTGGGGATCGCGGGAACGTATGCGACTTCCGTAATCCCCGGCTGGTGCCGGCCCGCCTCTGCGGGCCACATCTCGTAAGCGGGGGGGAGTGAGGTGTTTAACTCCCCCCGCGACGTCAGAGGGGCGCACGGGAACACCACGCGCCGCCACCTCGGGTCCGGATGAATGGGGGGCAACGGACATCCCCAAGTCCGCCGCCCCTGGACCCAGTTAGGGGGGCAGAAGGAGGGCATCGTATGCCCTCCTCCGACGCCCGGTGCGCCTGCTGCGGGCCGGGTGAGCACTCGACATCTCCCTCTCCCTTTCCGCAGCCTCCTTCTGCGCGATGACAGTTTCGCAGAAGGAGACCAGCGCGTCCCAGGACTCCTCACCGCCGACCATAGAACGGACTACAGCCGGCAGCGAGAGGTCACTGCCTACCACAGAGACGAGGGCACGGCGCGGCTCCTCCCAGGCGGCACACTCTGCCAGCGTATGCCGCGCCGTGTCCTCCCGACAGTCGACGCAGTGGTGACACCGAGCGTCCGGCTCTCTGCCTATGCGACACAGGAACCTCCCGAAGCAACCATGCCCCGTGAGGACCTGTGTCACACGAAACGACAGGGAGCCGTGCCTTCTCCCGAGCCACATGTCGAGCACTGGCCGGATGGCCTCGATAGTGACGAGGCGGTAGGGCGTGAAAGCCTATTCCGCCATTCCGCCACCAGGACCTCGCGCAGCTGCGACCGACGCAGCTCAAAATGTCGCTGCGTCAGTCGCTCCCCGCGCGCCCGCGCGTCCTCGCGCCACCGATGCATTGACGCGAGGACTTTTGCCTCCAGGTCCCAGGGCGGAGATCCGGCCAGTGCGCAAGCCGCCTCGTAGGAGATCGTGCGATAACCCCTGATGACTCTGACGGCCATCACCCTCTGCGGCTTCCGCAGAACAGAGATGGTGCCGGCCGTCAGGTCAGCCGCCCAGATCGGGGCCCCATACAGGGCCATCGATCGCACGATCCCCACGTACAACCGCCTACAGACGGTGCTCGGGTCCCCCAGATTGGGAAGCAGCGTTGACAGCGCCCCAGCCGCGCCCAACAACTTGGGCGCCAGCCGTCGGAAGTGGGGTCCGAAATCCCACCGGCTGTCGAGCACCAATCCCAGGTATTTCATGGTGGACTCGACAGCGATACGGGCCCCACCGACCACGATGTGTGATCCCGCCGGCGGCGCCCGCCGGGGGCCATGAAAAACTATGGCCTCCGACTTGTTGAGGGCCACCTCCAGGCCAAGGCGCCGTATGCGGCTCACCACCTGTGAGACCGCGGCCGTCGCCAGCAACGCTGCCTCCCTGTACGAGCTCCCCCGGGCAGTGACCAGCGTGTCGTCAGCGTAACACGTCAGGTCCACTCCCGGCTGGAGCTCGCCTCTCAGCACCCAGTCGTACCCGATGTTCCACAGGGGCGGGCCCAAGACCGAACCCTGCGGAACACCGCACGACATGGGGTGCTGGTGTATGCCGTCACGTCCCAGATAGGTGACACACCTCTCCGCCAAATAAGCCCCAATGACGCGGCGGAGGTAGGGAGGCACTCGATGATAGCGTAGTGCCTCCCGAATACAACTCCAGGGTAGAGTGTTGAAGGCGTTGGAAATGTCCAAGGACACCGCCAACATCACCCCACCCCGGGACACCGCTTCCTCCGCCAGGACTCTCACACGCGATATCGCCGTGATAGTGGAGCGCCCGTGCCGGAACCCGAACTGGCATTCGGGTCCCTCGTATACCTCGTATAACATAGGACCGGAACCCCAGGGTCCCGAGACTGTCAAATAAAAAAAAAAAAAGTGATCGTCTTGGGTTACTTCGACAACTAATGTTATGCTATTTAATTTGAATGACTCGATCAAAGTGTGTCGGGTCAGTCATTAACTTAATATCGCCACGTTACGAGCGTTACGACTGGGGTTTATTAATTGTATCACAGTTAACTGCCAAATCATGCTAATTGGGGAAGCCCTTCCGTACTTAAGGCGGGTATAAAGGGGATTTTATTTTTGTAAGTTTTTCAAGCAGCATTTTAGATTGTACAAGAGACCCAACATTTTGTCAACCTGTGATGATTTCTACATCGACATCGTTCGAGTTGATTGCTAGGTATGTGAAGGAATGTCAAATGATGCCAATCAATAAGGTTTAGGTTATTTTTGGAAGGTAGCGGAACAGAGAGTAAAGTCCCACATAGCTCCATTGAAAAGGGAGGATCTCCGATCTCCTCCGACCAGACGGTTGTAGTTGTCTCGTGGGCAACTGCCCGGCAGTTGATATTCGGGTTTTGCATATGTTCTAATCGCACGGTAAAATCTGATATCGCGATTCAAGATTTTGTCAAGTTAATTCGCAGCTGTCGAGATAGATGGCGCTGCGAGTCTTATTTGTTGATTCTGCTACGTTGATTTTTTTGTGGCGGTATTAATGTCGCCTACATATTGACTTCTGTGTACTACAAACTAACAGAAATAATAAAAGAAGTTAATTCAAATATGTACCTAGACCTACTTTGCTTACTAATCGGAAGTTTGGAACGAAGTCTTTTGTATAAACTTCTTAGCTACGACTAAAATATAATGGTCGTCAGAGGACTTTACTTTTATTTCTGCGCAAATTGGCTTATCTCAGCCGTCTGTTTATCTCACTAGCGTCATTACAAGAGTTGACATAATAATATAATGTTTCCCTCGCTACTCATGATTTCACAGTTCTTTAATAAAAATGTTGTTTGCGCAGGCAAGGTGGTGTGCGCGTCGTGCGGCGGCAAGTGCAGCGGCGAGGTACTGCGCGTGTCCGACAAGTACTTCCACACGGCGTGCTTCACGTGCCGCACGTGCGCGGCGTCGCTGGCGCGCGGCGGCTTCTTCTGCAAGGACGGCCACTACTACTGCCCGCAGGACTACCAGCGCGCCTTCGGCACGCGCTGCGCCGCCTGCAACCAGTACGTGGAGGGCGAGGTGGTGTCCGCGCTCGGCAACACCTACCACCAGAAGTGCTTCACCTGCGCGCGCTGCAAGTCAGTACTCATACTATATCTATTACTGCATGAATGCCGATACCTCATATTCATCCCCCTTACCGGTGGGGTGTGTACTGTGTACCTGTTACAGTCTCCAGATCTTTTACACGTGATTATCAAGGACTAAGCATTAAAGACGACTTTAACTTATACTCCAAACTGTACTTCTCTTTAGTTTCATTTTATGGTTGTTGTATTACCTTGCCCGTGTACGTTTAATATAAAAAGCTTTCTCAGTCCTGATGACTATGCGCATAGCTAATACTGTGACTGAATAGGCAACTGATTATGACTAAATATATCTGCCACCATCTGGAAATGAGTTCATAGTGTCCATACACGGTGACAAGAATCCGTCACACCAGCTGTGTTCGGTGTTCCCCTAGCGGGAAGGCATACATTTATGTTTGTACCCACACCTAGCCGCACTGAAAAGATTTAGCATTATTAGCTTTCGTCTTAATTGGGTTTGAAATATTTATTGAGCTTTTGAATACTCATTTGAGCAGTCCTAGCATGAATGTATTTTGAAGTCGTAATTATAAACGTGAAACACCACGAAAGAGATGGCGGGACGACTTGGATGCCTAATGGATTCGATTGTTCAGCTCGTGTTCTGTTCTGGTAGAGGATGATCCTGAAGGTTTTGTGTTCCGCAGACGCGCGTTCCCGTCGGGCGAGAAGGTGACGTACACGGGCGCGGAGGTGGTGTGCTCGGGCTGCGTGGCGGCGCCGCAGCGGCAGACGGCGCGCGCGGCGCCCGCGCAGCTGGCCGCCGCCTCGCCCGCACGCGAGCCCGCCGCCCGCCCGGGCTCCGCCACGCCGCTCGACCAGAACGGTACCGCTCGCGCTCTCACACATCCTCACTAACACAACTGCTCGTTTCTGTCTGACGTCTGACTACGGAAACACAAAAACACATATTCATAAACAACACTTTTATTAGGGGATTTTGCGACCCTTTTATGTGTATGATAAGCACTACGTCTTTGGATTGAACTGGTTTTAGGGAACCCAAGAACTACACCTTTGATCTCTCTCAAAGACCCACACACAGATGATGTTTCATAGCAGAGTCGCAGATGTTTAATAGCAGAGTGATCGACGTTTATAATATAATCAGTTGTCCCCGGTGGCCATGTGGCCGAAGTGACATATACAGACATTTTTTTTTTATTACATTTCACGAAACTGATGTACAATCAAAACAAGCAAAATAAAAAACAACACAATAATAAACATATGATTGACACCTACTAGATGTGAATTCAACATGCACATTCAAAGTAAATCACCTAAAATTCAAAAACAGTTCACAAATAAAGAAAAAAATCAAAAACTTAAACATATCTTGTTTAACGTAGTAGTAGTAACAAGTGATTTGAATACCACGAACTGACTTAAACACACAAAAAAGAAAAGAAAATAATTTAAACAGACAAAATGTATGATAAAAAAAAACGATAAAAACGGAAAAATTAAACGATTATGTCTCTGAGTTTCGCTTTAATTGAGGCTACAGAACCAGCAAAGATAGACATGCATAATTATAAAATTCAAAATCTTTTGTGTAAAATGTGTGTACCTATATGTACCTACGAAGAAATTGTTTTATGTGTCGTTAACCTATGATCGACAAGAGAAACTATTGTTAGTTGCTAGACAGTCTCAGAACAGGTCGGCCAGGTCGCCGTCAAGTGGAGCGACACAACAAAGGAACTGTGTTCCGTGTCAAAGGACTTGCATATGGATAGGGCCATGGGCTTTAGCGGACGCTTTCTACTTTTCAAGAGTTGGCACAGCGCACGAGGCGCGAATACGTTGACCCTTGGCCTTGAGCGGCCGTGACATGACGAACAGCCCGCGACCCGACGCCACGCGCACAGGTACAGGAGCCGCACGTCAAGCCATTACTGTCGAATTCACGCACTTTTAACAGTTCCACGAAAAGTACCGGATATTGCCCGATGGCGTGCGCGACGCAGCCGGTGATTGACCGTTTCATAAAGTTCTCATGACCTGTGGGCTCTGTCAGGCCTCCGTCACTCCATGTACTTGCGCGCTATAAGTGCCTACCGCCCAGCCGAGCGGTCTCGGTCCGCCGGCGGATCAAATTCAGTGCGGTTTTCGCAAGCGAAGCGCGCGCACGCCTTTCAATTTTAATAGTGCTGTTCGTTCGTACGCGTATTACGATGCCGTGTGGTGCCTTATGTGCTGTAGATGGTTTATGGTAGATGGTTTCTAGTGAACATCTCCGAAGATCATCATCAAACTAAGAAGTATTATACTTATTTTAAAACGTTCTCCTAAATGTAACAAATCCTTTTCTGAAAACCGCATCGATATCGGTTTAGCCAAACGCGAGATTATCGCGCACAAACATACATACCTACAAACCATACAAGTCAAACTTCTCAGTTTGGCCTGTATGTCTGATCACCTCCTTTTTTTTAAGTTGGTTAAATATTTTATAAATGATAAAATTTTTAACTGACACATAAAAGTCAGAACATATTCACAGTTCTCAATAACATAGATGAAAAGTTATGTTAATTTAATTTTATCGAAGAGGCAGCCCTGCTATTACTGTGGAATCGCGCGGTGCGAAGCAATCACTGCTGTACGCTTGAGCATTTAGGCGTTTTAGCATACAGTGGTTGTTGACGCGAGGGAGTAGGCAATTATCGTAATAGGTATTGGAAATTTTCTACTGAGTGAAGTATCTGTTACGTAATAACTATTCAGTAATCTGTGGCTCTGTTGTCTGTAAGGTGTTGCAGCAGCTGCTAGGAGTCGTCCATCTGTACTCTACCATTATGAGCGCCTTATTGTCTTGCAAATTGTGAATTCGTAATGTTTTGTGTTATTTCAGAATGTGCGGGATGTGGACAAGAATTATCAGAAGGACAAGCTCTCGTAGCATTAGACAGGTGAGGTGATGACCGCTTAGCTATGATAAATTCCCATAGTAACAGCTACTCTAGGCTACCCGGGGTCGATGTCAATGATTCGTAACAAAATTAGTATCAAATGACATTCCTGCCGGCGTTGACTTGGGGTTAACGAAAGAGGGCGGCGCCGGCGTGGCGGTAGCACGCGCGGGCTAAAGGTCGCGCCATCTCTGCGCTTAATTGGACTCATTTATTTATTGCTACAGAACTTTATGCAAAGTGACCCGACGGTCAACCTCGTAAAATATTAATGGATGCCTGGCGTTCAAAATTAGGGGCAGGTAGTGCTGACTTATCATAAATAATTTCGTGTGAGACTATCACGGGAAGGGTTTTAAGGGAGGCAGATATTAAGGCAGATTAAGGTGACCGGGTGGGCGGTGAGTTACTTAGATGATATTCTCCCTGATCCATTGCCGTGTTGTGGTGTGCAGACAATGGCACACGTGGTGCTTCGCGTGCGGCGAGTGCGGCGCCGTGCTGCAGGGCGAGTACATGGGGCGCGAGGGCGTGCCGTACTGCGAGCGCGACTACCAGCGCATGTACGGCGTGCGCTGCGCCTACTGCCAGCGGTACATCTCCGGCAAAGTGCTGCAGGTACCACTCCACAAGCTTACTGCTACTCTACCACCACTAACTCCAGTTTTGACAACTTTAATAATGGCCTTAATGTGTATGCGAACAACTCAGATTTTTGCAACGCTTTTGACAACATGGAGTCGTTGCTTTACAAATCTGCTGTTAATGGATTTCAATCAAAACGCAATTTTTACGCTTTTTACCTTCGTTTGTCTCAAACAGCTACTAAAGAGGCGTTTTCAGTATAAATCTAATATTACTGAAGTAACATCAGGGGTTAGTGTCAGGCTTCATGTCTGGTCCTATACTATTTAACATCTTTCTCTGGATCACACATTTTTTTCCTTAATACTAAGATTCCTCCTGACAAGAGGCCAATAAGATGCAAGAAGAGAATGGTTATACCCAAGTCCACATCTTGGTTGGTACCTACCGCAGAACAATCTGTACAGTAGTTTCATGCGCGGACGCATAACAACGCGCGGTGAGTCACCCGCGGCTCTCTGCAGTGCGATTCTGTAAGCATGTCGAAGTGAACACTTGGGCGGGGCGCACGACGGGTGACTTGTCAAACCATACAAGTAAGATGGAATGACAGCGCTCTTGTCGTTCACTCCGCCTAGGTGAACACCGTGAGATGTCGACAGAATCGACCGGCTGTCTCCTTGAGCGCCGATCGTTATCGACATGGTGTACGTACACAGCGGATATCTTGATTTTTATAACAAGTCGAAAAGTTTAATCTACGTCATAGATATAAGTTTAAAGCAGCAGCTTCTCGACGTCCTGTACAGGTGCAGCCGGTGTGTTCATTAATTCACTTAATGAACATAGCTTGTTTACTTTTCCTTCCGAAACATTCAGAATCCGACTCGCTGAGTCGCTGCTGCTGTTTATCCCTTAACTTCCGTGTTTCCTTTAGGAAGCATCTGATTCATTCCGTTATGTAACTCAATGATAACAACAATAGAAGGGCGTCGGGAGGCGTGACGTGCGGCGCGTCGTGTCGCAGCCGTGACGTCACACAATGACACGACGGGACGACTCGTTGAGACAGCCGCGTGACGCCGCACGCATTGTTCCGTGCTCGCGTTGTTACACGAGTAACGGGCGCTACCGTACGTCGCCGCGTCGCGTCGGCGCCCAGCTGATGCATCCGCTGCGTGATGCTGCATCGCGAAATGATCATCATTCATGAACGTCGATTAGGATTTGACCATTGTGATTTTTGTATAGAATTTGTTACGACTACTTATGAATGACATACGGCGAGGAAAATAGCGCAATAATTAATATTTTTCTAGAGGACTTTGTGTGCATTGCATACGGTACGTATGCAGTATGCAGTAAGGCTATGTGAGCTATGTCGTTGTGCGCAGGCCGGAGAGAACCACCACTTCCACCCGACGTGCGCGCGCTGCAGCAAGTGCGGCGACCCGTTCGGCGACGGCGAGGAGATGTTCCTGCAGGGCGCCGCCATCTGGCACCCGCGCTGCGGCCCGGCGCCGCTGGACGCCGCCGACCCGGCCGACCCCACCGACCCGGCCGACCCGGCCGACCGCGCCTCCGCCGACCTGCAGGTCTCT
Source organism: Melanchra persicariae (assembly GCA_947386135.1). Classification (NCBI taxonomy): domain Eukaryota; kingdom Metazoa; phylum Arthropoda; class Insecta; order Lepidoptera; family Noctuidae; genus Melanchra; species Melanchra persicariae. The sequence continues at coordinate 459,910 of OX376666.1, read as the reverse complement.
CTCACACACCCATGCTTACTGCTGAGGGGACTGTTTCCGTGATAAAGCTCTACACTTTAGGATCTGATGCGCTTCGTCGTAAAGAACCAGATTGAAGTACAAAAGAATGTTAATATTATTAGAATATGATTCATTTTCCTGAACATTGGCCATGTGTTTTGACTAGTAACTATGATCACTTTTTGATTGATTGACTTTAATTTAGCACCAGCGTTCTGACATTAGCATTTGTAATAGCAATTACAGAATGACAATTTTCAAGAAACTTTTCACTTTTGTATATTTTCTGATTAGTTTGTTAGAGACAACTTGCACAGTAGACACGACTAGTGAATACTTGACCGTGGTGTTTGAGATGTCCAAGTCGTGGGGCACGTGTTGTGTTGCACCGTCGATAGTCTCGCCCGACGCGACGTCCTGCCGACGCATAATATTCATTCATTGTCTATTCTGTTCTATATATTAGTGATAGTTGCTTTAATCTTATGCGTCGATGGGATTACATTTCTTTTGTTATTTTATTATTTTTCTATTTTCTTTCAGTGATTTTTACAACGTATTTTGTGACAATTGCATTAATTTATAAAACTGTTATTGTAATGCAATTGCACTAAATACAATGCACCTTTTTATTTTTTAAATGATACAGAATGTAAATGACTGCAGTGGATTTTGTGAACGGTCATGGTTACAGAAAATAACGCAATATCTAAAGTTTTCCAAAATGATTAGCGTTCACTCGTCACAGTCATGTACACGCTGGTGTGTTGCTTGGTTTCTAGACTTGTAGGTACATGAAAAGTTGTCATACAATATCTCGTCTCTTAATCATTATTCAGTTTAAAATAATAATACGAGTAAAAGCAAGACTTATTTAGAACTCAAGCAAGACTACATTTGTCCACATAAGTTCGTCGAAATTCCTTCAACATTATGTTATAATGTAAAAATCAAATGAACTTGATAATACATAAAACAGATGATACAAAGCCCTAACTTCTGAGCTAGGTAAAAACATGTTACAGAAGTCAGGACTGGCTAAAACGACGATCATACGTGGACACAGTTGCACTTCATTTTTTATTTTGACTGTTTATTTGCATCGGGCCGCCTGTCTCGCGTCACCTGGCGCCGCCCAGGGCCGCTATGTGCGCCGCCCGGGGCCACCAGGCTGTGGGCGGCGCAGGCGCTCGGGGCCGCCAGGGTGCGCGCGCGCAGGCGCTCGGGGCCGCCAGGGTGCGCGCGCGCAGGCGCAGGGGCCGGTCCTCGCGCCAACTACAGTGGGGCGTAACGTGTGTGAGCGAGTTGACATATTCGTTTGGCCGAGGGACCCTCTTTATTCAAACCTATCGCAGTGTGGCATATAAACCACCTATTCATGGGAAACGATAGTTGCAGATCATAGTTTCAGCAACATCGTTCTGTGTTGCAGAGTGTTATTTTAAACTTTGAAATATCAAAAAAATACCAATTGACGTCAGCTTTTCTATTCGAGTACTCTGAACCAAACCAAACCTCTCTTTTAAAGAGACGATATAGAATATTAATGTTGAGCTAGCTCTTTGAGGAAAAAACTCATTAATCGTGTAGCTCAACTCAGAACCGCTCTGCGAACAAGTTGTGCAACATTTTTCCGGCAACATTTGATGTTGCGGGAAACAATGGCTAGCAAACGTTACTAGTCCATGGCCACACACGTACGTCCCGCCTAACCGGCCCCGGGCGCCTGCGTGCATGGCCCCGGGCGCCTGCGCTCGTGGCCCGGGCGCCCGCGTGACGTCGCTTGTTGTCTTCAGTTCTCGCTGCGCTCGCGCACGCCCAGCGTCAACGGCTCCTACTGCAGCCCCTACAGTAGCTTGACCAGGAAGGTCCGTCACACACTTATTATTTTTTCTTTTTAATGTTATTTTGTTACTTTTTTTGTGTGCTCTTGGAGGTTTCATCGTTTGTTCGGAAAATTACAAAAAAACTGATACCTATGCGCTACGCGATAGTTACACTAAATTATTTCATTGAAGTTTTGCTCGTGGTAATACACTAGAAATAATCATTTCGAATAGAACAATGATTTAAATATGTGTAAATGTAATAAGTGTAAAATGCATCTCGTTTGTATTGTAAGTGGGGTTTTCGACCGTTCAACTCCAAAGGCACACATTTTATTTTATTATTTCAGTTGACACATGTACACCTTTGAGTTGATGTTCCGATAATATGTGGTTCCTCATCACTAGTGTAGGTAGCGCGGTAGTGAGAGCCGCGCGGCCTGAGCATGTGGATGTGTTGACTAACTGCGGCCTATACCGCAACCTGTTTCTTGAACTTTCTGACTAACCGTAGAAGGGAACATAGAAAATCTTTGTCAAGTTGAATCCATTCAAATTGATAATTTAACAACGTTTTAAAAGATATTGGAGACGATAATTTGTTTTCAATTATATTTTTTGACTATGTGATCTACGATATTCACATCTACACTAATATTACAAAGAGGAAAGATTTGTTTGTTTGTTTGTTTGAAATGAATAGGCTCCGAAACTGCTGGACCGATTTGAAAAATTCTTTCACCAGTAGAATCTTACATTATCCGTGATGGACATAGGCTATAGAATATTTTCAAAAAAGTTAGGGATCCGTATGAAAACTTCGATAATATAACCCAAGGTGTGAAAAAAATACCTTAAAAAATCCTTATATCGCGTACGCTGCGGAATCTATTGACAATAGAGCAAAGTGATATACTACAGTTTTATAGAGGTAATTAATATCTACAAAAAAGTCCGCGATACCATATGTCTAACTACTATGGTTAAGTCACCATGAGCGGTTTTTGTTCAAATTATTCAAGCAAATCCCTGGTGATATAAAAAAATGGTGATTTTGGCATCAGGAAATTAATCCTTATCCATTTAAATCGCTTGATAATTAAGGTTGATTATGTCCGTGTAAATTACACTAAATTATTTTAATCGGACCTTTCGTTCAAAAGTTACGACGGTAATAAACATCGCTTGAAGTAAGAAAAATGTCGCGGCTTGAGCAAACTGAGGAGAATCGTATCAATGCTTGGTCCGATGAAGTTGAAACACGGCATTAAAATGATATCGATAAAACAATAAGAATAACGAATGTTTGGATTTTTTGAAAATAAACTACATGCATAATTAATAAGGGGTGAAGCAGGAGTGATTAAGTTTTTAGGGGAGAACATTATTGCTTGCTTCAATTTACGTCGTTAATCTATATTTATTTATTTAATCGTAGGAGAACCAACAGCTTTATCAGATGAATAACAATTGTATATGATACATAGAGCCAATTACAGGTTCTCACGGATAAAAACAGAAAAAACAGTAGAGAACTTAGTATCACTAACAAGCACAATAAAATAAAAATGTTACTTAGTTACAAAAACATTAACAACATTATGCAGTTTTAAAAATGTCAGCGTTCAGCCGAGTGCGTGCAGTATAGGTTTTAGTGGTAAATGGGTCAAATGAAAACTCTTTACAAAGAATATTATAGTCCTTACTCGCTCGCACTAGGTATGAGTTTCGCCTGTAGTTAGAAGAGGAAAAAGGAATAGAGATAGGCGGATTAAATCTAACCGATCTCTGTGGGACATTAAAGCGCAGTTTATGCAGGAGATCTGGACAGTCAATCTCGTTAGATATAATTTTTAAAAGAAAAGTGCAATCTGCTAGTCGAAGACGATTTATGAGTGGTTGCAAATGAAATTTCTTACAAATATTTAAGTAATTATCAGAATGGTGTGGTATACGTAGCCGAAAACATAGAAAACGAATAAATCTTCTTTGTATACTTTCAATACGATCAATGTATTTGCCATAACAAGGATTCCAAATTTGTGACGCGTATTCTAAGTGACTTCTGACAAAAGAGCAATAAAGAACTTTAAGAGTTTTGGCCTTGTTGAAACACCCTGCGAGTCTCATAACAAAACCCAGTGACCTCGAAGCTTTGGCCACTATTTGCTCAATGTGCACGTTAAATAAAAGTTTAGAATCATGAAACACGCCTAGGTCGCGTACACCGTCACATCTCTGTAATAGCTGCCCTTTAAGTTTTAAAGTTGTAGGGATAGGGACCTGTTTTCTGCTAAAGGAGATCACTGAACATTTAACAGGGTTCAAGTCAAGTTTGTTAATTAAGCAGTAATCATCCAATCGCGCCAGGTCCGATTGGAGAGCATCCATGTCATCCTTAGATGATATTGCAGAAAATATCTTCATATCATCACAACTATAAACAAACTAAAGTGGGATAATTGAAACAGATGTACCTAACAATTTTTGCATAATCAACCCCTGACGGGGGTGATCGGGGTGAACAGTTGCGCTGAACCTGGGCGAGAGACAAGTGACATTCTGTCAACGGTGGCGTGGCGTAGGCGATTGTCAAGACGTCAAAAATGTATGGGATTGACAGATCTATGCTATCGAAAACTTATACCCCCGTATAAGTACGTGACATTGAAATTTGTGGAGTACCAACTTATTCCGCGCGGACGAAGTCGCGGGCGAAGTGCTAGTACTAACTAAAGCTGAGGTGCGTCTCCGCACATTGCTACGCGTGGTGCTACGCGGCTACGACGTAGTTCACGCTGTGCTACGAAATCAAGATCACGTAGTCATAAAGGATTTAGAATTTTTTTTTAAAGAGCTCTAATAGTAACAGTGATTGGAATAGGTAATAACTAAAGTACCTACTTCTTAATATTCTGGGATTTGCAACACGCTGCTGTCGATGCTAATATCGTTAAATACTAATTAGCATTAATTAAACTTTGTAAAGTGGCCAGTATTGTGTTAGCTCTTTTGGCGTCACAAAGGCGATAACTGATTGCGTGAACATTTGCATGAGAAAAGAAATAATACTTCTTGTGTGTATTCATATTTATAAAACGTCGTTATTATAAATTACACGAATAATTTATTACGAATTCCGTCCTATATGTGCTTTTTTTTGTATTAAATTGTTAAATTCAAAAGGCACCGTACAGTTAGTGAAACGCATGCAAAGACAAGATTGAGTCTGCGTTCGTGGTACAGTTTCTTAATACACAAAACAAACATGGCATTTAAAACAATAACTTTAGTATCATGAATTTATCACACATACAATTTTATTTGGCTAATTATTTTTGAGGCGAATAACAACTTATTAGGCCACTAACCACACTACTTGGTTACAAAAAAAATAACTTTGTGGCGATTAAATATTTTTAGCACAATTATATAATATAGCACTTCGCCCGCGACTTCGTCCGCGTGGGGGTAGTAGGTACTCCACAAACTGCAACGCCCCTATACATATCCCCTTATAAAGGTTAGTTTTGGAAAATTAAGCACAACGATTCTCATTATTGGTTCAGCGCAACTGTTCAGCCCGTCAGGGGCTGATTATGCAAAAATTGTTAGGTACATGATCTGTTTCAATTATCCCACTTTTAGTTTGTTCATAGAATTCCGACGTAAATTGAAGCAAGCTATAATTTCCTCTCCTAAAAACTTATTCACCCCTGCTTCACCCCTTATTATGTATGTACCTAGTTGATTTTCGAAAAATCCAGACATAATCAACCTTAATTATTAAACCATTTAAATGGATAAGGATTAATATCATGGTACTATAATCACCATTTTTTATTTCACCATGGGATTTGCTTGACTAATATTAACAAAAAGCGGTCATGGTGACTTATCCATAATAGTTAGACATATGGTATCGCGGACTTTTTTGTAGATATTGATGACTTCTATAAAACTGTAGTACATCACTTTGCTCTATTGTCAATAGATTCCGCAGCGTACGCGATATAAGGATTTTTTCTCACACCTTGGGTCACATTATCGAAGTTTTCATACGGATCCCTAACTTTTTTGAAAATATTCTATAGCCTATGACCATCACCAATAATGTCGGATTCTACTGATGAAAGAATTTTTGAAATCGGTCCAGTAGTTTCGGAGCCTATTCATTTCAAACAAACAAACAAACAAACAAACAAACAAATCTTTCCTCTTTATAATATTAGTGTAGATGAGCTACAAAAGGCAAGGATCTATAAAAACTAAATAATGGCTGCTGCTATAAGATAGCAAATATATTAAACAGGGCCAATGAAATAATAGGTGAGGTATTAAAAATAATGACTTGGCGACTAATATTAACAGTGGGATAGCAAACATTTTGGTGTTTTAATTGGTGTAAGAGCGCGCGAAGCGAGCTCGTGACTTGGGGCACCCCGACTCGGACAGGTTAGATTAGAAGGGGATGGCGGGGTCAAATGAGCGAGCGAAGCTAGCGAACAGACCCCGCCATCCCCTTCGTGGTTATTTTTTTTAAACCACCCAAAAATATTTATTTAGTTTTATGACAATGTTCATATTTTCTTCTCATTTAAGTTAATTTTAAAAACAACCTCATTTTATAATTTATGAGAGCCTAATTTCTTTTTATCCGCCGCGCGCCGTCAAGTTGTCGCCTAAAAATAAATTCAGTTGTCACACCAAAAAACAAAGCTTACAACTCAATATAAAACTACTACTTTATACTTGAAATGCTACTTCACTGTAGCTGCCAACCTATTATTGTTGCTACCCACTTTAATTATTTTTAAAACCCTAAATCAAATTAGTTTGTCACCGCGTTAAATATATGCCATTTTGTTTTTGTTACAACTCGAGACGACACTTTTTTTAATGAAATACTACACTAGGCATTCTAAAAGCAACTTTATAGATAGTAGTGTAATGTTGATATTAGTTTAAGGCCCGCTTGCGCAAACCAAAGTTATTTTGTAACTCAGAGAGATTTTAAATAACAAATAATGCACACATTAAGATCCCGGGGTAAGTATCGCGGAGTTAGAAAGTAAGTCTGGTTACGGCAAGGGCCCCTACGTGGAACCAATATCAATATCGTGTAGTCGTGTGTCGCGCTTGCAGTACGGCTACCGCGCCGTGTCGCCCGGGCTGCTGCTGCGCGAGTACCGCGACGCCGGCGCCTGCTCGCCGCACCGCATCACCACGTACTCCTACCTCACCAGCGAGCCGTCCTATCTGCGCCGCCCGCTGCAGCCCTACGACCGGCCGCCCACCTCGCCGCACTTCCACCGCCCGCCCTGTACGTATGCGCCGCCAGCCACGCGCCCTCCGCCCTCCGCCAGTGGCACTGACTCGTGCGCTCCTTGTCCGCAGCGTCGGCCAGCACGCGCGCGTCGTCGCGGCCCGGGAGCAAGGCGTCGTCGCGGCCCGGCATGCGCGCGCTCGTCGACTCCATCCGCAGCGAGACGCCGCGCCCCAAGTCGCCGCACATGAACAACGAGGTAACACTAGCACTACACACACACACACTAACACACGCGCGCGTCGTCGCGGCCCGGCATGCGCGCGCTCGTCGACTCCATCCGCAGCGAGACGCCGCGCCCCAAGTCGCCGCACATGAACAACGAGGTAACACTAGCACTACACACACACACACTAACACACGCGCGCGTCGTCGCGGCCCGGCATGCGCGCGCTCGTCGACTCCATCCGCAGCGAGACGCCGCGCCCCAAGTCGCCGCACATGAACAACGAGGTAACACTAGCACTACACACACACACACTAACACACGCGCGCGTCGTCGCGGCCCGGCATGCGCGCGCTCGTCGACTCCATCCGCAGCGAGACGCCGCGCCCCAAGTCGCCGCACATGAACAACGAGGTAACACTAGCACTACACACACACACACTAACACACGCGCGCGTCGTCGCGGCCCGGCATGCGCGCGCTCGTCGACTCCATCCGCAGCGAGACGCCGCGCTCCAAGTCGCCGCACATGAACAACGAGGTAACACTAGCACTACACACACACACACTAACACACGCGCGCGTCGTCGCGGCCCGGGAGCAAGGCGTCGTCGCGGCCCGGCATGCGCGCGCTCGTCGACTCCATCCGCAGCGAGACGCCGCGCCCCAAGTCGCCGCACATGAACAACGAGGTAACACTAGCACTACACACACACACACTAACACACGCGCGCGTCGTCGCGGCCCGGCATGCGCGCGCTCGTCGACTCCATCCGCAGCGAGACGCCGCGCCCCAAGTCGCCGCACATGAACAACGAGGTAACACTAGCACTACACACACACACACTAACACACGCGCGCGTCGTCGCGGCCCGGCATGCGCGCGCTCGTCGACTCCATCCGCAGCGAGACGCCGCGCCCCAAGTCGCCGCACATGAACAACGAGGTAACACTAGCACTACACACACACACACTAACACACGCGCGCGTCGTCGCGGCCCGGCATGCGCGCGCTCGTCGACTCCATCCGCAGCGAGACGCCGCGCCCCAAGTCGCCGCACATGAACAACGAGGTAACACTAGCACTACACACACACACACTAACACACGCGCGCGTCGTCGCGGCCCGGCATGCGCGCGCTCGTCGACTCCATCCGCAGCGAGACGCCGCACATGAACAACGAGGTAACACTAGCACTACACACACACACACTAACACGCGCGCGTCGTCGCGGCCCGGCAGCAAGGCATACTATACCACCGTGATACTAACACTTTACCGCCGTGATACCAACACTACTCTACCTCTTCCTTACTCTCTACCTAAGTGTTCTTCTTGAAGCAACCCGCCCGCAACTTGCTACATCGCACTGCTGGACCTCAAGCTTCCAGCAATAGGACTCTAATAAAATAAATTGTCGAAAATTAATCAACTTTTACCGTGCCGTAAAGATGTTACTAGAAAGCGGAAGATCGAGGACGCGTAGTCGATGTTGACTGTCTCAAACTATAATCGAATGTTCTGAAACTATTTTCCTTCGCATAAGCTACCGGTTTCATGAGACACATTCTGTGTTATAATGGTTTTACATGCCCTCGTTACTACCGTAACGAACAAAAGTTTTTTCGTCACAGCAGTAACGAGGGCAATACGTTCGCAACACGTAAGCCGAAGAAACCTTCACAATACTCACTGGTACTAACGTGTGTAATGTGTTGCTTGCTGTGTTTCAGGAGCCCATCGAGCTGTCGCACTACCCGGCCGCCTACAAGCCGCCGCCCGGCACCAAGCCCAAGATCGAGCGCGACGACTTCCCCGCGCCGCCCTACCCCTACACAGACCCAGGTAACACATGAGCTGTCGCACTACCCGGCCGCCTACAAGCCGCCGCCCTACCCCTACACAGAGCCAGGTAACACATGAGCTGTCGCACTACCCGGCCGCCTACAAGCCGCCGCCCTACCCCTACACAGAGCCAGGTAACACATGAGCTGTCGCACTACCCGGCCGCCTACAAGCCGCCGCCCTACCCCTACACAGAGCCAGGTAACACATGAGCTGTCGCACTACCCGGCCGCCTACAAGCCGCCGCCCTACCCCTACACAGAGCCAGGTAACACATGAGCTGTCGCACTACCCGGCCGCCTACAAGCCGCCGCCCTACCCCTACACAGAGCCAGGTAACACATGAGCTGTCGCACTACCCGGCCGCCTACAAGCCGCCGCCCTACCCCTACACAGAGCCAGGTAACACATGAGCTGTCGCACTACCCGGCCGCCTACAAGCCGCCGCCCTACCCCTACACAGAGCCAGGTAACACATGAGCTGTCGCACTACCCGGCCGCCTACAAGCCGCCGCCCTACCCCTACACAGAGCCAGGTAACACATGAGCTGTCGCACTACCCGGCCGCCTACAAGCCGCCGCCCTACCCCTACACAGAGCCAGGTAACACATGAGCTGTCGCACTACCCGGCCGCCTACAAGCCGCCGCCCTACCCCTACACAGAGCCAGGTAACACATGAGCTGTCGCACTACCCGGCCGCCTACAAGCCGCCGCCCTACCCCTACACAGAGCCAGGTAACACATGAGCTGTCGCACTACCCGGCCGCCTACAAGCCGCCGCCCTACCCCTACACAGAGCCAGGTAACACATGAGCTGTCGCACTACCCGGCCGCCTACAAGCCGCCGCCCTACCCCTACACAGAGCCAGGTAACACATGAGCTGTCGCACTACTCGGCCGCCTACAAGCCACCGCCCTACCCCTACACAGTCCAGGTAACACAGGAGCTGTCGCACTACCCGCCCAAGTGTTCGGTTGTGTACCGTGTACAGAACATAATATGCTAAGCGTGACATACATATCGTTTCAGAACGTCGGCGCCGTTGGTCGGACACGTACAAGGGCGTGGCGGACAGCGACGACGAGGCGGACGGCAAGATGAACGGCAAGCTCAACGGCAACGGAGACATCGACCCTAAGCTGCGTCGCGAGGAGCACGAGCTCGCCAAGATCGAGACCGGTATCGCGCAGGTATAGTACACATCATCAGCCTAGGGTCGGCCTCTGCTGGGCGCAGGCCTCGGGTCCCCTGCTGCTGCTGCTGTGTGCAGGCAGCACCCACGTACCCTGGCCGAGTGACACGTAACGTGTGCAGGCAGCTCCCATGTACCCTGGCCGAGTGACACGAAACATGTGTAGGCAGCACCCACGTACCCTGGCCGAGTGACACGTAACGTGTGCAGGCAGCTCCCATGTACCCTGGCCGAGTGACACGAAACATGTGTAGGCAGCACCCACGTACCCTGGCCGAGTGACACGTAACGTGTGCAGGCAGCTCCCATGTACCCTGGCCGAGTGACACGAAACATGTGTAGGCAGCACCCACGTACCCTGGCCGAGTGACACGTAACGTGTGCAGGCAGCACCCACGTTATAATTTTTGCATAATCAACCCCTTTTTTTTTTTGTTTGCGGTGGGAAAAAATGCATTACGCATACCCTTCCATTGGGGGAATGGGGGGCTATGTGGGACTCCCCCGGTTGACCCAGTTGGTATACCCACCAAAACAACCCAGCGGCATTCCCGCATCGTCTGAGTGGAGGAAGACTGGGCGGAGGCGACCTCGCGCCTGTCGCCCGCCTATCACCACCATGAGGAGGGAGAAGACGACGTCTTCTCCGACCTCTTCATCGCCTTCGGAGCGGCGCAGCGAGAGGGTCGTCCTCCCGCGCGCGCTCCGCCGCCTCCTTTTGCGAGATGACGTCCTCGCAAAAGGAGGCGAGCGCTGCCCAGGCCCCCTCACTCTCCAGCATGGAGTTGACCACGCTAGGAAGTGGGAGGTCCTGTCCGATCTGCACCAGACGGAATGAGAGGAAACCGTGGGGCCGCTCGTGCCAGTCCCGCAGGATTGGGCCGAGCGCGTCCAGGGTTCGGCGACCAAAGGTGGCGGAGACGAGGTCCTCCGTCCAATGGACGATGATGGCGTCCCTCGCCTCCCGTTCCTCCGCGGGGCGCTCCCCGAGCGCTTTCCGTCGCGCCGTCCATTCATAGAGTCTGGCGAGCACCCACGCCTCAACTCCCAAGGACGTGGCGGCCAGAGCGCACGCCGCCGAGCATCCACGCCTCAACTCCCCAAGGACGTGGCGGCCAGAGCGCACGCCGCCGAGCATCCACGCCTCAACTCCCCAAGGACGTGGCGGCCAGAGCGCACGCCGCCGAGCATCCACGCCTCAACTCCCCAAGGACGTGGCGGCCAGAGCGCACGCCGCCGAGCATCCACGCCTCAACTCCCCAAGGACGTGGCGGCCAGAGCGCACGCCGCCGAGCATCCACGCCTCAACTCCCCAAGGACGTGGCGGCCAGAGCGCACGCCGCCGAGCATCCACGCCTCAACTCCCCAAGGACGTGGCGGCCAGAGCGCACGCCGCCGAGCATCCACGCCTCAACTCCCCAAGGACGTGGCGGCCAGAGCGCACGCCGCCGAGCATCCACGCCTCAACTCCCCAAGGACGTGGCGGCCAGAGCGCACGCCGCCGAGCATCCACGCCTCAACTCCCCAAGGACGTGGCGGCCAGAGCGCACGCCGCCGAGCATCCACGCCTCAACTCCCCAAGGACGTGGCGGCCAGAGCGCACGCCGCCGAGCATCCACGCCTCAACTCCCCAAGGACGTGGCGGCCAGAGCGCACGCCGCCGAGCATCCACGCCTCAACTCCCCAAGGACGTGGCGGCCAGAGCGCACGCGAAGCTCACCGAGCGGTAGGCCCTCGCCACCCGCACTGGCATAATCAACCCCTGACGGGCTGAACGGGGTCAATAGTTGCGCTGAACCTGAGCTCGAGGCAAGTGACATTCTGTCAACGGTAGCGTGGCGAAGGCGATTGTCAATACTTACGTCAAAAATGTATGGGATTGAGAGATGCTCAAGGAACTTCTATTACAACCTGGAATGTGCATTATCAATTTGACACCAATATAAAAATAAACCTTATGTTTATAGTGCTAAGTTCTATTACAGACAATCACTTGGTCAAAGAGAAATCCGGTCCGAGAGAGAAAGCGCTTGGAGAGCCCTGTGTCCCTTTCTAAAGTGTTGCCAGGAGGATTATTCCCGAATTTAGTAGGAATGGTAGGAAAAAATAATATTGTCGTGTCTTATTAAAAAAACATTAACTTTCGTTCTGATATATTTCTAATATTTTTCAATTATCTGTTAGAATGAGAACATTTTTTTAGCAATAATTTGAAGACTGTATTGAAATGTAATTAAAAAGAAAAGATTATTAGTAGAATATATAACTATATAAGTTTGACTGGTAAGCCACCAGCCATATTTATTTGTTGTAAAACAATCAATTTCTTTATTCGGATTTAATAGAGATGGTTAAAAAGTGTGCGATTCAAGGTTGCAAAAGCGAATCCTATGCAGGATGCGGTGTTTCTTTCTTCAAGTAAGATTTCAATTCTTGAAGTAGGGTGGCCATAATGAACGAAATTATAAGATTATTTACACAATGCAGCATATAAATAGAGAAAAGAAAAGAAAAGAAGAGAAGAGTAGTCATTCATTTTCATTTCATAGTCATTAAGTCCGCCCACGTACCACTATTGTACATACAGTTTAAATAAATAAATAAAATAGGAGGTAGTCTTCAACGTAAGCATATTAAGCATGTCTGTTATAGGTATTTTATGTTTATACTAGGCTGATTTTAACATTTACTTCAGTAGGTAATATGTGTGTTGAGACTATTCTGTAGTACCTACACGCTACGCATATAACTTTATATGGAATGGTGTACCGAATACTTAAAAGACGATCATGAAATTTCACATTTCCCGAGGAACATTGTAGGGAAATGGCAAAAAAGTTTCGACTTCCCATATTAATCGCTGATTTAGGTGTGTCACTTCGTATAATTTAAATAAATTTAAAAAATATAATTTCAGACTGCCTGGAGCAGAATCAGGGAGGAAAAAATGGCTTGATGTCATTCCAAGATTAAAAATTATTCCGTTATTTGCAGTCTTCATTTCAGGCCCCAGGATATAATAAAACATAGTTTAATGCGTTTTACTTTAATCCATCCTTAAAGCATAATTATTATTAACTTATGAAATCAAATTATTGGTATATTATTATCCTATTATATTAGTCTCTACCTACATTATATTGGTTGGTCACCCTAATGAAAGGGACAGAGGGCTCTCGCGAAGCTATCTCGCTCGGACCGCGTATCGACAGCCTGTGCACATTCCAGGTTGTAATAGAAGTTCCTTGGAGATGCTATCGAAATGTCACGTGATCTGATCTGACAGTCGCATTCGCTAATTGAATGGGACATTGTCTAGGGATTCCTGAAACCACAGAATAAATAGAAATGGCTAGGTAATGAAAAAAAAAATGTTGTGCTTAATTTTCAAAAACTAACCTTTAAGTTGGGCGTTGAAGTTTGGGGAGTACCTACTAAATCCACGCGGACGAAGTTCTAGTACTTTGTAAAAATTTTATAAATTACACTTGACAAGTTATTCCTCTTTGTACTTAATAAAATATTAGATAATTAAGAGTATTATTTTATCTTATAGGTATTCCTAAAAGAAGTAAAAGAACGTGAAAAACTTCAGCAGTGGAAGAAACAGAATCTGGATCCTAGAAATGCAAGCAGGTAAGATATTGTAGTTGTTCGACTAGTACACCTGTCAGTATGCGCGAGTGGAAACAACGAAACAGTACAAAAGCTACTGCAGCGGCATCTCTACCGCCACATACGAACTAAACACCTGACGTCACACATCGTACGCGGTACCTATCGACATCCTGCGCGCGAAGTGAGCATACTACAACAGGCCGACAACAACCATTGGGCAGTTGCCCACCAGACAACATCCGTCTGGTCGGATGGAAAGAAGGAGGTTCTACATATGTTCGACTGTGTGTAATTTTTTTTAATGTATATTCACCGTTTTCTCCACCAATTGTGGACCGATTTCAAAATTATTTTTATATTCGAGAGCATATATTCTAGATACTTCCGTGGTGGTCCCATTGTCAAGTTACAATCTTATGATGGGATCCCAGGAACAATGTTTGTTCAGCTATATTTTCGAAAATTTATCAAACGATTTGGATAAATAATCATCCAAATCGGTTGATAAATTGGCGGTTGGATTGGGTTGATATTTTTTTGTTAGGAAGAGTATTTTCCCGGTCTGGTGCTATTTCAATTTGATGATGATATGATCAACTTCGGAGGTAGGCAACGGAACTCTTCAATACATGATAGCCAATTTCCAGGGATTTCTGAAAGGACTTTGTCCGTTTTCGACTTCGCGTGGACACGATGCTCGAAAAGAAACAAATTAATCAAAAAACATGTTTAATTTTTAAACGCTTATTTGTCTTATACTTTTGTATCAAGTTGCGCCCATGAATAGTGTGTTTATTAAGTATTGACATTGTTTTATTCTTCGACATATTGACAGTACTCGACCTTCATTCATAGTGTTGCCGACAACTAATCGTGTATTTTGAAATTATTATTTATCATCTCTGTACATTTGTGTGTATGAAGTTTTAAATGAATAATAAATCGATTCTAATTGTTATTTTTGAAGTTCAACTAAGTCCTCTTCAATGAAAAAGTGTGTTCACAGTCAATTAAAGCTCTTATTTGAAATCATTTACCTACGTTATTTCGAAGATGTTTTATCGTTAAATCTGGAAAACGAAAGTATTTAAAAAGAATCGAAGTTGGTCAAACAATTTCGATTTTTAATCAATAATTTAAAAAAATGTTTATGGCAATGTCAGTTGACAGGATGACACTTCTGACTTCACTTGTCATTCGCTTTGTTTCTTAGCATCGTGATATTGTTTTCCTCGTTTTTGTGTGATTGTTTCTCAAGTATTGTTTTGGCTTTGAAAATGGACACAAACCTCTTCTCACACAGAACTCGCCGACCTGAATCGTAGGGACGGATACCTCGGTGCACGGTACGGCTCTTATACAATAGAAATGTGCTGATTGCAGCCAGCAACCTACTGGAAGGTTTTACTTCTATAGAAAATTGTAGCTTATTGCGGGGAAAATTCAGAGTAGGCAAATAAGTAAAAAAATGTATTTTGTCTATGTGTTACATGAAAATAACAGTCAGGGACGAAATGCAATCAAGCAGTATTGCCGCGACTGCATAATGGGCCGAAAACAGTGGGTTGCTGCACTAACATGAGTGCTTGTGATTACTATTATTTGGTTTCTAAGCTGGGCAAGGTACCAAGATAATATGTATCCACCTGCCCAGTTCCTAGACAATATTATTAACATATGACTCAGAATAATAACAAAATGTATAAAAAAATCAATTATTTCAAAAAATCAAATAAGAAAAACAAGTCTTATTAGCATCTCAATATAATATAAATATAATAATAATATAATAAATTGTTTATTTATAAAATAGGACACATTTACAATAAATATCTCACAAAATTTAAAGAACACAGTTGCTTATTTGCCTGAACTAGGTTTAACCTGTGTTTCAGGCTAGATTGAGCTTATGTCAACTTAAAATAATAAATTAACAATAATGGATCAATTTTATTGCATATACTTAAAACCTAAAATTAATGGACACGTCATGTTTTATTTACAGACAAAAAGAAGCTCTTCCGTCTCTTTGTAAGAGATGCTTAGTAAATATTGCACAATTGTCTTTTTACAGCTATAATAATTTAACTTATAGATACTTAATTTTCTATTTAACCTATTGTATAGAAATGGACCTAAAAATGTAAAAAATCTTTTTATAAAAACATATTTTGAGAACGCATTTGAATCGCATACAATATCATTCCGTCGCTTATTAGTATTTTCGGTGTTGTACGAAAGCATGGTGTGCTGTTTTAATACCAAGTTCATAAAGAAAAGCTGGCGAACAGTTAGTACGTTACATGATTTGTATAGCAGAACTGTGGGATAAAGAAAGGGATGGAAATTTGCTACTTTTAAAATGGCTCTCTGAGCTCTTTCAAGAGGGAGTAAGTGAGTTTTGAGTGCTCCACCCCAAGTAGTGATACAGTACTGGATTACAGATTGACCTAGGGCCAAATAAACTTGTTTGATTAATTTTGAATTCGCAATAGCTCGCAGTTTTTTAAAAACGTATATTAATTTGCGCACTCTTTTGACCAAACTTTCAATATGTGGTCTGAAAGTAAGTGTTTCGTCTATTATTACTCCGAGGTATTTTATGTTGCATGTATGGGAGATAATAGGACAATCACATGTACTGATTGGCTGGAGTCCACATTGATGAGCAAACAGATGAGGATTAGCTATGTTAAATTTAGGCTTACGCATGGAGAAGTGAATACATTTGGTCTTGTCAGCATTTAATGTTAGTAAATTACTTTGAAGCCAATTAGTCACAGTGTTGAAACCTAATTGAGCGTATTCGTACAATTCGTTACTGGTTTTAGCGGTAAATATTAAGGCCGTGTCGTCAGCATATGAAACAATTTTGCCTTGTTTAATGTTTAAATTGCACAAATCGTTAATATAAACCAGGAAGAGGGTTGGGCCCAGTATGCTTCCTTGGGGAACACCAAAACCAGTATTTTTTTGCTCATCGCTCGTAATATTATCTATCCTAACACATTGATATCTGTCGTTTAGGTAATCAGCAAAAAGTTTCAGCGGCGTTCCCCTTATTACCATAGCCTCTAATTTGTTCAGAAGCATAGAAACAGATACTGTGTCAAAGGCCTTCGCCAGATCAAGGAAGACCCCCAGGGTCTGGTTTCCTTTGCCAAGTTCCTCTGAGACATAATCGGTCAGGTGGTGCACCGCATCGGCTGTGGATAATTTGGCTCTAAAACCAAATTGCGCTGGTGATAATAAATTATTTTTTTCTAAATAGTTAACTAGCCTACTGTTTACAATTTTCTCTAGTATTTTAGATATTGAGGGGAGTAACGATATTGGCCTATAATCATTAACTAAGTCTTTCTTCCCGGATTTAAAAATAGGGATTACGACTGCTTTTTTAAGGCATTTAGGAAAAATACCTTCGGAAAAACAGATACGAAAAATATGTGTTAAGGGTGGTACTAGGATGTGCTTGAATTGTTTAAGAATCTTATTGCTAATATTATCCCAACCCACTGCACAGTCATTTTTTAGTCCACTAATAATGCGGGTTATTTCGTCTTCGTCAGTGTCCAGCAAGCCAAAAGATTGTAGTGCGCGCTTACTATTCAATTCTTGGGAAGATGGTTGAACACAGTGATTCATAGGAATCTGTTCGGCAAGAGTTTTCCCAACATTCACGAAAAAATTATTGACAAGGTTGGCTGATAGAAGCGATGAACGATTAGTAGGCAATAAACTCGAATTTGATTCACGTTGTTTTGACATATAAGTGACGTTTTTAATATGTTTCCAAAGTTGTTTACTATTGTTTCCTGCTTTATGTAATTCATTTTCATCGTAATTTCTTTTAAAGCTCTTTAAGACATTATTACAAAAATTCCTGTATCTGGTATATGTGGTTTTAATGATAGTATCACCTGGGTTCCTCCTACATGTCTGATGAAGTTTATCTCTGTGTCGTATACACCGAATCAGGCCAGGAGTGATCCAAGGTTTAATATTATAAAGTTTCTTGCTTACTGTAATAACAGTAGTATTACATAATATTGCTAATTGAACATGTTTTATTACGTACGATCAATACAATCTTATTACAATATTTTCTTTCCTACTAGTATTAGCTATTAAACCTGTATTATATTTATACTTACAGTGCTTGTTCATGCCAAGCCAAATTCCCATAGAACTTGGACTATGTCCTTTCTGTTTATTGTTTTTACTAGTTCATAACATAACATCACGCCGGTACCTAGTGATGGGGTACGCACATACCTACAAGTCAACCTATATTTCCATGCTTTTGGGGTTATCTATTCCGGCATAACTTTATTGTTTAGTAACCGACCTTGATGATTCTTTTTGCGTTCGGTTAAGTTATAGCGCGCCTGCGCTACTCCTCGCCGTCGATATGTGTTATTTAAGGGTTGTGTACAGCTCATGTGTGTGGTGATGTACGCAGGACGCCGTCGGCATCGCGCGAGCCGCTGCCGCGCCTGCGCTACTCCTCGCCGTCGATATGTGTTATTTAAGGGTTGTGTACAGCTCATGTGTGTGGTGATGTACGCAGGACGCCGTCGGCACCGCGCGAGCCGCTGCCGCGCCTGCGCTACTCGTCGCCGTCGATATGTGTTATTTAAGGGTTGTGTACAGCTCATGTGTGTGGTGATGTACGCAGGACGCCGTCGGCACCGCGCGAGCCGCTGCCGCGCCTGCGCTACTCCTCGCCGTCGATATGTGTTAGTTAAGGGTTGTGTACAGCTCATGTGTGTGGTGATGTACGCAGGACGCCGTCGGCATCGCGCGAGCCGCTGCCGCGCCTGCGCTACTCCTCGCCGTCGATATGTGTTAGTTAAGGGTTGTGTATAGCTCATGTGTGTGGTGATGTACGCAGGACGCCGTCGGCATCGCGCGAGCCGCTGCCGCGCCTGCGCTACTCCTCGCCGTCGATATGTGTTAGTTAAGGGTTGTGTATAGCTCATGTGTGTGGTGATGTACGCAGGACGCCGTCGGCATCGCGCGAGCCGCTGCCGCGCCTGCGCTACTCCTCGCCGTCGATATGTGTTAGTTAAGGGTTGTGTATAGCTCATGTGTGTGGTGATGTACGCAGGACGCCGTCGGCATCGCGCGAGCCGCTGCCGCGCCTGCGCTACTCCTCGCCGTCGATATGTGTTAGTTAAGGGTTGTGTATAGCTCATGTGTGTGGTGATGTACGCAGGACGCCGTCGGCATCGCGCGAGCCGCTGCCGCGCCTGCGCTACTCCTCGCCGTCGATATGTGTTAGTTAAGGGTTGTGTATAGCTCATGTGTGTGGTGATGTACGCAGGACGCCGTCGGCATCGCGCGAGCCGCTGCCGCGCCTGCGCTACTCCTCGCCGTCGATATGTGTTAGTTAAGGGTTGTGTATAGCTCATGTGTGTGGTGATGTACGCAGGACGCCGTCGGCATCGCGCGAGCCGCTGCCGCGCCTGCGCTACTCCTCGCCGTCGATATGTGTTAGTTAAGGGTTGTGTATAGCTCATGTGTGTGGTGATGTACGCAGGACGCCGTCGGCATCGCGCGAGCCGCTGCCGCGCCTGCGCTACTCGTCACCGGTGGGTGCGTCGCCGTCACGCTCGCTGGAGCAGCGCGCTCACACTGAAGCCGCCTACTACGACCACGCCTCACACTCGCACATACCCACCTACAACGGTAAGCCCCCACTCCCACAATGTCTCCCGATCTGTCAAACTAGTTTAGCCTGAAATCCTGTCGAACTTTTTAAATAAGGTTTGGCATGTCTTTAATGCAATTACTCAATGCGGAGACCGACCATGCTTTGGCTAAGTATCATTCCTGTCGTTATATAACTACATCCAACAGCCGGTCTACTCTGACAACACCTCACCGTGTACACTTAGAGGAGTAAGCATGAAGTGAAGCGTCATTCCGTCTTGTTTGTATGGCTGGACAGCTCACTTCTTGTTCCCCTCAGCTAAGCTTACACGGTGACATGCTGACAGAATCACACTGCTGGTGCAGGACAGAGACGGGAACACGACTTTGTCAAAGCATGAACCAAGACTTTTCTAATTTAAAGTTTTAATAAAACTAACATTATTTAAGTAAAGGTAATGAACGCCGAACGAATATGGACCTTATTTATGAGTTTATGTTAAAAGACTGAATGTAATCGCTTTTTTAACCGGCCGCTGAAAAAGGAGTTGGTTATCAATTCGGATGTTAACGTAGGTATCCCAAAAAAAATTTTTTTTTAACAATAAAGTTATTTTTCAAAATGAAAAATAATTTAGCAAACATTTAGATGTGCACTGCACTGAGCGCTCCGCTGTAGCCGAGGCGTGTGCGGACTACAGTGCGCATAATCAATCAATTTGTGCGTACTGAAAATAATGCATATCCGTGAAACGGATTGTCATTAATACATTATTTTTTTTGTAATTAATTTTCAATTGTTATTCTAAACAACTTAAATTTCTTGCAGTGACTTTTTACGCCTTATACATATACTTATACGGATTTTCTTTAGTAATATATGAATTAAGATGAAAGCTTGCACACAGTAAGATCATGTCCTTGAATAGGACAGAAGATGCTTGTCATCCGTGATCATGTTCCCTTGCGATCAGTGTCGACATACACGCTGACGAAGCCGCTGGCAGAAGTTAAATATAGGACTGGTTGGAATGTTCGGGGGGTGCCGGCTCTCACCATCTGCGGACTCAGCTGAATACCAGTGTTTAACGTGGAGCGACTGACGATTGACAAAATAACTTTAACTATGGAAGTCGGTGTTTCTGGTGGGGTTTCTTCGTTGTTTGACGTCGACTTCCGAAATCAATTTTGTACTATATAGTGGTTTTTAATCGTTTAAAGTCGATTATATTTTTTTGGAAAAAAGTTTTTTTTATTTAAACTATGAATAAATAAATATTAATTTAATATTTTATTTTAAAATAAGGTACATATTCGTTAGAAAAAATTACTTTACTTAACAAAGTTACGTGAAAGTACGATCTGTAAAGCTCGAAGTGTATCGTGATCAAAATATGTACACATCGCGAATACAACCCATCTCGTTAACGTCATTGTGGAGAATTTTGAACACACAAGCTTTTAACACACCATGATTAAAGCATATTTTTAACGACTTTTTTATATCACACTGTGTCCATAATATTGATCATGAAGATGCAACGAATTATTTAATGGTGCGACAGATTCTGATGCGGCAAACACAATCAATTGTTACCGAATGATAAATTAATAATACAGCGATGTGCCTCTGAATCTGGCGCACAAATACAAAATATCGGTAACTTATAGCCTAAAGAAATATAGTATGGCTTCTTTTACGAACAAACTGATCCTGCAGCTCTTGTATACTGAATCATACTGTGTTCATTAAATGATACGGCGTACGGGATGTTCACTTCGCGCCGTGCGGCAACTAACTTTCACTCCGGTGGTGATTTATATTCGCCATGTGGACCTAAGCAAAAATATTGACATTACAACGTCAATACAAATTGAACCTTATAACGAAAGTCGTAAGGTATTTTTGCATTTCACCATTAACTTGAATAAACTTGGCAAATACGAGTGAAGTGCCAGCATAGAGGCACACAGTGCGAGTCAGTTCCCGCGCGGCTCGGGCGCCCTGTCGCATATGCCGGTCGGACCAGCCGCCTGCGACAGCCTATACATTTATACAGGGTTACTTCGGAGATGGGCTCATTGTATGTATAGCCAGATCATTAATAATAAATAGGTATACCTTTTTGTTTTACCGTGTTTCGAACAAAAAATCGAAAGAAAACTCATCCAAGTCACTGTTAGACACTTAACAACGAGATACGTGAAGCCAATTCTTCAAAAATGTATAAAAATATTTTTTTATTTCGCGAAATATTTTCAATTAACGATACTGATTGCTTGGAAGAAAAATGCGCACTGTCTTCGAAGTAAACCTGATTAACGATAAACTAAAATGGCGGTGTGGCTGGCTGGCGGCGCCGCTGCGTGCTGCACCGTCTCATCTCAGTTATACACATCTACTTCGCCGTCAGTGTCGGGCTACTACTAGCTGCTAGTACTGTCACTAACGACTCCTCTCGCGACCCTCATGTTCGCCAACTAACTTACACTCACAGACTGTCCACGGCGGCGGCGCGGTGTCTCATGTGTTACTAACTAAGCTCATACTCTAATTATCGATGCCGCGCTGTTTCTCCTATCAAACACAACAGTTCATAGTTCTATTTGTGACATAGAGGCCAATAGAGGCCATGCTTTGCAATGAAAATAATAATGTTACTGGACTTGAAACCTGCTTACAAAATCGTGCTCAATGAACTGGTGTGTTTGTCAGTATGTGTATGAAGGACAAAGCGATGGTTGGACGTATTGTTGTCGCGCTCGCACCCTGCTAACATTCGGTCTGTTGCAGTACACACGTACACGTACTACACAGACGATGGTGAGTCACATCAGCACATACACAGCCTTACTCTCGACACTACTCATATACTCAATACGAATAGAGTCCATAATCCAACAAACGCAGTGTCGAGACTAAAGCACCCATTTCGTAGTTTGAGCCTTTGACAAGCCGGTAGCTTGTGCGTGTTTATTTACCGCGCCATATATTATAATACGCAGTAATGCTGTTGGTACACATCCGCGCTTTGTCTTCCATTACATATGATTTCCTATGATAACAACTTACATCTCTGAATGCGCTCGCTCGCGCTCCGCATTGTACCGTTGCGAAGGTAACGTATCATACAGTCCACCCGCTCAAATAGTGCCACTGTAGGGTCTGTAGGTCATTGAACATGTACATGTGCAACATCGAGTGCTAAATGTATACTAAATGAGCTACTACGACAAAGTAGTGTTATATTGTCAGTTGGCAAATAACATTAAATTCCTTCCCAAGTTTTGGAAGCACCGTCACTATTTGAGCGGGTCGTCGCACACTGCGTGTGAATGCGTACAATGCCGACGTGGCGTGTCGCGTGTGGCGGCGGAGCGGAGCGGAGGGAGCGGACGGAGCGGAGCGCAGGCGGCGGCGCGCAGGTGAGCTACAGGGCCACTACTAGTTGTTGTCTGTTCGCTGCGTCACAGCCGGGCTGAGACACTGCTTCTGCTACACGACGCCTACATATAGGACTGAAATAACACGAATTCTTTTGCGATTCTTCGCCTCCTCAAATCATCAAACTTCGCGTTTTTTTACGACTTCACCCCCGTAGCCTCACTCCCGTGGTTTAACCCCCTGAGGCCTCACCCCCGTAGCTTCACCCCCGTGGCCTAACCCCCGAGGTTTGTTTCGATAAAAGAATTTGATTCTGATTTCGTGTCACCCAATTTTAAATGGTTAAGTATCTTATTAAGTACCTATAATACTTTAAAACTTTTTATAAAAAAAAACATAGGCTACCTTATCGAGTCTAATTATATACTTCATTCACAACGTTCAGTAGGTCCCGCACAAAATAAACGATGACTTTTATCGTGAAATCTGGCTCCTAACAATGAGCAACATAAAACTACTCGTAAAACATCCCTTGAGTCGGTGTCGGCGTCGTTTGTTCGTAGTTAGAGCGTGACGTTGCTGCAGCTTGTTGCATCCTCTACGTGTTACGTGCGCTTCTTGTTCATCACTTCTTACTATATATGTTACACCGGGCAGAGCTCGCCAACAAACATGAGCTTTGTAACTGACCAACTAAAGCTGTATTCATGGGAACAAAACTTGCGCAATATTGACTAACATTAACGTTGCTAGCAACATGTCGCTGCTGCAACATTGTTGCGCATCTTTGGTTTACCATGAACACGAAGCGTTTACTAGAAAACATTCAAATCAAAATTTAAAAAGCTCTTGTGTTGTCGCGAGTTCTGTATCACAGTCGCTAACTTACTAACGCATGCATACTCACCGGGTTGCCTCGATCTGTCTGTCTTTCACGACTGTCGCAGAGATCTTCACTACGCTTAGTGACCTTGTACTATTATATATCTTGCTGTACGTATAAGTACGTTTATATCTGCTTCTATGAATATTTAGTGATAAGCTTCATATGATTATTTAAGTAATATAAGTATGGTATTGTTGCGGTGTCATCACCGCACGGTGCAGCGGTGCCACGACGTCGCCGCGTCGTCAATGTTCACGTTATGTTGCGCCTCGGATTGCATGGTGCATGTCGGTGCGCGCACACATTTTCACGAAATACATTCAATACGTATGATGACGATATTTTAATTATACCTACAAGTTTTTCAAGTAAATAATACGAACATTTTATTCTAAATAGAAACTGTGTGAGTGTATCTTATCGAAGACGATGTGCAGTCAATGGCGTCATTGTTTTAACCAATGTAACAACAGTCAACTAGTTCCTAGTTGTTGTTGTACTTTTCTTAATTATATCGTCGTGTTATATCCATCCAAGTTTGAGAGCACATCGTCCATGTCAATGTTGTTACAAGTTATGATCTATGCGAGTCGAGCCGATGTACACGCACGCCAAACATTTATGAACTGTAGTTACAATGCAGAAGACTAGAAGGTAAACAGATGGAACACTTTTAAAGAATTAAATCTGACTTTGTATGTGTAAAGAATATAACTGTGTCTGGGAAGGCATACCTACCTACCAGACGAAGTGTGGTCGGGCCGGCTCGCACTGTACCCGTGTGCGTCTCGTCTCTCGTGGTCTCGTGAGTGTACTATAGCCGTGTGTGTGTAGTGGTGCACGGCGCGCCGCGGCCCGGCTACGGCCTGCGCTCCAGCACGCTGCCCGCCGCGCTCTGTCGCCGCCAGCCCGTGAGTAACTGCCGCCCCCCTCTCACACCCCCGCACACACAACACACACCACACATCCGCGACCAACATTCACAACGTTACATGCTCCCCACCTGTCCGCACCTCTGAACGATTTGAATTGGTTGCCATGATAGTGTGAACTTTTTAGTAGGCTGAGGGAGTGTATCGATGTAAATGTTCGCGGTAGGCTAGAGGTAGGGCAGTAGGACAGTAGGGCAGCAGGGTAGAGACGGTAGCAGCATGGGCTGCGGGCGGTCGCAGTACAGTGTGGTGTTGCAGTGGTGTCGTCGCTGCGCGCGGCGCCGCGGCCCGGCTACGGGCTGGCGCCGCGCTCGCACACCTTCTCCTCGTCCACCGCCGTGAGTACTCCGCACACCACGCACTACACGGTACGCAGCCACACTACGACGCACGAGATCCGCACCACGTGGACCTGTCTCCTATTGGTTTACAAGTTTGGGCCCCCCATCCCCATGGTGACTTGTGCTGTTAATCTCGTGCGTTGTCTTCGTGACTATAACTATAAATGCAACTAGATTGTGGTCGACGGATTGTCGACTATGTAGTATATTAATCGCCCCTTTTGATACCCCGCCATTGGTGTTATTAACTCGGCTGCCAGGCAGCACCAGTGCACCACACAATCACACAAGATCAAGCCTCGCGGACTGTGTATCACCGCGCACGTCGTCGCCTGCAGTCTAGTTGCTCGAGCAGTGACGACGCGTACGCGTCAATAGCAAACAATATCCACTATAGAAACACTCATTAGACAATTCTTCAAAATCCTCAGAAACACAAATTCCTGAGATTGTTTTTATCGTACATGCTTTCTTTCCTGCTATTTTTTAAATCTGAAAGTGAAAGTACCTATCTATGTCAGTTACAGTACAACACAACTCTAATAAGTAGGTATGGGGTCTTGTCCAGTTGGAAAGGGTTTGTCTGATCAATTAAAATGTACAGTTTTAATGTAATAATTATTTCGTACCTATTTATTTTGTACCAATTTTGTCCTCATTAATGACCGTATTTGGTAACTGACTTGTGTTGATATAATTACACTACAGCTTACGACTCTGGTGTCCATTTCCTACATGTCCATACTTGTACAAGTATTACATTGTTTTGTCGACTCGTTGTGTGCCACCCTCGAGGTCTTCTCGTCCCCTATAACATATTATATACGACACATTATAACTGGATTACTTGGCGAAACTTGAGAGTGGTGATAGATTAATCTAATAAAAGTAAACATATAAATAATCATATTTTTGAGTCACACCTGTCAGCTGTCGGTTGTCTAGAATATCTAAAATAATAACATAACTCGTGATTTGTCATGACGTGGATATTGAAACCTGTCCCATCTGAAGTTTCGCCATCGAAGCCCATCGGCCCCGGTATGAGTTCCCCTAGGCTTGCGCCAGTAGTGGTAGCTGCTTGTACCTCGAGCGCGTGTCCGCTGATCCGCTCAGCACGCTCCTCACAGTCCTCACACACCGCACACAGCTGTCGGCGCGGCTGGCAAGTGAAGTCACTCGCTAGAAGAGAAGGCCGGGGCTGGCGTGCTCGAGCTGTAACATGAGTGTTGTGTCTCGTTCTCGTGGTGTGTTGCACTACTATTTGTTCGTTAACATTGACTGACCGGAGCGTATGTATGTATGTATTGTAGGGCGACTTCACATTCAGCGGCATGGGCGACAAGACGCATAGCACCGACTTCAGCAGCGGCAAGTCAGATAGTAAGTATCCGTGTAGTTACTGTATGTCACCGTCCATGCTGGGCTCGTGTCGGTGGCGGCGCACCAGCGGCCTACGCGTTACGTGTGCCTCAAGTCGCCATTTGAGGCGTAAAGGTCACTTCAAAATATTTGTAGTTTGATGACACAGTTGGCGCAGTGGTTGAGCGATCGACTGCTGCGCTGCGTGTCACGGGTTCGATTCCCGCACGGAACAAATATTTGTATGGACTACAGATAGTTGTTCCGCGAAATTCTTAGTGAAGGGCAATGCTTCTTTTAAAAAAAAAGTCAGCCACCTGAACTTGCGACACGCCTGGCGCGTGGGCCGCTACGACCAGATATAGGTACTGCGTCACTTTCAGTTCACGTTACTAACAGCCACAACGATGTTAATACCTCACACCCCTCAGCACATTTCGACTAATACCAATTAAGTAGACTGTTACTACTCATATACGTTTATAATATTATTATGTAAACAGAGTATTGTCTACGTAGGTACTACTCGTACAGCACGGAGGCCGGCAGTACGATGTGCGTCAATACTGTAGGCACAACCTGGCGTGGTGGGTGTCCACTACGCCAGGCTGTGCCTGCTCGTCGGTTCTTGTAACGTGTACACACGGGTGTTCTGTTCTGTTGGGTCCTAGTTGGGTCTCCTCATAAAACAATGGCGGTTCATGGGCAAACGGAGTTGTATCCATATCTGAGAAGAGCGGTGGAGCAACAGCACATTTATTGAATGACATCTTTCATCTTCTCCTTCTTATAATCAATTAGTACTCGTAGCTCTCTCTGACCCTGTACCCTTGCGGAAAAAATAGTGGTTATTTTATCAGCAGAGTATGCCTTATGGTGCGGACTTCGATAACGAGCCAAGAGAGCACTGCAGATAATAAATTATGTACCATGTGCCGCAACGGAGCGCATTTTGCAATATCAAAGGAAATTGAAACAACCACGAAGTGGTTAAATGTCGTATTTGCATGGCACGAAACAGGTTCATTTGTTACGTAAAATTCATGCAAATATGACATAAGTAACCACTTCTAATCGCTTCTACAGTTCTCTTCAAATAACTTTGCCCCTCTGAATTAGCCATTTGCAAAGATCGCACAGGTGCAGTCACGTAGACGGGAGTAAGCGGGACGCAAGCATGCATCGAACGTAAACGAGCGACTGAGACATAAAATCGCGCCGCCATAATCCCCGCCCCCAAGTCTCTTGCGCATTCGCAGCAGTTTGTTCGTAATTTTGACTACTACGCAGCCACTCGTAGCCAACTTCAGAGGGGCACAGTTATTTGACGAGAACTATACTTCTCATCACACTGCGAAATGCGCTCCGGCACGGCTCGCCCCGTCGCTCGGTAGAAATCGTACACAACTGTCATCTCACTGAAGTACTATGTTGTGGTCGGCTACAAGCCGAAGCTCTGTATTTCAATGAGAAATATTGGTTATAAGCCGCCAACGCAATGATGTGATTGGCTACACGCCGCCGTGAGTGCGGCTATTGTATGATCTGATTGGCTCGCGCCGCATCTGTGTGATATACTGACGAGCGTGGTTGTTGTTTTGCGCGCAGTGCGGACGGAGCTGTGCAGTAAGTAGCGCCGCCCGCTTGCGCCTCCACACTCAGCCACACAGCCTAGCCCCATAAATCACACTTTTTATAATATATTCATTTCTTCATTTGTCTCTCATCTATTTGTGTATTCTGACAATCTGTATCTATCTCTGAAGCGACACTTTAAGTTACACAGAATATTATTATGGTTTTAGACGTTATTTATTTTATCTCAAACTTCAAAACTATAAAAATAGTTTGCGGTACATATGGAATGGAATGAAACATTTCGTAATAGCCATAATGAAATAACAGATAAATGCTGGAGAAACTCAGTTCCAGAGTTCCAGAAGTAACAAATTATCAATTCATGCGACAAGGTTGTATTTGAAATGTATTTTATCATAGATTGTTTTTTTTTTCTTTATTGGTCTTAACATAATTTGAGATGACGTTGTTCATTTGGACAAGTAGTCAAACACTACTATAGCGAGCTGTACAACTGCAAGTGTCGGTTCTCCTCACGTCGTCTTCGTCAGCACATTAGTTCGGTACTCATTAGCACCATCGTCGGCACAGCGCGATGTGTTTGTTGAGCGTCCTCACATCGCGCGCTCGCTTGCGACGCGTGTCATCTCGCACAGCCTGTACACTCGTACTACTCCACCAGACTCAGTCATCAGCCCCACGCAGTCAAATTTTATTCCTCTTCAGCTATATTGTTGATCGTGTTCACCACTCGTGGCCCGCATGAGCGCTTGCTTCCCGCATACGTAGGCCGCATACAACGACACATACTCATCGCCTCCGCGTACGTACTCGTTTCTCGAACTTGTTCAAACTATTCATTATAATGCTATCATTTCAGTTTCTGCCGGCTCCATAACCGATGTCGATCGAAGTGCTGTGGTGAGTTCATTACATTATTAATTTTCGACAGCAGTCATTCAATTTTGTTTGAGAAATAATAAATGGCGTTCCGTATGGTGTCGGACGTAAAAGAATAGCACCATCCCATCACTTCAAGTGGGTGTCGTAAGAGGCGACTAAGGGAATCACCAGAGAATGGGCATCTGCTTTACTGTAGGTACATTGCTACAACTACACGGCGATCGCCAACCAACCTGCCATGCGTGGCGATTATGCCAACCCCCCCATTTAGGGGAGGCCAATGTCCAGCAGTGGACGTCTTTCGGCTGTCATGATAATAAATGGAAATACTCTGATCCTGAAACCGTGTAAAACTGAATGAAAGTTTGTTTAATTCATTATATTAAATAAATAAAAAACAATTATTGCAGGTAAACCAAGAAGTTCCATTTAGAACAGTGGTTCCCAACCTTTATTGAAACCGGGACCACTTC
This sequence comes from Melanchra persicariae, assembly GCA_947386135.1. Lineage (NCBI taxonomy): Eukaryota > Metazoa > Arthropoda > Insecta > Lepidoptera > Noctuidae > Melanchra > Melanchra persicariae. The sequence goes on along the minus strand of OX376666.1, from coordinate 430,418 downwards.
GATTTCTTTGTCCAAACATATAATACCGTCGCTGGCCACAGGTTGGGTGACCAGTGATTTAAAATTGTCATTTTATTTTTCTATGAATTCAAAAAAAATACAAACTGTAAACAGAAATAATGTAAAGCATTTATTTAAAACATCTTGATTGATAGACTGCAAAATGTTGTTTTTACCGAATATGTAGCACACATTCATGATATCATGTGTGCGCAGACGACGGACGGCGGCGTGGTGATTCGCGGCAGCAGCGCGGCCGGCATGGGCGTGGGCGGGCGCCACACGGGCGCGGGGGGGGTGGGCGTGGCCCCGGGCGGCTCCGTGCGCCGCTCGCTGCCCAACATGGCCACGTCGCACCTGCTGCACGAGCCCGCCAAGCTCTACCCCTACCACCTGCTGCTCATCACCAACTACCGCCTGCCGCCCGACGTCGACCGCCTCAACCTCGAGGTAACTATACCTACAGCTCGCTGCCCAACATGGCCACGTCGCACCTGCTGCACGAGCCCGCCAAGCTCTACCCCTACCACCTGCTGCTCATCACCAACTACCGCCTGCCGCCCGACGTCGACCGCCTCAACCTCGAGGTAACTATACCTACAGCTCGCTGCCCAACATGGCCACGTCGCACCTGCTGCACGAGCCCGCCAAGCTCTACCCCTACCACCTGCTGCTCATCACCAACTACCGCCTGCCGCCCGACGTCGACCGCCTCAACCTCGAGGTAACTATACCTACAGCTCGCTGCCCAACATGGCCACGTCGCACCTGCTGCACGAGCCCGCCAAGCTCTACCCCTACCACCTGCTGCTCATCACCAACTACCGCCTGCCGCCCGACGTCGACCGCCTCAACCTCGAGGTAACTATACCTACAGCTCGCTGCCCAACATAGCCACGTCGCACCTGCTGCACGAGCCTGCCAAGCTCTACCCCTACCACCTGCTGCTCATCACCAACTACCGCCTGCCGCCCGACGTCGACCGCCTCAACCTCGAGGTAACTATACCTACAGCTCGCTGCCCAACATGGCCACGTCGCACCTGCTGCACGAGCCCGCCAAGCTCTACCCCTACCACCTGCTGCTCATCACCAACTACCGCCTGCCGCCCGACGTCGACCGCCTCAACCTCGAGGTAACTATACCTACAGCTCGCTGCCCAACATGGCCACGTCGCACCTGCTGCACGAGCCCGCCAAGCTCTACCCCTACCACCTGCTGCTCATCACCAACTACCGCCTGCCGCCCGACGTCGACCGCCTCAACCTCGAGGTAACTATACCTACAGCTCGCTGCCCAACATGGCCACGTCGCACCTGCTGCACGAGCCCGCCAAGCTCTACCCCTACCACCTGCTGCTCATCACCAACTACCGCCTGCCGCCCGACGTCGACCGCCTCAACCTCGAGGTAACTATACCTACAGCTCGCTGCCCAACATGGCCACGTCGCACCTGCTGCACGAGCCCGCCAAGCTCTACCCCTACCACCTGCTGCTCATCACCAACTACCGCCTGCCGCCCGACGTCGACCGCCTCAACCTCGAGGTAACTATACCTACAGCTCGCTGCCCAACATAGCCACGTCGCACCTGCTGCACGAGCCCGCCAAGCTCTACCCCTACTACCTGCTGCTCATCACCAACTACCGCCTGCCGCCCGACGTCGACCGCCTCAACCTCGAGGTAACTATACCTACAGCTCGCTGCCCAACATGGCCACGTCGCACCTGCTGCACGAGCCCGCCAAGCTCTACCCCTACCACCTGCTGCTCATCACCAACTACCGCCTGCCGCCCGACGTCGACCGCCTCAACCTCGAGGTAACTATACCTACAGCTCGCTGCCCAACATAGCCACGTCGCACCTGCTGCACGAGCCCGCCAAGCTCTACCCCTACCACCTGCTGCTCATCACCAACTACCGCCTGCCGCCCGACGTCGACCGCTTCAACCTCGAGGTAACTATACCTACAGCTCGCTGCCCAACATGGCCACGTCGCACCTGCTGCACGAGCCCGCCAAGCTCTACCCCTACCACCTGCTGCTCATCACCAACTACCGCCTGCCGCCCGACGTCGACCGCCTCAACCTCGAGGTAACTATACCTACAGCTCGCTGCCCAACATGGCCACGTCGCACCTGCTGCACGAGCCCGCCAAGCTCTACCCCTACCACCTGCTGCTCATCACCAACTACCGCCTGCCGCCCGACGTCGACCGCCTCAACCTCGAGGTAACTATACCTACAGCTCGCTGCCCAACATGGCCACGTCGCACCTGCTGCACGAGCCCGCCAAGCTCTACCCCTACCACCTGCTGCTCATCACCAACTACCGCCTGCCGCCCGACGTCGACCGCCTCAACCTCGAGGTAACTATACCTACAGCTCGCTGCCCAACATAGCCACGTCGCACCTGCTGCACGAGCCCGCCAAGCTCTACCCCTACCACCTGCTGCTCATCACCAACTACCGCCTGCCGCCCGACGTCGACCGCCTCAACCTCGAGGTAACTATACCTACAGCTCGCTGCCCAACATAGCCACGTCGCACCTGCGGCACGAGCCAAGCTCTACCCCTACCACCTGCTGCTCATCACCAACTACCGCCTGCCGCCCGACGTCGACCGCCTCAACCTCGAGGTAACTATACCTACAGCTCGCTGCCCAACATAGCCACGTCGCACCTGCGGCACGAGCCCGCCAAGCTCTACCCCTACCACCTGCTGCTCATCACCAACTACCGCCTGCCGCCCGACGTCGACCGCCTCAACCTCGAGGTAACTATACCTACAGCTCGCTGCCCAACATAGCCACGTCGCACCTGCGGCACGAGCCCGCCAAGCTCTACCCCTACCACCTGCTGCTCATCACCAACTACCGCCTGCCGCCCGACGTCGACCGCCTCAACCTTGAGGTAACTATACCTACAGCTCGCTGCCCAACATAGCCACGTCGCACCTGCTGCACGAGCCCGCCAAGCTCTACCCCTACCACCTGCTGCTCATCACATCACCAACTACCGCCTGCCGCCCGACGTCGACCGCCTCATGTGATAGGAGCGGTGGACGTCCACAAGTCCCGAGCGCTCCGGGCTACGGGCTTGTAGCAAGACTCTTGCTAATGATTTCAAGTAGTTGGCAATGGCATTAAATCAACTCAATTTAATTTTTTTATTTTCAAGAAAATATATAGTTTACAATGGAGGATCTTACAGCCTTAAAGTCATTGAATTCTCCCTGCGAGCAAGCGTGCATAGTTACCTATCCACGAAAAAAAAGTACGTGTTTATGCATTCGTTTTTGAACTCATATTTGGAACATTACGTTGTGAGTGTAGATAAAATTATTTATGTTTAAATGTCATAATTATTACCCCAGCTATATAATATTATTAAATATTATAAATGCGAAAGTAACTCTGTCTGTCTGTCCGTCTGTTACGCTTTCACGCTAAAACGGCTGAACGGATCGTCATGAAACGCAGATATACAGGGATTACAAACCCTGTATAGATACACAGGGTGTACCGATATACAGGGTTTACAAACATTAACAACCTTTCAGTCTGTGCAAGTACTCATGATTCTTAGCAACATTTACTACGAGACCATCTCTGAAATATAAAAAAAAATCTGCTGTTTCATACGACATGCAATATTCACCCGATGAAAATGTACGAAGCAGTAGATATTTTTTCAGGGTTGGTCCCATAGCAAAAGTTGTTTATAATCAAGACTACTTGCACCCATTGAAAGGTTGTTTGTGTTTTCACAAATAACCCTGTATAGCCTGGGATATGGAGGAGGCCATAGGCTACTTTTTTACGCGATAATCGACAGCCATTACATTATTATGTCCTCAGCGGCACCTATCGGACGCGGAGTTTGAGGCCATCCTGCAGATCGGGCGCCAGGACTTCTACCGCCTGCCGCAGTGGCGCCGCAACGAGCTCAAGCGACGCGCGCGCCTGTTCTAGGACACCCTCGCAACTAACTACATTGTTGTTATTATTTACACGACGTTGTGCTGGCTGCTCACTGACACTGCGATGCGATCATGCGACACTGTCCCAATGCCACAGTGACACTACAGCCTACAGCGGTCACATCATACGATCCTACATCCTACCACACGTGCACACGTGCACACTGCGTGGCGCAACGAGCGGGCCGCGGGGCGCGCGAGCTCAAGGAGCCGCGCGCTCGGTACGATGCGCGATGCCTTGTTTATAAATGAGATATATACAGATACCTATATTATTATTATTATATATATTGTGATTTTGTGTGGGCGCGTGGAGTTCATTTTACTTTAGTGAGAACCAAATATATTACGATATGTAAGATAAATATTTTGATTTAGACTAAGTTGGGACATAGATGACTATATATATCGCTATGTATCGGTAGCTATAAGTGGAGCTTTTGTGGGTAACGAACGAATGTTATGTTTAATGAGCGTGTGCGGAAGCGGAACGTGATTCTATCGTTATAATGTTAGATTATAAATCAGAACACAAATAAAATGTCATAATATGTGCGTGCGTGACACTCCCGCGCGGCTCCTCCGCTTCACCGATTCTGACTGAGAACAGTCTATTATATAGTGCAGCTACTACCGCCCGCGCCGTGAGCGCGGGGAGGCGCGCGGGCGTGAGTCACGCGCGTGCGTGCGAGTGAGTGTGTGCGGGCGCGTGACGTCACACGCGTGCGCGCGAGTGAGTGTGTGCGGGCGCGTGACGTCACACGCGTGCGCGCGAGTGAGTGTGTGCGGGCGCGTGACGTCACACGCGTGCGCGCGAGTGAGTGTGTGCGGGCGCGTGACGTCACACGATGCTGCGCGCCTGTATTTTATAATATTACGTCGTTGTTTTTAATTTTATTCTAGACAGATATTATTTTGGTTGCAATATAGATGACATTATATTCAAAGTATTGTATTATTGTTTCTCATTCAGCATTTCGATGGCTTTCGAGATAAAATGTATAAGATAAGGTAACGCATAAGAGTAGATAGCTTACATACAATTGATATGCCTAATTAGTTACCATTACAGAGTGCTTGTGCTCGCCGACTGTCGTAACGTTCACCCGAGCGCACCCGAGCCTGTGTGACGGTGACTGTGGTGCCACTGTGATCATCACGTGATATATTATATTACAATTTAGCGAACACTATCACTGCATAGCTTTATTACGAACATTGTCATATCTTTACAAATATCCTATATCAATCCGAATCGACGACATTGTCTAGCGTTTTTTAAAATGATCATTATTTTTCATTTTCGTAATAAACTATTATGGTTTGATTCAATCGCCATTATTAGAAAAATCTACACCAAGAAGTCTTAAATTAAATAGTGCTCAGTAAAATAGACTAAATATTAAACGATATTCAATTGTTTGTAGAACAGACGAGCTGTTCTGTTAGCCTTGTATGTTACGAGAGAGGTGACGAGATAAACGATCGAGTTACGTGCATGTAACTGTTACATTTCGTCATTACAAGTATGGAAGTAGCCACATCGTTACTAAGTACATAGGTACGAAGTACCTAACGTGCCGTGACGCGACGTGACGTGACGCGACGCGACGTGACGTGGACGTGGCAGCTCTTTATATTGTCAATTGCAAACGTTTTACATTAATGTTAGTAAAGTGCGTGAAATTTTAACTTGGTTGATCCTGAACTTAATTGTCCTCCAAGTCTCATGTTGTATGTGTCTATTACTTCCATAAGTATGTACGTGTCCAGCTAAGCTGCAGCAATGAGCAAATAACTAGGCACAGCAGACGACGAGCGACGTCGAGCCGGCTGGACGCGCTTCCATCGATTACCATTTCATATTATTGTATCTTCACGAAACTAAGTACTATAACGAGTAAATGATAAGCAATGTCAGCTTTCAGTGTAATTTATGCGAGTGAGAGAACGAGTTAAATTATTATTTATATTGAATTATATCTAGATGTATATATAGAGTTTATTTTGTAATAATACTATTATGTGTGTATAACGGATTGCGTTCCCGAACTGGTTCGTGAGAATGTTTCGCTTTTATACAATAGAGTGCACGCCAAACGACGCGCGCGCGTGTCACGCCAGTCGTGCGGAGCGTGTTACGCCAGTTGTGCGGAGCGTGTTACCCCAGTCGTGCGGCGCGTGTTACGCTAGTCGTGCGGCGCGCACGCTCGGGACGCGCCGTGTTCACGCGAGGCACGACTGCCACTTAGTACATTATAATATTCATGCGGAATTTGAGAAATGTGTAAAAGGAATTATCAGTGATTTTTAACGTGAAGACTATATGCTTTTAAAGTAATAAACTTGCATTTCCGATTATTTTTTTTATTTTATACTGAATCATCCCTCCTAAAAATCCTGTGCAAAATGTGGATCTCTAGCAGGCGTGACAATGGCTGCTCGAGTGCCAGGCAGTTGGAGAAACAGCGTGTGGCAGGCAGCAGAATTCTTCATCTCTTCTTCCGCCAGGCGGCTAGGGGAGCCGCCTGGCGTAGCATATTAAGTTATATATTCAACACAAAGGATGCAATGAGAGACAAATGAACGTAACGAGACAACGTTGTCCTAAGGCCTCATTTACGGAGACGCGGGGCGTCTCGCGTCGCGTGTGGCGTGGCGTCTCGCGGCGCGTCGGACGTTTTTTCTGTTTACGGTGGGGCGGCGCGTGAAGCGGCACGCATCATCGCACGCGTAAACACAAACTTATAGCAATATACGACCATGTTCATAGAGAAGCGAGACGGGAAGCGTGGCGGCGCCCGCGGCGAATCCTCTAGCGTGTAGCGAAGCACGCGACGGGCATCGCGGCGGCGCACGCTCGCCTAGTTTTATGGTGACTACGTCTGTGTTGCGCGATTTCTAAATAAGACTGACAGAAGATTCCGCCTCGGACATAGCTTCATCGAGAATTGCCGCTGCGTGCGCCGCCGCGATAAACGCCGCGTGGGACGCGTCGGTGCCATCCGCGGGCTCGGCCGCAAAAAACGCCCTAATTCAAACAAACGCGACTAAAATCGCTTCTCCGTAAACGCACTCATACAACGCCAATTTGAATTCAGTGCGGGCCGCGCCGCTCAACGCAACGCGCGACGCCCCGCGTCTCCGTAAATGAGGTCTAACAATGCATCACCTCGTTCACATTGCTGCATACACAATTTACGCGATGAACCCGAACGCGTCGCGCCCATGTCGCGCCGACAAAGGTTGCCATCCTTTTTTCCATACTTTCTAATTGTCAGTGAGTTTTCGATCACCTAGAATATTGTTTTTAGTTAGCTACCCGAGTATATTTTATGCCTAGTAATTATCAAACTTAGACAAAAAGAGTTACTAGTGGTGTACCTGACATTATGCTGAGCTGTGAGGCCCTTTTGGCACAATATTGTTTTTTTTTGTTTTAGCATACCTATAATATAATTATTATCTCTTCTATTTGTTTTTATTGTGCCAATAAATGCAATTTTCTTTATATAGCATTACGCTAAAGCTCTAAATTAGCCTTAAATATTGATATTTGTAAAGTAAGTCGGAAGAAAAAGCGCTATGGAACGGCTTTAAGCGCTGCGGTAATGGCGTTTATAGTACGAAATCATCCGACGAGCTCTTGCCAATGTCGTCGGCGTTCCGGCTGTATTAGAACCCAATGGCCTGGCACGCGACGATGGCAAGAGGCCGGACGGCATGTCGTTATTTCCATGGAAGATGGCTACTTGTGTCGATACTCTTGCGCCATCCCATGTTCCTAGCTTTTCGTGCTGTGCTGGTGCTGCCGCTGCGGCTGCGGAGAACCTCAAGCCGGTCGGGTCGTGGGGTCCGAGTGCTCATGCGTTATCTAAAGAACTTGCTGAACGCTAGGTTGACACTTCGCGTGACCCAAGGGCTGGCTTTTACCTTGGACAAAGGATAAGCATTGCCATACAACGTGGCAATGCCGCCAGTCTTATGGGCACACTTTCAGTCGACAGCGATGCGGATGAATTTTTTGACGCCATATTTTATGGTTAAATGCTACATCCTCCCTCGCTTGGGCCTTCCATGGCTACGCTTTTGATAGTCTAGGTCTGGCGGTACGTCACCTACGCATGTGGCCAACTCAGGAACGTAGTAAGTCCCTAATGTGTTGTTCCTGCCTACCTCCTTAACCGAAAGCGTGGTGAGGCTCGCTCCTTTGATACGTCCGCGGCCGTACCAAACCCGGGGAGGGTTTGGTACTAAACGGTTCTACGGTTGAGTCTAAATTCCCGACGAACTTGCGCAATTTGTCGAGTTGGTCCTCACAAACATTCTTAGGGGGCCCCTCCCCCTGCATTGGCACTGCTCCAACGCAACAACGAGCAGAGCGGTGTTTGGGTCTTTTCACCAGTAAACTGTTCAGTTCGGCCCTTTGAACTGCTTTGACCTTGGTGCCTTCATCATTGCTCAGCACATGGCTAGTTACCTTCCTTCATCAGCCCCATCTGGCCGCCGGTAGATAAGTCAAAGCTGGTGATGAAAGGGTGCCAGTGTTCCGGTTTATCGTTAAAACGCCAGCTACTCTGTGGTAAGTCCAACAGAATAGCCGCCTTGATGATAAAATCTCTACCTGATATGGTCCGTGTTTGCGCGTCCGGTCGGTAGTACCTACTAGAAACGTGGTAGGTATAACGCGGTCTTTCAGTTTTGCACTCGAGCGTAATACGTACTTGCTGCGAGCCGTCAGCAAGCCCAATGGTACGTGAACGTTTTCTGAAAACTACGCCAGCTTTGCGAAGTAAATCGTACAGCAAGGGGCGATACGGCGGATACGGGGGCACCGCGATGCAATGCGTTGCCCCCGTATCTAATATGGCTACCCCCCTGCGGTTAACGACCTGAATCTCTACTAGCGGCTGCGGTTCGTCATTATCGCCTATCTGGGCGCTACAAAACTCAGATTTATTTGTAGTCGACGCAGCCTTGCAAATATCACATTTTGAACGTACCACACCCAGCTGACCACATCCATAACAGCGTAACTCGGTGTTTTCACTCGGACCATCAGAAGGGTCGATGACCTGACTGTCTATCTGTTTGTTACGGCAGTCGTCTGTTGTATGACCGAAAAACTTGCAATACAAACATTTTGGTCTAATGCGTCTATGGCCGTCGAATTCATGTTTCCCACGTTTGACTTTTGCGGGTTAGATGACCTTAACCTTTGTAACTGCGGGTCACCTAGGGCATTTGCGGGATTAGCATCCGTGCTCGAATGCTCCTGCGCGACGACGACGGAAGGGATGTTGTTTAGTAGTAGTAGTAGTAGTAGTTTAGTACTTACCTACCGCCAACGACTCCTCGACAAACCTGGCCTTCGCAATCAGCTGTTCCAGGTCATTCACCTCGTCGCGAGACACTCGTTTTCTTATTCTACGATCTAATAATCCATAAACCATGTCCAACTTCATCATTTCCTGCACATCATATGGCAACTTCGATATATTTGCGCGCACTTTACTAATAAATACATCGGCCCGTTCACTTGTTTCACTTGTTTGTCACGGAACACGTCGCGAAATATTTTGTAGCCAGCAGTGCGATTCTGTAAACATGTCGTAGTGAACACTTCGACAAACAAAAGGTGCAGTGAGCTTGGACTGACGTAAGCTGTCAATAACGCTAGTGATGGACAAATCTATTAGAGAATTCTGTCGATAAATCGAGTTTACTGAATTTTAATGCTAAAGCCAAATATTTATAAATACCTACCTAAAAGACTGATTATCCAAATTTCTACCTAAATATTACTAAGTAGGAACGACAAAAAGAACAATTCCAACCTGAGTACATGAGTTACTAATTTAACTGTTGCCAATAATAAATTTACCTACAAAGAGTATTCATCCTCACCTTATCACATTTTTCTGTTGGGACAAATCAATCAATGAACCCATTCACAAAGCACACCGCGCATTCCAAAAGTGGAAATTCAAACTAGCGAAGTGGTCACTCCACCGTATTCAGCGGACTCTAAGAAGAGGTGGAGGTAACGTTCACCCGTTGACGCGCGTGCGTGAGAATTTTAAGTGCCAGACAACGAAGTGTTCCCTTCACCCTATTCCGGTGACTATAAGGCAAGGGGAAGTGAATGTTCCCTTCGACCGGGTGAACGTTTCACCCGTTGATGCGCGTGCGTGAGAATTTTAAGTGCCAGACAACGAAGTGTTCCCTTCACCCTATTCCGGTGACTATAAGGCAGGGGGAAGTGAATGTTCCCTTCGACCGCGTTTTTTTTTAATCTTTGATTCTTCCATAAACATTCAGAGAATATTTTATATTCAAAACTTAAAAATATCTAAAATATTTTTTGGGATGTAAGCAAATTAGATTTTTTTTTAAATGGTATTCTTTAGGCGTTTTTGTACCATCTTTTTATAAGTAGGCAATCAATTATTTAAGCCTGATTTCAATAAAAAAAACGGCTACTGTTCAAAGCTTTATTTATTAATAAAACAAATCCGGACGCCTAATGAAACCCTGTTATGTCGGAATAAATATTCTAATTCTGTCTTGAAACGCGTGGCTAGCTTCCGAAGTGTGAGCCATTGTGACCATTGTCGACCATGAAAATGGGTGAACACTGACAGTATAACTACCTACTTTTTGACGATCGTATGACCACCGAGCGAGCAGCGATGCTCGAAGACCCAATAATTAAGACTCAAATGTGGTAAGTGGTGTTAATGATGACGAAGCTTTTGTTGCTTCTGCTGCCAAAATGGCAAGAGTAGAATCAAAACCGAATCAACCCGATCCATGATGAACCGAGCACAACCTTCCAGATTTTACCACCAACACAAAATGTGCATTTCAATCTGGTTGACAAAAATAGCAGTCACGATGGAGAGGACACCTTTAATGACAGCACCGATAGTAACCTCATGCTATGGAAATCACTCATTATTGAATTTTGTGGTGGAGAAATAACATTGTCAAGTTCAGTGCCAAGTGAACTATTGTTTAGTGCAGCTGGCTTAATTTCTTAACCCCTAAGAAATTGTTTGAAAGGAGACAAAGCCACAAAACTATTGTTTGTGAAACATAATTAATTTGCCTATCCTTAGTTTTGATTAGGTACCTACTAGCAGGTAATGTTTGTATTTTTAAGAAAGTGTACCTATTGAAATAAATATTTACGACTTTCTATTACTTCAATCAATCATGAGTTATTATTTTTCCACTTCCACGAACACCTCTGCCTAATTGGAACAATGTAATTTTGGACTCTTACTGAACCCAGCTAAATCTCAAGCACTCATTGTTGGTGGCAGATACATGCTCAGCCTATTGGATCACCAGTCTCTGCCGCCTGTAGTGTATGACTCAGTGCTCATTTTATACTCCAAAAGCGCTAAAGTTGGTAAGAGGATATTCTACTCTTTCCAGTCTCATAAACGTCTCCAAAAATTCTTACTATTTCACACTAAGGTCAGTCTTGCTCAATCTCTTCTTCTACCACTTATAGACTATGCCGATATCTATTTTCTAGATGCTTCTGAGGTACCTACTCCTAAACAAACTCGAGCACTGACACTTCTCTTCTCCTTCGTACTCTGCATCACACTTCCTGTCGCTGTGGTGGCTCCTTCTCTGTTACTGCAGTGCATCTCTGGAACTTGCTCCCACACTCCCTATGCAACAGCCCTTCTCTTGATGTCATCATGAGAAAAGTTAAAGAGCATTTCCTTTTGATTTTGACATAATACTCTTATATATTATTATGTACCTATGTGTATTTATTTACAGTTATGTATGTAAGTACTTATATTTATTTATTATAAAATTATAATGTGCACTGGATCCTACCCTCTATTGTGATCTTTCTCTATCACTCAGTTTGCTGGGAGAAAATTCAACTTAGAGTTAAGCTCACCTTTGTACAGCTGTTATGGTGTACGATAAAGAATTAAAAACTAATCTTGTGGTTCAAAATACCACTGAAATTGCCACCATTTGAGAAGAAGAATAAATGATAATATATGGCTCACTGACTTGTATCCTTTCTTTTCTAGCAACTTGCTTTTCTATACTAATCAAGTATTATTAATAATAATTATAAATTGTGCTATGCATTGATGCTTACTTCTGCATAGCTACATAAAATTAAAACCATGTTACCAACAAATTAAGGTGCAGCATCATCAACTTTATTCAGATCTAAGCAATATTTCCTATCTTTTGTACTTGGAGAGGATATAAATAAATCAATGTCAGGCAAAATTACAATTTTACTCATTTTTATCCACATCAAAAAATACTAATACATCTTTTGCACTGAGCCAGTGGCAGGCAGAAGCCTGCGGAGTTCCCATATTCTGGATCTTCTGCTGAGGTGCTTATGGCAAAGTTAGAAAACTTGTCTGGATGGAAGCTGGCCGGCTGCCTATAGCTGAAAACAATGGGTAAACATAATTCATCATTATGCTAACTATTTTATACATTATTTCCCATGTTATGCTGATTGGTAATTCTATTTTTCAATAAAACATTCATCTATGTTTTAATTTATACAGCACATCAGTTGCATATTGTGAGCGTCTGAAACAATTCCATCCATCACATGGAACAATGTTACTCCTAGCTATTTTTAGAATAATCAGAGTTACAACTCTTAGTGCCCCCATCAATCACTAATATAGAACGGTGCCCCATTCATGGCTTTCGTGGTCTATATTGTTATAATGTGTAAGTATTCCTATTTAATTTCGTAGTAAAGCAATACCTACTCAATTCATTGCGGTATACCCTTTGATTTGTGATCAAATCAAGATCAATCAATCAATTATAAAATAATTAAGATAACGTTTCAGCTTAGTAGGTAAACAATATATTATCACATCTTGGTAGGTCGGCCGTACTGTCGGCCCGACTCGGTTTAAACACATTTACGATCATCACATATTTAATAATTATCACTACGTAGGTACCTATAAAATTCGAAACTCGGAGAACTTCAAAACTTTCTTTTGTTTGGTTAAAAATAGGTAGGTAAGCATTCATTACCCATACCGACGCGACGTTTGAAAATTTTTCGAACTTCATTGGCGAGTGGCGACATTGCTTTTTTTGAGATTTTGCTGTGTTGGCTACTGAGGCTTTTAAGCCAATCATATTTTTTTTGGATACGTCAATGGATGATGGACAGAATGTTTCGATAATACCGAGCAAGTACACAAAATTCTTGCAGTTAATTTTATAACACCTTAGAAATATAGATAGAATGAAAGCTTGTAACTACATTTATTATCATTACACATTTAGTAATTGCAACATTCTAAACCCGGACTTCAAAACTTTATTTTATTTAGCATTGCCGACATTGTTCTTCTTTTTTTATTGGGATAAGTGATGGGCACTTCATATTTCACTTCAAAGACAAATAATAAACGTTCGTTTTTTTTAACAAGTGTTAATTATTATTTTTGTGAATGTATTTATAACACATCTTGGTTAACCAAAAAACTATTATTGCAATAAAAACGAACGTTTATTATTTGTCTTTGTTAATGAAGTATTAACAAAGACAAATAATAAACGTTCGTTTTTTTTAACAAGTGTTAATAATATTATTTTTGTGAATGTATTTATAACACATCCTGGTTTAATAACCAAAAAACTATTATTGCAATAAAAACGAACGTTTATTATTTGTCTTTGTTAATGGAGTATTAACAAAGACAAATAATAAACGTTCGTTTTTTTTAACAAGTGTTAATTATTATTTTTGTGAATGTATTTAACACATATAACCAAAAAACTATTATTGCAATAATTGAATCTACCGTGGCCATAGATTCCGGAAGCCCGAAAAATTAATCTTTAAAGACTAGTACACATATTGAAAACAAAAATGCGGTAGAGTGGTACAATAGACTTGGTGTAGACATGCAATTTCGCGCCCTTTTGATAAATAATTCAAAACGCCGCGCTGTTTCCTACGATACGTGTTCTTTTATTTTTTATTACCAATTCGATAAGAATGACGTAAGTATGCACTACGGACAGATTTTTAAATAATAGGTTCTTATAAAGTATTTGAGAATATTGAAAAACGAAATCTTACAGGTAATTTTTGATGATTTGACCTAATTTAAGGATATATTTCTAGCCCATTTCGCTCTTGTGCTGCAAATGAGGCGCAGTTTGTTGCCCTGGTTCAAATGATGGAACTCCATCCGGAGATGGCCAGGGGGCATAGTAACACCGCAAATGCTCGCCTCAAAACCCAAAGGTTCTGGGAGGAAGTAACATCGAAAATTAACGCTTTAGGCGGGGCTACCAAGACTAAAAAGAAGTAGATGAAGGTACCTAAGTATTTTTACTCTTGGAATTTGTTTAGATTTTTTTTAGCGACAAAGGCCATCGGCTTACCTACTAAACAGACTAATCCTTCTTTCTTATCTAGTATTGGACGGACCGAAAATCTAACATAAAAAAAAAGCTGCTGAGCGCGCCGCAACTAGGCGACGGGTGGGGGGTTCGAGGAAGTAAGATAACTTACTAACACCGAGGAGCGTGTGCTTCAAATTTTAGGCGGCTAAGGGTACGCTGTTCGTGACAGGTTATTCCGGCGAACAATGTTTGAATTTGAACAAAACTTTATTCTTATATTAATGTTAGTAGTAGTGTTGATACCTATGTGTTTTTTGGGATAAAGAATTCAAAAAAATTGTGTCAAAAACATTAATCGCCTTCATAATAATCACTTTTTACCAGACTGCCAAGGAAGAGCTATGTTTTTATAAGAAGTTTTCTTTAGGTATCTATCTCTGCAACCGATTGAAATAAAAATCTATATAGACAGACTATATCTATATCAGTGACATTGTTCGGGCAAGTTATCATTTGGACAAATGATGACAAAAAAAAATATGGCACTTACGGATAAAAAAGAAAAGGAACACAATAGAGAACCAAATCGGTTTGCCATGTTAGTTAGTATTTAAACCACATTATATTTTATATAATGCTGTGATATAAAAATACCTCCATAGATAAATCTTTAGCCGTTAAGTAATTATTTCATTGTATTCTATAACCGAAGACCCGAATTCAATAGAATTGAACAAAAAATATGATTGGCTTAAAAGCCTCAGTAGCCAACACAGCAAAATCTCAAAAAAAGCAATGTCGCCACTCGCCAATGAAGTTCGAAAAATTTTCAAACGTCGCGTCGGTATGGGTAATGAATGCTTACCTACCTATTTTTAACCAAACAAAAGAAAGTTTTGAAGTTCTCCGAGTTTCGAATTTTATAGGTACCTACGTAGTGATAATTATTAAATATGTGATGATCGTAAATGTGTTTAAACCGAGTCGGGCCGACAGTACGGCCGACCTACCAAGATGTGATAATATATTGTTTACTTACTAAGCTGAAACGTTATCTTAATTATTTTATAATAATTATAAAATAATTAAGATAACGTTTCAGCTTAGTAGGTAAACAATATATTATCACATCGATCTTGATTTGATCACAAATCAAAGGGTATACCGCAATGAATTGAGTAGGTATTGCTTTACTACGAAATTAAATAGGAATACTTACACATTATAACAATATAGACCACGAAAGCCATGAATGGGGCACCGTTCTATATTAGTGATTGATGGGGGCACTAAGAGTTGTAACTCTGATTATTCTAAAAATAGCTAGGAGTAACATTGTTCCATGTGATGGATGGAATTGTTTCAGACGCTCACAATATGCAACTGATGTGCTGTATAAATTAAAACATAGATGAATGTTTTATTGAAAAATAGAATTACCAATCAGCATAACATGGGAAATAATGTATAAAATAGTTAGCATAATGATGAATTATGTTTACCCATTGTTTTCAGCTATAGGCAGCCGGCCAGCTTCCATCCAGACAAGTTTTCTAACTTTGCCATAAGCACCTCAGCAGAAGATCCAGAATATGGGAACTCCGCAGGCTTCTGCCTGCCACTGGCTCAGTGCAAAAGATGTATTAGTATTTTTTGATGTGGATAAAAATGAGTAAAATTGTAATTTTGCCTGACATTGATTTATTTATATCCTCTCCAAGTACAAAAGATAGGAAATATTGCTTAGATCTGAATAAAGTTGATGATGCTGCACCTTAATTTGTTGGTAACATGGTTTTAATTTTATGTAGCTATGCAGAAGTAAGCATCAATGCATAGCACAATTTATAATTATTATTAATAATACTTGATTAGTATAGAAAAGCAAGTTGCTAGAAAAGAAAGGATACAAGTCAGTGAGCCATATATTATCATTTATTCTTCTTCTCAAATGGTGGCAATTTCAGTGGTATTTTGAACCACAAGATTAGTTTTTAATTCTTTATCGTACACCATAACAGCTGTACAAAGGTGAGCTTAACTCTAAGTTGAATTTTCTCCCAGCAAACTGAGTGATAGAGAAAGATCACAATAGAGGGTAGGATCCAGTGCACATTATAATTTTATAATAAATAAATATAAGTACTTACATACATAACTGTAAATAAATACACATAGGTACATAATAATATATAAGAGTATTATGTCAAAATCAAAAGGAAATGCTCTTTAACTTTTCTCATGATGACATCAAGAGAAGGGCTGTTGCATAGGGAGTGTGGGAGCAAGTTCCAGAGATGCACTGCAGTAACAGAGAAGGAGCCACCACAGCGACAGGAAGTGTGATGCAGAGTACGAAGGAGAAGAGAAGTGTCAGTGCTCGAGTTTGTTTAGGAGTAGGTACCTCAGAAGCATCTAGAAAATAGATATCGGCATAGTCTATAAGTGGTAGAAGAAGAGATTGAGCAAGACTGACCTTAGTGTGAAATGGTAAGAATTTTTGGAGACGTTTATGAGACTGGAAAGAGTAGAATATCCTCTTACCAACTTTAGCGCTTTTGGAGTATAAAATGAGCACTGAGTCATACACTACAGGCGGCAGAGACTGGTGATCCAATAGGCTGAGCATGTATCTGCCACCAACAATGAGTGCTTGAGATTTAGCTGGGTTCAGTAAGAGTCCAAAATTACATTGTTCCAATTAGGCAGAGGTGTTCGTGGAAGTGGAAAAATAATAACTCATGATTGATTGAAGTAATAGAAAGTCGTAAATATTTATTTCAATAGGTACACTTTCTTAAAAATACAAACATTACCTGCTAGTAGGTACCTAATCAAAACTAAGGATAGGCAAATTAATTATGTTTCACAAACAATAGTTTTGTGGCTTTGTCTCCTTTCAAACAATTTCTTAGGGGTTAAGAAATTAAGCCAGCTGCACTAAACAATAGTTCACTTGGCACTGAACTTGACAATGTTATTTCTCCACCACAAAATTCAATAATGAGTGATTTCCATATCATGAGGTTACTATCGCTGCTGTCATTAAAGGTGTCCTCTCCATCGGCATCGTGACTGCTATTTTTGTCAACCAGATTGGAATGCACATTTTGTGTTGGTGGTAAAATCTGGAAGGTTGTGCTCGGTTCATCATGGATCGGGTTGATTCGGTTTTGATTCTACTCTTGCCATTTTGGTAGCAGAAGCAACAAAAGCTTCGTCATCATTAACACCACTGTCTTGCCACATTTTAGTCGTAATTATTCGGTCTTCAAGCTTCGCTGCTCGCTCGGTGGTCATACGAATTGTAAATTTTATTATTTTTTCCCTCTCCCGCCGTATGTTTTGATAGTTTATGTACTCGATGCGAGGCGCGAAGGTTAGATTAGGTGATCAACACTGTAAAAAGTAGGTAGGTATACTGTCAGTGTTCACCCGTTTTCATGGTTGACAATGGTCACAATGGCTCACACTTCGGAAGCTAGCCACGCGTTTCAAGACAGAATTAGAATTTTTATTCCGACATAACAGGGTTTCATTAGGCGTCCGGATTTGTTTTATTAATACATAAAGCTTTGAACAGTAGCCGTTTTTTTTTATTGAAATCAGACTTTTTTATTAATCTGGTAACACATTAATAACGCGTGAAGGTGAGGTGACCAAAACTGTCAAACTTTAGGTAATTACCGTCAAAGAGTAGGTATTTACTGTCAGTGTTCACCCGTTTTCATGGTCGACAATGGTCTCACATGGTCCACACTACTCCAGCCAGTCGTTTTTTTTTATTGTAATCAGGCTTTTCTTGAAAGTGAGATCTCTAATTATTACTTACCCCTCAAATAATTGATTGCCTACTTATGAAAAAAAGTAGGTACCTACCAAAACGCCTAAAGAAAATTTTAAAAAAAAAATCTGATTTACATCAAAAAATATCTAAAAGATTTGAATTTAAAATACTCTCTGAATGTTTATGGAAGAATCAAAGATTAAAAAAAAAACGCGGTCGAAGGGAGCGGTCACTTCGCCTTGCCTTATAGTCCGCTGAATACGGTGGAGTGAACACTTCGCTAATTTCCACTTTTCGCACGCGCAGTTTGCTTTGTGTAGGCGTACCAAGTTTGGGTTCATTGGGTTCATTGATTACCCAATATAAGGACTTAGCTAGTATAAAAAACTTTGAGGAGTAAACGATCTTATGCATTGATGTTTTGACTCATAAATACCACTTTTGTACCAATATGAAATTTAAAATTATGTAAAATTTGTAAAATTTTATTATTGAAAAAACTCGTTTGACGATGTCGATATGATTGGAAATGTAACGTTTCGTCCATCCCTAGCATCATTGACAGCTGACTTCGTGATCACTACGCCCGAGTCTTTCACTTCGACATGTTTACAGAATCGACCGGCTGGTCGCGGCACGCCGTACTTACATCGCTCGAAGTCGTCGCAGTGCGTCGGACCACGACGTGATCGATGAATTCACGCCCTGCCACCAGACAGAAGCCTCGCCGACTAGCAGCATAGGCAGAGCCCACGTAGCGCGTTCTCGTCGCTGATGCCGGTGCAGTCGCGGTAGACGTCGATCGCGTCAATGAACGCCTCGAGCTCCTCCGCGTTCTTCGACAACCCATCAAAGCGCGCCGTGCACTTCGCGAAGTTACCCGACCGTCTCGTGGTACCATGCGCATCAGGTATTCGTGGTGAAGAGGTGCAATGTTCGTCTTAGTTCGCCAGAATATTTTCTATAAGGATGCGATTCACCTCCGCTTGGCCTCTGGTGATATTGTTTACCAATGACTGCAACATCTCTTCAGTCATGGTTATGTTCGGTGATGATGATGATGACGTTGGTACCACCGTCCGATCCCGTTCCAGATCTGTGTCGGAGCCCGACCCACCATCTCTTCCTGCACGTTTTCTTGTTGGTTTCGGCGGCATGGTAACAGGGCACTAGCTCTGCTGTTTCTCGCTCGAACTACGCGAGTGATGGTTGAATGGGTGGAATTAATATGTATCTGATGAACACGTATTCGCAATTTTCGTAGCACGGTTTTTACGTCGAAAGTAGTTTTAAGCTCGCGCCAAAAACTTGCGACTTGCCCGTTCGCGCGTCGGCGCGACGTCGGTAACAGTTTTGGCGGGAAGAATGGACTCGCCCAAAATTTTGTCGATTGTTTTTCACTGTTTGGAATATATTGCACTATCGGAAAGGGTTCACTGTTATGTAGGTATGTGTTAGCACGATAGGATTATTGTCACTTAACTTTTATTGAATTTTGAACTGATAACGTGGCCACGAGTTGGGCGACACTTAAAAAAAAGGTTGAAGGTTCTCAGGGGTGAAATTATGGGCTATTGAATGAGTTCGGCACGTTATCAGGAGGTAAAAATATGTAATAGATTTAAAAGTAAAACGGTAAAAAGGCACAAACAGGGTTAAAATTAAAACAATTTGACAAAAACACAAAACGTCTCGCGGAAAAGTAGTTTGCTTTTCGCGGTCACGAGCCCACTAAAGTTGGCGGGAATCGCTGGCGGGGCGTACCTATATTCTCGCCATCGCCGCGCATAGAGCACGTTTGAGTAAGGAGTTAATAACGCCATGCTAAAATATGTTATTTGGACTTACCGTTTAAATAATGTAAAATTAAAATAATTCAACATAACTTTTCGACGAACGGGCCGCGCAGGCACCACCGCTCATTTGATTGGAGATTGGATTCGAAAGGTAAGTTCTTAAAAATATAAGTGAGTGTTAGCCCGAGTAACGTTTGTCGTTTATTTCATCAAAATCGACCCACAAAATCAAAAAATATTGAATTTTAAAGTTTAGTAAGAAACTTCACAGACCGCTAAGCGTCGTCAAACTGCAATACTAACGAAATGCGCCATCTATTGAGCAAGATAAGAAGACTAACGAATGCACAATAATAACATCAATATTTTAATATCGACTCGTTTTTTTTATGTTTGGGAAATCATCAAATTACTTCTTCCGCTGTGGGTGGAGCGGAAGGGAGTATTAGACTATTATTGACTGAAACCCATCCGTGTTCCTCCAAATGCCCTTTACGTTCCAGGGCCGCGGTGACTCTTTCGAACAAATTCCGCTACCCTGGAATTTCGACCCGTGCGGCCGTGCGGCTGTTATTATTAAGGCCGGCCGCATACGCACTATTTCCCGATTCGGTTTTCGGTGTCTTACATACAAAATGTTCAATAAGGCGCACACGTTCGTTTACTTTCCGAATGGAAAAAATATCTGACGATCCTTTCGAAAACAAGATTTATGTTCGGGTCAGAAGAACGGAAAATCGAATGTCTCACGGAATTCCGAATCTGAATTCCTGATCGGAAAACCTAATCAGGAAACCGTGCGTATGCGGCCAGCCTTTGTCACGAGTTACTCATTCTCTCTGTACATACCCGCGGGCACAGCTAGTAAGAGATAAAACAGTGAAATAATTGTATATTTGTGGTGACAATATGAATGTGAACCAAAATATCTAATGCCTTTGGTTCCCACGTTTGTAAACCGGCAACACTATGTGGTCTAGAGGCAATCTATGGTTAGACCACCAGACTGAAGCGCGCCAAGGTTTTAACTAAAAGAAATATCTTGTTCTGTAGGTCCCTACTAATTTGATTATTCAAGTTCCGCTATCGCTGTTGTGTAACATAATGATGATAATGTGAATCGACTGAATAGTTAATATTATTAAGAATAAACACCTGTGTTTCATTATCAATAAACTAGGTGAAATCTCGCGCCTGAAGATTAACATTTTATTATTCTTGAGTGACTTATTACTCGTAGGTTTATTAGGTCATTTTTAGTTGAGAATATCGTAGCAATAAATATACATCAGTTCTAGGATTATTTAGTCGATTTTGAAATGTCTGTTTATCTGTTATCTAGTATTTAAATAATGTAGTTGTCTTTGACTTCTGTGTTTTTGGACATCACTGTCCAACAGATTATATTATGACCGAATGACGGAAACTTATTACTCTGTGATACCGCAAAAGTCGCGCGTGCTTGAGAGTCGCATTTATGGAATCAATTTTGATTGTTCTAAATTTCGGATGACTTGTGATAAAAATAGTCAGTGAAAATGATACTTCTAATTCGGTAAATCAAAATCGTAGCCCCCTGTAAATTTTCCTCTTAGAGTGTTTTTTTTTGTGCTGTGTGTCAGTATTCATTGAGTATTATGAACTTTGAGGACTATGAAACCCTTCCGACCCAAAACTCCGTCACACACATGACTGCCGGAGCAATAGCGGGGGTGATGGAGCATTGCATAATGTACCCGCTCGACTCCGTAAAGGTAAGCATGGGCAGCAGCCGGCTGCGCAGCAGGATCCCTGCTGGCTGCCATTCAAACTAACCTAATCTGTGTGACAGTTCTATCGGCTGGCCTATTACGCCACCAATTTGCGATCTCTCGTTATGTAAAAACATGTCAATTACCTATTTGCCGACTATCGGGCTGGCAAATGTTCCGACGAGCCCAATATTTTGACCTTTACACGTTTAAAGATAACCCCTTAATTTATTGCAATTTTCATTATATTGGTATTACTAATACAACCATTATTATGGTCATTAGGCTGGTTGGACTGACAACATTGATTTACAATGCCTACACACATGATCCAGCATAAGCCTCTTAGTGACCAGTGTAATTGAATAATATCAGTCCAATAAGAGTTCTTATTATTTTGTACATTGTACATAGATGAACAAGCCTGTATGTGATTCTTATAGACTAACATAATTGCATTGACACAATAATTCAGGAAATTACATAAAAGTCTGTTAAACTCATGTTAGAAGAGACAAGCAAACATGACCTTGATACATGATTGCTTGTTATTTACTATGATGTAGCAGTTGCAGTTGCCTGAGACTTGTTGTGTTGTGAGCTGAGTATGTCTCACTGTTGTTTCTGCATGGACACACATCTGTGGACCACTATTAAGTAGCAAGTACTTGTATGAGCAAGTTGTCAGGGTTTGTTGTTTTTGTACCACATCTGGCATTACTATAATGTGTTATTATTAAATTCAAAATTTTTAACAATTACTTACCTTCTTACATTTGTAATGTTAACACTAACTAAGCTCTCGATATTCCTGGACAACAAAAATGTATACCTAAATCTAGTTATGTTAAGTATTTATTTCTGTACAAGTGATTTGTAATCTTTAGAAAGAAATTAACTCAAACTGTATTAGAGGCAAACTGTTTAATATAAATAAGTACATTCAGCAAATTGTCTTTAATGTAGTAAATAAGTATGAGATGAAATGTATGTCAGGCCGTCAAGCACACATAAACTGGCACAGGTGTCCGGTGGCTGGTGCATGCTCAGTCATTGACATATTGCTACATTATATTATTTAATTAATACATATATGTCTCCTCTGGTGTGGCTATGTCTCAGTCTATCTGTGAGCTGTCATACCAGCTTCTGCTTGTAACCCTGTATGTGTGAAAATGATAGTATAACTTGTAGTATAACTCTCAAGCGCTGGACATGTGAAAATTCCAAATTATATAATAAATAATAAATATAGTGAGTGTTGTATAATAGTAATAATAAATATAGTGAGGAGGTTTCTGTCTCTGAAGCCCTAACCACCGGTAGCTTGGACTCTGCGCCCAACACCGGCGGAGTACTTACTATTTTTTATATTTTTAAATATTTTTTTTATTGTTTTTATAGAAATATTAAAAATGTAAACGGTAGGGATATAAATGAACAATCGAGATAATAAATATTAAAAATGTGTAAATCAGGGGATTCTAGATCTAGATACATATTAACTTTAGGTTTGTAAGAGTTAATCTCCGGAAATTGTGAATATAA
Organism: Melanchra persicariae; assembly: GCA_947386135.1. Taxonomy (NCBI): domain Eukaryota; kingdom Metazoa; phylum Arthropoda; class Insecta; order Lepidoptera; family Noctuidae; genus Melanchra; species Melanchra persicariae. The sequence continues at coordinate 407,166 of OX376666.1, read as the reverse complement.
TAAAAAAAAATTCAAACAAAATAAATCTTCTTTATAAGTTAAGATTTGTAATTTTACTCATTTTATACTTAATTGTTTTCATTCAATCTGTTTTTGCAATGATATTTTTTGAGTATTATGAAATGTACCCACAAGCATTCTGTTTGCTCAGAAGATACTGTTCACCAAAGTGGTTTTATTACTGTGTAGTTGTGTACACTGTGTCCCGGAGTGACTATGTTTTTTGTTTTTCATTTTAAAATGTATCTATGATGGCATAGAATTTGAAGTAGTAATAAGGTTCAAGTTATTTATTTTATTACTGTGTAGTTGTGTACACTGTGTCCCGGAGTGACTATGTTGTTTGTTTTTCATTCTAAAATGTATCTATGATGGCATAGAATTTGAAGTAGTAATAAGGTTCAAGTTATTTATTTTATTACTGTGTAGTTGTGTACACTGTGTCCCGGAGTGACTATGTTGTTTGTTTTTCATTTTAAAATGTATCTATGATGGCATAGAATTTGAAGTAGTAATAAGGTTCAAGTTATTTATTTTCGCAGAAAACTTTGTAATAATAAGTACTAAAAGTACATGAAATATTCTGAACCATCTGATAATGACAAAACATGCAAGTAATGATGATAGCTGACAACAGCACTGACAGTCATGCCAAATATTACTTTATGTAATTTAATAAAATCAATTTACATAAAGTAATATTTGGCATGACTGCAAGTCAGTAAATACATTAAGAATTTAATTCAAACACACTAAGGAATAGCAAAACATATTTATTTATTTATAGATAGACAAGACTATACAGGATTGAAGTACCTTAATGTAATAACTAGTCACCTTATGTAATTAACCTGTGCCCGCAGCGCATTAGTAACCAAGTCAGAAACAAATGCATTACTTATTCTGCGTAAGCTTTATAGGTAATACAAGTTATTCTCATGATTTTCCCTTAAGGAAAAGTGTGTGCAGTCAAATGTTTGCCATTGTAATTCTAATTAAACCATTCAGCATTAAGTATTGAATAGACACATTTATTATTACACAGTCAAATAAAAATTATACAGGTAAGAACATTGTTTATCTGGACTATAACTACAGAAAACAAAAATAACTATACATAATTATATAACAATATGTTCCATAAAAATTTGAAAACCAGCATAATGTGTATATCATAGTGAATTAGTAGGTATAAGTGATGCGCTATATGAGGAAATACTCGGCCTTGTTCGCGGCCTGCCAGCACTGCTGCGTCTTCCAGGCCGTATCGCAGTGGTCAGCTCCGCGCACCGTGCCGCACGCGCGCAGCGCCGGGGCGTTGTGCGCCGCCAGCTCGGGCGGCAGCAGCGCCAGCACGGCCTCGATATCCACCTCGCCGTCCGACATCATGCCGGCCGTCTCCATAGTGCACTTGATGTAGCACGCCAGCTTCGCGTCCGGCATGAGGTCGGCGCCGCCGTTCACCTGCTCCACCAGCGCCACGTCCGCGCCCGTTTCGGCCGCGCAGCTCTCGCGCACCATGCGCGCCAGCTCCGCCATGTCCTCGTCCATGGCCACCGCGCGCGCCGCCGCCACGCACCCCGCCAGGACAACTAACGCACGGAACCACATTGTCAGACACAGAGAGCAGACACTAATGATGCAGCCCTGCTTGCTCCTCTCTATATAGCTAGCTGCTCAATGTCAAGCTGATCTGTGATGACATGGAGCGACTGATGCCTAAATTACACGCTCCTCATCCTGTGATTAAAAAAATATTGTTTGTTCGCAAAGTGTACTGCTGTGGAGGAAACTGTAATTTTTCATCGATGTGTAGAATCATCGCAAAAAATAACAGACTCGCTAAAGAGAGAATTATAGGCTACAACGTTTGTTTTTTATAGTGAATCTAACAATTGTAGGTTTGTCAGTCAAACTGATATTTGAGGTTCCACTCGTGTTAAACACGTACAACGGAGGTCTGTGCTGAAAACTGGTCAGTGTAAAGCGAAGCCACGCGCTGGCACGCGGCCTGACATCGGACGCGTGCACCGCAACGTTCGTCCACAATATGTTTTTGTAAGTCGTTGGCTAACAGCAGGTTTGTTGTTACAGACTCGGATGCAGTCTCTACGGAGTGCCAACAACAGCTCCATCTCCGAGACGTTCCGGCACATGGTGAAGAAGGAGGGGCTGCTCAGGTAACACCCGCTGCTAAAGTGAGCTCCAGCGCCTATAATTATGTCGATAGGGACACAAGTACACAGTTTTGTGGAAAATATAAAAGGGACATAATATAAACGAGATCACTGTCTCGTTATCACCACAGGATACATTATTAGCCGCCAAGTAAATACTTAACACTTACTTCCGAAATTAAACTTATTTTATACTTTGTAGTTTTTTATTTGGAAGTCAGTTGTATATTTTTGTAAAAAGCTTTTGTGCCACTGCATGGTCTCTTGTTTTGACTCAGTTACCTATTGTCCCAAATTTCATCCCCAGTCACAATTAGGTTCATAAACTCATCCCTGTTCTCACCTTTGTAAGGTCCAAAAACTCGCGAGAACACTCGACGTGCTGCTGTTTTTGAAGCGGTTTGATTATTCTCGGCATCCATCTTGCACTGACCTTAGACATGCCAAGGTGGTCATGGAGAATGCTCAAAATATTCGTGGACGATACTCCAGTCATCTCTGCGATCTGTTTTTTTCTTCAGACGATCTTCGAGATCAATTTTTCAACTTTCTCATCAATGTCTGAAGATGTTGCCCCAGTCGGGCGCCCGTCGATCGGCTGATCGTCTTCACGCGAGTCTCGGCCTTGCTCGAAAATAATATGCCACTTGTAAATCATGAATTTTCATTAGGAGAGCCCATCTTTGTATTGGCGAAACTGTGTGTATAGCGCATTCCAGTTCTATTGCAAGTCAGTATTAAGTTAATTATTTTTCGTTATTTATGAAGGAGTAGAGGATGATAACGTCATCACTTCATCAGTCATCAGTAGTCATCACCCAGTCGGTACTCGCCTGCTCGGTACGTTAGCACGCGAGGTGTAAATCTTATCTCCGCTACAATACTTACGCACATTTGGGTCAATGCTGCCTCGTATCTCTCAGCAGTAATCAGCACCACAGGTTCTTAACTATTTTTGCCAAATTATACAAAGCTAGCTTTTTGCACGTGGCTTAAAGTAGCCCATAACCTCCTCTAAACGTCTGCAGGGTCCCATCTATCTTTATACCAAAAATGTTCGAAATCGATTCGGCGATGTAGGCGTGGAAGCGAATAAAACAAACCCACTTTTGCGTTGCATATAAAATATTAATATAATAATTAATAATAACTATAATTTCGGAAGACGGTGTTTTTGGTTGTTTCTTCGTTTGTGACACCGACTTCCGAAATTATATCTAGTTATTTTATACTTTGTAGTGTTTTTGTTTCGGAGGCGGTTGTATTTTTTTGTAAAAAAGTTTTTATTTTTCACTTTTTAGTGGTTAGCTTTAACTAAACTCAACGCAAAAAGAATCGTCAAGATCGGTTCATAAACAATAAAGTTATGCCCGAAAAGATAACCTCAAAACCATGGTTGACTTGTGCACATCTTCGACCCCTTCACAGCGTACCGGCGTGATGTTATGTTATGAACTGGTGTAAACAATAAACAGGCATGCGATTGTAGCAATCCCGGGAGATTTGCTATCATTTATTGAAGAGTTCCGTTGCCTATCTCCGAAGTTCTTCATCAGATTTTCACCAACTTAAAATGGGACCAGTCCGGGAAAATACTCTTCTAAACAAAAAAACAATCATTAAAATCGGTTGATAATTGGCGAAAATATCGCTGAACCAACATACAAAAAAAAAGCTTGCGGTCTAATTGAGAACCTCCTCCTTTTTTGGAAGTCGGTTAACAAATTGCTAACCTGTTGCGACGTAATAATAGAATGGTAAATTTTGCAACCGATATGAACTGTGATATCATATCTAGACGTAGGCGCGGCAGTAGCAACGGATCTCAATAGTCCTGTGTGATCGTTGTCAAAGTCTCGTGGTGTTACATTGCACCTGCAGCACCACAATCTCAGCCAATCCCTCCGCAACGTGGCGCCTGCATTATCACACGGCGCTCGCTATCAGCCCTGTTATCTGTTATCAGCGTACGTGTGGCTGCGCCGCCGCGCGCCCATCTGCTGTCTGCCCTTAGCATTGTACTCGCTATCTGTGCCGTGTTATACCATCTATATATTATTGATAGCCGTTTCTAAGTGCCCGACTACTGATAAAGAAAACACATCTTTTCATACAATAAGTACCGCCTTTCAGAACAGAAAGAGAATCAGTTCCGGAATGAAGGGGTGACAAACACTACCTACCGGTTTCTGTTCCCGAGCAGAGGTTTATACTCAGTAGAAAAGAAGACCTTTCTGAAAATAGTAGTTGAGGACATGGCAAGCAACACTAGCTAAGCATGATTAATGGATGGGTGTCGAATGTCGATACGAGGCCAGAGCCACTTTCCCAGACATTGAAACGTTGCCTACCACTGTCGTACTTTGCGAAGCACACAATACTCCAAGCATGCAGACTCTGGGTTACTTTTGTTTGTTTATTTATTTATGTAAAACTAGCTGTTGCCCGCGACTTCGTTCGCGTGTATGTATTGTAAAATGATGTGGCTAGGTAAGATCAATAAGATATACGAACAGTCAATATCTATCATTGCTTGCCTCCTTTTTTATGTATGGGAAATCATCAAATGACTCCTTTCACTCTGGGCGGAATAGAAGGGAGTGTCAGACTCTTACTGACTAAAACCCATCTGTGTTCCTCCTAATGCCCTTTGCGTTCCAGGGCCGCGGTGACTCTTTCGAACAAATTCCGCAACCCTGGCAGGCACTGGCCCTAGCGGGCCTCGTCTTTTATGCTGACATCTTTTTGTGGCGCGCGTGGAACACAACGCGCCGTCGAGTTTTCGAGAATTTTTCGTGAGAAACGTTGTAATGATAATGCTTCTCTCATTTCATCGAAACTATTCACAGCAGTCCTAGAAGATGTCGTTAAAAATGTGGGTATAATTGGGACTATAGCGGTATTAACGTCAATTCTCTGCCCAACTGTCTCACTTAAGATTTGCAGATGACTTTGTGGTTTTCACTGAGAACTTCGATGACCCCCAGAAAATGCTTCAAAATCTTTAAGATGCTTCTTTTAAGTTGGGTCTTGGGATGAATATGACCCAAGACGAAGGTTATGGCAAACACCTTCAGCGATTCAAATCTGGAAATGAATTGTTGGAGATGATTAACCGATATGTTTATCTTGGCCATATCCTTTCAATTGGCAAAGAAAATCAACAAACGGAGGTATCGAGAGGAACCCACCTTGGATGGGCCGCTTTTATCAAAATGGACGACATTCTGAAGCGTGCCAAAGTTCCGCAATGTCTGAATTCCCGCCTTTATAACCAGTGTGCTTTTCCCACCATGACTTACTTACTTACATGGACGCTCACGCAGGAGGCTGTGTACAGACTGATTGTTACACAGAGAGCCATGGAGCGTTCCATGCTTGGCAGAGGTACGTCGTCGAGATCCGAAGACGTACGAAGGTTTTCAACATCGGAAAACAAATAACAAATTGTAGAACTAAAGTGGAGCTGGGTAGGACTCTTGGCAAGGCGCGGTGATGATAGGTGGAGTAAGGCAGTGACTGAGTGGCGTCCGAGGACTGGAAGAAAAAGTATTGGTCGGCCGGCGGCGAGATGGGCGGACGATATTGTTGCCATCGTGGGTAGAACCTGGATGAGGCTGACACAGGAACGTGGGAATTGGCACACGAAAAGCGAGGCCTATGCTCAGCAGTGAGCGAAGTTGGACTGTGGATAACGATGATGACACGATGTTGATGAAACTTGCTAAGGTTGTTAACACGCGATAGAGCTACATAAAGTTGTCCATGGGAAAACCAACCAGAAGAGCAGTCAACTCCCGCGGAGGACACGGCGGAGCATACGGTAAAGGTCTGCCCTGCTTGGGCGGAGCACCGCCGTGTCCTCGTCGAGGCGATCAGCGACGGCGACCTCTCGCTACCGGCTCTGGTTCACTCCATGGTCCAGAGCGCGGAGGCGTGGGAAGCCGTCACCTCCTTTTGCGAAACAGTAATGCTAGTAAAGGAAGGGGCGGGCCGCGTGAGGGAGAGGCAAACGTCACGCCTTAGGGTCAGCGCACACCAAGAGCAGAGCAGAGCAGAGCATTTTCTGAGATTATTGAAAAAAATATCTTATGATTATTATCATACTTCGCAAAATTGAATACACGCAAATTTGATGCTCGACCATACTCGAGCAAGCCGACTGCGTGTTCGAGTATATATTTATTGCCATATGAAGCATTTTATCGATTTACTCAAAACTAAGTTTAGCTATTTAAAATCTAAAACAACAATGTTTTGCATTAAGATTCGATTCATTATTTGGTATAAATTTTACCGGCATAAGTAGGCTAGTAATATGGGTTTTTTTTTTCTAAGGTCAAAGTTAGAGGTAACTTTGACGATCATTTCTATCGAGGATTTTATTTTAAAACATGTTTCGGAAACAACAGTGTTCTTTGAAATATAGTTAAAATTAGCGCCTTAAGTTAACAAAGGAATTCCAATAGCTTCAAGATTACAGCTACTGGGTTAAGTTCCTGGTAAACTAATAAACTCGCCACCCAGAAGAAATTGTAAGCTAGCGCTTCTACCGCAGGCGGTGTACGGTGCTGCAGCGGTGCATGCTTCGTTGTCCGAATCAGAGAGGGTCGCGTCGGTCGCTCTCTCTAGTTCCCATAGATTCTCACTGCTAATATACATAAACAAAAAAGTACCAATTATGTTCCGAGAGTAGCCACGGCAATGACGTGCGCACGGATTGAATCTCTAGGTCGGACGCTGCTTGTTTCTGATCACAGCCTCACCAGCCTGGTTCGTGGGCTACAAGCGGAGAGAGAGATCAGTGGCGCTCGCGCGCCCCTCGCGGGCCGGCGCGCTGTATCGTCCGGTTATTAGGTCACTCACGTAACATAGCTATGTTATCTCAGGCGTGATTCGCAGCCGCCCTCGTCTAGTATTCGCTGATCTAATTATTATAATGTTACATCATCAGGTCGCGTGCGCGGCGCGTCATAGGGACAGTGAAAGTGCCGCGGACGATTAATGACTTGCTGCCACTAACTTGCGCGTATTCTATAAATACTTAGCTTACTTTCACTATTGACAGTCTGGCTCTTCTTCCTGACTTTTCCGCAGTTTTTTTCATGTTTGAGTTTCCAATGAGCGTAACTTCGCACTGTAGTCTTGTGAATGTGTATTGTGTATCCGCTGTATGCTACGATGGGGCTGTCGGGAATACAACGTGGGTTACTTTGAGTTTATGTAGTACCTAGTATGTTCCCAATCCCTACTATCCCTACTTATACTATAATATTATAAATGCGAAAGTAACTGTCTGTCTGTTACGCTTTCACGCTAAACCAGCTGAGCGGATTGTCATGAAATTTGTCAGATAAACACTGAGAATGGAGAAAGAGCCGCGGGCGGCAGCTAGTAAACTATAATCAACTTCAAGTCCGGACTCTCTCTCTGCGTCATCCGCTCCGATACAAGCTATCTGCTATTAGTTAATTTTATCTATAAGTAGCAGTTCGGAGGTCGCGACTCGCGGCCACGCAGTGTCGCCATTGTTGTGATCGACCCCGCACCAATTAGCGTTGCTTGAATAACTTCACTGACGTCAAACATAATGATATGTTTGTAAAGATTTTTAAGAACTGAAATAAAATGATGATTGTCCGTATAAGGTGGACAAACACAAATATAGTCACGCATCGTCCACCTCGCTCATGCGTCACGAATCACGCCCGTACATCTTATACTCGCATGGAAACCTTTCGGGTCAGCTTCGAGGTTTGTTCTTTAAGATAAGCCTTGAGAGGAGAGGTACAAGAACTTTATATTAGTCAGCAAATTATGCCTCTGGAGGCTGCCATAGAGAACCCTGCTGAGCGGAATATAATCAGCAGTAAGACATGTTCACCTCGCCGGTAAAACTCGTGCAGTAGACACCTTCCAGCACACGGTATAAATGTAGTCGTCTCTAATGCTAGGATGTGGCATATTGCAATAATTAACGGCAAATAGCTGAGTGGAATCAGGCTAAGAACAGGCATACCACTGTCGTGTGCTTCCCTACTACGTGATCGAGTTGTCTGATCAATATATCAAGATCAGTACCTAAGTGTTGTCTCAAGAGAGTTCTTTGAGAAGGAACATTTCACACTAGTGTCACAACTAAATACCAGTACAATTTATGTTTTAGGTACCAAGGCCACGTGCAGGTGCTCTCTAGGGCTATTAACTGCTAAACCGGACTATCCTGTGGTGACCTCAAATGAATTTAAGGCCCCCAGCCAGGGATATCGGTACAATTACACATTTTGTATTTAATAAGTCGCATCAGACCCGCCGCGCCTGCGCCGTGCGCGGGGAGTGACGCTCGAATGTGGCGCACACTAGGCACACTAGAGATACCCGCCAGTGCAACGCATTGATTACCCCGCACACACTCATTCATTGCAGCGCTCTTAATTACATAGTAGCTTCCAGTTATCAGTCTCGGTACACGACTCTCGTGCAAACACTTACTAACAGTAAGAGTTATAAATTAAATAAACACCAATTATGACGAGCGAGGCGGCGACGTGTGAGTACCTACTCGATGAACAACCGTAATAGTAAAGAATAACGTCGCGATATCGCGCCACAACACAGATTGGTACAGGCACAGTAATTTATACTGTGGTACAGGCGCGGCTGATAACCGCCGATACTGACTGTCGTAATAGCTACGATACGCATCGGCTCCTTTTGATAGAGTCGCACCACACGACAGCCAGCGGCAGCGGCATTGACCGGGTGCCGTTGTCGGTGTCCGAACACCGGCTCGTCATCAATAGCCTCAACTGTCACAGTTATTTCTCCAATGATTTGTTATGCTAGCCTGTTCTGCTCCACTGCTGAGCAAGACCCTCTTTCTATTTTTCTATGGTCCGTGTTATGCACCATTTCTTGCACATTCCTAAAAAAGACGTCCAAGTCAGCTTTTCGCTCAAGTTCATTTAATATAATGTCATTTCATCGTTCGTCAAATCTTGCGGCTCTGCTGAAAGTTCACTCCATAGCATTGTTTTCCTTTCCTTGCAATTTGCAAGGGTTTTGTCAGTCATCTCGCATCGGCGGAGTAGTTGCTCCTCAAGTCCTCACTTGGCCTGAGAACTTGTCAATGCGACAATGCCTCACCAGTACTCACCACACACCTGCAGTGTTCAACATAAAACTGTTCAAGAGTTTGTATTTTGTATAACACATCTCTTACGATTCGATCCGTTAAAAACATTTTCACAAAAAAAGAAACCGACTTCCAAAAAACACTATAAAGTTCAAAATAACTTTAATTTCGGTAGTCGATGTTTTTGGTTGCTTCTTCGTTATTTGACACCGACTTCCAAAAATTAAAGTTATTTTGAACTTTATAGTGTTTTTTGGAAGTCGATTTCTTTTTTTGTGAAATAGTTTTTATTTTTCACTTTTTAGTGATACCCCACACCTAACGACACCACTGGAAAATCACAGGAAAGCAAAAATACGCAATTTCGTATACATGGATGATTTTTCCACATATTTTATCCAGCTATTTGGATTTAAAAACCAAACTTCTAAACCGATTTTGATAAAATTTGAATAGGACCATTTGGGAAGTATACCCTTTCCAACAAAAAAAAGAATTTTTCTAATCGGTTGGCAAGCGACGGAGTTATGCGCGAACAAACATAAAAAAAAATATATAGACATCCGAGTTGAGAACCTCCTCCTTTTTTAGAAGTCGGTTAACAAAGAGTACAATCACGATATTTGTGTAGCTATCGATGTGGTAATAACTAATATTCAATGCAATATTTGTAGATCCGTGCGCATGTCGAGATAAAACTGTCGCTACTACTGTAGTCAAGCTACCACAGTCCCACCTACAAGTCGCGTGGCTCGAAATAGGCCACCCAACCACATGCATTATTATTAATCTGCATGTATTTGACTCTACGTTTTGGGAACACATTCATTGTGCCGTTGTTGTACATTGTGGAATTCCCTGCCAGAGTCTCTGTTTCCTGATAGCTACAACCTGGGAGTCTTTAAGTCAAGAGTGAATAGGTTACTTCTAGGCAAGCGTGCTCCATCTTCGACCACATCATCACTTACCATCACGTGAGATAGCGGTCAAGCGCGTGCCTATCAATCATTAGAATAAAAAAACGTATAGCTCAGAAGTTAATGCCTGTAATGTAAGGCAGACATCTTTTCGCGAAGGACGTGCACACAAAGCTCACGCGGCGGGCTGCGACACCGCGCTGACGTCTGTGGGAGGCGCTGTCGGCTCGTGCTGCCCTCGCTCTCACTATCGATCACCGAGCCGCCTGCTTGCTTTCTTCGCTATAGACGACCAGCTTACTTGTCCTCCCTCCTTTAAGTAACCTGTTTCTTCTGATTTTCTTCCTACCGTAAATTACACGACCTTATCAAAAATTCTTAAGGCAAATAAATTTTGATGTACCGGAAAGTCCATAAATTACAAACTGTTGAAGGAAGGCGTAATGGATGGAAGAAGGAAGGATTTGTGGTTTGAGCAACAACGGTCATTAGAAATTGCGCGCGAGTGTCGGATCGTTCACGCGATCCTTGCGCACTGTCAGACACCGGCACAGCGCCACACTTCCTACACTCCGGCCGGGCCGCAGCACGCCGCTGTTCACACAACATGGATCCGGCCGATCGATCGACCCTACGTGGTATCAACTGCTCTGAGAACTTGAATGTTCCCGAAACTGGCCCCAGAAGTTATTGAAATGAGCGTATTATTATGTAAACTGTCACTCGCTTCGCTGCCACGTGTTACTGTGGAATCATTCTTGCGCCTAATGGATTCGTGACGTCAATAACAGTAGCTCGCCACTTGGACGTCATGTCCCCTTGACCTTACCTTCCTCAATTGTTCCACGTAGGTGCGTGTACATTATGTCAGAATACTGTATTCAATCCATTTTCAATGTATCGATTTACCGCTGCGCAGAACTTAAATGTCGTGTAACAGCCCCCACGTGGCGGTCGACATTTAATTTAAATATCTGTGTAGTTTCCGCCCGCGGCGAGCAGGGCGGCCCAACGTCTCCTTTCACCATTACTGAAGCGGAACCAACTGATGCGTAAAATATTACATGGGGGCATGGCATCATGGTCATGGTGATGATGACATAAAAATAAAATACCTGTATTCTTCTAACGTATTCATTAAGTACCTACATGACTGATTGGTATTTCAACTAATAAAGACGTCTAAATATAACAAATGTGAAGTTTAGGAGACGATATCGATTTAAGTACGTCTGTAGGCAAGAAGAGGTCGCCGCCGACCGAATCGTGGCGACCTTGAGCCTCAGCGCAAGGCCGCGCACCGCCGCCTCGCTGCCTCTCCGCGGCCCGCGCCTGCCCGACTGCCCGCGTGCACGCGTGCTCGCCTGGCGCGCCACGCACCGCTCGCTTCCGCGCGCTTTCTATTGTTACGCAACAACCGTGACGTCAGCATACACTACACTGGTGTCCCGCACAAACCCCCGAACATCATTCTCCTTCCATTATAATCATATAGTTCGTTGGTTGACAATATTCAAGATTACGGGGATAAATCATAAATTATTCCAGTTCAAAAATTTCCACTCCTAACACAGAGACAGAGCCCCGACGGTGCAACTAAAAATGAGATTGACTTCATCATGTCGACGAAGAAGCAGATATTCAATGATTTCTATGTGATTAACGGGGTGAAAATTGGAAGTTATCACCGCATGGTAAGAGGCACATTGAACCTAAATATCAAGCTGAAAAGGTCTCGACTGATGAAGTCTACGCTCCGTGGACGAATAAATGATGGGTTCGTGGAAACTGTCCTTACGGTCGGGTCTAAGTTCTACAAGACTCGCCGTACAGATAAGAACAAGGCTCTCTGATCTTACCCTCATGCTCATGAATGAGAGGTGGGAGATGATTCTGCAGTCTTCAGACGATTCGTGCAAATACCGGCAGGTCAATAGACGGATCTCCAAATCCTTGAAAAGCGACTTCCGCCGCTTTAATACTAAAAGTATTGTTACGAGCTTAGGGTTCGTGACAATAAAAACAGCCGATTAAACAACCAAAATGACACTTTGATTAATCAACACTAATTACAACTTTAAACTCACTAATTATAAATCACAATTGCACTACTGATCACTTTAATTCGCAGTCGAAGTTCGCTCTCCAAGTTATCGCTTGTATTGCAAATTCAATACTGACTTGGTCGCAGGCTATGCGGGCCTTATATAGGTCGGCAGATAATTCTAGAACCTTCTAGTATAGAAACATCTAGAAAGTTCGAGTACATACCGGTCCGGACTAACCAGATATCGAAAACTCTAGAATGTTCCCTTGTCAATATATCTATGAAAATATCATGTAAGTTAGAAAGAATCTACATCTTTTTAGTAAACGAGGTGACAGACATAACTAATATAACTATGTCACTAGAAATAGGATCCAATTAGTTCAACCAGGTTTCAGACTTGCTAAAGTAGCAACATCTTTCATGGGGTACTGTTTAAAATGTTACAATAAAATACCTCCCCATATATTAGAATTAAATGAGACAAAATTTAAATCTTGTATTAAACGCACACTATGCAGGCAAGCATATTAAAAGTTAGGGGAGTATATTGAAGATAAAAATGCTTGGCTCAATGCTGGTCCTGCTCCACAACGCCTCTAGTTAGCCACTAAGGGCTCAAAGTACTGTTAGCATTTCGTAATATTGTTGGACCGGCTGAAGATTGTAAGAATGCAAATCTTTTTCATTGTATAGACTCAACTTATTTGACATTGTATAATTTCATGCACATGTTTGAGTACTGTGTTCCTTTAAACTATAATGATAATTTTGGGTAGGTCTTTGACTTGAATGTAACCTGGCGATTGGGGCTGTCATGCTCACTCAAAAGTCTGGCTGATGGTGGCGCATGCGTTGGATCTTTTGGCTCCCTAAAAAATGGTTGAGCCGAATGGTGCTAGCGTATGCGTCAGGTTCGTGAACGGGCGCCGTCAGCTGAGACTGGTCATCTCTCGGCTGCCATGGTTTATTTTAATTATTTCTTTGAATTGTTCCTTTTTTACTCCGGACTCTTTTATCCTGCACGTCTTTTACATCGTTCTCACATATATCTATAATTTCAAGATGAATGATGTAACCATAATTTTGTAACAAATTATTATTTTTAAAAGAGTCCGTGGAGTTACTTTCACGTTCTTCTCCATAGAGATTTACGTTTTGGAACGTGCAAATAGCTTCATCTTTTTGACCGACCGACCTTGACAATTCAAAAGTGCCTGTAAATGGTCTAATTGAAATAAATGCTTTGACTTTGTTCCAGCATAGAAAAGTCTAGAAGGATCTTGACTCTACTAGTTCTGATACTAGATGACGCTAGTAGTAACTTTTATCGATATGTACCCGGCATTAATTCTGGCGCGTAACAGTATTAAAGATGCAATAGAGCAGAATAAGGGCTCTAAGGTCTTTGCAAGGGATCTGTCTATTGGGCAGAGCCAGCTCACGAAACTGAAGACCGACGATGGCAGAACCATATCCGCGAAATAAGAGCTTCTGAGAGAGATTGAGAGTGAGACATTCTATGGACAGTTATACACGTCAATGACTAAATCCGCTGCGAATCTGGCTAATGACCCAAGGGCTAGATTGACCCGGCATTATACCGAAGACATCCCGGACGTCAGCCTGTATGAGATTAGGATGGCTCTGAAGCAGCTTAAAAACAACAAGGGTCGGGACGGAATTACGGCCGAACTCCTGAAAGCAGTGGCAGACCGATCCTTAAAGCCCTTCAGAAACTGTTCGATTCCGTCATACACGAGGGGAAAACGCCACAGGCATGGAGCAGAGGTGTGGTGGTATTCTTCTTTAAGAAGGGCGGCAATTAAGAATTACAGGCCCATCTCACTTCTGAAGCAGGATTCCGAAAAGGCTTTAGCACCGTAGACCAAATACATACGCTACGGCAGGTTATACAGAAAACCGAGGAGTATAATCTCCCCCTCTGCCTAGCGTTTGTGGGCTACGAGACAGCCTTCGATTCGATTGAGATTTAGGCTGTGTGCTGCAGTCTCTCCAAGGGTGCCAGATCCGACTATCGATACATCGAGGTGCTTAAGTGTTGTACGAAAACGCCACCATGTCAGTCTGACTTCAGGATTAGAACTCGAAACCTATCCTCCTGCAGCGGAGGGTGAGGCAGGGAGACGTCATTTCTCCGAAACTGTTCACGGCCGCAATGGAGGATGTCTTCAAGGTTTTTGATTGGAGAAGGCTAGGCATTAATATCAATGGCGAGTACATCACTCATCTTCGATTTGCCGATGATATAGTCGCCATGACTGAGACTGGAGGACCTCAGTACAGTGCTCGAAGACCTCAGTTGAACTTCCGAAAGAGTGGGTCTTAAAATTAACATGGACAAAACCAAGGTCATGGTAAATACCCATGTAGCACCCACTCCTATCAAGATCTGAGGCTCTTCACTCGAAGTTGTAGACTTACTCGTCAAGACTCAAATACCACAGTGTTTTAAGACGAAAGTCTATGACTATACATATTATATGACAATAAAAAAAAACTAGATAATCTGAATGCAATCATGGCTGTGCAGTCGCAGTTTCCTGTTGTCGGTTTAATTAAACGAATAAAAACTGTAATGACGTAACGCTTACTTGTAGGTGAACTAAGCCACGACTACGCGGCGGCAGTCCATCACCGAACCACTTGCCTAAATATTCTACAGTAAGATACAAAACGTAAAAGCTTATCACATGTTCCGCGATTCGATTGCAACCTCTATGAAGATCGAGTTATGTAAATGTAATTCAAGGAATCGTGCACTATAGAAGTTTGCGTCACTTATGAGAGCCGCTGTGTGATCAGATCACTGATCAGCGCGCCATGATCAACGTTTTAAAGTCGGTACCTAATGCGCTTGTTATTGTAGCGCTTATCTGAACAATAGTTTGCATTAAAATTTAGCTTCCAATAAGTCACGTAGAGTAATTAACACTGTTAACCTTATCTTACAAAGAACTCGTTGGTGACGCTGATATCGAATGTTTATTCAAAAAATAATACTATCATTATTCTCAAAATTCCAAAATGAAACTAACACAGTTAATAGTTTTTTCAATGTTAGTCTCTACGTAGGTAACACTTGTCATTACATCATACATATTTTTTGGAATTTTCCATCTACTATAATAATTTTTAAAATACTACATCAGTAAATATAGCTTGTATGATTGGCCTTATTACCAAATCGAGCCGAACAGTAGCATTCAGAGAAGTTTGCTCTTCCTTCCCTTAACTGCGTCTTCCTTCACCTCCTACCATCAAGCAGTTACTTCGCTGAGGTTTCAAAAGCTAATACAAACTTGCTTTCTGAAAATGTAAGACATATTCGCAAAATCGCAACACATTGCTTTTGCGAGTATCCCTCAGGGCTGAGTTCTCGGTCCTATCTTTCCAATCCTCTCTTGGTATTTAGCTATCATTAATCATATTTTATGCAACTTAAAACAAGTAAATATTTCCATGAGTACATCGCTTTCCGCCACTTTTTTATAACAGATAAATAATGAGCCAATAGAAGTATGAACTTCGAGGTGTATGAAACACTTCGGAGATCATACTTATATTGGCTTGATTGTGGGAACTTAGGTTCACTCAAGTTAGTTACTCACAGTACCCAGTCCCACAGTTGCGCAATGACCACTATGACCAGTCTACGAATCTCAACATTTGAACAAGTTTTGTTCGGCACAAAAAATGATTTTTTTACTAACTTAAAAAGTTCGGTTGATCTATTATTAGACGAACGTTTTGGTGATACAGTTGATTCGGATTACTTTTGATCAATACTTGTAATAACCTTAAGTAAGCGGCACTTCATAATTTATCTAGATGTTTATAAAACCACAATTATATCTAAATACGTATTCTATAATTGGTATGTAACGTAACAGATACTAAATAAGACTATAGGTATCGAAAGATTTTGCAGTCACGATGATATACTTTATGAAAGAATGCTTCATAACTATAACTTGCAACAACTGAAGTAGAGAGCCTCGGAGATCCTGCCACTGTCGCGCATGTCGCAACAGCAATGCTCATTGCTCATGCATCGTAGTGTAATTTGTGACTGAATAGGTACAGGTAACGCGGAACTCATGGACTGCTGAGGCACGATGATACTGCATAAATGTAGACTAAAAAATGCGCGTTACATCACTCTATTAAATAAAAAGTATGTAAGCACACAAGGTAGTCAAATAAATACAAGCAGTCACAATTTTGATTAAACAAATACCGAAACCTAAACCAAGGTTAACTCTATAGGCAAGGTAAAATTGTCAATATAAAGTAGCAAACAGCAATAGTTTTACACTGTCTCACTGCTAGCACAAGCCACCTCAAACCAGCCTCGAGGTACTCGTCTCGGTCTAGCAATGCTCTGAGCTGACATCAAACACGTTGATAATTTCGTCACAGGACAGCCCACACTCGTGTAAGCCGGTCCCGTGTACCTAACCTACCGGGCTACCGGCTAACGTGAACATCCTACTACACACAAACCAGCCATGTAGTCGGCGAATAAAACGACGTCTTTTTTTTAAACTTTTGTATGCAGTGGTAGCAGGTCGCCGGTCGGTGTGACCGTGTGAGTAACATGTTGTTGTGTGTGCAGGCCCATCCGCGGCATGTCTGCGGTGGTGATGGGCGCGGGCCCGGCGCACGCCTGCTTCTTCGCCACCTACGAGTACTGCAAGCACTCGCTGTCACACCTCACGCGCCACCGGCACGACCACATCACACACGGTGAGCCAACTCGACGTCTGCCCTACTACCGGCGGCATCTCTCACACCGTACGAGTATCTCTATTAGTAACATGTGAGTTGTAGCGTGATGTTGTGCTGACGCCGGTCGCTGACTGTTGCAGGGTTGTCGGGCTGCATCGCGTCGCTCATACACGACGCGGTCTCCAACCCAGCCGAGGGTGAGTACCGCCACTGCTACCTACTTAACTTTAACTGAAGCACTCGAACTCGAAACGCCTAACCTAGTCAACAAGTGCTTATTTGTTTCACTTTTTTCAGCAGTCTTAGAAAAATATGAATGAGGCCATTCGAATAAAATACATGTGGATGATTTAAAAAAAATTAGTTCCGCCGAAAAAATTGCAAAAGTTATAAACAATTTATTTAAAAAGAGTTCGGTTTTTTTTCTCAAAAAGTAATTAAGATTTTTGAAATCTAAAAAAACATTCAATAAGAAGAGGAAATTTCCTAAAAAAAGGCAATTATATTTATAAAAAACTCTGGTTTATAGTCCTCAGATCATTGTTAAATGATCACTGTTCCGTATGGTGTGGATGTAAAAGAATAGCACCATCCCATCACTTCCCGTGGGTGTCGTATGAGGCGACTAAGGGTCTCACCAGAGAATGGGCAGCAGCATCCTCTGTAGGTACATTGTTACAGCTACACTGCGATCGCCAACCCGCTTGCCATGCGTGGCGATTATGGCAAACACCTCCATTTAGGGGACGGCTATGTCCAGCAGTGGACGTCTTTCGGCTGATTTGATGATTAATGATCACTCTTGCAATGTTCATGTTCAGGCAGCAAAAAATTGTTAGTTATTGCATAACTAATTGAAAAACCGCGATAAAAAAAAATTGCAGGCGGATTATTTTATTCCATCCAGTAAGTGCCTGTTTTTTTTTTAATTTTGCGTATTTAATATAATTATGTATAAATATATTTTTCAATCTTAGCTTGACGCCTATCGACAGGATTGCTCAACACTAGCCCAGAGCCGGGAAGAATGGAAGGAAGAAAGGGATGCCTTTGCCCTGCAGTGGGGCGGAATGGGCTAAAAATCGCTATTATTAGAAAAAGATGTGCCTCTATGTTGACGCGTATTCGCGGCAGTACCAACACTATTCTCAGTGTGTTCGCAGATCGGTGGGTTTCCCCGATGATGCAGAGGTGATTGCAGCTCCTCGCTAAAGTGTAGCTGTATGTTTTAGTTGTATGTCTGCACCTACTAACACTAGTTTTTTAAGTTAATTGTTACTAACCGGGACTATGTTTGCAATAAAAGTATTATTATTATTCTCTTTATTCACTTTACTGTACACACAACTTTACATTTTTAAATATTTCTTAACAATAAAACCCTAAAAAAAAAAATATAAAAAGCAGTAGTCCGCCGGTGTCGGGAGCAAGGTCCAAGCTACCGGTGGTTAGGGCTTCAGAGACAAGAACCTCCTCACAATACGAGTCGTATCGAGGAGTACTGCCTTCTGTATCAGGCCCTTTATCCAACTGCGCAACGCCAGCTTCGACAGATGGTCGTCGAAGCTTTTGGCCATCAGGCCAGTGGCCGTAACAACAATCGGCACAATGACAGCCGAGTCCACACTCCACATGGCGACAACCTCGTGCACTAAGTCAAGATACTTGATTTGTTTCTCTTTCTCAGCTTTCACGAGGTTCTCGTCATGTGGAATGGTAACATCGATTATCGTTGTGCGGCGCGCTAATCGGTCTATTACCACTATATCGGGCTTATTGACGACGATAGTCCTATCAGTGATGATAGACCGATCCCAGTACAACGTGACATGGTCATTTTCGAGAACTGGGTCGGGCACATACTTGTAATACGGTACCTCAGAATCCACAAGTTGGTATTTCAAAGCAAGTTGCTGGTGAATAATCCTGGCCACTTGGTTATGCCTGTGCAAGTACTCGCCGTTAGCCAGACGAGAACAACCAGAGATAATATGTCTGATGGACTCACCCGGACGGTGGCATGCCCGACACACGTCAACCGTCCCGTCCCTCATAATATGCCTCCGGTAGTTGTTCGTCAAGATAACTTCGTCCATAATTGCTCAAACAAAACCTTCAGTTTCTCCGAAGAGATCACCGAAACGTAGCCAGGCTACGGACGCTAGGAAATCTACATCGGACCCATAAAGAGCCCGATAGAAGCGTCCGTGAAGCTCCTTGTCTTTCCATACCTCCTTGCGGTCATCTGTAGTAAGTATCACAGGTTTGTGCCAGTTCTCTTTAGCCATGGATAACGGAGTGAGTCCCTTGTCAACTGCGACCACATCTTGGTGCATACCCACATCGACTTTGAGAAAATATTCTCTGAGACTGCACATCTCGCGGTTGTGAAGAGTCTTAGCATTTAAAAAGCCTCGACCTCCACACTTCCGCGGGATGTACAGTCTCATCACCGACGATCGTGGGTGATGCATCCGGTTTGCAGTCAGCAGTGTACGGACTCTCCTATCCAGGGCGTCGAGTTCGGTTTGAGTCCATTTGAGTATGCCGAAAGAGTACATTAATACCGGCATGACCCAACCGTTGAAGGCGCGCACCTTATTTCCGCCCGACAAAAGGCTGTTTAAAACCTTTTTCAGGCGGCCAAAGAAGCGCTCCTTCAGCGATTGCTTCATGTCAGCAACATTAATGCCCAACGCTTCCGACATACCCAAATACTTGTAGGTTTCGGTCGAGCTGAGGGATCTAACCTGTATGAAATCCGAGAGTTGAATTCCCTCAGATTCTATAATCTCCCCTTTCTTTACATGCATGACTGCACATTTGTCCACACCAAAATTCCATCCTGATGGCACTACTGAAGTTTTCAGTTACCTTCAGTAGCTCCATCAGTCACAAATTGTTGGGGGCAAAGAGTTTCAGATCATCCATGTAAAGGAGGTGAGATATGGCTTGACCACCTCTTCTCAACCGATAGCCTAGGCCTGAATCCTACAGCAGTGTGCTAAGAGGATTCAGAGCTAAGCAAAACCAAAGGGGACTCAAACTGCTGCCCTGGAATATTCCCCGTTTAATCCATTCAGGCTCATCATTCCCTTGAATCGGTCGACATCCTGGATATCGAAGGACCGTTTTCCATTGCCTCATACATGACTCAAGAAAGGTGCGTAGAGTTGCATCTATTTTGTACAACTCCAGCACCTTCATGAGCCATGTATGTGGCACAGTCATAGGCCTTCTTGTAATCTATCCAACATGTCGACAGATCCTTACGGGATCGACGAATCTGCAAGGAGCTACTCCTCATAGACATGGCCATAAGCCAACGCTTATGGCCATGTCTATGAGGAGTAGCTCCTTAGTGCCGCGGGACCCTTTCCTACATCCATTCTGAGAAGCGGACATAATTGAGTTTTTCTCAATGTGATCATTAATTTTCATTCTCAAAATGGATGTAAGAAGTTTATAGACCGTGGACAAACAAGTAATCGGTCTATAATTCTTGGGTTCCGCGGGACTACCAGTCTTATGGAGCAGGTGGGTAACGCCAGTTGTTAGAAACTGTGGTAGCGACCCAGACTCTAAGGATGATTGGAATTGAGATGCTAGGAGTGCGTGTGAGCTGCTTTACCATTTGAGCCAGAAGTTATGCAGTCCGTCCGGTCCTGGAGATTTCCAGATTGGTAACGGACGGACTGCTTTGGCTACATCCAACGGAACTTATTAACATCCAATGATGTTAATAAGTTCCGTTATTATTTTTATAATAAAATAAATAAATATTTTTCAAAGTGCCCAAAGGTGGCGTGGCTTGCTCATGTCAGAGTACACGTTTTCGGCCGTATTTTCACCCTTCTGGGAAATTTATAAATATTGGTCCTACAGTTCCGGGACACTTTTTTTAGATTTCAAAAATCTTAATTGGTTTTCTAGATGTTGTCTAAAAACCAAACCCCCCTTTTTTCAGTGAATTGTGTACAGCTTTTGCTATTTTTTAGAGTACAACTTTTTTTTTTTTTTCAAAAATTATCTAATTACATGCCATTTCGAATCGAATGGCACCTTATTCAAATTTTTCCGAGACTGCGGAATAAAGTTGAACAAAAAAGCATTTGTTGAATAGACTCACCATGACCACTGCTCACACCCGTGTTCTGTTTACACTTATCTTCTCGACTGAACTGCACAATATTGAATTGAGAGCCTATAAACTGCACACTCTCTGTGTGTAGTTTAAAGAGACGGACGGGACGAATTTAAAGAGATTAATATAATGACTATGCCCTCTCAATATATTTATGAGAATCTCTTGTATGCACATATAGAAATATAAAACTGTTTAAAAAATACAGTGATATCCAAAACATAAATACTAGGAACAAACACAGTTTTGTCGTTCCTAAAATCAGGCCCAAGAAAATAGGTGGTTCATTTAGATGTCAATGTTTTTTGGTAATTTTAAGCTAGACGAGGCCGGTGTTTCCTAGCTGACTACCCTGAGAAGAAACATCGAAACAAACTCAGAGGTCAAAGTCTCTTTTAAGGTCCATACAATCTGTACTGATTAAATCATAATTATGAGGACCATGCAGATCAGTGTCTGAAATGGTATTTTGAGGAAGGAAACACACAGATTTGAGTGGACCTGTCTAGTCAGTGCAAGCCTTTGTCAGTAGTCGAGTAGCTCTACTTAAAAACAATTAGGAGCTCAACGATGCGACGAACAATGCTAAAGGAAGGACATTTGGTTAGGCCGCAACAGTACTCAAACTGCCAGACCTCGTTAAAAATACTTACAAAAGAGAAAGAAAAAAAGAAAATAATAATTAATAAGCCATATAGTCCAGTGCTCGATAACAGCAACAAGCATGCCTCCCTGAGCCCGCCACGGCTGACATAAAGAGGACGTTATTGAACAGCGTGATGCAGGATGACGCCGTGAGCGCCCCGCACTCAACACTGATAATATTCTCATTCAGTTCCGCGAACTTAAGTAATAGTGCAAACAATTAATATTACAAGTAATTAGTCTTAAAATGTTCGGTATTATTGGTGTATTAGTGTTCCGTGAAATGTACCAATGTAGTACGAGGACGTAGCGAGTGAGTTGTGGTATATCAGCGTGGATAATGGCGCACTACAGTACACTGGTTTGCGCAGTACATTGTAGCGTCACAACTTACGTTTCTATCAATCATGTCTTATTTATACACAGCGAGCGACTTTCAAGTAGAACTCATATGTTATTGATAAATGGATGTCTCTGAAATTATGAATGTGTAGCTGCTGGTTACAGCTGTAGGGAAGTCATGAGCCAGTCGTCAGTAGTGTCAAGTGCGCCCGGCTCCGGCAGTCGGCCGCCGCCCTCGCGGCAGATAACCGGAGCAGAGGCAGGGTTCAATGATTCCACTGTAAACACGAACTAATCATTATTCAAATAGGTACCGTTATCAGTTTACCACAACAGTCTGGCGGCGCTATCGTTGCCCCTAAAACATGCTTTATTTGCGGCTACTATCATGTAATTACTATGTAATTACGAATTAATTAATATTCTATTTTATTTTGTTTTATCGGTTCAATTAATTACATACGACAGTGCATGCTCTAAATGAGCTGTGCAGGACTGTAGGAGTCTAGGTTCGTTAGAAGTACGCTCAACCTCTTAGTCTCTTGACTTCTGAATATCCTGAGGAACAGCTTTCCTTGAGGGCATTGCGAGGGCAGTGCAGAGCACTTTCCATTTAGAATAGAATTTATTTTGCAACGTAAGTGTTACATTGTACACCACAACTTAAGACTAAGACAGTATTAATCAAAATACGTACTTACAATAAGTTTCATCATCGTATCAGCCGAAAGACGTCCACTGCTGGACACAGGCCTCCCCCAAGTGCCGCCACAACAACCGGTCTTGTGCGTCTCGCAACCATCGGCTTCCAGCGACCCTCATCAATTCATCGGTCCACCTTGTGGCAGGCCTTCCAACACTGCGTCTTTTTCGGCCCCATCGACCATCTGGTCTGCGAGCAATGTGCCTTGCCCACTGCCACTTCAGTTTGGCGATCCTTCGGGCTATGTCGATTACCTTAGTTCTCTTGCGGATGTCATCATTTCTGACTCGATCACGCAAGGGAACTCCGAGCATTGCCCTTTGGGTGCCTTTAAGCCTTTTGATGAGGCCCATTGTGAGCGACCACGTTTCGGTTCCATAGGTCATCACTGGCAACACGCACTGGTCATAGACTTTCGTCATGAGACACTGGTATGCGAGACGAGAAAAAATCACGCAACTTCCCGAACGCTGCCCAGAGTAAGATTCGACGGTTGATCTCTTTCTCGAAGTTAGCCCTACCAAACTGGACCGTTTGTCCCAGGTAGATAGACGTACTCGTCTACAACTTCGAGTGTAGAGCCTCCGATCTTGATAGGAGTGGGCGCTACATGGGTATTTACCAAGACCTTGGTTTTGTCCTTGTTCATTTTAAGACCCACTCTTTCGAAAGCTCTACTGAGGTCATCGAGCATTGTACTGAGGTCCTCCATAGTCTCAGCCATGACGACTATATCGTCGGCAAATCGCCTCGTCATTGACATAAATGCCTAGCTTTTTCCAGTCCAAAACCTGGAAAACATCGTCCATTGCGGCCGTGAACAGTTTCGGAGAAATGACGTCTCCCTGCCTCACTGCCGCTTAAGCACCTCGATGTACCGATAGTCGATAAATAAGTTTACAAAACATAAATTCTTAAACAAAGTAATCATGTCGTACACTAAAATGATGCATAGTTTGAACTTCCAAATAAACAAATGAACTGATGTTAGAATTATGTTAAGAAAAAAATAAACGAACTGGCGGTATACGTATAAACATTATTTACCTTCCGCGTTAGTCAAAGACTGTGTAACGGCAAGATAAGGAGGCATAAGTGTTGGAGGCAGCTCGCCTGTGCCTCCAGGCAAGGGGCTTTGTTGGGCGCCGTGCGTGCGGTGCGTGCGTACGGAGTACGAGTGTGCGCTGCCTCTACTCGTGACCTACTTTGATTGTAAAAATACCAAAAAGACAGGTTCCAGGTGAGGAACCTGGAACCTGTCTTTTTGGTATTTTCATTTGCCAGGGGCGATATCACACTGTTCTTCTTAGTAATAGTGATGACCCAACCACATTATCTGCTTATAGTTTTTATTCCTTGTTAGTCTTCTCCTTGGGGTGGGACATTTGGAACAAACTATTACTCCACAGTTTAGCATTCCGTTCCTAACGGTAATGATACAATAAAAAATGCATGAACAGTTCGGGCCTAGGGATTTTCCCGGAAGCTGGTTACTACTGCGCAGGTTCATACATGTGTCTACATGAGTCATAGAGAGCCGAGCGTGCCGCAAGTCGCGCACTGCTCGGCCGCTGAGCTGCAGCCTCAGATACTGACTTGGTATCTTGGCTTGCAGTGGAATGTGTTCAACCAGATATGATTCTTCCTCATTCCTCAGTGTTGATGTCGAAAAATTATTAACCTATAATTCTGCTGATATCTTTATAATGGTTTGGAGTACCGTACTTGACGCAAATGTGACGAGTTGACGAGCCACTTGACAACACGAGTAATGCAGCTGCTAATCTACGTCAAGTAGACGTGTCAATATAATATTGCGAATACAGTACTGTTACTGTCATTAATTCGTCTCTTTTACCAGTTAATTTATCAGTATGAATAATTACACAATCAGCAGGTATGTATATGTCGCAGCCAACTAGCTTAATCAGCTGTTTCATTAAAAGCCTAGCCTTTTCATTGAACTGCGTCATTTAATCAGTGTAATAAGTGAAATGGGCAAGTCATTAAACGATATTGAACAAAATATGTCACATAAGTCACTAAAAAATCGGCGCATTTAAATGAAAAAATGAAAAAATAAAAATGAAAAAATAGGCCGCCAATTAAACGACTGATTAAGCTAATTAGCTGCGACATATACATAACTATGCTTAAAATATTACTTGCAGCTGAGCTGTTCCCTTAGGCACGTTCCTTCTAAAATACTACAAGTTGACATGATCACAAATGGAGGAACCCTACGAAAGTGCAGATGTAAATATTGACAGTAAAGTGTACGGTGCCTGTTGTGAGTAGAGATGTCGACAGCGCGCCGTTACTCGCGCCCCGGCGATTGTACGCATTCCGGAAGCGTAGAGGCAACACTGGTCGCTGGCCGGTCGCGCCACAATGGCCGGAAGCAGAGCCACGTGCAAGCTGCTCCACAACGCTGCCTGGCTACAAGCGGCAAGCATCATATATGCACTCCACCCCGCTAGTGCTCAAATGACGGAGCCGAACACTCGTCAGGCTGCTGAACACCACCGTGATACGATAACACGGTGCTACTAGATCTAGCACTCAAGCTTTGCATTTCGAATCTGGTCGTCGCAGTTTTGCTGCCTATACCTAACCCCAAGCGACGGCGTATCGTAAATATACACGCTGTCCCAGAAGTGCGTGCTCATATAGGAGGGTGATGTTGGGTAGCTGATACACACTCATCACCTGCACGAAGCATGCATCACGAAGAGGTTGTACGCCACTAGCAAGTTAACACACATGGGATATCAACTGCTTAACCGGACTATTACAACCTTGCCATCAACTATTTATAAAACAAAGTAGGAATCAAACTTGTAGGTATACGAGCACGCGCGGCTCGCGGGGAGGCGCTCGTGGGAGCGAGACCACCGTGTGCACAGCGAGGCGGGTTCGGGAGCGGCCTGCCTTCCGAGGTCCTACTGCTACACCCAGCCGAGAGCCCTAGCACACGGGTAGTCAGAAGGAAAAATGAAGGAGACCATTTTTTTTTGGAAAGACTGGTTCCCATACGTACAGAGCAACCTGCTGACTTGCTGTCTGCGGTGAGATGTCCACCGGCTATCGAGCATTATTTGCTAACTAGTTATTTAATCATTCGGTTGTCCTTGAAAGCAATACATTCTGCATGTCACTGTGATGGCGCTTGTTTGTGCGAAGCTTGCCGTTTGCACAGGTGGCGATACTCTCATGTTTGTTCGTTTATTAGCTTGCTTGGTGTGTTCAGGTGGTTCTTCCATGATGCTTTTGTCGTCTGACCTTCGATTCTACCGATCGATTATATTGCAACAACGCAATTTTCGAACTCGTCGCTGCGTAAGTGCGTATTCAGTAGCACTGGTTCTGACCGCCACGACTCTGGCTCCTACACACACACCCCTGACAGATTGGATGTACTATATAGTCGATGTAGTTCTTTAATCAAACGTCTAGTGAATCAAATAGGTTTTAAGTGAATCTCTATCTACACTTCTACACTAATAATATTATAAAGAGGAAAGATTTATATTTTTATATATAACTAGCACGCCCGCGACTTCGTCCGCGCGGATTAGTAGGTACTCCACAAACTTCAACGCCCCCTATAAAAGGTTAGTTTTGGAAAATTAAGCACAACGATTTTCATTAATTACTTAGCCATTTCTACTTATTCTATGGTCTCAGGAAGCCCTCGACAATGTACCATTTAATTAGCGAATGCGACTGTCGAAATGCCAAAATGTAGGAATTTGGTCACGTGACATTTCGATAGCATCTGTCAATCCTATACATTTTTGACGTATTGACAATCACCTACGCCACGCCACAGTTGACAGAATCTCACTTGTCTCTCGCCCAGGTTCAGCGCAACTGTTCACCCCGTTCAGCCCGTCAGGGGTTAATTAATTTGATTATGCAAAAATTGTTAGGTAAATCTGTTTCAATTATCCCGCTTTTAGTTTGTTCATAGCATTCTGACGTAAATTAAAGCAAGCAATAATGTCCTCTCCTAAAATCACCCCTGTTTGACTCCTTATTTTGTATGTAGTTTGTTTTCGAAAAATCCAAACATTTGTTATTCTTATTTTTTTTCGAAATAATTTAAATTCCGTGGTGTTTCAACTTCATCGGACCAAGCATTGATGTCTTGTGTCTGTCTCATTCATACTTGCCCTCGGACATGATGCGGACTCTGGTGGTGCCAGTGGTCAAGAATAAGACTGGAGACGTATCGGACAGGTCCAACTACAGGCCGATCTCACTGGCTACCGTCATAGCCAAGGTACTTGACAGCGTGCTCAACTCGCATCTAAATAAGCATGTCAAGATACATGATGCCCAGTTCGGTTTCCGGGCAGGGTTATCAACGGAGACGGCCATTCTCAGCCTGAAGCACGCTGTTAAGTATTACACGGATAGACGGACACCAGTCTACGCGGTTTTCCTGGACCTTTCCAAGGCCTTTGACCTAGTCTCCTACGATTTACTCTGGCAGAAGCTAAAAGACACGACTCTGCCGCCAGAGTTCGCATCTCTCCTTAAATATTGGTACCTACACCAGGAGACTCGGGTGAGATGGGCGGGGGAGCTGTCGGAGCCATGCAGGCCGGAGTGTGGGGTGAGACAGGGGGGTTTGTCTTCGCCCTTGCTCTTCGGTCTCTATGTGAATGCCTTGGTCGAGCGACTCAGCAGCATGCGTGTCGGGTGCTATGTGGATGGTGTTTGTTTTAATAATCTGAGCTACGCCGACGACATGGTGCTGCTGGCTCCCTCGATCAATGCTCTCCGACAGTTACTGGCTGTATGTGAGTCGTACGCAGAGTCTCATGGGTTGATATACAACACCAAAAAGACAGAGTACATCGTCTTCGGGTCTGGTGCCAGATGTCCATCTACGGTCCCTCCTCTGTTACTTAAAGGTCATCCAATAAACAGGGTGTATCAATTCAAATACTTGGGCCATCTGGTAACAGATTCCCTGAAGGACGATTTAGATTTGGAGAGGGAGCGCAGAGCGTTGTCAGTCCGGGCGAATATGCTGGCCCGCAGGTTCTCTCGATGTACAGTCGCAGTTAAAATTGCTCTTTTTAAAGCTTATTGCACAACACTGTACTCGGGGGCCCTGTGGTTCAGATATACCCAAAAGGCTTGCAACGCTCTGCGTATCCAATATAACAATGCGTTCAGGGTGCTGTTGCGACTGCCACGCTTCTGCAGTGCGTCGGCGATGTTTGTCGACGCGCGCACTGACGGCTTTGACGCAGTATGGCGCAAGAAATCTGCCTCCTTACTTCGTAGGTTGCGAGACAGTCCCAACACCATTCTGCACTCGATAGCCGCCCGGGCAGATAGCCCGCTTGTATGGGCGTTAGCCGATCGAACTAGATCGGTTTTAGCTATTAAGTACTAACATAGGCTAAGTAAAATTGTTACTAACACAATGGACCTAATTTGTAGTCTCTATGAATAAATGATAATAATAATAAATAATTGATACGATTCTCCCCAGTTCGCTCAAGCCGCGACATGTTTCCTACTCCGAGCATGTTTAATACCGTCGTAACTTTTGATCGAAAGGTCCGATTTGAATAATTTAAAGTGTAATTTACACGGACATAATCAACCTTAATTATCAAACCATTTAAATGGATAAGGATTAATATCATGTTACTAAAATCACCATTTTTTATTTCACCAGGTTTTGCTTGAATAAAATTAACAAAAAGCGGTCATGGTGACTTATCCATAATAGTTAGACATATGGTATCGCGGACTTTTTGTAGATATTGATTTATTTATTTATTTATTTATTTAAATAGAACGGCCGAAACCAGTTACACTATTTAATTAATATAACACAATTAAGTATCATTTATTTAACACGTTCATGCATTCTTCTCACAAAAATTCAAACATTCTGACAGTATTATCTTCCATTCATCCGCAAACATATCCAAATCTGTGTTTGAGTCCAAGAGAGCGTTAATAGCGGCTAGAGTTCGAGGAATAGGCGACTTGGAGTGTGCAACTGTACGGCGAGTTGGAACAGCCAATAGGCGGTGTTTCCTATGACCACAGTAATTGTCTGGGACAAATAGATTGCAGACCTCATTATGCAGATCAGGTGCATCAATAATTCCCCTGAGAATCCTAAATATCACAGTCATCTGATCACGCGACCGCCTCACTTCCAACGAATTGAAAGACAAGCAACCCAACAGGAATTTAGTCGGATACAGGAATGGATAATACCCATACAAGTGCTTGTAAAGGTATCTTAGGAATGCTTTTTGGACTTTTTCTAGAGCTAGCGCATACTGCTTTTCAAAAGGATTCCATACGCACGCACTAGACTCAAGCTTGCTGCGGACCAATGCCCCAAAAACAAGCTTAATTACGTGAGGGTTATGGAAGTCACGACAGTTCCTTAAAACAAAGCCGAGGCGCCTGAAGGACTCCTTCGCAGTAGAATTGATGTGGTCGTGAAAAGTAAGCTTACGGTCGAATACGACTCCCAGGTCTTTCATGGAATCAGTTCTTGCTATTGTATCCCCATTCAGTGTGTATTGAAAGTTGACTGGGCGCTGCATTCGACCGAAAGACATTACGTAGCATTTGGATTTATTAAATTCCATTTTATTTTCTAAACTCCACTTATATACTGAATCAATGTCTGATTGCAGAGCTTGGCAATAGCTTTTTGTAGATATTGATGACCTCTATAATCTCCTCCTCCTGTGGATTTGCTTCAGCTTTGCATGTGCGAATATAGCACACGCATAAGTCATTATCGGACGTATGCACGTAGTGTAGATGCGCAGTTTACAGTTTACATAGTTTACATTTAAGGGATTCGACTGCTCCGGTGATTTTAGTATCATGAAATTAATCCTTATCCATTTAAATGGTTTGATAATTAAGGTTGATTATGTCCGTGTAAATTACACTTTAAATTATTCAAATCGAACCTCCAGCCCGATCACCATGTTTGGTAAGACGATCCCTTAAGGTGGATGGATGAATGCTCTCACTGCTATATTGTCGCTAGATGGCGACACGTTCACAATTTCGAACATTTTCAATTTTTATAAATAAATAAAAGATTATTTATTCAATTGTTCGTCGCGATCTAAGAATGTTTTCTTTAGGCGATACAGTCGTAACATTTAGTGATTAGTGTGATTACTGGCGTTCTTAGGTGGAATGGTTTTAGATGGCAAAGCAAAGGGTTGTTATCAGCTTAGAATATCGTGGTATTAGTTGGTTAGAGGAGGTACCTATGTACTCGTATGTGTCACTGGATAATTCCAAACATCGTAAGATTATAATAAATCTTGTTTATGTTTTAGACTATATCTGTGTTGAGAACAGATAATGGGTTGTGGAGGTCTGGTAGGCAGCCGCTCCACGTAAAATACTGGTATTCAGCTGCAACCAGTAGGTATAGTTGGGAAAGGGCTAGGCAGATGATGTGTTGAGAAGAGATAATTTCGAATACAATGAATCACACCAAAATTCAATAGTTCACAATACTTGTCTTGTTCAGATGAGATTATATTTGTAAATATACAATCTTACGCGACTTATTACAATCACGCGATACAAATACAAAAAACACATCATCTGTGAAAATTTCAATTGTGTAGCTATCACGGTTCATGAAATACAGTCTGGTGACAGACAGAGAGACGGACAGACAGACGAACGGACAGACAGACCGACGGTCGAAATTCGCTTCATCGAGAGAATAGACGTCCCTATTAGAGAGAAATATTTGAAATTTAGAGTACGTACCTATGCGATGTGATGACAATCAACGAGTGTTGATTTTGTATTTCCTCTTCTAAATCTTACACTTTTTTAAAGTTTTAAGGGTATTACTATTATACTATAACTCTATATCACCTTGAAAAGCATCCATTGTACATAAAAATAACACTTACCGTCAATAAAACACAAAAACACTTCACTTTTCAATAAAAACTCTTTCACGGATGGCACTCGTTTGAATGGTTCTCAGTAGTAGCCCCAGTCGCCAATGCTAAACCTGAATAGTGCTTACTACTTACTTAGCTCTTCAGACAAGCGAAATTGGAACTACAACTAGGTACCATTTTGAGAACGTCATTTCGCTGACAGTTAAAAACCCCGAAACCATATAAACATAAATGAATGATGTACAGCAGTGGTGGCTCTGACTTACAAGTTGTAGGATGTTCTGATATTTAAAAACTGACTAAAATACTGCCCTAAGTTTTAATTCCCCCTTTTCTTGGTAAACTTTTTAAATATGAGCGTGACTACCGCAGGACCACGAACGAACTCCAATCGCTTCCATATTTTGCAAATAATTAGTACTCAATTGGTACTCGAACAACAAAATTGGTACCTTAGTATTGATTCAAGATGTACACTCGTGCACATAAATTTATTGATGTCGGAATAGTAATAACAACAGTTCAATATCTATAATTTTATACAAACATTATACAGAAACATTACACAACAATTTTTATACAGATCGCAGATAATTGTTTTCACTTTCCAGCATTCTTTCTCATTCCCTAATAAAAAACATTTTATCAATCATAAAATGTAAAATCCGCGGGCAAACCCGCGCGCCGGCGCTAACTTGCTAGAAACACAATTTTGACACAAACTCACGCATGGACTGACTGGAGCAATTTCGCAACACGCGTTGTTGCCAAATTGCGTCTTGAATGGCAATGTCGCATCGCCGCGTCCGTCACTCGATGGTAACCTTGTTCGAATTTTCGAACAGCGCCATCTACTATAAATTTTTACCGAACGTAAACTCGTAACACAACAGCTACAAACTCTTTCTCGGTGGTTCTATAAATTTCTGTCAGATGGCGCGATTCAGATCACTCACACATGTAAAGATTTTTCGTTTTTTATTGGGTCTAATTGTCCTAGAAATACAGTTTTTTTTATAAAATTTGGGCGATACGCGAACATAATACATTATAAAGTCTCATTATACTTGCTTTTATTCTGCAGAAACCGTTTATTTACGGAGATTACAACTCTTGAAAAATGTATAGCGAGGTCTGTCTAGGCATCCCCCTTAAGAGAAGCGAGCCAATTATCTAGGTGTGATCCTCGACCGAAACCTAACGTTCGCTGAGCAAAAAAAGACGGTACGCTCGCGTGCCGCTTTCGCTCTGCGTAGGCTCCACTGCATGCTGAATGCACGCAGCAAACTGTCCCTACATGCAAACTGCGCATTTACACTACGTGGATACGTCCGATTATGACTTGCGTGCGTAACATTCGCACACACAAAGTCAAAGCAGATCCATGGGATGCAAGTTACCAAAACCATTTTCTCCGAAAGGCCACGGGCGCCCCGTGGTTCGTAAAGGAGTGAACGACTCCATGTCGATCTCCAAACGCTTCATCGAAACTTTTGCACAAACCAAAAGCACTAAAACCCTCTAATCGCATCGGCTACCCGATACGCTCCCTCCCAGAGAAGTAGGATTCGCCGTCCTCGGCATACCCTCGTCGAACCCGATGACCCCATCACTCTGATACAAGAAAGCTGTAGGAAAACCAGCACTCTAAGAAAACACCGTGTTCGGTTTCCGAGCATCGCGACGCCCCTGTCAAACGAGACGCGGCTAAGCCGAGGTCTGTATCCCACAGGGGATGCCCTTAGCGAGTATCTAGTATTAGCCCTGGCTGAGGGCCTTAAATTCATTTGAGGTCACCACAGGATAGTCCGGTTAAGCAGTTGATAGCCCAAGCGTGCTAGATCTGCATGCTGGCCATTCCCAAAAAAACCTTACGTTCATTACAACGACTTAAATAAGTAGCCTGAAGTATAAAATTTTTATATGGTATGGTAACTTTTTATATGGTAGTAAGTACTTAGTTCTTATAATTTTGCTGCTAAAATGATTGCATTTTTTTTCTGTGTAGTCTTTATATGACTCCGATTTCAAATCCCAAAGACAAGGCAAGTCTCTGCATAAATCGAGAAGTTCTTTCGCTCTGTTGAGCCATACGCAGAGCGGCGCATGCGCCTGCACTCGCCGCCTGCCGAAGCGGTAGGTAGGTTTTTAAACAAGCGGCGAGACGTTTTCGAACCAACGTTCATGCCACTGGTTTGCAACGCACGCCTTTCTACCAAGGGCGTTTAGAGGTCATACTAAATTTGGCCTAAAACCGCTGTCTACACTGTTTGAAACCAGCTTTTTAAACCGTGTAGCACAAGCTTAATTTGTTATGTTTTTGTAAATTGGCCGAAATGTGACGATGATTTATTATTGAAGAAGTCGGAAAAAAATACCTAAAAAATTCCGATTCTATGATAGAACAGAATAATATGCTACAGTTTTAGAGAACATACCAATACCTAGAAAATATAGTTGCACCCGTGCGAAGCCGGGTGGGTCGTTAGTCATGATTAAATAAGAATTCCATGAGCATGAGCACTGTTTTCCTGCTAGCTTGTGTTCTCGGAAGTGGCGCGATCTGTTGCACCGCTGCGCCACGCTGCGCACAGTGCCCGCCCGCCGCTCGCACTCGCGCGCTCTGCCCTTTTGCGCCGTCTGCGCGGTACTAAGGCGTAATAGCTATGATTGAACGATTACTCACTCAATTGTCGACGGTCACGAACAACATACAATTTGGAGCATCATTCAGAATGACCTATGATTACTGTATCGTATGATCTATTCCTTAATCTCATCTCCGCCAGGCATTCTAACAGATGTATTGATCGTATGGCTCGCTCTTCATTTAATGAATATCAATTAATTATTATGTCGTTTATTCATCTGTACTTATATACATACTAGCTCTTGCCCGCGACTTCGTACGCGCGTATCAAGTATGAAATATACTTTACGAGTTACGACCTCTTCGCATACCTACCAAATACATAAAAAAAAACATAAAAATTGGTCGAGCCGTTTCGGAGGAGTGTGACTCCAAACACCGTGACACGAAATTTTTAATACAACGACATTTTTAAATACTTATTAAAAAAAAGCATTATTATTCAATTCAATTCAATTTTCTTTTATTTCAGACCAGAGACCATATAGTGCTAGTAACAATCTTAAAAATATAAAAAAATAGTAGTCCGCCGACGACGGGAGCAGGGTCCAGGCTACCTCTGGTTAGGGCTCCAGAGAAAAGAACCTCCTCACAATACGAGCCGTATCGAGGAGTTCAGCCTTCTGTATCTGACCTTTTATCCAACCGCGTAACGCCAGCTTCGACAGATGATCGTCGGCGTCGTAACTTTTGGCCATCAGGCCATTGGCCGTAACGACCACACGACTACACGAGTCCACATTCCACATGTCGACAAGCTCGTGTGCTCAGTAATTAGTTTGTTATTAACAGTGGTGCGGATACGAGTCGGTCCATCGTTCGCCGCGGATGGCTCGTGGTCGAGGGGAGGGGTACTACTACGGATTTCCTTTTAATAATTGATGCATCTATCTGCGGTATGTCATCTTATTAGCCGGCACGTTTCGATGAGGAAAATGCGGCGAAGGCGACAGCGAGTCAGTGCCGCGGTGCAAGACAATCCCCCGCACTGAATCTGTGCCAGCCAAACACACTTTTACGCACTGCAGCCGACTGCAGGGAACACTTGCTATTGATATTTATAGTCAAAACAAATATAATGATAGCTTGAACCGTGCGCGTGTCGCCTGCACTCACGACGGTCTTCCACTGGGGCGGTTGAGGCCAGCTGTTCTACCTAACATGTCGAATGAGCATCTGGGCAAAACCAGCGTAAGGCTCGGCTAGGGCTTCTTTTTTTAGGGTTCCGTAGCCAACAAGGAACCCTTATAATTTCGCCATGTCCATCAGTCTGTCCCAGGTACCCCCCTAGGCGGGGTACCCTAAACAATATTTTTTTTTTTTTTTTTTTTATTGGTGATGGGTTTGCTCTTGACTCTAGTCAATGTCAGATACGACAGAGACAAAGTCTACGATGGAGCGAGCTTACCCAGAAGAATATCGTGTATCCCATCGAAATAAAATAAATATTGAGGGCGAAAACGATTTTCCACTCAAGTATCCGTTTGCAAAATATTAAGCTTGAAAGTGCTAACTTTTGTTAGAGTCAAGCGTCCCCCCCCCTCGGCCAGCTAAACGGTTGTTTTTGGAGACGTGAAAAAATTCATGGTAGTAGCATATAATGTATAACGAATAAAAGGAAAACTATCACAGCTTAGTGGGCTTTACAAGTTCAAGAGTTATAGTCGAGCAAGCTATAAAATGTACTTCGACAAGGAAAATTTCTCCAAATTCCATTGAAAATTAGTTAGATAAAGTTGTTAGTTACGTATAAAGTTAGTAAAAGTTAGTTAGTATTACGAACCACGTGAAATGTTAATGATAACATTTTTTCTTACTTCCTTTGTGAAGTTGGATTGAGTCCCTTTCAATTTGGCGGTATAAAAACACAAAAATCCATGTTGTTCAGAGCGAATTTCTCAATAACCTTAAGATATCTGTCATAATATATCGATAAAATGTAAAGTGTACCCTGGCGATTGGGGATGTCATGCTCACTCAAAAGTCTAGCTGATGATGGCGCATGCGTTGGATCATTTGGCTCCCTTAAAAATGGTTGAGCCGAATGGTGCTAGCGTATGCGTTATGTTCATGAAGGGGTGCCGTCAGGTGAGACGTGCCATGGTTTATTTTAATTATTTCTTTGAATACTTTATTTTGTGCTCCGGACGTTTTTATCCTTCTTTGACGTTTTCACGTCTTTTACATTGTTCTCACATATATGTTTAATTTCAACATGAATGATGTAACCATAATTTTGTAACAAAATATTATTTTTAAAAGAGTGTCCCTGGAGTTTCTTGCACGTTCTACTCCTTAAAGATTTACGCTTTGGAACGTGCAAATAGCTTCATCTTTTTGACCGACCGACCTTGACAATTCAAAAGTGCCTGTAAATGGTCTAATTGAAGTGAATGTTTGAATTTGATTTTTTTTTAAATAAATAAGTAGTAATCAGAGAGAAAGTGCAATTTTCCGGTGACAACCTGCCACTGCCACTTTCAGATAAATCTAAAATTACTCGAGCCATTGTTGCAGAGCTTTCAAAATAAAATATCATAGAACTAGAAAGAAAAAAAATCCATATCTTGCGATTTTTTCGTAGGTGCAGTCAATTATTTATTTTCAGAACGTCAGAATTAAGAAGCCATATAAAATGCGTTATTTTACGAAGTACCCTCTGTTTTACTATTTTATTCGTATGCTGGAAAACCGACCACACCAACTGCTAAATGACCACGATGTCGAATATATTCATTGGCCGATCCCATTCATGGAAATTCACGTTCTTATAAATAGACAGAGGAGCCATACTAAAAGTATTGTATTTTCTTGAATTTCAACACTGAACCCAAACTTTTTGCAGGTACTAAACACAATTGCTGCTAAATGATACACAATTTTCAATAATATTCAACTATTATTTAACGAGTTCCAGGTGGCTCCTCAATTCAGATGTTTATATTGAGAAGCCACTTTTGCATTGATATAACTTGTGAGTTGTGATATAGTTTGCTGCTAAATAAGATAAGATAATTTTTTGGCATTCAAATTGTGTACAAACAAATTGAGGCCCTGATTCCTGTGCTAGGTAGAACACCTGTGTTACAGGAATCAGCTACTTTGTTGCTAAACGAGGGTGTTAGTTGCGTGGCTCCTCAATCCACACGGACACCAACACGACGATAAGATTCCGAACAAATGACTTTTCAAGAACTTTGTTACAGTTACTTACTTCAATCAGGTTTACAAGATTTGATGTCACTTCTCATCACCAAACTCACGAGGACCAACTACTAATGTTTATGCAACTTTTGCATTCGCATGTCTGTCGCAATCTGTCATTTTTCATAACGTTGCTTAAACATTAGTAGAATTGGCCCTCTAATGATTGGTGACAAGATCCGCGATTCTCAGGAGCAGTAACAGGTCAATATTTATGGTGAGTGACCTTGGAGGTCATGCTCGACTGACCTTGGAAGTGTCTGAATTCCAGTGCCCTGACACTACCAAACCCTTGACTTCGAGTGCAAAAACAGTATTTTTAATTATATAAAACACAATTGCACTACTGATCACTTTAATTCGCAGTTGAAGATCGCTCTCGAAGTTGTCGCTTGTATCGTAAATCCAATACTGACACGGTCGCGGCCTCGCGGGCTATGCAAGCCTTATGTAGGTCGGCAGATAATTCCAGAACTTTCTACTATAGAAACATCTAGAAAATTCGCGTACATACCGGTCCCGACTAACCAGATGTAAACTTCAGAAAGTTCTAGCCTAGAAAAGACTAGAAGGATCTTGACTCTACTAGTTCTGCCACTCGGTACTAGATGGCGCCAGTAGTAACTAAATATCGTAGTTTACCCGGCATTAATTCCGGCGCGTAACACTGCCCCCTCCTAAAACAAGCTCGTCCCGAGCATTATCGGTCCCATAACGCGCCAATCGATCCACATGGACGATCTTAGGAGCATTTCTTGTACCTTTCTGTATGCGGTAGGTTACGTCATTGATTTTCATCACAATCCGGTACGGCCCGTCCCATTTAGCTTGAAGCTTAGGAGATTTCCCTTTGCTGCGAACTGGATTGTGCAACCACACCAGTGAACCTTCGTCGAATCCTTTATTGTTCATTTTGCGGTCATATCGGGTTTTCATCTTTTCAGACATTTGCTTGCCCGATTGTCTGACGTGCTCATAAATGTCATTCATTTTGTTCCGCAAGTCATTAGCATAATCGGTTATACTGCGTGGGGCATCAGGTGGTATTCCGGTAATCAGGTCTGTAGGCAGCCGTAATTCTCTGCCAAAGTTTGCGAAAGCTGGTGTCACTGATGTGCTTTCGTGAATAGCACTTCGATATGACAGCAAAAACGGTTGTATATGCTTGTCCCAATCCCTTTGCCGGTTTTCCACCACTTATGCCAGGTATCTCTCCAATTTCTGATTAAATCGTTCCACCATTCCATCCGATTTTGGGTGGTAAGAAGTTGTTCTCGTTTTATGAGTACCCATACATAACTCGGCTAGTTTCCTGGAAAATTTGGGACTCAAAATTCCTTCCTTGATCGCTGTGAATCTCCAAGGGTACTCCAAAACGACAGAAGACTTCATGAACTAGTTTATCTGCAACTGTTCAAGCAAAGCAAGCTTCTTTATTTGGAATGGCGAAGACTTCCGGCCACTTTGTGAAGTAATCCATTACAACCATGAAATACTTGTTACCACTTTCACTTTCCGGGAACGGTCCCGCAACATCTAGGGCTATCTTTTCCCATGGTGCACCAACACTGTACAATTTCAATAGTAAGTAATAGTAATAGTAAAGATTTTTAGCACACTACCGTCGCATATACATGTTTTTATTGTAAAATATACATTCATAACATAACTACCTAATTTTAGAAAAAATGAAAAAAAAAAACACATTTATACTTTTTAACAATTTATTATCTATTCATCAAACTGTACCTACATCATCATAATCATTAATAAATCTTCTAAAAACTGGGCTGAAGGAGTTATTTTTGTTAGATATCTTGCCCAACCGTACGTCGGTTGGGTTATTGGTGGTACCGAGGTACCTTATTGTCATTGTATGTGCACAGCAAACTACGGTTCTTCGCCAACTATGCAATTACAACAGTATGGCTCAACGTTCTCTCTCCCACTTTCATTGGTATTAATTATGTTTATTTTCATTGATACTAGTTAATAACGAGTAATACAGGTTCAGGTTCAATTTCAACAGCCAAGGTAGTCGTTAGTGGTAGAAAAATCAGAGTCCAGAAACGGCAATAATCAACGCAAATACGGAAGCACTTCGACGCTCGTTTTATCAAGAAGGTGAAGGGTGACATACTCTTTGGTGAGGAGTAGTAAACTTTTTGGCAATTACAACTGAACAGACAAAATACAAGTATAAGTTTTACATCAAGTGTCGCCAGCACTATGATAATATTATTATGAATAAACTATTCTAAACGGTATCGATAATCGAATTAAATTATTTTTAATTATTATATTACTATAAATCATTGGAATCGTGATTAAATTACTTAACTAGTTATATATGGTTTTAACATGGTTTTAATAAAAAATAGTAATTATAAAGTGAAATAATAGTAGTTTATGCAACGACCATATAAAAAGGGTTATTAAAACACGAGTGTGGGTTTATCACACGAGGCGTAGCCGAGTGTGATAATAGCATCGCACGAGTGTTTTAATACCTAATTATATGCCGTTGCATACACTATTTTATCTTCACTCATACAGTTGAAGTAAAATAAGTGGAAAAATAGTTAATTCCAATATGGCGGATATTCTCATTGCGTATTCGAATGACTGCGCAGCGCGCTCAAACATAGACAAAGATAAAAGCTGGCTCATTGACTTAAGTCAATGAGCCCGCGCCAAAAATTAAAAAGAAAAAGTGTGCTATAAAAATTAAAAAGTTATTTTATGATGCAGTTGTTTAAAAATCGAAGGAAAATGTTGAATCGTAATGGTTTTTTTTTTAAATTTTACCTATCCACGAAAAAAAGGTATGTATTTATGCATTCGTTTTTGAACTCATATTTGGAACATTACGTTGTGAGTGTAGATAAAATATATATCTTCCTCTCTTAGACTGCGCAATCGATTTGCAAGTGCGATTTCGTATCGATATTATTTTCTTTTGGGTAATACGTCATAAACGTAGTTTAATATTGATATTATTGTAATCGATTTTCAAGTGTAATTTCGTATCGATATTATTTTATTTTGGTAATAGCAACATTTCTTATTGAAATGGCATCTAGGAATTGTGTTGGTAAATTGTTAAAGTTGAATAACTATTTAAAATTACTTATTAACGGTGTACTTCTACAGATTTGATTTATCATATATAATTCTTACTTTTTCTATTATGAATTATCATTATTGTAGAAAGTCTGTCGGACGCTGAGCCTATTTCTGTCCTTTGTCAAAGCCTTGGTTAAAAAGTTATAAGGGATTGAACGTGGCCGCGCCATTGAAACGTGGCGAACCGCGCGGCCTCGGGGATCTTTAAAACTAAGCGTTGCAGAAACCTGAAATTTAGGTATAAATTTCAGGTAAAATATACATAAATACATAATTATAATAAAATAATACATTTCTATAATAAACAAAGGATTTAAAATTAAAAAGAAAAAATACAAATTCAATGTTATTTTCCTAAATTTCAGGTTTCTGCAACGCTTAGTTTTAAAGATCCCCGTGGCCGCGCGGTTCGCCGCGTTTCAATGGCGCGGCCACGTTCAAACCCTTGTAACTTTTTAAACATGGCTTTGACAAATTTATGGTTTTGGGAATCAACTTTTACAAATTTTTTCAAATGACATGTGTCATCGGTCGTATATTTTTCTTCTTTGATCATATTTTATTGGGTTTTTCTAGGTTTTTGTGGTTTCAAATGGTTTGTTTATATAATTTGTGCATATAAAAGGCTAAAAACTAATTTTCTTTGATTTAAAATTGCGAGAACGAAATAAAATTTGTTTTGACTGTCAGAGTTGTCAGCTTATATTATTATTGTTACGTAAACGTACGTCTTGCACTAATACGATTTTTATAATTAATTATCATTCGTCTGCATATTCTCACGATATTTAATTTTCATCGGATTTATATAAATTTATATCTGTTGGATACCTATAATATCATTAATTACAAAGTTGCAAGTTTAAAACATCGATAACGTCAATCTCTAATTGAGTAGCTAACTGTCACAAGGCATAGATGGAATCTTCTAGAATAGCAGGTTTGAGTTTGAAAGAAAGTCCTTATTGTTTTAAGCATAGACTCTTTTGATTATCGTTTTTGAATAAAAATGTAGGCAATGTTTTTATCAAATATTAATTGAAATAAAATAAAATAGGACTTCCCGATGATACGATATACTACTATTGGATACATTGTTGGTACGGCTGTCGTTTTTACACTCTAAAACAGCACAATACGGCATATTTAAATTTTTTTTTTCGCTTTTTTGTAGTAACTGTAGTAAGCGACAGCGTGTTGCCGCCTATACTTGCGAAACTGCGCAGTCAGGGCTACGTGAGCCCCGCCTACTTCGACTTCTACTGTTTCTTCTGTTCTGTGGGTGTGCCGGCAGTGATCGAGCGGAGATCATTCTTTCAGACTGAAAAATAATTATTTTGCCTTTTATCCAAGTTAGAATACTTATACTTTTTGTTTTGTTATATTATACTTGTAAAGAAATAGATTAAACATTTCTTTGGTTTGAATTTGGCCGCGACTCGCTCTGTCAGTAAAGTAGCGTGGTGTTTTGGCTGAACGTTGCGTACGGTCGGTAAAGTAATGCTGTCAATGGGCAATACTTTTGGAGGTTATAAAAGACTGAAAAAAGATGATATAGCGGTTAAGACTAAAAACCTTATTTAATTTGTTTAGATTATTAAAAAAAACATCAATAAAGAAATTTACACTGTGAATAATAAACGTTAAATGTCGTTTCTTTGTTAACAGGTGAGTTTTACTTGTTTAGAGCGTAATAGTGTGTAAGTTTCTCATAGAATATAACTCATGCAAATAAAACTTTGTTTACAGAGCAAAACGTCGTTTAATTCATTGTCAATAAGAACCCAATATTATAAAACAACATTATATACTTATGAAGCTATAACTGTAAACAACCAACAAACTTGTATAGTCTTAACCAATGATATTTTAAGTAAAAGGTGTAGATAGGTTATAAGCGCTCAGCAAGCGGCACGTCAAAATGTGGCTAATTAGCCACATTTTCCTCGGCTTGTCTCTTTTCCGCTCCCGATAATTACGACATGCCGTCCTACTTCTACGTGTCATCTAACAGTGTGACATTGTGCCGCTCTTGAAGATGAATGTTGTTTATGTAACCTATCTACACCTTTTTACTTATAATATCATAATATCATTGGTCTTAACTAACAAAATGTAACGTAAAATTCGTTACGTTACGTAGCGTAACGAATTTTACGTTACATTTTGTTAGTTAAGACTATACAAGTTTGTTGGTTGTTTACAGTTATAGTTACAGTACAGCCTAGCCTATAAGATATCGCTATTTGCTCAATTAGTAATAGTAACACTCACTAGTCTTAATAGCCAAAGTTTAAGAAAAAACATACGTAATACTTTACTTTTAGCAAATAAGAATTAGATTAGCTTATACAAAGCTACCAAAGTGTATCTATGTATGTAATCTAAGTTATAGTGACACGTTTAGTACTTTAAGCTGGGTGCTTACTGCTTAGTTTCTTGTTTTAATACTTTGTTTTCAAATAGACTCTACTCGTATGAGGAGTCAAGAGAAACACCTGCTTGTTTAAACTTATAAAAATGAATAGTTACTAATAGTAATGTTACTTTTCCGTCCATAAGTAACAGTAATCAGTTCTGTATTAAGTGTGGTTAGACTTGAGTGAGACTGTGAGACTGATTATTGTGATAATTGTTCATGCCACTTTGAAATAAATATTAATTTTGATTCATTGTCTTTTTCCATTTATAAACAACGTGTAAAAGAATAAACGCAATACCTCTTAAGGGGTCATTGTACTCATCATTATGAACAACTTTTACTATGGGGCAGTCTATTTTTTTTCGCGATTTTAATGTTTAAAGGTTTCATCGCTTACTCACAACCCTGCCATTTGTTGGCGACGAATGCAACCGGGCCCGGCCGGGTTGAGAAACATACCGGGTTGCAATCTCTAATGCTGACGTCACTATGTCCATTATCATCATGGTGCTGGTGGTGGTTACTCATGTCGGAAATGAAATACTTGTTCTCAGTATCAACTTATATTCTTGCTGGTAGATAGCACACAAAGTTTATTCAAAAAATCATAGGGTACTAGCAAATACAGTTTGGCTTAAATTTATGTCAAGTTCACACATGGTAAGTGCCTGAACTAGGTAATCCTGTGTATCAGGCGAGAAGAGGTATATTTTTTATTTAAATAATTACAATTAGGTATATAAAAATTAATGATCTGTAGTCATCTTAGGTAATATGTTCAAAGGTGTAAATAATATTACAAAATATTCTTATTTCCTAACATCTTAAATTCTGAAATATATTATAAATATAATATCGACTATACTTTACATTACAAACAATCTCTATTTTAGTACAAGTAATAACTTCTCCGTATCTTCATAGGACATACTTTGAAGAGCTTTCCTGAGAATTTCCTTGCAGTTACAATAATTTAGGGAATATATGTTTGTTGTTGCGTTTAGTCTTTTTTAGTAAATTCAGTGCGATAGGGAAGGGCTGTGTGTTGTTTTAGTACGGTGCTCATTATGAATAATTGTCGAACTGTTAGAACTTTACAAGATTTATAGAGGAGGTCGGTGGGATAACGGAAAGGGCGACAGGTAGACACCTTGAGGATCGCTCTTTGCGCTCTCTCGATGGGTAGTATCAGAGTTTTACCCACCCCACCCGGCAATAGGTGTTTGTTTGCGCATCGAAAACCTAATGAAATTTAACCGTCTACAACAAAGAATGACTCACGAATACTCACGATATTACCGAGCTCCGCACCGTCCGACGGCTCGACTTAGTGTATTAACTGCTTGACTAACCTAACCTGTGGTGGCCTTAAATGATTTAAGGCCCCCAGCCAAGGCAACAAAGCTAGCTACAAGCTAAAACTACTGACCGCTCGCGAAGGGCATCCCCTGTGGGATACAAACTCGGCGTAGCGGCGTCAGTTCGGGACAGCAAGGGACAACAGGCTGGGTCATTATATTATTTGTGGGATTTTAGACTAATGACTCAGCGACGCGGGCTGGCTCGTTAGGCAAGACGGGAGGGTTTTGAATGGGTCGTCGCGACGGGCCTCGGCGGGCGGCGAGGCCGGAATACGGGACACGGTCGGTTTTTGTTTTTAATCGTGCTGGTTTTCCTACAGCTTTCTTGTCACTTTGTGATCTCGGATTCGACGAGTGCATGCCGAGGGCGGCGAATCTTACTAATACAAGAGGGAGTGGACTAAGAGAGCCTTTGAAATCAAAGGGTTTTGATGTTTTTCATCAGTTTCAATGAAACGCTTTGTAAGACGTTTCATGAACTGTTTTATGGTCGGAATTTTGAGGTCGACATGGAGTCGTTCATTTCTTACGTACCACCGGTACGTTACGAATGAACGACTCGGACGTTCCGCATTGTGCTCAACAAAAGTAAGTTTGTGATCGAGGATCACACCTAGCCATTTGGCTCGCTCCTCCCAAGGGATCTGCTTACCAAACATGGTGATCGGGTTCGGTGGTTAGGGAATGAGTTTTGCCCGCGGCTTGTAAAACGAGACCGCCTGGCTTTTCTCGGGATTTACTTCAAATCTCCAAAGTTTGAACCAATCGCCTAGTTCGATGGCCGTCTTCTGGAGGTTTTTAGCAATTAATTTTTCACTGTTACCGGAGCAATAGATGGCCGTATCATCGGCAAAAAGAGCTAACT
Organism: Melanchra persicariae; assembly: GCA_947386135.1. NCBI lineage: Eukaryota > Metazoa > Arthropoda > Insecta > Lepidoptera > Noctuidae > Melanchra > Melanchra persicariae. The sequence continues at coordinate 362,736 of OX376666.1, read as the reverse complement.
GCGTCTGTTTGTTTTTGGGGATGTCGCTAGTGAACATTGTGAAAAATATAGTTGAGAGCACGCCGCCGCCGCCTTGAGGGACGCCGGCTAGGATAAGGTGGGGATGGTTTGTTAACGGTCCGGTCGTATTTATAATACCCTTTGGTTAGAGTCGTTACAAGTCTATCGACTCATGTTTTCTTTGTTGTCCGTTTTTAAATTCTTGGTTTAATTTTACAAATCATAAAATGGATTTCGAAGTACAAATTAATTAGTTTAATCATTTCTAGTAATCAACTAATAAAGTTAATTAGATAATCATTTGAGTAACTTTTACCAATTTCAAATAAGTAATCACACATTATTTGAAGTTAGAATAATGAATCTGACGCTCGATTACGCCTTTCTGTCGGTATTCTTGTTGATTTATTCGACGCTCGATTACGTCTTCGCGCCGATATACAATGTCGCCCATGCGCATGTGACCGCCCGTAATATTCTGAATATTCATGAAAAAATATCGAAAATAAACTTCAAAAGGGGGGGTCTATCTGTAACATTTATCATGTTATTCAATTTTGAATTTTTTAAGTAGAGTTTGTAGACTTGCTTTCTATTTTTTGACACATCTCCGAAGTTTATGGGTCGATTTGTATTTTGTTTATTATTTCCAAAAGCTTATGAGTTATTTTAACAGGTTAATTAACATTTTACTAAAAATTATCGACTACGAAAAAAAAAAAACGGAATCGAAGTAATTTTTTCGGTAAAAAATTGTGTATTTATTTTAAAAAAACTAGTGTAAGTCCATAAATTATCCCCATAGGACCACTTTTTTAATCATTATTTGTAATCTACTACATAACAGCTAAAAATTTACAGAACATTATTAAACCAAACTGTAACTAAATCCAAAGTAAAACTCTAAAACTCTAAGAGTCAAATTTAGGAAAAGAAAATGTGAAAGTCAATTAAATGTCCCCGCTTTTAGCAGTGAGTACTAAAAGGTTAAACTAATAAGGAGGATGATAATGGAAATAAAAACAAACAAGCAATAGCCAGATTTTTACTTAAAAAATAAAAAATACAAGAATTTTAATTAATTAGATTTTCGAAATGGTCCCCACCCTCCTGTAAACAAACTAAAGCTCTCATGGCAACACTTTTTATTGTACGACGTAATTCTTCACGGTTTTCTTTAATTTCCGCAGCAGCAGCAAAAATCCTAGCCGTTAATTGCTCGCGGCTTTCAATGGGCACGGCATACACTTTTTGTTTCATGTTGCCCCAAAGATAAAAATCTAAGGGTGTAAGGTCGGGAGATCGCGGCGGCCAAGCAATGGGACCTCCTCTGCCAATCCATCGCGGATAATTTTGATTTAAATAATCACGAACTAGTCGTGCGAAGTGTGCTGGAGCTCCATCTAATTGCAGATACATCCGCCTTCTTGTTTCCAGCGGTACTTCCTCCAAAAGCAACGGCAACGTATTGACTATAAAATCTAAAAATGCGTGTTGATCTAGTCTGTTTGGTAATACGAAAGGGCCAATAAGTTCACCGTCAATCATTCCAGCCCATACATTTATGGAAAATTGAGTCTGGAAAGTTGTTTCTCTAATGACGTGTGGATTTTCAGTGGCCCACACATGAAGATTGCGATGATTTGTTATACCCGCCCTTGTAAACGTGGCTTCATCTGTCCACAAAATCTTCCTCATAAAATTGAGATTAGCTCTTTGCTGTGCAATTATCCAATTACAAAAAACAGATCTCGCACCGTAATCGACATTTTCCAAATGTTGTGCACGTCGTAAATGATAAGGATGCAGGCCTTCTTTTTTGAGAATTCTCCAAACTCTTATTCTTGGTATACCTACTCTTATCGATAGGAGACGAATGCTTAGCATAGGGTTAGCGCGCACTAATCGTAACACATCCTCTTCCACGTCTACATCAACAATCACGCCGGGCTCATTTTGTTGCGGAAATAATCCTCTTTCGCAAAAAAGACGATGTACGGCAATGAAGGATCGGTACCCAAGTACTGGTCTACTTGGATATCGACGTCTGTACTCTTCGACAGCAGCGCGTGCATTTCCATTACAAACACCGTAAATGAAATGCATGTCAGCCACATGAGACGGCGGTAGATCACGCAATCGTACCATTGCAATGATACGAGTAGTTAACAAACTTTCCTCACAAGATTAAGTAGTGCACAAATCACAAAACACGTAGCGTCACGGGGTCAGTAATCAAGCGACTGAATGAAGTAACGCTAGCCGACAAGGGTGTGCACGTGGTAGGGACGCAATTGTTAAAAAGCTGTTTCTAGGAACCGGTTTCTACCTGAGCGACCCTTTTTATTTGAATAGTTGCAAATGTTCAACAAGTTGTTTGCTGGTTTTTTTTTAGAGATAGGTATTAGTAATGTTCTGTGAATTTTTAGCTGTTATGTAGTAGATTACAAATAATGATTAAAAAAGTGGTCCTATGGGGATAATTTATGGACTTACACTAGTTTTTTTAAAATAAATACACAATTTTTTACCGAAAAAATTACTTCGATTCCGTGTTTTTTTTTCGTAGTCGATAATTTTTAGTAAAATGTTAATTAACCTGTTAAAATAACTCATAAGCTTTTGGAAATAATAAACAAAATACAAATCGACCCATAAACTTCGGAGATGTGTCAAAAAATAGAAAGCAAGTCTACAAACTCTACTTAAAAAATTCAAAATTGAATAACATGATAAATGTTACAGATAGACCCCCCCTTTTGAAGTTTATTTTCGATATTTTTTCATGAATATTCAGAATATTACGGGCGGTCACATGCGCATGGGCGACATTGTATACGATAGAATCGAGAAAATAAAGGATTTGCGGAAACATTTTTTTGTGCCTAAAAATTTGCCTTTTTTCCTCTCTTACGTTACGAAGTCGAAGTCAAAAGTCAAAGCATTTATTTCAAATAAACCATTTACAGGTAGGTACTTTTGAATTTTCATAGTCAGTCAGTCAAAAACATGAAGCTGTTTTTGACGCATGTTCCAAAGCCATCTCTATGGAGTAGAACGTGCAAGAAACTCCACGGACACTCTTTTAAACCCATTTTATGTTTTACAAAAATCTTGGTTACGTTATCCTTGTTGCTTCTATATATGAGAACAATGCAAAGAATGAAAAAACTTAGAAATACGCCAGTGACAGCTAAGAGATGACCAGTCTCCACCGATGGCGCCCGTTCACGAACATGACGCGTGCATCAGAACCATTCAGCTCAACCATTTTGAAGGGAACCGAATGATCCGACACACGAGCCACCATTAGCGACACATTCGAGTGAGCATGACACACCCTCAACTGCCCCTGCTCATTCATGTCAAACAAGGAAACTATCTACTAACTTATTAGGCTCTATGGTCCACATTTACAGGATTTCAAAATAAAAATGCTTCTACTTTATATAAAATAAAACTATGAATATCAATTTGCAAGGACAGAAAAAGAAAAGTTTATTCAAAACATAATATAAGTAATGTAGAATATTACTATTTTTAATCAAATCTAAAATATTTATTTGCTAGAATATGGTACATAAGGTGTTACAGTAAGTTTGTTTCAGCATATTGTGCCATAATATGGCGTGCAAATGTTTTCAGGTATTCAGTCAGCGATGTCAATTAATCTAAATTACTTTCCGATTTCTATTTTGCCTTCTAAATAGTCCTTAACGGTATTTAAATATCTTTTCAAAAGTAATAGTTTGAAAAATATTTTTTTAAACATTGTCAGCGGTAATTCGGTAGTCGGTAAGTCTTGAAAACTATTTGGCAAATGATTGTAAATAATAATCGACATGCAGTATACATTTTAAACAGTTGTAATTTAATTGGTGGTTATTAGACATATAAAGATCAAAAGAGATCAATCAAAGAGAAGGCTCCTTCTGGGAAGCTCGCTCCATCGTAGACTTTGTCTCTGTCATCTCTGACATTGACTAGAGTCAAGAGCAAACCCATCTCTAATAAAAAAAAAGCATCTCTGTTCCAAATATAAAAATCCTAACTAGTGGAACCAAATGGCTATGGCTGTGGAGCAGGACCGGCATTTAGCATTTTTATCAAAGATATAATCTTCCAGTTTACAATAAGCTTGTCTAAATAGTGTGCGTTTTATGCATGTTTTCTCTTTGTTCAATACTATCACATTACGTACACTCCAACCGATAATTCTTCGTCGCATCTCTCATGGCCTCACTAACTCGAAACTTTTTTTATCTATAGGTACTCACAACGTAATGTTCCAAAAATGAGTTCAAAAACGAATGCATAATAGTAGTTTATGCAACGACCATATAAAAAGGGTTATTAAAATACGAGTGTGGGTTTATCACACGAGGCGTAGCCGAGTGTGATAATAGCATCACACGAGTGTTTTAATACCTAATTATATGCCGTTGCATACACTATTTTATCTTCACTCATACAGTTGAAATAAAATAATTGGAATAATAGTTAATTCCAATATGGCGGATATTCTCATTGCGTATTCGAATGACTGCGCAGCGCGCTCAAACATAGACAAAGATAAAAGCTGGCTCATTGACTAAGTCAATGAGCCCGCGCCAAAAATTAAAAAGAAAAAGTGTGCTATAAAAATTAAAAAGTTATTTTATGATGCAGTTGTTTAAAAATCGAAGGAAAATGTTGAACTGTAATGGTTTTTTTTTTAAATTTTACCTATCCACGAAAAAAAAGCATGCATTTATGCATTCGTTTTTGAACTCATATTTGGAACATTACATTGTGAGTGTAGATAAACGTACTTTTTTTTCGTGGATAGGTAAAATTAAAAAAAAAACCATTACAGTTCAACATTTCCCGTCCATTTTTAAACAACTGCATCATAAAATAACTTTTTAATTTTTATAGCACACTTTTACTTTTTAATTTATTGGCGCGGGCTCATTGACTTAAGGCCAGGTTTTCCGGAAAAACGTTGTTTTGCATTGTGTAAAATTGTGTTTTATTCGTAAACAACACGGATTTAAATTTTGAAAAAAATATATTACATATTTCACACTTCGATCTTGCGATTTCGGCCGTGCGATACACGATTACTTGCACTTTACTGCATCCAATTAAATCGCAAAGACAAGTCAAAATCAAGATGTAATTATCATTTCATTTGAGTTATATAAGGTTTTGAGTAATAAAACTTATACCACAATAAAGGTCGTAAAAAATGTGATATAAATCGGCCGTCATAATGTGAAATATGAAAATACGTATCCCACTAATTCCAAAATCAAGTGATTTTGTCGTTTCATGAGCGCGCCCCGTGTCATTTAGTCCCGAGCGGAACGTGTTGGAGGTCGGACGTGTGCCAAATTTTTGCGATCCCGCCACCCCCGCTAAGTTCTGTTACTGGCTAAGCCTAAATTGATTACCGCTCTAGCACTGCCGGCACACCAGTGTGCCGCGAATTTAATGTTTATGTTTATTTACGTAAGATTTATTTTTTATTTTGGAATTTTCACGTGTCGAGTGGTTAAATAATAATACTTGTATACAATTTAGTGTTCAAACAGTTGTAATATAGTTAGTTTTTATTAGATGTAGCTATAATTTTGTAAAAAAAAATGGGGGAAAAAAAAGTTGTCACGGCTCTTCGTTGCAGCGGTGACTACTTTTTTTTATAAACTTTGGCTGAATAAACAAAAAGGTATATAGGTATATACATAATTTACTTTACTAACTAGGTAAGTACCGACACGAAACAGATAAATTTCCACACCGCAAACATGTGTGTAAACAGTTTAATTTAAACCTTATTTCAGTACGCATAAAGACGTGCGCTTTAGTGGTTTAGTTTTCGCGCGGAATATATTTACCAACCGCATCGAGTATGTAAAACAATTGAATTTGAACCCTATTTCAGAGTCCATAAAGCCACCTCGCGCGCACATGATACAATGATTTACTGTTTTCAAATGTCAAATAGGTAGTTCACCCCGCTACGTTAGTCTTGATGGTTTCGGAGAGTTTGTATAAGTCTTATAATATTTGTTATTTATTAGAAATGTCCGTTTTCACTTATCTTACTCCTAAACAAATGCAAAAATAATAGCTCGTATTTCCTACATGAGAGTTGAATATCGGTGCAATAATGTTGTGGTGTTCATGTAGAGAAGATTAGTGTAGTTATACACTAGGTGGGTACCTACTCACAGCCACCACAACACAACAAATAATAATATTTATGGTGTCCGCAACGTTTGTGTAGGTCTCGTCTATGCCAAACAATACGCGCAGCGCACTCGTGAGTCGCGTGCCATAGTGTAAAAGTGTTACAGTATGACCATTTCCTATGAAAATATTATAATAACATACTTTTGGTAACGTTTAGGCTACCGGACCAGCTCATTTATGCGCTGTACACTAGAGTCCATCCTCTTACTAATTACTAACAATGTATCAAGTTATGACAAGACATACAAAAAACTATGTGGTCAGTTTGGATAGTTTTTCCAATCCAATGCGTTACTTTATCGGTGTTTATTGGCAAGAGGAAAAATGTATAGAAATTATAAATTACATACACTAAACTGTTTTTAATTGACTATTGTATTGTATATTATTAACCGACTTCCAAAAAAGAAGAGGTTCTCAAATCGACTGTTTTTTTTTTGTTGTATGTTTGCTCAGCGATATTTTCGCCAATTGTCAATCGATTTTGATGATTCTATTTTTTTTGGAAGTGTATCTTCCCGGACTGATCCTATTTCAATTTGGTGAAGATCTGATGAAGAACTTCGGAGACAGGTAACGGAACTCTTCATTCCCGTAGGAATTCCCGTTCCCGTATAGCCGTACAGCCTTCCCCATGAATGTAACTATCATAAATTCATAATCATAATACAAAAAAGAATTTCTTGCACCGCGTCGCACGCAGTCACGCAGGCTCGACGCGTTCTCGTTTGGTGGCCGCGTCTCGCGCACCGCCCGTTCGATTTAATAACATTGTTGAATTATTTTAATTTTACATTATCTTCTAAACGGTGAGTTCAAATAACATGCTGTAAAAGACAAAGTTTATCTTCATAAAATTATCTTGATGATGAAGTAACTTTCGCTAGTAAGGATTAATATGCCTGCCTAATATTAATGCTGAAAAACCACCTTTAATTTTTAAATAAATTATTTGACATAAAATGCCTTAGTGTGGCATATTTATAAGAGATAGATATAGGTGTAACGTCGCGGACTTTTTTTTAGATCGAATGAAAAACAATGTCTTTGTTGTACATGGTACTTACGTATAATTAGCTATTACCACAGCGCACTTAGCGCACTTCCACTTTATAATATTATTTAGTATAGATTTGAATAAAGTAGTATCTCATTATCATTATTGTAACACCATAAAATACATAAAGAAATTAAACACACACCATATTACAATTCTATCCTATTTATTTATAACGGTTTGCTATCTATGTTTCTGTGTACGTGCGTCTGTGTGCCTGTGTATCTGTCTTTGGCACTGTAGCTCCGTTATCTTTATTGAACAGGGATATTTTGTAAGTTTTTAAAATTTTACTTGTTAATTACCAACAAATCAAAATCAAAATTTGCGTTACAGGGCAATAGAGCATGCGGAAGGGCGTGACTTGTCTCCAAAATAATACTCATTTATTGGGGTTACCCCCGACGGTATAGTTGGGAACGACACCATTGTTGAAATTAAATGTCCAATAACGGCATTTAGAAAAGGGAAATGCTGCTATTGAAGAAAGTAAAATACATATATTTAAATTCGATAGAATAAAACATACCAGGGTTATAAACAAAAAAAGTAATTGGTATTACCAAGTGCAGGGTCAACTTCATGTAACAGAAAGGAACCAATGCATTTTTGGAATATGGTTCGGTTAAAACTAGTAGTAGAAAATATTTCAAGAGATGACGAATTTTGGCGGGTGCATATGGAGAAAAAAATTATAGATTTTTATTTGAAATGTATATTGCCAGAGATTGTGGATCCGCGCCAAAATCGCGATATGCCAATACGAGACATAATATTGAAAGAAAACAAAGAAAATGTTAATGATAAGCCTGTGCAGCCAGGTCCAAGCAAATCCAAGGACCATATTCCGTGTCAATCTACTCAGCTAGGTCCATGCAAACCGACACAGCTACAGTTCAACGAATTTTAGCCAGTTGCATTGGTAACTTTTATTATGTTAACTATTTGATTAAAAAATATAAAAACGTTTGTTTTTTTTTTAAATAGCATCTAGGCAAATTCCAAACCATTTATACTTCTAAGCTTTCTTGAATTATAATATTCAAGAATTGTAACATAATTTTCCTAAAGTAAGTGTGCCTACCTACTACTTGATTTTTACGAAGGTATCGCACCAAAGCCAAATAGCGCGCGACGCGTATTTTTGTATCGTACTCGTATTCATAATTTTCGTGTCAGTCAGATTTTAAATCCACCATATACTCTAAAATAAATAAGTATTATTACTGATTTTTAATGATTAGTAATTGGATTCAAGTTTGTACAATACGTACTTAATCCATCTATAACCTTAAAAAATACTTAATAGAAAAATAAAACAAAATAAACTTATACTAATCAATTCAAGTTGATCTACTGCATTACTTTATCCTGTGACGGAACTTAGTACCTACCCGAGTCCGTGAACTCATGAGCGAGCGGTGCGCTTGGTGCGCGCGTCTCCCGCGCATCGTAACTTATTACGTATTGCTACTCCTTGCGGGGCCTGGGGTAAGCGTTAGATGCCTACGCGCTCAAGTCAGGCTCGCCTTAAGTCAATGAGCCAGCTTTTTTTTTTTTTTTATTTAACAGTTTTTGTATGACACATTTAACATAATAGATAGGTAAGAATAAGGAGACTGAAAATAGGTACAAAGGTGATGCTTATTTCTAATGAAATCTCTTCCAGCATAGGTACCTGCGAAAGGAAAGTCGAATAAAAGAGATGTAGACACCGTGTGTAGGTAAAAGTTATAAAGTAATAAACAATAAACTTTAAATATAACAAATAGAAAAAGATATTATGATACTAATACATACTAAATAATATAATAATGATAAATAATAAAACATACATACGAGTCTATGCAACTATGACGGTAGGGAAAGGTAGTGTTCCTTCACTCTTCTTTTAAAAACTGGAAGCGTTTTGCAGTCCCTAATGTCAGGCGGCTGTGCATTCCACAACCGTACCGCATGCGCAGTAAATGAGTGGGAGTAAAAAATGGTAGAGTGAGGAGGCGATTTAAGGAGATTTCTAAGATGCGACCTGCAAGGCGCATCAGAAGGACGGGAGTAGGAAAAGCGTTCTCGCAGGTAGGAAGGCGTTTTAGGGTTGTGAAGAATGTTAAATAGCAAACACAATATCCGAGAGTTCCTGCGAAGTCGAATCGGGAGCCACTTGAGTATCTTCCGAAATTCTGAAACATGATCGTATTTTTTAAGGTTGAACACAAAACGAATACAAATATTTTGCATACGCTCAAGTTTATTAAAAGCTCCTCGGTGGCATCCAAATAACAGGCATCAGCGTAGTCTATGATGGGCTGAATGAGAGTTTGGGCGAGGGAAATTTTGGTTTTCAAGGGCAAAAAGCTCTGGAGGCATTTCAGCGAGTGAAACGTGTAGTGCACCTTCCGACTGACTTCAGCGATATGGTTAGTCCACGATAAATAAGAGTCCATGATAACCCCAAGATTTTTAAGCGACTTTGCGTATTCTATCTGAACTCCATTCAACCAGAGTGGAGACAGCGTCGCAATATCGAGCCTGTTCCGCATAAACCTGCCGCCGATAACCAAGGCCTTTTATCTTTGTCTATGGATGCGCGCACTGCGCAGTCATTCGAATACGCAATGGGAATATCCGCCATATTGGAATAAACAATTTTTCCACTTATTTTATTTCAACTGTATGAGCGAAGATAAAATAGTGTATGCAACCGCGGCGTATTAATTATACGACGTTGCATACACTATTTTATCTTCACTCATGTGATGCTATTATCATTGATAAACCCACACTCGTTTTAATAACCCCGTTTATATGGTCGTTGCATAAACAACTATTCTCGTTGCCGTCTCTCGACGGTATCGTGTCTGCTACTGTGTGGGTGTATTGTACTGATGGGTGGGTGGTGTTGCAGTGGTGAAGCAGCGCATGCAGATGCTGAACTCGCCGTACCGCGGCGTGTGGGAGTGCGCGCGCCACGTGTACCGCGCGGAGGGCTTGCGCGCCTTCTACCGCTCCTACGGCACGCAACTCGCCATGAACGTCCCCTTCCAGGTAACTATCAGCATCACATCCGCTCTCCCCGCAGCCTAATGCTAGCCGAGATACAAGAGGCGCAACTAACTCCCGACCCGTCTGTCCGTAAAGCGTTGAAGAACAAAAAAAACTGCTCATTCAAAAGCGTCGGCTCCATTCCCATGGCCAGGAAGAAACGGAAACAAGTTCAGATACAATCCAGGCAAATTACAACCAGCAAATTAAATAAATTTAACAGCACTTAGAGCAGTAAGTTAAGAGCGTTTACGCGGTACGGCTTTTCATACAATCTTTCAAATCCTTATTCTTCAAAATGAATGAACCGATTTTAACGAAACTTGGTATGCATACGCTAGATATCCAGGTCTAAATAGTTATAAGAAAACATTTTTGAAAAAGAGTTCAGGGGGAAGGATATAGTGATTTTTCACTTTCTATAGAAAACTTAAAATCGCTCTCTCTCTCCCTCTGAAATCTTGTGTAAAGAATTCTTTCCATTAGTACAACCCGAATTCAGTGTCACTTTTAAGCAGCAAACTAGAACTATCTATCTGTCCTTAGTTTTTTATTTAGTGACTACTAAAGGAGTCAGGAAAAGTAGACGAAAATTTTACGAGTTGTATGATCTTATGCCTTGTATTAACACGGATACTTTTAATAAATATGTTGCTAGTTACTCACAAAACTTTAAGAATACTTGTAAAAGCAGCAAAGGCCTAATACATTAGCAACAAGGTTAAATCAGCAGATAACAAAATTAAAACGGTTTGGAAAATTATCAATAGTGAAAATTATCACTGCGGACTTTACGTGGACTCATATGCGATAGTAAAGAAGTCGCTGAAGAATTTGTAAATTTCTTTACTAGTATCCCAATCAAAACTACTGAAACCTTAAACTCCTCGCCCTCGCTTTCTGTTCAATTAAACGCACGAACGTGAAAGGGAACTCTTCAGGCTGCCCGATTGAATTTAACTTTCAGCACATAACCCCCATTGCAATAATACAAGCTTTAAGCAAATCAAGATCTAATTGACCGAAGATATTTGGTGTATGTCTGTAAAGGTTTGTACCTGCACTATTGACACTATCGCGCCGTATTTAGCTTTTATATTCAATCTGTGTGTGGATCAAGGGGTTTTCCCGGACCTTATGAAATACAGTAAGGTAATTCCTTAATTCAAGTCCGGGGAAAGTAAAGATACTAATAACTGTAGACCCGTATCTGTGTTGCCAGCTTTCAGCAAGGTGTTTGGTAATGCTCAATCAAATGCTTAGTCACTTTAACGCGAATAACATCTTACTCGATAAACAATACGGTTTCACCAGGGGACGTTGTACAACTGACTCTGGTGTAACGTTACTAAAACATATCATATATGCTGTTAGGAAAATCCGCGAATTTACAGATGTTGAAACCGCGAGACTAGTCTATTTTAGCTAGTTACTTTCATAGTATGATGTCCTGCGGTATCTTACTGTGGTGCGGGCTACTGATACATTCACTCTATTTTCATTCTGCAGAAAAGAGCCATCAGAGCCATTTACAATCTCCGCCGGCGCGATTCTCTAAGGGAACTGTTTAAAGAAATTAACATCATGACGGTCAATATATCTATGAAAATATCATGTACGTTAGGAAGAATCTACATCTCTTTAGTAAACGAGGTGACAGACATAACTATGTCACTAGAAATAGGATACAATTAGTTCAACCAGGTTTCAGACTTGCTAAAGTAGCAACATCTTTCATGGGGTACTGTTTAAAATGTTATAATAAAATACCTCCTTATATATTAGAAATAAATGAGACAAAATTAAAATCTTGTTGCGTTTGTTTGTTGTTGCTGTTTTTTTTATTAATTAATAGTTATAATTAATTAAATAATTGATCAAATGTTATTATAATACATATTTGTACGCCGTAAAGGTAAACCACTGGGGCGCTCAAAGTAATCTGTTAGCATTTGGTAATATTGTTGGACCGGCTGAATATTGTAAGAATACAGTATTTTCCATTGAATAAACAAATTGCACATGCGTTAGTACTGTGTACCTTAAATTAAAACTAAAATTATAATTTTGGGTAGGTTTTTGACTTCAATGTACCCTGGCGATTGGGGATGTCATGCTCACTCAAACGTCTAGCTGATGGTGGTATCGTCTAGCGCATGCGTTGGATTATTTGGCTCCCTTAAAAATGGTTGAGCCGAATGGTGGTAGCGTATGTGTCATGTTCGTGAACGGGCGCCGTCAGCGGAGACTGGTCATCTTTCAGCTGCCAAGTGCCATGGTTTATTTTAATAATGTTTTTGAATAGTTTTTACTCCGGACGCTTTTATCCTGGGGGTCTTTTACATCGTTCTCACATATACGAGTATGTATAATTTCAACATGACCTTGGAGTTTCCGCTTTGGAACGTGCAAATAGCTTCATCTTTTCGACCGACCGACCTTGACAATTCAAAAGTGCCTGAAAATGGTCTAATTGAAATAAATGCTTCGACGTGTGTGAGCGGTCGCTCATGAACTCGTACCGGGTTGCAGGCGCTGCACTTCGTGACATACGAGGCGTGCCAGAAGAAGCTGAACCCGGCGCGCGCGTACGACCCGCTGGCGCATGCGCTGTCGGGCGCGGCGGGCGGCGCGCTGGCGGCCGCCGCCACCACGCCGCTCGACGTGTGCAAGACCGTGCTCAACACGCAGGAGCGCGCCGCCCGCGCCACCGGCCTGGGCGACGCGGCGCGGCACGTGCTGCGCGCCTCGGGCCCGCGCGGCTTCCTCAAGGGCGTGCAGGCGCGCGTGCTGTACCAGATGCCGGCCGCCGCCATCTGCTGGCTCACGTACGAGAGCTTCAAGCACGCGCTGGCCGGCGCCGACGAGGAGCGCGCGCCGCCGCTGGCCTGCGCGGCGCTGCGCCTGGCCGCCGCCGACGTGCCGGCGGCGCCGTCCTAGTGCGCGCGGCGCTCTGCTCGCTGCTCGCTGGCCGCACACAGTGAGATGCTGTTCGATTCTAGTGAGATTAGTTTAGTGTGTACATGTCCTGTATATTTTTTTATGTACGTTTGATACGCACACGCCGCCGCCCGCTCGCACTAGTCCCCGGCGCGCGTCGCGGTGTCGCGTGGTCGCGTGGTCGCGTGGTCGCGCGGTCGCGCGGTCGCGTGGTCGCGCGGTCGCGCGGTCGCGTGGTCGCGGCGACACGCGCGACACGACGAGCGCGTCAGAACGACGAGTGCGCTGCGGCGACTTTGTTTTCCATTGTTTTGTAAATGATTTGTTTGTTATCGCAGTCCACGATTGCAGCTAGTACTTGTTATGTAAAACACTTTCGGCTCTCGATGAACTGTTCGGTCGACATCCGCGGATGTAAAACATGTTGGAGGTGCTAAGTATAATGTATATTGTGATGGAGGGAACGGTTTGCGCCGGCGCCGGCTTAGGGAAGCGTCAAATTATGTTGTTGTTTGTGTAAATTACTATTATTATTAATTGTATTTGTTGTATTTATGAGTTGTAAGTATATGTGAGTGATAAACTCTATTTAAATTGAGAGTTATAAAGTACTTGTATAGAGATAACGCGGCGAGCGCGCGACGCCCGCCGAGCTGTAAAATTGCAAATTGAAAAGAATATAAAATAAAGAGTAAGTAAATAAAAAGTTGGACAATACGCCGCTGTTTCATTGCCTCCTCCAGAGAGTAGCAGTCGTCCTGTACGAGATGACTGCGACGGCTCAGACTGCGCTGAGAGCCATCGGCAGCGCAGTGCCTGCAGAGCCGTGTCTTCTGAACTTGACTACTAGCAACAGTGTTCCTGCAACAGAAATGGCAAGCCTTGATATTTATTGATGAACAACCGACCTATGTACATACCATTATACTCAGAAATAATTTATTATTATTATTATTTTCGGGTATACAGCGTGTAAGGGACATCGACGCACAAACGGATACCATGAGTCCAGGACATGATTTTGGAATTTTTCGTCGGCTTTTTCCTCATTTTTCAAATTTTTTCAGCTGTTTTTTTTACTTTAGACTGTTCATAATCGTTATTCTTACCTAACCCAACGTGATTTTAATTAAAGAAACAATTAACTCACTACTTTCACTAAAAAGAGCAATGTAAATAAAACTAGTTAGGTATCTTTTTTTTTTTTTTTTTCATAGGGTGGGAAATCATCAAATGACCCCTCCCGCAGGGAGCTGACAGGGAGTGTCAGACTTTTACTGACTAAAACCCACCCTTTGTCCTCCTAGTGCCTTTCCTTCCAGGGCCGCGGTAACTCTTTCGAACATATTCCGCAACCCTGGCAGGCTCTGGCCCTAACGGGCTCCAACCCATGCTGACGACTGCTGCTTTGGCGCGCGTAGAACACACCGGGCCGTCAACCCGGGCCTGTTCTGATCGGACGGCGAGCTACCCATTGCTCGCCGTCCACAGGCATCAGTCACTGCGCCATGCTCAGGAGCATCAGCTCCTGGGAGGCGCAGTGGCTGACGTTCAACAGGAGGGGGTGAAATGGGGCCATTACTGGCACTCCATTTCAGCCCCCTCCGGAGCCCTTTGTAGGGGCTCTACTGCGGCTGTTGCAGTAGCAGCAGCCGCAGTGGAACCGGCAATGGCGGCAGAAGAAGCGGTGGCAGTGGCGGCGGTCGCGGCAGAGACGGCGGTGGCGGAGGGCTTCCTCCTGTTTCCGGCTTTGGTGGGTGGGGCACAGGCCCTACCCCCAGCCCAGTGGTCGGCCGGCTTGCCAGCTGCCGCACAGACTACGCAGTGCGGCGCGGCGTCGCAGGAGCCGACCCTGTGACCGGGCTGACCGCAGCGGAAACATAGACCGCTGCGGTCCACCTCCGAGGTGCATTGAGCTCCCACATGGTGGCCCACCTGGCACCGGAAGCACCTCAGAGGTCGGGGTTCCAGCAGTTTGACCTGCGCGGAAACCCAACCCACCAAAAACCTTCGGCCCTCCGACATGGTCTTGGCCGCCGATACGGGGCAGCTCACCACAATGGTGCGCATGCCCGTGTTGTCAGGACGTAGGGTGCCCGCCTTCACCCCCCCGTCCTAACGACGGCGGCCACCACCTCCGCCTCCGTGACGGAGTCGTCCAGGCCCAAGATGCGCATGTCAATGCACTTGGTGGGCCTGGACACTCGGGCATCGTCCGCGCTTAGGGACGCCCTGAGCCTTTCGGTTAGAGTGTCCGCGGTTGGGCCGCTGGCTGCCCCGGGGATCTCCAGCATCCGGGCCCCAGTCATGGTTACCCTGAGCCGGAGGCCCCCTACGATGCCTAGCTCACCAAGGTTCACCGCCTCCTTCGCCTTGGTGAGCACGTCCGCGTACGTCACGCCCCTCTTCGCCGCGTCCGGCTGCAATGTGAGCACTACAGCCGCGGTTTTCGGGGGGCAGAGCGCAGCCGCGACGCTTCGCGCCTTCTGCCGCCGCTTCCTCTCCCGCCTCTTGGCCGCCCTGGCTGCCTTGCCCGCCTTCTTCTTCTCCCCGGCTACTTGCCATTCGGCTTGAGCCGGGGGAGGTTCTGAAGGCGAGGAATCCGGGGGAGCTGCTGCACAGACGGCGCAGGAGCCTTCGCCGTCCGCGCAGCAACCCCACCCTTCCTCTTCCTTCCCGGGGCCGGGTCCGGTTTTCCCGGCACCGGCTTCGCGGGTGCCGGCCCGGACCCTTTGTCCTGGCCGGGTGACCCCGGTGTGGCAGCCACGGCGGCCGCATACGACGCCGCCTTTTTCCGGCCTGGGGGGGCCTTCCCACTCGCCGCCGCACTCGCTAGCGGGGGGCGTAGGACGATGCCCTCCAGGACGAAGAACCGCGCCTGGAAGGCAGCCACCTCCTGCCGCACCAGGTCCAGCACCTGGCCCTCCTGCGGCACGGGCTGGCCGTCCTCCCTGCGCCCCCCTTGCGGCGCCCCCTGTGGGCCGGCTCCCCGGAGCCTGTCCAGGTCTGCGCGGAGCCCCTCGTTCTCCTTTCGGAGACGCTCCAGGGCGGCAGCCAAGCGGGCGACCTCCGCCCGCAGCTTGGACATCTCGTCCGGCGGAGGCCCACCTCTGTTAGCCTCCGCTGCCGCCAGAATGGAGGCCATCGCCGCGTTCATGGCCTTGTTTTTGGAAGATAACTTCCTTTTCAAAGCCACATCGCGGATCGCGGCCTCCACTATCGCTGCAAACCCGGCCCTCCGACATCGCTCCTATCCGGAGTCATCCGGCTCACCGCCGGAAGACTCCGAGCCAGGAGCCCCACGACCGCCATCTCCGGGGGGTCGTCCAGCATCCTTGGAGGCAAGAACTCTGCCCTTGCCTCCCTCTCGGCCCTTACCCCGCCTGCTGGTGGGGATCTTCCGGGCCGAGGCCACCTCCTCGCTGCAGGACGACCCCCGGTCGTCCTCCGGTCTGGGCCGCTTGCGGAAGGACCTGGAGTCCTCCGCAGCAGTCCCTGCCCCCTCGGGTCCCGAGCTCGCCGAGCTGATGGTCACCAGGACTCCGACTCTGCACCCGCGCGACGCTCAAGCGAGCCCTCCTCCCAAAATAGCGCGCCTCTGCCCGCGCTACGCCTGGCCGACTCTTTGTCGGGCGAGCTAAAATCGTACCCGATCGATTCCTGAAAGGACGGTTTGAATCGGGGGCCTCCTCGGCCACTGTTGCACTTGGCAAGCGAAGAGTGGATAGCACCGTTACCCCCCCCAGAATACGAGGGGCTTGACGCATAAAGCGTGGCGGATTCCCGGACTGCTGTGCAGTCCAGACCGCCCTGGGGTAGTTTCTCTTTATAAGCGCTATCCATTTTTTCCTTTTACTGCTTGCTCGCTGCCCTCACAGTCACGTCTGATGATCAGACGCGTTAGTACGCGTGCTCTCTAGTGAGAGCAGCGAGCAAGCCAATGAGACGCACACCGTCCGAGGACCCGAACACTGCTCAAGTCTCCGAACGGTGTGCCCCTCTTGTGTCTCTCTTGGTCTGGTCTCTCACTTGGGACCTTCCGGCATGAGTGGCTCTACCGGCAAAGCCCCCAAGATCACTGAGACACGCAAACCCCACCACGACGGCAACGTGGAGACACGGTGGAGTAGTTAGGTATCTGCTCAGCTGTTTTGTAAAAAAGGTCAACGTTCCTGCCTAGTTGTAACACACTAACCCGTGTGCATGTGTGTGTAGCGTCAAACATACCGCTAGATAATACAGCCCATACGAAACAAGTACGTATCTGCACAAAGCGGGGTAACCGATTTCCGACATTAACTAAACAACTTAAGGCGGAAGTAGGTTACTAAGTTTTGTTTCAATAAGAACCCTTTTTGTTTGGGGGCAGTTCGAAGCGCGGCGTCCTTTTGAACACAATGCCGCCAAAAGTCGGCGAAGTCAAAGGAATGTTTAAAAAACATTTCTTTTACATTTAGCCGATTTTAATGGATTTTTATGTCAGTTTCTTGAAGACCTTGATAGCGAACGAGTGTGTTATTTTTGCAAAATTCGGGAATTCGGGACGTGACGTGACGTGAGACAATAAGTTTTCGTTTGATACCTACCTAGCAAAACTAATTCTGTGTTTGTGTCTGTTATTGTTTGTTTTTGTGAGTGTGTTTTAAAAATGTAATCTGGAGTTAACGATTACTACAGTGCCCAAGAATACGGTAATATGCTAAAGTGTTATGTATGGCGAAACACGAGCAAGCAGGCGGCGGGCGGCCAGTTTGAATCCTACCTGTTTAGGGGTGAGTTAGCTAGTTCATTAGTTTATACCTACATCATTACCAGATCTCAATGTACATACTTAAAACCTTTTTTTATCAATCCTTATCGGAATCGTGATTTAAAGAGACCAAGCTTAAGGCTCCTCCATTTCTCTTAACTTCTGCACAAACAAGTTCCTACCATCAGTAGGTTAGGTATTTCTGAGTGATTAAAATGAGTGTATGTGAAATTATTGCAATCGGCGATATTCGTACCTGCATTCAAAGTGGGTTTAGTAGTTCATTAGATAATACCTACGTTACCGGATCTCAATGTACTTCTAGTTTATCGAAATCCTTATCGGAATTGTGATTATAGGAGACTGAGCTTATGGCTCCTTTTTTTTCTCTTAACTTCTCCTTAAACATGTTCCTACCATCAGTCGGTAGGTATTTCTGAGTGATTAAAATTATTTTATGTGATATTATTGTTGTTGCCAGTACGCGATATGCGTAGGTACCTACATTATGCGCAGCGCGGCGCCAACACAGACCTGTGTATGTGTGTTTGCAAGACGTGTAGATGTAGACAGTGACGTAGGTAGGTACTACGTTAACCACGTACAACTGGTACAACGCTCTCGCGCGTTTAGATCGCATTGTTCCCAATACATTGCGCGCTCAAAAATGTCAATTTCTGTAACCGATCATTAGCGAGTTTAATGACTTCTACAATTTGGTTAATGGCATTAAGTGTAGCCTTTTCGTGAATTTTGCGTTACGATGTCCCAAACACCCTGTATATTTTTTTTATCTCAGCTCTTTGGCTAGTTTCGACCACATTTACGGGCCAAGCCAAGTAAATGTAGCGTGTGGTGTGTACTTGAATGTGTTGTGTGATGGGGCCCTACTTCGTTCTCTTCTGTCTGCATGAATTTCCTGACAATCCTACATGTATTTAGAATCGCAGCCTTTTGCAGCGCTATATAGATGTTTCTTTCAGGTCTAATAAATTAAAACTATGGAGGAGATGATTTATGATAACGCCCGTGGTGGAAAGTACTATTGGAACTACATATAAAAAAGTAGTGTTCAATAAAGTAATTTGGGGAAATAGAACCTCTGACCAGGTACAACACTACGCTGACCTATGTCATAGTGCCCTACGTGAAATTGATTTTCCTAGTCAATTTATTGAATGTAGTGATAGGATATGTAGAAGTGATCATCATAGATCTTTAATTAATAATATGTACGAACAGATTGTTTATGTTTTGCAAACGGCTGCTATTTCAAGTCATAGCATATTTGTGAAGAAAAAGAAAATGTATGTAACTGGTTGGAACGAGCATGTAAAAGAGGCTCATTCAAAGGCGCGGCTCGGGTTTCAGAAGTGGATTATTAATGGAAAACCTACGTGTGGAGAGGTTTATGAGAATATGAAAATTATGAGGCAGAAATTTAAAAATAAATTGAAATGGTGTCAAAACAATGCAACCCAAATAAAAATGGATAAAATTGTATCACTGCATAATGAGAAAAAATTTAGTTCTTTTTGGAAGGAAACCAACTCTTTGAATCCCCAGCCGAGTCTTGCCGCAAATGTTGAGGGTCTGTCACAAAGTAGTGATATATCTACCATGTTATACAGACACATCTGTGCGAGACACTCGGACCTTGTGTGAAGGTGATGTTTATGTAAGATTCTCAAATAAGGAAATTAAAATGGCATTAAAAAGTATGAAGCGGGGTAAGTCACCGGGGCATGATGGTCTGAGTGTTGAGCACTTAAGGTTCGCCGGTGTACACTTGACCAGATTGCTTACCATGATGTTTAATTTTTGTGTGAGTCATTCCTACCTGCCTGAGAATCTGGTAAAAACAGTTGTAGTTCCCATAATTAAAAGTAAGACAGGTGACTCATCCGACAAATCTAATTATAGACCTATATCATTAGCAACAGTCATTGGCAAGGTGTTGGACAGCCTGCTTGAGAGGCGGTTGAATAAACACATTAAATTGCACGATGCGCAGTTTGGCTTTAGAGCCGGTTTGTCCACTGAAAGTGCAATCCTGTGTCTCAAGCAGACTGTGCAGTACTACACAGACAGGAGAACACCAGTGTATGGATGTTTCCTTGACCTGTCAAAAGCTTTTGACCTAGTACATTATGATGTTTTGTGGCAAAAACTGTCGGATGATACTGAACTACCTACTGAATTCATAGATTTATTTAAATATTGGTATAAGCATCAGAATAATTATGTTAGGTGGGCGGATGCTCAATCTGAGTCATATGGATTAGACTGTGGGGTAAGGCAGGGGGGATTGACTTCACCGAGTCTTCTTAATGTGTATATGGATCGGCTGATTGGTGAGCTGAGCGGCACCAAGATCGGATGCTCTGTTGATGGAACTATGATCAACAACA
Source organism: Melanchra persicariae (assembly GCA_947386135.1). Taxonomy (NCBI): domain Eukaryota; kingdom Metazoa; phylum Arthropoda; class Insecta; order Lepidoptera; family Noctuidae; genus Melanchra; species Melanchra persicariae. The sequence continues at coordinate 342,299 of OX376666.1, read as the reverse complement.
TAAGTTACGCTGATGATATGGTGCTGCTCAGTCCATCAATCTGTGGTCTGAGGAAATTGTTGGCCATCTGTGAGAGGTACGCGGAGGCTCATGGCTTGAGGTATAATGCCTCCAAGAGCAAGGTAATTGTTTTTAGAGTGCGCAACAATACACCTGTTAATATTCCATCTATTAAGAGGGCGCCGACCAAACGTCGACCGGTATAAACGGTAGTTTTAAATTGTTCAGTTTTATTATAATCACTAAAACGGAAAATAGTGGCCACTTTTATCCGTTTTAGTGATTATAATAAAACTGAACAATTTAAAACTACCGTTTATAATAATATTAACGTATAATCTTGTGGAGCACAACTTAAATGGCATATTTTCTGCATTTTCATTCTAAAATAAAAGAAATAACCAAACAAACGATGAGGGCGCCACTGCGCGGTCGACGTTTGGTCGGCACCCTCTTAACTTACGAGGAACTCCGTTGGAGTTCGTTACGCAGTTTAAATACCTAGGTCATGTTGTCACGGACTTTCTCATGGATGACCAAGATTTAGATAGGGAGCGCAGAGCGTTGGCAGCCAGATGCAATATGCTGGCTCGCAGGTTTGCACGTTGTACTAAGGAGGTAAAACTGACTCTTTTTCGAGCGTTTTGTCAATCGTTTTACACGTGCAGCCTGTGGGTAAGGTATACGCAGAAGGCTTACAACGCTCTGCGCGTTCAGTATAACAATGCGTTGAGGATATTGTTGGGGCTACCTCGGTTTTGTAGCGCGTCTGGCATGTTCGCTGAAGCGAGATTAGATGATTTTTATGCCGTTATGCGCAAGCGATGTGCGAGTATGCTGAAGCGATTCAGGGGTAGCCCCAACAACGTACTGGCTACACTGGCGGACAAAATTGGTGGGCCTTTCATTAGGCACTGGGCAGCTAGGCATGTGCGTAATGGCATACATGTCGCCAATTAATTTAAGCTTTTTATGTACTAACAATAGGTTAAGATTTTACTAACACTATATGGATCAATGGTCTGAATTAAATAAATTATTATTCTCTTTATTCATTATTATACATATATTTTACATTTTTAAATATTTCTATAAAAACAATCCAAAAAAAAACATTTAAAAATATAAAAAATAGTAGTCCGCCGGTGTCGGGAGCGAGGTCCAAGCTACCGGTGGTTAGGGCTTCAGAGAAAGGAACCTCCTCACAATACGAGCCGTATTATAAAAATTAAAATTATAAAAATAGTAGATAAAGATATTTAACATCATGACGGTACCTTGTCAATACATATACGAAAATATAATGTATGTTCGGAAAAATCTCCATCTTTTTAGTAAGATTATTGACAGGTATAATTTTAATACTAGAAATAAGAACAAATTAGATCAACCCCGATTCAGATTGGCTAAAGTACACACTTCTTTTATGGGGTACTGTGTTAAATTTTATAATAAAATACCATATGATATTCTCGGACTGAATGAGAGAAAATTTAAAACATGCATTAAACGCACACTATGTAGACAGGCATATTATAAACTGGAAGATTATATCCTTGATAAAAATGCTTGGCTAAATGCCGGTCCTGCTCCACAGCCTCAGCCGCTTGGTTCCACTGGTTAGGATTTTATATATGGAGGAGATGCTCACCCTTTTTTATTTTACTTTTTACGTTTAATAATAATAATATTCCACATTTCTATAATGTTTGGAATACACTTTTACTTTTCTGTTCTTACCAATTGATATTTATAGTTTTATATAAAGTAGAAGCATTTTTTATTTTGGAATCCTGTAAATGTGAGGACCATGGAGCCTTTTTATGTTAATAGATGGTTTCCTTGTTTGACATGAATGAGCAGGGGCAGTTGAGGGTTTGTCATGCTCACTCGAATGTCTCGCTGATGGTGGCGCGTGTATCGGATCATTCGGTTCCCTTCAAAATGGTTGACCTGAATGGTGCTGATGCACGCGTCATGTTCGTGAACGGGCGCCATCAGTGGAGACTGGTCATCTCTTAGCTGTCGCTGGCTTATTTCAATAGTTTATTTGATACTTAGAATTCTTTTTTTTTTCTCTTCCTTTACATTGTTCTCACATATAGAAGCAACAAAGATAATGTAACCAGGATTATTGTAAATCATAAAATGGTTTAAAAGAGTGTCCGTGGAGTTTCTTGCACTTTCTTCTCCATAGAGATCTACGCTTTGGAACGTGTAAATAGCTTCATGTTTTTGACTGACTGACTCTGACAATTCAAAAGTACCTGTAAATGGTTTATTTGAAATAAATGCTTTGACTTTGACTTTGACTTTGACTTTATCGAGGAGTACTGCCTTCTGTATCAGGCCCTTTATCCAACTGCGCAACGCCAGCTTCGACAGATGGTCGTCGAAGCTTTTGGCCATCAGACCATTGGCCGTAACGACCATCGGCACAATGACAGCCGAGTCCACATTCCACATGTCGACAACCTCGTGCGCTAAGTCAAGATACTTGATTTGTTTTTCTTTCTCAGCTTTCACGAGGTTCTCGTCATGTGGAATGGTAACATCGATTATCATTGTGCGGCGCGCTAATCGGTCTATCACCACTATATCGGGCTTATTAGCGACGATAGTCCTATCAGTGATGATAGACCGATCCCAGTACAACGTGACATGGTCATTTTCGAGAACTGGGTCGGGCACATACTTGTAATACGGTACCTCAGAATCAACAAGTTGGTATTTCAAAGCAAGTTGCTGGTGAATAATCCTGGCCACTTGGTTATGCCTGTGCAAGTACTCGCCGTTAGCCAGACGAGAACAACCAGAGATAATATGTCTGATGGACTCACCCGGACGGTGACATGCCCGACACACGTCAACCGTCCCGTCCATCATAATATGCCTCCGGTAGTTGTTCGTCAAGATAACTTCGTCCATAATTGCACAAACAAAACCTTCAGTTTCTCCGAAGAGATCACCGAAACGTAGCCAGGCCACGGACGCTGAGAAATCTACATCGGACCCATAGAGAGCCCGATAGAAGCGCCCGTGAAGCTCCTTGCCTTTCCATACCTCCTTGCGGTCATCTGTAGTAAGTATCACAGGTTTGCGCCAGTTCTCTTTAGCCATGGACAACGGGGTGAGTCCCTTGTCCACTGCGACCACATCTCGGTGCATACCCACATCGACTTTGAGAAAATATTCTCTGAGACTGCACATCTCGCGGTTGTGGAGAGTCTTAGCATTTAAAAAGCCTCGACCTCCACACTTCCGCGGGATGTACAGTCTCATCACCGACGATCGTGGGTGATGCATCCGATTTGCAGTCAGCAGTGTACGGACCCTCCTATCCAGGGCGTCGAGTTCAGTTTGAGTCCATTTGAGTATGCCGAAAGAGTACATTAATACCGGCATGACCCAACCGTTGAAGGCGCGTACCTTATTTCCGCCCGACAAAAGGCTGTTCAAAACCTTTTTTAAGCGGCCAAAGAAGCGCTCCTTCAGCGATTGTTTCATGTCAGTACCGTTAATGCCCAACGCTTCCGACATACCCAAATACTTATAGGTTTCGGTCGAGCTGAGGGATCTAACCTGTATGGAATCCGAGAGTTGAATTCCCTCAGATTCCATAATCTCCCCTTTCTTTACATGCATGACTGCACATTTGTCCACACAATTCCATCCTGATGGCGCTACTGAAAGTTTCAGTTACCTTCAGTAGCTCCATCAGTCGCAAATTGTTGGGGGCAAAGAGTTTCAAGTCATCCATGTAAAGAAGGTGAGATATGGTTTGACCACCTCTTCTCAACCGATAGCCTAGACCTGAATCCCCCAGCAGTGTGCTAAGAGGATTCAGAGCTAAGCAGAACCAAAGTGGACTCAAACTGTCGCCCTGAAATATTCCCCGTTTAATCCATACAGGCTCATCGTTCCCTTGAATCGGTCGACATCCTGGATAGCGAAGGACCGTTTTCCAATGCCTCATACATGACTCAAGAAAGGTGCGTAGAGTTGCATCTATTTTGTACAACTCCAGCACCCTCATGAGCCATGTATGTGGCACAGAGTCATAGGCCTTCTTGTAATCTATCCAACATGTCGACAGATCCTTGCGGGATCGACGAACCTGTTGGCTTATGGCCATGTCTATGAGGAGTAGCTCCTTAGTGCCGCGGGACCCCTTCCTACATCCATTCTGAGAGGCGGACATAATTGAATTAGTGTCAATGTGATCATTAATTTTCACTCTCAGAATGGATGTAAGAAGTTTATAGACCGTCGACAAACAAGTAATCGGTCTATAATTCTTGGGTTCCGCGGGACTACCAGTCTTATGGAGCAGGTGGGTAACGCCAGCTGTTAGAAACTGTGGTAGCGACCCAGACTCCAAGGATGACTGGAATTGAGATGCCAGGAGCGCGTGTGAGCTGCTATACCACTTAAGCCAGAAGTTATGCAGTCCGTCCGGGCCTGGAGATTTCCAGTTCGGTAATGGACGGACTGCTGTGGCTACATCTAATGGTGTGATGGAAATAGCTTCCATTTGTGGTATAGCTTCACACACGCGCTCGACATCGCGCATCCAGTCACCCTCGGCATGACAGACGGGCACCGACCAGATGTTTCGCCAGAATGTACTCGTGGCGATATCATCCGGTCGGCACACGTCCGTCACACTTTGTTCAGGTCGCTCCCAAGCTCTGTATACCCACCTTTCATCGCTCTGGAACATGCGATTCTGCGGGTATCGATCAACCCGCCGCTTATACCGCCGAATACGGTTTGCCCATGCACAAACTTTCTGCTTCAGGAAGTCGATACGCTCTGTGACACGGGACGTGTATTCTCGAGGGCTGATTCCAGTCCCCGAAAACGCCCGCCTCACAAAGCGCATCACACGTGGTCTTGTATTGCCCTCCCTGAAGCAGTATAGTTTGCCGATAAGTGCCCTAGCCTCATCGATACGCCGCTCGATCCTGGACTGCCAGGCTGGTACAGCAGATTTTGGTCGTATAGCCTCGTCACAATTTGGAAACTTGGCGTTTGCTATACGACATGCCGCAATAGCCCCGCAGTACAGGATTGAGTGCGTATCTACGAGGTTCTCGCTGCTTTCGAAGATGTTCTGCAGCAGCGAGTCCAAGGCACACACCAGCGCCCTATTCTTTTTGTGCATAGGTAACCGTGGTAATCGGGGCCTAAGTTCGGTAGGAGTTGATCTATACTCGCGAAGCGCATCCTCCAGCGCGCTCCTCAGTCGATCGTTGCACTGGCTACTTACCGTGACAACCCTATCATCTACCTCATCACTATTATTATTGGGCCGCGGTATGATTGCGCCACTAACTGGCGCCGGTACCACGGCCTGTGTCGGGGTCGAGATGATAAGGTTGTTTAGTACCTCTGAGCGCAGCCTATCAAGTGCGGCATCGTCCAACTTGTGACTACGTTGGATGACTCGCACCTGATCCGACAATCGTTGGGCCGAGACGTTCACAGCCGGTTCCAGGTCCTGAAACAGAGACAGCATCCTGACACGGTACGCAGTGAGGTTAGTTCCCCCCTCTGTAGACCCGTAATATGCGCGCATGACGTTCTCGTTCATGGACTGAGTCCATCTCTTGCGCTGCACACAACCACCGGTAGCGGGGACCCGGCTCGGGGCCGATTGGCCCCTAGGTCCCAAGCCTCTCGGTGGCCGGCCTCTCCCCTGCCGACGCACAGGTGTTGGCGACGTCGGCGGAGAGAAATACTCGTCGCTCGAGCTCGACGCGACTGTAGCCGCCGATGACACCACTGGTGATCCGATGTCTGGCGGCGGCGAGGCGGAGCTGAGCGACGAGTCCGGGGGTGGTGAGCGTGCGCGTCGCGATGCTGCTCTTGTAATCATCATCCAATAATTTCAATTTCGTTCATTATCATTTTGTTATTCCTTACATGACATTATGACATATGTCATCGGTCGGTCGTTTAATTTTCATTTTCTTCATAATTTATTAGGTTTTTGTAGTTTTTGAGTTTCTAATGGTTTGTTTGATTCCTGTGCGCTTCTATTGTAAAAATTGTGCATGTAAAAGGCTGAAAACTAATTTTCTTTGAAATAAAATTGCGAGAACGAAATAAAAATTTGGCTTGACAGTCAGAGTTGCCAGCTTATTATTATTTATTTATTTATACTTTTTCTTGTCGCCAGATTCTCATAACTTCATCTTTGAGTTCTGCGTATTTACTTATTTGTTCAGTGATTGTCTTCTGTATGTTGTGTGTATTGGGGACTGCGATGTCTATCAAGTAAGTATTCTTTTTTATTTTATCTTGTAATGTTATATCCGGTCTATTATAGTGTATGGTTCTGTCGGTGAGGATGGCGCGGTCGTAGTAGAGCTTATGTGTAGTATTTTCTAGGATGATTTGTGGTGTATAGTTCTAGTAAGCAGTCTTAGTGTTTTGTATGAGTGCGTGTTTGAGAGCTAGTTTTTGGTGGATGACGTTTGCCATCTGGTCATGCCTATGATTGTAGTCGGTCGGCGTGAGTGTTGTGCAGGCGCCAGTAATATGCTGAATGGTTTCTGGTTGGATATGACACTTGCGACATTTATCGTTTGTAACTGTTGGGTCTTTTATAACATATTTTCTGTAATTTTTTGTGTTAATGTGTTAATTAATTATTACCTATTTTCAGCCACTGATTGGACGCTAATTTGTTTACGTGGGATTGTTCTAGGTCATGAGGGTGCCGCCCGTGAAGCACTTTCTTCTTCCACTCTTCAATTTTTTGTATCTGCGGGTCATCATTAGTAGTGCTTTCTGATTCTATTTGACTGTTTAAATTAATTGGAGTGTAGTTGAGATCGCTTATTACTATGGCTTTATGTATGCTACTAGTGCGAGATTTTGTGTAAAAGAATGTTTTTAATGTACTAACTTGTTTCCGCCAAAGGTGCTGGATGTCTGTAAGGCCTCTCCCTCCGTGTTGTCGTTTGGTGGTTAATCTTTCTATGGCTGATTTAGGATGCAAGTTATTGTGTTTTGTAAGTGTTGTTCGTGTAGTTCGTTCTAATTGCTCAGTATCTGTTTTGGTCCATTTAATAACTCCAAATGAGTATGTTAATACGGGGATGGCAAAGGTGTTTATGGCTTTAATGAGATGTTTACTAGAAAGTTGGGTTTTGCAGATGGCATTAAGTCTTCTCTTATACTCTGTAGTTAGTGTATTTTTAATTCTTACATGATCGAGTCCTTTTAATTGCACGTACCCTAAGTATTTATATAAATCAGTCGGTTCCATTGCTGCTATAGTATCGGTGTTATTCACCACATAGTCTCCGGGTCGTACCTTACCTCTCACAATGTGAAGTGTTTTGCATTTGTCTAAACCAAACCGCATATTAATATCCTTACTGAACTCTGCTGTAATGTCTACTAATTTTTTCATTTCTTTTTCTGTTTTCGCATACAATTTGATGTCGTCCATGTATATAAGATGTGATATTGTTGTTTCCTCTGTAGTGTGCTTTAGATAATATCCGGCCCCACATCTCTGAAGTAAATGGGACAAAGGATTTAGGGCGAGACAGAACCACATAGGACTCAGAGAATCACCTTGGTGGATACCTTTTTTAATAGATATCTGTCGCGTTGTGATGATGTGGCGGCTGCAATTTATCTGTAATGTAGTTTTCCACTGTAGCATAATACGGCGCAAGAAATCAATAATTTTTGGGTCTATTCTATAAATCTCTAATTGTACGAGCATCGCCACATGATATTAATTGTATTAGTTTTTACCTGAACAAGCATTTGCTAACTCGCCGATATTTATGTACATTCGCTGACTAGACTATTACGCCCGCCACAACTCACCCACTTTATGTATTATATAATCTAATGTTTTTACTAATAAACTGTCAATCATTTACGGACACAAAACAGTGATTTTATTTCCTGTACACATCCCGTGTGATTCGTCCATCTACAGACTACATCTCAGTGTGCGGAGCTACTGCCCGTACATTTTTGGTCCTTCGAGCCGGATCAGCCACGACTGGAGCAAAGAGTCCTGCAGGTCACACAGGTACGTAGTGTTTCTAACTGCGATAGCGAATCGGTTTGACGGGGTTTTCTACAAGCGGATCGCCCTAGCCAGATTGAGGAGGCGCACAATATTGTACGGAGAGATTCCTTCGGACGCTGCGATCGCCACAGGAAACATCAACATTTGGTGGTTCGGCAACAATATCCTAACAATTATACAGTGAAGTCAACAGGGCTATCGTCCAGCAAAAATACGTATACATACTCGTATAACAACTATGGACGCTAGACAACAAGAACTTCTCAAGCGGCAGGGAATCATCGCAGAGGGGATTCGGAAAATTGGTGTCAACTTCGGTAAGGATGATTATACTCATACATCCGAGGTAGACTGGATACCCTCCAGGCGCACTGGAACGAGTTCGAGATGAACCATGGCGTGCTACAGGGCGCCACAGACCGGACCGACATATACTACACTACAAAGGTGTACGACATGGTCAAGGTGGAATATTCCAGCATACAACATAAGCTGCAAACATGGCCTACCGGCACTGCGGAACCCACGAGTCACCAAGGTGAAGAGAACAAGAGCACTGGAATACTTTCGAAATCGGACGAGCTCAAAACGCAGCAATCAACTAACTTCAGAGCTTTCTCCCGTTTCACCAGCAACTTGTTTATTGCCGACATTATCGAGAAATGGGATATAGAAGACAAACTCAGGATTCTCGAATCTCGATGGAAGGTGATTGACGAAGTACACTGGCAACTCGACAACATTCTCGTCGGTAGCGACGTTAACTATGAGCTTGAGTTCTCGCAGTATGAAGAAAAGTATGAGAGCACAAAGCGAGATCTCAACCGGAAGCTCAACCTCGCTGTCCAACAACGGGACAGTGCGCCGAGAATCGAAATACCAATATTCTCTGGTAACACACAATGGCCAACATTCCTCGATCTATATACTGCCGCCATCCACAACAACCCTTCCCTCTCGAAGGGGCAAAAGATGCAACACCTGAAAGGGAAGCTAAAAGGGGAAGCGGAGCGCCTCGTGCAACATTTGCCTGTTTCCGACACCAACTACGACTCCTGCTGGGAAATTCTCCACCACAGGTACAATAACCTACAGCTGCTCTTCACCAAACAAATGCAAGTTTTTATGAGCTACTCTGACTACATGGAGACGAGAAAAAGTCCAAGAGGGCTTCCTGAGTTCAAAGAATTCGTCCAGTTCATCGAAGGAAAGTTCACGGCGCTGGAAACAGTGGTAAAGAAAACAAACAAACCAAAATAACAAACAGATGCCGACGCCTCCCCGAACAAAGGGAGCTCGACGACCACAGCACCAAAGGATGCGTACAACAGATATAAACGCTATCCCAAGGCAAACCATACAAGCTCTGACAGAAATTGTCCTGTTTGTAAAACAAGCCACATCTTGCTCTACTGTAAAGCGTTTCAAGAAATGACGCCAGACATAAAAATTAGGACAATTGAGCAATTGAACATTTGCAAAAATTGCATGTATCCACACAACGGAAATAAATGCAACTCACAAAAAAGATGCAAAGTGTGCAACGGCGCACACCACACCACGGTACATGACCTAACCCGTGATACTACGTCAGCGACACTGTCGTCAAGTCAACTGACCGACAACGTGACTAATAATAACGCGCAGCGAAAAACCAATCACGTGTCAGGGAACTTTAACGAAGTTCTATTAGCTACAGTACAGCTACAAGTAAAGGCCGCAGATGGAACTTACACCGTACTCAGATGTCTTCTAGACCAAGGCTCCCAACTGAACCTTATAACAGAATCGGCAGTACAACGACTTGGCCTTCCGCGACGCAACCACAACTCAATTGTGTCGGGAATCGGAACATTTGCCAGCCAGAGCAACGGGACCGTTCAGTTGGACTGTAAGTCCCTTTACGGAGATTACGAGTTCTCGACGCCAGCACTAGTAATGGCCAAACTACTCAACAATCTACCTAACTACTCCTTCGAAAAACAAGATTGGCCTCACATAGAAAATATCAACCTGGCCGACCCACATTACAAATTATCAAGGCCGATTGACATTCTGCTTGACGCCGGAATATATGGCGACATAGTCATGAGCAGCATCATTCGAGGAAACATACAGGGTTACTGGTAATTCGACGTATATCCGTCAAGGGCAGATAAGGGGGCCAAAATGCAACAAATTGAACCCCCCATATGTATGGCCGAAATTCAATAGTTTTCGAGATATTTGAATTTTAAGGTTTTTCGAAATTTACCCAAAATTTGACGAGACAACATTTTTGAAGCGTAAAATGAAAATATTGGTAAGATATTATTCTTACTTCGGTCATTATTTTAATTATTTTGTTAAATTAAGTAGTTTTAATGATGCCCATAGCTTAATTGAAGTGCCAGCTACAACATCATTTTTAATGGTACCCTTAAATGGTTATGTAGGTTTTTTTATTTGGAATTAAATGTCAAATTTTGGGTAAATTTCGAAAAACCCTTAAAATTCAAATATCTCGAAAACTATTGAATTTCGGCCATACATATGGGGGGTTCAATTTGTTATATTTTGGCCCCCTTATGAGCCCCTGACGGATATACGTCGAATTACCAGTAACCCTGTATACGCACCTATAGCAGAACAAACTAAGCTCGGCTGGGTATTAGTTGGAAACACGAATACATACGACTGTCATGTCGTGGTGGACACAAACGACATCTCTCGCTTTTGGGAAATTGAAGAGATAACATCAGATGACAAGTCTACGAGTGTCGAGGAGGAGTACTGCGAGAGGCTGTATACTGACACAACTAAACGACTAGAAGACGGGCGATATGAAGTTAGAATCCCCATGAAGACCAACTTCGAACAAAATTTGGGACGATCAAAACCTCAAGCAGTCGCACAATTCAAGCAGCTGGAGAAACGTTTGGCTAGAGACGAAACCCTCGCTTCAAGCTACAAGGCTTTCATCAACGAGTACAAAGCTCTACAACATATGAAAAAGTGCACAGAGCCGGACACACCGAGCTGTTTCCTGCCCCATCATGGAGTAATGAGACCAGATTCAACAACAACCAAACTCCGAGTGGTTTTCAATGCATCAGCAACCACTACACGGGACACAGTATAAACCAATTGATGGAATGCGGACCTAACTTACAACAAGACTTGCAAGCTATCATTTTACGATGGAGGGAGAACTTTCCTTACTGCTACTGCACTCGCCGCAAACATGATGGTAGCAAACTTGCGGAGAATACAAGACATGTTGATCAACCTAGTTACAGATCTTCGCCACGGCAAAGTCGACACTCACTTACTGAAACCCGATGCATTCGAAACACAGTTGAATATCATATCAGGACAAGTACCAAAAGGACTATCACTACCCTGCTCAAACAAGTTCAAGTGTATTCGGGAAATGTATAAACTAGCAAGTGTGCAAGGAAAACTAACCGAAGACTTTATTATTTTCGAAGTAAAACTCCCGTTATATATATATAGTAGCAGATTTTTTTTTTCGTGTTTTATTAGTAAGAACAAAATTCTTAATAATTAATTACGATCTAGCCTAAAAGACTAATAAGCAATTTAACTCTAACTTAATATGTTACGTGATAGATTATTTTAAAACTAAGAATAGTGTCCATTTGCACTTTTACACAAGTCCGTAGCACTTTCTTAGAGTCTGATAAATTTATAAAAACACTAAGTCCATGTGTTATATGTATAGCACATCATTGTTACTATTATTGAAGGTCGTCATTTCTTATGTACCAGGGTGCATTGACAGCATCCCTGAGTACTTTATTTTGGAATTGTTGGATTATTTTGATGTTGCTTTGTTTAGTACAGCCCCAAAGTTGGATACCATTCGTCCAAATTGGCATGAGAATATGCTTGTATAAGGTAATTTTATTATGTATTGATAGACAGGATTTCCTTCCGAGTAGCCAATACATACTTTTATATCGTACTAGCACTTCGCCCGCGACTTCGTCCGCGCGGTTTTAGTAGGTACTCCACAAACTTCAACGCCCCCCCTATACCCCCTTATAAAAGTTAGTTTTGGAAAATTAAGCACAACGATTTTCAATAATTACATTTATAACTTAGCCATTTCTCCTTATTCTATGGTCTCAGGTTCAGCGCAACTGTTCACCCCGTTCACCCCGTCAGGAGTTGATTATGCAATAATTGTTAGGTACATCTGTTTCAATAATCCCATTTTTAGTTCGTTCATAGCATTCGGACGAAAATTAAAGCAAGCAATAATGTCCTCCCCTAAAAACTTGCTGCAACCCCTGCTTCACCCCTTATTATGTATGTAGTTTATTTGAGAAAAATCCAAACATTTGTTATTCTTATTGTTTTATCGAAACCATTTTCAACTTCATCGGACCAAGCATTGATATGATTCTTCCCAGTTCGCTCAAGCCGCGACATTTTTCTTACTCCGAGCATGTTTATTACCGTCGTAACTTTTGAACGAAAGGTCCGATTTGAATAATTTAAAGTGTAATTTACACGGACCTAATCAAACTTTATTATCAAACCATTTAATTGGATAAGGATTAATATCATGATATCGAAATCACCATTTTTTCATATCACCAAGGATTTGCTTGAATAATTAGAACAAAAAGCGGTCATGGTGACTTAACCATAATAGTTAGACATATGGTATCGCGGACTTTTTTGTAGACATTGATGACTTCTATAAAACTGTAGTACATCACTTTGCTCTATTGTCAATAGATTCCGCAGCGTACGCGATATAAGGATTTTTTTCTCACACCTTGGGTTACATTATCGAAGTTTTCATACGGATCCCTAACTTTTTTGAAAATATTCTATAGCCTATGTCCATCACCTATAATGTAGGATTCTACTGGTGAAAGAATTTTTCAAATCGGTCCAGTAGTTTCGGAGCCTATTCATTTCAAACAAACAAACAAACAAACAAACAAACAAACAAACAAACAAATCTTTCCTCTTTATAATATTAGTGTAGATTTCGAGTTCCTGCCTTTTCTTTTTGACATGAGCTTTCCAACGCAACTTGGCGTCGAGAGTTATGCCAAGGTATTTGGCTGTATTAGCATAAGGCACTTGCATGCCATTTATGTAGATTGGGTGATAGTCCAAATGTTTGTTTGTGAAGTCAATTTGAATTGATTTTGACTCATTCAGTTTGATCTTCCACTTTTGTGTCCAGTCATAAACTTTGTTCACAGCTAGTTGAACTTTTTCTACTGCTTCTCTGTGGCTTGATCCGGTGGCCATTATAGCAGTATCATCTGCAAAGGTCGCAATGGTGTTGTTTTCCAGTTCTGGGATGTCACATGTGTACAACAGTACAAAATTGGGCCAAGCACACTTCCTTGTGGTACTCCAGCTTTTATAGCTTTTAGCTCGGAATATGCGTCCTCCTGCCGTATTCTAAACATTCTATTAGTTATATACGACTCTAGGATATCCGCAAATTCTGGTAGCATGCGTCTGAGCTTGAATATTAGACCTTTATGCCAAACTTTGTCAAAAGCTTGCGCGACATCTAAAAACACGGTAGCGCAGACTTCCTTATTTTCAAGCGTTTTTTCAATTATGTTAGTTATTCTATGTACCTGGTCTATTGTTGAGTGTTTTTCCCTGAAGCCAAATTGATGATTTGGAATGAGGTTTTTATCTTCTATTATTGGTTTTAACCGTTTCAATAACAGTTTTTCGAATAGTTTTGATAACACGGGCAACAGAGAAATAGGTCTATAAGATGATGCTTCATGGGGTGGTTTCCCAGGCTTCGCAATCATAATGACTTCAGCAACCTTCCATGACTCAGGTACATGTTTTAAGATAAATGCAGCATTGATAAGCTTGGTCAGCTTAACAATGGCTTTGCGCGGGAGGTGTTTTAGAATTTCACCTGTAATGAGGTCGTAACCCGGAGACTTTTTTGAGCTAATGTTATTTTGAATTTCTCTCATTACTTCTTTAGGAGTCACAAGCTTAATTCTTTGGTTTTGCGATAAATTTTCATTCTCAAAAATTTCTATCGAACTTTCATTGGGTTGAAAAGTTTCTTCTAAGTGTTGAGCAAACCTTAACGCTTTTTGGTCATTGCTTATGGCCCATTTTCCGTCGCTCCCTCTGATGGGCGGTATTTGTGTAATCGGCCTTTTCAGATTTCTTGTCGCTTTCCAAAGAGAGTAATCCGTTGATTTGTCATTGGTTAGCTGCAGAAGGTTGGTATTCAAAGATTCATCCACAAAATGTAGAATTTTCCTCTTTAACCTTTTAGTTAGGTTATTTAGTGATGTTTTATCTCGCGGGCACCTTGTTCGCTGCCACTGCTTCCTTTGTTTTGTTTTCTCAGATAGTAAATCCACAATTTCCTTAGGATAGATAAATCCCTTATATTTACGTTTTAATTGCGGTGTGTTGTTCCACTCACATTGTTGAATATTAACAATATATTTGTTTACTTCTGAGTCAAGCTGATGTTGCTTTTTTATCGGAGTTTTAAGGTCGATAACATTATCTAGATCTAGGGCAAAACTTTCCCAATCTGTGTACTTATTAACCAGGGTTAAGTGACTTTCTTTGAGTAGAACTTTTTGACTAAGCATTAGTATAATCGAAGAGTGATCCGAGTTCATATGAAAACCTTCCTCCAAACTGACGTAATTAGCGGAAATGTTTTTGCATATAAAAAATCTATAAGATCCGGTATTTTCTGGTGGTCAGTGGGCCAGTACGTTGGTTTACCTGTGCTCATAACTTCGGAATGTGTATCTTTAACTGCACTTAAGAGCTGCCTTCCCTTAGTTGTAGTAAGTCGTGATCCCCAATGCGTATGCTTAGCATTAAAATCACCGCCTAGGATAAATCTCTGGCCTAATAGTTCAAAGAGATGTAAATATCGCTCTTTTCTTATCATGTGCCGTGGAGGACAGTATACGGCCGCAATGGACACGTGACAATATTTGGTTTTAACAGATACTGCCACGGCTTGAATGTCTTGTTCTTCATATTTACACTGCATGTAGTGACTAATGTTGTCTTTGATTATAACCGCGCTACCTCCTCTGGCAGAGTTATCGGGGTGGAGCGAATTATATACCATGTATCCTCTAAATTTGACAAAAGATTGCTTGGTGAAGTGCGTTTCGGAGACCAAACACACGTCTATATTTTCTGTGTCTAGGACCGCCTGCAACTCATGTTGATGTTTGAGGAGCCCATTAGAGTTCCACGCCATTATTTTAAGTGTGTTATTCATTTTTGATTATTTAGAACAGCTATTTTAGTGCCGGATTCTAGTTTCTCTAATCTCTTGTCAAATGTGGTAATACACTTTAAGATCTGATTAATCTTATCCTGTAGATTCAAAGGCTGTGATCTTTTTTTTATAGCTTCCGCATAGGAACCAGTGTTGGTTACTTGCATGGGTTTTACAGTTGACTGGACACTTGCTTTCTGTGCCTGTTTGTCAAGATTTTGTAAGGGAAGAGACTGTTGAGTAGTTGGTACCACATGTTTCTTTTTAATATTTTTATTTTTAATTATTTGCATTTGTTTAGCTACTTCACACCCTCTATAGTTGGCAGGGTGAGGTAGACCACAGTGAATACATTTTGGCTTCTCTTGCGGAGATTTGGTACAGTCGGCTGTAAGATGCTTGCCAGTGCATTTTACACACCTTGGCTCTTTTCTACAGTATTTATGAGTATGGCCATATGCCTGGCATCTCTTGCATTGGGGAATAAGTTTTGGAGTTTTAAGTGGGTGTATTTCAATTTTACACCCTAAAATGTACTTTATGCCATAGATTTTGTTGACATCTTCGTCATTATTAAATGATAAAACAAACAAGTTAAGTGGTTCTTTACTCTTCCAGCTCAATTTGTTGTCTACTTTTTCTATTTTGAGTCCCTGTGTCGTTAGATCGTCTTTGATTCGATCAGGTTGGCAAGAAGAATGTAACTTCTTTACAAAAACTCTAATTGGTCTAGCTTGCTTATTCTCATACGAATGCCAACGGTAATCTTTTTCTGTCAAAAACCTGGCAGTTACTCTATAAGAGCCTTCTGTTTTGGCGTTAACCTTAACACAATCCCCATTCATCATTTTTGCGGTAAATGAATCTGCTGGTATTGTTTCAGTTAGCGAGTCGTAGAACGCTTGATAGTTCTTAACTTCGTCTATTATGATTGGCGGTGGTGGAGGCACTTTTTTGATGGAAGCCTCTTTCGCATTTTTCTGTTGTTTTTCTTGTTGAGTGCTTGTTATATATTAT
The DNA here is from genome assembly GCA_947386135.1 of Melanchra persicariae. NCBI lineage: Eukaryota > Metazoa > Arthropoda > Insecta > Lepidoptera > Noctuidae > Melanchra > Melanchra persicariae. Next base: position 325,944 of record OX376666.1, on the reverse strand, counting down.
ATATTATAGTAGCAGATGAACGATATGACCTAACCGAAGTCATCCCAATACGCAACATAAAGGGAGCCTCCATGATTAACATAATACCAACAACTAAATACATAGCCGTGAACTTAAAAATGGACATGATGATACCCCTGGATCAAGAACATCATGCACACAAGTAAATACAAATCAGCTGCTGCTATGCAACCTTGACTTACCTATATATGGTATAAAATCAGCCACAAAAATGTGCGAAGCAGACATAATAAACAATCGAGGAGTATCCACCTGCCGCACTGACGTATCAAGTTGCAGCAATGAATGGAAAAAGTTACACAGCAAGGGGGCTTGGTTGTTTACGTGTTGCGAGGAATGCACTATGCGCATTTTCTGTCCCGCTGGAATTACGTCACAGACACTACAGAACACGGGCATAATCACCTTACCGACAGGTTGCATGATGCGCGGCGATAAACATCTGATTCATTCGCACTACAATATGCAAAGCACAATGGAATTAGGAAATGAGCAAGAGATCTACACACCTGAGATAAATCTAAACGAACTATTAACAAGCAATAGTCAAGTTACAAACATAACTAACATGGAAATAGAAACACATGAAGAACAACTAAAGGATTTTAAGAGAAAAATTGAGCTGGTTAAAGAACAACAGGACATTCAAACGGTTAATTCCGTGGAGACGGAGCAACATCACTACATCCTGTACGGCTGTATGATAACCTGTGCAACAATAGTCAGTACATGGGTTTTATACTTTAAAATTGAAGCACGCTGCCTCCGTCTACCTCAAGCAAGCAGACTAGCAACGCAGGCGCACAAGGAAGAGATTGAGATGGTACCAGATCATACTCAACGGCACCTTCCTACGGAAGAACAAATAAAACCAGATATACAGACATCAGAAGAGGTCTCCGGACATTTTCATAACAGCAACAAGGTGGATCGCGAAACGTCGCCAATACCAGTGATCGACGAACGTAGAACCTTCTAATAACTTTCTGAACATACTTTAATTAACTTTTGATAATGCATTTTACTTGTTATTTGTACTTTTATAGTTGGCAGGATGTACGAGCATCGCCACATGATATTAATTGTATTAGTTTTTACCTGAACAAGCATTTGCTAACTCGCCGATATTTATGTACATTCGCTGACTAGACTATTACGACCGCCACAACTCACCCACTTTATGTATATAATCTAATGTTTTTACTAATAAACTGTCAATCATTTACGGACACAAAACAGTGATTTTATTTCCTGTACACATCCCGTGTGATTCGTCCATCTACAGACTACATCTCAGTGTGCGGAGCTACTGCCCGTACACTAATATTTTTATCAACCAGGAATGCGGAACACTGTCAAAAGCTTTTTTGTGATCAATATAATGGAGGTACAATGGAGGTTTCTGTTTTTTGTTGTGGCGTGTTTATGTACAGTGGAATCGATAATTAGCTATTCTTTGCATCTCATGTGGCCCTGCCTGCATCCCTTCTGTTCCTCTGCTATTATATTATTATGTAAAATGTGTGAGTCAATTTTTCTTGTTATTGCTGAAGTTAATATTTTGTATATTGTGGGTTAGCATGTTATTGGTCTGTATTGGGAAGGATCAGATGAATTTTTAGTTTTAGGTAGCATGTAGGTTATTCCTGTTGATATAAAGTCATGTGTGTGCTGTTTTCCTAATATGATATCTGTTAAATTTTTTGCTAAATATTTGTGTAATGAAGTTAAGTTTTTATACCAAAAATTATTATTCTGTCTATACCAGGCGATTTCCAATTATGTAGTCTAGCTGTTATGTGTGTTATGTCTGACTCTATTACCTCTATAAACTCCATTTCATCAATACCTCTCCACTTTGCATCTTCGTCTGCTATCCAAGATGCTTCGTCGTTATGTTGTATTTGCTCTTCCCAAATACTTGACCAATATGTTTCTAGTTGCTCTTTGGAGGGTAGGGTAGATGTTTCAGAACTATTCTCGTTATTTGTATCGGTGTGTGGTTTAACAAACCACACACCGATATTTGATGATGATGGTTTCTATAAAATATTTTTTCGTTTGTGGAGAATATGGCGTTATCATTTTTGCGTTGTTGTGCTAATTTTGTATCTTCTAAGTCTATGAATTTTAAGTCCTAGCTTTTGTTTCAAGGTATCTAAAAATTTTTCTTGTTTTCTGTTACTATTTTCGTGTCGGGTGTGCGTCGAACTGTTCCTAAATATAGCTTCAACTCTCTTTACTATTTTATTTGATCTACAACCATTGATATATTATGTGCGTCTGCCACAATCTGCTCTTAACTTTTCTATATCGTTAACTAACCTTTGTTGCCACGCTGGTTCTGTGTTTTGTGTGTGGTCTATGATTTTAAAGTTGAGCTCTTCAGACATAACTACCGCTGTGCAATACGCGAACTGTAGGTATGACTCGCGTTCCGACCGTTTGTATGAAGATAGAATAGGTACTGCAGTGTGGTCACTACATAATTCCTCAAATCACTCCAGGAAATAGGTGGAGGTTTTAAATGTCTTGTTATTTTTTCTGTTTGAAACGCGAAACTCCTTGATGTATTTTTCAGATCACGTACAGTTGATTTTTTGAAAGTCATTCGAATTTTTTGACATGAGAAAAAATATATGAATTTTTGTTGAGAGGTGTGTTGTCAACGGCTAGATGAGGTCATGATTTTTTATTCGGAACAATAATAAATAAAAATTATTGTGAGTTTTTTTAGCCAGTTGAGCTTAAGCCATGGTGCATATGTCCATGCACAACTTATGAACAACTCTTGAAGCCAGATCACCGGTTTTATGGTCTGGCGATATAAATCGCTAATAAGCGGGCGAGGTTCCCAGGCTGCCACCCGAGAAGCGAGTAGCAGGGAAAGTTATATCTGTAGTGTATGCATACATGAATAACCAATAAATAAATAGTAAAATATAACTTAATTAATTATCGTTATAATATATTAGCATTGGCTGTATATATATGTTTACTGTCGTCTCCGGTTATGTACTACGCGGGCTTAACTGACGTGGGGGCTGGTCGCATGACAGCTGTCAGGGAGTGAAGACGTGGTGCATGAACTAGTGAGCCGATATTTATATAATTATGTATATTTAATTATCTAGTGTACATCAGAACACTACATTGGCGACGAGGATTAACTGTATGTAATTGTGTTTTTTCATATTAGGTACATGTTGTTTTCTTTGAAATATTCACAATAATTTTCATTTTTCCAAGGAAAATATTGAAGTACAATGTTCATTGCTTGGCGAAATTGACAAAAAAAAAAAAGTAGTAAATTCTAGAGATAGGAGGTGTAATAAAGCAGGGTGTGCTTTCCAATCAAATGCTTCTTTAAATTTTCACACCAGAAAGAATCAATCCAATTAACAAAATAATATGGAACATTCAATGGCGGGAAAATTAGCCGCCATTTAGAAATCATGTTTATTCATTTTATGTACTCCAAGTTCAACTACTTTCAAAAATGGAAAATCCGGAATTATTCTGGGGCTTATTCAATTTATCTAGTTTAAATTCACTAAAAAGTAAAGTCCAAAAAAAAAAAAAAAAAGTTCCTACCTACCAAGCATGAAACATTTGACAGATTTGAAAAAAGCATGTCAGCATCATAATAAAACTTTTTGCAATGAATTCTTTTTACATTTTGTTTCAGAGTTTTAATTTTTGGTACGGTATAAGATTATGATTATTTTTTAACTAAATTTACGTTTGGAGGATACACTTTGCATTGTACTTTTAGAATATTTTACACTTTGTTTTTAAGGAATTCGGTGTATTTAGGTACCTGGCATTTAAATTATTTAGAGGAGAGAGAAGAGCTCGTGACTAAATATCGAATGACGGATCGATCTTCGAGGTTGAACGGCGCTTGCCGGGGTCGGTCAGTGAATGGGTGACCGTCTTGGCTTACCGAGGCACCTCGGTTGGTTTCGGTTATCATTTGTGGATTGTTGGCAGTCGTTGCGGATTGTCGGAAGTCGGGAAGTCTGTCACCGGTCTTGCCGGCAAGTGACGTGTTGCCCGGTTGCTGGGTTGTGAAGGTCAGATAGCAGTTCTGCCACGTAAAATATTTATTTATGTATGGAGGGCCCTGGTCCGGGCAGCATTAAATTGCGAATATTATTTTATGGAGGGCCCTGGTCCGGGCAGCATTAAATTGCGAATATTATTGAATGGAGGGCCCTGGTCCGGGCAGCATTAAATTGCGAATATTATTGTATGGAGGGCCCTGGTCCGGGCAGCATTAAATTGCGAATATTATTGTATGGAGGGCCCTGGTCCGGGCAGCATTAAATTGCACATATTACTGTATGGAGGGCCCTGGTCCGGGCAGCATTAAATTGCGAATATTATTGTATGGAGGGCCCTGGTCCGGGCAGCATTAAATTGCACATATTATTGTATGGAGGGCCCTGGTCCGGGCAGCATTAAATTGCACATATTATTATATGGAGAGCCCTAGTCCGGGCAGCATTAAATTGCGTTAATTTTAGGAGAGCCCTGAGCTGGGCATTATAAACGACTTTTGTTGATCTCTGAAAGCCTTAGTACCGGGCGGTAAAACATAATCTTCATTATTTTAGATTGCTCTAATAACGGCCAGTAATTAATATACTTTCATATGATTAGTAACTCAGAGGTAATTATTTTAATTATACAGATACTCAAGTGTCAACAAAGTTTAGGTGCTAAGTTTAGTCGGCTAGGTATCAAATGTCCTGCTAGAAATAAATATCGTTTGATATGTGTGACAGTGCAGGACAAAACAACCAACAAAAGAAAACTGTGTTGTGGTGAGACATTCAACAAACGTGGCAATGACGACAGTACTAAAAGATTTAAAAGGAACAAAAATGTAAGAGATGTTAAAGAGGCTCAAACTAAATCTATGCATAACATATATTGTAAATAGTGACGAGACAGTTACCTACTTGCAAATACGTTGAATAGATATAAAGGTATTAGTAGACTGGTAACAACCAAAACATACTCACGGATAAAAATGGGAAATACGAAATCGAAAAGACGTAGATAGAGCTGACAAAACAGAACAAAAATACAAATAAACATTTCACGGCCTACGGACGTAATTAATATTATGACTTTTTGAAAGAAAAAATTAAGTTGCTGTGAAAAATGGGAAACCCATTTCTTATGAAAACGTTAGTGGTACTTGCGATCTTTTGGGTAGAAAAGTATATGTCGGCAGTGAAAAATTCTGGGAGCCAACTACTCGTACGACTGCAGGGTTACAGAGGATTTAGAACTTATCAATTTTGTTGGCAAATCGGATTATCGATATAATCGGATATTTGACTATTATTTCCGAACTAAGTAGCCAAGTACTTAAATGGTTACATACTTCGAAAAAAAACCGTTTGGAAATTTTCGTGCAGCAGTTCACGTGCATATTTAGGACGAGACTAACGATTTTGTACAGGAAATAGAACTTTGAGTGAGGGCGTCGATATTGTCAGACTAATAAAGACGCGCTTTCGTTAGGTGTGGGCTAGTGAACATTTTAATAAGTTTCTTTATGTTAAGAAGTTTGATAATTACGGTTTACGACAATAAACTGTTAGAATTAATAAATGAAGAAAACTAAATTGAGCATTGGGTTTAAGGCTGCAGGCCTAATATAGGATAGGCCTGGCAAAGTTGTTGAAGAAATAAACAAATTTGAATTTCAAAGTAAAACGTAGCAAAGTGCAAATTGGCGTCAAATCCATTGACGATATTCGAAGACCATATTCACAGGTGGTAGCATTCTAAACGCATTAATATACCGCCTGGAAGAAATTGTTGAATAGTCTCAACTGTACCATGAAATAAAAAAAAAAAAAAGTTAAAGAGGATTTGTATATGTAACGGGAAATTGAATTATTTTGTAAAACTTAGAAGATACCTGATTTCAAAATGAATTATGTTTCTACGATGACATAATGTTGAGGGGGGCTTGTTTTACCATCCAAGCTGCGATCAGATGTTCTTAGTTCTTAAAGCTGCGCATTGAGGCCACCCTAACAAAGTGCAAATGAGAGGTAGTTTAACATAAAGTTTGGTGGCCCAAATGTTACAAAGTCACGGAAAATATCTGTTAGGCGCGTAAAGGCTGTACCTACACTGGTGTCTGCAGCTAATCCAGCGAATCCGTTAAAAACACGTGAGATGGCCACGGTGCCTTGGATTGATAGAGCAATCGATTTGATGGGGCCGTCGCCATCGCCCTGTAATAATTACTATATTTTCGTGGTGATAAACTACTGTAGTCGCTATATGTATATTCCCCTTCTTATGCTGCACTTTAAAGTGCTGAAATAATTGGACATTTGAAGGAAATATTTAGTAGACTGTAAAATGTAGGTAGTCACTATCACAGCAGACAGTGGAAAACTATTGATCCATAACAAGTTCAAACAATTTTGTGAGGTACATAACATAAAACTAAATAGAACGTTAAAACAGGGACACACTAAAAGCTTAAAATATCAGACAAGCCGAAAAGAAAAATTGGAAAGAGGCTCTAAGAAAACATTGCCATATTACAGAAGAGATGAAGATTTAGAAAATAAAAAAATAAATAAAAAGAAGAATAGAATGGAAGAGAAAATTATGTATGTAGATCGGAAACTATTAAGTTTTCTGTGATCGGATACTATTATGATTTCTGTGATCGGAAACTACTACGTTTTCTGTGATCGGAAAAGACGGGTTCAGAAGCGTGACTTGGGAGGTGACACGTTTGTCAAGTGTACAGAATTTTCATAAGTCTATTAACTTGTGTCTAACTTCTCATACGGTTCTCTCTCAGTCTGAAATGATGAGCCAGGATATAAGGCAATCGAGGGCAAGTACAAAGTTTTAGATATTAGTATTGCTGATTGCATTAGGGCTGAAGGGTATATAAATGAAGCAGAAGAAAATGAGCAATAATTGAAAATGACATTAAATGTTTGGAAATAGTATGAAAGGTAGGTTTGTAAAAATAATAATATCTATTATCAAAGGTTGTTCCCAAAACAAATGTTTGAAAATCTTTATCACAATTATTTTGTTATTGTTTTTAAATTATCATGTTTGCACACAGTAAAAATACAGTTGCAAACAGAGCTTGGCTTAGTGGGTACATTACCCTGTTGGGACGCAGCAGTAAACTTTAGTTACTATAACTTTAATAAACTTATATCACAACACTATAATAAAATTAATAACAATATTTTCAAACTAGTAGAAATTTAAAATATCACAGGTCTTCTAATCTTCTATGCTAATCTTTTATTTTTTTAAAAATGACAAGGGAGGGATGTAGTGTATGCATACATGAATAACCAATAAATAAATAGTAAAATATAACTTAATTAATTATCGTTATAATATATTAGCATTGGCTGTATATATATGTTTACTGTCGTCTCCGGTTATGTACTACGCGGGCTTAACTGACGTGGGGGCTGGTCGCATGACAGCTGTCAGGGAGTGAAGACGTGGTGCATGAACTAGTGAGCCGATATTTATATAATTATGTATATTTAATTATCTAGTGTACATCAGAACACTACAATATCCCCAGAGGATACTGCGGGAGAGACGCCCTATAGCCGTCGTCAGGAGGACGACGGGAAGGTTTCCTTTAAAATATTCGCCCGAGTATAATATTCTTTTTTCGATACCCATTTTGGGTTGAGTTCGTACGTGAAAAGACATTTACCGTACGCTTTTAAAACTTTATGTAATAACGTTTCCTTTTTTTCCCTTGTAAGCGAACCAATCATTACGAGTTACTTATCCTTTAGGAACCGGCCTACCGAGTTTAAATAAAACGTGTTGCAACCGTATTTTTAAATCCGCGATATTCGGTCAAGAAAATTTTATTACCTTCTCAAATTAAAAATGTAATGATTTTTCGTATAGTAAAATAGATCTTTGTTTTATAAGATTAACGATCACGACAACACACAATTCCTATTGTTTCTGTACTTTTATATACTAATTTTCCTATTTTTTTTATCATCAAATTTAGTTTTTTTTTTCATTTACAAAATTATACGTTTTCGAAGCGTAATGAGTATTTCATTTCTTTCCTCATTATAACGCGACAATAATTGGCTCTCCGGCGAAGTTTCTATACGCTATACAATATTTGGCTCTCCGGCGAAGTTTCTATACGCTACACAATAATTGGCTCGCCGGCGAAGTTTCTATACGCTACACAATTTTTAGCTCTCCGGTAAAGTTTACTATACATTACAATTTTATCTCTCCGGTAAAGTAAGTAAAGGTTTATTTATCCTCATAAATATCTTGATTTAATTACTTTTTTTTTTTTGTCCGTGAAAAGATGGTCGCGCTCATCGTGCGAATCATATTTAAAATTTGATTAACAGATCGTTCTTCACGAGCGAATCATTCTTTTATGTTTCAGATTCCTGATTCTTTTGAGGAAGTTCCAGAAGCTAATATAATATTATAATGTCCGTGACAATATAGAAGACAAAGCAATATTGGTCTTTGCTTTTATTGATTTCTTGTTTGTGTTGTACTTGAGTGCTATGAAAATAATCTTGTAAAACTTTAAACATGTAACTCTTTTATTTCTTCCCATCAAATATATATTTTACCCGAATTTCATTTCCTTCCTATAGTTTGATGTAGTTAGAACCCTAGTGTTTGTAAGGTGTGTGGATCTTTAGGCCTCGAGTTTTACGGTAAGCTTGTATAAGTGTTTCTTTGTGAGTGCCTAGTTTTTATCCACAGCTTGGCTGAATCTATAGCGATCGTTTGCTGATTATAGATCTATCCCTTTGAGACTAAGTCCAGTTGTACACCAGGTACCTGATTTTTTTGCAAGGATCCTATCGTGTTCAATCGCGTAGTTTTTATGTTGGTGTTCAACTCTCAATTATTGTACTTTTCACTACTTTAGATAGACGTAGCTGTATTCCTTGATGTGCATGCTTGTATGTATAAATGATTAGGCGTCGAGTCCAAAGGTTAGCTTGGTTTGACTAGGCTGTTTTGCTAGTTATCTACTTATTTTTATGGTAACTAGGCCAGCTGATGTTTTTTTTTCCTTTTTTTCCCTCGTCTATTCCTGGTTTGTCTCGTCGTTCCTTTTTCTTTTTGTTCTAACCATTTTACGGTCGCAACACACGTTGAATCTGTCTTCTTCTGTCGAATTTTTAGGTGAGAGTTGCAGAGACTACTGATGGTTTCTTTCTCCGAAACTTGTGGTACTTAGGTTTCAAAGTTAAAAAAGAATATTTTTTAGGAAGACCAGCTGTTTGTTTCCTTAAGGCCGTGATATTTAGTATTGTCTCTAGGACCATGTAGTGTCTGCAAGACTGATTCTATTTATTCTGGTCTATAACGTTTGAAGCATATTCTTACATGATTCACTACACAACTTATAATACACACATTCAACACGACTTATTTAGCATGAATTAAGTCTATTTATTAATTCTAAACTAGTACTGACTCTTAGGATTTGAACTATTGAGCTTATGTCCTAAATGATGATCTCATATTCATTTCCTACACTTAGCTTTACAGTTAAAACTTTCGAAATTTCATACAATTTTAACTAAATATTTTACACATTTTTTACTTTTACATTTTTCTTAAGTTTGGCTTATTCCCCTAAAGAAGGTAAACGCCAGTTCTATCGTTAAAGCTTTAGAATCAGAAATATTTTTTAATTTCGGAGTTCCTCGAGCTATACTTTGCGACAATGCTGCTGTTTTTCGCAGTAATCATTTTGTAAATTTCCTCAGATCATTTCATATTGATTCTATCTACACTCCTTATTATTCCCCCCAAGCAAATACTGTTGAACGTTATAACCAAAGTGTGGTTACATGTTTAGGTATATTAGTTGGTGAGAACCAGAGAAATTGGTCTAAGATGTTGCCTAAAGTTAAACTCTATCTTAATTTTTGTATTAACTTAGCCACTGTTTTACTCCCAATTTCCTTATGTTTGGTAGAGAAGTTTGTATGGAAGCAAGCCGTGCGTATAATCAGACTCAAAGCGCTAATTTAGCTGACAGTCGTGATAGGCATGCTTCAAATCTGTCCTCTCTAAGTGAAGTTTATGCGAAAGTTGCAGATAATCTATCGTTAGCGTTTATACGTAACTCGCGTGCTTACAATACGAATCGAAAAGCTATCACTCTGACTACAGCCGGTCGATTCTGTCGACATCTCACGGTGTTCACCTTGGCGGAGTGAACGACATTAGAGCTGTCATTCTATCTTATTTGTATGGTTTGACAATTCACCCGTCGTGCGCCCCGCCCGGGTGTTCACTACGACATGTTTACAGAATCGCACTGCAGGTGACACTGTGTGCAGACGTAATTTCTATAAGTCGTCTGGGGCTGATTACTTTTCTGGTAAACTTGCTCCACGCTTTATTAAGTGTCGCGTCGCTAGAGTTATTTCGAAAACTACTTATTTACTAGAGGACTGTGATTCAGTTCACTCCGGTAAGTATCATATTAAGGATATTCTAAAGTGATTTTTCTGAAGTCTTCGAGACGCGTTTTTTCCTCTTATCTTTTGATTACTCTAGAAGATTTCCTTTCGAAGACTATTTTTATGGTTAACTCTCTCTTTTGATCCCATTTTTATATAATTAACCACTTAATTAAAAAACCTAAAAAGTTTTTGTAATTACGTAAATCATTATTCAATATTCAGTAGCTAACTTTTCGTTGCCAAGCAACAACGTTTGTTTTTGTTTACTGTTGTCAGTTAATGACATTATTCCTAATAGTGATGGGACATGGTCGATAGATGTAAGGTCGGTAAAATTAATTGATCTAGAGATGTGATTTTATCGATAAATGCTTGTTGAAAAATAGTAGTTTATGCAACGACCATATAAAAGGGGTTATTAAAACACGAGTGTGGGTTTATCACACGAGGCGTAGCCGAGTGTGATAATAGCATCACACGAGTGTTTTAATACCTAATTATATGCCGCTGCATACACTATTTTATCTTCACTCATACAGTTGAAATAAAATAAGTGTAAAAATATTCTCGGCCTCGGACACCATGGCCTGTCCTGCAGTAGGAGCGCTGGTCGGTTAGCGCGGCACGCCAGCATTAATGACATCATCCGTCGGGCTCTTGTCACCGCCGGGGTGCCAGCTGTTTTAGAACCTAATGGCTTGGCACGTGACGATGGGAAGAGGCCAGATGGGATGACAATAATGCCTTGGAAGGTGGGTAGGCCTTTGGTGTGGGATGCAACATGTGTCGACACCCTTGCGCCATCCCATCTTCTTAGCACGGCGGGCTGCGTTGGGGCGGCTGCTGCAGGTGCAGAAAATCTCAAACGGCGCAAATATAACAACCTTATTGGGAGTTACATATTTGAGCCGTTTGGGGTTGAAACACTAGGCCCATGGGGTCCGAGTGCTCACCGAGTCTTTCGGGACATCAGCAAACGACTTGTCGACTGTTCACGTGACCAGAGGGCTGGGCTTTTCTTTGGCCAAAGAATCAGCATTGCCATTCAACGTGGCAATGCTGCCAGTGTTCTGGGCACTTTTGTCCTTGACAGCGATGTGGATGAGTTTTTTGATGCCCAATGATCAATTTGTTTTTTACACTTTTTGTATATAATTCGCAATTTTTAGTCTAGTTTGTATATAGTTAGGTTTAGTAGATGTAAATACATATTTTTTTTATTGTTAAAAAAAAAAAAAAAAAAAAAAAAAAAAAAAATATTTCAATATGGCGGATATTCTCATTGCGTATTCGAATGACAGCACAGCGCGCGCATCCATAGACAAAAATAAAAGCTGGCTCATTGACTTAAGTCAATGAGCCCGCGCCAAAAATTAAAAAGAAAAAGTGTACTATAAAAATTAAAAAGTAATTTTACGATGCAGTTGTTTAAAAATCGAAGGAAAATGTTGAACTGTAATGGTTTTTTTTTAAAATTTTACCTATTCACGAAAAAAAAGTACGTGTTTATGCATTCATTTTTGAACTCATATTTGGAACATTACGTTGTGAGTGTAGATAAAATCTAATTGAGTATTGTTATTTACGATGAATGCTCATCGGTTAATGCACATAGATTAATTATACAATGAAATTTGGTGTTATGATACATAATGAAATGCAGTATTTAATTGTATCAAGCCTCGTTTCCCCGATGGGATGGGCACAGATGCAGTTCAGATTTCATATCATTTAACTTTCATATGTAATACACTTCTGGACACATCTATTGGCCCACCTTGTATTTTCAGTTTCGTTTGGTCCTAGCTAAAATTTTATATTAGGTCGAGCAAAAAGTTTTTATGCAGTTTTGAACCTGGCACATTCACAATTTCATTCAATAGTCTTTTTTTGAATTTCGAACACAAAATTTAAAGAAACAAAAGACAATTTGGAGCCTGTTTGTTGATATCAAACAATCGAATACTAAGAAAACTTGGTTTTATTGGTTTACTTGGATTTAATTCTTGAAAAAGTGATTGATATCTTTGGTTTTGCAACAAACATTACTTATTCTTAACATTAAGGTGAGGTTCTATCAATAATCTATGGATACTTCACCTGAAGTCGCCGCCCAAGCTGTGGCACTTATTCAGGCCGGACACAGCCAAAGAAACGTGAGTGCTCAACTTAATTTAAGTCGATCTGCGGTCCGAAATGTTTATCGGAGGTACCTAGAGACTGGCGGCTTTGTTCGTCGCCAAGGAAGGCCACGATCTCGGGTCACAACTGAAAGGCAGGATCGATTCATCGTGACGACCAGCTTGAGAAATCGTCACCTTACCTCCATTGAGATACAAAACCAACTTCGCGACTTCCACGGAGTATCTGTGAGCGCTCGAACTGTTCGGAGAAGGTTAAAAGAACGCGATATGATACCACACAAGCCAGCTAATGGGCCCAAACTAACGCGAGCCCACCGAACAGCGCGCCTTCATTTCGCACGCAGTCATTTAAATTGGACACAGCAAGATTGGAGCAGTGAACTCTTTTCTGATGAGTCTAAAATTGTGTTACATGGCAATGATGGAAGGAAGAAGGTCTACCGACGTAAGGGAGAGCGTTTCGCACAATGCTGCTTTGAAGAGAGGGTTGCTTATGGCGGTGGTTCATGGACTGTCTGGGGCGGTATATCCGCGAGCGGCAAAACTCAACTTGAGGTTGTTACAGGACCACGGCTGCCAACATTAAATGCTGAAAGGTACATTCGTGAGTGCTTAGAACCTCACGTGATACTATACGCGGACTATGTGGGCCCAAATTTCCTTTTTATGCATGATAATGCAAGAGCCCATGCGGCCGGCATCGTCAGGGAATATCTTCGGGATGTGAACATCACAGTTATGGACTGGCCAACCAGAAGCCCAGACATGAACCCCATTGAGCACATGTGGGACGAGCTAAAAAGACGTGTTAGGGCTCGTCAGCCAGTTGCCCAGACGATGCAGGAGTTGAAAACTGCCATAGAAGAGGAATGGGAGATGATCCCTCAAAATTTCATAGAGCGGTTGATAAACTCTATGCCTAATCGTATGAGAGCTGTGGTAGATGCCCATGGAGGCAACACGCGTTATTAAATTGAACCTTTATTTGATAAAACATGTTTTTTATTCAAAAATCAATTGCCTTTAACAAGGCGCATATCCGACTTGTTAGGAGTAGCTCCATGTCGTATGGTATTCTGAATTCAAATTTAAAACAATACGATCGAAAAAGATGGTAAAATGTATCAGGTTTAAAACTGCATCAACAGTTTTTGTTCAATCTAGCAATCATATTTCGGTAGGGGCCATCGAAACCTAAACTCTAAGGTGGGCCAATAGATGTGTCCAGAAGTGTAATTACTTACTCTCGGGAATATTATTACTCCCGTCCCTCTTTTCTATTATTGGACTTCTCCGCGTTCTTCTTTAATTATTCTTTAATAAGAATAAATTTCTACTCTCCTCTCACTTAAGCTATTGACTTAGATTTTTTCTTCTGACTTGAGTCTTTGACTTCAGCTTTTAACTTGAGCTTTTGACTTCAGCATTTTACTTGAGCATTTGACTTAAGCCTTTGACTTAGAATTTTTTTTTTTGACTTAAGTCACAATTTTTGGACTGATGTCGTATTCTAGACTTAACTCGTGTCTGAGGCCGAGTTTGTTAATTTGTCTAAGGTCAAACCTAACGTTTTGACCTTGTAAATATTGAGATCTCTGCTTTTTCGTGTTGACAAGTTAGGATAGATTGTTCAATTAGGTTAGGCTAGTTTAACTTAGGTTAATTAATTTCTAGATTCCACTTTTCTTTAAATATAGTCAACACATTGCGAGCTCGCACTGGTACCGTTTAGATGGAGGCGCGTCTTCGTTTTTATTCTGTATCCACTGCCCAAGAACTCCACGACCTCATCCCACCGGCCCCCTTCTACCATCGGACATCCAGACGCACTGCATCTTACCATCCCTACCTTGTAACTATTCCACCAATTCGCACTAAGCGTTTCCAAACGTCTTTTATAATGCGCACAGCAAAAGAGTGGAACTCTCTGCCTGCGTCTGTGTTTCCAAAAGCTTACAGCCCTAATCTCTTCAAAGTTAGAGTGAACAGGCTCCTTCTGGGTAAGCTCGCTCCATCGTAGACTTTGTCTCTATCATATCTGACATTGACTAGAGTCAAGAGCAAACCCAACACCAATAAAAAAAAAAAACTTCGATGTTGTTCTTCGGATTTTTCTTTCGGTTTATCTTTTGGGATTATCTTGTGGTAATTCTTATAGGTTTTTGCTTCTTACTTTATAATTTTTCCTTCAGGTTCTTTTTATGTTGGTCATTAATTTTGCTTTCTTGTCCTTCTCATTTTCGTTTCTTCTTACTTAATGGTACGTACGTCCTTTTTTTCTTAGAAAGGGGGCACTACAGTGTGGTCACTACATAATTCCTCAAATCACTCCAGGAAATAGGTGGAGGTTTTAAATGTCTTGTTATTTTTTCTGTTTGAAAACGCGAAACTCCTTGATGATTTTTTCAGATCACGTACAGTTGATTTTTTTAAAGTCATTCGAATTTTTTGACATGAGAAAAAATATATGAATTTTTGTTGAGAGGTGTGTTGTCAACGGCCAGACGAGGTCATGATTTTTTATTCGGAACAATAATAAATAAAAATTATTGTGTTTTTTTAGCCAGTTGAGCTTAAGCCATGGTGCATATGTCCATGCACAACTTATGATCAACTCTTGAAGCCAGATCACCGGTTTTATGGTCTGGCGATATAAATCGCTAATAAGCGGGCGAGGTTCCCAGGCTGCCACCCGAGAAGCGAGTAGCAGGGAAAGTTATATCCCCAGAGGATACTGCGGGAGAGACGCCCTATAGCCGTCGTCAGGAGGACGACGGGAAGGTTTTCTTTAAAATATTCGCCCGAGTATAATATTCTTTTTTCGATACCCATTTTGGGTTGAGTTCGTGCGTGAAAAGACATTTATCGTACGCTTTTAAAACTTTATGTAATAACGTTTCCTTTTTTTCCCTTGTGAGCGAACCAATCATTACGAGTTACTTATCCTTTAGGAACCGGCCTACCGGGTTTAAATAAAACGTGTTGCAACCGTATTTTTTAAATCCGCGATATTCGGTCAAGAAAATTTTATTACCTTCTCAAATTAAAAATGTAATGATTTTCGTATAGTAAAATAGATCTTTGTTTTATAAGATTAACGGTCACGACAACACACAATTCCTAGTTTTTCTGTAGTTTTATATACTAATTTTCCTATTTTTTTATCATCAAATTTATTTTTTTTTCATTTACAAAATTATACGTATTCGAAGCGTAATGAGTATTTCATTTCTTTCCTCATTATAACGCGACAGTACCTACTGTAGATATTTTTACCGTGACTTTACGAACTATTCTCATACCTACCAAACACAAATCATTTCATAAAAATCGGACGAGCCCTTTCGAAAGAGTGGGTACGAACACAAACACCGTAACACAAGATTTTTATATTTTAGATTATAGCTCGAATACCTATTGTTATTATAAAAGATTTTAACCTAAGAAATTAAAAACGAATTGTTAAACTTAGTTATGGTTTTCTTTCTGATAAAGTTAAGTCGCTATAATTATAAATAACAATATCATAAACTTCCTCCCACATCCTTGTCTTGAATACTCTGTCCGAATATTCAGGTACATGTTTCTTCCATATTGCTGGTCTGACTCCGATTGCATTAATTGAAAGTTCAATGTCAATATTTGCGATCGACACTCGCGCCGCCAGCACCGGTGAAACACCAGGTAACGACATATCTGTGCCACGTACCAACAGCAACTGCACAACCTATTTGGTCTGTGTGTTGTTGAGCGATCGGCTGCTGCGCTGCGTGTCGCGGGTTCGATTCCCGCACGGAACAAATATTTGTTTGGCCTACAGATAGTTGTTCCGGGTGGTTCCCTATCCATTTGCATAAAATTTTAAGACCTAATATAACTTAGCATAATTTTGTTTGGCATAATTACATTTTCGCATAATGTAATTACGCATAATTTTTTAAGCACAATTTCTCTAACCATAATAATGATTAAGCATAATATTCTAAAGCATAAATTTATTAAGCATAATATCCTAAAGCATAACTTTTTTAAGCATAATATCCTAAAGCACAAATTTATTTACGCATAATGATATTAAAACATATTTTTATAGGTATAAAAATTTATTTCGACGATTGGAAAAAAGCAAGCAAACATATTAATATAATATAACGTATTGAACAATTTTGTGGGTTTTTTTTTCGCTGTAGGAAGCATGAAGCAAGCAAGCAAGCATACAGCATGCAAGCAAGCATGCAGCAAACAAGCAAGCATGCAGCATGCAAGCAAGTATGCAGCATGCAAGCAAGCATGCAGCATGCAAGCAAGCATGCAGCATTCAAGCGAGCATGCAACATGCAGCAGGCAGGGTTTCTGTCACGGCTCCGGCGCTGCGGGCCTCCGGCGGCCCCACGCGCCTACGCGATTTTAAATTACACTCTAGGGGTAGGACAAACAAGATTACGTGGAGTCGGTTTTGCAGCAATTCGGTTCTGTCACTAACTTATGTTGCACAGCATATTAAATTGAGTCGATATTAAATTGAGTCGATATTAAAGGCCTACTAACGTTATGCTAATAGTAATTAGGCCTACTAACGTTATGCTAATAGTCATTAGGCCTACTAACGTTATGCGAATCAAATTTATGCCAAAACAAATTAGTCTTTAAGATGATTATGCCAACATAAAATGTTTGCCTAAAAAAATTATGCCGAAGTATTATTATGCCAAAACAAATTGTGCCAAAATCGTTATGCCGAAGTATATTAGGACAAAGAACATTATGCGAAAAGAAGGGATCCCGTTCCGGGTCTGGCTGTTTGTGTATGTCACTTTGTATGTTTGTAAACGCACCCACGATACAGGAGAAATTCCTAATGTGGGCAAAGTTTTATAAAAAAATAAAAAAAAGACTGAGTGTGTCTCAGTGCCAATGTTAGTCAGTAGTTAGACAGTTTGCGCCAACTGCTACCTTTAGTCAGTAGCTAGACAGTTTGTAAAAAATTGCTAAACAGCCAAATTTTTTTACCCAAAAAAGTTGCTAAAAGTAGCTGCTCGCTACTTAGTACTTACTACATAGTAGAAAGGGAGGTAACAATATGTGGTCAAATAATAATCACGTTTTGCATATATTAAGTCAAACACAGAAGTAAAAAAATCAGTACTTATAATTATTTTTAAGATAAACGTAGCAGGTAATAAAAAAGGAATCTAATAATAACAATGCCGTTAATCAATGAATGTAACTGAAGAGGAAGACGTCGATGGCTGAGGTTCATTATTGATCTTTGAGTTGGAGTATTTTTCTACAATAGGTAAGTACCCATTTTCTTAAGTATTTATTTGGGAAAACGCAATTCAGTATAGCAACATTTATCACTTTTCAAAAACATTCAATGTCATTATTTTAAAATGTAGCTAAAAAGTTTAGCTACAAGTTTTATTAAATAGTAGCGCCTGACACCGAAAAATAGCCAGATCTAGCTATGAAGTAGGCATCACTGCGTTTATTTCACCGCAGTGCGCGGCGCTTCATAGATCTCTATAAGATACAAAAATATTTGCGGTAGATTCACCGCAAATTTGCAGCGAGAGGACAACGGTGACTCCACCGCATGCCTTTTTTTCACCGCAGTGCGCGCACTTCTATGACACTCCATACTTCACAGATTGTGCGTTTAAAAAACGCAAGGCAGTGCGCGCTAGACCTTAGGTTTTGTCTTGCGTCAGGCAAAAATGTTTAATAATAGACAAGCTATAACACTTTTATACAATTCATACATTCGCAGTATACTTGAAACCAATAGTGTAATCTGGAACCCTCATGAAAAAACGTACACATTAGCCGTTGAAAATGTCCAAAAGTCCTTTGTACGCTACCTCTACTTAAAATCGTATGGTTATTATCCGTACTTATATCCTACACATTTTGAGCTAGGTATGGTAGCCTACCAAAGTTTAGAAGTCAGAAGAAATCTTGCCACAGTTAAATATTTCATCCGCCTTATTCGTGGTTCCCATTTCAACTCCTCGCTTCTACAGCACATTCCTTTTAATATACCTCTTCCTTTCCGTCATACACCTCGGCAACGTGCTCTATTTTCAGTGCCTCAAATCGGTTCCAAATCCCTTTAGACCAGTCCATTGTATTTAGCTCTCACCCTTATAATAGTAGATTATGTACCCAGGGGATAAAACAGTGTCTTGTGAGTTGTGTCACGGGCGTCATATTGAATCTCGAACGCAATGAAGGATTCGGTAGTTTAACTCACGAGCGAAGCGAGGGAATTAATACAAGAATCCTGAATGCAGCGAGGGATTCAAGCTAGCCCAAGGCAAAGACACCTTTATCCCCGAGGAGGATACTCTACTTTTCACACCTCCTGTGAGAAAATGAGAAGCCATAATACGAAAAACAAAGTATTTTAAATTTACAAACACTAAGTAGAGATATGTATTTAGAACTATACTATATACTTAAAAAAAGGCACCGTAAGGATTTGCAATATCCGCACCTTGCGTTCCACTCGGTATAAACCTACCACATAGCGGTTACGACTTACGACCGACTCGATTTTCGTTTTTTTTTTTACTTCTCTGTGGGTTTGTAAATATGTGCAGGCGTACCTATTGTTAGCAACCTAATATAATTTAAGAAATTTGTGTAAGTACCTACACAAAGCTTTATATCAGCTGGTAGAATAAGTTTCGGACGCTTGGCTGTATGCAATTTGAATGGAGATCGTCATAGGAGATGCTCGAGAAAATAGTTTTAAATTAATAAATCAACTATAAATGGGTTTTAAGCGTTATTCTTATCCTTTTATACAATGATCCGTACATAACCAATTATTCTTATAATATTGTCTTCAATCCTGGTTAATCCTTATGATTCTGTAGAAATTCGAGAATATCATCCCTAAGTAGTAAGAGTATCGAGAATATCTTTCCTCTTTCTGGAACAGAGAGACAGAGACAGAGGGCGTTGTAAGTACCTAATATACCGCCAATTTAGCGGTATATTAGGTACTAAGGTATTTATAATGAAATCCAATACAACATTAGGTATAGCCCGGCTGTGCCACCGGCCAAAAATGACTCACTTTAGGTTAGGTTGGCATGACATATAATTTGACGTTTTCGATCAGGTGGTGTGAAAACAACATTTTGTTATTTGACGATTTGACGATTTGACGTTGGATATCTTTGCAACTGCTGAGCTGAGATTCCTGAGAGTCCATTGCTGCCTCTAGTACAATCTCTTGTGACTAACATCTAATCTAGTCTTCGTCATAATTATTTTGAGTTCTCTCAATCAGAAATTTTAGTATATTAAATCGTATTTATTAGTTTATTATTTTAGCTTATATAATTATGTATTTTATTGGTATTATGTATATTACTGTTTTTTTTTTATTTCCAAAACAAAACTCTATTTTTAATCTTATTTGTTGTGCACCTACCACAGTGTAGTCTTTTTAACCCAAAGGTTGACTGGTAGAGAATGCCTTGATGCATTAAGTCCGCCCATGTACCACTATCTATATATATAATAAAACAGTAGAAAGTTTGTCTGTACATTAAACAAAGGAGATTGACCAATCTGGACCAAATGCTGCCCAGGCATGGGAATACTTTTATTTTGTTCCTAACATGAAGAGATACTTAAAAAAAAAATAAAAAAAAATAAAAAAAAAACATCCACGGGTTTGGTACCTAAAAACTTATGGCTTTTTGGTGCTTTAACTTTTGATATACAGCGTGTAAGGGACATCGACGTACGAACGGCCATACCATGAGTTCAGGACATAATTCTGGACGCCCCCCGCGTTGGAATTTTTCGTCGGCTTTTTCCTCATTTTTCAATTTTTTTCAGCTGTTTTTTACTTTAGACTGTTCATAATTGTTATTCTTACCTAACTCAATGTGTTTTAATTAAAAAAATAATTAATTCACTACTCTCACTAAAAAGATACCTAATATGTAAATAAAACTAGTTAGGCATCTGCTCGAATCTCGAATCCTATCTGTTTAGGGGTGAGTTAGCTAGTTCATTAGTTTATACGACTGAGGCCTGTGTATGTGTGTTTGCAAGTACTACGTTAACCACGTACAGCGCTCTCGCGCGTTTTGATCGTGTTGTTCTAAATACATGGTGGGCTCGAAAATGTTAATTTCTGTAACCGATCATTAGGTGTAGCCTTTTCGCGAAGTTTAGTTACGATGTCCGTGACACCCTGTATATTTTTTTAACGTTTACGTTAAATAATATTACAAAAGCTCACGAGTCCGAACCCGACCTCAAAACGAACATCAACATACAGTGTTCAAAACATAATTCAAGCTCTACCACGTGAGGTAAGTACCTACTTTTTATTTAAGTAGTTATATTATTACGCAAAATAAGCCATTAACTCAACAGTTAAGACAATTATTTAGGTACATTACTTAAATCATAACATAACAAATGCGTTCCTAGATATATACTTAGAAGTTACCTACTATAAAACGGATTCATGTTATGCCGTGGGTTATTTGTTTAACATTTTTTCATGGTTTCAGATAACATTCAATAATGAGGAATACCTCTGCCACAACTGTTGGACAAGAGCTCATCATGGGACGATGTCTGCAATGCCTGCTGTGCAAGATGCACCTGCTGTGGGAAATCCACCTGCTGCGTGTAATCCGCCTGCCGTGGAAAATCTACTAAACATGGAAGATCAGCCCGTGGAAGACGACATTCTAGGACAAAACGTAACATTTCACCTTCCCGGAAATCACTGCCGAGCCCCAAATACGTCAAATGCTTGCATGGTGTACAATTGCACCAGCAATGTGCAACTAATTCGAGTGCACATAAAGAGTCGATATTCATCGTCAAAAGTGTATCATTTCTATATTTTACTTGACGAGAACAATCATGCGCTCGATTCCGTTCAACATTATTGCTGCTCATGTTTTACTGGGCGAATAACGATCGGTAGTTGCGCCCACGTTGTTTGCCTAATTTGGTTTTTGGGGTGGGCTAGAATCAGAATCAGAATCAGAATTATTTATTTGCCAGCAATGTAGGTACAAGTTTGAGATGGTACAGTATTGGTAGTGAGGCGCCCTGCTTTATTTTTAGATTCAGTAATTATAGACGACAATGAGGATGACGGTTGATTAGGTATTTTAATGTTAACATGAGGCCTAACATAGAGGACCATTTAGTATTGGTTCTCTTGCGGATATCATAATTCCTGATTCGATCACGCAAGGAAACTCCGAGCATTGCCCTCTCCATTGCCCTTTGGGTGACTTTAAGCCTTCTGATGAGGCCATTATGAGCGACCACGTTTTGAGTCCATAGGTCATCACTGGCAACACGCACTGGTCATAGACTTTCGTCTTGAGACACTGTGGTATGTGAGACGAGAAGATACCGCGCAACTTCCCGAACGCCGCCCAGCCGAGTCTGATTCGACGGTTGACCTCTTTCTCGAAGTTAGCCCTACCTAACTGGATCGTTTGTCCCAGGTAAACGTACTCATCAACCACTTCGAGTGCAGAGCCTCCAATCTTGATAGGAGTGGGTGCTACATGGGTATTTACTATGACCTTGGTTTTGTCCATGTTCATTTTAAGACCCACTCTTTCGGAAGCTCTACTGAGGTCATCGAGCATTGTACTGAGGTCCTCCGTGGTCTCAGCCATGACGACTATATCATCGGCAAATCGAAGAGGAGTGATGTACTCGCCATTGACATTAATGCCTAGCCTTCTCCAGTCCAAAACCTTGAAGACATCCTCCATTGCGGCCGTGAACAGTTTCGGAGAAATTACGTCTCCCTGCCTCACACCCCGCTGCTGGTGGATAGGTTTCGAAGTCTGATCCTGAAGTCGGACTGACATGGTGGCGTTTTCGTACAAACACTTAGGCACCTCGATAACGACCATTCGATTGGCACCGTTGGAGAGACTGCAGCACAGCCCAAGTCTCGATCGAATCGAAGGCTTTCTCGTAGTCCACAAACGCTAAGCAGAGGGGCAGATTATACTCTTTGGTCTTCTGTATAACCTGCCGCAGCGTGTGTATGTGGTCTAGGGTGCTGAAGCCTTTTCGGAATCCGGCTTGTTCGGGAGGCTGGAAGTCGTCAAACCTGCGTGCGAGACGGTTTGTGATGACTCTGAAAAACAGCTTGTAGACATGGCTCAGAAGTGAGATGGGCCTGTAATTCTTAAGCAGGGTATTGTCGCTCTTTTTTAAGAAGAGTACCACTACACCTCTGCTCCACGTTTGTGACGTTTTCCCCTCGAGTGTGACTGAATCGAACAGTTTCTGAAGGGCCTTAAGGACTGGTTTTCCACCCGCCTTCAGGAGTTCGGCGGTAATTCCGTCCTCATCCGACGCCTTGTTGTTTTTAAGCTGCTTCAGAGCCATCCTAATCTCATACAGGCTGACGTCCGGGATGTCTTCGGTATAATGCCGGGTCAATCTAGCTCTTGGGTCGTTCGCTAGATTTGCTGCGGGTTTGGTCATTGACGTGTATAACTGTCCATAAAATGTCTCGATCTCCCTCAGAAGCTCCGATTTGGCGGATATGGTTCTTCTAAAACCTATGTAACGAATAAATAATTGATTGATTGAATGATTATACCTACTTAACTAAGTGTTGTTATAATAATATAATCCATTGTTTATAATATAGTCTTTTATTTTCAAAAAAAAAAAAAAGCTGTTGGTTATGTTTCTTCGTTAATGTACAATCTCAACACTCCTCGGATAGATTTTAAAGAGCTTTGGGTTACAGATTAATATTAGTCTAAGGTACAGTATGCACTATGATTCAATGTTGGGGAGCACTTGGTCCAACGTCCATATAAAAATGGTCAATCTCCTTTACCAAAACTGGCCCCCCTCCCCCCCCCACCCCTACCCCATCAATGTCTGACATCGCCCAATTCAGCGATGCCTTGGACAGCCAGCTCACTCCCGAGCTGAGCGCCCCCGCCCCCGCCCCCGTCCCCTCCAACACAATGGAGTATGAGTCTGGCTCCGAGTCAGACTCGGATGGACACCACTCCTCGAGCTCCTCGGACAGCTTCATAGTTGTCCAGGGCAAGAGGAAGAAGAGGTCAAATGCTGCCCAGTCAGCACCCAAGGCGAAGAAGCCGACCCAAAAGGCCCCCTCAGGCCAATCTTCCCCTCTCCCCTCCCCAGCCCCCTCTCGCCCCGCTTCACGCGCTGGTACCTCCCAGCAACGAAGCCGCTCCCACAGCCCCATGGCCATTGCCACCCCGGCACCCATCGCCCCCCCTAAGATGAAATCCCCACCCCCATTCTTCGTCCACGAAAAAACCATGTGGACCGAAATCTCTGCGGCGTGCGATGCACGCCACATAAAATTCACTCGTGCCCAGACTGTCAATCTGGGCATAAAAGTAACAGTCCCCACGGCCACTGATTACAGAGGCCTACATAAACTCCTCCGGGAAAGGAACATTCCGTTCCATTCCTACTCTTTCGAGGAGGAAAAACAAGTACGTGTGGTCGTACGTAATGTCCCACACGAAATATCCGTCCAGGATATTCTCAGCGACCTTAAGTCGCAAAAAATTCCGGTGGCTGAGGTCCACCGAATGCACCGTCGTGGGGGTAAACCCTACGACA
The DNA here is from genome assembly GCA_947386135.1 of Melanchra persicariae. Classification (NCBI taxonomy): domain Eukaryota; kingdom Metazoa; phylum Arthropoda; class Insecta; order Lepidoptera; family Noctuidae; genus Melanchra; species Melanchra persicariae. Next base: position 301,628 of record OX376666.1, on the reverse strand, counting down.
TGATCCTGGTCGTTTGCGACCCAGTTGAGGGGTATCACCCCATTTTCAAACTCAGCCAAGTCTGTAGGCTCTCGGGCATTAAAACCGAGAACCCAAATAGGAGTGGCATAGTTGGGCAGTGTCATCGCTGCCAACTCTACGGCCACACTCAGCGTAATTGCTACGCTAAGCCAAGATGCGTCAAGTGCCTGGGTGACCACGGCACCGCTGACTGCACACGCCCTAAGGACCGATCCCAATGTGTCGAGCCTCCCAGCTGCGTGCTGTGTGGTGAGACCGGGCACCCGGCAAATTACCGGGGCTGCCCCAGGGCACCAAAGTCTTCTTCTCCCTCACTGGCAAAGCGCGGTAACGTCCGCCAGTTTAGGGAACGCCCCACCCAAGCCACCAACACCCCAATGGCTCAAAGCCATCAGCGCCCTAATCCCTGGAGGGCAGCAAACCACAAGGCCCACTTCCCGGCCTTGAGGACCACTACCCCTCAGGCTTCACAGGCCCCTCAGGCCTCCCCTAACGCCTCACCTTCTAAGGCCATCCCCGCCCTTATGGATGTAGCCATCCCCCCATTCTCCCCGCCAACGGCTTCTCGCGCGGCGCTCGCAAAGACGAGGCCCCCCGCACGCCTATCACCACCCTCCCCTCCCCCACCAAAGGCTACTCCCGCAGCTGTCCCAGCTCCCTTAGTCGAGACAGTCGAAAATGTTGATGAGAATCTGTCTCTCATCACTTTCCTGGCCTTTTATTCTGATAGGGCCCTCGCCTTAAGCGCGGCACTCAAATCCAGCGGAGGCAACCATGCCTCAATCTATAAGAACTTCAGTGATGTAAATCACTATATTTACAAATTCAACTCCATAGTTAATGGATAAGTCCACTAACCGTAGGCTCAAACCGAAGGCCCTCCGGATAGGGCTCTTCAATGCCAATGGCCTTCTGAGCCAGCGTGACGAAATCGCCACATTCCTCCGCGATCATCAAATTGATGTACTTCTGGTCCAAGAGACCTTTCTCAAGCCCCAACATCGAGACCCTAAAATTGCAAACTACCGTTTAGTTCGCAACGATAGGACCCGATGTCACAGGGGAGGTACCCTTATCTATTATAAAAATTCACTCTACTGCATCCCTGTGGATCCTCCCACTCTTGCACAAGTAGAGGTCTCTGTCTGTCGGCTAGGTATGACAGGCCATCAGCCCATCACGGTCATCTCCTCTTACATCCCTCCTCCTAGCGCCAGCAACACGGCGGCTAACACCTCGGAGATAAAAGATGACCTCACTAAACTTCTCGGTTTGAGTGATTCCGTCATTCTGGCGGGTGACCTCAATGCCAAACACCCCTCGTGGAATAGCCTCACGGCCAACCCCAGGGGGAGAGTCGTTTTCGAACTCTCCGGCCCCCTCAACTTTGATGTCATCGCTCCGATGCATCCCACTCACTACCCTCATGACCCCAACTTTCGTCCTGATGTGCTCGACATTGCCCTCTTAAAGAATGTTAGCCTAAGGCTGCATTCTGTGGAGACAATTGACGAGTTAAACTCGGACCACAGGCCCGTTATTCTGGAGCTTGCCCCCAGATCGGGATCCATGGACCCCACTCAACCCCCTCCTTCCCGAGTGATCACTGACTGGAGAAAAGTAAGCGAAAAGCTGAAAATCACCACGTCACCTCACTTGGATAAGATCCCAGATCTCATCGAGTCTGCCGCCGACACGACGGCTGCGGTCGACTCCTTCACGGAACATGTGCGATCCGTCCTGAGCGAATGCTCCAAGGAGGTCCCGGCGATGAGCGATCATCGCTGGAAACTCCCGGACGAGGTGCGTGCTCTGCTGACGGAGAAGAACGCGGCGGTCCGTGCCTACTCATCTTTTCCCTGCCACAGTAACAAAGTTCACATGCGCTACTTACAGCGTAAAGTAAGTCGCGCCATCGCTGAACTGCGTAGCAGTCGCTGGGAGAAGATGCTTGGCGACCTCGAACCCAATCACCAGGCCTTCTGGGAACTCCAGAGGAAGTTACGCGCCTCTGAAGTTACAACTATGCCTCCCCTCACTCGCCCTGACAATACCATCGCATTTGAAGACGATGAGAAAGCAGAATGCCTGGCCGACAGCCTAGAGTCCCAGTGCTCTCCTAGCTCCTACCCGGTTGACCCAGTTCACCTCGCCAAGGTGGACGCTGAGGTCGAACGTAGGACTTCTCTCCCCCCCGTTGAGGACCCCGAAGACCCCCTCCCCCCCATCACTCCAGATGAGGTGAAGGATATAATCGGGAAACTCAAACCCAGGAAAGCCCCTGGGTCAGACGGTATCACCAACAAGGTGTTCCGTTTTTTCCCAGCTTCCCTTATCATGTTGATGACTGCCATTTTCAACGGCGCTCTGTCCAACAACATGTTCCCACAATCGTGGAAAGAGGCGACCGTTATCGGTATTCCAAAACCGGGAAAGCCAAAGTCCTCCCCTAATAGCTATCGCCCCATCAGTCTGCTCAAGGTCTTAGGTAAAATCTATGAGCGCCTTATTTATAAGCGACTCAGGGACTATGCCGAAGCCAAGGGCCTCCTCCCAAATGAACAGTTTGGCTTTCGAGCTAATCACTCATGTGTCCAACAGGTTTACCGTATCGTTGAGCATATCAGCGACCGCACTCAACGCGGTTTAAAAACGGGAGCCGTGTTCTTTGATATAGCGAAAGCTTTCGACAAAGTCTGGCATAATGGCTTAATTTATAAGCTATACAAACTCGGCGTGCCTGACCGTCTCGTGCTCATCATACGAGACTATTTGTCGAATCGCACCTTTCGGTATCGTATCGAAGGTGCGCTTTCCTCCCCCCACCCTATCCGAGCCGGCGTCCCTCAAGGCGGTGTGCTCTCACCCTTATTTTTCACGCTGTTCACAAGCGACATTCCCAGAAATGACAAGACGCAGTTAGCTCTTTTTGCCGATGACACGGCCATCTATTGCTCAGGCAGTAGTGAAAAGTCAATAGCCAAAAATCTCCAGAAGGCGGCCATCGACCTAGGCGATTGGTTTAAATTCTGGAGATTTGAAGTTAATCCCGAGAAAAGCCAGGCGGTCTTGTTTTACAAGCAGCGGGCTAGACTCGTTCCCAAACCACCGAGTCCGATCACCATGTTTGGTAAGCAGATCCCGTGGGAAAAGCAAGCCAAATATCTAGGTGTGATACTAGACCACAGACTCACTTTTGCTGAGCACATAAAAACGGTACGTTCGCGCGCCGCTTTTGCTCTAGGTAGACTCCACTCCATGCTGAATGCACGCAGCAAGCTGTCCCTTAAATGTAAACTGCGCATTTACACAACGTGCATTCGCCCGATTATGACTTATGCGTGTGCCACATTCGCACACTCAAAGTCAAAGCAAATCCACAGGATGCAAGTAGTCCAAAACCGATTTCTCCGAAAAGCCACGGGCGCCCCGTGGTTTATTAGGAATGAACGACTTCATGTCGACCTCAAAATCCCGACAATAAAACAATTCATGAAACGTCTTACAAAGCGTTTTATTGAATCAGCTGAGAAACACAGCAACCCTTTGATTTCAAAGGCCTCACAATACACTCCCTCTCGTATTAGCAAGATTCGCCGTCCTCGGCATACACTCGTCGAGTCAGATGACGAGATCACAACGATTCAGGAAAGCTGTAGGGAAACCAGCACTCTTAGAAAAAACAAACACAGACCGCGTTCCGTATTCCGACCTCGCCGCCGAGGTCCGTCGCGACGCCCCATTCAAAACCCTCCCCGACTTTTGCAAACGAGCCAGCCCGCGCCGCTGAGCCCTTAGCTTTAATAACCCCTAAATAATAAAACGACCCAGCCTGATTGTCCCTTGCTGTCCCAAACTGACGCCGCTAAGCCGAGGTCGTATTCCACAGGGAATGCCCTTAGCGAGCGGTCAGTAGTTTAGCTTGTAGCTAGATTTGTTGCCTTGGCTGGGGGCCTTAAATTCTTTTGAGGCCACCACAGGTTAGTCCGGTTGAGCAGTTGCTAGCCCTTGCGTGTTAACTTGCTAGTGGTCATACCGAAAAAAAAAAAAAAAAAAAAAAAAAAAAAAAAAAATTACCAAAACTGGGTTGGGGACGATGAAAAAAGAACATACTGCACAAAAAAAGATTTTTCAGATTTTCTTGACTGTCTGTCTGTCTGTCTGTTAACGCTAATCTCTGAAAATACTGTTACATGTGGGTTAGCTCTGAGCAACATTTAGTCTTTGTTTCAATTAAATTGGTGGCCAGGAAAAAAAGTTACGGGCATCTAAAGATAAATTTTACGGCACGATTTTAATCGTAGCCTCTGTACTGATAGGAACGCAAATTTTGAGGTGTTTTAACAAGTGACATCAGTCAAGGCGATTAATGACCGGACTTCCACTTAGTGACACGTGCGTTCGAACCCCGCCGTATGCGGGTGTTTTTGTAGGTTTTGATTTTCTTTTGTGTTTTTGTTTATGTTTAGATTTCCAAACAATCTTATAACATACGTAACATCAATGTTTAGGTAATACACTCGCAATATTAATATTAATTTTTTTAAATACCTACAGTGCCAATATCAAAAAAAAAAAATACTCTTTATTTCAGATATGTAACATCCATAATTTATAGGTTAGTAAACAAGAATCTTATAACTATGTTAGTAATCATAAAATAACAAATAATGTACATATTACTATTTTGAGACCAATTGATTTTTTGAGATACATCTCCTTATAAGGCTACAAACTATTGGAGAGTCGTATCTCCTTGCTATGACGCTCATGATGGAGTTGGAGCTCCCCCGCAATCTGCAGAGCAGTGAGGCAGACTTCTTCCTGACAATGGCATGGAATCCATCAACGTGAGCCTGTGTAAACATACCAGACGCACTGCAGAAACGGGGCAAACCCAACAGCATCCTGAACCCATTGTTATATTGTACCCTGAGGGCGCTGAGGGTCCGCTGAGTATAATTGGTCCACAAGCTACACGTGTAGAACACCTGACAATAAGCTTTAAACAAACTAATTTTAACTTGTTCGCTACAACGCGCAAACCTGCGTGCCAACATATTGCATCGGACCGCCAGCGCCCTACGCTTTCGCTCAACATCTACCTGGTCACTAAGATCGTCAGTCACGTAATGCCCCAGGTACTTGAACTGATAGACCCGTTTGAGTTCAGTATTGTTCAGTTGTATCGCGGGCACGGATTCTGGGCATTTACCACCATCCGCCTTAAAGACCATGAACTCGCTTTTTGCAACATTATAGATTAAGCCATGTGCTTGAGTATAAGACTCACAACAAGTTAATAGCTCCCTGAGCGCCCTGATCGTTGGGCTCAGCAGCACCATATCGTCCGCGTAGCTGATGTTATTGACACTAATGTCATCAATGCAACAGCCGATTTTCTTACTGCTGAGCTCAACGATCAGATCGTTCGTTATGACTATAAATAAGTTTTTTATATCTGTAGCATCTCAGCGGCCCAAACGACATACTTTAAATTAATATTTTTATTTGTAACATTCATAATTATGTGAACACTAGACAAGTAGAAATTATTTGTAACAATATATTCTTCAGGACCTAATAGCTGGTCCAATATAAGTCTCTAAATCCACTGTAAATCTTCAGCCATCTTCAGGTTATCGATGAAACAGTGGGCCCAGTAGATAGGTGCAGTACTATGGATCGCTTGAAACCCACGTCAACCTTACAGAAACCAATCAACTTTCCATCTCCGCCACGACCAGCGCCTCTAACATCACCAGCGCCGGAGCCAGCTGTCATTCAGCAACCCGTTACCACTCGGTCAGGACGCACTGTTCGATTTAAGATACCTGTACATGTTTAATTTAGCTTACTTTTAAGTGTTAGTCTGTAAGTTTAGAAGATGTTTATTTTATTATTATTAGACGAGATTTGCCAACTTTTCATCATGGGTCTCATTTTCGTGGTTTTCGGGATCACCAATAACGATTACCGGGTCAAAATCGAAATCCAAGATGGCGCCCACGAGATTTGACAACTTTTCATCATGGGTGTCATTTTCATGGTTTTCGGGGTCGCTAATAACGATTACTGGGTCAAAATCGAAATCCAAGATGGCGCCCATGAGATTTGACAACTTTTCATCATGGGTGTCATTTTTAAAGTTTTCGGGGTCGCCAATAACGATTACGGGGTCAAAATCGAAATTCACGATGACGCCCACGAGATTTGACAACTTTTCATCATGGTTGTCATTTTCCTGGTTTTCGGGATCACCAATAACGATTACCGGGTCAAAATCGAAATCCAAGATGGCGCCCACGAGATTTGACAACTTTTCATCATGGGTGTCATTTTCATGGTTTTCGGGGTCACCAATAACGATTACTGGGTCAAAATCGAAATCCAAGATGGCGCCCATGAGTTTTGACAACTTTTCATCATGGGTGTCATTTTCAAGGTTTTCGGGGTCACCAATAACGATTACCGGGTCAAAATCGAAATCACATGACACACAGACACAGCGAATAAACCACGTCTATGAGCTTTCAGTGTCATTATTTTTCTATGGAATATTTACACTGACAGCTCTTGAACGCAGTTTAGATGTACTGATCGCGTTCAGTTTCAGTGGTGAAATCCGCTCTTGATTTCATTAGAACCGGTAACATAGATCGAAACAATTGTAAGTTTTTAACCGACTTCAAAACAATGATAAATGATAATGATAAATGATATTTATTTTGTAAGTAGGTTAAACATAACACTTTTACACGTCAATATTTTTTAGTCATTTTAAGCTAGATGAGGCCGGTGTTTCCTAGCTGACTACCCTGAGAAGAAACACCGAAACAAACTAAGAGGTCATAGTCTCTTTTGAAGTCCATACAAATTGTACTGGTCAAATCATACGAGAACCATGTAGGTTAATGTCTGAGGTGGCCTTTTGAGGAAAGTGCCACACAGATTTGAGTGGACCTGTCCAGACAGTGCAAGCATTTGTCAGTTATTATGGAGCTCAAACTTAGAACTTTAAGGAGCTCAACGATTTGACGAACAATACCAAAGTAAGGACATTTGGGTAGGCCGCATAAAAAAAAAATCTCAAACTGCCAGACATTGTTGACTAACATGAAATGAACCCCTATCATAGCGATCTGCATGGTCCCCACATTCACAATACGATATGAGGATCATGCAGATCAGTGTCTGAAATGGTCTTTTGAGGAAAGAACCACACAGATTTGAGTGGACCCGTCCAGTCAGTGCAAGCTTTGGTCAGTAGTCGAGTAGCTCAACTTAGAACCAAAAAGGAGCTCAACGAACCGACGAACATTTCAAAGAAAGGACATTTGTGTAGGCCGCATTTAAGTACTCAAACTGCCAGACCTCGTTAAAAATACTTCAAAGAAGAAGAAGTATTTCAAAGAAGAGAAAAATAAGAAGAAAATAACCCACATGGTCCCCATATTCACAAAATGAGTTAAATAATATTAAAAAAAAAATATATAATACTTAATAAAGTAAGTATTCATGTCAAACATAATAAATTGAAAAAAAAACAAATAAAATATATTACTTTACAAAGTAAATATTCCATGTCAAAAATAATAAAAATAGAATACTTAATAAAGTAAACATTCATGTCAAAATTTACCAACGAGATGAAAGAAAAGTATACAGCAGAGCTTAAAAAAAAAGACAATTTCTAAAAATTAAAAAGGTATGTAACATTAGGCCATGTACATCATTGAAGCAGCTCAATCCCAAGCCTTTTTGTCTTCAAGATAGTCTTTAATTCTGTAAAAAGCTTTCTGGCATAGCTTACGTTTTATAAATAATTTGAACTTATTCATACTAAGGTCTTGAATATGGCTAGGGAGTTTATTATAAAAACGTATACATTGGCATCTAAATGAACCACCTATTTTTTTGAGCCTGGTTTTAGGAATGACAAAATTGTGTTTGTTCCTAGTATTTACGTTATGGACATCACTGTATCTTTTAAATAGATTAATATTTTTATGTGCATACAAAAGATTCTCATAAATATACTGAGAGGGCACAGTCATTATATTAATCTCTTTAAATTTGTCTCTGAGGGAGTGTTTAGGACTTAATTTATAAATTGCACGAACAGCCCTTTTTTGTAATACAAATACTGTCTGAATATCGGCGGCATTTCCCCACAACAGAATGCCGTATGACGTCACACTATGAAAGTAACTAAAGTATACTAAACGGGCTGTCTCTAAATCAGTTAAACCACGAATTTTTCTAACGGCGTATGCTGCAGAGCTAAGTTTTTTTGACAGTATCTATATGGGGGCCCCACTGTAGCTTCGCATCCAAAGTTATGCCTAAGAACACAGTGGTATCTTCGGGTTTCAACTCTTCCCCCTTTATTGACACACTAGTGTTCACTTGTCGAACATGTGGTAACGTGAACTTTATGCATTTGTTTTTTTTCTCATTAAGCAGAAGATTATTAATATTAAACCAGTTAACTACAGTTGCGATGGCACTATTAACATCGTCAGTAACCAGCTGCTGACGCTTGAGTTTAAATAAAAGTGAAGTGTCGTCTGCAAACAACACTATATCGTGCTTATCCTTTATGAGGTACGGCAAGTCATTAATATAAATTAGAAATAAAAAAGGACCTAAAATTGAGCCTTGGGGGACCCCCATCTTGACTACAGACCCGGGAAATCTTATACCGTTCACATCGACTCTCTGAATCCTATCACTCAAGTAAGAAGTAAGAAGATTCAACGAGGCGTCCCGGATTCCGTAATAGTGGAGCTTCCTGATTAATGTCTCATGGAGAACACAATCGAACGCCTTGGATAAATCGCAAAAAATTCCCAAAGCATCGCATTTGTCCTCCCATGCGTTATAAATATGTCCTAAAAGTTCAACACCAGCATCGGTTGTTGAACGACCCCTTGTAAAACCAAACTGTTTATTATGTAATAGTTTGTGTTTATTAAAATATCTTTGCATTTGATTAAGAATAACTTTCTCAAAAATTTTATTAAAAGTAGGAGATTCTCAATTAGGTTGCTTTTTTATTTATTTTATTATATACTTTATTGTACACCGATAATAACATAAAATGAACATTAGGTACTAACTAAAACACATGTACAACTTTTTTAATTTTTTATGTTTGTTACCTCATAACTCCGACATTTATGAACCAATTTGATTTTTTTTTATGTGAAAGGAAATACTTCTCGAGATTCATCTGAATCGGTTTAGTAGTTTGATTTCTAAATCCAAATAGCTAGAAGAAAATTTCATCATTTCAGTAGTGTTGTTTGGTGTGAGGAAAAAAATACTTTTACTAAAAACGACTATTTTTAATTTTATCCACACGGTTATTCCGTGTGGATAAAATTAAAAATAGTCGGTGTTTTTGGTTGTTTCTTCGTAATTCAACACTTACTTCCAAAATTAAAGATTTTTGTAATTTGTAGTTGTTTTTTTATTTGGAAGTCGGTTGTATTTATTTTTTTGTAAAAGAGTTTTTTAAGAACACAAGATCACCCGAGCTAACTCAACTCTTTTTGTCTTAGAAGCTCCGCTGTCACAGGGCTTCGCCTCCTGTCCGTGGGTGTTATAATAATTAATGGCCCATCTTAGCGTTACCGTAGCTTATTAAGCTTAGGAAATGTAAAACGCGCGCCTGGTGATAAAGATTGTAATAAATTGTAATTCTTCAAAATCATTCTTCCGCGGAGAATCTTAACACGGCAATTCTTAAAATGAGATCAAATGCACAACGCACATCACATCTATGGAAAATGGAGTTGAACTGTCAAAACATTTGTTTGGATTTCTTTTTTATTGTATTGATAAATAGGAATAATATATTTTTTTAAATTTTTCATTTTTCTTAGATATAAATAATCACTTTTTTAAGACATTATAAGTTCCACTTAAAACAAAAAAAAGTGTTTTGATGTAATTTATTAATCAGTTTGTTGTGGCGAAACTTGGGGTAGGCCTATGTCCAGTAGTGAACGTCTTTCGGCTAATTTGATGATGATGAAACAAACAAAATTACTATTTAGACTTCTTACTCTACTATCTTACTATTATACTATTTCTTTATTTATTTTAAAACTGCCTGTGATGGGAGACAAATATATTATACCAAAAAAAGATAAATTAACCAGACTAAAAACAGGATTCCACACGGACGAAGTCGCGGGTAGCAGCTAGTTGTACACAAAGTTTAAATAAATAAATAAATCTAATTTTATTTGGCTTTTAACTGTTTAATTTGTTAATAATAATAATTGTCCCGTTTTCACTCCATATATCCTTGCAGTGACCTCGTCTTGCCACAAACCTTTTAAAAGCGGCAAGAAACCCCTTCGTTGTTAGGTCACTAACGACCTCAATGTGGACAGCTTTAGTCGCCATGCAGACGAATAAACAAATATATCCCTTATATGCATGGTGACCCCTTCCTTTTGATGTCCTCAAATTGATAGGACCAGCGTAATCTACCCCGCTGCTTTTGAACGGCCTATTTGGTATAACCCGTGCAGGTGGTAATTGACCCATCATTTGAGGTTTTGTAGAAGCTGCATAACGTAAACAAACTACACATTCTCGCACGTATGCAGTAACCCACCGTTTAGCACCCTGAATATAATATTTTGTGCTTAAGTAGTAAAGCATTAGTTGGGGACCGCCATGAAGATTCCTATAATGCGCGTCGGCAATTAAAAGACTGGTAAAATGAGTATTACTTGGAATCAACATTGGATTTTTACTATCCCTGTCAAGATTGGAACGTTCCAATCTACCGCCCACCCTCAGGATATTAACAGAATCGAGGTAAAGATTTTAAGACTTAAACAAATTTCTTTTAGGCTTTTCCTTTCTCAGATCCAGAATTACCGCTTCGAAATTTTGACCTTTTTTTTTTTTTGAGGATGGGAAATCATCAAATGACCCCTCCCGCTCTGGGTGGAGCGGCAGGGAGTGTCAGACTTTTACTGACTAAAACCCACCCTTTGTCCTCCTAGTGCCTTTCTTCCCAGGGCCGCGGTAACTCTTTCGAACATATTCCGCAACCCTGGCAGGCTCTGGCCCTGGCGGGCCCCGTCTCCGTTGCTGACTGCTCTTTCGCGTTTGGAACGCGCCGTCGACTCTAGCCTGACCTGATCGGACAGCGAGCTACCCATTGCTCGCTGTCCGCAGGCGTCAGTCACTGCGCCTTGCTCAGGAGCGTCAGTTCCTGAGAGGCGCAGCGACTAACGTTCGTCTGGAAGAGGCGAAATGGGGCCACTACTGGCACTCCATTTCAGCCCCCTCCCGAGCAGTGGCAGCGGCGGCGACGCCAGCCCATGACCCAGCTCACCAAGAGCCTTCGGCCTTCCGAGATTTTCTTGGCCGCCGACACGGGGCAACTCACCACTACGGTTCGCATGCCCGTGTTGTCAGGACGGATGGTGCCCACCTTCACCTCCTCTGTAGAGCACCCCGCCGTCCTGACGACGGCGGCCAACACCTCCTTCTCCGTGACGGAGTCGTCCAGGCCCAAAATGCGCATATCTATGCACTTCGTGGGCCTGGACACTCGGACGTTATTCGCGCCCAAGGACGCCCTAAGCCTTTCGGCTAGAGCGTCCGCGGCCGGACCGCTGTCTGCTCCAGGGATCTCCAGCATCCTGGCCCCGGTCATGGTGACCCTGAGCCGGAGACCCCCGACGATGCCAATCTCACTGAGGTTGACGGCCTCTTTCGCCTTAGTGAATATATTGGCATACGACACGCCCCTCTTCACCGCGTCCGGCTGCAGCGTTATCACTACAGCCGCGGTCTTCGGGGCGCGGAGCGCAGCCGCGACGCCTCGCGCTCTCTGCTGCCGCCTTCTCTCCCGCCTCTTGGCCGCCCTGGCTGCCTTGCCCGCCTTCTTCTTCTCCCCGGCCACTTGCCATTCGGCTTGAGCCGGGGGAGGTTCAGAAGGCGAGGAAGCCGGGGGGAGCTGCTGCACGGCTGGCGCAGGAGCCTTCGCCGTCCGTGCAGCCACCCCACCCTTCCTCTTCCTTCCCGGGGCCGGGTCCGGTTTTCCCGACACCGGCTTTGCGGGTGCCGGCCCGGACCCTTTGTCCTGGCCGGACGACCCCGGTGTGGCAGCCACGGCGGCCGCGTACGAGGCCACCTATTTTTGGGCTGGGGCCTTCCCACTCGCCGCTAACGGGGGGCGCTGGACGATGCCCTCCAGGACGGAGAACCGCGCCTGGAAGGCAGCCATCTCCTGCCGCACCAGGTCCAGCACCTGGCCCTCCTGCGGCACGGGCTGGCTGTCCTCCCTGCGCCCCCCTTTAGGCGCCCCCTGTGCGCCGGCTCCCTGGAGCCTGGCCAGGTCTGCTCGGAGCCCCGCGTTCTCCTTCTGCAGACGCTCGGTGGCGGCAGCCAAGCGGGCGACCTCCGCCCGCAGCTTGGACAGCTCGTCCGCCGGAGGCCCACCTCGGTTAGCCTCCGCTACCGCCAGGAAGGAGGCCAGCGCCACGCTTATGGGCTTGTTTTTAGAGGAGAGTTTCCTGTTCAAGGCCACATCGCGAATCGCGGCCTCCACCACCTCCGCAAACCCGGCCCTCCGAACCCACTCCTGTCCGGAGTCATCCGGCTCACCGCCGGAGGACTCCGAACCAGGAGCCCCGCGACCGCCATCTCCGGGGGGTCGTCCAGCATCGGCGAGCTCCTCGGCTTGCTGGCCAGCCTCCTTGGGGGCAAGAACTCTGCTCTTGCCTCCCTCTCGGCCCTTACCCCGCCTGCTGGTGGGGATCTTGCGAGCCGAGGCAACCTCGTCGCTGCAGGACGACTCCCGGTCTTCCTCTGGTCTGGGCCGCTTGCGGAAGGACCTGGAGTCCTCCGAAGCAGCCCCCGCCCCCTCGGGTACAGAGCTCGCCGAGCTAACGGTCGCCAGGTCGTCGGAGTCCAACTCGGACTCCGACTCTACACCCGCGCGACGCTCAAGCGAGCCCTCCTCCCAGAACAGCGCGCCTCTGCCCGCGCTCTGCCCGGCCGACTCTTCGTCGGGCGAGCTAAAATCAAACCCGATCAGCTCCTGAAAGGACGGTTTGGATCGGGGGCCTCCTCGGCCACTGTTGCCCTTGGCAAGCGGATGGTGGATAGCAACGTTGCCCCCCCCAGAATACGAGGGGCTTGACGCATAAAGCGTGGCGGATTCCCGGACTGCTGTGCAGTCCGGACCGCCCTGGGGTAGTTTCTCTTTGTGGTTGCTATCCATGGGTTTCCTTTTTGAGGGTGCGGTCCCTATCTCCCCTCCTCTCTCCTTCTCTCTCACTGCTTGCTCGCTGCCCTCACAGTCACGTCTGATGATCAGGCGATAATAGAGCAAACACTAATGGTAAAAATTTGCTTGTGCCCCGTTCAGTTCCAACTAAAACATGTATTGAATATACTTGAGTAAATGGATTCGGGCATGTCGAAAATGTTCCGTCCATTAGCCAGCATTGTGCACTCATTAGTCGTTTAAAATTTTCTTTTGTACAAAATACGACTACGCTCTCACCTTCACTTGTATAGTGACCAATTAAAAACTGTTGTTGGTCAAGGTCACAAAGACAGTCTGGTACTTTAAATTCATCAATTGTTTTTGGAATCGATGGCACGCCTTTATTTCTAATGCGCTGAACAATCATTCTTGCTGCTGCTTTGCTAGGCAATTGAGCAGCACTCGTAGTTGGCACATCTTGCAAGCAGCGATTTACAATTTGTGATGGAGAGTCCATTGAATTGTTTGCAATTTCTTTTATCTTTGCATTAAAACTCATCTGTAACCGCTTTTCTGGCTCTGGAAGATGCCCATGTCCATTGTTTTGATTTAAAATCGAATGTTCATTTGTGCAAAATATTGTTGTCACAGTAGCACCACAACCTTTAGAACTTTTCAGCGTACATCTCCAGTAATATTTGTCGTCCAATCTTTTGTTGAGGTGATATGAATATCCATCCACAATAAGTACACTAGCGCCGCGTTTTGACTTTATTACATTACAAGCACTCATTTTTAAATTAATTGACTGATCGTAATAACAACGAAAATAAACGGGAACATAGTTTTGATTCAAGTCACTATTATGTATTTTGTGCTCAAGTCCGAAATAGTTTATAGCTACCCACATGTTTGCAACAATATACTGATCAGTGAAAATGTTTACCATTTTTACAATGTGGCCAACGTAATAATAATGAGCATCGTTGAATTTGTTTCCGTAACCAGGTGTACATAATTATATCAATTGTTAATGCATTATTAAGATAAACGCATGGAAATAGCACTAATGCAGTTGAATCGATGTCTGTCAAAATTGTATGAGCGAGAAACTAAAGACAATTATTTTGGATCGGCGGTGTAAGAAAAGGTGCTTTCGATGCAAATTGCTATCGATAAAAGATTATTTAGTTCAAGCGTGTTCCGGCGAACCATGACATCGGCAAATCTTGGTATCGGCCAACCATTCATTCGATGTTGCGTTATTCGGCGAAACGTGCTGTCGCTAAATAATGGTATCGACTTATAGTGTTCTCGTATTACCGTTCGTCGGTGAACCATGCTTTCTGTAGACAGTTATATCGTTCAAGGGTAATTCGATATACCGTACGGGACTCGGGTCAAATAGTCTTGTTATATCTGATAATATACCTTTCTTTTCGTTACAGGTTCCTGTAGTGGAGGCAACTTAACCGAATACTGGAAGGTGTCGCAGTTTCGGTTCCAGGTAAGTCCCAATGTTTTAAATACCTCATCTTGTTTTATATTGATTTCTCTTTCTATACCGTCTTGATCCATAAACGATTGTTTTTCCCCGATCATTCTCTCCAGTAATTCACTGCTGTTACTTGACCATTTTTGTAAAGTGAATCCTGCTTTTGCTAACAACTCGTTAATTTGATTAAAGATTTGTATGCCTTCTTCTATCGAGTCACAACTAGTCATGAGATCATCCATGTAATAATCTTTAAGTACCCTTTCAGCTGCACGTGGATATTTGACTCCTTCATCGTACGCTACTTGCTGCATCGATCGAACTGCTAAGAAAGGCGCTGAAGAGGTACCAAAAGTAACGGTAAGTAACTTATAATCCTTTAATGAAGATTGTTTGCTGTCTCTCCAAACGATGCGTTGAAAATCGATATGATGGTCAGCTACGCGCACCATTCGGTACATTTTGATAATGTCTGAAACAAGGCAGATGTGGTGAGTTCTCCAACGAATCAATAAATGACGCAAATCTGGTTGCAGCCTCGGACCTATCAGTAGGTCATCGTTGAGCGATATTCCATTTTTTCCTTTGCAGGAAGCATCGTAGACAACCCGAACCTTGGTTGTATCTTTATCGTTACAAATCACCGCATGATGAGGCAAATACACTGCATGTTGATTTTGTTCTTCTGTTTTGGTTATGTAGCGGCATTCATGCCGCCACAAAAATCAACGTAGCAGAATCAACATCACAACAAATGAGACTCGCAGCGCCATCTATCTCGACAGCTGCGAACTAACGACAAAATCCTAAATAGCGATATCAGAGTTTACCGGGTCTCGGGCAGTTGCCCACCGGACACAAACAACCGTCCGGTCGGAGGATCCTCCCTTTTCAATGGAGGTTTGCGGGACTTTACTCTCTGTTCCGCTACCTCCAAACTGGTGACCCTCGACATCGAACGTCAGCGCAGCCTTCGTGCAGCTACCTCATCATGACGTCATCATCATCATCACTTCTCCTCATCCTGACCTCAAGCTCTCGAGCAGCGAGTCATACAGCCAGCCAGAACCCTCGGCTTCTACGGGTATCCTGACCAACAGCATGCAGCGGACGCGCATTCCTGGTCAGCATTCTCAGCCTCTATCATCAACCTCTTCAGCGACCTTGGCAAGCACACTGCACTTTCGGCCAGTCACATGAAGAGCCTTGAAAAACCTCTCCTGGTCGACGCCAGCAGTCACGTCAGCACGTCGCACAGCTCCGACCCACCTTGGCAAGCACACTGCACCTTCGGCCAGTCACATGAAGAGCCTTGAAGAACCTCTCCTGGTCGACGCCAGCAGTCACGCCAGCAGCAGCTTCGGGGCGCCGCAGACAGTTCCGACTCACCGTGAACTCTGCGACGCAGACAGTTCCGACTCACCGAGAACTCTGCGACTTCCGGTTCCGACTCACTGGAACCAACCTTCCACTGGCCTGGCAAGCATCTCAAGATGTATGGACGACTCATCCACTATCGACCTCCGGTCTCCGGAGGGGAGTGATGTAGCGGCATTCATGCCGCCACAAAAATCATCGTAGCAGAATCAACATCACAACAAATGAGACTCGCAGCGCCATCTATCTCGACAGCTGCGAACTAACGACAAAATCCTAAATAGCGATATCAGAGTTTACCGTGCGATTAGAACACATGCAAAGCCCGAATATCAACTCTCGGGCAGTTGCCCACCGGACACAAACAACCGTCCGGTCGGAGGATCCTCCCTTTTCAATGGAGGCGTGCGGGACTTTACTCTCTGTGCCGCTACCTTCCAAAGTTATTTGTCTCATGTGTCCCAGTTGCAAGTACATCTATGACTTCTTGATATTTCATCTTTAAATCAGTGTCTTTTTGTGAGTTGTGTTCTAGTTGTGTTAAGTTACGGGTGTAATCAGTACATATAGTAATAAAATTAGATTTGGGCCGAAGTGTCCCAAGTTTCTGGAGAACCAACCAGCCTTTTTTTCAAATCAACCCCCAGTTTTAACTCTCTCGAAGACGAAGGTTAATCATGGTCCTTCGAACCGGACCAGAACGCAGTAAACTATTGCGTTCTGGATACCAAGCGTAGAAAGCAGTGGTGGGCCGCCACTGAAGCGCTCCGCCTGCAGCAGCGCGGGCCTTCGCAGCAAGTTCAGCGAGTTCCTGGACATCCGAAGTGGAAGTGGCAGCCCAGAAGCCGAGGACTGCGCCCCCCAGGTGTGGGCGTTGGGAACAACTAGAAATCAGCAGCAAGCAAGCTGCAGACGGCTAAGGTCGTAAGGAAGTGAGTGATAGTGCCAAAAAATCGTGAGTACTTTGTGACTTCTTTTATGCCAAGCAAAAGTGAACTTTATTGCTTAGAAGATTTTAACTTTAAAGTTTCGAGTAGAAATTGGGACTTGGACTAAATTAAGCCAAATTGTGTTTAGACGGGGAGCCTATGCCCGATTTTTTTGTCGATTTTAAAGTGCCAAACACTTGTAAAATTTTCGAAACTTTTACAACTTAAAAAAAAAAGAAAAAAGTAATAAATTTTGTTTACGTTGACTTGCAAAATATTTTAGAGGTTTTTGGAACTTGTAAAATTTTAAGAAAAAATTAGTACTTAGAAAAATTTCTTTGTTTACATCGACTTGTAATTTTTTTTGGAACAAATTCAAAATATGATATTTACGCTCGATTGTCGAAAGCTAAAGTTAATTTTAAAAAGTCGCCGAAGGATAGAATTAGAAAATACCATATTTAGAAACCAGGTTAGAAAATATTGAAGAATTGTGGGCGCAATTTAAGTTAACGCATACCTACATTAATTAAGGATTTTGAACGTAAGGAGTTGACATCTTCACCATACACTGTGAACGAAGTTTATTTTAATACGGAGGAATTATATTTGGATTTTAAATGTGACTTAAAAAGTGCATTATGTAAAGTTAAAAGTACTGATGTTTCTCCGGGGGCGGGGTCATCTTCCAATGCTTCAAATAATATGTATGACCATAAAGGCGTCTCTATAAAATTGCCTAGAATAACAATCCCCACCTTTTCCAGGAAGTATTTTTTTTTATTATTAGTGATGGGTTTGCTCTTGACTCTAGTCAATGTCAGATATGACAGAGACAAAGTCTACGGTGGAGTGAGCTTACCCAGAAGGAGCCTGTTCACTCTAACTTTGAAGAGATTAGGGCTGTAAGCTTTTGGAAAAACAGACGCAGGCAGAGAGTTCCACTCCTTTGCTGTGCGCATTATAAAAGACGTTTCGAAACGCTTAGTGCGAATTGGTGGAATAGCTACAAGGTAGGGATGGTAAGATGCAGTGCGTCTGGATGTCCGATGGTAGAAGGGGGCCGGTGGGATGAGGTCGTGGAGTTCTTGGGCACACTCACCGAAGTACAATCTGAAGAAGACCGATAAGCAGGCAACCTTACGGCGATGAGCCGAGCTATGTAGCTTGGCATCCACCAGTTTTGCGTCACCGATGAGCCTCTTAGCCCTGCGTTCCACCGAGTCAAGCGCGGCAAGCTGATACTTAGCTGTCGTTTCGTGCGACACAGGTCCTCACGGGGCATGGCTGCTTCGGGAGGTTCCTGTGTCGCATAGGCAGGGAGCCGGACGCTCGGTGTCACCACTGCGTCGACTGTCGGGAGGACACGGCGCGGCATACGCTGGCAGAGTGTGCCGCTTGGGAGGAGCCACGCCGTGCCCTCGTCTCTGTGGTAGGCAGTGACCTCTCGCTGCCGGCTGTAGTCCGTTCTATGGTCGGCGGTGAGGAGTCCTGGGACGCGGTGGTCTCCTTCTGCGAAACTGTCATCGCGCAGAAGGAGGCTGCGGAAAGGGAGAGGGAGATGTCGAGTGCTCTCCCGGCCCACAGCAGGCGCACCGGGCGTCGGAGGAGGGCGTACACTGCCCTCCTTCGGCCCCCCTAATTGGGTCCAGGGGCGGCGGACTTGGGGATGTCCGTTGCCCCCCATTCATCCGGACCCGAGGTGGCGGCGCGTGGTGTTCCCGTGCGCCCCTCTGACGTCGCGGGGGGAGTTAAACACCTCACTCCCCCCGCGTACGAGATGTGGCCCGCAGAGGCGGGCCGGCACCAGCCGGGGATTACGTAAGTCGCATATGTTCCCGCGATCCCCGGCGTAGGTGGAAGATGGAACACCGGGGTGGTTTTAGACAGTAAGAGTCTGACAGACCCCTCCGCCCGTCCCAGGGCGGAGGACATCCATGAGGATTTCCCCCCGTAAAAAAAAAAAAAGCGATCCCAAAGGTGGCTACAATACTCCATGCAGGATCGGACTTGTGCTTTGTAAAGGGTTAAAAGCTGTCCAGGCCTGAAGTATCGCTTCACCCTATTTAGGATGCCCAGCTTTTTGGCCGCAATTTGGGCTTTGTACTCGATGGTGGCGCCGAAGTTGAGACTGGATGTCAACTCCATGCCTAGAAGCTCGAGCCGATCAGTAACAGGAACAGATGCACCCCGAAAAGTAGAAGTTTGGTCAAAGCGACTCCTTTTTGCGGTAAAAAGACACGCCTGTGTTTTGGTGGCGTTAAAAGTGACCAGATTGTCATCACCCCACTGGGAGACAACGCTTAAGGTCAAATTTGTCCGCTCTACCATGGCCTCTCTCAAGGAACGGACTTCATCCCCGCCGGTTGTTGCGCTGGACAAGTATCTCTCTGAAACCGTACTGTCATCTGCATACCCAACAAGACCAGGCTGAAGTTGGTCATTGATATGTAGCAGGAATAGAGTTGCAGAGAGAACAGACCCCTGAGGAACTCCGGCATCAATAGCCATGAGGTCAGAGGAGCAGCCGTCAACGACTACTCGGATCGACCGTTCACTTAGGAAGTCTGATATCCAGCTACAAAAACCAGCTGGGATGCCATAAGCAGGAAGCTTGTTGAGTAGACCAACGTGCCAGACCCTGTCAAAAGCCTTCGAGATATCGAGCGACACAGCAAGTGCTTCGCCGTGTCTCTCGATGGCTTCGCCCCAGCAGTGCGTGACATACACAAGAAGATCGCCAGTTGACCGTCCCCGGCGAAAGCCATATTGACGGTCACTGAGGAGATCATTGTCTTCAAGGTAAGTCAGCAGCTTACTGTTCAGAACCCTTTCCATAACCTTGCATAGGATGGAGGTAATGGCGATCGGACGGTAACAGAATGGCCGTATACAGAATGGCCGACGTTCCGCGATCTATTTGTGTCAGCAATGCATAAGAACGGAAATATTGATAATGTTCAGAAGTTGCATTACTTAAAGGGTTATTTGGCTGGGGAAGCCGAGCAGCTCCTTCGTCATATACCAATTTCAGACCTAAACTATGAAAAATGCTGGGCTCAGCTGGAGACCAGATACAACAATAAAAAATATGTATCTCATTGTATCTTAACAAGACTACTCAGTCAAAAGAACATAGCGCAAGAGTCAGCTAGTGTTTTAAAGGAATTAATGGATACAACATCAGACTGTTTCTAATTTGTATATTGATGTAACTTGTTGGGATATTTTAATCATCCATATTTTAACATTAAAACTGGATCAAGACAGTAGACGGGATTGGGAACTAAAGGTAGCTAGTAATACAGATTCAGAGAAGTTGCCTACATTTGAACAGTTCAAAGAATTTTTAACAAGCCGGTATAGGGCATTTGAAGTCTTAGGAACTAAGCCAATTAGAAATAATGTAAATATAAGTAAGGCAAAGGTCTTTCACACTGCGGCCAATGCAACTATGGTTTGTCCGTGTTGTCACAGTAACGAGCATAAAATAAGAAATTGCAAGCAATTTGTTAACCAGGATGTGGATATTCGGTGTAAGTTTGTGCAGGATCACAATTTATGTTTTAATTGTCTGGGGCACAACCACTCTGCCAGAATTTGCAGGTGCACAGCTTCTTGTCAAATATGTAAGCGGAGACATCACTTCTTGTTGCACCCTAAAGGTGAGCAGGAGTCAGTAGGAGGCAAGGGAGATTCTTCTATGAATGAACGGACAAGCAGTCGGAGTAGAATCTGAAAATAACGTAGTAACTTATTTTTCGAAAGGTATAGCGAATTGCCAAGTCTTACTCGCCACGGCCCTAGTGAGGGCTGTATCGAAAAACGGGATTATGTTTACAATCAGGGCTCTGTTAGACCAAGGCTCTCAAGCGTCTTTTGTTACAGAACATGCGGTGCAGAGTTTAGGGTTACAGAAAAAACCAGCTAAAGGTTTAATAACTGGTATAGATGTTCATGCCAAATTATTCTTGAATTCGGTGGTTGAGGTTAAAATTCAGTCCAGGGTCGATCCATCATTTGAATTTGTAGTCAAGGCATATGTTCTCAAATCTATAACATTATTATTACCTGGTAGGGAAACGGTATATTTAGATTGGGTTCAAGCTAGCAACATCAAATTAGCAGATCCTAGATATCATAGACCGGATAAAGTGGATATGTTGTTCGGGTCAGAAGTTTATAGTCAGATTTTAGAAAACGGGTTAAGGAAGGCTCCTGATGGTAGCACTGTAGCTCAGACAACCTCCTTAGGATGGATTTTATCAGGTACTGTAGCTGCAGCTGCTCAAGATTCATCAAAGATCACCGTAATGCATACTCGCCTTGGTGATGACGAAATCCTGAAAAGGTTCTGGGAATTAGAAAAGGAACCAAATCAAATTAAAAAACATATTCTTACCGAAGACGAACTACGATGTAAAGAAATATAACCTATAGTAAGAACCTATAAACTATAGTAAACTTACCATTTAGAAGTCAAGATCCGAGCTGTCCATATGGCGATACAAGAAAGGCAGCAATCAACCTGGACCTGGACCTGGCCAGGCTCCAGGGAGCCGGCTCACAGGGGGCGCCACAAGGGGGGCGGAGGGGGATGGCCAGCCCGTGCCGCAGGAGGGCCGAGTGCTGGACCTGGTGCGGCAGGAGATGGCTGCCTTCCAGGCACGGTTCTCCGTCCTGGAGGGCATCGTCCTGCGCCCCCCGCTGGCGGCGAGCGCGGCGAAGGCCCCAGGCCGCAATAAAGCGGGCTCATACGCGGCCGCTGTCAAACCGCTGCCAAACCGGGGTCGTCCAGCCAGGACAAAGGGTCCGGGCCGGCAGCCGCGAAGCCGGTGTAGGCTCCTGCGCCAGCCGTGCTGCAGCCCCCCCCGGCTTCCTCGCCTTCTGAACCTCCCCCGGCTCAAGCCGAATGGCAACTGGCCGGGGAGAAGAAGAAGGCGGGAAAGGCAGCCAGGGCGGCAAAGAGGCGGGAGAGAAGGCGGCGGCAGAGAGCGCGAGGCGTCGCGGCTGCGCTCCGCGCCCCGAAGACCGCGGCTGTAGTGGTAACGCTGCAGCCGGACGCGGTGAAGAGGGGCGTGTCGTATGCCAATATACTCACGAAGGCGAAAGAGGCCGTCAACCTCAGCGAGATTGGCATCGTCGGGGGTCTCCGGCTCAGGGTCACCATGACCGGGGCCAGGATGCTGGAGATCCCTGGAGCAGACAGCGGTCCGGCCGCGGACGCTCTAGCCGAAAGGCTTAGGGCGTCCTTGGGCGCGGATGACGTTCGAGTGTCCAGGCCCACGAAGTGCATAGACATGCGCATTTTGGGCCTGGACGACTCCGTCACGGAGAAGGAGGTGTTGGCCGCCGTCGTCGGGACGGGGGGGTGCTCTACAGAGGAGGTGATGGTGGGCACCATCCGTCCTGATAACACGGGCATGCTAACCGTAGTGGTGAGCTGCCCCGTGTCAGCGGCCAAGAAAATCTCGGAGGGCCGAAGGCTCTTGGTGGGCTGGGTCTCCGCGCAGGTGAAACTGCTGGAGCCCAGACCTCTGAGGTGCTTCCGTTGCCAAGTTGGCAACCATGTCGGAGCACTCTGCACCTCGGAGGTTGACCGCAGTGACCACTGCTTCCGCTGTGGTCAGCCCGGTCACAGGGCCGGCTCGTGCGACGCCGCGCCGCACTGCTTCGCATGTGCGGCAGCTGGCAAATCGGCCGATCACTGGGCTGGGGGCAAAGCCTGCGGTCCACCCGCCAGGGCCGGGTCGAGGAGAAAACCCTCCTCCACCGCCGCCGCCGCCGCCGTCGCTTCCGCCGCAGCCGCCGCCACCGTCGCCGCCGCTGCCACTGCTCGGGAGGGGGCTGAAATGGAGTGCCAGTAATGGCCCCATTCCGCCTCCTCCAGACATACGTTAGTCGCTGCGCCTCTCAGGAACTGACGCTCCTGGGCAAGGCGCAGTGACTGACGCCTGCGGACAGCGAGCAATGGGTAGCTCGCTGTCCGATCAGGTCAGGCCAGAGTCGACGGCGCGTTTCACTCCAAACGCGCCGTCAGCAACGAGCAGTCAGCAACGGAGACGGGGCCCGCCAGGGCCAGAGCCTGCCTGGGTTGCGGAATATGTTCGAAAGAGTTACCGCGGCCCTGGGAAGAAAGGCACTAGGAGGACTAAGGGTGGGTTTTAGTCAGTAAAAGTCTGACACTCCCTGCCGCTCCACCCAAAGCGGGAGGGGTCATTTGATGATTTCCCATCCTCTAAAAAAAAAAAAAAAGGTTAGTAATAAACTTAATTTTATTCAACCCTGCCGCACGAGCAACCGGACAGAGTGCTGCAGAACCGGGGCAACCCCAACAGCACCCTGAAACCATTATTATATTGCACACGCAGGGCATCCAGTGCCCTCCGCGTGCAGTTGACCCACAAACTGCCCGTGTAGAACGCTTGACAATAAGCTTTAAACAAAGTTATTTTGACCCCGTTACTACAACGTGCGAATCTGTGAGCCAACATGTTGCATCTGGCTGCTAGTGCTAGTGCAATGATATTGTTTACTTTTGATTGTTTGACATTTTTATTATGATTTAAAGACATGACGGCGCATCCGTCAACGTCAGACATCAGGTTGACTTTTAGCTGTCAAAGTCAGCCTAGCGAAGCGTCATTGTCGATGGTTGTGAGGGCGGCCATCTTGACTCACTGTTGTTCGAGACGGCGGTTGCCCGCGCACCACGCTTGTGACGAATCGCTTTGCATCCGAGTGATAGTTTAATTTAGTGTTATAATTAAGTTGGTGTCGTGTTGCTTAGACTGTACATTGTTCATTTAACTGTGTATTTCGATTATTAAACCCTGTGCTGATTAAACAACTGTGATTGTAACAAGGACTTGTGATTTTTCTGCTCACGCCCACCTGCCTACCTACCTACCCACATACATCACATAAGATGAGTTCTGATGAAGGCCCTCCTGCCCCTTCATCAGAAGTGGGATTGGATGGTTCTAGAATTGAGCAAGAAACACCAAAATCGGATGCAGAAAAATTGCTGAGTAACATGGAAATGCTTTTATCCCGTGTTCTCGCAGCCCAGCCAACGCCAACTGTGATTACCAACCAGGCAACACATTTATTACCGTTTAATCCAGACGAACCAGACTGTGATAGATGGTTGGTGCAATATTACCGAAGCGATCGTTCATAATAAGGAATAGACTTGCTCATGGCTCTTACTACCTGTTTAAAAGGACGAGCGGCTGCCTGTATCACTAAGCTAAACTTAGATGAAATGTCCTGGAGCGTTGTCAAACTGACACTGTTAGCTAAATTTTCAAAACCAAAGCTTCTTCAGGACTATTTTGACGAAATATTGCGATTCCAAATAGGAGCTAAGGAGACAGCTTCAGAAGCTGCTCTACGTTTATGGAACTTAGTCGAACGAATACCTTAGACTGTGATGCCTGAAGAAGTGGTGACTGGATTCGTTATTTCTGTGCTTTGTCAGAAGGACAGCCTGCAGGATAAGACGCGAATTGATTGCGCACAATATTACAACTCGCACTTAATTGTTCCGAATCCTGGGAGGCGTGTCTCTTAAGCGGCATTCAGACGGTGTCGAAGCTAACGAACCTGAGGCGAAGCGTTTTCGTGCCACGGAAAGGTTCACTGGCAGATGTAACTTTTGCGGAATATCGGGACATCGTTTTGCGGAATGCCGAAAACGTCGTGACGCGCTGGGATCAGTCGAGCCTCGAGACACTCCGAGTGCTTCCCGTCCGTTGGAGAAGATGACCGATGTAACGTGCTACACTAGTGGCAAAAAAGGTCATGTGACAACTAACTGTCCCGATAAAAGGAACGGTGGTAAAGCTGCGGCCAAGGAAGTCGAACATTGTGAACACCGTCCTTCAAGGGGTATCTTGACAACATCTTCCGGTGAGTCTGTACCTTTTCTATTTGACAGCGGATCGTCCAGTTCTCTTGTGAAAGAAAGTTATCTTGGTAAACTCTTGGGTACTGTGTGTAAAAGTCTCGTCTATCTGAGCGGCATTGGAGGCGCTGATATACAGTGTACGACTCAAATTCAGGCCGATGTTAAAATTGGCGATCGCTTGATCAGTTTACTCTTTCACGTGGTTTCCGACAATAATATATCTGAGCCTATAATTATTGGTAGAGATATCTTTGATCAGGGGTTAAGTGTAGAAATTGATAATGATAATCTTGTTATATACTCTAAACAACAATCTAATCTTTGTGTCGCGACATCAAATCTTCCAGATTTTTCAAAAATTGACACGGATTTGCAGGATCGGGATAAAGACATGCCATGTTGATTTCCATATTGAGCAAATATGCGAATAACTTTATCGAGGGTATACCTACCAAGCGTCAAGCGTGTGAAGACGGGAGTATGTGAAATTAAATTAGTAGATCCACATAAAGTTGTGCAGCGATGTCCCCATAAAAGAGCACCTATAGAGAAACAAATAATTAGGGAACAAGTTCAAAAACTATTAGACGCAGGGGTGATTCGAGAGAGTACGTCCCCATTTGCTAGTCCTATCGTTCTGGTGAAAAAGAAGGATAATTCCGATAGACTTTGCGTAGATTTTAGGGAGTTAAATTCAAATACCATACCTGAACATTATCCCTTACCTCGAATCGAGGAACAAATCGACCAGCTTACGGGTGCTAATTTCTTCTCTTCATTGGATATGGCTCCTGGTTTCCACCAGATCCCTATCCACCCTGAGTCAGTGGAGGAGACAGCTTTCGCGACAAACGAAGGGCAATACGAGTATCTCGCCATGCCGTTTGGTTTGCGAAATGCTCCTTCAGTCTTTCAGAGATGTATCACAAAGGCTCTTTGTCATTTACAAAATAAACCACTTATTAATATGGATGACGTGTTATGTCATTTTGCTAACATCTCCGAAGGACTGAAGCGCCTTGACTTTGTTTTAGGTGCGTTATCAGAAGCCGGGTTTACATTCAATACAAAGAAATGTAAATTTATGAAACAACGAATTGACTACCTAGGTTATTCTGTACAATCCGGTGAGATTAGGCCTAATTCACGGAAGATTCAAGCATTGGCAAATGCCCCGGAACCTAAATCGGCTACTAATGTTCGCCAATTTCTCGTTCTAGCCTCCTACTTTCGGAAATTTATTCCTGAGTTCACACGAATAGTCGGTCCCCTATACCCTCTTACAAAACTTAAAGGATGAATTACTTGGACTACCGAACATGAAAAGATACGGCGCAAAATTATAGGCATTCTCACGTCCGAACCGGTGCTAACTATATTCGACCCAGAACTTCCGGTGGAGCTACATACCGATGCTAGCTCAGAAGGATATGGAGCAATCCTTCTGCAAAAGAAAAATAATCTTTCGCACGTTGTAGAGTATTATAGCCGCCGTACAGCAGACGCGGAATCTCGTTATCATTCATACGAGTTAGAAACTTTAGCGGTCGTCAGAGCTGTAGAGCATTTTCGCCATTATTTATATGGTAGGCGATTTGTTGTAGTTACTGACTGCAATTCACTCAAGGCGTCGAAATCGAAGAAAGACCTAACACCCCGCGTTTACCGATGGTGGTCATATTTACAAGCTTACGATTTCGATATTATATACCGCGAAGGAAGTAAAATGGAGCATGCTGACTACCTGTCCCGAAATCCACTGTCAGATTCTGCTGTTCCTATCACTCCTGTAAAGCCTAAGCCTAAAACTGTCAATTATGTTAAATAACATCAGGACTGGCTGTCGGTTGAACAGAAACGTGACGCAGAAATTCAGGATCTTATCGCAAAACATAATAATAATAGCTATCCCGAAACAGTAGGTCAAACATATGACGTTAGAGATGGCATACTCTACAGGAAGATTACTCGTAACAAAGCGGTTTCATGGCTACCCGTAGTTTCACGGTCTCTTATTTGGACACTAATAACCATGTCCACAAAGAATTGCAAAATTTAGGCAGGGATAAAACTCTAGACAAGCTGTATGAAAAGTATTGGTTTCCCGATATGTCTAAATGTGTACGAAAATTTATAGATTCGTGTATCATTTGTAAGGCATCGAAAGGTCCATCGGGTGCTCAGCCTGTTCAGCTTCATTCGATTCCAAAAGTATCCGTGCCTTGGCACACGATTCACATAGATTTTTCGGGGAAGCTGAGCGGGAAGAGTTACCGAAAGGAGTATTGCTCGGTAATAATCGATGCCTTTACCAAATACATTTTACTCGAACATACTTTGTCAGTCGATTCCAAGAGTGCAATATATGCCGTACAAAAAGCGGTGTGTCTTTTTGGAGCCCCGAAAAGAATCATCGCGGATCAGGGCCGTTGCTATATTAGCTCAGATTTTAAGAGCTTTTGTCAAGAGCATAAAATAGACCTCCATTTCATCGCGACTGGTACGAGTAGGGCAAACGGCCAAGTTGAACGAGTGATGCGTACTCTAAAGAGCCTCCTTACTATCATTGAAAACGACCCTAACAAAGCGTGGCGTGACGAATTAAGTAACATCCAACTTGCTCTCAATAGTTCTAAATCTTCCGTTACCAAATACTCACCGTCAGAACTAATGTTCGGAATTCGTTCTAATTCTTTAGGAATGTCTAAGTTGAACGCCGATAGTATAGATCATGAGGTTCGCTTAGATTTAGATTCGATAAGAACTGATGCATCAGCTAACATTTGCAAAGCTGCTGAATCTGATACCCTTCGGTTTAATCGTAGTCGGGCCACAATAAGACCTTTCTCTAAAGGAGACTTCGTATTTATTAAAAATTGTGAACGGAATAAAACAAAATTGGACAGGAAGTTTCGAGGTCCATATGTTATAGTAGAAGTACTTGAAAACGATCGCTACGAACTTAAAAGTTTAGGTGGTTCTCAGAGAACTTATAAATACTCTCACGAGAATTTGCGCGCAGTACCCCAGGGACATATCGGTTTGATCGAAATAGCTACTAGTCTTTTAAATTGTGAAGAGGCCGAGACGGCGTCGGAAGACGAAGAAAGCATAACTAATTCAAATCATGACAATGATAACTGTGACACCTTGACCGTATGCTCAAACACTGTTTCCGCCGATTCGAGGACGCTCACAGCAGGCTCAGACACTCTCAGTACATGCTCAGATCCTGAGACTTGGGAATGTTGCACGAAACTGAAATTCATACAGAACAAAACTATTCATAGTCGTAGGTAAGTGGAGCGACCTGTAAGAATCTCTTTCCTGCCAAATAGTCAGACGAAATATGCCGTCCGAGTCAGTATCAGATTGACTTGTCTCTGTGCTTTTGTTCTATGAGACGAAATGTGTCGTCCGAGTCAGAGTCCTTTAAGTTGACTGACTTGTTCTGGATGTTTTGCAGATTATGGTAAGACGAATATTGTCGTCCGAGTCACATCCACCAAAGGATTGACTTGTCTAATAGTACCAATGTGAACAGTTAACCTACATGCTGTTTAGTGACGAGGCTGTGTCATCCGGCTTAATTGTTGCGAGACACTGGCCTTAAGTCTTAAGTATCATAGCGCATTGTGATAATTGTAATTAGTCGTCCGTCAGGATGCCGAACGGACTACGTACGATCGTAACTCATTGTTTCAGAAAATCGCCCGAGGACGGTCGAGTGTCAGTCCGGCCATGACGGCGCATCCGTCAACGTCAGACATCAGGTTGACTTTTAGCTGTCAAAGTCAGCCTAGCGAAGCGTCATTATCGATGGTTGTGAGGGCGGCCATCTTGACTCACTGTTGTTCGAGACGGCGCCCGCGCGCCACGCTTGTGACGAATCGCTTTGCATCCGAGTGATAGTAATATATAATTTCAAGTCTAAAAAGCGATTGCGCAGTTGGATGGGATAGGATCTCGAACAGATTCCTCAAACAGTTTAAAGACTTTTTAGTGGCTCCTTTGACATTTTTATTTAATCATTGTTTTAGCGAAGGAGTATTCCCAAATAATCTCAAAAGGTCTATAATTGTTCCTATTCACAAGGGTGGTGACAGGGATCGTGTCACTAATTACAGGCCAATTTCCCTACTCTCTTCTATTGCCAAAATTCTAGAAAAACTCATTAATATTAGACTAGTCAATTATTTGGAATCCTACAATCTCCTATCTAAAAATCAGTATGGCTTTCGTCGCTCTAAGTCCACCTCTGATGCAGTCCATGCTGTTACTGAATATATAGCTATCAATTTGGATGATAGAAGAAAGTGCTTGGCTATTTTTCTGGACTTAGCCAAAGCCTTCGACACGGTCTCTGTCCCCATGCTTCTGAATAAGCTCGAATCGTTTGGCATTAGGGATAAACAGTTGAATTTGTTTACAAGCTATCTTACTAATCGCTGTCAGGCTACAATAATAGGAAATTACGTGAGCACCGATTTGCCAGTAACTTTTGGAGTTCCGCATGGTAGCGTTTTGGGGCCTACTTTATTCTTGATGTATATCAATGATCTGTGCCAAAAAAATGTCTCCCATGGCCAAATTATATCGTACGCAGACGATACGGTAATTTTACTTTCAGAAAATACCTGGAAAGAGACTTACGAAGCTGCTCAGAATGCATTAAACGATATAACTATTTGGCTCGCCGATAATGTGTTGACGTTAAATGCTGATAAGACGAAGTACATGACTTTTACCATTCGTGACCAAAGTGGAGTTTCAGATGACCATGTTTTGGTAGCTCATAGTTGCGTGGAACCTAACTCTGGTGCCCAGAACTGTTGTTGTCCCAAAGTTGAACAAACTGAGCATATTAAATATCTCGGTTTAATTTTAGATAAAAATTTAAATTTCGCTAAACATATTGAGGTGTTAAGTGGACGAATTCGCAAACTTATAATAGTCTTTAAAACATTACGATACGTTGCTGAACCTAAACTTGTAAAACAAGTGTATTTCGCACTTTGTCAGTCGTTGATTACGTATTGCATCACTGTTTGGGGTGGCGCTCCGGCTACAATTATAAAGCGTCTCGAAATCGCTCAACGTGCTGTACTTAAGGTAAGCACTTTTCGTCCATTCTTGTACCCTACAGCACTACTATATAAAGACTGTGAGGTGCTTACAGTTAGACAATTGTTTATTTCGGCCCTAATTTTGAAGCAACATCACGAATTGCCTTTTAATCCCCAAAACAATACGCAACGACGCAAAAATAGGGTTTGTGAAAATAAAAAACAGTTTCACACTGCTTTCATCAGGAAGTTCTATTGCTCTTTAGGTCCTTTTTTGTATAATAAGATCAATAATATTATTACAATCTATCCCCTTAATAAACACAAATGCAAAAAAGCCATTGAAGCTTGGTTACTAACTTTAGAATACAAGGACACTGAGGAACTTTTGGCGGTCTTACGGTAATATGAAAGTATAGATTTAATCAATTAATAAGTTAAAATAATAAATATTAGGCAATGAAATAAAATATATACTGTAATAAAATTAAATACATTAAAATAAAAAGAAACTGGATAAACGCATTGTTTAATTTGAATACTGATGTATTCATAAGTCAGATATGCAAACAATATGCACCCTCTCACACACACACACGTACGCTACACCCATATACAAAGAGAGGCCTTCTCACACACCATTTATTTCACATTTATTTCTATTTAGATTTTTGTGTAAAATAGTATAAGCTGGTTTAAATTCTGATACTTCGGGGAGTGGCGCCGTATGCCGAAATACAGGTCCTAACCTAGTTCGACAGCGGATGCTATTATATATATTTGAACCATTGTTATCTACTAGCTAATAATCTACGACAATATATTGTTTCTCTTAAAAATGTAACATATGTGTATTTTTTGGAAATAAAGATTATTATTATTATTATTATTTTAGTGAGTTCTTTATTTTGCTTCTCTATCGAGAGAGTATACTACCTTTCATACGGGCCAGAGCCAAGTATGTGAGGGGAAATTTAAATTGAGACGGTGGATGAAAGTGTTGAGGAAGTCAGGAACTTTCGAGTGATACGACAGGTGTTAAGAATGGTGGCTTTTTGGAGCATGTAAAGTGTATGAGTTGGCATCTGTAAAGTGTTCAGACTTTGTGATAGAGATTTTGGTATTATGCCAGTAGACGAGAGAACAATGGGGACAATATGAACTGTTTGAGCTTTCCATTGGGTTTTGATTTCTATGGCTAGATCTTGGTACTTGCTGAGTTTTTCAGATATTGTGGTTTGAATATTGTGTGAGTTAGGTATTGCTATATCTATCAAATATACAGTTTTATTAATTTTGTCGTGAACGGTGATATCAGGTCTGTTGAAATGAATAGTTTTGTCTGTTATTATTGTTCGGTCCCAATAAATTTTGTTATTCTTACTTTCTAAAACTGTTTCTGGTTTATATTTATAGTACGGTATCATTTCACTGACAAGTTTGTATTTTTGCGCTAAATGTTGGTGTATAATTGAAGCGACTTGATCATGTCGGTGTTTATAATCAGTTTGTGCCAGTGATTTACATGCTCCTGTTATATGTTGGATCGTTTCGGAGGCACTGTTGCAATGTCTGCACAAATCAGTTGGCTGATTCTGGTCTTTCATGATGTATTTCTTGTAATTCCGAGTGGCTATTATTTGATCCTGTATGGCCAGCATGAAACCCTCTGTCTCTGGAAACAATTCACCTCGTTTGAGCCATTCGTTCGACTTTGTTTTATCGACGTGTGACTGGCTCAAGGAGGCTCGGTGTCTTCCATGTAGAGCTTTTTCAGACCATGCTGCTATTTTTTGTTGTGTACTTACAATGTGTTCATTTATTTGCGTGTTAATACTTTGGAGGTTTAGTGGCGTGAGTTTTTTATCTATTTCTGATACTTGTTTGTGTAATAATGAATTTTCTGATTTGCTATGGAAGTACGCTCTGAGTGAATGTATCTGTTTGTTGTGTAAGTTGTGTATGTCTATCAGTCCTCTTCCTCCTTCCTGGCGTGGGAGTGTAAGTCGTTGTATACATGATTTTGGATGGTGTTTTCTGTGCTTGGTTAGGAGTGTATTAACAGTTCGCTGTAGTTTTTTGATATCAGTTTTTGACCACCGAATAATTCCGAAAGAGTATGTGAGAATAGGTATTGCAAAAGTATTTATGGCTTTAATCGTATTTCTAGAGTTAAGGTTACTTTTTAAAATAAGGTTGAGGCGGTGTGTGAATTTTTTGAGCAATTCTTGTTTTGACAGCTTTTGCTGTATCTGTCTGGACTGTTTAAAACCTAAATACTTGTAAGTGCTCAATTCGTCCATTGCCTCAATCGATTCACCAGATCCGAGTGTATAACTATTATTTTGTATTTTACCTTTTACAATTGACAAGATTTTGCACTTATCGACTCCGAATGACATACAGATATCATCTGAAAATTGCTGTGTTGTATCAGCTAGTTGGAAAAGTGCTTCCTTGTCTGCTGCATATAACTTTATGTCATCCATGTACATTAGGTGTGTTAGTTTGTATTGTGTATTGTTGTTTGTCAGTGTGAACCCCGCGTCTGTTTTATCTAGCAAATGTGACAGTGGATTGAGTGCCATGCAAAACCACAGAGGACTTAGGGCGTCTCCTTGAAAAATTCCACGTTTTATACTAATTGGTTCAGTAGCTACAGTCGTCGAGGATGAATTAATTTTAAGAACAGTTCTCCAATTCTGCATCGACGTTTCTAAAAAATTTTTCAGTATTGGGTGAATTTTATAAAGATTCATGACATGTAATAACCAGCTGTGCGGAACAGAATCGAAAGCCTTTTGATAATCGATAAACATAGTGTGAATATCCTTCCTACTTCTGACAACACTGTTCATAGTGATTGCGTCGATGGTAAGTTGTTCTTTACACCCTTGGCTATTCTTACGACATCCCTTTTGTTGTTCTGCTAGAATTTTATTTTTAGTTAAATGCTCATATACAACTTCGCTTATGCAGGCTGTTAAGATTTTGTATAGGGTTTGTAGGCAAGTAATAGGTCGGTATTTGGCTGGGTTTATGGTATCATTCATATCTTTAGGTATCATGTAAGTTACTCCGTGTGTTATGTATGTTGGAAGTAAGTGAGGTGATTGTATGAATGTATTTAAATGGTTATGTAAGAAAGGGTGTATGCTAGAGAATTTCTTATACCAGTAATTGTGGATGTTGTCAGAGCCTGGCGATTTCCAATTGTGTGTACGTTGGATTACTTCTATAAATGTATCTATAGGAATAAACTCAAATGCCATTTCGGGGATTTCTGCTATTGTATCGCTTACCCAGTTTGCGCGATCATTATGGTGTACTGGATTTTCCCAAATATTGGCCCAGAATTGTCTTAGTGACTCAGGTGAAGGAGTGTCCATAGTCTGGTTAGTCGTGTCTCTATTATTAGAAGTAAGATTCCTATAAAATATTTTTTCATTGTTTTTAAATTTTGTGTTTTGTACTTTGCGATTTGTGCATGTTATGTATCTTTTAAGTCTACTGGATGCCGCACTCAATTTTTGTTTTAAGGTGTCCAAAAAGTGTTCAATTTGTGTATTAGAATTTTCGTGTTGAGCGTGCAATTGATATTTTATCTTTATTTGTTCTATTGCTGCTACTAATTTTTGACTTCTGCTACCATTGATGAAATGTGTCAGCCTACCTATATTTGCTCTTAGTACTTTGATTTTCTTTTCTAATCTTATTTGCCATTTCGGTATTCTCTGTTTATATGTGCAGCGGTTATTTTGTGTGCAGTCCAATATTTTAGCTCCGTTACATGTAGCTGCTGTCCATGCTGCACAGTAAATAATAGTCTGCATTTCGCTAAACTCGGTATCGACATTGATGTGCTTAGGGAGTATAATGGTATTAATGTATTGAACTATGGTAGAAAACTTTTTAGATGTCTTCTGCTTGGGGATGTATGGTCTATTAGTGGGGTGTGTGTTGTTAAAATTTTGTTGTGCTTGTTGAAATGTGGTATCTATTTCTGTGTTACTTTCTGGGATAGAATCCAAATTGGTTTGCATGGGTATCGATTGAGAATAATCTATGTTGTTCAAGAAATTGTTATCTTCGTCAGTATTTACGAGTGATTCAAGAACGATGTCAGTACCTGTATGTATGTGGGGAGCGTCAAAGAAACTTATATTTGTGCTAGGTAGTTCTGACTCAGTCTGCGATCGTGTGTTCAAGTTAACGTCATTTATGTGATCTATATTTTCGGTGTCTCCTAATTGTGTTGCTACTTGAGTTTCAATTTCTTTTAACCTATTGCTGTCTATATATCCGTTATTTATAATCGCTCTCACTTGGTCAGATAATCTTTGCTCCGTTATATGTGTTAATTCTGGATATATATTTATAAATTTTTCCCGTAAATGTTTTCTATAGGCCGTTTTATTAGTTTCTAATTGTGTGGCAGCATAATATATCCTTATGATTGCTTCATTATGTTCGTTCGTCCATCTCATGCGCTGGCCGAACTGTGTGTTGGGTTGTGTGGAGTGTTGCTGTATCTGAGTGTGAACCATTTTTAGTTCAGCCCTGACTTCTTCGTAAATCTGATCTACCGTGTCTTGTGGTAACAATTTCTTTTGTACTATGGCCCTACGCTGGTCACCTATTCTTTGCCGGCTTACTTGCATAGCCGGGTATTTTTCTAGGAACTTAGTATGAAGCGATGGAAGATATCCATTTTTGTCAGTGTCCATGTTGGTAAGATGAAGATAAGTGCGTAGGATGAATTTATTCATTTCAATACTCCATTTCCTACGACTTGTTCCAGTCTTAGCGATGGGTACAGCATCGTCGACAAAGTTTGTCTCCTGTACAACATCTGCTGACTGTATACTAATTGAAGATAACGATCGCGTCGGCGTTATGCGGAAAGATTGCAAAGTTGATGCAATTGACGGAAAAAGAGAAGAGGGAGATGACGAAGAGATTCGTAAAGTTTCGTCATCTATTTGAGGCATATTTGCCAGAAGTTGTTTTTTTGTTTTAGATCTAGTATTCATTATTTTCCCACGAGTAGCTAGGGACTTAAAAAGTCAACCACAGCAGAGCCCTGCGTTCACTGTGGCAAGGGTAAATAAAACTGGAGGTCCCCTATTATCCAGAGTTTGCACACTAGCGACTAGCGCGTTCCCCTAGCCATGCAGCCCTCAGCGTGTGCGACCTTGGCTTGGATTGTATCTCTCTTGGTCTGGCTCCTCACCCTAGACCTGTCTCGGCAAAGTAAACTCCACCAGCAACGCCCTAGGGTTCATTGAAGCGCGCAAGCCCCACCACGACGTCAACGTGGAGATACGGCGGTGGGGTTATTATTATTATTATTATAGTTTAATTTAGTGTTATAATTAAGTTGGTGTCGTGTTGCTTAGACTGTACATTGTTCATTTGACTGTGTATTTCGATTATTAAACCCTGTGCTGATTAAACAACTGTGATTGTAACAAGGACTTGTGATTTTTCTGCTCACGCCCACCTGCCTACCTACCTACCCACATATACATCACACAAGATGAGTTCTGATGAAGGCCCTCCTGCCCCTTCAGACATTTATAATTTCTATTTTTCTTTTTTTTTATATTTCAAATAATATGACAATTTTGTTTTGCACTGACCAATAACTTGTTTGTGTGGTTTATCTGTTAATTCAAGTTGGTTATAAATAAATAAATAAAAATAAAATTTTATGACATCCGATTGTAGGACTTTTTAATGGAAAAGCAAAATGAAACATACTCCAATATTTAGTGTATTCATTCAACTATTCATATGTAAAATTTCAGCTCATTATACCACATAATTAAAGAGATATATACCAGAACAACATATATAAATACCAGAACAACCGAATTACATGGATAAACCGACCAAGTTTGAATGGCTACAAAAAAGCGATCGTGCAGTATAAAGAGCTAACGTTCTAGAATTTCCAGTGTTTTACCCTTAGATTAATACACGTCTAGATGACACATCGGCTGTACCGATCGGTTCAAATAAAGTCTACTATATTTGGTAAACTCGCTTGTCACCTACGTCAGTGTCATTTGAATTACTTAGTGATAAAGTGCTCACGAAAAAAAATCAATTGCCGGTTTGTGCTGTGAAATTGTGTAGGAATTATGTGGGAAAACCGTATAATAACACCAAGATTACTTTTCATAGGTAAGTTTTGTTAATTAATCACTATTTTTTAAGGAAACACGATTTTTTGGTCTGATTAGTCGATGTTGCCAGTTTATAACTGGGGAGATTCGCCGAACTTATGGGAGACAAATTACAAATATCATTACATCTTCATAAATCATAAAATGATGCAAAATGCTTATTAGGTTGTGTTTGTTTAAAGACGAGAGTATTTATTTGATTAGAAAATTATAACTTACATGAAATCCATGACTTCATGCACGCAATCTGCCTAGTCCAACTATGTTGGAGTAGGCTTCCAGTTTAACCGGATGCGGCTGAATACCAGTATTTTACATGGAGCGACTGCCTACCAGACCTGCACAACCCAGTCACCAGGTAATACAATACCCCTTGGTAAAACTGCTATCAGACTTTCAGGCTTCTGACGACCCGTAACGACTGTCAAAGATCCACGAATGACAGCCGGGGTCAACGGCTTAACGTGCTTACCGAGGCACAGAGAAGTCTTGGTATGTAAAGATGCTCACCCATCCACGGTCCAACCCCGTCATGGGTAGCTTAACCTGAAGGATCGACTCTCTTCATGCACTAATTAGTATTTTGTAGTTCTTTCTAATATTTCGGGTTTCAGATTTCCTACAGATTCCGTACTAGAAAATCGCTGGAGAGAAGTTATACTGCGGACGCGAAATGAAGACCAGTGGACACCTCGCAAGACTTCAGTTGTGTTATCCGAACATTTTTCTGATGATGAATTATATGTGTATATAATGTTTTTTTATTTTTGTAGAATTTTGTTATTGTAAAGAACAAGTTAAATTAATAATGTACTTATGCAATAAAACACTAATCCACAAAATAACCACTTTTTTAACTTGTTTTGTTTCATCGTCATCTTAATAAATAATAGAGAAAAGGTAAGTTAATCATTTGGAGCAGGCATCCCTAAACACGCACACCTTGACAGTTTAACTACAATAAGTACACGAGCGGTACTCACACATATAGCGCAATTGGAGACGGCTTTTGTGCGTCCTTTGTTTAGATTGCTCTATCTAGACGTGTATTAATCGATGGTTTTACCATTATTGGACTAGTACAGGTGGGCACACAACAGATTACTGTTGTGTGCTGTTACAGTAGGTACCTAATTATTATGTCCTTAATATTCTGCTGCTTCAAGCGTACAAATATTTCAATGTTACACGGTACAATTTAATGAAATAGAAATTCTAATAATAATTAGAAAAAAACATTAACAGCAGTAGTCATTTCAAATGTCGAATTAAGTTAACGGTGTAGTAGGAAATCAATAAAATAGGTAGGTATGTGTCTTCTTAGTGCGCGCATCCTGTTCTGTATTGTTTATCAGTCACAAATGTGCACCCAAAAACAACGTGCGTATGCGCTGTTTATTTTGCCATCAACGTAATATTATGTACCTATTGGACTCGGTTATTGACATAGTGTAAGTGACTGTGACATACTTAGTGAGCCAATATTGAGAATGATTGGAAGATAAACAAGGTAAGATCATAAATTACGTACTTCCTACTAAAATACCTCATGAAAATGTTATCTGTTGGAAGGTATATAGGTTCAAGTTGCAACTGTATTTTGTAACTTAAATCTTGACGACGCATATACGGGTAGGTATTTGATACTAATAGATGGCCAATAATCAGTTTTTTTAAGTTTGCTGTTATAACAATATCATTATTTCGTAGAATAGTTTATTACATGGTACACGTTAGACAGCCATCTCAATGCGCCAGAGTTAGCGATTGATCAGTAGCGTCATTCGGAACATAGCTACTGTCGAAGGTGCACGTGCTGTTCTCGGAGCATTAAAAAAATCAGTCTACGAGGTGATGTAACAAAGTAATTAAGTGTTATTGACAAGTATTGATGATGGATCCTGGTGATGGAGGTTTGTAGCTTATTTTATAAAATGTTTTACAAATGTTTATTATCTTTTGAATCCTTTTCATGGCTTAAATTAGAAACAGTAAAAATTATAAGAAAAATATCAATCTAGCTTAATAAATGAGTAACTTTCTTATATTTCCGGGCTAGTCCGATTAGAAAAAGTAATAGAATCGTAATCAGAGATATTCTGGCAAGTTAAATAAGAACAAAGATGTTGCGGAAACAAAGCGTTTTTTTATGAATATTTTCGTCAAGTATACCCACAGTTTTAATAACAAACTATTAATTACTATATTTTTGAAATCACATTCATTTTGTTCCAGATGCATCAAATAAAATATTCACAAGGAAATAATTGTATTATATAAATTGATTCGGAGTAACTGGAGATGAAAGCGGATTTATTCTGGACGAGGAAAGTTCGTAAAATAATGAATATAGTAATAATAAATAATATAAAAAAATAAAAAGTTTTTATTGTTTCTCACACAATTGTTCTACAGCACAAAATTGAGGCAACCCCAGTAAGTTATAAGGATACTTGTGATGGGGTTACCTCGCAACTTCCCATGGGTAATAATTTATACTGTTGAGACATAATTAAAAGGAAATGAAAAATAAAAAAAACAAATTTAGAGTTCTAGGATGATTACAAAATTGCTGTAGCAAGTTCAGGTATGCGTAGGGTTTGTGGGTGTGTGTGTATGTGTGTGTGTGTTTGTGGTGTATGGGTGTGAGTACATGTATGTGTTAATGATTGATCTGGTGATGTATGTTAGGATTGGGTGCAGGTAAACTTTAACATATTCTGGTTAATAGTAGTTCAATTTCATCGTATTTTTGTGATTTTAACCATTCCGATAGAGTATTTTTGCATTCATACCGCAACATGGGGTAAATATTCAATTTGTGGTTCGACTTATTATAAATATAGGTAGATTGAGTGTTAAACTGACGCCTGGCAAATACCGTACGGACCAGAGTGGAACGGGACACAATGTCTTTACGTCTTTTATCGAGCTTAGATGGATCAAAAGAAAGGGTCTTGTGCAGTTGGATGGTTATGTTCAATACGTGTAATTTCCTTACAGAGAGAAGATTACTAACCTTGTAAAGGTTGTCTGTAGAGTAACGAAAGGGTTTAAAGTACATACATTTAATGAGAGACCTTTGAGCCCTTTCTAGGTCTAGAAATTTGGTCTTGGTTGCCCCTCCCCAGATCGGTATTCAATATGTGTTGACTCATGGATCACGATCCCAAAATCAGCACCTGGCTGTGTCCTCTGATTAGGAGTAAAGCAGATGAAGTTAGTTTTAGCAACGTTGAGGGTTAGAAGATTAGCATTCAACCAACTTGCTATTACCGCTAGTCCACTTTCAGCAACAGCACGCACCGTTGCCCAAGATTCACCAGAGAAAACTACCGCTGTATCATCTGCGTATGAAAAAATTCGTCCGCCACTGTTCCTAATATTACACAACTCGTTTATATAAATCAGGAACAGCGTCGCGGCAAGCACACTTCCCTGAGGTACTCCAAAACATACAATTTCTACGTCACTAGTGAGGTTTCCGACCCTAACTTGCTGTTTTCGGTTAGATAGGTAACTACCAAAAAGAGAAAGAGCCGTACCTCTTATGCCAATTGTTTCGAGTCTGTGCAGAAGGATGGGGACAGAAACGGTGTCGAATGCCTTTTTTAGGTCTAAGAAAACTGTAAGACATTTCAGTCCTTGATCAACATTATTGACTATATCGCCAGTTAATGCCTTCACAGCGTCTTGTGTAGATAGACCCCGTCTGAATCCATATTGCGAGGAAGATAAAATATGATGTTTATTAAGGTAACTAATTAATCTGTTATTTAGTAATTTTTCCAAAATTTTAGCGATGCATGATATAACTGAAATAGGTCGATAGTTATTGACATCGTTCCGGTCCCCTCCCTTATGCACAGGCGTAACCATAGATCGCTTTAAAGCCTCTGGAAATATCCCGGTTTTAAAGCACAGGTTAGCAAGTTGGCTTATTCGAGGGACTATGAAGTCCCTAGACATTTTCAAAAACTTAGTAGGTATACCGTCCCAGCCAGGCGAGCTTCCAGAATCGAGTCCCATGAGTATGCCATCTACTTCCTGCGGGTCAGTATCAAGCAAAACGAACGATGTAGTATGCTGTTCACTCCTTAGGTAGGAAGAGCCAGGATTAGAGAGGTCAGATTTTTTAATTATCTCTTCCGCCAACGTTTTACCAATTGTAACAAAAAACTGGTTAATACGGTTTAGAGAATCAAGAGGGTGTGGTGTGATCTTAAGTAGGTTAGAGTTGTCTGATTTAGGGGTTTTAAATTGTGTAATTTCATTAATTTTTAGCCACAGCTGTTTTGGATTGTTTATTGACCTAGTAATTTGTTCTCTTTGTGATTTTCTTTTTAGTTTTTTTATTAAGTTTGTACAATAGTTACGAAAACGTCTGAAAGTGATTTTTAGTATTATATTATAAGAATCTTTCTTAGTTTGCACTTGCATTTTATTACGGAGATTAATACATCGAAGTACACCAGCAGTCATCCAAGGCTTGGTAACCCGCCTACCGTTAGGGACTGATTTAGTTGTAGTATTTGATAATAGTGAGGTTTTTATCAAATCTATAAATTGATAAGCTATGATCTCAGGGTCATTGCACGTATTAAAAAATAACATATCAGTACCTATCAAGTAAGTGTAGGCACTATCAAAATCAACAACAGTTTTAGTTTTGGTGTACTTATTAATTTTTAGTGATCGGGTTATGTTGATTAATACCATTGCGTGGTCTGTGATTGAGGTATTAATAACACCCACAAATGCTGAGCTCAAAGCTTTGTAAATTTTTATAAGTGCATGGTCCAAACAACTTTGTTCTCTGGTAGGTAAACAGTGCCCTGGTAAAAGGCCATGTGCCGCTAACATATTTAAGTACTTTAATCTGTTACCGCGTTGTTGAGATGTTTCGGAATTCTTGATTATTACGTTAATATTGATGTCACCCACAATTATTAGAGGGTGAACGGTAAATGCCTATCATGGTATGGTTAGAAATGGACACCTGGATAGCTGACGCATGTGAAATATTGATTTCAGTAACATGGGCCAGGTGACCATCTCGAACTTATGTTACCACACCGTCATTTTGATTTAGCTGATTTTTCGTCTAGTAGGAAGTGTAGTTATCAAGTAATGGTAGCTGTCTGTGATAGTTAAGCCTGCACTCCGTTAACATCAACACAACATCAATGTTATGTTTTATTTGTGATAAGTTTAGCTGTAAGTCTTCAAAGTTTGAATAGACACTCCTGATGTTTTGGGTTACTACTGTCAAGTTATAGTTATCATGTGGTAAGTAATTATGCAAATCTTCAATGTTGATAATAGCAGACTTCGAAATTTCGCTGTCATCTAATTCCCGTATAGTACTAAGATTGCTATCCATTTACGTGTTTAAAATACAAGTGGTGCTTCGTGACACGTACCTTAGTGAAGAAACATTGATAGACAAGTTGTAAATGATCTAATTCGACACTTAATGAAATTACGAAAGGCGCTTTAAGTATTATCAAGAGTGTGTGTGATCTGAGTAATGGTGGGTGCATGATAGGAGATTGATCGATTGTTAGGGTGAGTGTTGTTGAGTGTAATGTGTAAGTTTTGTGAGTGTTGCATGTTATCACATTACGGTGATATTGAATATGCTTAGATGTGTAGCTTTTAGTAATTGACCTGATGCCTGCTACATTGAACGAGATATAATGATAAAAAATTAGGTTACTAATACATAAGAAATTAATGAATAGTGACACACTATTAAAAACCTTTACATAACTTAGTCACAGTAGTAACAGTGACAGTGATTAAAAAAGATTTTGTATGTAAGTACATATGCTTTTATAAAAATGTATACATCTGTATTATTTTGTGTTTTATTTAGTGTCAATCGTTTTTGACATCAATTTTGCTGAGAAAAGTTAAAAAAATATTTTTGGCCATATTTTAGTATCAAATACCCCTGCGTGCGACGCCGAAAACCTCAAAGTTGCCTATATCTGCTATGCATAGATTCCAGTGCCTACAGTTTTTATGATTATGTGGAGATTTTAATGTTAATATTTTAGATGTTACTCCATTAAGTGTCAGACTTCTGAATCTGTTTAAATCTTATAACTTAGTTAACTTGTTTTATGAACCAACTAGGATCACGGCATCTTCATCAACTTGTCTTGATAATATTTTTAGTAATTGTGATGCCGAAAATAAATTAGTGTTAAGTGACTTAACGTCTGACCACTGTGGCCTATTAGTTAGCTTTCCAATGCCACTTAATAAAAAGCCGCATAAAATAGAATGCAGGC
Source organism: Melanchra persicariae (assembly GCA_947386135.1). Lineage (NCBI taxonomy): Eukaryota > Metazoa > Arthropoda > Insecta > Lepidoptera > Noctuidae > Melanchra > Melanchra persicariae. The sequence goes on along the minus strand of OX376666.1, from coordinate 259,089 downwards.
CTTATACAGCAAGTCGTTGCAGTAAATTTAAAAATAATATAGCTAATAAAATTACACCATCTTTGATAGAACATGAGGATCCTAATAAAATCTATGGAGCCCTTTTTGATGTTGTGCAAAAAGAGTACCAATCCACTTTTAAGACAAAAACCATAAACATCACGGGTACCTCTGTTGGTTTCAACCAATGGGCTACTCCAGGAATATATAAAAGTAGAGCGAGATTATACGAGTTATATGGTTTTAAAAAATACAGATTTGATACCGCTTTTCTAGAGTACGTTAAAAAATATTCTAAACTATATAAAAAGATTTGCGTTGTAGCGAAATCAAAATTTTTAAGTGAGACAATTAAAAATTCTAATAATAAAGTAAAAGCCACTTGGAAAGTCATTAACAATGAAACGGGCAAGTCGGTTAAACGAGAAAATGAGTTAGAGATTATAGTAGACAACAAATTAGTGAGTAAAGCTGCTGACGTAGCTCAGGCATTTAATGAGTTTTTTTCCAATATACCTATAACTACAACTCGCTCCTTGAATTCGTCCCCTTCTAAAGCTGAAAACCTTTTGCAAAGTAGTGTGCCCGAGTGTAATCAATTATTTAGTTTTGAGCACGTAACGCCACGCGATGTAGTTAACGTTTTCAATACACTTAAATCTAAAAACACAGGTGATTACTGGGGCGTTTCTATTAAACTTTTGAGTAATATAATAGACATAGTAGCGCCCTATCTTGCTGTTACGTTTAATAAATGCGTGGATTTAGGAACTTTTCCTGATCTCATGAAGAGTAGTAAAGTCTTACCTTTATTTAAATCGGGCAATAAAAGTGACATTGGTAACTACCGGCCTATCTCCATCTTACCTGCATTTAGCAAAATATTTGAAAAATTAATACTCAAGCAGTTGTTAAAACATTTTAATTTAAATAGACTACTCCATAGTGAACAGTATGGCTTTACAAAGGGACGTTCGACTACAGATGCGGGTGTTGCTCTCCTAAAACATATATTTAACGCATAGGAGAACTCGCAAAATGCAATTGGAGTTTTCTGTGATCTCTCCAAAGCGTTTGATTGTGTGCACCATGACACGCTATTGCGTAAACTGCGTCATTACGGTCTCAAAAGCGAAGCTCTTAACGTAATAAATTCATATTTACATAATAGGTTTCAATGTGTTGATGTAAATGGTGTGAAGTCTTCCGGGCTACCAGTGCATTTAGGTGTGCCTCAAGGCTCAATACTGGGTCCATTCTTGTTTCTGGTTTACATAAACGATTTACCATTTTTCTTAAAGCGTATCTGTGATGTGGTATTGTTTGCGGATGATACCTCTCTTATCTTTAAGGTAGATAGGAATAGACAAGATTTCGATAACGTAAACAGCGCTCTCTCATTGGTTACGGATTGGTTTACGACTAATAATCTTGTTCTAAATGCCAAGAAAACAAAATGTATAAAGTTTGCTTTGCCAAATGTTAGAAATTTAGGACCCAATGTCGTTTTAAGTGGCGAGGTGCTTGAAACTGTAGACTCGGCAGTATTTTTGGGCATAACTGTTGATTCCAAACTTCAATGGGGCCCACATATATCAAGCTTATCGGGAAGGCTCAGCTCTGCCGCATTCGCCGTCAGAAAAGTTAGACAGTATACTGACGTTGACACAGCTCGGTTAGTCTATTTTAGTTATTTCCATAGCGTTATGTCCTATGGTATTCTATTGTGGGGAAAAGCTGCTGATATACAAAATATATTTGTTTTGCAAAAACGTGCTGTGCGAGGAATATATCAGCTAGGGTCAAGAGTTTCATTAAGAGAACTTTTTAAAGATATTGGAATTCTCACGGTAGCATCTCAATTCATTTTTGCAAACACTTATATACTAAAACGAGCGACATCCACAACTTTAATACCAGAAACAAGCACAAGCTACATGCTCCTTCACACCGACTTCGTAAGGTCCATGACTCATTTGTGGGGCTCGGTATCCGCTTCTACAATAAACTTCCACTTTCTTTTCTTGACCTGCCTTTTAACTCATTTAAATCTAAAGTTAAATCTAACCTTTGTTCAAAGGCATACTATTCTATTAATGACTATTTAGACGATAAGAATAGTTGGTCGCAGTGTTGAACGCAAGACAATGTAATTTTATCAATGTAATTTTATCATGTTCTTTCTTTCTCTATTAGTTAGCTTATGACAGGTTATATGAGTTCATATAATTTTTTTGTTGGATACATATTTATTTTTTGTTCGTGTCTTAAAATACTTTGAAGCATATTATATAGAAATTGAAGTTCTTAAAACGTAACAGACAGATGTGTTGCTGGGGAGTTTGTTGCGCCACTTCTTCTTCCCAGCTAAAACACTAGGAAGTGGTGACGGGTGGGCGTTTTGGGGGACTGTCTTTATGTAAAATTTGACGTTCAAAAAGTGCTGGCTCTCAGCCTAATTTGAATAAATGACTTTTGATTTTGATTTTGATTTTGATAGCCATATGTAAATACCTATATTGGATGAAAGTCGGTCCAGCTGTTTAAAAGTCGCAGTCTCTTATTCGAACTTGTTTCGAATATGTGTAAGTACCATTTATTTTCTAAGTACTTTGAAGTGAGAGACGGGGATTTTGTTGGTCTTGTTTGCATTTATTCAAACCACAATCAATATAATCCCGCAATAATATTACGTAGGTAACTTACCTACTTATTTTTAAGAGTACAAGGTTAATGCAGTTGTTTTATTTTCTGCAAAACTATTGTGTACGCGCCTGTACGAAACTATTAAACACAATAACGATACTATACTGGAAATTTTAGAACGTCAGCTCTATACTGCAGCGCGCGTCGCTTTTTTGTTGCCAATCAAACTTGGTCGGTTTATCCATGTAATTCGGCTGTTCTGATATTTTATTATATCTCTTTAATTATGTAGTGTAATGAGCTGAAATTTTGTGTGTGAATAGTTGCATTAAGGCGCTACCCCGACCAAAATCTAGCGATAGTGCGTTTTTCTTCGTTATTCAGAGGTTATTAACACATCATTTAAGAGAAATAAACTACTTCTAAAAGCACATGGTTGATGTTCGATATCCTGTCATCACATTCCACGTTCTAATTTATTTTTATGTGTAATAAATTAAAAAATCTACTTTAAAAAAAGACTATAATAATTGATTACATGCATCTGACACTAAAGGCGACGCTCTAATCGTTTGAGGATTACACTAATGGATAGATAATTTAAAAATCTAAAGTATTCACGTTATATTTAATTTGAATACATCGCTTTTCTTTTTTTATTAAAATAATTCCAAAAATTGTGTGAATTCTATGATACGACTCGGGGTGCGGCAAAGAGGGAACGAATGCTCAAGGTCGTTTGGTCAGGGAAGCGCCTTAATACACTAAATATTGGAATTGTTTTATTTTGCTTTCCCTGTAAAAGTCCTACAATCGGATGTCATAAAATACAGTGGTCCAATCGTAGTAAATTATGCCATAGCTCATTAATTACTAAGCGCACATAAATGAAACTTGGCAAGACATTGTAGACCCTTTTTTTTTTTTTTTTTGGATGGGAAATCATCAAATGACCCCTCCCGCTCTGGGTTGAGCGGCAGGGAGTGTCAGACTTCTACTGACTAAAACCCACCCATGCTCCTCTTAGTGCCTTTTACGTTCCAGGGCCGCGGTAACTCTTTCGAACAAATCCGCAACCCTGGTAGGCACTGGCCCTAACGGGCCCCTACTCCTATGCTGACATCTCTGAGAGGCGCGCGTGGAACACAACGCGCCGTCGGCTTGGGTCTGGCTTAAATCGGACAGCGAGCCACCCAACGCTCGCCGTCCGCAGACCCGCACCTACGGTGGCCGGGAATCGCCCAGCGACTCCCGACGCCCGGTGCGTCTCCCTATGCCGCGGCGGCTGGGGCGTGAGGGTTGTCTCTCCCTCACGCGGCCCGCCTCCTCCTTCACTAGCATTACTGCTTCGCAGAAGGAGGTGACGGCTTCCCATGCCTCCTCGCTCCGGACCATGGATTGAACCAGGGCCGGACGCGAGAGGTCGCCGCCGCCGATCGCCTCGACGAGGACACGGCGCTGCTCCACCCATGCGGGGCAGGCCTCCACCGTATGCTCCACCGTATCCTCCGGGCGATCCTCGCAGTGAAAACACCCGGGCGTTTCCTCCCGCCGAATCCGAAACAGGTACCTACCGAAACAACCATGTCCGGTGAGTACCTGCGTCAGGCGGAAGGTGAGGACGCCGTGGCGCCTCTCCAGCCACTCCTCAAAGAGGGGCACTATCGCCACAATTGTGGCGTGCCCTGCACTGGGTTGCGACAGTCGCTGATTCCATACCGCCATGGTATCTTGCCGGAGCTCCGTCCGCCGCGCAGCAATATGCCGCGGCAGCAGAGTTTCGCCCCGGCGTTGCGCCTCCATGCGCCACGTGTAAACGTGCGCGAGGTCTCTCGCCTCCAGATCACATGGCGGCAATCCAGCAAGGAGGCTCGCCGCCTCGCGGGAGACCGTGCGGTATCCCCGGACAAGCCGGATGGCCATGACCCTTTGGGACGCGTTCAGCTTTTGGGCTGGACGCTTCCGCAGGTCCAGTGCCCACACTGGGGCCCCGTAAAGGGCCATGGACCGCACGATCCCCGCATAGAGCCTCCGGCAGGAGACGTTTGGACCCCCCAGATTGGGCAGAAGCCGCTTGAAGGCAGCCCCGGCCCGCTCCAGTCTGGGAGCCAAACGTCGGAAGTGCTCGACGAAGTTCCACCGGCTATCGAGAACGAGTCCCAAATACTTGAGCGTCGACCCGACGCCGATGTGAACCCCTCCTACCGTGATTTGGGATCCCGGTGGTGGCCTGCTCCGAGGACCATGAAAGCACATGGCCTCGGACTTGTGCAAGGCCACCTCGAGACCCAATTGCCGGATCCTATCCACGACTATCGCAACCCCGCGTGTCATTAGCTCGGCCGCCGCCTGGTACGACCCCCCCTGAGCCAAGACGAGCGTGTCGTCAGCGTAGCATACTACGCTGACGCCGCTAGGGAGGCCGGCGCGCAGCACCCAGTCGTAACCGATGTCCCACAGGTACGGCCCCACAACCGCTCCCTGTGGAACACCGCACGACATCTCTCGCCGAATCCACTCTCCCTCGTGACCGGGGTAGATGACGGCCCTATCCGTCAGATAGGCCTCGACCGCGCGACGGAGGTAGGTCGGCATCCGGTGATACCGGAGTGCCTCCCCAATGCAACTCCAGGGCATGGTGTTGAAGGCGTTGGCGATGTCAAGAGACACCGCCAAGACGACCTTGCCCCGGGATACCGCTTCCCCCGTCGTGAGAGCTCTCACGCGCATGATGGCATCCACCGTTGAGCGCCCCGTGCGGAAACCGAACTGGTTCTCCGCCAGATCCGGCCCCACCCTCACCAAGTGCGCGACGAGGCGGTTTGCAATGACTCTTTCAAAGAGCTTGCCCACCTCGTCGAGCAGCACGATGGGCCGGTATGCGGACGGAGAGTCCGCAGGGCGCTCCGGCTTCTTAATGAGGACCAGTTTCCCCGTCTTCCAACGAAGTGGAAACTGGCCCCTCTCCAAACATGCGCTGAAGAGCCCCCTCAGTCGAGGCCCGAGAGCCTCCAAGGCCAGGACCCAGGCTTTTCCAGGCAAGCCGTCGGGTCCTGGGGCGGTATTCTTGGCCCTCAGCCGGTTAACCGCCACTCTCAGGTCTACCTCGGTCACTTCCGGGACATCGTCGTCGTCGTCGCCGTCGTCGCTGTGGTCCGCAACAGGCACCGCAGGTGGCGGAGCCATGGGCGGGGGAGTGTGCTCGCCTCGCGAAGGGAACCGAGCGCTCACCACGTCCTCAACGAGCTGGGGCCGGAGACTCTGCGTCAACGGGGGTGCCCAGGTGCGGAGTTTATCCCGCACCATTTTGTAAGGGCGTCCCCATGGGTCCCCGTTCAGAGACTCCAGCATCTCCTTGCGAGCCAGATCTTTGGCCCGCAGGATCCCCGCTCGGAGGGCGGTCTTCGCCGCTCTGTACTCCTCGTATAGCTCCGCCTCCCTGGCCTGCGCATCCGGAGGGCGGATGCGAAGCCTGCGTTGCCTGGTGTACTGGCGCCGTGCAGCAACGCACGCCTCGCGTAGCGCTGCCAGCTCTCGCGACCACCAGTACACCTGGCGGCGGGCGCTTCCTGGCCGGACCCGGGGCATTGCCACGTCACATATCTCGGACATGGCCTCCCGGAACCACTCCGCCTCGTCGTTGATGTCGGCAGGCCTGTCTGGTGGTGACACCCAGGCCTGCACTATCGAGGCTTCCAGGAGAAGCTCCCGGTCCAGCTGCTTCAGCGCCCACCGCGGACCACTCGGGGCCTGTCGGACCGACGCGGTCGAGGTCTGGGCGGAGACGTCAAACCGGATATACCGGTGGTCGGAGTGGGTCTCCACCTCCTCTAAGACGCGCCAGTCAACGACACGCTGTAACAGAACCCTATATAGCTCCATCCCTCCTTTTCGTTCGAACGACTCACGCTTTAACACGTCATGGTAGGGCCGCTGGGCGTTGCTGGTTTGCCTTGAGGAGCTGGGATGGATCGAATGCCATAGTTGTCTCACCCGTACGCAAAATACGTACTTGGACGTGGAGTTGCAGACAGCAGCACGATTAATAACGACTTAACCCGCGAGCACTCGCGCTGTGAGCATTTTGCTCATAGTAAATTTAAAACACGCGCCGTTTTGTCAAAATTATGCGTACGTACATCGTTCATTCGGTAGCGGAGTTTTGTTCCGTCCCCCACCCCTGGATGCAGTTCACTTAACTTCACTTCTCGCCAGAGTGCGCCAGTCGCTCGGACGAGGTGGTTTGTTGCGCCGTGTACCATCAAGCGGCGTTTTGCTCACCGCGCGGGTATCGAAGTAAGTACTTTTTTTTTACTCATAACTTACTTTTTTTACTGCTACTTTTATGCAATATTATGATTTTAAATTACCGAAATAGGAATCTATTATGTGTTTCTATTAAAGATGGATCGTGATCGAAGGGATGAACACGTTTTGGCATGGTTGATGGCGGAAGATTTGGAAGACATTGAGGAGCCGTCTGTGATATGTGTAAAGCTCGCGTATTTGACGAAAATTAATTATTCCTACTTATTTAAGTTTGTATTTGAAAAGATTTTTTTTTTGTTTAATTTTTTCCCTAAGACTACCTTAGAAAACTGGCAAATTAGTTAAATAATGTGTATTTGATTTAATGAAATAAAAAAATAAAAGTATTTATTGGTAAAACTTGCATTTAATGACATTCATTAAACGTGAGCAAAATGCTCACACGCGAGTGCCCGTGTAATTTCTAGAGGCGCGAGCGCCAGCACATCAAGAGACCCGAAACTGCAGTAAAATTTTCCCAATCAACCTTGTACATAATCATCATCATCATATCAGCCTGCAGACGTCCACTGCTGGACATAAGCCTCCCCTACGTGTCGCCACAACAACCGGTCCTGTGTGTCTCGCATCCATCACCCCCGCGACCCTCACCAGGTGCACGCTCCACCGCGTGGGAGGCCTTCCAGCTCTGCGCGCACCGGTACGCGGTCGCCACTCCGCGACCCTCACCAGGTGCACGCTCCACCGCGTGGGAGGCCTTCCAGCTCTGCGCGCACCGGTACGCGGTCGCCACTCCGCGACCCTCACCAGGTGCACGCTCCACCGCGTGGGAGGCCTTCCAGCTCTGCGCGCACCGGTACGCGGTCGCCACTCCGCGACCCTCACCAGGTGCACGCTCCACCGCGTGGGAGGCCTTCCAGCTCTGCGCGCACCGGTACGCGGTCGCCACTCCGCGACCCTCACCAGGTGCACGCTCCACCGCGTGGGAGGCCTTCCAGCTCTGCGCGCACCGGTACGCGGTCGCCACTCCGCGACCCTCACCAGGTGCACGCTCCACCGCGTGGGAGGCCTTCCAGCTCTGCGCGCACCGGTACGCGGTCGCCACTCCGCGACCCTCACCAGGTGCACGCTCCACCGCGTGGGAGGCCTTCCAGCTCTGCGCGCACCGGTACGCGGTCGCCACTCCGCGACCCTCACCAGGTGCACGCTCCACCGCGTGGGAGGCCTTCCAGCTCTGCGCGCACCGGTACGCGGTCGCCACTCCGCGACCCTCACCAGGTGCACGCTCCACCGCGTGGGAGGCCTTCCAGCTCTGCGCGCACCGGTACGCGGTCGCCACTCCGCGACCCTCACCAGGTGCACGCTCCACCGCGTGGGAGGCCTTCCAGCTCTGCGCGCACCGGTACGCGGTCGCCACTCCGCGACCCTCACCAGGTGCACGCTCCACCGCGTGGGAGGCCTTCCAGCTCTGCGCGCACCGGTACGCGGTCGCCACTCCGCGACCCTCACCAGGTGCACGCTCCACCGCGTGGGAGGCCTTCCAGCTCTGCGCGCACCGGTACGCGGTCGCCACTCCGCGACCCTCACCAGGTGCACGCTCCACCGCGTGGGAGGCCTTCCAGCTCTGCGCGCACCGGTACGCGGTCGCCACTCCGCGACCCTCACCAGGTGCACGCTCCACCGCGTGGGAGGCCTTCCAGCTCTGCGCGCACCGGTACGCGGTCGCCACTCCGCGACCCTCACCAGGTGCACGCTCCACCGCGTGGGAGGCCTTCCAGCTCTGCGCGCACCGGTACGCGGTCGCCACTCCGCGACCCTCACCAGGTGCACGCTCCACCGCGTGGGAGGCCTTCCAGCTCTGCGCGCACCGGTACGCGGTCGCCACTCCGCGACCCTCACCAGGTGCACGCTCCACCGCGTGGGAGGCCTTCCAGCTCTGCGCGCACCGGTACGCGGTCGCCACTCCGCGACCCTCACCAGGTGCACGCTCCACCGCGTGGGAGGCCTTCCAGCTCTGCGCGCACCGGTACGCGGTCGCCACTCCGCGACCCTCACCAGGTGCACGCTCCACCGCGTGGGAGGCCTTCCAGCTCTGCGCGCACCGGTACGCGGTCGCCACTCCGCGACCCTCACCAGGTGCACGCTCCACCGCGTGGGAGGCCTTCCAGCTCTGCGCGCACCGGTACGCGGTCGCCACTCCGCGACCCTCACCAGGTGCACGCTCCACCGCGTGGGAGGCCTTCCAGCTCTGCGCGCACCGGTACGCGGTCGCCACTCCGCGACCCTCACCAGGTGCACGCTCCACCGCGTGGGAGGCCTTCCAGCTCTGCGCGCACCGGTACGCGGTCGCCACTCCGCCCAGAGCTGGGAGGAAGTGAGAGAGGTTGATGTTTTGCCATCGAAATAAGGTCAGCACAGGAGACAATACAGACAAACTACACGCTATAAAAACATACAACTTTTTTTAAATTACAACTTTAATATTTTTAATAGTTTTGACATGATCTACCATTATTATGCTTGGATAGAAAAAAAAATGTACTTAAATATCAAAAAATAAATGAAAGAAGATTATTATGCAGTTGTGTACTTCACACGTTCTCGCTAGCGCTTGGCGACGAGCCGCCAGCCCCAGTAGCAGCGCGCCGGTGGGGCTGCCGCTAGCGCTTGGCGACGAGCCTGTAGTGCGCCGCCAGCCCCAGCAGCAGCGCGCCGGTGGGGCTGCCGCTAGCGCTTGGCGACGAGCCCGTAGTGCGCCGCCAGCCCCAGCAGCAGCGCGCCGGTGGGGCTGCCGCTAGCGCTTGGCGACGAGCCCGTAGTGCGCCGCCAGCCCCAGCAGCAGCGCGCCGGTGGGGCTGCCGCTAGCGCTTGGCGACGAGCCCGTAGTGCGCCGCCAGCCCCAGCAGCAGCGCGCCGGTGGGGCTGCCGCTAGCGCTTGGCGACGAGCCCGTAGTGCGCCGCCAGCCCCAGCAGCAGCGCGCCGGTGGGGCTGCCGCTAGCGCTTGGCGACGAGCCCGTAGTGCGCCGCCAGCCCCAGCAGCAGCGCGCCGGTGGGGCTGCCGCTAGCGCTTGGCGACGAGCCCGTAGTGCGCCGCCAGCCCCAGCAGCAGCGCGCCGGTGGGGCTGCCGCTAGCGCTTGGCGACGAGCCCGTAGTGCGCCGCCAGCCCCAGCAGCAGCGCGCCGGTGGGGCTGCCGCTAGCGCTTGGCGACGAGCCCGTAGTGCGCCGCCAGCCCCAGCAGCAGCGCGCCGGTGGGGCTGCCGCTAGCGCTTGGCGACGAGCCCGTAGTGCGCCGCCAGCCCCAGCAGCAGCGCGCCGGTGGGGCTGCCGCTAGCGCTTGGCGACGAGCCCGTAGTGCGCCGCCAGCCCCAGCAGCAGCGCGCCGGTGGGGCTGCCGCTAGCGCTTGGCGACGAGCCCGTAGTGCGCCGCCAGCCCCAGCAGCAGCGCGCCGGTGGGGCTGCCGCTAGCGCTTGGCGACGAGCCCGTAGTGCGCCGCCAGCCCCAGCAGCAGCGCGCCGGTGGGGCTGCCGCTAGCGCTTGGCGACGAGCCCGTAGTGCGCCGCCAGCCCCAGCAGCAGCGCGCCGGTGGGGCTGCCGCTAGCGCTTGGCGACGAGCCCGTAGTGCGCCGCCAGCCCCAGCAGCAGCGCGCCGGTGGGGCTGCCGCTAGCGCTTGGCGACGAGCCCGTAGTGCGCCGCCAGCCCCAGCAACGGCGCGCCGGTGGGAGGGTTGGGCAGGTCGCCGGCCGACGCCGCCACGTCCAGGTGCGCGTAGGGCAGGTCCGCCTCGTGCAGCCCCGACACCAGCAGCAGGAAGGCGGCCGGCGCCTGGTGGCCGCGCGGCATGGCGGACGACGCCGCGTTGTCGGCCTGGTGCACCTGGTCGCCGGCAGCGCGGCCCCGGTGCGCCGCCAGGTCCTCGCGCCGGATGGTGGACAGCTCCACCATGTCGCCCAGGCGCTCGGCGGCGGCGCGGAAGGCGGCGGCGTGGCCCAGCGCGCGCGCGGCGTGGTTGTCCAGCAGCGCCGTGTAGCCCGGCCCGTAGGCGCGCACGGCGTGGCCGGTGAGCGTGGCCACGGTGTACAGCGTGGGCTGGCGCTCGTGCGCCGCCCGCTCGCACATCTCGGCCAGCAGGTCGCCCATGACCATGCGGCCCTCGGCGTCCGTGTTGCCCACGCGCACGGCCAGGCCGCGGCGGCAGCGCAGCAGCTCGTCCGCCACGTAGGCCTCCTCGCCCACCGAGTTGCGCACCATGCCCAGCGCCGCCACCACCTTCAGCGCCGGCCGCAGCTCGTCGCAGGCCTGCGGACACGCGACAGGTACAGGCCTGCTGCCCGAGGTAGCGCCGCCCGCGCTGCAGTGCGACTCACCTTGAGGAAGCCGGCGACGGCAGCAGCGCCGCACTTATCGCGCGACATGCCGGCCATGACGCCGCCCGCCTTGATGTCGCAGCCGCCCGTGTCGTACGTCACGCCCTGCCGACACAAGCTCGTCAGTACCCCCCGCACACTATCCGATCTGTATCAGTGTCACCTCGCGCACTCACCTTGCCGACCAGCATGACCGTGCGCTCGTAGCTCTGTGGCACGTACTCCAGGAAAATCACGCACCCTGCGTACACAGCGAGGCTCACACTCAACACCAAAAATATTTTAAAACAGAAATTAATAATTAATTGTTCATTGACTCGACAATTTGCGATGTGTCCTTTGACCACTTTCGCCACCTCAAGGGGTTTAATAGCGGATGGGATTAAATTCGAATGTTTTTATCGTGAATCTGTTGTGCAGAAGTGATGCTCTAGACGTGTATGCTCACCTCGGTGTCGCTCCACAGAGGCGGCAGCGCGGTCCACAGCGGCCAGCAGCGGGTACTCGCGCTCCAGCACCGCGCGGTCCTCCAGCACGCGCACCGACACCGCCGAGCCCGCGAACACGTCGCGCAGGTACGCCGCCGTGCGCAGCGGCGTCATGCGCTCCGGGTCCGCGCCGCCGATGTCGCGCGCCACGCCCCTGCGCGCCACGCATATAGTACAGTACAGACACAAGCGAACACGTCGCGCAGGTACGCCGCCGTGCGCAGCGGCGTCATGCGCTCCGGGTCCGCGCCGCCGATGTCGCGCGCCACGCCCCTGCGCGCCACGCATATAGTACAGTACAGACACAGACACACGCGAACACGTCGCGCAGGTACGCCGCCGTGCGCAGCGGCGTCATGCGCTCCGGGTCCGCGCCGCCGATGTCGCGCGCCACGCCCCTGCGCGCCACGCATATAGTACAGTACAGACACAAGCGAACACGTCGCGCAGGTACGCCGCCGTGCGCAGCGGCGTCATGCGCTCCGGGTCCGCGCCGCCGATGTCGCGCGCCACGCCCCTGCGCGCCACGCATATAGTACAGTACAGACACAAGCGAACACGTCGCGCAGGTACGCCGCCGTGCGCAGCGGCGTCATGCGCTCCGGGTCCGCGCCGCCGATGTCGCGCGCCACGCCCCTGCGCGCCACGCATATAGTACAGTACAGACACAGACACACGCGAACACGTCGCGCAGGTACGCCGCCGTGCGCAGCGGCGTCATGCGCTCCGGGTCCGCGCCGCCGATGTCGCGCGCCACGCCCCTGCGCGCCACGCATATAGTACAGTACAGACACAGACACACGCGAACACGTCGCGCAGGTACGCCGCCGTGCGCAGCGGCGTCATGCGCTCCGGGTCCGCGCCGCCGATGTCGCGCGCCACGCCCCTGCGCGCCACGCATATAGTACAGTACAGACACAGACACACGCGAACACGTCGCGCAGGTACGCCGCCGTGCGCAGCGGCGTCATGCGCTCCGGGTCCGCGCCGCCGATGTCGCGCGCCACGCCCCTGCGCGCCACGCATATAGTACAGTACAGACACAGACACACGCGAACACGTCGCGCAGGTACGCCGCCGTGCGCAGCGGCGTCATGCGCTCCGGGTCCGCGCCGCCGATGTCGCGCGCCACGCCCCTGCGCGCCACGCATATAGTACAGTACAGACACAGACACACGCGAACACGTCGCGCAGGTACGCCGCCGTGCGCAGCGGCGTCATGCGCTCCGGGTCCGCGCCGCCGATGTCGCGCGCCACGCCCCTGCGCGCCACGCATATAGTACAGTACAGACACAGACACACGCGAACACGTCGCGCAGGTACGCCGCCGTGCGCAGCGGCGTCATGCGCTCCGGGTCCGCGCCGCCGATGTCGCGCGCCACGCCCCTGCGCGCCACGCATATAGTACAGTACAGACACAGACACACGCGAACACGTCGCGCAGGTACGCCGCCGTGCGCAGCGGCGTCATGCGCTCCGGGTCCGCGCCGCCGATGTCGCGCGCCACGCCCCTGCGCGCCACGCATATAGTACAGTACAGACACAGACACACGCGAACACGTCGCGCAGGTACGCCGCCGTGCGCAGCGGCGTCATGCGCTCCGGGTCCGCGCCGCCGATGTCGCGCGCCACGCCCCTGCGCGCCACGCATATAGTACAGTACAGACACAGACACACGCGAACACGTCGCGCAGGTACGCCGCCGTGCGCAGCGGCGTCATGCGCTCCGGGTCCGCGCCGCCGATGTCGCGCGCCACGCCCCTGCGCGCCACGCATATAGTACAGTACAGACACAGACACACGCGAACACGTCGCGCAGGTACGCCGCCGTGCGCAGCGGCGTCATGCGCTCCGGGTCCGCGCCGCCGATGTCGCGCGCCACGCCCCTGCGCGCCACGCATATAGTACAGTACAGACACAGACACACGCGAACACGTCGCGCAGGTACGCCGCCGTGCGCAGCGGCGTCATGCGCTCCGGGTCCGCGCCGCCGATGTCGCGCGCCACGCCCCTGCGCGCCACGCATATAGTACAGTACAGACACAGACACACGCGAACACGTCGCGCAGGTACGCCGCCGTGCGCAGCGGTGTCATCGCATAAGAACAGTAGGTACGGGCACAGCCAAGAGAGTCGGCAGGCCAGGAGGTGGCATTACCTGCCAATGTCGAGCGCGGTGGCTTCACGCAGCAGCTCGTCTAGCGGCGTGCGCAGCCCCTCCGCGTACACGCCCAGCGCGCTCAGCTTGTGGGCCTGCTCGGGGAATGACTCGCGGATCTGCAGCGGCTGGACATGCATACAGATGGTTAATACAAGTGTGGGGACACCCGTCGCCAGGCTTGATATGTACGAGTTTTCGAGAGTCAAAGTCATAGCATTTATTTCAAACTAGCCCGCAACTTCGTTCGCGGGAGGGTATGTCGGAAAATTTAAAAAAATCGGCCTCCTAAATATGCTAGCATATCTCAACTTTAATGGGTTGATATTGTGTATATTGCGCTAAAACATATGGCACGCACCTATGGCATTAGCTCTAGTTCCTCGGGGTATTTTCGGAAGTCAGCCGGTAAATATTGGCTTATAATTATAATAATCTCGCCACGAGTACATTCTGGCGAAACATCTGGTCGGTGCCCGTCTGTCATGCCGAGGGTGGTTGGATGCGCGATGTCGAGCGCGTGTGTGGAGCTATACCACCAATGGAACTAATCAACACCACCCCATTGGATGTAGCCGAAGCAGTCCGTCCGTTACCGAACTGGAAATCTCCAGGACCGGACGGACTGCATAACTTCTGGCTAAAATGGTATAGCAGCTCACACGCGCTCCTGGCATCTCAATTCCAATCATCATTAGAGTCTGGGTCGCTACCACAGTTTCTAACAACTGGCGTTACCCACCTGCTCCATAAGACAGGTAGTCCCGCGGAACCCAAGAATTATAGACCGATTACTTGTTTGTCGACGGTCTATAAACTTCTTACATCCATTCTGAGAGTGAAAATTAATGATCACATTGAGAATAACTCAATTATGTCCGCTTCTCAGAATGGATGTAGGAAAGGGTCCCGCGGCACTAAGGAGCTACTCCTCATAGACCCATGTCTATGAGGAGTAGCTCCTTAGTGCCCATACCCTTAGTATCCTTACGGGAACGACGAACCTGTTGGCTTATGGCCATCCATAAGCCAACAGGTTCGTCGTTCCCGTAAGGATCTGTCGACATGTTGGATAGATTACAAGAAGGCCTATGACTCTGTGCCACATACATGGCTCATGAGGGTGCTGGAGTTGTACAAAATAGATGCAACTCTACGTACCTTTCTTGAGTCATGTATGAGGCATTTGAAAACGGTCCGTCGCTATCCAGGATGTCGACCGATTCAAGGGAACGATGAGCCTGTATGGATTAAACGGGGAATATTTCAGGGCGACAGTTTGAGTCCACTTTGGTTTTGCTTAGCTCTGAATCCTCTTAGCACACTGCTGGGGGAATTAGGTCTAGGCTATCGGTTGAGAAGAGGTGGTCAAACCATATCTCACCTTCTTTACATGGATGACTTGAAACTCTTTGCCCCCAACAATTTGCGACTGATGGAGCTACTGAAGGTAACTGAAACTTTCAGTAGCGCCATCAGGATGGAATTTGGTGTGGACAAATGTGCAGTCATGCATGTAAAGAAAGGGGAGATTATGGAATCTGAGGGAATTCAACTCTCGGATTCCATACAGGTTAGATCCCTCAGCTCGACCGAAACCTACAAGTATTTGGGTATGTCGGAAGCGTTGGGCATTAATGTTGCTGACATAAAGCAATCGCTGAAGGAGCGCTTCTTTGGCCGCCTGAAAAAGGTTTTAAACAGCCTTTTGTAGGGCGGAAATAAGGTGCGCGCCTTCAACGGTTGGGTCATGCCGGTATTAATGTACTCTTTCGGCATACTCAAATGGACTCAAACCGAACTCGACGCCCTGGACAGGAGAGTCCGTACACTGCTGACTGCAAACCGGATGCATCACCCACGATCGTCGGTGATGAGACTACATTTCGCGGAAGTGTGGAGGTCGAGGCTTTTTAAATGCTAAGACTCTTCACAACCGCGAGATGTGCAGTCTCAGAGAATATTTTCTCAAAGTCGATGTGGGTATGCACCGAGATGTGGTCGCAGTGGACAAGGGACTCACCCCGTTATCCATGGCTAAAGAGAACTGGCACAAACCTGTGATACTTACTACAGATGGCCGCAAGGAGGTATGGAAAGGCAAGGAGCTTCACGGACGCTTCTATCGGGCTCTTTATGGGTCCGATGTAGATTTCCTAGCGTCCGTGGCCTGGCTACGTTTCGGTGATCTCTTCGGAGAAACTGAAGGTTTTGTTGGTGCAATTATGGACGAAGTAATCTTGACGAACAACTACCGGAGGCATATTATGAAGGACGGGACGGTTGACGTGTGTCGGGCATGCCACGTCCGGGTGAGTCCATCAGACATATTATCTCTGGTTGTTCTCGTCTGGCTAACGGCGAGTACTTGCACAGGCATAACCAAGTGGCCAGGATTATTCACCAGCAACTTGCTTTGAAATACCAACTTGTGGATTCTGAGGTACCGTATTACAAGTATGTGCCCGACCCAGTTCTCGAAAATGACCATGTCACGTTGTACTGGGATCGGTCTATCATCACTGATAGGACTATCGTCGCTAATAAGCTCGATATAGTGGTGATAGACCGATTAGCGCGCCGCACAACAATAATCGATGTTACCATTCCACATGACGAGAACCTCGTGAAAGCTGAGAAAGAGAAACAAATCAAGTATCTTGACTTAGCACGAGGTTGTTGACATGTGGAATGTGGACTCGGCTGTCATTGTGCCGATTGTTGTTACGGCCAATGGCCTGATGGCCAAAAGCTTCGACGACCATCTGTCGAAGCTGGCGTTGCGCAGTTGGATAAAGGGCCTGATGCAGAAGGCAGTACTCCTCGATACAGCTCGTATAGTGAGGAGGTTCCTATCTCTGAAGCCCTAACCACCGGTAGCTTGGACTCTGCTCCCGACACCGGCGGACTACTATTTTTTATATTTTTAAATGTTTTTTTTATTGTTTTTTATAAAAATATTTAAAAATGTAAACGATAGGGATTTAAATGATTATAAGATTTCTTTATTAAGGCACCAAGTCCCAAAATTAAAATTACACAAGCTTAAAAATACAAAAATACAAAACATTTGACAATCACTTACAATATACTAATCTGACAATAAAAGTAAATTATGACCCGCAAAGTCCTGTCTGCACTCATTTCAAATTATATAAAGAACGTCATTCCTTCTCGAAGAATCTTAGAAACATGAAATCAAAGCTATAATAAGAATGTGAAGTCAATCTGTCAAATATAATTTCCAGCAAAGTATACAGCTAAACTGAAATCGCGAGAAAAAAATCGACTGCCTCATACAGTTGTTGTTTTTTTGCTAGCGATTATTAGCACAGAGCACAGTGCTTGAGCTGTGTTTTAGAGCTGCGTCATTGGTGCATGACGCGTCTATATACAAGGTATAACAGAACGACTGCCAAACCTGAAAATGGGTCATCATTATTTACCTGTTTTGGCTTATACGTTTATGTCGTTGTATTTATGTCGTAACGACATAAATGTATAAGCCAGTCGATTTCTTTCTCGCGATTTCAGTTTTGCTGTGAACTTTACCGAAAATCATATTTTGACAGTTTGACTTCATACTCTTATAATAGCGTTGTGCACAGCATGTTTTAAATCGCGATGTTAAGATTCTTCGAGGAAGAATGACGTTCGCTCATGTTGACCAGTGCTAATAATCGTCAGCAAGCGCGCATAAATATTTGTTGATTTGTTCGAAAGAGTCACTGCGGCCCTCGAACGTAAACGGCATGAGGAGAAACACGGATGGGTTTTAGTCAGTAAGAGTCTGACACTCACTTCCGCTCCACGCAGAGCAGAAGTCATTTGATGATTTCCCATCCATAAAAAAAGCTTAAGTTAAAGTTATACAAATATGGGCCTGTTTTTAAGTCTGGGGTAAGGAGCCACGCCATCAACCGCAGGCAGAAGGCGGCGCCCTTTGACCGAGGCATCGCGTCTTCTCAGACAAAAAGAGTTTAGTTAGCTCTGGTGATCGAGTGTCTATCTAGGTTCTATAGTCTTCAGTGTCGTAAAAGAAGACTTGAAATCGTTTCGATTTGCCTTACAGGTTCAAAATAAATATGAATCAACGTGATTCACCAAGAAGTTTCTTTACTCAGAAATTTCAAGAATAGCGTAGTTCTCTTTTTTTATTTTGATTCGAAATACTAAAAAAGGAGAATCATTAGGTCTCCATTATCAGAATGGTTTCTTTAATCATTTGGAATGAGTGCACAAAGCTGTGGAAGCAGCAGACTTTGGGGCTCGTAAGGCAAAATGGCTACGGCTGACGTCAGGCGTTACAGTGCCAATCTTTGGTGATTTCAGGTAGACAATCCCGATACACGATCCCGAAGAACAGATGCTCCTAATGAAGGACCTTCGCGCGGCCTTCGGGAAAGACATGAAGGAGGTGAAGGAGAAGGTTGCTCAGCATGACAACCGCCTGTCAGAAGCTGAAACCCAGATCAGCAAGTTTAATGACGTCATTGCTGATGTAAAGAAAGAGTTGGGCAACCTTAAAGTAGGGGATGGAATTGCAACTCCCGTAGCTACTACACCTTCGCTACGTGGATTTAAAGTGCCGCCCTTCGATGGGACATCTTCCTGGTCAGCCTACAAAATACAGTTTGAGGCTGTTATGAAGGCGAACGGCTGGAATAAAAATCAGGCCATGACTGCCCTCACCCTAGGCCTGCGCGACCAGGCCTTAACTGTTCTGGAAGCTCTCGGTAAGGAAGTGACTTACGAGCAGCTCCTTGAGGCACTGGAAGCCAGATATGGTGACGCTCATCTGGAACACGTGTTTCGTGCGCAGCTTAAGGATCGCGTGCAACGTAGCAGTGAAAACCTGCAGCAGTGGGCCCTTGAAGTGGAGAAGCTGGTTCGAAAAGCATACCGGTCTGTGCCTGCGCTCATTGATGGGAACCTGGTGCAGGCTTTCATCGACGGTATTCGCGACCTTGAAGTAAGAGCTGCTGTGAGACTCGGGCACCACGGGACGCTTAAGGACGCCTTGGCTCATGCACTGGAGGTGGAAGCTGTGCGGCAGGATCACCGTTCCCATCGCGTCAGAGAGGTTGCAGCGGCTACAGTTCGCGACCGTTCTAATGGATACAGCCCTAGGTGCTATGGCTGTGGGGAAAGGGGCCACCTTCGATCCAGTTGCCCTAAGCGAACTGTAGGAAGAGAAGCTGTGTGGCAGGATAGTCGTTCCCACCGTGGCAAGCAGGTTACAGAAGCTGCAGTTTGTGATCGATTTAAAGGGTATAGCCCTAGGTGCTACGGCTGTGGTGAAAAGGGCCACCTCCGATCCAGTTGCCCTAAGCGAACTGCAGAAAGAAATGATAGCCGATCTCTCGAAGGTAGGGTGGCTGACAACAGCACCAAGCGGCTGCAGGAGCACGACTTAGTAGTCGAACATCGCAGCTGTAGATCTCATGGCAACGCAGATGTATTGTCAAGAAGACCTTGCCCTGAAGACTGTAAGCATTGTAGTAGGCTAGTGGGTAAAGAAGTC
Source organism: Melanchra persicariae (assembly GCA_947386135.1). Classification (NCBI taxonomy): domain Eukaryota; kingdom Metazoa; phylum Arthropoda; class Insecta; order Lepidoptera; family Noctuidae; genus Melanchra; species Melanchra persicariae. The sequence goes on along the minus strand of OX376666.1, from coordinate 239,635 downwards.
GTTCCTGTAAGGATGCTAAAGACAGACCTTAGCAACGAGTGGAAGGAAATCCTACGACGTTCACAGCAGGAAGATACGGACATCAAGCCGATTCTGGAGTGGATTAAGGCCAGTGCTCCTAAGCCAGCGTGGAGTGACGTCTCAGCAATGAGTTCAATCACAAAAAGCTATTGGGCCCAATGGGACAGCTTAGTGATTCAGGATGGAGTCCTGTGCCGTAAATGGGAAAATGCTCGGGGAGACAGCTGTCATTTGCAAATGGTTGTCCCTAAAGCTAAAGTACCGGATGTTCTAGAGTTGTACCATAATGGTTGTTCAGGAGGCCATATGGGAGTTAAACGGACTCTACTAAAGATACGGGAACGGTTTTACTGGGTCCACTGTCGTGACGATGTCGAGGACTGGTGTCGTAAATGTACAACTTGTGCGGCTGTAAAAGGACCACAGACTCGTAGTAGAGGTGCATTAAAGTTGTACAATGTTGGTGCACCATGGGAAAGGATAGCCCTAGACGTTGCGGGACCGTTTCCGGAAAGTGAAAGTGGTAATAAGTATTTCATGGTTGTAATAGATTACTTCACTAAGTGGCCGGAAGTCTTCGCCATTCCAAATCAAGAAGCTTCAACAGTTGCTGATAAGCTAGTTCATGAAGTCTTCTGTCGTTTTGGAGTACCCTTGGAGATTCACAGCGATCAAGGAAGGAATTTTGAGTCCCAAATATTCCAGGAAACTTGTCGAGTTATGGGTACTCATAAAACGAGAACAACTTCTTACCACCCACAATCGGATGGAATGGTGGAACGATTTAATCAGACATTGGAAAGATACCTGGCAAAAGTGGTGGAGAATCGGCAACGGGATTGGGACAAGCATATACAACCGTTTTTGCTGTCATATCGAAGTGCTGTTCACGAAAGCACATCAGTGACACCAGCTTTCGCAAATTTTGGTAGAGAATTACGGCTGCCTGCTGACCTGATTACCGGAATACCACCTGATGCCCCACGCAGTATAACCGATTATGCGAATGACTTGCGGAACAAAATGAATGACATCTATGAGCACGTCAGTTAGAAACTGTGGTAGCGACCCAGACTCTAAGGATGATTGGAATTGAGATGCTAGGAGTGCGTGTGAGCTGCTATACCATTTTAGCCAGAAGTTATGCAGTCCGTCCGGTCCTGGAGATTTCCAGTTCGGTAACGGACGGACTGCTTTGGCTACATCCAATGGGGTGATGTTGATTAGTTCCATTGGTGGTATAGCTCCACACACGCGCTCGACATCGCGCATCCAACCACCCTCGGCATGACAGACGGGCACCGACCAGATGTTTCGCCAGAATGTACTCGTGGCGAGATCATCCGGGCGGCACACGTCTGTCACACTTTGTTCAGGTCGCTCCCAAGCTCTATACACCCACCTCTCATCGCTCTGGAACATACGATTCTGCGAGTATCGGTGAACCCGCCGCTTATACCGCCGAATACGGTTTGCCCATGCACAAACTTTCTGCTTCAGGAAGTCGATGCGCTCTGTGACACGGGACGTATATTCTCGAGGGCTGATTCCAGTCCCCGAAAACGCCCGCCTCACAAAGCGCATCACACGTGGCCGGGTATTGCCCTCTCTGAAGCAGTGCTCCTCAGTCGATCGTTGCACTGGCTACTTACCGTGACAACCCTATCATCTACCCCATCACTATCATTATTGGGCCGCGGTATGATTGCGCCACTAGCTGGCGCCTGTACCGCGGTCTGTGTCGGGGTCGAGATGATAAGGTTGTTCAGTACCTCTGAGCGCAGCCTATCAAGCGCGGCATCGTCCAACTTGTCACTACGTTGGATGACTCGCACTTGATCCGACAATCGTTGGGCCGAGACCTTGACAGTCGGTTCCAGGTCTTGAAACAGAGACAGCATAATGACACGGTACGCATAGCGTAGAGGTTAGTTCCCCCCTCTGTAGACCCGTAATGACGAGTCCGGGGGTGGTGGGCGTGCACGGTGCGATGCTGCTCTTGTGATCATCATCCAATTATTTTAATTTCGTTCATTATCATATTGTTTCTTTACATGACATCATGACATATGTCATCGGTCGGTCGTATATTTTTCATTTTTCTCTTCATAATTTACTAGGTTTTTTTTTAGTTTCTGAGTTTCTAATGGTTTTCTGATTCTTGTGCGCTTCTGTTATTAAAATTGTGCAAGTAAAAGGCTAAAAACTAATTTTCTTTGAAATAAAATTGCGAGAACGAAATAAAATTTGGTTTGACAGTCAGAGTTGCCAGCTTATTATTATCAGGCCTTTATTGCCAACACTATACATAATTTGATATTTTCCATAGTTGATTTTTTACATGCAATCAAATATTATATTCATTTATAAAAATACTAGCTTCTACCGGCTGCGGCTTCGCCCGCGTAAATATCGGAAATAGCAAGGATTCCTGATTTGTATTGTAAATTTTTTACTCAGGAAACACTCATCCTACACCTACCCTACACCTACCCCACACCTACCCTACCTACATAATTATACCAGCCCAAAAATACTATGACATGTTTCTGGTCTCCTGGTACTTATGAATGTGAAGTACTAAGGCAGCAGCGGCTCTGAGTTGCCACTTCCTCCTCAGTTTCTATTAATCCATGCCACTTACCGGGATAAAAAGTAGCCTATTTTTTATTCCAGGATATGTGTGCCAAATTTCATCCAAATCCCTTCAGCCGTTTTTGCCTGATTGTTACACAAACATACAAACATACAAACTTTCACCTTTATAATATTAGTAGGATTGACATTTTTCATTAAATTTATTATTCAATATTATCAATAATTTAACATGCAATTAAATAATACATTCACATAACATAATATACCATTGGATATTAAATTGACATTATAATTAAACTAGCTTCTACCAGCGGCTTCGCCCGCGTGAATATCGAAAATAGGAAGGTTTCCTGATTTGTATTGTACATTTTTTACTCAGGAAACACCCACCCTACACCTACCCTACACCTACCTTACACCTACCCTACACCTACCCTACACCTACCCTACACCTACCTTACACCTACCCTACACCTACCCTACACCTACCTTACACCTACCCTACACCTACCCTATACCTACCCTACACCTACTATACACCTACCCTACACCTACCCTTCACCTACCCTACCTACATAATTATACCAGCCCAAAAATACTATTTTTTTAGTAGCCTATTTTTTTTAGTAGCCTATTTTTTATTCCAGGTTATGAACTATATGTGTGCCAAATTTCATCCAAATCCCTTCAGCCGTTTTTGCCTGATTGTTACACAAACATACAAACTTTCAGCTTTATAATATTAGTAGGATTCATTATTATTACAATAAATTGCAAGTCATTACTAAATATTATTATCAAATATTATTACTATCAATAGTTTTTAGTTGATATTAAATTATGTTATATTAATTTATTTCATATTTATTGGGCGTCGGCGTGTCTTTGCGACACGAAGGCCTCCCCCAGCTCTTTCCATTTTACTCTTGTTTGAGATATTCTGTGCCATATTGGACCCGCATGCTTTTTTAAGTCATCAGACCAACGTTTTATTTGTCTTCCTCGTTTCCTATTTGTTTGGAATCTAGGAATCCATTCTGTTATGTCTTTCGTCCATTTATTCCTGTTTTCTCTCATCATGTGGCCTACCCACCTCCATTTGAGTTTTTTGGTTTTGACGACAACATCTTCCAGTTTCGTAATTCCTCTTAAATCTACAGCTCTCTTTCTGTCTCTTTTTGTGTAACCCAGTATACTTCTCTCCATGGCTCTTTGGCAGGTAACCAGTTTCTGTTTTGTTTTGTTGTGTTTGCCCAGGTCTGGCACCCAGAGCTAAGAATTGGTAATATACATGTATTGTACACTTTCCTTTTCATTGCAATGTTATATTGTTTACCTTTTAGCACTTCTTTGAGGGACCAAAATCTCTTCCAGGCATTTGCTACCCGTGTTTCCATCTCTGACTCCATTTGGTTGTCAAAGGCAATAAGTTGGCCCAAGTATATATAGCAATTTACATATTCTATTTCTTCCGCCTCCACTGAGATACTTATTTGGGATCTGTTTGTCTCTATCTTGGTTTTTGTTTTGTTTATTGTTAGTCCCACCTTTTTGCTTTCACATGAAAAATCTTGGAGCATGTTGTTAAGGCTTTCCGGGTTATCTGTTATAAGTTAGTAAGATAACCCGGAAAGCTTGTCTACATAGTGTGCATTTTATGCATGTTTTAAATTTTCTCTCATTCAGTTCTAGAATTTCAAGTGGTATTTTTTATAAAATTTAACACAGTACCCCAAAAAAGAAGTGTGTACTTTATTTAGCCAATCTGAATCGGGGTTGATCTAATTTGTTCCTATTTTTAGAATTAAAATTATGCGTCACTTATCTTACTAAAAAGGTGAAGATTTTTCCGAACAAATCGCGCCGACCCAGATTATACATATATGGCTCTGATGGTTTTTTTCTGCAGAATTAATATAGACTCGATATCTGCAGCTCGTCCCCATAATAAGGTACCGTCAAGTAACTAAAATAGACCAGCCTCGCGGTATCTATATCAGTAAATTGACGAATTTTTCTCACAGCATATGCTGCTGAACTTAGCCGTCCCGCAATAGATGTTAAATGAGGACCCCATTGTAGCCTTGAGTCAAGCGTGGTGCCCAAAAAACCGTGTTTTCGACGAATTCAAGTTTCTAGTGGGTTGCCACTACTAATGACAGAAAGGAATTATGTCACTGCCACTCGGTGTTAGGTCCTCTCATGCCTGTGGAAAGATGAGAGTTGAAGACTCACCACATAGAGCACTTCGAACGCGGCGAGCAGCGCCACCAGGTCGGCGTCGGGCCAGCGCGCGTGCGGCTGCAGCACCAGCACGGGCCGCGTGGCGCCCGCAGCCGCCGCGCGCAGCAGCCCCGCGCGCGCCGCCTCGCGCACGCTGCGCACGTCGTCGTACGGCGACAGCGCGCCCGTGCCCGCCAGCACCAGCCGCGCGCCCGACACGCGCGAGCAGCGCAGCACGCACGTCGTCTGCAACACAAGCACGTGCTCACACCGGGCGCACGCGGGATGTGTGGCGTCGCCGCGTCGGGCTCACGCACCTTGTCGAGGTCGGCGTCGAGCTGGCGCGCGTCGACCACGAAGTCCTCGAGCGCCTGCGGCGGCGTCAGGCCGGGCGAGGTCACCAGCACGAGCGCGTCGTACTGCGCGCTGTTCACCTCGCTGACGGCTGCCACGCGCACGCCGTGTACCACGCGCTCCACGCCCATCGCAAACTAGCGCTCACACCTGCTGACTACACATTGCCATTCTTATTCAATCTCTCCAGGTCTCAGTCAGTTGAAGACATACAGTACAGCTGAATATAACACCACTACACACACTACATTTATATTCTCTACTCTATGTCTAAAACTAATAAAATCAATGAAATATTCAACAAGGTGATTCAGTTCCCGACTTGGTGAACAGTTTGTGTTACGTGGTTCCTCGAATAGAGCAGGGGCGGGAGGTGCGCTCCAGGCAAATTTTTGCTACTAGATCTTGCAAATCTGATGCTGGTGTGCGCAATTTTTTTTTTATTCTTGTAATTAATTTTCTTCACATAAATTACCAGTGATTGTTGGAAGCAACATTATCAACTTATCATTTTTATTTCTTATAATCTAATAATTTGACATTTCAAGGTCACACAGTGTTGCAGAATACATTATCTGTACAATCTAGGGCTAACAAAACAACTCTCAAGTAATAAAAAATATCATTGTGGTAACGTTACCGCACAGTATACTACTGCACTACTACACACTACTACTGTGCTACTCAGACGTGCTAAACGCAAAAGTGGTATCGCAAAAATAATTATAACATTAATTTTTATATCATCGGATAGCTTAAACAAATATGCATCCAATGGTAAGCTAAATAGCGGTTTCTTTTATAAAACATGTAAAAACCTCTTTAAAAAAAGTTTTCACTATCTTAGTTTAAAAAGAAAACTACACTAACAAAACTGCTTGTATGGATATAGTACAGTAGTACCTACTTAAGGTAATGTTTGTCCATAATATCAAATCATTTACAGATGCACTGACTGGCAACCTTGTCACTGCTTGTTTGCACACAACATTCAGCTAATATATTACTCAATAGTAGTCTCCATGACCCCAAGTGTCACTGCCCTGCCACTCTAAAGCCAGTGTGACAGTGTCACAGCAGAGCGCCGGCTAGCACACATCTCTACTAATATTATTCTATCAATGAGTTCAGCAAATCGCAATGCTAGTCGATTGCTAATATCACGGTAACATAACCATGCACATAACTTACAATAGTTATGTATTTAAAGTATCTAATCATATTTTGTTGCCTTGTAAATAGGAACGGAGAAGTCTGTAAAAAGGCAATGAATGCACAGTAAAAGTTGCACATCATGTTGATAAAGCAAGCACTTACAGATTGGAATGTGTACGTTGACCCACGAGCTGACGATGCACGCTCGATGCCGGCTGTAGTGCTGCTTGCTCTAGGCTCGCGATCGCGACTGGACGCCGCAGTGGTGTGTCGCTAGACGCCCCCTTCGAGCCGCGTCTCCTTATCTCACCGGTTGTACCTACTGCGAAGCACAGTGTGTGTTTTCCAATTAGCCGACTAGCCGTACATAAACTATATTTTATGGAATGACAAAGCAAAACAATAACAATTGCCGTGTCGGTTGCTATTAAACTTTACATTTGTAGCACTAGGTCAATTTACTAAGGAAATAACAGACTAAGATCTACTGTAGAGAGCGGGGACGGAATTTACATTATTTTTCGTTTATTGAAACCGGAGAGAACTGGAAATAATTTAAACAAGTTCAAGTTTATTGACTAGTCATTGACAGAAGTAAAAAAACAAATTTGAAGATTTTGAAGTTAAGAAACGACAGATGTCAAAAAAGTATTTCGGTCTGGTTTGAACATGGTTTGAACCAAAAATAAAATGAATTGAACATAGCTGTGGAAATTAATTTTGAAAGACCAAATTATAGGTAGGTAATAGATTAAATTTGAATGAAATTTGAAAATAAAATACAACAAACTTTGAATTATTGAAAAAAGAAGGTGTGTTGCCAATCCAAAAAACCTCGGTCGTGCTTTTTGTCCAAAACTACCTACTAAAATATATTTTTGTTTATTTGTGTAAAGAAAAACTTTGCCCCACACTAGGAATTACTCCTGTATCGTGGGTTCGTTTACAAACATACAAAGTCACATATACAAACAGCCAGACCCGGAACAACTATTCTGTAGGCCATACAAATATTTGTTCCGTGCGGGAATCGAACCCGCGACACGCAGCGCAGCAGCCGATTGCTCAAACACCGCACCAACCGTGTCGTCAAAATTGGTAACGCTATCTATGTCGACAACTCAAGACTTCAGGCCCAGGTCTTAAAAAAACACCGATTAATTGTATGGCTTTTTCTTCACTCCACGATTCGTCCGTAGCTGTGTCCTTGACAGCACATCGTCATCATAATCTAAATATTGCACACAGTTTTCAGTTTAAAAAAGGCGTAAAATATGATCCAATAAGAAAATAGGCAGGTATGACTGTTTCAATAACGTCGTGTAATTTATTTCATGACTTAGGAACGCCGTCCACATAGATTCATCATCTGCCTAGCCTTTTCCCAACTATATTGGGGTCGGCTCCCAGTCAAAGCGGATTCAGCTGAATACCAGTATTTTACGTGGAGCGGCTGCCTACCAGACCTCCACCACCCATTATTTATTCATTTATTTATTTACTAGCTAGCATAAACAAGTTAGCATAAACAACTAGCTAGCATAAAGGGAACAAAATGAAAAAGGCTGTACAGCGGCAGCACTCCCTCTCCCACAAAGTGCACCTGTGTAATATACGAGGTCTGCACTCAAATCTCGCCGCAGTCCATCACCACCTGGAGACTGAGAAACCAGCGCTCCTGTTCCTTTCGGAGACGCAGATCGGATGTCCGTCAGACGTGTCGTACCTCACTTACCCAGGGTTTACCCTGGAGCACTATTTTAAACCACGCGCGGGTGTATGTATGTACGCCCGGGACGACATCTGCTATCGGCGTCTCCGCAACCTTGAGGACTCCAGGTTCTCAACGCTTTGGGTTCTGGTCGACACTGGCCTAGATAAAATAGTCTATGCCTGTGTCTATCGGTCGCACAGCGGGGATCTAGGGACAACTGGGCTCACACAACACCTCAGTGAGGCGGCGGATGCGGCTCAGCAGCGTTACCCTTCTGCCCAATTGGTGTTACTGGGGGACTTCAACGCCCACCATCAGGAGTGGCTCTTCCCATACCTGTGCACAGACCATGCTGGACGAGAGACGCGAAAGCTAGCGCTAGCGTTAAATCTCACCCAGCTGGTCCAGGGGGCAACGAGGGTGCCGGATGTTGATTCGCACACAGCCAATTGCTTGGACCTTCTGCTGACAACAGATCCAGACCGCTACTCGGTGTCGATTTCTCCACCACTAGGAAGTTCCGACCACTGTCTGGTGAAATCTGTGTCCGTCTACTCCCCGCCCGATCCTAGCCCTAGAGGCACCCGGCGGGTATGGCGATACAGGTCAGCAGATTGGGATGGCATGCGATCTTTCTTCGCATGTTATCCTTGGCAGCCTACTTGCTTTTCTTCGACTGACGCTTCGTCGTGCGCGAACGCCGTGACGGATGTGTTGCGGCAGGGAATGGAGTATTTCATTCCGTTCTCTGACGTAGCAATATCTGGCGTGGCTCGTCCATGGTTTGGTGCCGAGTGCAATCGCGCCGATGCGCTCAAACATGCGGCGTACCTAGCATGGGTCGACGCTCGTACGCGCAAAGCGGGTGACGTGAGTCAGAAGAAGAGAGCCTTCAACAGGGCTGCCAAGTCCTGCAAGAAGGTGTTGCGGAGGGCTCGGTTTGACCACATTAGCCGAATTGGGAACAAACTTGCTTCATACCCAGCAGGCAGTAAGGCGTTTTGGTCCCTGGCTAAGTCGGTTGAATCGAACTTCTGCCGCCCCTCACTACCACCACTGCTGAGACCTGATGGGTCGCTGGCCCATTCCGCAGAGGAAAAAGCGAACCTGTTTGCTTCTCTGTTTGCGGAAAATTCGCGTCTTGATCCTGGTGGCGCGAGGCCCCCTGCTTCTCCTGTTGGATGCGAGTCGAGTATGTCGAACATTCGCATTCATCAGAAGGACGTTCGTAGGGTATTGCGTAACCTTGACGTGAATAAGGCTAGTGGCCCCGACGGGATACCGGCAATTGTACTGAGGACCTGCGCGCCTGAGTTGTCTCCGATCTTGACACGCCTATATCGCCTTTCGTTTGAGACTGGTAAGGTGCCGATGGCTTGGAAGCAAGCTAACGTGCAGCCCGTGCCCAAGAAGGGTAGTCGAGCTGACCCAGCTAATTATAGACCCATCTCAGTAACTTCTATACTCTGTAAGAGTATGGGACGCGTGCTGAATGGTAAGCTCCTGGCATACCTAGAAGCTAACGATATCCTTAGTGACCGACAATACGGCTTCCGCCGAAATCGGTCCACTGGGGACCTTCTAGCGTATGCCATTCACATCTGGAGTGAGGCCATCGAGAAACATGGGGAAGCACTTGCGGTCTCTCTTGACATCTCGAAAGCCTTCGATAGGGTCTGGCACGAAAGCCTTATTGGTAAGCTTCCTTCCTTCGGTCTACCCGCCGGATTGTGTGATTGGATTGCAGACTTCCTGAGGGATCGGTCTATCCGAGTGGTCATAGATGGCTGCTCGTCTGGACTGCTGGATATTAATGCCGGGGTTCCTCAAGGGTCGGTGCTCTCGGCAACATTGTTTTTGCTGCATATTAATGATCTGCTAAAACCCGGTACCTTTGGGTATGCAGACGACAGTACTGTTGCTGAGAGATACGTGTCTAACGCACGAGCTGGTGGGTCGCAGATCCGGTCTCTCCGAGAGGCTATGGTTGAGCGCTTGAACTTGTCCCTACAGGCTGTCTCAGAGTGGGGCGATACCAATCTGGTCAAGTTCAATGCTGCTAAGACCCAGGCGTGTCTTTTTTTCCGCTAAAAGGAGCCAATCCCACCCAGCTCCATCTTTCCGAGGTGTAACCGTGCCGATAACCGACCAACTTGACCTTCTTGGTGTTACGTTGACATCTACCCTCAATTTTGGCACATTTATAGAGGCAAAGGCTCAAGTGGCTGCCAAAAAGTTGGGAATTCTGGCAAAGGTGCGACGGTACTTCACGCCGGAACAGCTGCTCAAACTTTATCAAGCGCAAGTTCGATCGTGTATGGAGTACTGCTCGCATCTTTGGGACGGATCTGCCAGATACCAGCTTGATGCCCTTGAGTCAATAGAGAAACGAGCCAAGAGGATCATCGGCAATGATAGGCTCGTCGAGTCGAAGCTCCAAAGTCTCGAGCATCGACGCCGAGTTGCTAGCCTGTCGGTTTTCTATCGGTTGCATTTTGGAGAGTGTGCAACGGAATTGCATAGTTTGATTCCGCCTAGCCCGTTCCATCATCGGACCACAAGACGTACGGCGATGCGCCACCGGTACATGGTGGAAATCCCACCCACACGCACAAAGCGTTTTGGGAATACATTCATTGTGCGTACCGCTAAGGAGTGGAATTCCCTGCCGGAGTCTGTGTTTCCTGATAGCTACAACCTGGGAGTCTTTAAGTCAAGAGTGAATAGGTTACTGTTGAGTCCATTCATCTCAACATCGCCGCGCGGCGACGGCGCCAGCGGCAGTGAAAGAGGGGTGCGGGGACAGCGGCTCGCCTGCCGGCCGACGGCCGAGCGAGCGCCCTCACGCCACACCAGTCAGCTGTTGCACGCCTCCAAGCACGGCTGCGCTCACGCATATTAGCTTCCCATTTTCATAATTTCACGTAAACCAACCGTACCGCTTGTTATTTCTCTTGATATTAAATTCATTACATGTTATACAGTCCATTACTCTTTTAATTTATATTCACCACGACCTATCGTCGCGATCAGTTACTTCTAGGCAAGCGTGCTCCATCTTCGACCACATCGTCGCTTACCATCAGGTGAGATAGTGGTCAAGCGCGTGCCTATCAATAATAAAAAAAAAAATAGCTTCTACCAGCGGCTTCGCCCGCGTGAAAATCGGAAATAGGGAGGTTTCTTGATTTGTATTGTAACTACACCTACTCTACACCTACCTGCACCTACCTACACCTACTCTACACCTACCCTACACCTACCCTACACCTACTCTACACCTACCCTACACCTACCCTACACCTACCCTATACCTACCCTACACCTACCCTACACCTACCCTACACCTACGCTACACCTACACCTACCCTGCACCTACCCTACACCTACCCTACACCTATCCTAACCACCCCAAAAAATACTATGACATGTTTCTGGTTTCCTGGTACTTGATGTTTTTGGCCTCCTGGTACTTGTAAATCTGTAGTACTAAGGCAGCAGCGGCTCTGAATTTCCACTTCCTCCTCAGTCTTCATTGATCCATGCCACTTACCGTGATAAAAAGTAGCATATGTCTCATTCCAGGATATGAACTACATGTGTGCCAAATTTCATCCAAATCCCTTCAGCCGTTTTTGCCTGATTGAAACACAAACATACAAACATACAAACATTCACATTGATCTCATTTGAAGAATTGCGGTGTTAAGATTCTCCGCGGAAGAATAATTTTGAAGAATGACAATTTATTACAATCTTTATCACCAGGCGGGCGTTTTACATTTCCTAAGCTTTATAAGCTACAGTAACGCTAAGATGGGCCATTTATTATTATAACACCCACGGACAGGTGGCGAAGCCCTGTGACAGCGGAGCTTCTAAGACAAAAAGAGTTGAGTTAGCTCGGGTGATCTTGTGTTCTTAAAAAAGTCACAAAAAAAAATACAACCGACTTCCAAATAAAAATAAACTACAAATTACAAAAAAAAACTTTAATTTTGGAAGTCAGTGTTGAAACGAAGAAACAACCAAAAACACCGACTATTTTTAATGTTATCTACACAGTTATTTTTTTAGTAAAAGTATTTTTTATTCCTCACACCAAACAACACTACTGAAATGATGAAATTTTCTTCTAGCTATTTGGATTTAGAAATCAAACTACTAAACCGATTCAGATGAATCTCGAGAAGTATTTCCTTTCACATAAAAAAAAATCAAATTGGTTCATAAATGTGGGAGTTAATCCTACTAATATTATAAACTAGCTTCTACCAGCTGCGGTTTCACCCGCGTAAATATCGGAAATAGCAAGGTTTCCTGATTTGTATTGTTATTTTTTTGCTCAGGAAACATCCATCCTACACCTACCCTACACCTACGTTACACCTACCCTACACCTACTTTACATCTACCCTACACCTACCCTACACCTACCTTACACCTACCTTACACCTACCCTACACCTACTTTACACCTACCCTACACTTACCCTACACCTACCCTACACTTACCCTACACCTACCCTACACCTACTTTACACCTACCCTACACTTACCCTACACCTACCCTACACTTACCCTACACCTACCCTACACCTACCCTACCTACATAATTATACCAGCCCAAAAATACTATGACATGTTTTTGGTCTCCTGGGTACTTGATGTTTCTTACCCTACCCTACATATTATACCAGCCCAAAAATACTATGACATGTTTCTGGTCTCCTGGTACTTGATGTTTCTGGTCTCCTGATACTTGAAAATCTGAAGTACCAAGGCAGCAGCGGCTCTGAGTTTCCACTTCCTCCTCAGTCTCCATTAATCCAGGCCACTTACCGGGATAAAAAGTAGCCTATTTTTTATTCCGGAATATGAACTACATGTGTGCCAAATTTCATCCAAATCCCTTCAGCCGTTTTTGCCTGATTGTTACACAAACATACAAACATACAAACAACAATCAGGCAAAAACGGCTGAAGGGATTTGGATGAAATTTTTCATTTTATGTTTTATTTTTCCGAAAACCTTTTTGCTCATTGCAGAGAATGAGCAAAAAGGTTTTCGGAAAAATAAAACAATAAATATGGCAATTTATGACTTTTTATACACAATTATGACTAATATAGATAAAAAGACACCTGTTTGTGCTCTGTACTGTGACATGACACAAGCTTTTGACTATGTTGACCACAATATCTTAAGAAACAAACTTTACTCCTATGGTATAAGAGGTAATATTCTGGATTTATTAATCACTTATCTCTCAGATAGAAAACAAAAAACTGCTATAACAGACTTAAATTTAAAGACGAAAGAAGAAGTAACGTACCTATCCAAAGAACGTACTGTTTTTTTTGGCGTACCACAGGGCAGTGTTTTGGGTCCCTTACTTTTCTTAATTTACATTAATGACCTGGCCAAAGCCATAAATTGTCCTATAACCCTATTTGCTGATGATAGCACGGTAACCGTAGCTGGTACCAATCCTGACCATTACGAAGCTGATGTAAATGATGCGTTAATCTCGATAATCTCTTTTTTTTTTTTTTTGGATTGGAAATCATCAAATGACCCCTCCCGCTCTGGGTGGAGCGGCAGGGAGTGTCAGACTTCTTCTGACTAAAACCCACCCATGCTCCTCTTAGTGCCTTTTACATTCCAGGGCCGCGGTAACTCTTTCGAACAAATCCGCAACCCTATGCTGACATCTCTTTGAGGCGCGCGTGGAACACAACGCGCCGTCAGCTTGGGTCTGGCTTTAATCGGACAGCGAGCCACCCAACGCTCGCCGTCCGCAGACCCGCACCTACGGTGGCCGGGAATCGCCCAGCGACTCCCGACGCCCGGTGCGTCTCCCTATGCCGCGGCGGCTGGGGCGTGAGGGTTGTCTCTCCCTCACGCGGCCCGCCTCCTCCTTCACTAGCATTACTGCTTCGCAGAAGGAGGTGACGGCTTCCCATGCCTCCTCGCTCCGGACCATGGATTGAACCAGGGACGGACGCGAGAGGTCGCCGCCGCCGATCGCCTCGACGAGGACACGGCGCTGCTCCGCCCATGCGGGGCAGGCCTCCACCGTATGCTCCACCGTGTCCTCCGGGCGATCCTCGCAGTGAAAACACCCGAGCGTTTCCTCCCGCCGAATCCGAAACAGGTACCTACCGAAACAACCATGTCCGGTGAGTACCTGCGTCAGGCGGAAGGTGAGGACGCCGTGGCGCCTCTCCAGCCACTCCTCAAAGAGGGGCACTATCGCCACAATTGTGGCGTGCCCTGCACTGGATTGCGACAGTCGCTGATTCCATACCGCCATGGTATCTTGCCGGAGCTCCGTCCGCCGCGCAGCAATATGCCGCGGCAGCAGAGTTTCGCCCCGGCGTTGCGCCTCCATGCGCCACGTGTAAACGTGCGCGAGGTCTCTCGCCTCCAGATCCCATGGCAGCAATCCAGCAAGGAGGCTCGCCGCCTCGCGGGAGACCGTGCGGTATCCCCGGACAAGCCGTATGGCCATGACCCTTTGGGACGCGTTCAGCTGTCGGGCTGGACGCTTCCGCAGGTCCAGTGCCCACACTGGGGCCCCATAAAGGGCCATGGACCGCACGATCCCCGCATAGAGCCTCCGGCAGGAGGCGTTTGGACCCCCCAGATTGGGCAGAAGCCGCTTGAAGGCAGCCCTGGCCCGCTCCAGTCTGGGAGCCAAACGTCGGAAGTGCTCGACGAAGTTCCACCGGCTATCGAGAACGAGTCCCAGATACTTGATCGTCGACCCGACGCCGATGTGAACCCCTCCTACCGTGATTTGGGATCCCGGTGGTGGCCTGTACCGAGGACCATGAAAGCACATGGCCTCGGACTTGTGCAAGGCCACCTCGAGACCCAATTGCCGGATCCTATCCACGACTATCGCAACCCCGCGTGTCATTAGCTCGGCCGCCGCCTGGTACGACCCCCCCTGAGCCAAGACGAGCGTGTCGTCAGCGTAGCATACTACACTGACGCCGCTAGGGAGGCCGGCGCGCAGCACCCAGTCATAGCCGATGTCCCACAGGTACGGCCCCACAACCGCTCCCTGTGGAACACCGCACGACATCTCTCGCCGAATCCACTCTCCTTCGTGACCGGGGTAGGTGACGGCCCTATCCGTCAGATAGGCCTCGACCGCGCGACGGAGGTAGGTCGGCATCCGGTGATACCGGAGTGCCTCCCTAATGCAACTCCAGGGCATGGTGTTGAAGGCATTGGCGATGTCAAGAGACACCGCCAAGACGACCTTGCCCCGGGATACCGCTTCCCCCGTCGTGAGAGCTCTCACGCGCATGATGGCATCCACCGTTGAGCGCCCCGTGCGGAAACCGAACTGGTTCTCCGCCAGATCCGGCCCCACCCTCACCAAGTGCGCGACGAGGCGGTTTGCAATAACTCTTTCAAAGAGCTTGCCCACCTCGTCGAGCAGCACGATGGGCCGGTATGCGGACGGAGAGTCCGCAGGGCGCTCCGGCTTCTTAATGAGGACCAGTTACCCCGTCTTCCAACGAAGTGGAAACTGGCCCCTCTCCAAACATGCGCTGAAGAGCCCTCTAAGTCGAGGCCCGAGAGCCTCCAAGGCCAGGACCCAGGCTTTTCCAGGCAAGCCGTCAGGTCCTGGGGCGGTATTCCTGGCCTTCAGCCGGTTAAACGCCACTCTCAGGTCTACCTCGGTCACTTCCGGAGCGTCGTCGTCGTCGTCGCCGTCGTCACTGTGGTCCGCAACAGGCACCGCAGGTGGCGGAGCCATGGGCGGGGGAGTGTGCTCGCCTCGCGAAGGGAACAGAGCGCTCACCACGTCCTCAACGAGCTGGGGCCGGAGACTCTGCGTCAACGGGGGTGCCCAGGTGCGGAGCTTGTCCCGCACCATTTTGTAAGGGCGTCCCCATGGGTCCCCGTTCAGAGACTCCAGCATCTCCTTGCGAGCCAGATCTTTGGCCCGCAGGATCCCCGCTCGGAGGGCGGTCTTCGCCGCTCTGTACTCCTCGTATAGCTCCGCCTCCCTGGCCTGCGCATCCGGAGGGCGGATGCGAAGCCTGCGTTGCCTGGTGTACTGGCGCCGTGCAGCAACGCACGCCTCGCGTAGCGCTGCCAGCTCTCGCGACCACCAGTACACCTGGCGGCGGGCGCTTCCTGGCCGGACCCGGGGCATTGCCACGTCACATATCTCGGACATGGCCTCCCGGAACCACTCCGCCTCGTCGTTGATGTCGGCAGGCCTGTCTGGTGGTGACACCCAGGCCTGCACTATCGAGGCTTCCAGGAGAAGCTCCCGGTCCAGCTGCTTCAGCGCCCACCGCGGACCACTCGGGGCCTGTCGGACCGACGCGGTCGAGGTCTGGGCGGAGACGTCAAACCGGATATACCGGTGGTCGGAATGGGTCTCCACCTCCTCTAAGACGCGCCAGTCAACGACACGCTGTAACAGAGCAGGGCTGGCGAACGAGATGTCCACCACTGACTCGCCCTGCATCCGCACACACGTGGGGACAGTACCCCGGTTTAGGACGACCAGGCCTGTCTCCAGAGCCCAGTCCTCCACCATCCTGCCCCTCGTGTCCGTGTAACGGGAACCCCAAGCCAAATGTTTGGCGTTGAAGTCCCCGAGAACGAGCACGGGGAGGGAACGATACCCGGCGACGACGTCAACCAACTCCGTAAGGGAGATGTGGAATTCGGCGAGGGTTCGGCTCGGGGAGAAGTAAACACCCACCACGACAATCTCCCCGAAACGTGCTGCTACGCAACCCCGTCCTCTCTTGACACTCTCGAGGGACGGGGTGTCGGCGGCGGCCGACGAAATTAGGGTCACTGAGCCGTCCAGGTCCTCCACCCAGTTCTCCCTGGGCGGGACAAAATACGGCTCAGCGACGACGGCGATATTTATTGACCACTGCGCCATGCTCTGGAGCAACAGGTCCTGAGCAGCAGCGCAGTGGTTGATGTTCGCCTGGAGGAGGCGTAATGGAGCCGTTATTGACATTCCATTACTGCCTCCTCCCGAGCCCCCTGTGAAGACTCGGCTGCGGCCGTCGCGGCTGTCGTAGTGGCAGCGGCACCGGCGGCGGTGGCGGCAGAGGCGGCGACGGTGGCGGCGGCTGCTGCGGCGGAGACGGCGACGGCGGAGGGCTTTCTCCTACCACCGGCGTTGGCGGGTGGGGCGCAGGCCTTGCCCCCAGCCCAGTGGTCGGCCGGCTTGCCAGCTGCCGCACATGCTACGCAGTGCGGCGCGGCGCTACACGAGCCGGCCATGTGACCGGGCTGACCACAGCGAAAGCAGAGCCCGCTGCGGTCCACCTCTGAGGTGCACATAGCTCCCGCGTGGTTGCCCACATGGCAGCGGAAGCACCTCAGAGGTCTGGGTTCCAGCAGTTTTACCTGCGCAGACACCCAGACAACCAGAAGCCTTCGGCCCTTTTTTTTTTTTTTTTTTTTTTATAGGATGGGAAAACATCAAATGACCCCTCCCGCTCTGGGTGGAGCGGCAGGGAGTGTCAGACTTCTACTGACTAAAACCCACCCATGCTCCTCTTAGTGCCTTTTACGTTCCAGGGCCGCGGTAACTCTTTCGAACAAATCCGCAACCCTGGTAGGCTCTGGCCTTAACGGGCCCCGACCCATGCTGAAGACTGCTGGCTTGGCGCGCGTAGAACACAGCGCGCCGTCAACCCGGGCCTGTTCTGATCGGACGGCGAGCTACCCATTGCTCGCCGTCCACAGGCATCAGTCACTGCGCCATGCTCAGGAGCATCAGTTCCTGGGCGGCGCAGTGGCTGACGTTCAACAGGAGGGGGTGAAGTGGGGCCATTACTGGCACTCCATTTCAGCCCCCTCCGGAGCCCGTTGTAGGGGCTCCACTGCGGCTGCTGCAGTAGCAGCAGCCGCAGTGGAACCGGCTATGGCGGCGGAGGAAGCGGCGGCGGTGGCGGCGGTCGCGGCAGAGACGGCGGTGGCGGAGGGCTTTCTCCTATTTCCGGCTTTGGCGGGTGGGGCGCAGGCCCTACCTCCAGCCCAGTGGTCAGCCGGCTTGCCAGCTGCCGCACAGACTGCGCAGTGCGGCGCGGCGTCGCAGGAGCCGGCCCTGTGACCGGGCTGACCGCAGCGGAAACATAGACCGCTGCGGTCCACCTCCGAGGTGCATTGAGCTCCTACATGGTGGCCCACCTGGCACCGGAAGCACCTCAGAGGTCGGGGTTCCAGCAGTTTGACCTGCGCGGAAACCCAACCCACCAAAAACCTTCGGCCCTCCGAGATGGCTTTGGCCGCCGACACGGGGCAGCTCACCACAATGGTGCGCGTGCCCGTGTTGTCAGGACGTAGGGTGCCCGCCTTCACCTCCTCTGCTGAGCACCCCCCCGTCCTAACGACGGCGGCCACCACCTCCGCCTCCGTGACGGAGTCGTCCAGGCCCAAGATGCGCATGTCGATGCGCTTGGTGGGCCTGGACACTCGGGCATCGTCCACGCTTAGGGACGCCCTAAGCCTTTCGGCTAGAGCGTCCGCGGTTGGGCCGCTGGCTGCCCCGGAGATCTCCAGCATCCGGGCCCCAGTCATGGTGACCCGGAGCCGGAGGCCCCCTACGATGCCTAGCTCACCAAGGTTCACCGTCTCCTTCGCCTTGGTGAGCACGTCCGCGTACGTCACGCCCCGCTTCGCCGCGTCCGGCTGTAGTGTCAGAACTACAGCCGCGGTTTTCGGGGGGCGGAGCGCAGCCGCGACGCTTCGAGCCTTCTGCCGCCGCTTCCTCTCCCGCCTCTTGGCCGCCCTGGCTGCCTTTCCCGCCTTCTTTTTCTCCCCGGCAACTTGCCATTCGGCTTGAGCCGGGGGAGGAGCTGAAGGCGAGGAAGCCGGGGGGAGCTGCTGCTCAGACGGCGCAGGAGCCTTCGCCGTCCGCGCAGCAACCCCACCCTTCCTCTTTCTTCCCGGGGCCGGGTCCGGTTTTCCCGGCAGCGGCTTCGCGGGTGCCGGCCCGGACCCTTTGTCCTGGCCGGACGACCCCGGTGTGGCAGCCACGGCGGCCGCATATGACGCCTTTTTCTGGCCTTGGGGGGCCTTCCCTCTCGCCGCTAACGGAGGGCGCAGGACAATGCCCTCCAGGACGGAGAACCGCGCCTGGAAGGCTGCCATCTCCTGCCGCACGAGGTCCAGCACCTGGCTCTCCTGCGGCACGGGCTGGCTGTCCTTCTTGCGCCCCCCTTGCGGCGCCCCCTGTGGGCCGGCTCCCCGGAGCCTGGCCAGGTCTGCGCGGAGCCCCTCGTTCTCCTTTCGGAGACGCTCCGTGGCGGCAGCCAAGCGGGCGACCTCCGCCCGCAGCTCGGACATCTCGTCCGGCGGAGGCCCACCTTTGGTAACCTCCGCTGCCGCCAGAATGGAGGCCATCGCCTCGCTTATGGCCTTGTTCTTCGAGGACAACTTCCTCTTCAAGGCCACATCGCGAAGCGCGGCCTCCACCACCTCCGCAAACCCGGCCCTCCGAACCCGCTCCTGTCCGGAGTCATCAGGCTCACCGCCGGAGGACTCCGAACCAGGAGCCCTGCGACCGCCCGCTCCGGGGGGTCGTCCGTCAGCGACGAGCCCCTCGGCTCGCTGGCCAGCCACCTTGGAGGCGGGCAATCTCCCCTTGCCTCCCTCTCGGCCCTTACCCCGCCTACTGGTGGGGATCTTGCGAGCCGAGGCCACCTCCTCGCTGCCAGACGACCCCCGGTCTTCCTCCGTTCTGGGCCGCTTGCGGAAGGACCTAGAGTCCTCCGCAGCAGCCCCCGCTCTCACGGGTTCAGAGCTCGCCGAGCTAAAGGTCGCTAGGTCGTCGGAGTCCAACTCGGACTCCGACTCTGCACCCGTGCGACACTCAAGCGAGCCCTCCTCCCAATATAGAGCGCCACCTCCCGCGCTCTGCCCGACCGACACTTTGTCGGGTCAGCTAAAATTGAACCCGATTAGTTCCTCAAAGGACGATTCGAATCGGGGGCCTCCTCGGCCACTGTTGCCCTTGGCAAGCGGAGTGCGGACAGCCCTGTTGCCCCTCCCAGAATACGAGGGGCTTGACGCACTAGGCGTGGCGGATTCCCGGACTGCTGTGCAGTCCGGACCTCCCTGGGGTAATGTCTCTTTAGCAGGCCTGTCCATGATTTCCTTTTTGAGGGTGCGGTCCCTATCTCCCCTCCTCTCCCCCTCTCTCTCAGTGCTTGCTCGCTGCCCTCACAGTCACGTCTGATGATCAGACGCGTACCAGAGAGCAGCGAGCAAGCCAATGAGACGCACACCGTCCGAGGACCCGAACACTGCTCAAGTCTCCGAACGGTGTGCCCCTCTTGTGTCTGTCTTGGTCTGGTCTCTCACTTGGGACCTTCCGGCATGAGTGGCTCTACCGGCAAAGCCCCCAAGATCACTGAGACACGCAAGCCCCACCACGACGGCAACGTGGAGACACGGTTGGTGGGGAGCCTTCGGCCCTCCGTTATCTTCTTGGCCGCCGTCACGGGGCAGCTCACCACAGTGGTTCGCGTTCCCGTGTGGTCAGGACGTATGGTGCCCGCCTTAACTTGCTCGGCAGAGCACCCCCCCGTCCTGACGAGCGACGGCGGCCACCACCTCCACCGCCGTGACGGAGTCGTCCAGGCCCAATATGCGCATGTCGATACACTTACTGGGCCTGGACACTCGGGCGTCGTCCGCGCTCAAGGACGCCCTCAACCTTTCGGCTAGGGCGTCCGCGGTCGGACCGCTGGCTGCCCCGGGGATCTCCAGCATCCTGGCCCCAGTCATAGTGACCTTGAGCCGGAGGCCCCCGACGATGCCGAGCTCACCAAGGCTCACCGCCTCCTTGGCCTTGGTGAGCACGTCCCCGTATGTAACGCCCCTCTTGACCGCTTCCGGCTGCAGTGTAATCACTACAGCCGCGGTCTTCGGGGCGCTGAGCTTCGCAGCGATCCTTTTGGCCTTTTGCCGCCGCTTTCTGTCGCGCTTTTTGGCTGCCCTGGCTGCCTTTCCCGCCTTCCTCTTCTCCCCGGCCACTTGCCAACCGGCTTCTTCTTCAGCCGCAGTAGATTTGGAAGACGGGGGCTTTGAAGGCGGTTGCACTGCAGCCGCTCCACCTTTCTTCTTGGCCGGTGCCGATTTCGCCGGTGCCTTTGCAGGAGCTGGCTCAGCTCCTGGGTTGGCCCGGCCGGTCGGCGCCGGTGTGGCAGCCACGGCAGCCGCCTTCTGGTCTGCCGCCTTCTTACTCGCCGCTAGCGGGGGGCGAAGCACGACGCCCTCCAGGACGGAGAACCGTTCCCGGAAGGCGGCCATCTCCTGCCGCACGAGGTCCAGCACCTGGTTCTCAAGCGGCACGGAATGGCCATCCTCCTTGCGCCCCCCTTGAGGCACCTCTCTCGAGCTGGCTCCCCGGAGCCCGGCTAAGTCTGCCCGGAGCCTCTCATTCTCCTTTTGGAGAAGCTCCAGTGTTTTTTTTTTTTTTTTTTTTTTATTAGAGATGGGTTTGCTCTTGACTCTAGTCAATGTCAGAGATGACAGAGACAAAGTCTACGATGGAGCGAGCTTACCTAGAAGGAGCCTGTTCACTCTAACTTTGAAGAGATTAGGGTTGTAAGCATTTGGAAACACAGACGCAGGCAAAGAGTTCCACTCTTTTGCTGTGCACATTATAAAAGACGTTTGGAAACGCTTAGTGCGAATTGGTGGAATAGCTACAAGGTAGGTCAAAGTCAAAGTCAAAGTCAAAGTCAAAGCATTTATTTCAAATAAACCATTTACAGGTACTTTTGAATTGTCAGAGTCAGTCAGTCAAAAACATGAAGCTATTTACACGTTCCAAAGCGTAGATCTCTATGGAGAAGAACGTGCAAGAAACTCCACGGACACTCTTTTAAACCATTTTATGATTTACAATAATCCAGGTTACATTATCTTTGTTGCTTCTATATGTGAGAACAATGTAAAGGAAGAGAAAAAAAAAAAGAATTCTAAGTATCAAATAAACTATTGAAATAAGCCAGCGACAGCTAAGAGATGACCAGTCTCCACTGATGGCGCCCGTTCACGAACATGACGCGTGCATCAGCACCATTCAGCTCAACCATTTTGAAGGGAACCGAATGATCCGATACACGCGCCACCATCAGCGAGACATTCGAGTGAGCATGACAAGGGATGGACATGGACATAGGGATGGTAAGATGCAGTACGTCTGGATGTCCGATGGTAGAAGGGGGCCGGTGGGATGAGGTCGTGGAGTTCTTGGGCACACTCACCGAAGTACAATATGTAGAAGACCGATAAGCAGGCAACCTTGCGGCGATGAGCCAAGCTATGTAGTTTGGCATTCACCAGTTTTACGTCACCGATAAGTGTGGTCGCCAAGCGGGCGACCTCCGCCCGCAGCCCAGACATTTCGTCCGTGGGCGCGGGCGGAGACCCGCGATGGAAGTAGGCTTCCTCCGCTGCCGCCAGGATGGAGGCTGCGGCCGCGCTGCAGGCCTTGTTCCTGCTTGGTAAGATGCGCTTCTTGGCCACATTGCGGAGCGCAGCCTCCACCACCTCGGCAAACCCAGCCGTTACTCCGGGGCGCCCGTCCTCCTTGGCCAGCCCCTCCGCCCGCTCTTCGTCTTCTAGGGAGGCGGGCCTTCTCCCATTGGTCCCCTCTCGGCCCCTACCCCGCCTGCTGGTGGGGATTTTCCTGGCTGAGGCCAGCTCCTCATTCGAGGTCGACCTCTGGTCGTCCTCCTCTCTGGGCCGCTTGCGGAAGAACTCATTGTTCTCCGCAGCAGCCCTCACTCCCTCGCGTCTAGAGCTCGCCGAGCTGGCGTCTGATGCAGAGTCGGAATCCGACCCCGCTTCTCCTCGCCGCTCAGGCGAGCCCTTCCTCCAAAATTTGGAGGGAATGTCCGCGGTACGCCCGCCCGACACCTTGTCAGGCGAAGACAAAAAGGCTTGGGATTGAGCTGCTTCAATGATGTACATGGCCTCATGTTACATACCTTTTTAATTTTTAGAAATTGTCTTTTTTTTTTTTTTTTTTAAGCTCTGCTGTATACTTTTCTTTCATCTCGTTGGTAAATTTTGACATGAATGTTTACTTTATTAAGTATTCTATTTTTATTATTTTTGACATGGAATATTTACTTTGTAAAGTAATATATTTTATTTGTTTTTTTTTCAATTTATTATGTTTGACATGAATACTTACTTTGTAAAGTATTATATTTTATTTTTTTTTAATATTATTTAACTCATTTTGTGAATATGGGGACCATGTGGGTTATTTTCTTCTTATTTTTCTCTTCTTTGAAATACTTCTTCTTCTGTGAAGTATTTTTAACGAGGTCTGGCAGTTTGAGTACTTAAATGCGGCCTACACAAATGTGCTTTCTTTGGCATGTTCGTCGGTTCGTTGAGCTCCTTTTTGGTTCTAAGTTGAGCTACTCGACTACTGACTAAAGCTTGCACTGACTGGACGGATCCACTCAAATCTGTGTGGTTCTTTCCTCAAAAGACCATTTCAGACACTGATCTGCATGATCCTCATATCGTATTGTGAATTTGGGGACCATGCAGATCGCTATGATAGGGGTTCATTTCATGTTAGTCAACAATGTCTGGCAGTTTGAGATTTTTTTTTATGCGGCCTACCCAAATGTCCTTACTTTGGTATTGTTCGTCAAATCGTTGAGCTCCTTAAAGTTCTAAGTTTGAGCTCCATAATAACTGACAAATGCTTGCACTGTCTGGACAGGTCCACTCAAATCTGTGTGGCACTTTCCTCAAAAGGCCACCTCAGACATTAACCTACATGGTTCTCGTATGATTTGACCAGTACAATTTGTATGGACTTCAAAAGAGACTGTGACCTCTGAAATTGTTTCAGTGTTTTTTCTCAGGGTAGTCAGCTAGGAAACACCGGCCTCATCTAGCTTAAAATGACCAAAAAATATTGACGTGTAAAAGTGTTATGTTTAACCTACTTACAAAATAAATATCATTTATCATTTGATTGTTGGCGAATTGGACATTTGGAAATCACTTATGAACAATCAGTGGATTTTCGTGCAATCTCGTTCAAGTAAAGTGTCAATGGATTGTAATGACTCCGAATTACGCGAAATCATAGTGTCCGGAACCGGTATATTACGGATCCCAAATCAGTGTACAGTTTACACAGTCAAAAAATCGTCTAAATCGATCGATCGATCAATCGGACGAAATCAATATAGGTAGACATTCCTATCCCTAATTTAGACTTTAGTAGCATTGTCAATGATTCTTGTCGTAAAATAGATACTAAGACTACTGATTTAAATAACAACATATCCTCTATTTTACTACAAAACATTGACTTGGATGACCCAACTATGAACAAACAAAATGATCGATGAAGAACCTATCCTAGTAAAATACGGGACACATTATTCTATACTAGCTGCTACCCGCGACTTCGTCCGCGTGGAATCCTGTTTTTATTCTGGTTAATCTATCTTTTTTTTTATAATATATTTGTCTTCCATCACAGGCAGTTGTAAAATAAATAAAAAAATAGTAGTAAGATAGTAGAGTAAGAAGTCTAAATAGTAATTTTGTTTGTTTCATCATCATATTAGCCGAAAGACGTTCACTACCTACTGGACATAGGCCTCCCCCAAGTTTCGCCACAGAAAACTGATTAATAGATTACATCAAAACACTTTTATTTTGTTTTAAGTGGAACTTATAATATCTTAAAAAAGTGATTATTTATATCTAAGAAAAATGAAAAATTTAAAAAAATATATATTATTCCTATTTATCAATACAATAAAAAAGAAATCCAAACCAATGTTTTGACCGTTCAACTCCATTTTCCATAGATGTGATGTGCGTTGTGCATTTGATCTCATTTTAAGAATTGCCGTGTTAAGATTCTCCGCGGAAGAATGATTTTGAAGAATGACAATTTATTACAATCTTTATCACCAGGCGCGCGTTTTACATTTCCTAAGCTTAATAAGCTACAGTAACGCTAAGATGGGCCATTTATTATTATAACAACCACGGACAGGTGGCGAAGCCCTGTGACAGCGGAGCTTCTAAGACAAAAAGAGTTGTCAAATCTCATGGGCAACATCTTGGATTTCGATTTTGACCCGGTGATCGTTATTAGCGACCCCGAAAACCATTAAAATGACACCCATGATGAAAAGTTGTCAAATCTCGTGGGTGCCATCTTGGATTTCGATTTTGACCCGATAATCGTTATTGGCGACCCCGAAAACCATGAAAATGACACCCATGATGAAAAGTTGTCAAATCTCATGGGCGTCATCTTGGATTTCGATTTTGACCCGGTAATCGTTATTGGCGACCCCGAAAACCATGACAGTGACACCCATGATGAAAAGTTGTCAAATCTCGTGGGCGCCATCTTGGATTTCAATTTTGCCCGGTAATCGTTATTGGCGACCCCGGAAACCATAAAAATGACACCCATGATGAAAAGTTGTCAAATCTCGTGGGCGCCATCTTGGATTTCGATTTTGACCCGGTAATCGTTATTGGCGACCCCGGAAACCATGAAAATGACACCCATGATGAAAAGTTGACTAATCTCGTGGGTGCCATCTTGGATTTCGATTTTGACCCGGTAATCGTTATTGGCGACCCCGAAAACCATGAAAATGACACCCATGATGAAAAGTTGTCAAAACTCCTGGGCGCCATCTTGGATTTCGATTTTGACCCGGTAATCGTTATTGGCGACCCCGGAAACCATGAAAATGACACCCATGATGAAAAGTTGTCAAATCTCGTGGGCGCCATCTTGGATTTCGATTTTGACCCGGTAATCGTTATTGGCGTCCCCGAAAACCATGAAAATGACACCCATGATGAAAAGTTGGCAAATCTCGTCTAATAAAAATAAAATAAACATCTTCTAAACTTACAGACTAACACTTAAAAGTAAGCTTAATTTAACATCTACAGGTATCTTAAATCGAACAGTGCGTCCTGACCGAGTGGTAACGGGTTGCTGAATGACAGCTGGCTCCGGCGCTGGTGATGTTAGAGGCGCTGGCCGTGGCGGAGATGGAAAGCTGATTGGTTTCTGTGAGGTTGACGTGGGTTTCAAGCGATCTTTCGTACTGCACCTATCTACTGGGCCCACTGTTTCATCGATAACCTGAAGATGGCTGAAGATTTACGGTGGATTTACAGACTTATATTGGACCAACTATTAGGTCCTGAAGAATATTATATTGTTACAAATAATTTCTACTTGTCTAGTGTTTACATAATTATGAATGTTACAAATAAAAATATTAATTTAAAGTCGTTTGGCATATCTTCATGACTGAGTTGCTACAGATAAAAAAACACTTATTTATAGTCATAACCTCTTTAATATTGGCACTGTAGGTATTTGAAAAATTGAATATTAATATTGCGAATGTATTACCTAAACATTGATGTTAAGTATGTTGGAAATCTAAACATAAACAAAAACACTAAAGAAAATCAAAACCTACAAAACACCTGCATACGGCGGGGTTCGAACGCACGCATCACTAAATGAAAGTCCGGTCATTAATCGCCTTGGCTGATTTCACTTGTTAAATCAATTCAAAAATTGCGTTCCTATCAGTACAGAGGTTACCAATGGCTACGATTTAAATCATGCCGTAAAATTTATCTTTAAATGCCCGTAACTTTTTTTCCTGGCCACCAATTTAATTGAAACAAAGACTAAATGTTGCTCAGAGCTAACCCACATGTAACTGTACAGTCTCCAAGTAAATCTGTACAGTATTTTCAGAGATTAGCGTTAACAGACAGACAGACAGACAAGAAAATCTGAAAAATCTTTTTTTGTGCAGTATGTTCCTTTTTCATCGTTCCCAACCCATTTTTGGTAAATTTGTTTAATGTACAGACACAAACTTTCTACTGTTTTATTATATGTATAGATTAACCGTGTGTATTTTAATAATAGTAATGTCTTTTATAATATTTAAATTATATAAGATTATTTCTAAGTATAAATCTAAGTTCTATATCTCTTGTATTAAACCGACGACCCATAACGATGACGATGTCAATAACCAAACAAAGATACTGAACCAGAAAACTCTTCAATTCCTTTACCTAGATTGCGAGAAATTGTATAACTTCCCGAATTTCAGTATTTTCGGGGGGGGGGGGGGGGGGGGCTGCTATACCTTGTTAATGATAATAGAATGGCTGACCACTATCCGCACTTGTCTAGTCAGCAGTTAGTGACTTAGAGACAGGGCTTGTTAACGTTACCAAATAACAAAATAATAACCGTTACTTAACGTTAATTTCAATTGTGATACCACAGTAACGTTACAAAATTTACCGGTATTTGATAACATTACCAGTAATATAACGTTAAGTAACATTTAACGTAAAATACGAGAATTATCGTTTTAACGGTAAAATAATTAGTGTTATTATAGTCCGCGAAATTTCTTGTATTTTTTGCTATTTGAAGGTCAGTGTCAGGTTCTAATTTAATCAAAATGTGATGCGCAACAATAACAAATATGTATTTACATAGATGTAACCATAATAATCATTTACTCATCATCATGAACTTAGATGTGATGTGTATAATATCTAGATTTCCGAAATGTAGCTAAGAGAAAAAAAAATGTAATTAAGGTTATAATTATGTACCTACTTGCATATTTTTTTAATTTCTTGAATCATATTTTGATCAAGATACAACCTGACACTGCACCACCTCACAGAGATAACCGTTTAAAAATAACGATAAAATTAACGTTAAACTACAAATAACGTTAATAAAGAATAACGTTAAAATGGTGCATAAATAACGTTTAACCTATTACCGTTATTTTAATATTAACGTTAACTCCTGTCAATGCAAGGTAACGTTATAAATTTTTACCGGTATTTAAAGCCCTGCAGTTAGAGACGATATTCATCTGGTTTACACGCCAGTTCGGTCAGAATCTCGGTACGGGTCGGAGGTCCCAAAAATCTTACTATTTCCTATTATAAAATAAATCGTGTACCAAGTTCTTTAAATTATTAAACTCTGTTTCAGTTTAATACTTGTTTCTTTTTTAAAAACATGTTTCCGAACTCTCGTATAACAGCACGATGTCCTACGAGGCGGCTTGCGCACTGGCCGGATCTCCGCCCTGGGACCTGGAGGCAAAAGTCCTCGCGTCAATGCATCGGCGGCGCGAGGACGCTCGGGCGCGCGGGGAGCGACTGACGCAGCGACTTGAGCTGCTTCGGTCGCAGCTGCGCGAGGTCCTGGTGGCGGAATGGCGGAACAGGCTTTCACGCCCTATCGCCGGCCTCGTCACTATCGAGGCCATCCGGCCAGTGCTCGACCTGTGGCTCGGGAGAAGGCACGGCTCCCTTTCGTTTCGTGCGACACAGGTCCTCACGGGGCATGGTTGCTTCGGGAGGTTCCTGTGTCGCATAGGCAGGGAGCCGGACGGTCGGTGTCACTACTGCGTCGACTGTCGGGAGGACACGGCGCGGCATACACTGGCAGAGTGTGCCAGTCAGCCATCTATGTAGTAAGTTAGAAATGTGACCAACTACGAGCGAGCCGAGCGAGCGAAGCGAGCGGTGCCGCGGCAGCGGCCGGCGAGCGCTGCCTCGAAATTGGTCGCGAAATAATAAATAATAAATAATGAATAATGAATAATAAATAATAAATAATAAATAATAAATAATGAATAATAAATAATGAATAATAAATAATAAATAATAAATAATAAATAATAAATAATAAATAATAAATAATAAATAATAAATAATAAATAATAAATAATAAATAATAAATAATAAATAATAAATAATAAATAATAAATAATAAATAATAAATAATAAATAATAAATAATAAATAATAAATAATAAATAATAAATAATAAATAATAAATAATAAATAATAAATAATAAATAATAAATAATAAATAATAAATAATAAATAATAAATAATAAATAATAAATAATAAATAATAAATAATAAATAATAAATAATAAATAATATATAATATATAATAAATTATAAATAATAAATATTCGATGAATCGTTCAGTCGAAGTAGCGTTTGGCGATAAAAGGTTATTTCGCAGTAAATTCCATTCGAACAGTCGTGTCGTCGAACAAATGACTCTCGAAATAACATTACGGACCCATTTTTTCGTGGTCAAAATCGTTGAAAATCAGCCGGTCGATTCTGTCGACATCTCACGGTGTTCACCTTGGCGGAGTGAACGACAATAGAGCTGTCATTCCATCTTATTTGTATGGTTTGACTACTCACCCGTCGTGCGCCTCGCCCGGGTGTTCACTTCGACATGTTTACAGAATCGCACCTCCAGTTCTTGCTCCACCGATACACCGGTGTTTCGTCTGATTTACGCGTTTTTTTTATATGTCGGGCGTTTGAGAGGACCCATTTCAAGCAACAAACTCAATGGATATCCTCCTTCTTTTTTTAAGTGGTTGAAAATGGAGTAATGACTCAACTAGCATATTCGGAAGTCGTTGTATCAAGCGAATCGTAGGCAATGGAATCGCAGTGCCTTTACGTTTGCCGACACACGGACTCACACGGTAATCAAATCGGCCCTTGATGGTTGTTTCAGTTTGTTTATTCGTCTTGTAGTCCGGTCAAATTACGCCGAAAATAAGGCAAACTTAGCATTAATTCTTAACTCCGATTTTTTGCCATTAATGTGTAGAGTATAAGCAGAGAAGTATGTTTAAATGTATCCCGCGAAAAGTTAACCCCCGGATGTTCGTTTTTTTTAGCAAAACATTTAATTTCATAATAACTCGTTGGGAAAAAATATTAACTGGCATGTTAGTTTGGGACATTTGTAGAACTGTTTGAGCTGTACAAGTAGGTAAGAAAATTAAACGTTTTTCATCCACGGAACTATACTTTTTTTTAAAGAATGTTATTTTTTGACTTTGTACTTCAAGCAAAAATATTAACTTGACGAAAATAATGCTAAATGGATTTTAATTAACATGTTTATTTATATTAAGAAAATTAAAACAATACTACCTCGGGGTTCCGAGATGTAAGAAATTGTCATATAAGTTTTCAGGCAAAAATGTAACTCTCCTGAAAGTTGTTTAATAATGGAAAATGTACAAACACAAACCATAATTTATCAAAATTAAACAAATCAGACGTTATTTATTACCTATCTCTTTAATTGTTAATAAAGTGGCATTTTTTTGCCGCACTCAGTTAAGTTCAACTATTAGAATTGGCTCATACGTGTTTTGTTTCTTTCATGTGTCAGAATCTGTCAGAGTACAAAATGCATGAGAAAATGTATTTTGCTCGTAACTTGGATTTCGTGAATTCTTCCAATTTGGTGAAGTAAAATAAAAAAAGATCATTCTTGAGTTAGAAATGGTGCAACTAACCCATTTTTTTATACTGGGTAATTTTTTTCCAGTGTGCAAACTTTAAGAACCACTTCTGCCCATGTAAATGAACAACTTTCCCCAAGAAAGCCATAGTCAATTCCTAAAAAAAAATTGAGTCTCCCATACAAATTGTGGTCAGTTGATGACAATTTTGTATGGGAAGTTCAAATTTTTCTCTATTGCACTTTGGGTGACTTTAAGCCTTCTGATAAGACCCATTGTGAGCGACCACGTTTCAGTTCCATAAGTCATCACTGGCAACAGGCACTTGTCATAGACTTTCGTCTTGAGACACTGTGGTATGTGAGACGAGAAGATATCACGCAACTTCCCGAACGCCGCCCAACCGAGTCGGATTCGACGGTTGACCCCTTTCTCGAAGTTAGCCCTACCTAACTGGACCTTTTGTCCCAGATAGACGTACTCATCAACAACTTTGAGTGTAGAGCCTCCGATCTTGATAGGAGTGGGTGCTACATATACCATGACCTTGGTTTTGTCCATGTTCATTTTAAGACCCACTCTTTCGGAAGCTCTACTGATTTCATCGAGCATTGTACTGAGGTCCTCCATGGTCTTAGCCATGACGACTATAACGTCGGCAAATCGAAGGTGAGTGATGTACTCGCCATTGACATTAATGCCTAGCCTTCTCCAGTCCAAAACCTTGAAGACATCCTCCATTGCGGCCGTGAACAGTTTCGGAGAAATGACGTCTCCCTGCCTCACACCCCGCTGCTGGAGGATAGGTTTCGAAGTCTGATCCTGAAGTCGTACTGACATGGTGGCGTTTTCGTACAAACACTTAGGCACCTCGATGTAACGACAGTTGATGTGGCACCGTTGGAGAGACTGCAGCACAGCCCAAGCCTCGATCGAATAGAAGGCTTTCTCGTAGTCCACAAACGCTAGGCAAAGGGGCAGATTATACTCTTCGGTCTTCTGTATAACCTGCCCCAGCATATGGCACTGGTCTAAAGTCGTTTGAGCGTCTTGCAGGTGCGGGGTTAGACTCTGACGACTCTGCAATACTCTGCATCTGGCATCAGCTCAGCGAGCTCTCGTCATTAGGGAGTGGGGGCTGCTGCGGAGAACTCTGGGCTCTTCCGTAGGCGGCCCAGACTAGAGGATGACCAGGGTTCGTCCTCCAACAAAGAGTTGGCCTCTGGCCCGAAAAATCCCCACCAGTAGGCGAGGTAAAGGCCGAGAAGGAAGCATGTGGATGGTGCTCGCCTCCCAGGAGACAGCCTAGCGAGCCGTTAAGCTTGCCAGGGAGGGGCGCCACCCAGGAGCGACCGGTCGAAGAGCTATCCCTTCGGCTTCTTCCGGCGGTGAGCCGGATACCGCCGGCGGTTCCGATAAGGAGCGTAAGATCAGGTTTGCGGAGGTCGTGGAGGCTGCGGTCCGCAATGTGGCCTTGAAGAGGACGCAGGCCTCTAAAAAAAAGGCCATAAGTGTGGCGTTGGTTTCCACTTTGGCGGCTGAGGCTAATTGTGGTGGGCCTCCGTCGGACGAAATGTCCAAGCTGCGGGCGGAGGTCACCCGCTTGGTGGCCGCCACGGAGCTTCTCCAAAATGAGAACGCGAAGCTCCGAGCAGACCTGGCCGGGCTCCAAGAAGCTGGAGTGTCAAGGCCCGCGAAGGGCATGGACATGCGCATTCTGGGCCTGGATGACTCTGTCATGGAGGAGGGGGTGGTGGCCGCTGTCGTCAGGACGGGGGGTTTCTCTGAGGAGGTGTAGGCAAGCACCATACGTCCTGACCACACGGGCATGCGAACCGTTGTGGTAAGCTGCCCTGTGTCGGTGGCTAAGATAATATCGGAGGGCCGAGGGCTCCTGGTGGGTTGGGTTTCTGCGCTGGTCAAACTGCTGGAACCCAGACCTCTGAGGTGCTTCCTCTGCCAAGTGTGGAACCACGTAGGAAGCCTGCGGACCGCCGTCCGCAGGCATCAATAGCAGGCGAGCAATGGGTAGCTCACCATACGATCAGAACAGGCCTGAGTCGACTGCGCGTTGTGTTCCACGCGCGCCGGAAAGAGCTGTCAGCAAAGACGACGAGGCCCGCTAGGGCCAGAGCCTGCCAGGGTTGCGGAATTTGTTCGAAAGAATTACAGCGGCCCTGGAACGCAAAGGGCAATAGAAGGAATACGAATGGGTTTTAACCAGTAAGAGTCTGACACTCCCTTCCGCTCCATCCAGAGCGGAAGAAGTCATTTGATGATATTCAATCTTTAAAAAAAAAATCTACTGCCGATACTATATGACGCTTAACCGTTTAAGCATTGACATGTGAAAATTCCAAATTATGTAATAAATCTTACGTAATAGTTATAATAAACATTAAAATCGCGAAAATCTCGCGGTACACCGGTGTGCTGATAGTGCTTGAGCGGTATTAAACTGTTTGTTTTTATAATATCCGCCACCTTGACAAGTATGTATATATATATATAGTATGTATATATCCATCAGATCGTGTAGTAAGTCTATGAATTCTTTTCATATAATACATGTTTTAGTATATTCAACGGGTAGTCAACGGGAATATATGTTTTAGTATATTCCCGTTGTCCCCGTAGGCCATATCTCCGTTAAAGGGTGCAAAGAGAATTTAATAAAATAATTAAAATTACTTCCCGTTGTTCCCGTTAATTTATTATAATGATTAAATATACTTTGCAAACTATGTTGGTGCAAGAGCGAGCGAAGCGAGCTCGGGATTTGGGGCACCCCAACTCGGACAGGTTAGGTTAGAAGGGGATGGCGAGGTCAAGTGAGCAAGCGAAGCGAGCGAACAGACTCCGCCATCACCTTCGTGGTTATTTTTTTTAAACCACCCAGAAATATGATTTACTTCCCGTTTTCCCCGCTAGCCGAATGTACGTTATACACACAAACAAAATGGTACAACGGGAAATAAATTTAATCACGTCCCGCTGTCCCCGTGACGGGGATATGGCATACGGGGACAACGGGATTAAAGGTATGTTTTCATAAAACTCATTCCAAATATGGCAATTATTAAAAGTTGACCGTTTTTTGTGCATTAGCAATAAAATGCAATTTTAATGCATTAATTCTAATAGCAGCTCAGGATAAGGCTGCGTTTCCTAATAATACAGAAAGACGGAAGACGGTCAACAAAATGTCTGTTTATACGTATGACTGCAGTTAATTTAGAAGTCTTGTTCATAGAAGTTGATCATGTTAAACAAAACACTCATATCTGACATTAGATGTCACCTGGAAAGACTCGTCTGCAATCCATAAACTTATGACTCTAAACAAAACACAATAGGTAGGTAGGTAACATCTTTTCGATACACATTTTGTAGAACAAGATGATTTTTTATAGAGTTATTTAAATTCTGACTGAACATATATTGTGATAAAATGTGCTCAATGCGGTCCAATCTGACAAATGGCTTAGAAACAACATGGCTGCATTAGGAAGATAATATCAATCTTTAATTGTTTAAAAAATCTTTACGATTTGCTTGGATGTGTTTAATTTTCTTGTAATTAAGTGAGACATGGTCCATAAATTAAAGTTTTAGAGGTAGCGGAACAGAGAGTAAAGTCCCGCAAACCTCCATTGAAAAGGGAGGATCCTCCGACCAGACGGTTGTTTGTGTCTGGTGGGCAACTGCCCGAGAGTTGATATTCGGGCTTTGCATGTGTTCTAATCGCACGGTAAACTTTGATATCGCGATTTAGGATTTTGTAGTTAGTTCGCAGCTGTCGAGATAGATGGCGCTGCGAGTCTCATTTGTTGTGATGTTGATTCTGCTACGTTGATATTTGTGGCGGCATGAATGCCGCTACATCACTCCCCTCCGGAGACCGGAGGTCGATAGTGGATGAGTCGTCCATACATTTTGAGATGCTTGCCAGGCCAGTGGAAGGTTGGTTCCAGTGAGTCGGAACCGGAAGTCGCAGAGTTCTCGGTGAGTCGGAACTGTCTGCGTCGCAGAGTTCACGGTGAGTCGGAACTGTCTGCGGTGCCCCGATGCTGCTGCTGGCGTGACTGCTGGCGTCGACCAGGAGAGGTTCTTCAAGGCTCTTCATGTGACTGGCCGAAGGTGCAGTGTGCTTGCCATGGTCGCTGATGAGGTTGATGATAGAGGCTGAGGATGCTGACCAGGAATGCGCGTCCGCTGCATGCTGGTGGTCAGGATACCCGTAGAAGCCGAGGGTACTGGCTGGCTGTATGACTCGCTGCTCGAGAGCTTGAGGTCAGGATGAGGAGAAGTGATGATGATGATGATGACGTCATGATGAGGTAGCTGCACGAAGGCTGCGCTGACGTCCAATGTCGAGGGTCACCAGTTTAAAGGTAGCGGAACAGAGAGTAAAGTCCCGCAAACCTCCATTGAAAAGGGAGGATCCTCCGACCAGACGGTTGTTTGTGTCTGGTGGGCAACTGCCCGAGAGTTGATATTCGGGCTTTGCATGTGTTCTAATCGCACGGTAAACTTTGATATCGCGATTTAGGATTTTGTAGTTAGTTCGCAGCTGTCGAGATAGATGGCGCTGCGAGTCTCATTTGTTGTGATGTTGATTCTGCTACGTTGATATTTGTGGCGGCATGAATGCCGCTACAAAGTTAACCTAAATTTATTTGAGTTACATTTTTGCCTGAGCCGCTATTTCAAAAAAACAGGTATTAATATCTTCCGTTAACAGAAATTGTTTAATTTTGTTGCCTAGAGTACTAAGGTATTTAATTAAATAATTTTATGAAAAAAAATCGGAGTTAATATTTTTGCTTGAAGTACAATTCAAAAATTTTGATTTTTTTAATTTTTCGAAAATCCCGGGGTTGAAAATGTTTAATTTTGAAGAAAAGAATTAGCTTTACCTATTCCCAACATATTGTAACTAACATTTTCGAGTTAATATTTTTTTCCGAGTTTTTATTAAAATAAACGCGTTTTTGTTTTTTTTACCGTGATCCGGTTCTGGAAAATGTTTAATTTTTTGTTACTATTAGAAGAGCTAAGGTCAAATACACGATTCAAGAAAAAAATCAGAGTTAGGAATTTTTGCAAGGTTCAAAGCTAATTTGACTGGACTATTGTAATTTTATTGTCATTGAAGAGTGAACGCACCAAGGAACTTCTATTGCAACCTGGAATGAGCATTGTCAATTTGACACCAATATAAAAATAAACCTTATGTTTATGAAGTTAAGTTCTATTACAGACAATCACTTGGTCAAAGAGAAATCCGGTCCGAGGGAGAAAGCGCTTGGAGAGCCCTGTGTCCCTTTCTAAAGTGTTGCCAGGAGGATTATTCCCGAATTTAGTAGGAATGGTAGGAAAAAATAATATTGTCGTGTCTTATTAAAAAAACATTAACTTTCGTTCTGATATGTTTCTAATATTTTTAAATTATCTGTTAGAATGAGAACATTTTTTTAGCAATAATTTAGATACTGTATTGAAATGTAATTAAAAAAGAAAAGATTATTAGTAGAATATATAATTATATAAGTTAGACTGGTAACCCAGCAGCCATATTTATTTGTTGTAAAACAATCAATTTCTTTATTCGGACGTAATAAAGATGGTTAAAAAGTGTGCGATTCAAAAGCTGTTCGGTTGCAAAAGCGAATCCTATGCAGGATGCGGTATTTCTTTCTTCAAGTAAGTATATTGCAATTCTTGAAGTAGGGTGCCCATAATGAACGAAATTATAAGATTATTTACACAATGCAGCATATAAATAGGAGGTAGTCTTCAACGTAAGCATAATAAAACTTTATATGGAATGGTGTACCGAATACTTATAAGACGTGATCATGAAATTTCACATTTCCCGAGGAACATTGTAGGGAGGATCATATGGGAAGTTGAAACTTTTTTGCCATTTGCAAAAAAGTTTCAACTTCCCATATTAATCGCTGATTTAGGTGTGTTACTTCGTATATTTTTAATAAATTTAAAAAATATAATTTCAGACTGCCTGGAGAAGAATCAGGGAGGAAAAAATGGCTTGATGTCATTCCAAGTCATTCAAATATCAAAAATTATTCCGTTATTTGCAGTGTTCATTTCAGGCCCAAGGATATAATAAAACATAGTTTAATGCGTTTTACTTTAATCCATCCTTAAAGCATAATTATTATTAACTTATGAAATCAAATTATTGGTTAATTTATTATATCCTATTATATTAGTCTCAACCTACATTATATTGGTTGGTCACCCTAATGAAAGGGACAGAGGGCTCTCGCGAAGCTATCTCCCTCGGACCGCGTATCGACAGCCTGTGCACATTCCAGGTTGTAATAGAAGTTCCTTGGAACGCACCCAATGGAATAAATGAAAATGTCAAACTTTGACATTTGTTTGTCAATATCAGCTGAATGCTGAGCACTGATGTCTGAGTTGTTTTTTTTTTTATTCTACAGCAATGCAGATCTCTCATCTCTGCTGCGCTGCGCGTAATTTGAAGTCACCTATGATTTTAGTGATGTAGTGTTGAATGTTCGTTCTTCTTGTAAAAGTTAGACTTGTATAATTAGCAAGTTGTGTATATTGAATGGCCTTTAATAACCCGGGCGTTAGCTAAGTCTGCGGCATGAGTGGGAAGGCGGTAGCGCCGTGGGGCTGGAGTCGGGCGGTGGGCTCGCGGGCGTGGCGCGGCGTGCGACGGCGCTGGCTGCTGGGCGGCGTGCTGGCGGCGCTGCTGGCGGCCGTGCTGGCGCCGCGTCTGGGCGCGCCCGGAGGCAACTAACGCATGCTCAGTGCTCAGTGCTCGCTAGCTAGACATCATACACCGCATTGCACCTCATGTAATTACATACGTTTTATTCTTTCTTTAGGTACTATAGTAACATGCTGCAGTGTGAGGCATGAGATCTTAGCCTATACTAGTCAGGTGTTGGTTGCAGCAGTGCAAGAGCACATGATAGACCCACCCATTGTGAGGCTCTTATTCTTTGCAAGCTGCTATCTCTATTAAATACACCAATTCTTTTTATTTAGAAATCATATCTTTGGCCACCTCTAACAGCTAACATTATGATCTGGCGGTGAGTTCTGAGTGAACAACATTCAGTGGGGTGCACAAGCATAGGTAGTTAGTTTTTGGCCCTGAGCAAAGCACATACTTAACTATAATTCTTTGCCAACTCTGTATTATTTATTTCTACATTTTATTATGTTTATTGTACCTACACCAAAATATAAATACGTAAAGAAAACCTTAAACTAAAAATATATATTTGGTGGACTTATCGCATTCTGCAATATCTTCCAGGCAACCTGGAATGGAAAGAGATTCCCTGGACACAAAATGGGGCTGCACTAGGTAGAAATATAAAGTATAGTAATTTTAATAGAGAAATAGGTAGTAAGAACTCATTCATTATTTTATTACTAAATATAAATATAACTTATTTACTATTTTTATTATTATTCCAGTAGTTGCATCTTGAAACCTGATATTTCAGGCCAGAGTCAAAAATCATGACACAGCATAAAGCAAATAAATCTAGAGATAGTTCACGGCTTGATAGCACCACGGACAAGCGGGCGGTTAGGGGGCTGCGCCGCACTGGACATTGTGTCACATACACAGAGGCTCGTGCTGCTCAGGTAGGTAATAGCATTGATATTCATTACTTACCATCATTTATTATTCATTTGTAGATCAATATTATTACTTAAATCTTTTATTTTTTAATTAAAATAATTTAAAAATAATTGTAAACTAGAATAACCTCTTATTAAATACTATTAAATACTATATTTAGTGAATATTTGTAAAAGTATGCATGTGGTTCAACCACATGCATACTTTTTTTTTTTACAATGTTGCCCCACACTAGGAATTTCTCTTCTATACATACACAAACAGCCAGACCCGGAACAATTATCTGTAGGGCATACATAAGTATATTTTTCCCGTGCGGGAATTGATTCCATTGGCACGCAGCGCAGAAGCTGATCGCTCAACCACTGCGCCAACCGTGTCGTCAAACATCATACCTTTCATTCTGAAAAACTCTGTACTCTATTAGCCCTGTCGCGGACAGCACGGCTCGCAGACAGCTGACGTATGTGTGTGCAGGACGG
Source organism: Melanchra persicariae (assembly GCA_947386135.1). NCBI lineage: Eukaryota > Metazoa > Arthropoda > Insecta > Lepidoptera > Noctuidae > Melanchra > Melanchra persicariae. The sequence goes on along the minus strand of OX376666.1, from coordinate 201,032 downwards.
CTGCGCGCCGAGTACTCGTCGTGGGTGCTGGTGTCGTACGTGCACTACAGCGCGGGGCGGCGCGCGCGCGGGGAGGGGGGCGCGCGATGCGGGGGCGCGCGCGTCACCGCCGCCTGCGTCGCGCACGCGCACCTCGTATCACCCGCGCTCACCGCCGCGCTGCTCACCGCGCTCACCGACGGCGTCGATTACCGCATCGTGAAGGGGTGAGTACCGAGCGCGCTCCGTCGCTGTGTGACGCGAGTCGACCTGCGTGACGTGTGGTGTGTGCTGTGTCGCAGCGTGATGCTGTGGTCGTTGGGCGGCGGGTGCGCGTGGCTGCCGCTGGCGCTGTGCGCGGGAGGCGCGGGGCGCACGGCGCCGGGTGGCTGCGCGCTGGTGTACGCCGCCTCGCTGCTCGCCACGCCGCTGCACACGGCACTGCTCGTGAGCGACTCACTCTCACTACTACAGCTAAGTGCTATTAAAACGCCTTTTTAGGGTTCCGTACCCAAAGGGTAAAACTGGGCCCTATTACTAAGACTCCGCTGTCCGTCCGTCTGTCACCAGGCGATCTCATGAACCGTGATAGCTAGACAGTTGAAATTTTCACAGCTGATGATGTATTTCTGTTGCCGCTATAACAACAAATACTACAAACAAAATAAAATAAATATTTAAGTGGGGCTCCTGTACGAGTCATGTATCGTACAGGGCACGCGCGCATTCATTTCAACACTTTTCCATCGCTTTACTCGAATCATACTGTTACGCGCTAGTACACGTTTAGCATTCATAATCAGCTGTTCTCACTACATACACATAAATATAGCATTAGTTACCTGGTAGTGAAGTATATAATAAACACAATATTCTTTGGCTATCTGTGACTCATTCCTACCTAAACCCAAGTTGTGTGCGCCACATTCAGCAGCGCATACATCTTTTTGGTCCTTCGAGCCGGTTTTTGAAGTGTTCCGGGTTGATTTGGGCAGTGGCGATTTGGTTGGGCTGACCACCAGAAGCAGCGTCAGTTCAACAAAGGAAGAATCATTACAAAGGGCACGGACTACGGAGATCAACATCCACCAGCAACAAATACAAAAGTTCGTCGAAGTACATTTGCAGCATATTCAGAAGCAGATTCGGTGACTCGAAATACTCATTATTCAGTTTTTCAACATGGAGGGAGTTATTGAACTCAGTACCAGATCATGCAAACCATGAACAAAATTCTGACCAACTTCAAAAAGGACGGGAAGGAACGTAAGACGCCGGACGGCGTGCAGAAGAAAATATACCTCGACAAGTATTGGGCAGAATTTCAAAACAACCACGAGAAGATTCGCGAGCGCGAGGATCCCTCTCATCAATACTTCGTGCAAGATTCCTATGAGCAAACAAGACAGTTTTATAAAAGCGCTAAGGAATCCTTTGTCAAGTATTTAACTCAAGAGCAAAACCCAGCTTCACCCGTATTAAAGCCACAAGCTTTTACATTCGAACCGGCACCGTCGACCTCGAAGTTAACGGAGCAAAAATTTATTTATGAGCAAGTTGCAGGTGGAGCTGAGCGCGGTAATCAATCAGCCCTTTCTATGGAGGTGCCCGAGCAGCAAATACCGATAAAAGCAAAACAGACGAAATGTTACGCAAACAAAGGAGCAATATCAAAGCATTCCAAAGAACCGTATCTCATATCAACGTGGATCTCCTCAAAGAAAATTGTCAGTTTGAATACGCCTTAAAGGTGCTGGAATCAAGGTGGAAAGCCGTTGATTCACTTTATTGGGACCTTGACAGTTTACCCAATGAAGCCGACGTGCAATATGAGATGTCCTACAACGGCTACAACACGTGCGAACTCATTTCCAACCAAAATAAAGAAAACATCAACTCTTAAATGTGGTCAGTTTCCCACCGAGAAAAATCGATACCGAAGATCGAAATTCCAGCCTTTAGTACGCCGCCAGGTAGCTACGAACACTGGACCGCATTCAAGGATTTATTCGTTGAGACTATTCATTCCAATCCGTCCCTTTCTAAAGCACAGAGAATGCAGTTTCTCAAAAGCAAAGTGAAGGGAGAAGCTGAAAAGCTCATTCAGCATCTATCGATCAGCTCGGAAAATTATGAGACTGCCTGGGAGATCCTCAATCGCAGATACAACAACAAGAAACTGATCTTCTCATCACATCTCAATTCATTTTTCAATTCAATTAATTTATTTCAGATAGCGATCATGCATATGTCGCGTCATGAGCGGCCGAGACGCGAAGCACCGGGTCTTCTTTACAATCCAATATAGTTTTGAAAGTAGACACTGTTGCAGGTACTCGAACGAACGATAATTAAAATTAAAATAACTTTATTCAGACCAACAGTTTACACAGGAAACAGGCAACGCAACGCACGTTGTCTGTTTTGTTCTGTTGGCTGAATAGCCGAGAGTGCCTGAGCGCTGGAGCGACCTCCCCCTAGCCCCGCCAGTTCTCGCTGTCCCCTCTATCGACGATCGTGTCCAAGCGGTTGGGCACGCTTGGGTTTCCGATCACGTGATTATTAGGTTCCGAAACAATTTGTTAGATGGCGCTGTCCGTAGTCCCATAGTAGCGCCATCAATCTACGACACATAAATGTTTTTTTTTTAATAATTTATATGTCGCGTCAGGGGTGGCCGAGACGCGAAGCACCGGGTCTTCTTCACATTCCAATATAGTTTTGGATGTGAACACTGTTGCAGGTACTCGAACGAACGATAATTTAAATTAAAATAACTTTATTCAGTCCAACAGTTTACACAGGAAACAGCCAACGTGCGTTGTTGGGCATTCAGCCGCGAGTGCCTGAGCGCTAGAGCGACCACCCCTAACCCCGCCTGTACTCGCTGTCCCCTCTACCGACGATCGTGTCCAAGCGGTAGGGCGCGCTTGCGTTTCCGATCACGTGATTATTAAGTTTCGAAACAATTTGTTAGATGGCGCTGTCCGTAGTCCCACAGTAGCGCCATCAATCTACGACATATATTTAATAAAAACAACAAATATATGCACATAAATTGGAAACATTGGATCAAGACCGCACTACTCGTAGATGTAGTTTTGTCCAATGCTCCATGAAGCAGCACTCCATGTCCATTCTCCCTAAAATTAGCTGCAAGAAGCTGCTGGGGCTGCCCCGTATGCGGCGCATCAGAGATGCTATTCTTTTGCGATGTATCGCTTGAAAGCCATCAACTTGAGCGTCTCCAAACATAGGTACCTGATGCGCTACAAAAGCGTGGCAACCCCATCAACATCCTGAACGCGTTATTTTTTATGACACGCAGGGCACTTTAAATCCTCTGCGTATGCTTCACCCATAGGCTGCACGTATAAAAAGACTGACAGTATGCCTTGAATAATGTTATTTTTGATTGTGAAGCACATCGTGCAAACCTACGGGCCAGCATATTAGCTCTGACTGACAATGCCTTGCGTTCCCTTTCAATGTCTATATCATCATCATATCCTGCACAGGGCATTATCAGAAAAGTGAAAAAGTAGTGTAGTTTCTATTGTTTTTTTTTTCTTCACTTACATGAACATTTAGAAATTAGAACATAAATTTCCATCTCCCTATGTTAAAGGCTGCCCTTTAAAATGAAAAAAGACTAGTATTTATTATCATGTATTTTTAGTGTATGCTTTGTTGGTTGATCTTAAATAAATAAATCATCTGTGAGGGCCTCGGTGACCCAGTGGCCAAGGTACTTAAACTGCGCCACTTGTTCGACGACCAACCAGGGCAAGCTCCAGTCCGTCGAATGTCCGCGAATCGCGGAGCCAAACTAACAATCCTCTTGCCTTATTTGCACTTACCTAGCGCTGGTGATGATGTCCTGTCTGCAGATCTCACGTCGTTTCTGTGTATGTATGTAGGTGTCTTTGTTTGTGTAATGAGTGGAGAGTGTGATGTCAGATCCGAGGAGGACGCTGGTCCTTACAGCGTGTAATAGCTCGGAATGCACCACAACAATTGTTCAAGATGATCACAAGCGGCTCCGGGCCTGAACTAAGTCGTTCACACTCCTCAACAATGTCTTTTCACGAAGTATCAATTTCACACGCGGGTTGGTTAACCTCAAAACCGGCATTTTTGTTCAATGCACTAACTATCCAGGGTTAGTACGTTCAAAAGGGGTGTGTTGAAATTTATTTTATAATCATACATCAGATGAAACTTGCAGTGCCATCTATTGTGTAATATGTGTACTAATTGTAAGACCATCGTTCAATCATATTATGTTCTATTTGAACGAGTGAATATCTTTGTAACAGTTCGAGGTACGAAACACCACTCTTTTGAGAGCAATGCCGTCCAATGTGACCTGAGGTATGGTGTCATAGCTCTTCGTACCGGACTTGAACACCATCATCTCACTCTTGGTCTTATTGTAACCTCCCTGGTGACACCATTCACACCCATGAAGCGTCATTCTACAATAAAAATACAATTTCTTTAAAGCTTATTACCAAAACATTAATGAAGAACTAAATAAGTTGAACTGGGACGTCCTGTTTCTTAATCTCTCCAGTGAACAGGCCGTAGATTTTTATTATGATTATATATATATGGAGTCATCAGACTACGTTTCACTGTCACGTCAAAAATCAACCACCTTTCCTGTTTGGTTAGGTAGCTAATTAAAACTTTTAAAAATAAAGATCGCGCGTGGATAAGATGGAAAAAATTGCGTAACATATCTGATTATGAAAAGTTTTCTATTCATCGTAAACGTTTCAAAATACTTTGTGAACAGTGTTACAATAAGTACATGCAGACTGTTGAAGAAAGCATGCCTATTAATGTCAAGCACTTCTGGACGTACATCTCGAACCGAAAGAAAGGTTCTGGGATCCCAGCTGACATGCACTACAAAAATATGTCATCTAACTGCCCCGCTGAGATATGTTCGCTGTTTGCTGCCTTCTTCAACTCGGTATATGAGCCCTCAACTTTTGACCCTAACACCTGGACACCCCCAGAAAACCTTGACGAGAATTCTGTATGCATTCCGGATATTTACCTCGAAAAGAGTGTCATACTTAAGGTACTTACCTCATTAGACTTAACTAAAGGAGCTGAACCGAATGGCCTGCCCCCTCGTTCTTAAAGCACATTGCACAAGCCATCTGTGCCCCGTTGCACTTAACATTTAATAAATGTCTCGGAGAAGGAATTTTCCCTTGTGTTTGGAAGAGGGCTTTCATCACGCCCATTCACAAGAGTGGTGACAAAAGTAACGTTGAGAATTGTCGACCCATATCTACGAGTATCTTGTCCACTTTGTCTAAGCTTTTTGAAGGTCTAGTGCACAGCCACTTATTTCCACAGTTAAATCACCTTATTATACCTGAGCAACATGGCTTCGTTAAATCCAAATCCACTCCCACAAACTTAATCATTTTCACACAATTTTTGTTTGAAAATTTGGACATGCGTACGCAGGTAGTTAGTAGGCAGGTAGTATGCTGTTTACACTGATTTTCAGAAAGCTTTTGACAAGGTGGACCACAAATTGCTTCTCGATAAAATCGCTTTCAATGGCAAAAGAGGAAATTTACTCAGGTGGTTTGTTTCATATATATTTCATAGAATTCAAAAGGTCAATCAATGGATTCAAGTCTGATTATGTGATCGTCGAATCAGGTGTGAATTTAAAAACGAACCACAAAGAAAACGTGAGTAGATAGACTTGTAACGACTCTAACCGAAGGGTATAAATTAAGGCTTTCATCCCGGGAATCTCGGTCTCGACGATTTATTGGTTTTTTCGAGACTCGAGACTAACATTTTCGGTAACGGGAATAACGAGACTTTTGAGACTTGAGGCACATAATAACTGCATTAAATAATCTACTAAACAAACAGTCATTTATAGAGTTCCGTAAAAACGGGACCCTATTACTAAGGCACCGCTGTCCGTCTGTCTTTCACCAGATTGTATCTCATGACCCATGTTAACTAGACAGTTGAAATTTTTACAGATGATGAGTAAATATTTAAGTGGGGCACCCATGCAACAAACGTGATTTTTTGCCGTTTTTATAGATGATAGTACGGAATCCTTCGTGCGCGAGTCCGACTCGCACTTGGCCGGTTTTTTATTATAGTTACTTATGGATATGGATATGGCAATGGTAACACTGTGGAGTACCAAAAGCTTAGTATTATCTGTAGAGATTGAATAACACTGTTGAGAAGCCTAAATCGACACTAATGTTATAAAGAGGTAGAATTTGTTTGTTTGTTTGAAATGAATAGACTCCGAAACTACTGGACCGATTTGAAAAACCTGTGGTAATAGCTAATTATGCGTAAGTACCATGTACTACAAAGATATTGTTTTTCATTCGATCTAAAAAAAAGTCCGCGACGTTACACTTATATCTATCTCTTATAAATAAGCCACACTAAGGAATTTTATGTCAAATAATTTATTTAAAAATTAAAGGTGGTTTTTCAGCATTAATATTAGGCAGGCATATTAATCCTTACTAGCGAAAGTTTACAGCATGTTATTTGAACTCACCGTTTAGGAGAATTATCTCCTAAACGGTGACTTAATTTTACATTAGTAAAATTAAAATAATTCAACAATATTATTAAATCGAACGGGCGGTGCGCGAGATGCGGCCACCAAACGAGAACGCGTCGAGCGTGCGTGACTACGTGCGACGCGGTGCGAGAAATTCTTTTTTGTATTATGATTATGAGTTTATGATAGTTACATTCATGGGGAAGGCTGTACGGCTATACGGGAACGGGAATTCCTACGGGAATGAAGAGTTCCGTTACCTATCTCCGAAGTTCTTCATCAGATCTTCACCAAATTGAAATGGGATCAGTCCGGGAAGATACACTTCCAAAAAAAAAAAAAGAATCATTAAAATCGGTTGACAATTGGCGAAAATATCGCTGAGCAAACATACAACAACAAAAAAACAGTCGAATTGGGAACCTCTTCTTTTTTGGAAGTCGGTTAATAATATACAATACAATAGTCAATTAAAAACAGTTTAGTGTATGTAATTTATAATTTCTATACATTTTTCCTCTTGCCAATAAACACCGATAAAGTTACGCATTGGATTGGAAAACCTATCCAAACTGACCACATAGTTTTTTGTGTCTTGTCATAACTTGATACATTGTTAGTAATTAGTAAGAGGATGGACTCTAGTGTACAGCGCATAAATGAGCTGCAGTGCTATTCTCTAAATGACAATTTCGTGGCTGTAAGCTGCGACGAGCTCGTCGACGAGACAGCCTTCAGATCGATCGAGCGTGTGTCGCTGATCCAAACGGTATTCACTAGCGTGGCTGAGCTCGTCGACGAACTGTAAGCTGTAGCCTCTCGTCGCTGTTTCGTTGACGAGTTAAGAACTTGACACAAATTCTTTTAATCATAATCGATCAATCTCGACTGAGTATTTTAGGGGTTTAAAATTTAAAATAAAGGTCTTTCTATAAGTATTTTATGAAATAGAGTAAAACATACACAAATTTAATAATTATAAGAATTTATTGCTTATTTATTGTTCCGTTTTAAGACTGAATGACGATTCCTTTGCCTAGTTCGAGCAACGCGACGCGACGATGAAAACGAACGTAGACAAAAACCACAGACCAAATAGGTTACAAAAACCATAACCAACAACAGACGCAACGCTAACAAAACCACTTGTATTTTTAGTTTGAAAATTCAAGTGTTTGTATCAGCAATTCAGCAGCTATTGCTCGAAACACAACTTATTTCTGTGACCAAGAGAATATAAATAAATATACCTTGTAGCGAGGCAACCCCAAGACTAAAGGGTAACCAATGACGTGCCGCGATTTATCTCGCGCGCTCTGTTTACTCTGTGGTCAATGTCATCGGCTGTCAAGTCATGTCATGTAAAATAATATTATTCGCTTTTCGTATTACATTGTAGTCTGTGTTTCGTATTTTTGCGCAAATAAATATGTTTTTCCGTTTTTCTTGGGATATTATATCATATGACCTCTGCTCGAATACTGGACTCCGAAATTGATTGCCTTCTGACTGACCCCCGCTAATCGCTTGAACATTGGACAGCGTACTTGCCACCCCTGCTGACCTTTGCTGGATAACCAGATTTGTTTGCTTTGCTCTTTTTACAAATCATGCATCATGACATGAGCCTGTGCATTAATTGCGGAGTAGCAACGGACCGCTGCAGAACAATAGAAAGGCGAAGATTGGAAAATGAATTAATTCTTGCAATTGTACAGGAATGGGTCGCGCCGCAAATGGTTAGTATCCGATATTTCTATATCGTAACATTTTTGTACTATGTAATTATTTAATGCAATCAAACTAATAGTGTTATCGCTTATGTTTTGTTGTCTGTTGATAGTTGTATTTTATAAAATGGTACCAGAATGTGCAACCAATTCATTTTCGAGACATGTGACATCACCAATCCAGACTGAATATGTATGGTTGCCTGTGTTCCTGCAATGGAAATGTAATAACAGCGTCCGCTTATGTTTTTTATTGAAGAATGGGCTAGCTTTTGACCTCAATCTCTCCTGATGGAAAGCGATGGATGAGGTCTTTTATGGAGCGAGTGTGCCCAGAAGATGCCTTAAGGCACGTTTCACATGTTTACCAAAATGTGCCACTCAGATGTTTATTTCTAAATGCTAGTGCTAGACCTAATAGTCTAATGATAAATGTTTGTTTCAGGTAAATGAAAATTACTTTGTCTGCTAAGGGGAATCATGCCAATGCCTCTTGATGACAATAGACCAGAAGGGAATGAACAAACACCTATATGACACCAACAAGTGTGTATCCACTGTGGACTTTTTCTTCTGAGAAGAGTTGGCTGCCATTAACTTAGGACTGGTACATCGCAAGAACACAGTACCTTTGCATGAAGTTATAAGAGAATGAATTTGTGATAATAATATCAACACATTAAGTGCAAATCAAAAACAAGATATGTTTTCATTAAAAGAGTCTGATTGTAATTTATTGGATTGTAGAAATGTTGAGTCTGTGTAATACCATACTTTTTACCTCTGCACACTGGTTTGATTTGAGCAATTCAGATAGATACCTATTTAATGAAGTGCCTCAGTTTCTGAACCTGTTGATTTTACCTATTAATATTAGCTGCTTATTTAATTAAACTTAGGACCCGGGACTCTGGACTGCCTCCTGCACAATTTATGAATACTGTATTATCATAATTATTATGATGATTCTAATGAAACTATTATTAATAAAACTATTTACCAGAATTACGTCTTTTTTTAATTTGAAGAAAAGTGTTATTCAAATCTCAGATTATTGTAATCTGAGATCGTATCAAACCCCTAAGAGGATACAATATTAACAAATACAAGCTAGGAATGATGTAAGTGGGGCTTGTCTTATAAACATAGTTTTCAAATTCTGAAGTGATCTTGATCTTACTGATAACCTTTGCTACATGAAACTTAAAGCCTAAGCGCTGATGTACCTAGCTACCTAAATCCTCATCGCGATAAGCTGCAGGCGCTGCAGCCGCGTAGGTCTGTTATAGTCGATTTCGATAACGACAACTATTTGAAATTATTTCCTAGCGTGTGCCTGTTCCAGATTTAGTTCCTGTTTTGTTAGCTGTAGAGTGTATTTGCTTGAACGCGCTTATCTCAGGAACTATTGATTCGAAGTAAAAAATTATTATAATGTTGGATAGCCCTTTTATCGAGGAATACTTTATAACATATTAATTAGATCTTCAGAAACCCTATAAGTATACATATATGGATAAACTCTCTATCACGGGATATTGTTTCAAATTTTTTTATTTGTTTCGCCTGGCGTGTGTTTTTCAAATCGTCACTTTTCTTAGCTTCTTCTAATAAATGTAGCTTTATAATCAACCGAGCTGCCATTTTATCAAATAATATGTATGAAGATGAAGAAAAAATGTTAGACGTATGCGCGATTATTGTAGCTTTGGCATTTGACAGTTCGAAGCGAGGCTGTGGGCGAGGCTGTAGCAGGCTGTAGGCGTCTTCGTCGCTGTTTTTTCTTTGGGAATACCAAAATGTACAAAAAACTGTCAAAAGTGTCAATTTGCCCGCCGTTGAGTAGTTCTAACTCACAGACGTCACAGCCTTGAGCGCTAGTGTAGCTTTACGCAGCCTAGTGAATACCAAACTGAGTTTCACCGCTGCGGCAGCGCTGTACGCAAGGCTGAATCCTTAGAGAATAGCATAGCTGGTCCGGTAGCCTAAACGTTACCAAAAGTATGTTATTATAATATTTTCATAGGAAATGGTCATACTGTTACACTTTCACACTATGGCACGCGACTCACGAGTGCGCTGCGCGTATTGGTTAGCATAGACGAGACCTACACAAACGTTGCAGACACAATAAATATTATTATTTGTTGTGTTGTGGTGGCTGTGAATAGGTACCCACCTAGCGTATAACTACACTTATATTTCTTCTCTACATGAACACCAAAACATTATTACACCGATATTCAACTCTCATGTAGGAAATACGAGCTATTATTTTGGCATTTGTTTAGGACTAAGATAAGTGAAAACGGACATTTCTAATAAATAACAAATATTGTAAGACTTGTACAAACTCTCCGAAACCATCAAGACTAACGTAGCGGGGTGAACTAACTATTTGACATTTGAAAACAGTAAATCATTGTGCGCGCGAGGTGGCTTTATGCACTCTGAAATAGGGTTCAAATTCAATTGTTTTACATACTCGATGCGGTTGGTAAATCTATTCCGCGCGAAAACTAGACCACTAAAGCGCACGTCTTTATGCGTATTGAAATAAGGTTTAAATTAAACTGTTTACACATTTGTTCGAGGTGTGTAAATTTATCTGTTCCGTGTCGGTACTTACCTAGTTAGTAAAGTAAATTATGTATATACCTATATACCTTTTTGTTTATTCAGCCAAAGTTTATAAAAAAAAGTAGTCACCGCTGCAACGAAGAGCCGTGACAACTTTTTTTTCTCCCATTTTTTTTTACAAAATTATAGCTACATCTAATAAAAACTAACTATATTACAACTGTTTGAACACTAAATTGTATACAAGTATTATTATTTACCCCTCGACACGTGAAAATTCCAAAATAAAAAATAAATCTTACGTTAATAAACATAAACATTAAATTCGCGGCACACCGGTGTGCCGGCAGTGCTCGAGCGGTAATCAATTTAGGCTTAGCCAGTAACAGAACGTAGCGGGGTGGCGGGATCGCAAAAATTGGCCACGTCCGACCTCCAACACGTTCCGCTCGGGACTAAATGACACGGGGCGCGCGTTAGAAAAGACAAAATCACTTGATTTTGGAATTAGTGGGATACGTATTTTCATATTTCACATTATGACGGCCGATTTATATCACATTTTTTACGACCTTTATTGTGGTATAAGTTTTATTACTCAAAACCGTATATAACTCAAATGAAATGATAATTTCATCTTGATTTTGACTTGTCTTTGCGATTTAATTGGATGCAGTAAAGTGCAAGTAATCGTGTATCGCACGGCCGAAATAGCTAGATCGAAGTGTGAAATATGTAATATATTTTTTTCAATTTTAAATCCGTGTTGTTTACGAATAAAACACAATTTTACACAATGCAAAACAACGTTTTTCCAGATAACCTGGCCTTAATACCTATAATTTAAAAAATATTCGAAAAAGCTATGTATAATCGAATTGTCTCATTAATATCTAAATACAATATAATAAGTACAGAGCAAAATGGTTTTCAAAGGGGAAAGTCAACCGCACTAGCTTGTTATCAACTAATAAAATCGATTATTGAGAATATAGATAAGAAGATACCGGTCACGGCAATATTTTTCGACATGAGCAAAGCTTTTGACTTTGTAAAACATGATATTCTGTTAGAAAAATGTGAGAGTTACGGAATAAGAGGAAAAGCGTTAAATTGGCTAAAATACTACCTAACTAATAGACAACAACGGGTTGAGATCTTAGGCGTTAATAAAGACAAAGAAGTGACAAGGTATAAATCTCAATACAGGACCAATAAATATGGCGTGCCTCAAGGTAGTATTTTGGGACCATTGTTTTTTCTTCTATACATAAATGATTTGCCAACAGTGACGAAGAATAAGTGCGTGTTATTTGCAGACGACATCTCATTGATAATAAACAAAAATAGTAAAAATGAACAATTTGAGAATAAAATAAATGCTGCCGTAAAAGATATAATAGAATGGCTTGAACAAAGTAATTTATCTGTGAATGTTACCAAAACAAAATATATTAAAATGACAAATGAAGTAATGAAAATAATTGGATGTGATAATGAAATTTTTAGGCATAGTAATTGATAAAAATTGTAATTGGAAAAAACATATTGAGAATGTATGCAACAGGCTAAACAGCTTTGCATTTGCACTTAGAAATCTCAGGAAAACTGTTGGTCGTAATGCTGCTCTATTGGCTTATCATGGATATGTCTCAACTGTGTTAAGGTACGGCTTAATAATATGGGGTAATTCTACTGACAGCAATAAGGCTTTTATTGTGCAAAAAAAATGTTTACGAGCTGTGTTTGGTGCAGACCCATTAGATTCATGCAGACCCATTTTTAAAAAGCATAAATTATTAACATTAGTAAGCTTAAATATACTGGAAATGGGAGTATTTGTAAAAAAAAACATCCTTACCTATTTAGGAAAGCCGATAGTGACAATGTTTATAAGGTGGGCAAAATCTCAAGGGATCCAACAAAGTTGGCTATGCCAAGATGTAGAACAGCGTACTGCCATAAAAACACTAGTGGAATGGCAATAAAGATATTTAATAATATACCGAAGGTTATTAGAGAACTGCGAACCAGCTTATTTCAAAAGCATCTCAGAGAATGGCTTATCGAAAATTGTTTTTATACTATTAAGGAATTTATGAACACAAGGACAAATGGGAACGTTGCGTGACATGAGTGAAAATTTTTGACATTTTTATTATAAGATATTGACATTTGTAATTTACTTAGTTTTCTTTGACATGTAGACAATTTGTAATTTAATTATTTTTCTTTGACATTTGTAATCTGATAATATGTAGACAATTCTTGACTTAGTACCTATTTTTTTTTTTTTGACATGGATATAAAATTGTACCTATTGTTTAAATGGAGTCACTATTGTCAAAAAATTTGCATGCCGAATTAAGTTGGCGGAATATGAAGAACTTTTGTATACTTATATGATAGAATCTGTAAAAACCATATTTCAGGCAAATAAATGAATCTAATCTAATCATGAAAGCAGCCCCTTTCTATGCCATGATGACTTTGAAACAGTTGGCAGCTGATAAAAGCGACAAGTATCAGCACAGCAGAGCAACTGAAGCGTTGCAAGAAGAATTTTACTTGGATGACCTTGTAAGTTGAAACTTCACATTATCATCAGCCAAACAAATGCAAGACGACTTGATCCGGCTCGAAGGACCAAACAGATGTATGCGCTGCTGAATGTGGCGCACACAACTTGGGTTTAGGTAGGAATGAGTCACTGATAGCCAAAGAATATTGTGTTTATTATATACTTCACTACCAGGTAACTAATGTTATATTTATGTGTATGTGGTGAGAACAGCTGATTATGAATGCTAAACGTGTACTAGCGCGTAACAGTATGATTCGAGTTAAGCGATGAAAAAGTGCTGATGTGAAGCGCGCGGGCCATACAACAAACGTGATTTTTTTGCCGTTTTTTATAGATAATGGTACGGAACCCTCCGTGCGCGAGTCCGACTCGCACTTGGCCGATTTTTTATCGACCGAGCACTGCTCATAATGAAATTGTTGAGCCAGAGAGGTACTTAAACTCGGGGCAGGTGGGTGGTTGGTGAACTCGCTAACTGTTCTCGTCAGTCGTCAGCTGGTGGCGTGCGGCGAGTGCGGCGACTAGCAAGTAACTCGAAGTGTATGTGCGCAGTGCGGGAGCCCCACGCTGCCGGCGCTGGCGGGCGTGCTGGTGACGCTGGGCACGGCGGCGGCGCCGTTCGCGGCGGGCGCGTGGCTGCCCCTCCCCCCTCCCTCCCCCGCGCATTCCCCCGTCGGGGAGGGAGCGCGCGCGCGCGGCATGCAGCTGGCGGCGCTGGCGCTGCTGTACTGCGAGTGCTGCGAGCGACTGTGCGACGCGGAAGCCATCCTGTACCTCAGCGACGTGCTGGTGGCGTTCGCGCTGGGTGAGTCGGGGCCTTGAGGCTTTTCGATGATTTCACTTTGGTAAAAACCAAAGGGGGTTTTTACCAAATTAAGGGGTCGAGCTCTAAACCAAAGGCAACCACTGGCTGACTAAGCCTGTTTGTTTTTACTCGTTGGTTCTTTAAAGGCATTTAGGTACAGGGGGGCTTGACGCCACACCCATACTACTTGCCAACGGCCTTGGTATACGATATAATATCACCCTGTGTGGTATACGATAGTTACATGTCCTGGCTGGCGCCCTACCCCGCACTTGCGCTTGTGTGACAGAGGCGTGCTGCGTGCTGCTGTCGGCGGCGTGGTGTGTGCTGTACGCGCGCGCCGGCTTGCTGTCGCACGGGGAGGCGCGCCTCGTGGCGCTGTGCGCGCTGCCGCGCTCGCTGGACACGCGTGAGTATCGCGTGGAGTCGGCGGCGTGGTGCGTGCTCGCTAGTAGGTACCCTGAGTGGAGTGAGTGACGGTCGTTGTATGTGCAGGCTGGTCGATGTCGTGCGCGGCGCGCGGCATGTGCCGGCTGCCGGGCGTGTTCGTGGCGCCCACGCAGGCGCTACTGCTGGCGGCGCTGGCGCCCTCCGGCGCACATGACGACCTCGTTGACGACGACGTGCTGCCGCGCGACGCCGCTGCGCTGCTCGGCGGTGCAGAGTGAAACGCCCCGCGCCCCTCGCCCCCCTCCCATAGGTCACACTGGCATGCCACACGAACACTTCGATAAAGTTCAGTTTGTCGCCGCCGTTCGTTCGAGAATAATAATAATAAGAGTGCGGCACGTTCGTGACAAAATCACTTAGACGTATGCTGTTGCGACCACTTGTATACTTTTATTAAAATTTCTAGTCCGGTAAGGACATAACTTCGTACCTAACTGAGGCCTTAGGACGGCCTTCAGTAGTGCTGTTTGCTCGTAATACTAAGGTGAGATACTTTTAAGTTTTAAGGTAAGTCAACGAATGATTTAATATGATAAGTTTAAAATGACAGGCTACAAACTGATGGACGAGCGAGAGAGTACCTACTCCAAATAA
Source organism: Melanchra persicariae (assembly GCA_947386135.1). Lineage (NCBI taxonomy): Eukaryota > Metazoa > Arthropoda > Insecta > Lepidoptera > Noctuidae > Melanchra > Melanchra persicariae. Next base: position 185,730 of record OX376666.1, on the reverse strand, counting down.
GGCTTCAGTTGCCATAATCGTGAAATTACATAAAATCATTTTCACTAATTTCATTTCATTTCATAATCGATCAAGTGTCATAATAACTTAACCCATAAATTTATTTGCTAGATTTTTATTTTCAATAATGTAATGTAGGCGAGCATGCAAAATGTAGCATACAAGCAAAGGAGCATGCAGCATGTAAGCGAGCGGCAAGCAGACATGCAGCATGCAAGCGAGCATGCAACAAGTAGCATACAAGCTAGGGAGCATGCAAAATGCAAGCGAGCGGCAAGCAAGCATGCAGCATGCAAGCGAGCATGCAACATGTAGCATACAAACAAGGGAGCATGCAGCATGCAAGCGAGCGGCAAGCAGGCATGCAGCATGCCAGCGCGTAGCAAGCAGGCATGCAGCATGCAAGCGAGCATGCAACATGTAGCATACAAGCAAGGGAGCATGCAGCATGCAAGCGAGCATGCAACATGTAGCATACAAGCAAGGGAGCATGCAGCATGCAAGCGAGCGGCAAGCAGGCATGCAGCATGCAAGCGAGCATGCATCATGTAGCATACAAACAAGGGAGCATGCAGCATGCAAGCAAGCGGCATGCAGGCATGCAGCATGCAAGCGAGCGGCAAGCAGGCATGCAGCATGCAAGCGAGCATGCAACATGTTGCATAAAAGCAAGGGAGCATGCAGCATGCAAGCGTCTACGCGATTCTATATTACACTCTAGGGGTAGGGCAGACAAGACTGCGTGGAGTCAGATTTACAGCGATTCGTTTCTGTCACTAAAACCTAATTTTAGCAAATGTTTTAGGACTAACAATTTCCTTGTCTTCGTCTGGTTCAAAAGCACAAAAACTATAAAACAATAAACGTTTCTGATTTAATTAAATGTTGCTTATGTCAAGTATCGATTATGTAATGTGTTATAGAAACTAAGTAATGATTATAATAACACATGTTATTTATTATGGAAACTTATCTTGTGGCAAATAAAATGTATGACTTAAGTTGATAGAGTCTGGCACACGAAAATTGATCCTGAAAACGAGCGGCAAATTAACAATATCCACGTGTGTAACACTGAGTAGGTACAGTAGAAATAAATAGTTTTGATACTTGTCAAAAAACAACACAAAAACACAATACAAAAATGGCAATGACAACGATAACGGGACCTGTTATTTATAATAAAATACCTCATGGTTTTAAGGAATATTCTGTTCTTTAAAACCATTTTTTTTTATATTTATACTTAAGTTTTTTTTTTAAGAAATATTTTAAAATGTAATCAATATATGTAAGCATGTAAAATGAAAAATGACAAAATAATAATAATAAATCTTAATTCTTAAATTCAGAATCTTAAAAGGTAAAATACAATATGAATCTATAATTAAAAATGTAGGTATTTTAATGTTAGATGCCTGTACTAGGATAATCCTGTATCACAGGCTGCAGTGCAGGAGCTCAAACAATGTGCTGTAGGACAGTCTTTTTTTTTGTTAATAACTAACATTACATAATGGCAAACTTATTTCATTAACTTAAACTCTACTTACTTAGAGCTGTGGCGTATTGTGTCACAACACTATTAATTTATAATTTAAGTTGGCAACATTTAATGTTTCCGGCAAGCCAGATTTGTCGTGCCGCCATTCTGTAACTAGAGAGTAGAGAATACATAGCGTTATAAGGTGATAGTGTTGAATATACTGTTGTTCCCGTATCCACGTCTTTTATTTAGGATAGTGGGTCTCAAGGGTGCGACCCATACCTCCAAATTGGTAACCCCGACGTGATCGAAACACGCAACCGCACAGCAGCAGTGAACGTAGAATCGGACTTCAGCAGTGACTGTGAGCGTGAGTCACGCTGAGATCTTCAGCCTGCCCTATCCGAGGACGCCGCAACGTTCTCAGGCTGGTTTTGCCACTAACCGCCGGGTAAATTAAATAAAATCCTCTGAAATCTCTAGAATTATGATAGCTCAAAAAAAATGTATTCGCACTATCTTCAACATGAACTGGACTGAATCATGTAGACCAGTGTTTAGATCACACCAACTTCTTACCGTTGCTTGTATATATATTTATGAAATCGCAAAATTTGTTAAAACTAACTTTTCACTTTTTGAAGTAAAAAACAATTTTAACAAGCGGAAGGTTACCCATTACTTATTAAGGATCCCTGTACCTAGGATAGAACTGTTTAGACGCAGCTGTGTATATATGGCGCCACTTATTTACAACTCATTACCGAACTGGATAACGGAATTACCTTATAAAAAATTCTGCACGGTTTTGAAAAAATGGTTGATATCTCAAAGTTTTTATTCAGTCGGCGAATTTCTCAATAAAAAAACATGTCCATCCTATCATTTTAGGAATGCACTGTAGTCATTTACTTTGTAATTAATATTTAAGTCCATAAAACTTATTTCACTTAGTACCTATCGTAACAACTCTAATATTTGTGACGTGTTCAAAATAACATATTGTTATTATATTAGTCTACTCGCTTCTGCCAGCGGCTTCGCCCGCGTGAATATCGGAATTAGAAATGTTTCCTGATGGATGTGAATAAATAAATACTTTGAAATGTCTGGTCTCCTGGTACTTTTGAATCGTAATCGCTCACAATTCCAGTCCCGGCAATACTCTAACAAATTTCTGGTCTCCTGATACTTGATGTTTCTGGTCCCCTGGTACTTGTGAATCTGTAGTACTAAGGCAGCAGCGGCTCTGAAGTTCCACTTCCTCCTCAGTCTCCATTAATCCATGCCACTTTCCGGGATAAAACGTAGCCTATTTTTTATTCCAGGATATGAGGTACATGTGTGCCAAATTTCATCCAAATCCTTTCAGCCGTTTTTGCCTGATTGTTACACAAACATACAAACATACAAACATACAAACTTTCACCTTTATAATATTAGTAGGATAAAACTCACGAATGAACTTTTAGTTAACCTAAAAATTGTTACTAATCCTACTAATATTATAAAGGTGAAAGTTTGTATGTTTGTATGTTTGTATGTTTGTGTAACAATCAGGCAATAACGGCTGAAGGGATTTGGATGAAATTTGGCACACATGTAGTTCATATCCTGGAATAAAAAATAGGCTACTTTTTATCCCAGTAAGTGGCATGGATTAATGAAGACTGAGGAGGAAGTGGAAACTCAGAGCCGCTGCTGCTTAGTACTTCAGATTTACAAGTACCAGCAAACCAGAAACATCAAGTACCAGGAGACCAGAAACATGTCATAGTATTTTTGGGCTGGTATAATTATGTAGGTAGGGTAGGTGTAGGGAAGGTGTAGGGTAGGTGTAAGGTAGGTGTAGGGTAGGTATAGGATAGGTGTAGGGTAGGTGTAAGGTAGGTGTAGGGTAGGTGTAGGGTAGGTGTAGGGTAGGTGTAGGGTTGGTGTAGGGAAGGTGTAGGGAAGGTGTAGGGTAGGTGTAGGGTAGGTGTAGGGTAGGTGTAAGGTAGATGTAGGGTAGGTGTAAGGTAGGTGTAGGGTAGGTGTAGGGTGGGTGTTTCCTGAGTAAAAAATTTACAATACAAATCAGGAAACCTTGCTATTTCCGATATTCACGCGGGCGAAGCCGCAGCTGGTAGAAGCTAGTTTGTCCATAAGTACTGTAATCTTGTGTAACTTTACTTTTATTGACTAATGCCCTATGAATAGAAGCTTGTTGTGGCTGAGTGGTGGTGGTTCTAAGGTTTTTATGAATATAGCTGTAAATATTTGCATGTCATTACTTAATGACGGAATGTGTCTATGCAATAAATTTACTATGTAACATCTGTACCTACCACATTTTATGCAAATAAATGATTATTATTATTATTATTATTAAAAAATTATCCGAATGAAAAGTTGCCGAGTAGATTTTTTTTTTTAATCTTTATTAATTTAAAGGGGTTTTGTCACTTAGTGATAATGTCACCCCCGTAAAGGAAAACAATCAATAACTTAAATCTAACATAATGGGTAAAACACAGTTACAATCATCAATTTTAAATCATCAATAAAATAACATGATGGTGACGGTCTATACATTCTGGTAGATAACCAATAATAGGCTACACAACATCCTAGCCTCCTCTGACCTTGGGGACGCTAAGATGCTGTTACATGCCCCCACCTCAAATCCCAAACAGACATTGTCTTTCTTGTATGTTCCGGTCACATTCCATCAACACGTGATAAATGTCTTCAACTGCCCCACAAACTGTACAGTTTGGTGAAGTACACTTACCCATTAAATATTTAAACTGGTTCGATGGGATGTGGCCAGAACGCATCCTCAACAGAGACACTACATGTTGTCTGTCTATTTCCACCCCTTCAAACCATAGGTAACGAAGCGGTTCAGACTGAATGGTTTTATACCAGATTCCTTTTTCCTTTGAGCGCTCATCAAAGTATTTGTGCCATCTTTGTCTGCATAAATCTTTGACATGACCAAGCCAATCAGAGTATAATGGTACACAAGCATAGTCAGTACCCTCGCTAGATGCTTGTCGAGCTGCTAAGTCTGCCTCATCGTTACCCCTGATTCCAATGTGTGAAGGTATCCATTGAATAGTGACGGTTTTATTTAAAGATTGCATCTTACAGATTACATCTAAAATAGTTATGGCTATCGGGAATCCTCGAAGACTCGAGGGTATCCGAGCCAAATGTTGGAGGCTGCTTTTTGAGTCCGAAAATATAACGAATTTCTTTTGATCTATGCTCAATAAATATAACAGTGCTTCAGCAATAGCTATGAGTTCACAGTACATAATAGAAATATTGGAATTAATTTTGAATTTTACTTTAATATTGTTAAGGTGATAAAGTTGAGGTTTGCTTGTTAGACTTTTGATTGAAACGACGTGTGGTTTGTACAAAGATGTATTGGACACTGCTTATGAACTAATGAATGAGTAGCTTGTAAACATGAATGTTTAGGCGACAGTTTTTGACCGAACATACCGCCCACCAAAAGGGCTTAAAGGCCTTTTCTAACATAATACACATCATACTACTGTGGCAGCGCGCACGTGTTGCGCGCGCGCCGCACAACATTACACTGGAGTCTTCGCTGCGTGCCACCTATATTTTATAGCTTCGGTGTCAAATAGATCGCATCGTCCGCGCTCCACAATACTACACATTCTGTGCTTCACCGCTATTGGTGGATTAATTCTACTTGGATTGCTCACCAAGTACAAATTCCGCCATGACGTTTAGTACATAGGTAGGGACAATATTTAATAAAGGGAGTTCAATATATCTTATAAACTAGTGTTTTAATTATTCGCCTACCTCAACTGCCTAATCGCCAAAGTGGTGACCCCGAACGAAGCAACCGCAACAGAACTATGCCGAGTGACACCGAACAAGCCGGTATGGAGTCAGCAAGAGCAAGCTCAGCGCAACCCACCCAGGATGTTTCACTATCACCACAGCAAATCGCCGGTATCTCACTATCCCTGCGAGTACCACCATTTTGGCGTGACAAACCGAGATTATGGTTCATTAGTTTTGAAGCAGCCACCCGCGACCTCAAGAAAAGCGAGTCACAGAAGGCACAGATGGTCATCGCTCAGCTACAAAAAGAAGATATTGAGCAAATATGTGACTTATTGTACAACCCACCTGCCGACCGTCAATACAGCGTCATAAAGGATCGTCTTATTTCTGTTTACGAGGAATCAGATGGCAAGCAGTTACAGAAGCTACTCTCTGATATGGAACTGGGAGACCAGAAGCCAAGCCAATTACTCCGTCGCATGCGCAATCTCGCTCACAACAAGGTGCCCGACAACACACTTCGGCTTATGTGGATGAACTTGCTACCCGCACACGTTCGCTCAGTACTTGTAGTAAGTGACACTATAAGTAAAGATACAGCACTCGAAGAACTAGCCAAACTCGCCGACAAGATGCTTGAACAATCAACCGAAGCATCAGCAGTGTCCGTCGCATCTGTATCGACATCCCAGCAAGCACAAAACCAACCTGTAAGCATACAGAATCTCGTTGAAGAGATAAAGAAATTGCATTTGGAAATCGCCGAACTCAAGACATCCTACCGCCGCAGCAATCACGACCGCTCGCGTTCAGCGACACGGCGACACTACGGCGGCGGCGGACGCAACGCGCACCGACACCATTTGACGTCACGAACTCGTTCTCGCTCATCTACGCCGTCGGCACATTGTTATTACCATAGGCGATTTGGACAAAACGCAAAGCGGTGTACAACACCGTGCACTTTTAATAACACTATGAAGACGGAAAACTAAAAGAGGCGTTGGCAGTGGCGGAACCAAACGTCGACAAGAAGTCCTACCGCCTATTCATCACTGACAAGACGACATCTATGAATTTTTTGGTAGATACTGGTGCCAATATATCCGTCATACCAAAAAGAAAAGGAACCCAATCAACGCCGCCACCATATCAACTTTACGCCGCAAACAACACAATTATACCAACATATGGTGAGAAGACAATGGAGCTCGACCTTAATCTGCGCCGGCCATTTAAGTGGAAGTTCGTAGTCGCCGCTGTTACGAAGCCAATAATAGGTGCAGACTTCCTCACCTATCACGATTTACTAGTCGACCTACGAAGCCAGCGACTCATCGACAATGTCACGAAGCTCACCTCCAAAGCAACTGGCCGTTATACTAGTATGCCTACTGTCAGCAGCATCAATCCACGGCAAACATTTCACGACATTCTCGCCGAATTTCCTGGAACCACCCGCCTATCTTCAATGAAACTTAACCCGAAGCATAAAGTGGAACATTTCATTGAAACAACCGGCCCACCTATACACTCCAAAGCAAGACCCATACAACCGCATCTGTATGAACGAGCTAAGAAGGAATTCGAGAACATGATCAGTCAAGGCCTGTGCAGACCCAGCAAAAGCCCTTGGTCCAGCCCATTACACATTGTTCCGAAGAAAAACGGAGACTTGCGAGCATGTGGAGACTATCGACGTCTCAATGCCGTAACGAAACCAGATCGCTATCCAGTCCCAAGGATTAAGGATTTTACGTACCAGCTCGCCGGCAAACAAATATTCACCACGCTTGATTTGAACCGAGCTTATCAACAATTGCCCGTACGTGCCGAAGACATCGAAAAAACTGCAATAATCACACCATTCGGCCTATTTGAATTCCCAAGAATGTGCCCAGGTTTGAAGAACGCAGGACAAACCTTCCAAAGATTTATTCATGAAGTACTGCGTGAACTTGACTTCGTATACCCATTCATCGACGACCTGTTACTAGCCTCGGAAGACGAAGATACGCACAGACAGCACCTACGAATAGTTTTAAAAAGGTTGGACGAGTATGGCATAACAATAAATCCAGCAAAGTGTGTATTTAGAGGTAGCGGAACAGAGAGTAAAGTCCCGCAAACCTCCATTGAAAAGGGAGTTCAATATATCTTATAAACTAGTGTTTTAATTATTCGCCTACCTCAACTGCCTAATCGCCAAACTACTTTACTCTACAATGCAACAAAAGGGTTTAAATTATAAGATCTTATTATGTCTCAAACATGACCTTATGACTACTTGACTAATACTAATTAAGTATAACAAACCAAACATAACTAAAGTTATATAAACATAGGCTTACACACAAAAGTAATAAATTAATTTAGTCTTTAGTACTAATCGGTAACGCACATAAGTTTGAGATTGATCTCTGTGCCAGTTTACCATTGTAACGTACTGTATACACTCTAGTGATTCCATCTTGTCCAGGGTGTTTCTCCGTTATCCGTGCCAGTGCCCACTTGCTAGGAGGCATATTTTCATTTTTAAGTAGTACGATATCGCCGATCTCAAACTCTTTCGTTCTTTTCAGCCATTTTGTTCTTTGGTTTAGGAGCGACAAGTATTCCGTTTGCCAACGTTTCCAAAATCCTTGAACCATTCTTTGGATATGTTGCCATCTGGACAGCTGATTCATATTGGTTGTGGTATAGTCCCGATCAGGTACAGTAATTAGTGCTTCTCCAACAAGGAAATGTCCAGGTGTGAGTACTTGTATGTCATCGATCAAATCCACATCAGTATCAATTGGCGTTAAAGGGCGAGAGTTGAGGCATGCTTCTATCTGTGTTAGCACTGTTGTGAATTCTTCAAATGTTAAATTTTTTGACAATATTTTTTGTAGATGCTGTTTAACGGACTTAACGCCAGCTTCCCAAAGCCCTCCAAAGTTTGGGCTATTTGGCGGTGTAAAGTGCCACTGTGTTCCTTCATTTGCCAGTTGATCAGCTAGAGGACCGGGTAATTGTAACCCCGCCTCTTTCCACATTCTACATAATTCTTTGTTGGCTGCTACGAAGTTCGTACCGTTATCGCTCCAGATCTCATTACATCTTCCTCTTCTGGCCACGAAACGTTTGAAAGCTGCGATGAATGCATCAGCCGTCAGATCGCTTACTAGCTCTAAATGTATAGCCTTTACGGCCATGCAAAGAAAGATGCAAATGTATGCCTTGCGGGTTTTTGCCCCTCTTCCCTTGGAATTTAATACATACACAGGGCCAGCGAAATCCACTCCACTTCGAGAAAAAGGACGCGAGGGAGTCACCCGAGCTTCAGGTAAGTCACCCATTATTTGTTGTCTACTAGCAGCTCGTTGGCGCGTACAGGTAAGACATCCGTGAATGTATTTCTTCACCAGACGTTTGCAGCCAACAATCCAGTATTTACTCATCAGGTAAGTAATCATCATTTTTATTCCACCATGCATTGTTTTCAGATGTGCATCAGTCACCACTAGTGATACAAAGCTGCTTTTCTTTCCCAATATCACAGGATATTTTATGTTCTCATCGGCATCTGCGTTTCTCAACCTTCCGCCCACCCTGAGGATATTTTGGCTATCTAAGAATGGGTTCAGTGACTTCAGAATGCTAGTGGTTTTCACATTCGCCTTTTGTTTTATTCTTCTAATTTCGTCAGAAAATTCTTCTTCTTGTGTTCTTTGTATGCAGAAGTCCAAAGCATTCTGCAGTTCTTCTGTTGTCATCTCCTGACCCAGTTTGGTAGGATTTCTTTTCATGTTTAAAACTCTTTTACAATGTACTATTACTCTCAATAACTCAGTAAGTGTATCATATTCTTCAAATTTTAGGAATTTATCTTCTCCTTCTGTTACATTTGCATATGACTGTACGGGTTGCTTTCTTTCTAAATCTGTAGTTGATCTTAACGGTCTTGTAAACTCGATATTTTCCTCTGCAAGCCAGGCAGGGCCGTTCCACCATAGCGTTTTCTGTTGTAGTTCTGATAAAGATGATCCTCTTGACGCTATATCGGCTGGGTTATGTGCTGACTGCACATGGAACCATTAGCTACTGCTTGTGTTTTCAAGTATCTCTACTACTCGGTTTGCGACAAATGGTTTCCAGCGGTTAGGTTCTCCGGACAGCCACGCTAAGACTATAGTTGAGTCAGTCCTTGCGAACACATTGTGTGAAGGAATTCTCATAGCTTGATTCACTTTGGTCAGTAATTTAGCTAGTAGTGTAGCTCCACTCAGTTCGAGTCGTGGTAGTGTAATAGTCTTGACAGGAGCTACCTTTGTTCTTGATGCGATGAGATTTATCTTTATGTCACCTTCGCTCGTTTGTACACGGCAATAGACCACAGCTACAAATGCCCTTTCAGACGCATCGCAAAACCCATGTAATATTATTCGTTCCTTTTCAGTGCTAATGGTGTTCAACCAACGTCTGATTCTTAATTTATTGATATTTTCTAAATCCTTTCTAATAAACTTCCATTGTTCTTTCAGTTCTTTACTTATGTCTTGGTCCCATCCAACTCCTTCTAGCCACAATTTTTGTATTAGAATTTTTGCTGTTACAATAACTGGTGCTATCCACCCCAGTGGATCAAACAATTTCTGCAGATCTGACAGAATAGTTCTTTTTGTTATATGATCTGATAATATAGGATCTAGTTGTAGTTGGTAATGAAACTCGTCTCTGCCGAGATTCCATGACAGACCAAGAGCCTTTATGGTGCCGTCTAGCTTCAAGTCTAGATTAGCTTTTGTAGTGACTTTGTTGGCATCTATAGATTTAAGAAACTCGGTATTATTAGACGCCCATTTTTGAAGTTCAAAGCCTCCTCTTTTCAGAATAGTAATTATTTGTTTACTAACACGAATTGCTTCTTTTGTTGTATCGCAGCCTGACGTCAAATCATCAACATAAAAGTCTTCACGAATAATTTTGTGAGCTTCAGGATATTGTTCCCCTTCATCTTCTGCTAGTTTAATTAACGTTTTAATGGCAAGATAAGGCGCAGATGCTGTACCAAACGTAACTGTTTTCAATCTGTAGTCCTTGACTTCAGGTGGTTGGCAGTTAAGCTCAAGGTTGGGTCTGACGCTGCCACGCCACAGTATTCTATGATAATCTGTATCTTTCTTATCGACAAGTACCATTCTGTACATTTTGATGACGTCACTTGCGAAACACACCTTATGCATGCGCCATCTCATTTTTATACTTCGCATATCTTCTTGTAGTACTGGGCCAGTCATGAGCTCATCGTTCAAAGATAGGCCATTATTTCCTTTGCATGACGCATCGAATACGACTCTGATTTTTGTGGTCTCTTTATCTCTTCGAACTACGGCGTGATGTGGTAGGTAAACACATCGATGGTTTACTTCATCTTTTGGAACTTCCTCCATGTGTCCCATTATTAGATATTCTTCTAGTACCTTGTCGTATTCTTCTCTTAGTTCAGGTTCTTTTTGAAGTCTGTTTTCTTGTTGAATCAAACGATTCATTGCAATTTGTCTCGTGTTCCCATCCGCTGATTTTGGTTCATTGGTACGGAATGGGAGCCTCACAACGTATTGTCCGTTGCTGTTTCTTCTGTATGTATTTTCATAGAAACTGTCACATTGCTTTTCTTCTTTTGTGTATGTCCTCTTCGTATCTGGTTCTATCTCCCAGAGTGTTTTCAATAAGTCTTCTCCGATGATTTGATGATGCATAACAAGAACCGAATCTGTTTGTTGTACTGTATCTTCTACTTTGCCGAATAAAATCCAGCCAAGGTTTGTTTTATGTGCACATGGTGACCCTGGCGGACCTTTGATTAACTGGTTCTGTACAATTTGTGCATACACGTCAACACCTAGAAGCAAATCAATAGACCCTGGCTGATAGTAGTTAGGGTCAGCCAGGACTAGTCCTTCTAAATGAGGCCAATGGTTTGTGTTGATTGTGCGGGATGGTATTTTAGTAGTCAGTGGCTTCGACATAACATATGTTCTAACTTCCAAGTTGAAATTTTCACATCTTGATTCTATATTGATCTGAACTACATATTTGATATCTTCTCTCGTTGATCCCACGCCTACAACTGTACCTTTGATATCGTATCGGTTGGCCATGAGTTGTTGTACCGCTCGTTCGCTAATGAAGTTTGCTTGTGAGCCTTGGTCGATTAAAGCTCGTAATGTCGTTGTGTAATTGTCTTCACTTCTCACTTTTACAATTGCAGTTGCCAGCAAAGATGTACTTTGTTTCGTAGAAACGTGTGAAGTCACCAATGTAATGTCCTTCTCTGTTGCTTCAATCTTCTCTATGTTGGTATGTAGTGTCACTTCGGGTTGTTTTGTTTGTTGCTTTTCAGTGTTGCCCGTTGTGATTGGTTTTACTGTAGTATCTTCCTTATTTTCATGAAGAAGTGAATGGTGACGTCTTTTGCATATTCTGCAGCTTGTTGGTATGCGACAATGCGAAATTGTTGGTATGCAATATTTTGGAGTGGCGACCGCGTACCGGAAGACGCAGCGTTGGAAGGCCTCCCACGAGGTGGACCGATGACCTGGTGAGGGTCGCGGGTAACCGATGGATGCGAGACGCACAGGACCGGTGGTTGTGGCGACACTTGGGGGAGGCCTATGTCCAGCAGTGGACGTCTTTCGGCTGATATGATGACTTAATGACTCATTCATATGTACAAGTGTGATAAATAAATCATGGAATGATAACCACTCATCATATTGTCCACTGTACGTAGGTAATTGTATTTTCGGCAAAACCACTCGTGTTTGCTGAGTGTGACTAGGTATAGGCAACGAACCACTAACGTTAACTGGTTGAGGAACCAACAAATCCTTCAAGTCTGTCATCAAACTTAAATAAAGCTCTTCATGATCAAAAAATTCTTCACTTAATAAGTAAGGTATTTTGTCGCGCTTCTCCTTCGGTACATCGTCGCATTATTTCACCGTAAGCTTGTTTGTATTCCTTCCAGTAATCTTCTACACACTTGATGCGGGTTTCAACATAATTTTGGGTTAATCTAGCCTTCGGGCACTTCTTCAGATTGGTATGGGTCTTCTTTAAAGTATGTGCAAGGTTTTCCACCACATTCAACGCTTCTTGTACTTCCATAGCCATCGTAAATATGTAATAACTTCAATCGTAGCAAACGTACTGAAATGAATAAGTTTTAAAAGTTAAAATACTTTGCACTAAACAACTCGAACACTTGGGTCGTGTTATCTTATCGCGATCTCTTTGTTCTCGGGCGCCCGGTATGTTGGCAGCGAGGACTGGTATCCGGCTCGATTATGGACCATATGTTAAGGTGATAAAGTTGAGGTTTGCTTGTTAGACTTTTGATTGAAACGACGTGTGGTTTGTACAAAGATGTATTGGACACTGCTTATGAACTAATGAATGAGTAGCTTGTAAACATGAATGTTTAGGCGACAGTTTTTGACCGAACAAATATCAAGTTGCGGATCAAAGAAAGCAGCCCCCAAATCCGAACCATCCTTGGACCCGTCTGTAAATATTTTATAGTGTCGGCTGAACTTATCATCTATCATTTTCACACATGTGTTATTAAGATCAGTTACATTAACTAGTATTTTTGCTGATCTTATGCCTTCAATTTTATCATTAATTGCTCTAGATAAATCTATATTGGTAACCCAAGTATCTAGGGAATAAATATCTAACATTGGGCTCGAGTACAATGGAAATTCTGAGTAAACTCTGTGGCCCTCCACTAATAGTGAAACTTTCTTGTTTCTCCAGTAAAGTCCTTGGCATTGAATGGACAGTTCTTCCAAGATACTAATTAGAATATTATTATTAATTGATTTACTTTTTAAATAAAATTTACAAGATAAAAGAGTCTTCGAATAAATAAAGGTTGAAGACATAATTCGCTTTCCATAGTATGGATAGGCGTGGTCCTAATAAATCCTCCTAATATCCTCATTGCCTGATTCTGCACTCTGTCAAGCTTCTGAAGATGACTGTTTGCACAGTTTCCGTACAGAAAGCAACCATAATCTAGTCTACTGCGTATTATGGCTATGTATAGCCTTCTAAGATGTAAGGGATGTACACCCCATTTAGCGCCAGATAATACTTTAAAAATATTTAAAAATCGGGAAACTTTTTCTCGGATCTCATTTACATGTTTACCCCACTTTAAGGAACTGTCCAACCACATTCCAAGGTACTTGACACAATCTACTTGCTCAATAAGACTGTTATTAACAGATAGTTGGATCCTATTCCTTCTTCTACCCCTACTGAAAAGGCAGACTTTTGTTTTTCTATGAGATATGTTGAGACCCAATTCTGTCATCAAACTTTGAAAAACCAGCAACGCGCTTTGTATATGAGCCACAGAATCGGATAACCACTTCTGTGTGTCGTATAAAACAAAATCATCAGCATACTGCGCAATGTAAACATTATTAATTTTCCTACAGACATAAACAGTTGCCGCATTAAATAGTAGAGGATCCCCTCTACTATTTAATGCGGCAACTGTTTATGTCTCCTCCTCCTGTCTGAAAGGGTCTCCTTGTGTTTGTTATTCTTCTTAATGAGGGAATTCTTCAAAGTGCAAACTCCGAAATAGCTTTAAAATCCAGGTTTATTTCAAGTTTTACTAAAGAGATGCGTGTGCGCGGCGTTCTACAGAGCAAGAGAATTTCTTACAATAAAAAATATTCCGTCGCTAATGAGCGCCTAACAATATTGTGTTAGCAATGATTTATTATTAACTGTAAAAGGTAGAATGTATCAGGCGTTTGGGCTGCAACATCTTCCCGCCCGTTGAAAGGCTTGTCTTTCAACTCTGCAGTAATTCTTCTGGTGTAGGCAGGGGGCACAGGCGCACCAGTGCTCGGCGCACGACGCCTCGTGTCGTCTTCAAGTCCGCTACTCTCGAGACCCCATCAGGACCGAGGAATAAGCGGAGAACTCGTCCTAAGCGCCAACATAGCGGTGGTACGTGATCTTCCTGTATCAGCACGTGCTCGCCGATGTTTAGGGACCTTGTTCCAGTCTTCCACTTCATGCGTTGCTGCAGCTCGTGCACGTATTCACGCTGCCAGCGTGACCAGAAGTGCTGGTGTATTTGTTGTAATCGTGAGTACCGCTGCAAGTGATTCTCCTGGCTGTCTTCAAGATTGGGTGCCGGTAGCGCCTTCAGAGGCCTTCCAATAAGAAAGTGCCCTGGGGACAAGGGAAGGTAGTCATCAGGTGATGAGGAAAGAGGACACAGGGGGCGACTGTTAAGGACTGCCTCCACTTGTGCGAAAAGAGTAGTTATCTCTTCAAAAGTGAGATGTGTATTCCCCATAACCCTTTTCAGGTGATATTTAGCGGATTTCACTCCGGCTTCCCAGATGCCACCAAAGTGAGGAGCGTGAGCAGGTGAGAAAGTAAATTTTATATTTTCATGAACTGCAAATTCAGATATGGCCTGATTATTAGTTTTTAAGAATATATAAAGCTCCGATATCTTTGGCAGCAGCAACAAAATAAGTACCGTTGTCACTGAATATTTCTAGCGGCTTGCCACGACGAGAAATAAATCTGTGCAAGGTCATTATAAATGCGTCCTTGGTGAGGTCACTGACCGCTTCCAAGTGCACACATTTATAACGCAGGCACACAAATAGGCATAGGTAACATTTAATTAACCTAGCACCTTTACCTTTACGGTTTATAATGTAAAAAGGTCCAGCAAAGTCTATACCTACTGAACTAAATGGGAAACCAGCTGATACCCTTTGAGTAGGTAAGTGCCCCATTTGAGGGCAAAGAGTCTTGCCTTGGACACGACAACATCGCACACATTTATGAACCGTGCGCCGAGCTAACCTTCTGCCGTTTAACGGCCATACATAATCTCTTATCAAAGATAACAACAGCTGCGGGCCGGCGTGCATGTTACGTAAATGTTCTCGCTCAAATAAAAAAATAGTTAAATGGTGCGATGAGTCGAGCAATATTGGATGTTTTTTATTAAAACTATATGTTGAAGACTTTAGTCGTCCTCCAACTCTAATCAAATTATCCTTATCTAAAAAAGGCGACAAAGCTAAAAGTTTTGATTTATTATTTACTAGCTGCTACCCGCAACTTCGTCCGCGTGTAATCCTGTTTTTATTCTGGTTAATTTATCTTTTTTTATAATATATTTGTCTCCCATCACAGGCAGTTGTAAAATAAATAAATAAAAAGTAGTAAGATAGTAGAATAAGAAGTCTAAATAGTAATTTTGTTTGTTTCATCATCATATTAGCCGAAAGACGTTCACTACCTACTGGACATAGGCCTCCCCCAAGTTTCGCCACAACAAACTGATTAATAATTTACATCAAAACACTTTTTTTTTGTTTTAAGTGGAACTTATAATGTCTTAAAAAGTGATTATTTATATCTAAGAAAAGTGAAAAAATAAAAAAAAATATATTATTCCTATTTATCAATACAATAAAAATGAAATCCAAACCAATGTTTTTAAAGTTAAACTCCATTTTCCATAGATGTGATGTGCGTTGTGCATTTGATCTCATTTTAAGAATTGCGGTGTTTAGATTCTCCGCGGAAGAATGATTTTGAAGAATGACAATTTATTACAATCTTTATCACCAGGCGCGCGTTTTACATTTCCTAAGCTTAATAAGCCACAGTAACGCTAAGATGGGCCATTTATTATTATAACACCCACGGACAGGTGGCGAAGCTCTGTGACAGCGGAACTTCTAAGACAAAAAGAGTTGTCAAATCTCATGGGCACCATCTTGGATTTCGATTTTGACCCGGTGATCGTTATTACCGACCCCGAAAACCATGAAAATGACAACAATTATGAAAAGTTTTCAAATCTCGTGGGCGCCATCTTGGATTTCGATTTTGATTTGACCCAGTAATCGTTATTGGCGACCCCGAAAACCATGAAAATGACACCCATAATGAAAAGTTGTCAAATCTCGTAAGCGCCATCGTGGATTTCGATTTTGACCCGGTAATCGTTATTGGCGACCCCGAAAACCATGAAAATGTCACCCATGACGAAAAGTTGTCAAATCTCGTGGGCGCCATCTTGGATTTCGATTTTGACCCGGTAATCGTTATTGGCGACACCGGAAACCATGAAAATATGACACCCATGATGAAAAGTTGTCAAATCTCGAAGGCGCCATCTTGGATTTCGATTTTGACCCGGTAATCGTTATTGGCGACCCCGAAAACCATGACAATGACACCCATAATGAAAAGTTGTCAAATCTCGTGGGCGCCATCTTGGATTTCGATTTTGACCCGGTAATCGTTATTGGCGACCCCGAAAACCATGAAAATAACACCCATGATGAAAAGTTGACAAATCTCGTGGGCGCCATCTTGGATTTCGATTTTGACCCGGCAATCTTTATTGGCGACCCCAGAAACCATGAAAATGACAACCATGATAAAAAGTTGTCAAATCTCGTGGGCGCCATCGTGAATTTCGATTTTGAGCCGGTAATCGTTTTTGGCGACCCCGAAAACCATGAAAATATATTATGACACCCATGATGAAAAGTTGCCAAATCTCGTGGGCGCCATCTTGGATTTCGATTTTGACCCGGTAATCTTTATTGGCGACCCCGGAAACCATGAAAATGACAACCATTACGAAAAGTTGTCAAATCTCGTGGGCGCCATCTTTGATTTCGATTTTGACCCGGTAATCATTATTGGCGACCCCGGAAACCATGAAAATGACAACCATGATGAAAAGTTGTCAAAACTCGTGGGCGCCATCGTGAATTCCGATTTTGACCCGGTAATCGTTATTGGCGACCCCGAAAACCATGAAAATAACACCCATGATGAAAAGTTGACAAATCTCGTGGGCGCCATCTTGGATTTCGATTTTGACCCGGTAATCGTTATTGGCGACCCCGAAAACCATGAAAATAACACCCATGATGAAAAGTTGACAAATCTCGTGGGCGCCATCTTGGATTTCGATTTTGACCCGGTAATCTTTATTGGCGACCCCAGAAACCATGAAAATGACAACCATGATAAAAAGTTGTCAAATCTCGTGGGCGCCATCGTGAATTTCGATTTTGAGCCGGTAATCGTTTTTGGCGACCCCGAAAACCATGAAAATATGACACCCATGATGAAAAGTTGCCAAATCTCGTGGGCGCCATCTTGGATTTCGATTTTGACCCGGTAATCATTATTGGCGACCCCGGAAACCATGAAAATGACAACCATGATGAAAAGTTGTCAAAACTCGTGGGCGCCATCGTGAATTCCGATTTTGACCCGGTAATCGTTATTGGCGACCCCGAAAATCATGACAATGACACCCATAATGAAAAGTTGTCAAATCTCGTGGGCGCCATCTTGGATTTCGATTTTGACCCGGTAATCGTTATTGGCGACCCCGAAAACCATGAAAATAACACCCATGATGAAAAGTTGACAAATCTCGTGGGCGCCATCGTGAATTTCGATTTTGAGCCGGTAATCGTTTTTGGCGACCCCGAAAACCATGAAAATATGACACCCATGATGAAAAGTTGCCAAATCTCGTGGGCGCCATCTTGGATTTCGATTTTGACCCGGTAATCATTATTGGCGACCCCGGAAACCATGAAAATGACAACCATGATGAAAAGTTGTCAAAACTCGTGGGCGCCATCGTGAATTCCGATTTTGACCCGGTAATCGTTATTGGCGACCCCGAAAATCATGACAATGACACCCATAATGAAAAGTTGTCAGATCTCGTGGGCGCCATCTTGGATTTCGATTTTGACCCGGTAATCGTTATTGGCTACCCCGAAAACCATGAAAATAACACCCATGATGAAAAGTTGACAAATCTCGTGGGCGCCATCTTGGATTTCGATTTTGACCCGGTAATCTTTATTGGCGACCCCAGAAACCATGAAAATGACAACCATGATAAAAAGCAAATACGTGGGCGCCATCGTGAATTTCGATTTTGAGCCGGTAATCGTTTTTGGCGACCCCGAAAACCATGAAAATATGACACCCATGATGAAAAGTTGCCAAATTTCGTGGGCGCCATCTTGGATTTCGATTTTGACCCGGTAATCTTTATTGGCGACCCCGGAAACCATGAAAATGACAACCATTACGAAAAGTTGTCAAATCTCGTGGGCGCCATCTTTGATTTCGATTTTGACCCGGTAATCATTATTGGCGACCCCGGAAACCATGAAAATGACAACCATGATGAAAAGTTGTCAAAACTCGTGGGCGCCATCGTGAATTCCGATTTTGACCCGGTAATCGTTATTGGCGACCCCGAAAACCATGAAAATAACACCCATGATGAAAAGTTGACAAATCTCGTGGGCGCCATCTTGGATTTCGATTTTGACCCGGTAATCGTTATTGGCGACCCCGAAAACCATGAAAATAACACCCATGATGAAAAGTTGCCTAATCTCGTGGGCGCCATCTTGGATTTCGATTTTGACCCGGTAATCTTTATTGGCGACCCCGGAAACCATGAAAATGACAACCATTACGAAAAGTTGTCAAATCTCGTGGGCGCCATCTTGGATTTCGATTTTGACCCGGTAATCGTTATTGGCGACCCCGAAAACCATGAAAATAACACCCATGATGAAAAGTTGCCTAATCTCGTGGGCGCCATCTTGGATTTCGATTTTGACCCGGTAATCTTTATTGGCGACCCCGGAAACCATGAAAATGACAACCATTACGAAAAGTTGTCAAATCTCGTGGGCGCCATCTTGGATTTCGGTTTTGACCCGTTTATCGTTATTGGCGACCCCGAAAACCACGAAAATGACACCCATGATGAAAAGTTGGCGAATCTCGTCTAATAAAAATAAAATAAACATTTTCTAAACTTACAGACTAACACAAGCTTAATTAAACATCTACAGGTATCTTCAATCGAACAGTGCGTCCTGACCGTGTGGTAACGGGTTGCTGAATGACAGCTGGCTCCGGCGCTGGTGATGTTAGAGGCGCTGGCCGTAGCGGAGGTGGAAAGCTGATTGGTTTCTGTGTGGTTGACGTGGGTTTCAAGCGATCTTTCGTACTGCACCTATCTACTGGACCCACTGTTTCATCGATAACCTGAAGATGGCTGAAGATTTACAGTGGATTTACAGACTTATATTGGACCAACTATTAGGTCCTGAAGAATATTATATTGTTACAAATAATTTCTACTTGTCTAGTGTTTACATAATTATGAATGTTACAAATAAAAATATTAATTTAAAGTCGTTTGGCATATCTTCATGACTGAGATGCTGCAGATAAATAAAACTTATTTATAGTCATAACCTCTTTAATATTGGCATTGTAGGTGTGACGTATTAATAAAATACAAGCGGCGCATGCACGTCACGGCATTGCTTGCCCAACCGCCGGCCGGTGCGGACGTGTATGCGCTCCTTGGTGAAACGAGTGTGTGGCTTTGATTTACGAACCCAGCAGCAAACGAGGACACCACAGTGGCGACGAGCCTCAAGTAAGTGGTAAATTATGCTACTATATGAAAAAGGAGGCAGATGAACTCACGTGCACGAAAAAAAAAATAAAAAAAATATGAAACACTAATAACAACCTCACGGTTTTATGGTGCTATCGATTAAGTGGTATATATATCTATCTGTCCAAGTACTATTAAAAGAAATGACTAGATATTACAAATAACAAATACAGTGTTATTTGTCTGATCGATCAATGATAGGTTATTATTATCATTGTCATGAAAAAAGCTACTTTTCTAAAAATAATTTATATCATAATTATTGTTATATTCTTGACTATAGCCGTGGATATTTCTAAAATAAGTTAAAATTAAAATTTTAAAATAAGTACCTACTCGGTGGTAACAGTCTTCTTATATCTTGTGACGATAATTTCGACGTAGGTACCTATTAGTAGAAATTGTAATAAGAAATACCGTGTAAGTCCGCGTTAATGTAATTTATCCAGTGACATTATTTATTTAAATACCTACGTAGGTAATAAGAATTTTCAGTGCAAAATTATAATTCCTCACTATTCATCGCGTTCCCTTAAGTTAAATGATGTTTTAAGGTTGAGGTACCTAAAGCAAACGTCGTTAGTAATATTAAAGCAGATAAGTCAAATGCATGCAATCAATCAGCGCAATAGGTACATGTACTACTTATTGATATAGGTAGGTAATACAATATGCTATCATAACAAATGTACCAAAGTGTATAAGTGTATGTTGCCCAGGTGCAATAAGGTGCCAAGGAGCACAAAGTAGTATTTTTCCAAGGTGAATCAAGGTGCCAAGGAGCATCAAGGTGTAATTTTGCCAAGGGCATATAATATCCATAAAAAATGCAAATTACATGGATCAATTGATTGATTCCTTTGTCGTTTTGAAGTTTTAGCAACATTAAATATCACTAAACCTAATGTAATAAATGTCACCGGCAAAACCCATATCTACTTCGCGTAATAAAGATTTATATCACTCCAGTGGCGTAGCGTAGTAGGGGTGAGGAGCGACCCGCCCCGGGCGGCCCCTTTAAAACCTAAACAAGGGGGCGGCTGACACCCATGCTAAGCCACTGTAATACTCATTCTATTATTGTCCATTTACGCCGCATCTAGCTAAAATTTTTTTTTTTTTAAAGTTACAATAAAATTCAATTCAGGGACATAATAATGTGTAAATTAGACGTATATTGTAGTTTATTCGTTATACAGTCATCGTGGTAAAATATATCTAAGACTTATCTAGGATTTTGCAGTGTGAGAACATGGTATACACATTTCAGATAGTAATTTTGGAAAAAAAAAAAAGTTCGAGTGAACAGGCTCCTTCTGGGTAAGCTCGCTCCATCGTAGACTTTGTCTCTGTCATATCTGACATTGACTAGAGTCAAGAGCAAACCCGTCACAAACAAAAAAAAAAATAGTTTGGGTTACAGATTGCTAATAACAATATTATGAGGAAATTTAGGACCAGTAATTTGTATTTTACTGAAAGCATAAATAAAATACGAAACACCTTATCCAATGGCGCCAAGGGTGCAATACAAAGGCAAATCAATGGCGCCAAGGGTGCAATACAAAGGCAAATTGACATTGTTTCAGGTCGCTCAAAATGTCCAATTTACCACCGGCAGAACCCTTGCAATGCGAAGGTTGTTCCAAGAAAGAAAGAAAATGAGATTATTTAGCACACTCATATAAAACTCATAGTTTTATCTTAGTCTACTTATACATTGACATAATGTCGAGTAGCGTATTTACAGCCCACTAAAAATATATCATGCCTACCCACATTAAAAAAAAAAAAAAATGTTTTTACTTGTTACCCACATTTACAATTATTTACGTTTTTTAACAATTCAATTGGGTTCGGACAAGGTATGAAAGATGTATTATTTTCATGGTTACTTTTATTATATTATTAATGACAATTACATCACAATATTGAAATTAAAATCAAAATCAAAAGTCATTTATTCAAATTAGGCTGAGAGCCAGCACTTTTTGAACGTCAAATTTTACATACATAAAGACAGTGCCCCAAAACGCCCACCGGTCACCACTTCCTAGTGTTTTAGCTGGGAAAAAGAAATGGCGCTACTAACTCCCCAGCAACACATCTGACTGTTACGTTTTAAGAACCTGAATTAAACAATAGTAGGTACGTAAAGTATTTTAAGACACAGGAACAAAAATAAATATGTATCCAACAACATGGAAATCATAAACTTAAATAGTATTTACAACATGTTAGCTAGCACACTCCATTATACGAGTAGCATTAAAAAAACGGGCAATGGTAGGATTTAGCGATTAGGTACTTGTCTAATAGTATACTAGCAAATTTATATTGAGGGAATCATAGTTTTATTAAAGGTTTACCTAAAGGAGCAAGGAGCTCGTGGCTAAATTATAACAGCCACACGGGCCAATCTTCAAGGTAAAGCAACGCTTGTCGAGGTTGGTCTGTGGATCTTAACATACCGAGACTACTCCGTGCCTCGGAAAGCCCGTGCCTGGGCCCGGCTGTCATTTGTAGACCTTTGGCAGTTACGTTACGAATTGTTGGAGGCCGGAAGGTCTGACACCGGTCTTGCCATGAAGTACCGTATTACCTAGCCAGTTAATGAGTTGTGGAGGTCTTGTGGGCAGCCGCTCCACGTAGAATGCTGGTATTCGGCTGAATCCGGTTTGGCTGGGAGCCGACCCCAATGTAGTTGGGAATAGGAGTGTAACGAACATATTGGTATTAGTTAAGAGATTAGTAATATTCCATGGATTCACGTATCAGTAATCCGACGAACTAATATATGCTAATATTAAATTTAATATTCACATAATCCACAGATTACTAACATGTACAATAATCTTTATCATAATCTGGGATTCCGTTCACTTGACACGGATCAGTGGGATTAGACTCACTCAATCATTCTGACATTCGTGAAGTGATACGTATTAATAAGTATTAGTTAAATATTACTGATATAAATGTTAGTTAAAATATTATAATATTTCTAGAGTAATATAGTCTTATTGGCCAATACTGATAAATATCGGTATTAACCCATCTTTAGTTGGGAAAGGGCTAAACCAGTGATGACTTAAAAAGCGACGCAAAGGGTAAATAACTCACAGAGGGCCACGCAAAGAGTAAATAACTCACAAAGGGCCACGCAAAGAGTAAATAACTCACAAAGGGCCACGCAAAGAGTAAATAACACACAAAGGGCCACGCAAAGAGTAAATAACTCACAAAGGGCCATGCAAAGAGTAAATAACTCACAAAGGGCCACGCAAAGAGTAAATAACACACAAAGGGCCACGCAAAGAGTAAATAACACACAAAGGGCCACGTAAAGAGTACTTGCATCTTTATATTAGGGCTACGCAGTTGTGTGTTTCTGTTAATGATTTTCAGTAAAAAGCCACGCAAAAGTAAGAGTCAATTTTATTAAAACCCAAAATGACTCATGCGTTATCCACACTCCCAAACTTCCTGATTGCGAAGATGATCAGAATAATTGTCGACACTCGCAGGGAGAAATGGAAGAGAGCTCTTCAATTTAACACATTGCCTGTCAACATCGACAATCCTGCGAAGAAACGAGCTACTCTCTACTACGTTGGAGGAATAGCACTACAAACAAGAAGTTGACTATAATAGATTACAGTCAACGTTCATGCTGAAGAAGGGGAAGGTGTCGATGTGTAGGCATTAGCTCTAAAGAAATGAGACAGTTCTTTAAGTTCGAAACAAAGTCGGATTAACGAAATTTATATTTTTTAACAGAAAAAGAAAACAGGAGGAAGTAAAAACGTTTTAACGATTTTATTAAACTTGAGAAATCATGCCGGAAAAGGTCAATTTCATAACGAAGAGGAGTATATTATCGACCAAAACACTGAAAAGCGTCAAATGTAAAGTCGAATGTAGAATTGAATGTAACGTCTAATATAAAATCACGTACAATTTTACACGTAGAGTCAGATACCTTGTTTTTATTTTCTTTGTTCAAATTAATGTGATTTCGATGACTATTACTGGTGCTTGGACTTGGTAATCACGAATACTAGCTAATCGCGGATCAAACCTAAAACATTTGTTTCAATGAAACCATTTACAGCCACTGTCGGTCTGTCAAAGGTTTACCGACTGAACGACATTAGAGTGACATGGAATAGCTCTGTAACATGAAAGTTTGTAGACCAATTGCCGTAGATATTAACGATAGCAAATCGTAACAAGACGCAATAGGTGCAATATATTGCGTAAAAGGAATCTGTAGAAATTGCGAGACCGTTATTATTGATGTTTAGTTATGTATGATACTAAAGACGATTAGATGAGGTCCGTGAGATTTCATTAGAGAGTTTTAAGCGCTGTGTGGTATAAGGTAAGCTCAATTTGATTGCACAGAAGTAAAAAAAAAAAAAAAAAAACAAAAATATCCGAATGAACAATTTCGTGTTATTAGCAAACTAAGAGTGAAACTGGATTAATAAATTAAAATCCTAAATTTAAAGGTTCATTTAAGAATTATCAAGGAGATGGACCTGGGTATACCGACTAAGGGCGCTTGACTCTAAGCGAATGTATAAATACCTCCATGATCGTGTGAGAAAAACCCCCGATCACTGCCTCGAGACTTAGATGACATAGTTGATGACAGTGATAATGAAACCAAGTCTGATGGCTTGTTTACTAAACTCTTGATCGCACCTCATGAATGACATGAGGCGATGGGTCTCCAAGGAATGGTTGGTATGATTTCTGTCTGTGCACCAAGTACATAGCGCTTAATGTGTTGTTGCACATATCGTGCTAGATATTTTCAAATTGTTGGTGCGATTCTGGTCTGTGTTGGTGCACAGATTATAACGGAATTTTCATGAGTGAGTATGCATTTCAGAAATTTATTTTGTTTGATCGGATATCTTTCCGTTGAGTAATGTTGTGCGGGGAGCGCTGTGCACGAAGCCCTCATGACTGGATATTATACTACACCCGAGGATGGGTGCTAGTCACGGATGGCAGTGTCGCGGATTCATGGCGCTACGGTATAAATGACTACGCCATTCGCTGCTGCATAGAACAACCAAGGGTGTAGTGTAGACAAAATCAAACTGGTAAATTTTTGTATTAACTTTATAGATGTACTCTTTCTTTTTTTTGAGTTTTTATTTTTCTATTAACCCACACACTGTTTTATTAATGGTTCCAATATTTGTAAATAAGTGAGTACCATGTACTTATTAAGAAAATGAAAAAGTTTACCTCTGCTGGTAATACTTTGATTTCTATAAGTAGTATACTCTAGGTGCATCAACCTCACAATATCAAAGTTAATGTGTGTATTCAAAATATTGTAAAACATTTATTTGAAAAGAGTAACTATGGAGTTTCTTGTCCGTTCTTCTCCATAAGAATCTACCTTTGCGAACGGACAGTAGAGTCACCTAATTTGTATACATAGTATTTGGATGTAAATGATGACGTTCAAAAGAGCTGTTTGATGGCCTTATTTAAATGAACGTTTTGACTTAGACTTTTATAAAAGACAGTTTGGAATGCAAGTGAAGGAAAAAGGGAAAAGTATGATTACATACCTGGAAATAGGGGAAAAATTATTATCAAACAGATGATTCAGAGGATAAAAGTGATTCGATAGAAGCAAAAGAATAGATAAATAACTCTGTTAAATTGTATAATAAGTATTCAGTGGAAGATAAATTTTACCTTGTTAGAAATTATGGAATGTGGAGAATTAATTAACTATTTGATAATTAAGTATAATTAATCAGTTATTATATTTGTTTGTTTAAATTGTTATGTAAAGGAAGAGGTGTGACGTATTAATAAAATACAAGCGGCGCATGCACGTCACGGCATTGCTTGCCCAACCGCCGGCCGGTGCGGACGTGTATGCGCTCCTTGGTGAAACGAGTGTGTGGCTTTGATTTACGAACCCAGCAGCAAACGAGGACACCACAGTAGGTATTTGAAAAATTGAATATTAATATTGCGAATGTATTACCTAAACATTGATGTTAAGTATGTTGGAAATCTAAACATAAACAAAAACACAAAAGAAAATCAAAACCTATAAACTCACCTGCACACGGCGGGGTTCGAACGGACGCATCACTAAGTGGAAGTCCGGTCATTAACCGCCTTGGCTGATTTCACTTGTTAAAACCATTTCAAAATTTGCGTTCCTATCAGTACAGAGGTTACCGATGGCTACGATTTAAATCATGCCGTAAAATTTATCTAAAACCTTTGTGGCCAACAGGATGGTTGAAAAAACCGAGATTACCAATTCTTTGTCTTGGCGTTACGTACCTACGGACAGTAACCCTGCTGACCTCATATCTCGGGGTGTTAATGGTACTCAGCTCGTAAATAATAGTCTTTGGTGGTCCGGTCCAGAGTACCTAAGAGGTTCTGAAAATGATTGGCCTGTTTTAAAGTTCATTGATGAAAGTAGTTTACCTGAAACAAAATTAAATAAAGGTAAAAATACAAATAAAAATAAAAACTTACCTACTTCCGTCCAGAATACTCCTCTCGTCGCAGGCTCCCAGCTCCCTGAAGATTTCGTATCTGAAACAAAATACTAATAAAAAACACAAAATTCATTAGTCACAAATGTAAACAAACCAATTAAAAATAATAATATAAATACTTACCATAACACTAACGAAAAATTCCAACCTGTAATAAAAATAGATAATTATAGTAACCTAAATAGCCTAATTAGAATAGTGGCGTGGGTGAGACGATTTTGTTATAATCTACGTAACAATAAAAATAAAAATATGTTATCACTTACCGTTAATGAGTTAGATGACTCATTCCATTATCTGTGTCGTTTGGCTCAGTATGAATGCTTTCCGCATGAATGCGCTGCATTACATAATGCGCTACCTATCTATACATATAATAAAACAGTAGAAAGTTTGTGTCTGTACATTAAACAAATTTACCAAAAATGGGTTGGGGACGATGAAAAAGGAACATACTGCACAAAAAAAGATTTTTCAGATTTTCTTGTCTGTCTGTCTGTCTCTCTGTTAACGCTAATCTCTGAAAATACTCTACAGATTTACTTGGAGACTGTACAGTTACATGTGGGTTAGCTCTGAGCAACATTTAGTCTTTGTTTCAATTAAATTGGTGGCCAGGAAAAAAAGTTACGGGCATAAGATAAATTTTACGGCATGATTTAAATCGTAGCCATCGGTAACCTCTGTACTGATAGGAACGCAATTTTTGAAACGTTTTAACAAGTGAAATCAGCCAAGGCGATTAATGACCGGACTTTCACTTAGTGATGCGTGCGTTCGAACCCCGCCGTATGCAGGTGTTTTTGTATGTTTTGATTTCCTTTTGTGTTTTTGTTTATGTTTAGATTTCTAACATACTTAACATCAATGTTTAGGTAATACATTCGCAATATTAATATTCAATTTTTCAAATACCTACAGTGCCAATATTAAAGAAGTTATGACTATAAATAAGTTTATTTTATCTGTAGCATCTCAGCGGCCACTTTCTGTGTAAGCCTTTAATCATGAAGATATGCCAAACGACTTTAAATTAATATTTTTATTTGTAACATTCATAATTACATGTAAACACTAAAAATTGAAAATCTCAAACGGCGCAAATATAACAACCTTATTGGGAGTTACATATTTGAGCCGTTTGGGGTTGAAACACTAGGCCCATGGGGTCCGAGTGCTCACCGAGTCTTTCGGGACATCAGCAAACGACTTGTCGACTGTTCACGTGACCAGAGGGCTGGGCTTTTCTTTGGCCAAAGAATCAGCATTGCCATTCAACGTGGCAATGCTGCCAGTGTTCTGGGCACTTTTGTCATTGACAGCGATGTGGATGAGTTTTTTGATGCCCAATGATCAATTTGTTTTTTACACTTTTTGTACATAATTCGCAATTTTTAGTCTAGTTTGTTTAGGTTTAGTAGATAGAAAGTGTCTTTGTAATTTGTCATACAATTATAAAGGTGAAAGTTAAAAAAAAAAAAAAAATTAAAACAAAAGATATTAAAGAACACTAGACAAGTAGAAATTATTTGTAACAATATAATATTCTAAAGGACCTAATAGTTGGTCCAATATAAGTCTGTAAATCCACTGTAAATCTTCAGCCATCTTCAGGTTATCGATGAAACAGTGGGCCCAGTAGATAGGTGCAGTACGAAAGATCGCTTGAAACCCACGTCAACCGCACAGAAACCAATCAGCTTTCCATCTCCGCCACGGCCAGCGCCTCTAACATCACCAGCGCCGGAGCCAGCTGTCATTCAGCAATATAATAGATGATGTTTAGTAGATGTTTAATTTAGCTTACTTTTAAGTGAAAAAGAAAAGAAGAAGAAAAATACCGGGTCAAAATCGAAATCCAAGATGGCGCCCACGAGATTTGACAACTTTTCATCATGGGTGTAGGTTTTTTTTTTTTTTTTTTTACATATATGGTCTACCTCCAACGTAGTTGGAGCCTATATTAACAGTCTATTTTACTACTCGTTCATTCTAGTTCTCGCTTTTATGCCTCTCGTACTTGTATGCTACATACTATTTCTTTCTCTCATTCATCATCTTTCGCACTTAAGGTCGGGGACTGACCATCTATCTTTTTTTTTTGTTTTCTAATCTATCTATCTATTCTGTTTCTTTCTTATTCTACTTATTTACTCAGTACACTATCAGGGAAGATGGGTATGGGATTTCATCTTTATTTTCTTTTCATATAACTTCTTATTTCTATTGCTACATTATTATACTTAATCTTATTTCATATACTTCTCTTATATATTAACATTTTTTTTCCATATATGATACTTCTATTTGAACATCACACTTTTCATTTTAACAGTACTTGATACTTTACCATTTTAACAATAATTACTTATCACTTTATCAGGGAAAATGGGTATGGGATTTCCTTTTTATTTTTCTTTTAATATTACATCTTATTTCTATTTGCACATTTTTAAAATTCGTCATATTTTCTATATTTCTATTGCTACATTATTATACTTAATCTTATTTCATATACTTCTCTCATATATTAACAATTTTTCTTTTTCATACATGATACTACAATTTTAACATAACAGTCATTTTAACAGTAGGGGGAGTCCGGGAGAGTTGAACCCCCTTTTACTCTAACATGCATAAAATTGTAACTATATCTTGAAAGTAGACAGCTCAAGAACGTTTACAAGTACCATTTTTTAATGTTAAAGTTAATATTAATTCACTAAGTTGTGCAGGAAATATATTTAAAAAAAAAATAATTGATGGTTCAAATCTCCCCAGCGCACGGGAGATTTGACCATAGTAGTAGGGAGACTTAACCATATCTATTTGTATAGGGTAAATGATGAAAATATTTTGCAAATCTCGATTATTTTAATAAGATACTTTAAACGTCATCAATGACTATTTCTTATGAAACTAGTTTTCTGAACAAATTACTTTCTAAATAAAATGTAATAACAAAACAATAAGCATTCTTAGCCTTTTTAGAAAAAAATATCGATAAGAAAAACAAATACAACTCTAATTAAGCGTTTTAGCTAAAGAGATCAATATAATCAGTCTTAATTTTTTAAGGCACATTCAAAATCACATTTCTTTTAAATTCTGTTCTTATTCTTCGCATTCATGGCATATGAAATGATCACTATCTTGATTGGTCAATCCAACACATATTTCGTGAACATATCTGTTACATGAAATGCACAGTCTCATGTCTAACAGTTGTTCTGTTTGGCATACGAAACAATACCAACAGTTATCTAGATTCGGGACTTCTTCCCAATCACCATCACTTGAGCTATCAGCATATGGAATGACATGACATTCTTCTTCAGATTCGGTTTCACTGGTTTCAATGCGCTTTTTGATCTTGGCGTTACAAGTTTTTCTTTTTTTACTTTCACTTTCAATCTTTTTTTTCTTCTTAATTGCTTTAATTTTGCCCCCAACGTCTTTTGTATCATCATTCTCACAGTCTGTTTTGCTACTATCCCTAAGAATCTGTTTTTTTGTTTTTCCTACATTTGACTTTTTTCTCTTATTTTGTTTCTTTTTTATTTGATTAGATATCCCACTCCCACTGGGTCTTGCATCGTCTATTGCGTTTTTTTCTGGAGTTTGGGTTAGAATTTTTGTTTTCCCTGGTTGACGGCCACGTCGTGTCGTCTTCCTGGGTGCAGCTTTTGGGTATGGTTTTATTGTTTCTGGAGTTATAAGTGAAACCTTCATACAAGCAAGTATTGGATTACCACCAGTTTGTTCACATGAATGTGAGGTTTCAGCTGAGGCTGAGATCTTTTTAGGAGTGGATAAGGCTGGAGCATTATCGATCTTACTTTGCTCACTATCAGCTGATTCAGCAATGACCGAAATCTCCTGACAAGCTGGTGGAGCTAGATCAGGAACATCAACATTTTCCTCCCGTAAAAGTAAAGGTTGAACAATGACCGAGCTCTGTTGATCATTTGCTTCGGTTTGGAGTATGCTAAACGAGGATTCAGAGTTACCGGAAGAATCTAGATCAGAAGGAACACGAGGAATGTCAACTAAATCGTGATGCGAAGATGATGGACCTCCTATATCAGCGGAGAAGATAAGTTGAGCTTGACGGTTTTGAGATGAAGTGAAATCTGCAGGAAGTAACTCACCATCATTCGACAAATTCCTGTCTGTGACTGCAGAACACATGAAGTCTTCTTCTCCAAATATATCTGGATTAAACGGATGGATGCCTGAAGTCCTGAATCCACTTAGGATGTTAGACTGACTGAAAGCTTGTGACATCATAGTTTTTATAAACCCAGGAATGTTATAAATTGTAACGGTTTTACCGGGATTTGACAGCATCCAGTTGTTCATCACATTGTTGTATCTTGATTTAAACGACGAATAAACTGCAACGTCTAATGGTTGCAATTTATTGCTGCAGTGTGGAGGAAGAGTCAGTAATGTTATACCATTGTCTCTGGCAAACTGAATCACATTTACGCTTACATGGCTCTCGTGGTTGTCAAGGATCAGCAAGACGGGATTTTCTTTTGACGCGCAAGAGTATTTTTTAAAATGTTCCATAAATTTTAAGAAGCTTTTCGTAGTCATCCACCCGGTAGTGTATGCGTCTCCATCTGACCCTTCTGGCCCACTGGACACAAAATCTTCCCGATATTTCACACGAGGGAATATAAAAAATGGTGGTATGACATTACCAATTGCATTGACTGCAAAACAGACTGTAACCAAAGTTCCTCTCTCAGCAGATGTAACCTGTCCCACTTGTTTCGACTTTTTACTTGCTAGCACCTTAGGGCAGTCTTGGACAGTAGTACATCCTGTCTCGTCACAATTATAAATATTTTGCGGTTCAAACTTATACTTTTCTCGAACAGATCTCAAATTTTCAAAAAAATCACCTACATTTTTTTTGTTGAAGCTAGTAGCTCTTGACAAACTAGTAGCTTCAGGAGTCCGCAGACTTATTTCAGAATTTCTACGAAGAAATCCGCGAAACCAGTCTTTTCCAGCTGAATTATTTTTTATCCAACTGTCTGGAATTTTTTTAGAGTTTGATGAAGCAAACTCAAAAGCTAATTTCATCGCTTCGATCCTAGTTAGACCATAATTCATTTTACTACAGTTTATTAAATATTCGACTAATAGCTTTTCTTCTGGTATTGTGAATACCTGAGCAGCTTTGTATCTACCCTTTTCGTCAAAAACTTCCAGCTTTTTTTCATTTTTAGTGTATCGACGTAAGGTAGTCCTATCGATCCCATATTTCACCGCTGTTTTTCTAAGAGAGGACCCGGATTTGACTTCTTGAATAGCGTTTTGTAATTCCTGCTTGATAACTTTTTTGCGGATAGAACCTTCTTTTGTTTTATATTGGAACGGCATGACATTAATACCTGAAAGCAATTAAAAACAGATACATATCCGTCGAATATACGTGAGGGACACTTGAACCACTGATCATTTCTCCCTCGTGCACTAAGGATCAAATCTCCCTACCCTAACCTTTTTCACTTCATCACGTGTTTGAAGAAATTGGTTAAATCGGAGGACTAAAATACACTACGTTCTTCAAACTACATTTATTCAGTAATTCAACTAATATTTAAAACATTACGTACCTTTATATATAACGGAGTAACGTAAAAACACAAAAAAACTTTTTTTTTCACTTAAGACCACCAAAAACGTGTTTATTCCGCTCACTGTCAAACCGGCGTAATGGCTGCCAATATGGCGTCGTACATGTGACACACTATGAGTGAGCGTGCTGCCACCTGTCAGTGAACCCGATGGCGCGATTTTTAAAACGTTTTATGCGATGTGGAGCATCTCTCCCACCTGGGCAAGTCTCCCGGATTCCCATTATACTTTACTATTTTAACAATATTTACATGGTACTTAATCAGGGAAAATGGGTATGGGATTTCCTTTTTATTTTTCTTTTAACATAACTTTTTACTTATATTGCCACATTTATTATACTTAATCTTATTGCCTATTCTTTTTATGTATAAACATTTTTCTTTTCCGTACAATATGCTACTTTACTATTTTAACATTTATTGCGTATGTTGACATCTATATATTCATTATATATTGTGAACATACTTTTCTTATCCTAACTTATTCCTATTATTTACTATCATGGGTGTAGGTTAGGTTAGGTTAGGTTAGGTTGTCCTCGCGTCAATGCATCGGTGGCGCGAGGACGCGCGGGCGCGCGGGGAGCGACTGACGCAGCGACATTTTGAGCGGCGTCGGTCGCAGCTGCGTGAGGTCCTGGTGGCGGAATGGCGGAACAGGCTTTCACGCCCTACCGCCGGCCTCGTCACTATCGAGGCCATCCGGCCAGTGCTCGACCTGTGGCTCGGGAGAAGGCACGGCTCCCTGTCGTTTCGTGCGACGCAGGTTCTCACGGGGCATGGCTGCTTCGGGAGATTCCTGTGTCGCATAGGCAGGGAGCCGGACGCTCGGTGTCACCACTGCGTCGACTGTCGGGAGGACACGGCGCGGCATACGCTGTCAGAGTGTGCCGCTTGGGAGGAGCCGCGCCGTGCCCTCGTCTCTGTGGTAGGCAGTGACCTCTCGCTGCCGGCTGTAGTACGTTCTATGGTCGGCGGTGAGGAGTCCTGGGACGCGGTGGTCTCCTTCTGCGAAACTGTCATCGCGCAGAAGGAGGCTGCGGAAAGGGAGAGGGAGATGTCGAGTGCTCTCCCAGCCCGCAGCAGGCGCACCGGGCGTCGGAGGAGGGCATACGCTGCCCTCCTTCTGCCCCCCTAACTGGGTCCAGGGGCGGCGGACTTGGGGATGTCCGTTGCCCCCCATTTATCCGGACCCGAGGTGGCGGCGCGTGGTGTTCCCGTGCGCCCCTCTGACGTCGCGGGGGGAGTTAAACACCTCACTCCCCCCGCGTACGAGATGTGGCCCGCAGAGGCGGGCCGGCACCAGCCGGGGATTACGGAAGTCGCCTATGTTCCCGCGATCCCCGGCGTAGGTGGAAGATGGAACACCGGGGTGGTTTTAGTCAGTAAGAGTCTGACAGACCCCTCCGCCCGCCCCAGGGCGGAGGACATCCATGAGGATTTCCCCCCGTAAAAAAAAAAAAAAAAAAAAAAAAGGTTAGGTTAGGTTAGCTTCGGCCGACCTGACGGCCGGCACCATCTCTGTTCTGCGGAAGCCGCAGAGGGTGATGGCCGTCAGAGTCATCAGGGGTTATCGCACGATCTCCTACGAGGCGGCTTGCGCACTGGCCGGATCTCCGCCCTGGGACCTGGAGGCAAAAGTCCTCGCGTCAATGCATCGGTGGCGCGAGGACGCGCGGGCTCGCGGGGAGCGACTGACGCAGCGACATTTTGAGCTGCGTCGGTCGCAGCTGTGCGAGGTCCTGGTGGCGGAATGGCGGAACAGGCTTTCACGCCCTACCGCCGGCCTCGTCACTATCGAGGCCATCCGGCCAGTGCTCGACCTGTGGCTCGGGAGAAGGCACGGCTCCCTGTCGTTTCGTGCGACACAGGTCCTCACGGGGCATGGCTGCTTCGGGAGATTCCTGTGTCGCATAGGCAGGGAGCCGGACGCTCGGTGTCACCACTGCGTCGACTGTCGGGAGGACACGGCGCGGCATACGCTGGCAGAGTGTGCCGCTTGGGAGGAGCCGCGCCGTGCCCTCGTCTCTGTGGTAGGCAGTGACCTCTCGCTGCCGGCTGTAGTACGTTCTATGGTCGGCGGTGAGGAGTCATGGGACGCGGTGGTCTCCTTCTGCGAAACTGTCATCGCGCAGAAGGAGGCTGCGGAAAGGGAGAGGGAGATGTCGAGTGCTCTCCCGGCCCGCAGCAGGCGCACCGGGCGTCGGAGGAGGGCATACGCTGCCCTCCTTCTGCCCCCCTAACTGGGTCCAGGGGCGGCGGACTTGGGGATGTCCGTTGCCCCCCCAGTCATCCGGACCCGAGGTGGCGGCGCGTGGTGTTCCCGTGCGCCCCTCTGACGTCGCGGGGGGAGTTAAACACCTCACTCCCCCCGCGTACGAGATGTGGCCCGCAGAGGCGGGCCGGCACCAGCCGGGGATTACGGAAGTCGCATATGTTCCCGCGATCCCCGGCGTAGGTGGAAGATGGAACACCGGGGTGGTTTTAGTCAGTAAGAGTCTGACAGACCCCTCCGCCCGCCCCAGGGCGGAGGACATCCATGAGGATTTCCCCCCGTAAAAAAAAAAAAAAAAAAAAAAAAGGTTAGGTTAGCTTCCTCTTTGCAGCCAAGCTCCAAGAGGTCATCGCGGACGCTGCAAAGGTGGCCCGACCGGTCAAGTCGGCGGCCATCGAGGTGACCGACCTCGACGATTCGGTCACCAAGGAGGAGGTGGTAGCGGCGGTCGCAGCCATTGGGGGCTGCGATGTCACAGCGGTGCACGGCCGGGACATCAGGCCCGGCCGCGGTGGCATGGGCACTATTCGTCTCCAGTGCCCAGTCGCCGCTGCCAAAGCCGTCCTTGATAAAGGACGGCTTCTTGTGGGCTTCAGCTCGGGTGCGGTCCGGGCACTTGTAGACCAGCCTCTGCGCTGCTACAGGTGCTGCGGCATCGGACACACCCGAGCCCTTTGCCCGTCAGCGGTCGACAGGTCTCTGACCTGTTACCGCTGCGGCAAAGAGGGCCACAAAGCACGGCCTGCACGGCCGCCACTCCACACTGCGCAGTGTGTGCCGCCAGTGGCTGCCCGGCAGGCCACGTGACGAGGGGGAGGATGTGCAATCCTCCCCCCAAGAGGGGCAAAGCACAGGCGCCGGTCGTGCCTGCTGCTAGCACCGTCGTTCGCGGGGCTGGAACGGCGGTGGCAGCGGAGGAGGGGGATGCGATGTCGACTTAATTAGGTCGAACATCGCATCCTCCCAACAGTGTCGCGGTCTTCCACAGACTCCCCTCCCCTCTCGCTTAAGAGAGGGGACCGGGATACGTGGCTGCCGCGGCAGCATTCGCCCTCTTTTGCGAGGACGTCATCTCGCAAAAGGGGGCGGCGGAGCGCGTGCGAGAGGACGACCCTCTCGCTGCGCCGCTCCAAAAAAAAAAAAGGTTAGGTTGGGGGACCCCCCACAGAGCTTGCGTCCACGTCGCGTCCCCTGGAAACGACCCAGTTCTGTCACCGTAACGGAGTGGCAGACTGGGATCGGCCAAAGTGCTCTGTGCTTCGTAGCTATCATTTTATTCTTGCGGTTTTAAGCTACGATCTTGCGGAATGTCGAAACCTTCGCGGGACGCCTTCGGGCGTTTCCTCCCAAAAGGCCCTTCTCAGGGCCAACCAAAAGGCCCTTCTCAGGGCCAACCAAAAGGCCCTTCTCAGGGCCAACCCAAAGGCCCTTCTCAGGGCCAACCCAAAGGCCCTTCTCAGGGCCAACCCAAAAGCTCATGCGAAGGAGCAGCGGGTGCGTGCAGCTCGGCTACGGTGCGTTCCGCATGCTGTACGCGGACCACTCTCTGGCCGAGCTGCAGCAGATTGCGGAGGAGGACGAGGAGGAGATCGCGGAGGTCGCCTCTAAGTCCTCAAACCTTAAGGGTACTTTCCAGAAGGCCCTTAAGTGCCGAAGAGGTTGGAGAAGACGCCGTCTTCTCCCTCCTCATGGTGGTGTAGGCGGGTGACAGGCGTGGGGGCGCCTCCACCCGCATTGCACTCTACACCACCTCCGCCGGTCGTTCCCGGTCCTCCCCTCACGGGGAGGGCGTGAAGAGCCCGCCGTGCAGGCGGGCGGACGTCGGAGAGGGACTGGACGCAAAGGCTATGCCGATCTCCCAGTCCCCCTCCACTCAGACGTTGCGGGAATGCCGCTGGGTTGTTTTAGTGGGTATACTGGCTCAGCCCGGGGAGTCCCACATACCCCTCCCATTCCCCCAATGGGAGGGTATGCGTAATGCATTTTTTCCCAGCGCAAACAAAAAAAAAAAAAAAAAGGTTAGGTTAGGTTAGGTTAGGTTTTTTTTTTTTTTTTTTTTTTTTTTTGTTTTGGCAGGAGTGGGAAATCCTCATGGACGCCCCAACTGCCTTGCAATGCAAGACGGTTGGGGCAGTGCCGGACTCTTACCGGCTAAAACCCACTCCTGCCACGCTTGTGTTCCTCTGAGATATGGTCAGAGACTTTGATTGCGATTTTTATGTTTGTTTTCAAGATGTTTTGGTTTATTTCTGATTTTAACTGATGTCTTAATAATAATTTCTTATAGGATATTCATGTGTTGGCATCAGAAAGCCTGAAGTGTTCAAGGGAGATATGGGCGGAGGTAAGTATACATACTTTACATTATTTTTTTTTTCATGCATTCATTAATGTACACTTAGTTACTACTTTCATGATACTTGTTGTTATATATCCTTATGATACATAACACAGTGTATCCTTATTGCTATGTTTTGTTTTTATTTGCTACATTAATTGCTATTTTTATACAATAGTTTAGAAATTTATCTCTAGTGTTTTTATTTTCTATTATTATTGCTATATTTTCATTTTTTAATTGCATTTCTATTTCAGATTCAATATTGAGTCTTTCTATCTGATATACTGGACACTCTATCAGGACATGCATGATGCTTTCGCTGACATCTGGATCACAGACACACGCTGGACACTCCTTGCACTTAAAACGATTTAAGTACTCGGAGAATCCACCGTGTCCTGTCATCACTTGTACCAAGACTGGGTCTAATTTGATCTTTTTCAGAGTGCTGTATGCCTGGATAGCATCCGGGAAGAACGTCTTTGTAATGGATGCAGTTTCACCCACAATGTACCGATTATTCCACTCTGCAAGTGATTCCATGCGGATTTGTCGTTTGATAAACGAAATTGGACAGCTGTTGTAATCTGCCCTCTTTTTAAGTTTTAATGCGGCTTCCTTCGCAAGATCATCTGCCCTTTCATTCCCCTCCATCCCTGCATGAGCTTTTATCCAAAATAAGTTTATTATTTTGCCACGCTTCCTTAAGCTATTTATGTTGGCTCGGGTTCTTACGGCTAGGGGATGAAGGGAAACGCCATGTGCCACTGTTTCCAATGCTGATCTTGAGTCGCAATAAATATTGCAATTAGATGCCGCGTCCAGTAGGGCTGGGTCGGTGGCATTAGACAAGGCTAAGAGTTCTGCTTGGTAGACAGTGCAAAATGGCTCCAATTTAAATTTTCGGTTTTTGATTTCGGCGCCATCTTTCCAAAGGGACAGTGCCGCACCAACCTTCCCTTCAATTTTACTGCCATCGGTAAATATATTCAGGCCTCCGTTATTGTGTTGTGCCATTTGTGCACTGTCCACCACGCATTCAAAGCCTAATTCCGTCTGTTCCGCAGGGTGTGGGCTATCTTTATAATTATGGGATTTGGGTCTCCACATCTCGGTCTCCTATTACCCGCTGAGAAAACCCTTTCTTTATTTCGTAAAGCCATGCCGACTCCTTGACTCTTAGGTCAAGAGGCAACAAGCCCGCGAGCAATAAGGCCGAGTTCAGGGAAACCGTTCTATAACCCTTAATTATTTTCTGCGCAAACCCTCGCTGTACCACCGCAAGTTGCTTCCTTATTCCCAGTTTATCGGCTGCTGACGCCCACGCACTTGCCGCGTACATTATGGTTGGTTCAACTACCGCCACGTAGATTGTCCTAACAATCTCGGAATTCAACCCCCAATGTATTTTTGCTACCCTCGACAGCTGTTTATAGAGGTTTAGTGATTTGCGACAAACGTTTGTCACGTGGGAGTTGAATGTGAGCTTGTCATCCACCGTCAGGCCCAGTATCTTTATTTCCCGAGACAGACCAATGCCCACACCGCCCATACTCAGAATTGGTGAGTCGTATTTTAATTTGTTGGTTATTAC
Source organism: Melanchra persicariae (assembly GCA_947386135.1). Classification (NCBI taxonomy): domain Eukaryota; kingdom Metazoa; phylum Arthropoda; class Insecta; order Lepidoptera; family Noctuidae; genus Melanchra; species Melanchra persicariae. The sequence continues at coordinate 147,423 of OX376666.1, read as the reverse complement.
CATTGCCTTGGTTTTATGCGGCGCGAATTTCAGTTTGTTTTTGACTCCCCAATTCTGAATATGTTCGAGGCTGGCATTGGCCCGTCTCTGTACTTCTTGTGCTGTGTCTCCCGAGAAGATCAGGATCACGTCATCGGCAAATGCTTGGCTGTGGTCACCTCTGTCGTCCAGTTCCCTCAACAGGGAGTTCAAAAGCAAGTTCCAAAAAGTAGGACCCCCTATTGATCCCTGCACGCATCCCTTTGTGGTGTTTTTAGCGCATTCCGCTCCCACGTATCTAATCCGTACTCTACGATCTTCTAAGTAGCTGTCCACGAGTCGTCTCAAATTAACTGGACATTTAGATTCCGCCAGTCTGCATCTTATTGCGGACCACCACGCACTATCAAAGGCTCCCTCTATGTCGAGCGATACCAATACTATCAGCTTCCTATCCTTTGAGCTTGCCTCGTATGTGTTGGATCATTGCATAGAGGGAGTCTTCGGTACTGCGCTGTGGGGTAAACCCGTACTGGCTTGCGCTCATCATCGGTAAGGTGTGCCACCGAATCCTCCTTATCAGTAGTTTTTCAAGGATTTTTCCCAGTATAGGTAATAGTCCAATCGGTCTATAGGACTTGGGATGCGTGTAGTCATCTTTCCCTGGTTTTCGCAGCACTACTACAGCCGCCTCCTTCCAGGCTATGGGGAAGTGTGAAAGGCTCAGGCATTTGTTGACCAATGCCAAAAATAGTTCCGGGTCTAGGGTGATCGCCGTTCTGCAGATATCTGCCGTGAATCCGTCGAGTCCAGGCGCCTTTTTGGGGTTAAAACTCGAAGCCGCCCACCTTAGCTCCTCCATAGTGAATGGAGGGTCACATGTTTCACCATGCGCCCATCCATTCAAAAGATTTGCCGTCTCGCGCTCTTCTTTATGCTCTGCCTGGTCTTCCTCTAGATTATCGTCAGGATAAAAAGTGTCTGCTAAGGCTCTCGCCGATTCCTCACCGGTCATGTCTCTCCCATCCTTAACTAGGGGTAAATCCTCTGGCCTTTTCGATGTCCTTTTTATGACTCTATAAATTCCGTCCCACATACTTTCTCTATCTTGCTTTTCGCAGAATTTTTTAAAACTAGCCGTCTGAGCCTTTTTTGCTTCCAGTAAGTAATTTTCCTTCGCCTGTAGGTATTGGTCTACGACCCATGCTCGGCGGACCGTCGATGCGCACGATATTCTGCGCTTTTTTGTGAGCACTTGCTTTTTAAGCTTTTCAAGCTCTTCATTCCACCAAGGCAATTCTGTTTGCTTTCTGTTTTTTATTACTGGTATAGATTCTTTACATATTGCTTTTATTGTACTTGTGTATTTTTCCACTATTTCCTCTAACTCTTTTTGACTATTTATTTTTTCTATTTCCGTCTTATTTATATTACTTTCTACCCAAACTAGGGCTAGTTCCTCACGAAACTCGCTCCAGTTTGCCTTCTTTGTGTTGTAAACTCTAGTTGTTCTTTTTATTTCTGATCCTAATGATTTTTCGAAGTTTAAGTCAAACAGAATTGCCTTGTGGTCCGAAGTTGTCAAGTCTCCAGCAACTCTCCAGTTGTCTATTCTCCCTAGCATGTCTGTTGTACAAGTTGTGATGTCGACACAGCTGGTGAACCTGTTCCCCCCCCTGAATGTGTCGAAGGTAGGCTCCGAACCACAATTCAGTATTTGCAGCTCTAACTCGTCCAGTATCCCCGCCAACACCTCCCCCCTACGGTCAACATTTCGACTTCCCCACCATGTGTTCCATGCATTGTCGTCTCCTTCCTGTATCACTTTCCTGGTCCCCGGATTCTCTATAATCTTCCTCACTTGCTCCATATAAGGTTCGATCGGTAGATCACCTTCCAGATAGACCGACACCACTGCCACTTCCCATGCTTCGGTTTTAAGCTTTGCCACTGCGATATTTTCTGTGGTCAAGGTCGGGTACTGGACGATGTCGATGGTGGTGTCACTGTCAAACTATGCGATTGCGGATTTATTGACTCGTTCAGTCCGCCTTATATTTTGTACTATTCTAACCCCTGGGTAGTTCCGCATTTCACCTATCCGACCAATATAGGGTTCCTGAATCAAGGCTAAAGCTATATTTCTTTTCTTTGCTTCCATCATGAGTTCAGTAGTCGCAAGTTGGCTCCTCTGTAGGTTAGCCTGGACAACGTGATACCGTTTGGTTGATGCTGCGCTCGGGGTACATATCAGATTGCTTCTTGGGACCACGTTAGCAGTATGCTACGGAAGACCTAGCTATGGTGTCCCACTTTCTTCTCGTAGGGCAGTCGGCACTGAATGCGTGGTGATCCACCCTATCCACATTAGCTCTCTGACAGTCGCAGCATGTCGGCAGTTCTCCGGCCAACATTTCCGCGCACTCTGACCTCATGTGCGGTCCCCCGCAATGACTGCACAGGTCAAATGTCTCTAGGCAAAAGCGTTTTGTATGCCCGTAGCCTCGCATTCTTTGAAGATCTATATGTACCGCTCCTGCCTCCGTAAGTCGTGTCCAAATATGCGGCGAGACTCTAGCCACAATGTGAGCAGTGTGAGGGTTCCTGGTTTTCTTCCTATATTTTATTTCAAGGCGTTCTTCGCTTCTGTTAACTCCCGCCAGAATATGCGAGTTTTAAGTCATAAGTCATAAGTCATAAGCTCCCATATCCCGTCCACAATCTCCCCATCTGTATTATACTGCAAAACATTGTAGAGTATTATAAGTGGGTCCTTATTTTGCACATCGTCCACCTTTAAAACTCCTCCGGCTTTCAATATTCTTTCCTTCGCTTTATCCCGTTCTTCCTTGGACCCAAAACCCATTATCACTTTTCTATCTTTTGCCTTCCTCACCCTTTCCACCCTAACCCATCCTTCCTTAGCGTCTACAGCCTTTCTAACTCTTTCTAGCACTTCTCCTGTTTCCGTCTCCACGGTCGAGGTGACCGCGACCGAGTGTAGGGTACGCTTTTGCAGTGTCCCGTCACTCCGGGTCGCGGTCACCCCGGCGTAGGTAGGTGTTTCTACTTTTTCCATTTTTTCGGCATGCCTTTCAATCGTCGCCTTCAGTTCTTCCATTTTACTGCCGTTTTCCCGTATTAGGTTTGTGTATTCCTCTATACGCAGCATTAGTAGGCTTTCGCCGGAGGTAGCGGAGGGAGAGGGGGCGAGGTCGGAAGTTGGAGCAACCCATGCTCCCACTCCCCCCCCCGCCCGCCCTCCCGCCGCTGTAATTCCCTTCGTCTTGAGCTCCGTTGCGGCTTCCTTAACTAATTCCAGGAGTCGGGTGAGTGCCTTTTCGACCCCTTCTTTTATCTCTGTCTTGAGATTCCGTGAGAGCCTCAAGTGGGCCTTCGCCTTATTGAGACAGGCTGCCGCTTCCGCTGCTCTACTAACGTAGACTTTTTTGGGGGGCTCGTCGGTGGTGGTGGCGGTTCCTTGTGGAGATGTATGCCCACCTGGCTTCGTCTCTTGAGAGAGCGACGTCTTTGATTTGAGTTTAGGTGGGGAAGTCAGTGGGGCCTTTCTTGGGGGAGTTGGTGTTTTGAGGGGCTGGGCTGCCTGAGGCCGGTGAGCCTCCCACTCCCCGATACTGCGTCTCACTGACGGGCCAGCCTGTGCAGTGTGTGACCTCCCCGTGTCTAAGCTCTCCTCTCCATCTTTGTTCTTTTTGGCAACCGGAGTTCTGATGCCGAACATCAATCTCAAGTCAAGTCAATAGAGAAAGAATACTAAATCCCTGTAAAAGGGGGATAAGTCAATACGTAAATTAAACGATAGTTAATACTAACTATCCGTCGTGAAAATAAAAGAAAATGAAGTAAAAAGTCCTAAAGCCCTATACTTTTTTCGCTCCCCTGCCCTTGGATATGGTGCTATATATGCCCAAAAACAATATAAACTGTTTGAAGGGGCCAGGCAAGTTCCCTGGGAGCAAAATGGAAAATAAAAATATTTAGTCAAAATTCCTACCCTTCTTCCCTACATAGAACAGGGCAGGTGGATGGGCAAAATTTTTTCGAGCTAGGCGCGCGAGCGAGGTGTCAGGAGAAGCGTCTCGGCGCGGGCTAGCTAGCTGGGACGTTTTCGGGAATAAGGGTTGAACAAAATTTTTAAGGGTGGTCAAAAAACCAGTTTTTTCAGGCAAAAAACGTGTTTTCAGCGACCGGGAAGGGTTTCAGTTCGCGCACAGCGCCGGGAACCCAAGGTTAGTATGGCGAAAACACGATTCCGCAAACAGGAAGAAAATCGAATGAAGGGTTCCGTAGTTAGAACCAGGTAAGTATGAAGAATTTAGTGAAAAAGGGGTTGGTGCCAAAATTATAATAATAATAATAATAACCCCACCGCCGTATCTCTACGTTGACGTCGTGGTGGGGCTTGCGTGCTCCAGTGAGCCCTAGGTCTGTGCCGGTAGAGATAACTTTGCCGAGATAGATCTAGGGTGAGGAGCCAGACCAAAAGAGATGCAATCCAAGCCAAAGTCGCACATGCTGAGGGCTGCATGGCTAGGGGAAAGCGCTAGTCGCTAGTGTGCAAACTCTGGATAATAGGGGACCTCCAGTTTTATTTACCCTTGCCACAGTGAACGCAGGGCTCTGCTGTGGTCGACTTTTTAAGTCCCTAGCTACTCGTGGGAACATCATTAATACTCGATCTAAAACAAAAAAACTACTTCAGGCAAATATGCCTCAAATAGATGACGAAAGTTCGCAAATCTCTACGTCGTCTCTCTCATCTCTTTTTCCGTCGATTCCATCATCAACACAATCTTTTCGCGTCAGTCCGGCGCTTTCTTCATCATCAATTAATATACAGTCAGTGGATGTTGTACATGAGACCAATTTTGTCGACGATACTGTACCCACCGCTACGACTGCAACAACTCGTAGGAAATGGACAATAGAAATGAATAAATTCATCCTACGAACCTACCTTCATCTTACTAATTTAGATACAGACAAAAATGCATACCTTCCACCGCTTCACACTAAGTTTTTAGAAAAATACCCCACTATGCAAGTTAGCAGACAAAGAATAGGTGACCAGCGCAGAGCAATAATACAAAAGAAATTATTACCACAAAATACAATAGATCAGATTTATGAAGAAGTCAGAGCTGAGTTACAAATGGTTCACACTCAAATACAGCAACACTCCACACAATCTAATAAACAATCGGACCAGCGCATGAGATGGACGAAGGAACACAATGAAACATTAATCAGAATTTATTATACTGTCACACATTTAGAAACAAATAAAACAGCCTATCGTAAATACTTACATGAGGAATTCTTAAATGTGTTTCCAGAATTAGCACATATACCAGAGCAGAGATTATCTGACCAGGTGAGAGCAATTACAAATAACGGATATTTAGACACTAATAGATTAGAAGAAATAAAAAAACAGGTAGCTGCAGAATTAAGAAATAGCAACACTAATACCCAAAATATTGAATTAACAAATAACGATTACTTTAGTACACAATTACAGAAGGATTCCGAACCACTTGATGCAAATACTAACTTTTCTGACACTACTGGAAATACACTTACAACAAGTATGTTTTTAAATAACAATATAGATTATGAAACTATTCCAAACACACATGTTATTATTGACGATGACAATTTCTTGAACAACATAGAAATAGGTCAATTTGAACCTACTCAAACTAATGTTAATGCTGTCAACCCTGAAATTGAAGACAAATTTCATCAAGCGCTACAATATTTTACTGACACACAACCTACTTCTAGACCATACATTCCCAAACAGAAGACTTCTCGAAAGTTTTCTGCCATAGTCACATATATAAATAATGTCATTCTCCCTAAGCACGTAAATATTGACACCGAATTCATGAAACTACAGACCATTATATACTGTGCAGCATGGACGGCAGCTACATGCAACGGAGCTAAAATATTAGACTCCACACAAAACGAACGTCGCACATCTAAACCGAAAAAACCAAAATGGCAGATCAGGTTAGAAAAGAAAATTAAAAATCTAAGAGCAAACATAGGTAGGCTGACGCATTTCATTAATGGTAGCAGAAGCCAAAAATTAACCGCTGCAGTAGAACAAATAAAAATAAAATACAAACTGCATGCACAATACGAAGATTCAAATTCACAATTGGAACACTTTTTAGACACATTAAAACAAAAATTAAACGCTGCATCAAGTAGACTTAAAAGATATGTTACATGCACAAACCGTAAAGTGCAAAACTCAAAATTTACTAACAACGAAAGAATATTTTACAGAAATCTTACATCCAATAACAGAGACACTGCTAGCCAAACACTGAATACACCTCCCCCCGAAGAATTACGGGAATTTTGGGCAAAAATATGGGAAAACCCAGTATGCCATAATAACCTCGCAGATTGGATCAATGAAACAATACCAGAAATCCCTGAAATGGAGTTTGAAGTAATACCAATAAACACTTTTATAGGTGTTATCAAACGCACACACAATTGGAAATCTCCAGGCACCGACAATATTCACAACTACTGGTATAAGAAATTCACAAGCATCCACCCACTCATGTATAATCATCTTAACACATTTATTAAATCGCCACATTTGCTCCCAACATACATAACACAAGGAGTCACATACATTATACCCAAAGACATGAACGACACTACAGACCCAGCCAAATACCGTCCAATCACTTGCCTACAAACGATCTACAAAATCCTTACAGCCTGTGTAAGTGAAGTAGTTCACGAACACTTACATAAACATAACATTCTCGCAGAACAACAAAAAGGATGTCGTAAAAACAACCAAGGCTGTAAGGAACAACTCACTATTGATGCGATTGCTATGAACAGCGCGGTTAAACGCAAACAAAACATTCATACCATGTTCATCGATTACCAAAAGGCCTTTGATTCAGTCCCGCATAGATGGTTGTTATATGTCCTAAATATATATAATATCCACCCCTCACTCAGATTGTTTTTAGAAACTGCAATGCATAATTGGCAAACTGTACTTAAAATAAATCAAGCCTCCATTACCACTGAACCAATCCAAATTAAGCGTGGAATTTTTCAGGGCGACGCACTTAGCCCTTTATGGTTTTGTATGGCACTCAATCCACTTTCACACTTACTAGATAAAGATAACTTAGGATAAAAATTAATAACCGATAGCACAAAATTCACCTTAACGCACCTTATGTATATGGATGACATAAAATTGTACGCAGCAGATAAAAATACACTTTTTCGTTTAGCAGACACCACACAAGAATTTTCTAACGATATAAAAATGCAATTCGGGGTAGACAAGTGCAAAATTTTATCTATTTCTAGAGGAAAAATATAATAATAATAATAATAATAATAATAATTTATTTGCATATCAAATTTTGCATTTATATATTAATACAATTCAGGCACTTTTTAGAGTAGTGTGGCGACACCAGCACCCTTGCTAAGTTGACAAAACAACTTGTGTTAAAGATGCTGGGCCCGACCCTTAAGTAGATGTTTTTTAAATTGTACTTGGGTTTTATAGCGTATTGTTTGCTATGAGTAGTTAGACAGACAAATAAATAATTCAGAAATCAAAATCAAATAGAACATGTATATAGTGAGTAAAGTAGCGTAGTGTATGTGTGTGATGTGCGTGTTTGTGGATGTGTTTTGAGAGTGTGATGTTGAGTGTGATGGTGTGTTTGTTTTAAGTACCATGCGAGGACATGCACCTGAATACACAAGGCACATCCGAGGACATTTTCAATCCGAGGACCTTTTCGTACGTCCTCGGATTGACCCGACCAATTCACCGTATTCTCCATTCGATTTTGAGCCTTTCTATATACTTAATAAGGGAAACTTGATGTCGACCTAGGTGGACCTCGGTTTGATCGCGGAAAGTCATGTTCACATTCCGAACGTGTGTGAGCTCTCATAAATTTTTAACACACTACATTTACACTTCAGTCATATTTTAAGTACCTTGCGGGGACTTATGTGTTATTTTTCACACATATGTCCTCGGATGGAAGTTTTTCCACGCAGTGTGTTTAAAAGTCCTCATATTGATAGCTTTTCCGAACATGTGTATTCAGGTCCCCATTTGGATAGATTTCCATGTGTATTTTTTGCTTTTAATTGTTTCAAAATATTGTCTGATTTTATAAAATCACTTCCTTCTCGAGTGCTGAAAATCAAATCAATCTACAGAGGCCTTAAACTACGTAACAATTCAATTGGGTTATTTTTCCATTGTAACAAAACTCTCGTCCTTGATGGTGAAATTGGGGATGACCATTTGCATGGAAGTACGTCATATTCACAGTACGAGACAAAAAAATTTGAAACTCTAGAACCATATCCATTTTTCTTTGGATGTGAAATCATCAAATGAATTCTCCCGCTCTGGGCGGAGCTTGAGGGCGACTGCTGACGCACAGGGCGTCTCTTTCGGCGGCTGGGACGTGAGGATTGCCTCTTCCTCACCCATCTCGCTTCCTCCTTCGCTTGCATTTCTGTTTTGCAGAAGGAGGTGACTGTTTCCCATGCTCTCTGACTCCGGACCTTGGATTGGACCAGGGCCGAACGCGAGAAGTCACCATTGCCGATCGCCGCTACAAAGACATGTAGTGTCCTCATTACGATCCACACAATGGTGACAATTGGGTGTTGTACCGTGTCCGGTGAGGACCTGCGTCAGATGGAATACGAGGACGTCGTGGCGCCTCTCTAACCACTCCTCAAAGAGTTGACTTTCTCGCCACGATTGTGGCGGGCCCAGCGCTGGGTTGCGATTGCGACAGTCGCTTATTCCATACCACTATGAGATCGCGCCGGAGCTTGCTCCACCGTTCTGTTCAAATCAAATCAAATCAAATCGTTTATTGCTATCCATAATGTACAAATACAGGTGGCAAATATAAAAATGGAAACAATTATGAACCCTGTCGGGCACAGCAAATTTTTTAAATAAGTAGAGAGAGGAAGAGCGCTTTCATAAAATAAAACAAAAAACTTATTAACTATATTTGTATTATTTTGTATCATAATAAGTTTTTTAAATTACCATTCATTCATATTAATTATTTATTTAATTGTATTAGTTATTTAATATTATCTAGGTATGTATTAATATTATTTATTTGTGAATTCACTTAAAGATTTTTCATTATTATTAGTATAGTATAACTATATAATATTAAATGTAATTGTACTGTAATTAGGTACTCAATATAATTATTTACTTACTAAGTAACTGTTATTAATACTTATGTATTAATGGATTTATCCGTTAGATATTCGTCTACAGTGTTATAAGATTTTTTAATTAAGAATTGTTTTAATTTATTTAAAAATATATTGGTTTTATTTTGTTGTTTTATGTCTACTGGTAATTTACTATATATTTTTATTGACATTGAATATGGACTAGAGGAATGTAATTTAAGGCGGGAGGGAGCCCCACCAACCGTGTCTCCACGTTGCCGTCGTGGTGGGGCTTGCGTGTCTCAATGATCTTGGGGGCTTTGCCGGTAGAGCCACTCATGCCGGAAGGTCCCAAGTGAGAGACCAGACCAAGAGAGACACAAGAGGGGCACACCGTTCGGAGACTTGAGCAGTGTTCGGGTCCTCGGACGGTGTGCGTCTCATTGGCTTGCTCGCTGCTCTCTGGTACGCGTCTGATCATCAGACGTGACTGTGAGGGCAGCGAGCAAGCACTGAGAGAGAAGGGGAGAAAGGGACCTAACCCTCTAAAAGGAAAATTATGGACAGAACTGACGAAAAGATATTACCCCAGGGCGGTACGGACTGCACAGCAGCGAGAGAATCCGCCACGCATTGCGCGTCAAGCCCCACGTATTCTGGGGGGGGCAACGCAGTTCTCTGTCCACCACTTGCCATTGGCAACAAGGGCCGAGGAGGCCCCCGATCCGAGCTATCCGAGGAGGACCCGATCGGTGTTAGTTTTGGCTCGCCCGACAGAGTGTCGGTCGGGCGGAGCGCGGAAGGAGGCGCTCTGTATTGGAGGAGGGGCTCGCCTGAGCGTCACCCGGGTGCAGAGTCGGAGTCCGAGTTGGACTCTGACGACCTGGTGACTATTAGCTCGGCGAGCTCTGGACCCGAGGGGGCGGGGGCTGCTGCGGAGGACTTCAGGTCCTTCCGCAAGCGGCCCAGATCAGAGGAGGACCGGGGGTCGTCCGGCACCGAAGAGGTGGCCTCGGCCCGTAAAATCCCCACCAGCAGGCGGGGCACGGGCCGAGAGGGAGGCAAGGGCAGAGTCCTTGCCTCCAAGGATGTTGGACGACCCCCCGGAGAGGGCAGCAGCAGGGCTCCTGGTTCGGAGTCCTCCGGCGGTGAGCCGGATGACTCCGGACAGGAGCTTCGGAGGGCCGGGTTTGCGGAGGCGGTGGAGGCCGCGCTTCGCGATGTGGCCCTGAAGAGGAAACTCTCCTCTAAAAACAGGGCCATAAGAGAAGCGCTGACCTCCATCCTGGCGGCAGCGGAGGCTAACCGAGGTGGGCCTCCGGTGGACGAGATGTCCAACCTGCGGGCGGAGGTCGCCCGCTTGGCTGCCGCCACCGAGCGTCTCCAGAGGGAGAACGCGGGGCTCCGAGCAGACCTGGCCAGGCTCCAGGGAGCCAGCCCACAGGGGGCGCCTAAAGGGGGGCGCAAGGAGGACAGCCAGCCCGTGCCGCAGGAGGGGCAGGTGCTGGACCTTGTGCGGCAGGAGATGGCTGCCTTCCAGGCGCGGTTCTCCGTCCTGGAGGGCATCGTCCTGCGCCCCCCGTTAGCGGCGACTGGGAAGGCTCCAGGCCGGAAGGCGGCGTCGTACGCGGCCGCCGTGGCTGCCACACCGGGGTCGTCCGGCCAGGACAAAGGGTCCGGGCCGGCACCCGCGAAGCCGGTGCCGGGAAAACCGGACCCGGCCCCGGGAAGGAAGAGGAAGGGTGGGGCGGCTGCGCGGACGGCGAAGGCTCCTGCGCCAGCCGTGCAGCAGCTCCCCCCGGCTTCCTCGCCTTCTGAATCTCCCCCGGCTCAAGCCGAATGGCAAGTGGCCGGGGAGAAGAAGAAGGCGGGTAAGGCAGCCAGGGCGGCAAAGAGGCGGGAAAGAAGGCGGCGGCAGCGAGCGCGAGGCGTCGCGGCTGCGCTCCGCGCCCCGAAGACCGCGGCTGTAGTCTTAACGCTGCAGCCGGACGCGGTGAAGAGGGGCGTGACGTATGCCAATACGCTCACCAAGGCCAAGGAGGCCATCAACCTCGGTGAGCTTGGCATCGTCGGGGGTCTCCGGCTCAGGGTCACCATGACCGGGGCCAGGATGCTCGAGATCCCTGGAGCAGGCAGCGGTCCGGCCGCAGACGCTCTAGCCGAAAGGCTTAGGGCGTCCTTGGGCGCGGATGACGTCCGAGTGTCCAGGCCCACGAAGTGCATAGATATGCGCATCTTGGGCCTGGACGACTCCGTCACGGAGGAGGAGGTGTTGGCCGCCGTCGTCAGGACGGGGGGGTGCTCTGCAGAGGAGGTGAAGGCGGGCACCATCCGTCCTGACAACACGGGCATGCGAACCGTAGTGGTGAGCTGCCCCGTGTCGGCGGCCAAGAAAGTCTCGGAGGGCCGAAGGCTTTTGGTGGGCTGGGTCTCCGCGCAGGTAAAACTGCTGGAGCCCAGACCTCTGAGGTGCTTCCGTTGCCAAGTTGGCAACCACGTGGGAGCACGCTGCACCTCGGAGGTGGACCGCAGTGACCACTGCTTCCGCTGTGGTCAGCCCGGTCACAGGGCCGGCTCGTGCGACGCCGCGCCGCACTGCTTCGCATGTGCGGCAGCTGGCAAGCCGGCCGATCACTGGGCTGGGGGCAAAGCCTGCGGTCCACCCGCCAGGGCCGGGACGAGGAAGAAACCCTCCTCCACCGCCGCCGCCGCCGCCGTCGCTTCCGCCGCAGCCGCCGCCACCGTCGCCGCCGCTGCAACTGCTCGGGAGGGGGCGAGAATGGAGTGCCAGTAATGGCCCCATCTCGCCTTCTCCAGACGTATGTCGGTCGCTGCGCCTCTCAGGAACTGACGCTCCTGGGCAAGGCGCAGTGACTGACGCCTGCGGACAGCGAGCAATGGGTAGCTCGCTGTCCGATCAGGTCAGGCCAGAGTTGACGGCGCGTTCACTCCAAACGCGCCGTCAGCAACGAGCAGTCAGCGACGAAGACGGGGCCCGCTAGGGCCAGAGCCTGCCAGGGTTGCGGAATTGTTCGAAAGAGTTACCGCGGCCCTGGGAAGAAAGGCACTAGGAGGACTAAGGGTGGGTTTTAGTCAGTAAAAGTCTGACACTCCCTGCCGCTCCACCCAGAGCGGGAGGGGTCATTTGATGATTTCCCATCCTCTAAAAAAAAAAAAAAAAAAAAAAAAAAAAAAAAAAAAAAAAGGCGGGAGGGAGGCAAATTGATTCTGTTTTCATGGCGCAACGAATACTTTGTTTGCATGTCTCCCCGAGTGTTATAAGAATCTGGATGTTTACGGACCAGTTTACATAACTATTATTTTAATTAAGTGTGTACGTAAATTTTTTTTATGGTTAAATCTATAGAACTCCCTTTAGCATTTAAGGTTGTAAATTGAAGCAAAGATAACACTGAAAACAAGCAATATTATTTTTTAACTGCCCCCAACCTGGCTGTACAGCTGTAATCAATGACAATCACTACTACATTTATTCAACCATCATCCTTATGGCTGGTCAGAAACAACAGGGCTCGGTCCTAGAGCTACCGCTGTGGAACATTGAACTGGATATGACTGGGCACTGCACTTCTCGACGGTGTCGATGAGATATGTTACGCTGATGATACCGGTGACGGCCCGGGGGCAATGACATTGGCAAGCGGTAATACTGGCCACGGCAGGGGTTATGCAGGTCGTCGGATGAATCCGGCGTTTGGGTCTCGAAGTGGCTTTGCATAAGTCCGGAGCCCTCTGTTTCCCCATGGAAACCTTGGAACAAGCCAGCTCGGGATAACCATATAGTGGTTGGTGGCGTTCGCATCAGTATCGAGCTGATGACTAAGTACCTAGGACTCGGTCCCCAGGTTGATGTGCATTGTAGCTGCTCTTTTGTGGGTTGTACCCAATTTAGCAGGGCCAAACACTTTCTGCAGAAGACTACGTAGGAATCGTGTGGTCCATTGCCCGCCCGCCTGCTATTTATGGGGCACTCGTGTGGGCGGTAATCCTAATAGCCCGAAACGCCGTGGCACTGCCAAGACCGCAGAAAGCGATGGTTATTAGGTTCATGAGTGACTGGATAAGCGACATGGCGCCCTCAGTTTCCAGCTGACTCAGGCGCTTACTGGATACGGATGCTTTGGGAAGTACCTGCGTCGCATGAGTCGGAAGCGGATGCCCGTTTGTCACTAGCGCGTGGAATGTCCCGAGAACACCGTGCAGCATACACTGGAGGAACGTTTAGCGAGGACGCTGGGGGTGGTCTATCGCTTCCGTTTTCTCGGAATGCCGTCAAAGATACATTCAAAGGAAACGTCAGAGAGGGAAAGACAGCATACCTCTCACTCCACCTGCACCAGAAAGGCAGCCGTGCGTTGACGGGAGCTCAACGATCTCCGGGCAACATGAGGAAAAGGGCGTCGAACTTTGGGCGGAGTTGTTGCCTGACCAGTGAGGCCTAAAGAGCCATTGAGCAATATGTTACGTGTATGCCTTTTATGGGAGTATATACCATATTAACATACCGAGATCCCTCCGTGCCACGGAAAGCACGTTAAGCCGTTGGTTCCAGCTGTCATTTGTAGATCTTTGGCAGTCGTTACGGATTGTCAGTAGCCAGAAAATCTGACACCAGTGTTACCAAGAAGTACCGTGTTACCCAGTTAATGGGTTGTGGAGGTCTGGTAGGCAGCCGCTCCTCGTAAAATACTGGTATTCAGCTGAATCCGGTTTGATTGGGAGCCGACCCCAATATAGTTGGGAACAGGCTAGGCAGATAAAGATGCCTTTTATGGGAGTATGTGCTGCTGCGGTCGTTGGATCAGCCACATTAGGTGAAGGTGTGCGACGATGCTAGATGGGGGTTTGCTTGAACAATATTGTCTTTCGAGCTCCAGAATTATGGTACCAGTAGTTCTCCTCTCCGTTTGAGCAGCAGCTACATAGCATCACCATGACTATGTATTGCTATGAAATATCAACAAAAAGCACACAGAGTTTCAAGACGCTTCAAGTAACCGATGAAGAGTTGTCTCACATGGAGACTAGGTAGCTACAATAACATCACCATAACAGATGTATTACTATGAAATTTAATGTCAACAAATAGAATACAAAGTATCAAGACGATACAAGTAACCGTTGAGGAGATAATTCCAGCGAAAGCTTCATAAAACAATCATGATTATAAAATTGTTCTATCACACTTACATTTTGAACGTTTGTCAGTTAAAATCAAATAAGGTCCTCTGATGGTACTTAAATCAAGAAATTGACGTGTGTGAATAGAATTGCCTACATGAAGATGATTCAAATATTATTATGGTAAAATTATAAGTGTGTTAAAATTTTTTATTGGAAATTTTCAAAAGGTCCTCGCTTTGTACACCGTCTACTCGGAAAAACGTCCTCGTATTGATCATGAAAAGTCTAGTACTGCGTCCTCACATTGTACAAGAAATGAGAAAAAGTGTGTTAAATTAGGTCCTCGCATTGGTGTCCCCGGTCAGATGGTTAAGGTCCTCGTTTGGCTCACACACAGGTCCTCGGATGGTACTTCCCAGGCGGGTTTTCGAATGTATTTAGGTCCTCGCACTGTTCATAGGAAGTCATATCAAAAAAAGATTGAGATAGCGCTATACGAATAGGCTCATCAACCTAAATATTGTTTTCTCTTTCTTTCTGTCTTGTTAATAAAGTCGTAAGTCGTCGTTAACATGGTTTTCTAGAAGGTCCTCGGATGGTGACTTACAGCTATAGTCCTCGTATGGATGTCTGTACAAGTAATGGTGTGTTTGTGCGTGTGTTTGTATATATTTTAAGGAGAGAGATAGTGTGTATATTTCTATATTTATGGGTTATGGTTGTGATGAGCGATTGTGATAGGATAGGATTTAGCGGGAGCTATTTTGAGTCATCAATAGGTGTTCTGTGTTGTTGTAGTTACAAGTTAGTAGCCAATCATTTAGTTTCTTTTTAAGTGACACTTTTGATAGTGGGTAGAGGTTTAATGTTTTGTTGAGTTTATTGTAGAGATGAGGACCTTGGAAACAGGGAAATTTTCTTGTAAAAGAGTAATGACAACGAAAGTGTGGGCATACCTTGTCTTTGCGTCTTGTGGTGTTTAATACATAGGGGGTTTTTTGGTGCTGATAGAGTACTGTGTTTAGCACAAATAATTGTCTTACTGTAAGGACTTCGCAGTTTCTGTATAGCTCTTCAGTTGGGAAGAGGATAGACCGAAAGGTACTAATTTTCAGCACGGCTCTCTGAGCTCGTTCTAGCTTCAGCAGTACCGTTTTGGGGGCACCTCCCCAAGCGCAGATACAGTATGTTAAAAGCGACTGACAAAGAGCAAAATATGTACACCTAATAATTTGTGCTTCAGCGATGTGGCGAAGGGTTTTAAATACAAAAATTAGCTTTCTTATTCTTTTTGTCAGTAGATCTATATGTGGTGAAAAGCTCAGGCCATCATCAAGGGTCACTCCGAGATATTTAATAGTCCGACAGCGCTCTAATTTAGGGCAGGTACATGTCACATTGCCAGACAGTAAACATGAGTGCGCTATTAAGGCGTACGAATCCGGTGGTTGAGTCGAATTTCGTAAGCTGTACGTAAGAATTTTTGTTTTATCGGTGTTGATAGTGAGAATGTGTGTGTTGAGCCATTTTAATACACTATTGAGTCCTTTTTGAGCTGTTTCGAAGGTATCGTTCCAAGAGTCGCCGAATCCAAAATAATAGCTACACGCTCGGGACAGGTAAAACTATTGAGCCAATGGATGAAAGCACTACATACAAATACCTAGGTTTTAAACAATCCAGACGAATAGAACAAAAAATGACTAAACAAGAACTGCAAAAAAAAATTACACATCGCCTTAACCTAATTCTGAAAACTAATCTTAACTCTAGAAACACCGTTAAAGCTATCAACACATTCGCAATACCCATCCTCACATATTCTTTCGGAATTATACGTTGGTCAAAAACCGATCTAAAAAAACTGCAGCGTACTATCAATACTCTTCTAACCAAATATCGAAAACACCACCCAAAATCATGCGTACAACGTCTCACGCTACCACGCCAAGAAGGAGGAAGAGGTCTGATAGATATACACAATTTACACAACAAACAGATACTTTCACTCAGATCTTACTTTCATAAGAAATCTGAACATTCACTATTACACAAAAATGTAACAGAAACCGATATAAAACTTACACCACTCAACTTACAGAATAAAAACACTCAAATTAATGAAAATCTCATAAGCACACAACAAAAAATTGCAGCATAGGCTGGAAAAGCTCTACACGGAAGACACCGAGCTACTCTGAGCCAGCCACACGTCGATAAACCAAAGTCGAACGAATGGCTCAAACGAGGCGAACTGTTTCCCGAAACTGAAGGCTTTGTGCTTGCGATCCAGGACCAAATAATAGCAACACGTATTTACAGAAAATATATAATGAAAGATCTCTAATCAGCCGACTGACACATGCAGACATTGCAACAGTGCCTCTGAGACCATCCAGCATATAACTGGGGCCTGTAAATCTCTCGCACAGACAGATTACAAACACCGACATGACCAAGTAGCCGCAATCGTACACCAACACCTAGCGCACAAATATAAATTTATTGATGAGATGATTCCATACTATAAATACAAACCTGAAATCATTTTAGAAAACAGAAATCAAAAAATTTGTTGGGACCGAACAATTATTACTGATAAAACAATACATTATAATAGACCCGACATCACTGTACACGACAAAATAAATAAAACGGTCTACCTCATCGACATAGCTATACCTAACTCACATAACATCCAATCTACAATATCCGAAAAACTCAGTAAATACCAAGAACTGGCCATAGAAATTAAAACCCAGTGGAAAGTACAAACCGTCCACATCGTCCCTATAGTGCTTTCATCTACCGGTGTAGTACCAAAGGCTCTCACGCAAAGTCTTAACACTCTACACATGCCTTCACACACACTTTACATGCTCCAAAAAGCTACCATCCTCAATACCTGTCGCATCACCCGAAAGTTTCTGACGTCCTCAACACTATCATCGACCTTCTTAATTTAAATTTCCCCTTACATACTTGGCTCCGGCCCGTGTGTAAGGTTGTACCACTCTCTTAAAAGAGAAGCAAATCTAAGAATCCAATATAATAATAATAATAATAAATCGTTAGGAGGTTCCTCTCTCTGGAGCCCTGACCGCCGGTAGCTTGGACCCTGTTCCCGATACCGGTGGGCTACTATTTTTTACATTTTTAAATAATTTTATATATTTGTATTTTAATATTTAAAAATGTATTTTATATGTATATCAATGAATAAAGAGAATAATAATAATAATTTATTCAAGTAAAAAGTTAGTACAATTGTGATTTACATGAATTACAATTGAGAATGTTTTTAGTTCTAACTGTAATGTAGACCTGCCTGATCTAGGTTAATAAAAAAACCTGTGTTTCAGGCCATCTATTTAGATCAAACATTTAAATGAAAAACAAAATGAAATGGATGCAAAATAATAAAAGAAAAGAAGACAATATTTTCAATGACTTAAAAGTAACATGTTGAGTAATATTATTTTAAACTAGATTAAGTACCTATGATATTATATTTAAACAAATTTACGAATAATATTGTAGCCAATAAAGTGGAGACTTAATAATTAATTAAAGTTAATTACATTAGAAAAGAGGCTTTATTTTACAATTTCTAGAAGTTTTTCCGTGTCTGCATAATTCTGTTTTGCTAAATATTCCTGAACTAGTAAATTACACCTATTATAACTTAGACTATAGATCTTTAGTATTCTGTTAAACTGATTATACAAGTAGGGTCCTAAAAATAAGTAGAATCGCTGAGCATAAGCATGTTTAGTTCGAAAGTTAGTGCATACCAAATCTTTTCTTCTTCTATCTGATGGTAATGGGTTAAAATAAAGGTTAGTATGTTGGAGCAAAATTACCTGCAAAACAAATAGTTGGCGTACTGTTAGGACCTTACATGCCATGTATAGTTGGTCTGTGGGAAATCGAAAGGGGCGGAAAGTAGAAACTTTTAAAACTGCTCTTTGGGCGCGTTCTAAGTGCAGCATGATCGATTTAGCGGCGCCACCCCATGACGTAATACCGTAGGTAATAATAGATTGACACAAAGCCAAATAAACCTGTTTAATTAATTTAAAGTCGGCTATGTTACGTAAGTTTTTAAAGATATTAGTTTACGCACTCTGTTGCACAATAAATCGATGTGTTTGCGGAAGTTTAGGTTTGCGTCAATCGTGATACCTAAATATTTTATATGGTCAGTTTTTGCTAAACTAGGGCCCGTATTAATAAACGGCCCTCAACAACGTACTCAAGTGCGTTATCATTTGATACGCCATTATGACGTCATCAGCATCTCAAGATTATTGCTAATTAATAGACACATAAATACAGTATCTCAGTAACCAAGATCAGCATCTCACCTAGTTGTACTTGATGGCTTGATCTCGAGAACGATGACGTCACATTGACCGAAGTTTTGAATGACACATGTTGCATTTCGTTATTGCTATGTCAACATGTTAAATTTCTGATTGAAATACTTTTATTTCATTAAATCTTTAAAGAATAGCGCTGCCAATACACGTTGTAAAGTTAGTTGCTACCCAAGAAAGCGTTAAATTGTTAAAAAGGTTGTGTATTTATTTCCTAATACGACATATTTGTTTACTACTAAACTCAGCAAGCATAAACAACATAACGCAATGTAACGTCACTGTAAAAAAAACGAAACGCCAAACATAACATCTGTTTGTTTACCAATTCGAATTTTTCGCGCCACAGATAAAAGTTTGATCTCGACAATGGAAAATAGGAAGCATATTTTTACTCCAAGCGAGAAAAAGTTCTTTTTAGACATTTTAAAAAAATACAAGGCTGTTGTAGAAAATAAGGACACCGATGGTGCGTCCCTACGAAATAAAAATGAGACCTGGAACAAAATAAGTGCAGAATACAACGCTAGTCCGCACGCATCGACCCAGGTAAATAATTTACATTATTTACTCTTTATTGTTGTGACATCGGGTGATAGAACAAAAGGAACCCTATTATTGTCTGAGATTTTGACCTTAATTTCCATGAAATTATGTTAATGACAAATTTTGGCTTTGATTTCTTTTGTTGCACTATTTACATTCTCCTTGTTATTAATATTCTAGGCAACAACTAAACAACTACGCCGGCTCTGGATGAATATAAAACAAAGACAGAGGGAGGCGTTGACCAAAGAACGCCAACACCGCATGGCCACTGGGGGAGGGCCATCAATAAGTGATGCCACCATTGACCCTGATGTCGCTGAAGTGGTCCCAGCGCTTATAGTTGGGATAGATACTGCGATTGATTCAGATGCAGTTCTTGGTAAATACTGTACCTACCTACAAAAAACTTACATCTATTTATTATTACGTATGTTCCGTCGATGCTCACAAGCCATATCTCGAACGCACTATTTACTAAATCAATTGTTACTATTTAAGATTTGTATAGTGTAGATATTGGTTAGTTTTGTTAATTTATATCATTAAATAATGTGTGCTATGTAAACAAGTTCTAATGAATTTATATGTGATATGTAATGCTTTTATTAATATGATTAGTGATAGATAATGCGTTCCATGTGTGTATGTGTATATGGTAATTATGAATGGAACGTGATTGCAAAAATGTAATGTGTCAAAACTGTCAAACGTGAAAATAACAAACGAAACGAAATGAACAAAGTTGAATGTTGTGTTATGGTTTATGGTCGAATGTTTAGTGTTTTAACAAGGAAATGGATGTGAAATACGGTGTAGACCGCGACAATATACTTAATACTTACATAAATATAAAATTACTTTGTTCTACACCTCATACTAAGCACAGGAAAAACATTTATATAGCTTTTATTACTTAATGCATCTGAGATTAATGTTAGAATTATTATGCTTTTCAGAAATTACAGAGGATCACATGGTGCAACCGGGGTACATTGAGGAAGTGACTGTGGCTGCACCTCTTGACCCAGTTCAAGTGGTCTCTGAGATTAATGTTAAAATTATTATGCTTTTCAGAAATTACAGAGGATCACATGGTGCAACCAGGGTACATTGAGGAAGTGACTGTGGCTGCACCTCTTGACCCAGTTCAAGTGGTCTCAGAAAGTCCTCCAGAGACATTCACACCTACGCTAGAGCGGTTTCTGGCACAGAGTGTGTCAGAAACCGCTCCAACTGTACCTGAGAGAAGACCAATGGCGCTGACAGGTCAGCGTCATAAGGATTTGATTTTGGAGAGGGAGTACAAGGATCGCCAAATGAGGGCTAGCGAAAAACACGAAGTAGAGATGAGGATACTTCACAAGCAGCTTCGTGAAGCTAGAGCAAAAGCTGAGCTAGCCGAGCTGATTCTTCGGCAAAAACAACAATGTTCCTCAGGTACTTTAATTACAATGTTAACTTGTAATTTGAGTGATGATGGATTGATTGTTTCTTGTGGTTTGACATGCTAATATGTACAAGCCTTTGTCTTTTGTTACAGATTTGATGCCATAGAATGCAGCATAATTAAGCGTACCATGGTGTTCAATATTATATTAATAAACAAGCCTTATTTTATGATAACATTGTTTAATTTCAGTCTTTCTATATGGTTGAAGTCTTTAACACTTTTAAAATGTTACTTATAATTAAATAAACATACTTGAATTGTTAAAGCTAAATATAAACATTTATTACAGAAATTACTCATATCACAATCACATAACATAGGTACTGTAAATTATTGGTAGAAATTTTCTATAATTGTATTTCTCAGTAGGAACCCTGAGCTCGTGCCAGACATATTATTAGTATTTGGTTCATCTACCACATCATTTTGGACCTCTTCATTAAAAATTTCAATATTATCATTTAAAATTAATGACAAGTTATGCAACACTGCACAAGCGACTATTATATTTGAAACAGTAGAAAGTTTATTTCCTAGCCCCCGTGAAAGACAAGGGAACCTACGTTTCCAAATTCCAAAAGTTCTCTCAACAATATTTCTTGTTTTTATTTGAGCTCTGTTATAGCGTATTGAAGGGGGATCTTCAGGAGAAGGCCTTACAGGCGTAAGTATAAATGGTAGCGTAGGATATCCACTATCACCTACAAGTCTTCCATCCAAGATGCCCTGGGTATATTTCATGTACACTGAAGACATTTGGAATATTCTTGAGTCATGCATACTGCCCGCCCATCTAGCAACAATATCTAAAAATTCAGTTTGAGGGCCAACAACAGCCTGAAAAAAAACTTTGGTTAAATTGTATTCATAAAACTGAACATTCACTTTTTATTCTGAATTTAAAGGGGGTTTTGTTGTTTGATTACCGTAATCTGTGACTGTTTAAAAACATAATTTTAACAGCAAAAGTATATTATCCTGCACAATTATCAGGCTTACTTACTTGTACATTAATTGAAAAATATGACTTCCTGTTCCTATATACTTCATGATGCTGGCATCCTGGTGTATTTACTATTTTGATATGGGTGCAGTCAATGGCGCCATCTACTCCTGGGAGTCCAGGCCAACGCCCATGACTTCCTAAGTTTTTAAACAGTTGTCTGTTTATACTAGCATTATCTCCTCGAGGTATTTTGATGTATTTTGTGTGCAGAAGGGCTAATAATTTTGATACTCTGGTTATGATATTTGAAGCTGTAGGTTGTGATAAATGTATTAGGTCACCACAAACAAGCTGAAATATAAATTAATTAAGTACGTTAGGTACATTATTATTACATGAATTTAATGGATTTGCATTCGTATTAGGTAGGTATAGTTAATTACTTACAATATTACAAACTAACCTGAAATGATGCTGTTGCATAAAACCTTAGAGTTAAAAGGACGGCTATTTCCGGGGAAATTGGAAGACCTCTGTTATTATATTTTACAAATGAGTTTTTGATCAATGATACTATATACAACACTGACTCTTGAACAAATCTGAATCGTTTTTTAAAATTTTCTCTTGGTAAATCAAAAGGATTTGAAGCATCCCTTATATAAACTTTTGGTAATCTAAAACGTAAAGGCCACAAAATATCGTCATAGTAGTCTATTTCATCGTAATAATTAATATCACTTAAAATATTTTCAAACTCCATGTTTCGCGCCACAACAATCACACCTCAAGTCACGGACTGTCTGCACTCACGATATAGCATCTCAAGAACCCGTTCGTTTCAGTCCATCACTCGGTTGATGACGTAAACCTAATCCGCAACTTGAGAACGTCAATAATCACGTTTATTAATACGATCAGGATCTCAACATTCATCTCAAGTGCGATCTCGCGAGCTGAGTAACGTTTATTAATACGGGCCTTAGACAAGTACATGCGATATCAGCACAATGAAGGTGACAATTGTTATGCGCTTGAATGCTTAGATTAGTAAGCGTTGGATAGGTGTTTCTCATTGTAAATAATAAGTATTTGGTTTTATCTGTATTTAAACTTAAGAGATTATCGTGAAGCCAATTAGAAACAGTATCGAAACCATTTTGTGCTACCTCATAGACCTCGACTTTTGATTTAGCTGTAAAAAGTAGAGCTGTGTCATCAGCATATGAAATAATTAAACCGTTCTCGAGGGTCAAATTGCACAGGTCATTTTTATAAATAAGAAACAAGGTAGGACCCAAAATACTACCCTGTGGGATTCCGTAACAGGTATTTTTAAGTTCAGAACTGATGCATTGACCCACTTTTACAGACTGATGGCGATCACTTAGGTAATAAGATAATAATTGCAATTGTGCTCCCCGTATTCCCAGCTTCTCCAGCTTGTTCAAAAGCAAAGTACAAGAAATTGTATCAAAAGCCTTGGCGAGGTCTAAAAAGATCCCTAGGGTGTGCAGACCGTTATCCAGGTTTGTGCTTATATAATTTGTTAGATGGTGAACAGCTTGGCTCGTTGATCTTTTAGGCCTAAAACCAAATTGTTGATCAGAGAGTAAATTATTACTTTCAAGGTATTTTACTAATCTACTATTTATAATTTTTTCCAATATTTTTGACAGGCCAGTTAAAACTGATATTGGCCTGTAATTATTTACACAATTTTTGTCTCCAGATTTAAACACAGGGGTGACTACGGCTTTTTTAAGCAATTTAGGAAATATTCCTCTGGTTAAACATAACTGAAAAATATGAGTTAAAGGAGGGGCAATGACGTATTTAAATCTTTTTAGTATGCTATTAGGTATGTCGTCATATCCTACGGCACAAATTTCTTTTAATCCATTTATAATATCTACTACCTCATCAACATCGGTATCTAATAAGACAAAAGAGTTTTGTTTTGCATATGTTTTAGTTTGGCTATGACTGGAAGAACTAGATCTATTAGAAAATAAGATTTTTTCTGCTAAGTTTTTTCCTACGTTAATGAAAAAGTTGTTAGTTTTGTTTACTGCTTCGGTAGGGCTCCGCTCAGACGATAAAAGATCAAGTGCTGGTTCGGCATTTTTTGACCTAATAGTGTTAGTTTTTATGAATTTCCATATAAGTTTAGTGTTTTTACCTGCTTTTTGTAGTTGAGTCTGATCGTATTGGTTTTTTAGCTTTTTCAAAAGGTTATTACAGAAATTCCTATATCGTTTGTAAATAATTGATAGTTGTTTATCACCCGGTGTATTTTTTAATTTTTGGTGGAGTTTATCTCTATGCCTAATGCAGCGGAATTAAAACCACCCTTGCAGATATGTCAAAAATATTGCGTCAATAAGTTAGGGGACGCCTATTAAAGTTTTCTGGAACAGAAAACCGCTTCAAAAACGCAGTCCAGACGCCCAAGAAATTACGATTTTTGTTTCGACAGTCCTTCCTTTTTTTTTTTTTTTTTTTTTCGAGGATGGGAAATCATCAAATGACCCCTCCCGCTCTGGGTGGAGCGGCAGGGAGTGTCAGACTTTTACTGACTAAAACCCACCCTTTAGTCCTCCTAGTGCCTTTCTTCCCAGGGCCGCGGTAACTCTTTCGAACAAATCCGCAACCCTGGTAGGCTCTGGCCCTAATGGGCTCCGACCCATGCTGACGTCTGCTGGTTTGGCGCGCGTAGAACACAGCGCGCCGTCAACCCGGGCCTGTTCTGATCGGACGGCGAGCTACCCATTGCTCGCCGTCCACAGTGATCAGTCACTGCGCCATGCTCAGGAGCATCAGTTCCTGGGCGGCGCAGTGGCTGACGTTCAACAGGAGGGGGTGAAAAGGGGCCATTACTGGCACTCCATTTCAGCCCCCTCCGGAGCCCTTTGTAGGGGCTCTACTGCGGCTGCTGCAGTAGCAGCAGCCGCAGTGGAACCGGCAATGGCGGTAGAAGAAGCGGCGGCAGCGGCGGCGGTCGCGGCAGAGACGGCGGTGGCGGAGGGCTTCCTCCTGTTTCCGGCTTTGGTGGGTGGGGCGCAGGCCCTACCCCCAGCCCAGTGGTCGGCCGGCTTGCCAGCTGCCGCTCAGACTACGCAGTGCGGCGCGGCGACGCAAGAGCCGGCCCTGTGACCGGGCTGACCGCAGCGGAAACAAAGACCGCTGCGGTCCACCTCCGAGGTGCATTGAGCTCCTACATGGTGGCCCACCTGGCACCGGAAGCACCTCTGAGGTCGGGGTTCCAGCAGTTTGACCTGCGCGGAAACCCAACCCACCAAAAACCTACGGCCCTCCGAGATGGTCTTGGCCGCCGACACGGGACAGCTCACCACAATAGTGCGCATGCCCGTGTTGTCAGGACGTAGGGTGCCCGCCTTCACCTCCTCTGCTGAGCACCCCCCCGTCCTAACGACGGCGGCCACCACCTCCGCCTCCGTGACGGAGTCGTCCAGGCCCAAGATGCGCATGTCGATGCGCTTGGTGGGCCTGGACACTCGGGCATCGTCCGCGCTTAGGGACGCCCTAAGCCTTTCGGCTAGAGCGTCCGCGGTTGGGCCGCTGGCTGCCCCGGGGATCTCCAGCATCCGGGCCCCAGTCATGGTGACCCGGAGCCGAAGGCCCCCCACGATGCCTAGCTCACCAAGGTTCACCGCCTCCTTCGCCTTGGTGAGCACGTCCGCGTACGTCACGCCCCTCTTCGCCGCGTCCGGCTGCAGTGTGAGTACTACAGCCGCGGTTTTCGGGGGGCGGAGCGCAGCCGCGACGCTTCGCGCCTTCTGCCGCCGCTTCCTCTCTCGCCTCTTGGCCGCCCTGGCTGCCTTGCCCGCCTTCTTCTTCTCCCCGGCCACTTGCCATTCGGCTTGAGCCGGGGGGGGATCTGAAGGCGAGGAAGCCGGGGGGAGCTGCTGCACAGACGGCGCAGGAGCCTTCGCCGTCCGCGCAGCAACCCCACCCCTCCTTTTCCGTCCCGGGGCCGGGTCCGGTATTCCCGGCACCGGCTTCGCGGGTGCCGGCCCGGACCCTTTGTCCTGGCCGGACGACCCCGGTGTGGCAGCCACGGCGGCCGCATACGACGCCTTTTTCTGGCCTGGGGGGGCCTTCCCACTCGCCGCTAACGGGGGGCGCAGGACGATGCCCTCCAGGACGGAGAACCGCGCCTGGAAGGCAGCCATCTCCTGCCGCACGAGGTCCAGCACCTGGCTCTCCTGCGGCACGGGCTGGCTGTCCTTCTTGCGCCCCCCTTGCGGCGCCCCCTGTGGGCCGGCTCCCCGGAGCCTGGCCAGGTCTGCGCGGAGCCCCTCGTTCTCCTTTCGGAGACACTCCGTGGCGGCAGCCAAGCGGGCGACCTCCGCCCGCAGCTCGGACATCTCGTCCGGCGGAGGCCCACTTTTGGTAGCCTCCGCTGCCGCCAGAATGGAGGCCATCGCCTTGCTTATGGCCTTGTTCTTCGAGGACAACTTCCTCTTCAAGGCCACATCGCGAAGCGCGGCCTCCACAACCTCCGCAAACCCGGCCCTCCGAACACGCTCCTGTCCGGAGTCATCCGGCTCACCGCCGGAGGACTCCGAACCAGGAGCCCTGCGACCGCCCTCTACGGGGGGTCGTCCGTCAGCGACGAGCTCCCCGGCTCGCTGACCAGCCACCTTGGAGGCGGGCAATCTCCCCTTGCCTCCCTCTCGGCCCTTGCCCCGCCTGCTGGTGGGGATCTTGCGAGCCGAGGCAACCTCCTCGCTGCCGGACGACCCCCGGTCTTCCTCTGTTCTGGGCCGCTTGCGGAAGGA
This sequence comes from Melanchra persicariae, assembly GCA_947386135.1. Classification (NCBI taxonomy): domain Eukaryota; kingdom Metazoa; phylum Arthropoda; class Insecta; order Lepidoptera; family Noctuidae; genus Melanchra; species Melanchra persicariae. Next base: position 120,912 of record OX376666.1, on the reverse strand, counting down.
CCTGGAGTCCTCCGCAGCAGCCCCCGCTCTCACGGGTTCAGAGCTCGCCGAGCTAAAGGTCGCTAGGTCGTCGGAGTCCAACTCGGACTCCGACTCTGCACCCGTGCGACGCTCAAGCGAGCCCTCCTCCCAATATAGAGCGCCACTTCCCGCGCTCTGCCCGACCGACACTTTGTCGGGTGAGCTAAAATTAAACCCGATTAATTCTTCGAAGTTGCATCGGGGGCCTCCTCGGCCACTGTTGCCCTTGGCAAGCGGAGTGCGGACAGCCCTGTTGCCCCTCCCAGAATACGAGGGGCTTGACGCACTAGGCGTGGCGGATTCCCGGACTGCTGTGCAGTCCGGACCGCCCTGGGGTAATGTCTCTTTATCAGGCCTGTCCATAATTTCCTTTTTGAGGGTGCGGTCCCTTTCTCCCCTCCTCTCTCCCTCTCTCTCACTGCTTGCTCGCTGCCCTCACAGTCACGTCTGATGATCAGACGCGTACCAGAGAGCAGCGAGCAAGCTAATGAGACGCACACCGTCCGAGGACCCGAACACTGCTCAAGTCTCCGAACGGTGTGCCCCTCTTGTGTCTGTCTTGGTCTGGTCTCTCACTTGGGACCTTCCGGCATGAGTGGCTCTACCGGCAAAGCCCCCAAGATCACTGAGACACGCAAGCCCCACCACGACGGCAACGTGGAGACACGGTTGGTGGGGGACAGTGCTTCCTTAGGTGGATTTTGAGGAAGTACTTATATATGGAAATTATTAATTAATTAATTTTTTGCAGATTCCCTGGAGCCAGACGCGCGGGCGAGGTGTCAGGAAAAGCGTCTCGGCGCGGGCTAGCTAGCTAGGACGTTTTCGGGAATAAGGGTTGAACAAAATTTTTAAGGGTGGTCAAAAAACCAGTTTTTTCAGGCAAAAAACGTGTTTTCAGCGACCGGGAAGGGTTTCAGTTCGCGCACAGCGCCGGGAACCCAAGGTTAGTATGGCGAAAACACGATTCCGCAAACAGGAAGAAAATCGAATGAAGGGTTCCGTAGTTAGAACCAGGTAAGTATGAAGAATTTAGTGAAAAAGGGGTTGGTGCCAAAATTAAAAAACGTGTTCAAAAAAACAGTTTTTATCAGGCAAAATACGTGTTTTCAGCGACCAGAATGGGTTTCAGTTCGCACACAGCGCCGGGAACCAAAGGTTAGTATGGCGAAAACAAAAAACTCTTTTTTTAAAAAACTGTTTTTTTCAGAAGGGTTCCGTCGTTAGAACCAAGTAAGTATCAAAAACTTTTTCAAAAAGGGGTTCGAGCCAAAATAAAAAAACGAGTTCAAAAAACCAGTTTTTTTAGACAAAAAACGTGTTTTCAGCGACCAGGAGGGGTTCCAGTTCGCGCACAGCACCGGGAACCCAAGGAAAGTATAGCGAAAACACGATTCTGAAGGGTTCCGTAGTTAGAACCAAGTAAGTATCAAGAACTTTGTCAAAAAGGGGTTCGAGCCAAAATAAAAAAACGTGTTCAAAAAACAAGTTTTTTTCAAGCAAAAAACGTGTTTTCAGCGACCAGAATGGGTTTCAGTTCGCACACAGCGCCGGGAACCAAAGGTTAGTATGGCGAAAACAAAAAACTCTTTTTTTAAAAAACTGTTTTTTTCAGAAGGGTTCCGTCGTTAGAACCAAGTAAGTATCAAAAACTTTTTCAAAAAGGGGTTCGAGCCAAAATAAAAAAACGAGTTCAAAAAACCAGTTTTTTTTAGACAAAAAACGTGTTTTCAGCGACCAGGAGGGGTTCCAGTTCGCGCACAGCACCGGGAACCCAAGGAAAGTATAGCGAAAACACGATTCTGAAGTTTTCCGTAGTTAGAACCAAGTAAGTATCAAGAACTTTGTCAAAAAGGGGTTCGAGCCAAAAAAAAAAAACGTGTTCAAAAAACCAGTTTTTTTCAAGCAAAAAACGTGTTTTCAGCGACCAGGAGGGGTTTTAGTTCGCGCACAGCGCCGGGAACCCAAGGAAAGTATAGCAAAAACACGATTCTGAAGTGTTTCGTAGTTAGAACCAAGTTAGTATCAAGAATTTTGTCAAAAATGGGTTGGTGCCAAAATTAAAAAACGTGTTCAAAAAACCAGTTTTTATCAGGCAAAAAACGTGTTTTCAGCGACCAGAATATGTTTCAGTTCGCACACAGCGCCGGGAACCAAAGGTTAGTATGGCGAAAACAAAAAACTCTTTTTTTAAAAAACTATTTTTTTCAGAAGGGTTCTGTCGTTAGAACCAAGTAAGTATCAAGAACTTTTTCAAAAAGGGGTTCGAGCAAAAATAAAAAAACGAGTTCAAAAAACCAGTTTTTTTAGACAAAAAACGTGTTTTCAGCGACCAGGAGGGGTTCCAGTTCGCGCACAGCGCCGGGAACCCAAGGTTAGTATGGCGAAAACACGATTCCGCAAACAGATCGGAAATCTAATGAAGAATTCCGTAGTTAGAACCAAGTAAGTATCAAGAACTTTGTCAAAAAGGGGTTCGGACCAAAATTAAAAAACGTGTTCAAAAAACTGTTTTTTGCAGAAGGTTTTCGTAGTAAGAACCAAGTAATATCAAGAACTTTGTCAAAAAGGGGTTCGAGCCAAAATAAAAAAAAGTGTTAAAAAAACCAGTTTTTTTCGAGCAAAAAACGTTTTTTCAGCGACCAGGAGGGGTTTCAGTTCGCGCACAGCGCCGGGAACCCAAGGTTAGTATGGCGAAAACACGATTCCGCAAACAGATCGAAAATCTAATGAAGAATTCCTTAGTTAGAACCAAGTAAGTATCAAGAACTTTGTCAAAAAGGGTTTCGGGCCAAAACTAAAAAACGTGTTCAAAAAAACAGTTTTTTTCAGAAGGGTTCCGTAGTTAGAACCAAGTAAGTATCAAGAACTTTGTCAAAAAGAGGTTCGGGCCAAAATTAAAAAACGTGTTCAAAAAAACACTTTTTATCAGGCAAAAAACGTGTTTTTAGCGACCAAGAGGGGTTTCAGTTCGCGCACAGCGCCGGGAACCCAAGGTTAGTATAGCGAAAACACGATTCCGCAAACAGGTCGAAAATCTATTGAAGAATTCCGTAGTTAGAAACAAGTAAGTATCAAGAATTTTGTCAAAAATGGGTTGGTGCCAAAATTAAAAAACGTGTTCAAAAAACCAGTTTTTTTCAGAAGGGTTCCGTAGTTTAAACCAAGTAAGTATCAAGAACTTTGTCAAAAAGGGATTGGTGCCAAAATTAAAAAACGTGTTCATAAAACCAGTTTTTCTCAGAAGGGTTCCGTTGTTAGAACTAAGTAGGTATCAAGAACTTTTTCAAAAAGGGGTTCGGGACAAAATTAAAAAACGTGTTGAAAAAACAGTTTTTATCAGGAAAAAAACGTGTTTTCAGCGACCAGGAGGGGTTTCAGTTCGCGCACAGCGCCGGGAACCTAAGGTTAGTATGGTGAAAACACGATTCCGCAAACAGATCGGAAATCTAATGAAGAATTCCGTAGTTAGAACCAAGTAAGTATCAAGAACTTTGTCAAAAAGGGGTTCGGACCAAAATTAAAAAACGTGTTCAAAAAACTGTTTTTTGCAGAAGGTTTTCGTAGTAAGAACCAAGTAATATCAAGAACTTTGTCAAAAAGGGGTTCGAGCCAAAATAAAAAAAAGTGTTCAAAAAACCAGTTTTTTTCGAGCAAAAAACGTTTTTTCAGCGACCAGGAGGGGTTTCAGTTCGCGCACAGCGCCGGGAACCCAAGGTTAGTATGGCGAAAACACGATTCCGCAAACAGATCGAAAATCTAATGAAGAATTCCTTAGTTAGAACCAAGTAAGTATCAAGAACTTTGTCAAAAAGGGTTTCGGGCCAAAATTAAAAAACGTGTTAAAAAAAACAGTTTTTTTCAGAAGGGTTCCGTAGTTAGAACCAAGTAAGTATCAAGAACTTTGTCAAAAAGAGGTTCGGGCCAAAATTAAAAAACGTGTTCAAAAAAACACTTTTTATCAGGCAAAAAACGTGTTTTTAGCGACCAAGAGGGGTTTCAGTTCGCGCACAGCGCCGGGAACCCAAGGTTAGTATAGCGAAAACACGATTCCGCAAACAGGTCGAAAATCTATTGAAGAATTCCGTAGTTAGAAACAAGTAAGTATCAAGAATTTTGTCAAAAATGGGTTGGTGCCAAAATTAAAAAACGTGTTCAAAAAACCAGTTTTTTTCAGAAGGGTTCCGTAGTTTAAACCAAGTAAGTATCAAGAACTTTGTCAAAAAGGGATTGGTGCCAAAATTAAAAAACGTGTTCATAAAACCAGTTTTTCTCAGAAGGGTTCCGTTGTTAGAACTAAGTAGGTATCAAGAACTTTTTCAAAAAGGGGTTCGGGACAAAATTAAAAAACGTGTTCAAAAAAACAGTTTTTATCATGAAAAAAACGTGTTTTCAGCGACCAGGAGGGGTTTCAGTTCGCGCACAGCGCCGGGAATCTAAGGTTAGTATGGTGAAAACACGATTCCGCAAACAGATCGAAAATCTAATGAAGAATTCCGTAGTTAGAACCAAGTAAGTATCAAGAACTTTGTCAAAAAGGTGTTCTGGCCAAAATTAAAAAACGTGTTCAAAAAACCAGTTTTTATCAGGCAAAAAACGTGTTTTCAGCGACCAGGAGGGGTTTCAGTTGGCGCACAGCGCCGGGAACCCAAAGAAAGTACAGCGAAAACACGATTCTGAAGGGTTCCGTAGTTAGAACCAAGTAAGTATCAAGAACTTTGCCAAAAAGGGGTTCGGGCCAAAATTAAAAACCGTGTTAAAAAAAACAGCTTTAATCAGGCAAAAAACGTGTTTTCAGCGACCAGGAGGGGTTTCAGTTCGCGCACAGCGCCGGGAACCCAAGGTTAGTATGGCGAAAACACGATTCCAAAAACAGATCGAAAATCTAATGAAAAAATTCCGTAGTTAGAACCAAGTAAGTATAAAGAACTTTGTCAATAAGGGGTTCGGAACAAAATTAAAAAACGTGTTCAAAAAAACAGTTTTTTTCAGAAGGGTTTCGTTGTTAGAACCAAGTAAGAATCAAGAACTTTGTCAAAAAGGGGTTCGAGCAAAAATAAAAAACTTGTTCAAAAAACCAGTTTTTTCATGCAAAAAACGTGTTTTCAGCGACCAGGAAGGGTTTCAGTTCGCGCACAGCGCCGGAAACCCAAGGAAAGTATAGCGAAAACAGGATTCTGAAGGGTTCCGTAGTTAGAACCAAGTAAGTATCAAGAACTTTGTCAAAAAGGGGTTTGGGCCAAAATTAAAAAACGTGTTCAAATAACAGTTTTTTTCAGAAGGTTTTCGTAGTTAGAACCAAGTTAGTATCAAGAACTTTGTCAAAAAGGGGTTCGAGCCAAAATAAAAAAACTTGTACAAAAAACCAGTTTTTTCATGCAAAAAACGTGTTTTCAGCGACCAGGAAGGGTTTCAGTTCGCGCACAGCGCCGGAAACCCAAGGAAAGTATAGCGAAAACAGGATTCTGAAGGGTTCCGTAGTTAGAACCAAGTAAGTATCAAGAATTTTGTCAAAAAGGGATTGGTGCCAAAATTAAAAAACGTGTTCATAAAACCAGTTTTTCTCAGAAGGGTTCCGTTGTTAGAACTAAGTAGGTATCAAGAACTTTTTCAAAAAGGGGTTCGGGACAAAATTAAAAAACGTGTTCAAAAAAACAGTTTTTATCAGGAAAAAAACGTGTTTTCAGCGACCAGGAGGGGTTTCAGTTCGCGCACAGCGCCGGGAACCTAAGGTTAGTATGGTGAAAACACGATTCCGCAAACAGATCGAAAATCTAATGAAGAATTCCGTAGTTAGAACCAAGTAAGTATCAAGAACTTTGTCAAAAAGGTGTTCTGGCCAAAATTAAAAAACGTGTTCAAAAAACCAGTTTTTATCAGGCAAAAAACGTGTTTTCAGCGACCAGGAGGGGTTTCAGTTGGCGCACAGCGCCGGAAACCCAAAGAAAGTATAGCGAAAACACGATTCTGAAGGGTTCCGTAGTTAGAACCAAGTAAGTATCAAGAACTTTGCCAAAAAGGGGTTCGGGCCAAAATTAAAAACCGTGTTAAAAAAAACAGCTTTAATCAGGCAAAAAACGTGTTTTCAGCGACCAGGAGGGGTTTCAGTTCGCGCACAGCGCCGGGAACCCAAGGTTAGTATGGCGAAAACACGATTCCAAAAACAGATCGAAAATCTAATGAAAAAATTCCGTAGTTAGAACCAAGTAAGTATAAAGAACTTTGTCAATAAGGGGTTCGGAACAAAATTAAAAAACGTGTTCAAAAAAACAGTTTTTTTCAGAAGGGTTTCGTTGTTAGAACCAAGTAAGTATCAAGAACTTTGTCAAAAAGGGGTTCGAGCCAAAATAAAAAAACTTGTTCAAAAAACCAGTTTTTTCATGCAAAAAACGTGTTTTCAGCGACCAGGAAGGGTTTCAGTTCGCGCACAGCGCCGGAAACCCAAGGAAAGTATAGCGAAAACAGGATTCTGAAGGGTTCCGTAGTTAGAACCAAGTAAGTATCAAGAACTTTGTCAAAAAGGGGTTTGGGCCAAAATTAAAAAACGTGTTCAAATAACAGTTTTTTTCAGAAGGTTTTCGTAGTTAGAACCAAGTTAGTATCAAGAACTTTGTCAAAAAGGGGTTCGAGCCAAAATAAAAAAACTTGTTCAAAAAACCAGTTTTTTCATGCAAAAAACGTGTTTTCAGCGACCAGGAAGGGTTTCAGTTCGCGCACAGCGCCGGAAACCCAAGGAAAGTATAGCGAAAACAGGATTCTGAAGGGTTCCGTAGTTAGAACCAAGTAAGTATCAAGAACTTTGTCAAAAAGGGGTTCGGGCCAAAATTAAAAAACGTGTTCAAAAAAACAGTTTTTTTCAGAAGGTTTTCGTAGTAAGAACCAAGTAAGTATCAAGAACTTTGTCAAAAAGGGGTTCGAGCCAAAATTAAAAAACGTGTTCAAAAAAACAGTTTTCTTCAGAATGGTTCCGTAGTTAGAACCAAGTTAGTATCAAGATCTTTGTCAAAAAGGGGTTGGTGCCAAAATAAAACAACGTGTTTAAAAAACCAGTTTTTTCATGCAAAAATCGTGTTTTCAGCGACCAGGTAGGGTTTCAGTTCGCGCACAGCGCCGGGAACCCAAGGTTAGTATGGCAAAAACACGATTCTGAAGTGTTCCGTAGTAAGAACCAAGTAAGTATCAAGAACTTTGTCAAAAAGGGGTTCGAGCCAAAATAAAAAAACTTGTACAAAAAACCAGTTTTTTCATGCAAAAAACGTGTTTTCAGCGACCAGGAAGGGTTTCAGTTCGCGCAAAGCGCCGGGAACCCAAGGAAAGTATAGCAAAAACAGGATTCTGAAGGGTTCCGTAGTTAGAACCAAGTAAGTATCAAGAACTTTGTCAAAAAGGGGTTCGGACCAAAATTAAAAAACGTGTTCAAAAAAACAGTTTTTTTCAGAAGGTTTTCGTAGTAAGAACCAAGTAAGTATCAAGAACTTTGTCAAAAAGGGGTTCGAGCCAAAATAAAAAAACTTGTTCAAAAAACTAGTTTTTTCATGCTAAACACGTGTTTTCAGCGACCAGGAAGGGTTTCAGTTCACGCACAGCGCCGGAAACCCAAGGAAAGTATAGCGAAAACAGGATTCTGAAGGGTTCCGTAGTTAGAACCAATTAAGTATCAAGAACTTTGTCAAAAAGGGGTTCGGGCCAAAATTAAAAAACGTGTTCAAAAAAACAGTTTTTTTCAGAAGGTTTTCGTAGTAAGAACCAAGTAAGTATCAAGAACTTTGTCAAAAAGGGGTTCGAGCCAAAATAAAAAAAAATGTTCAAAAAACCAGTTTTTTCATGCAAAAAACGTGTTTTCAGCGACCAGGAAGGGTTTCAGTTCGCGCACAGCGCCGGGAACCCAAGGAAAGTATGGCAAAAACACGATTCTGAAGTGTTCCGTAGTAAGAACCAAGTAAGTATCAAGAACTTTGTCAAAAAGGGGTTCGAGCCAAAATAAAAAAACTTGTACAAAAAACCAGTTTTTTCATGCAAAAAACGTGTTTTCAGCGACCAGGAAGGGTTTCAGTTCGCGCAAAGCGCCGGGAACCCAAGGAAAGTATAGCAAAAACAGGATTCTGAAGGGTTCCGTAGTTAGAACCAAGTAAGTATCAAGAACTTTGTCAAAAAGGGGTTCGGACCAAAATTAAAAAACGTGTTCAAAAAAACAGTTTTTTTCAGAAGGTTTTCGTAGTAAGAACCAAGTAAGTATCAAGAACTTTGTCAAAAAGGGGTTCGAGCCAAAATAAAAAAACATGTTCAAAAAACTAGTTTTTTCATGCAAAACACGTGTTTTCAGCGACCAGGAAGGGTTTCAGTTCACGCACAGCGCCGGAAACCCAAGGAAAGTATAGCGAAAACAGGATTCTGAAGGGTTCCGTAGTTAGAACCAATTAAGTATCAAGAACTTTGTCAAAAAGGGGTTCGGGCCAAAATTAAAGAACGTGTTCAAAAAAACAGTTTTTTTCAGAAGGTTTTCGTAGTAAGAACCAAGTAAGTATCAAGAACTTTGTCAAAAAGGGGTTCGAGCCAAAATAAAAAAAAATGTTCAAAAAACCAGTTTTTTCATGCAAAAAACGTGTTTTCAGCGACCAGGAAGGGTTTCAGTTCGCGCACAGCGCCGGAAACCCAAGGAAAGTATAGCGAAAACAGGATTCTGAAGGGTTCCGTAGTTAGAACCAAGTAAGTATCAAGAACTTTGTCAAAAAGGGGTTCGGGCCAAAATTAAAAAACGTGTTCAAAAAAACAGTTTTTTAGAAGGTTTTCGTAGTAAGAACCAAGTAAGTATCAAGAACTTTGTCAAAAAGGGGTTCGAGCCAAAATTAAAAAACGTGTTCAAAGAACCAGTTTTTTTGAGCAAAAAACGTTTTTTTAGCGACCAGGAGGGGTTTCAGTTCGCGCACAGCGCCGGGAACCCAAGGAAACTATAGCGAAAACAGGATTCTGAAGGATTCCGTAGTTAGAACCAAGTAAGTATCAAGAACTTTGTCAAAAAAGGGATCGGGCCAAAATTAAAAAACGTGTTCAAAAAAACAGTTTTATTCAGAATGGTTCCGTAGTTAGAACCAAGTTAGTATCAAGAACTTTGTCAAAAAGGGGTTGGTGCCAAAATAAAACAACGTGTTTAAAAAACCAGTTTTTTCATGCAAAAATCGTGTTTTCAGCGACCAGGTAGGGTTTCAGTTCGCGCACAGCGCCGGGAACCCAAGGTTAGTATGGCAAAAACACGATTCTGAAGTGTTCCGTAGTTAGAACCAAGTAAGTATCAAGAACTTTGTCAAAAAGGGGTTGGTGCAAAAATAAAAAAACGTGTTAAAAAAACCAGTTTTTTCATGCAAAAAACGTGTTTTCAGCGACCAGGAAGGGTTTCAGTTCGCGCAAAGCGCCGGGAACCCAAGGAAAGTATAGCAAAAACAGGATTCTGAAGGGTTCCGTAGTTAGAACCAAGTAAGTATCAAGAACTTTGTCAAAAAGGGGTTCGGACCAAAATTAAAAAACGTGTTCAAAAAAACAGTTTTTTTCAGAAGGTTTTCGTAGTAAGAACCAAGTAAGTATCAAGAACTTTGTCAAAAAGGGGTTCGAGCCAAAATAAAAAAACTTGTTCAAAAAACCAGTTTTTTCATGCAAAAAACGTGTTTTCAGCGACCAGGAAGGGTTTCAGTTCGCGCACAGCGCCGGAAACCCAAGGAAAGTATAGCGAAAACAGGATTCTGAAGGGTTCCGTAGTTATAACCAAGTAAGTATCAAGAACTTTGTCAAAAAGGGGTTCGGGCCAAAATTAAAAAACGTGTTCAAAAAAACAGTTTTTTTAGAAGGGTTCCGTAAATAGAACCAAGTAAGTATCAAGAACTTTATCAAAAAGGGATTGGTGCCAAAATTAAAAAACGTGTTAAAAAAAACAGTTTTTATCAGGCAAAAAACGTGTTTTCAGCGACCAGGAGGGGTTTCAGTTCGCGCACAGCGCCGGGAACCCAAGGAAAGTATAGCGAAAACAGGATTCTGAAGGGTTCCGTAGTTAGAACCAAGTAAGTATCAAGAACTTTGTCAAAAAGGGGTTCGGGCCAAAATTAAAAAAACAAGTTCAAAAAAACAGTTTTTTTCAGAAGGTTTTCGTAGTTAGAACCAAGTAAGTGTCAAGAACTTTGTCAAAAAGGGGTTCGAGCCAAAATAAAAAAACGTGTTCAAAAAACCAGTTTTTTTCGAGCAAAAAACGTTTTTTTAGCGACCAGGAGGGGTTTCAGTTCGCGCACAGCGCCGGGAACCCAAGGTTAGTATGGCGAAAACACGATTCCGCAAACAGATCGATAATCTAATGAAGAATTCCGTAGATAGAACCAAGTAAGTATCAAGAATTTTGTCAAAAATGGGTTGGTGCCAAAATAAAACAACGTGTTTAAAAAACCAGTTTTTTCATGCAAAAATCGTGTTTTCAGCGACCAGGTAGAGTTTCAGTACGCGCACAGCGCCGGGAACCCAAGGTAAGTATGGCAAAAACACGATTCTGAAGTGTTCCGTAGTTAGAACCAAGTAAGTATCAAGAACTTTGTCAAAAAGGGGTTGGTGCAAAAATAAAAAAACTTGTTAAAAAAACCAGTTTTTTCATGCAAAAAACGTGTTTTCAGCGACCAGGAAGGGTTTCAGTTCGCGCACAGCGCCGGAAACCCAAGGAAAGTATAGCGAAAACAGGATTCTGAAGGGTTCCATAGTTAGAACCAAGTAAGTATCAAGAACTTTGTCAAAAAGGGGTTCGGGCCAAAATTAAAAAACGAGTTCAAAAAAACAGTTTTTTTCAGAAGGTTTTCGTAGTTAGAACCAAGTAAGTATCAAGAACTTTGTCAAAAAGGGGTTCGAGCCAAAATAAAAAAACGTGTTCAAAGAACCAGTTTTTTTGAGCAAAAAACGTTTTTTTAGCGACCAGGAGGGGTTTCAGTTCGCGCACAGCGCCGGGAACCCAAGAAAAGTATAGCGAAAACAGGATTCTGAAGGGTTCCGTAGTTAGAACCAAGTAAGTATCAAGAACTTTGTCATAAAAGGGATCGGTCCAAAATTAAAAAACGTGTTCAAAAAAGCAGTTTTTTTCAGAATAGTTCCGTAGTTAGAACCAAGTTAGTATCAAAAACTTTGTCAAAAAGGGATTGGTGCCAAAATAAAAAAACGTGTTAAAAAAACCAGTTTTTTCATGCAAAAAACGTGTTTTCAGCGACCAGGAAGGGTTTCAGTTCGCGCACAGCGCCGGGAACCCAAGGAAAGTATAGCGAAAACAGGATTCTGAAGGGTTCCGTAGTTAGAACCAAGTAAGTATCAAGAACTTTGTCAAAAAGGGGTTCGGGCCAAAATTAAAAAACGTGTTCAAAAAAACAGTTTTTTTCAGAAGTTTTTCGTAGTTAGAACCAAGTAAGTGTCAAGAATTTTTTCAAAAAGGGGTTCGAGCCAAAATAAAAAAACGTGTTCAAAGAACCAGTTTTTTTTAGCAAAAAACGTTTTTTTAGCGACCAGGAGGGGTTTCAGTTCGCGCACAGCGCCAGGAACCCAAGACAAGTATAGCGAAAACAGGATTCTGAAGGGTTCCGTAGTTAGAACCAAGTAAGTATCAAGAACTTTGTCAAAAAGGGGTTCGGGACAAAATTAAAAAACGTGTTCAAAAAAACAGTTTCTTTCAGAAGGTTTTCGTAGTTAGAACCAATTAAGTATCAAGAACTTTGTCAAAAAGGGGTTCGAGCCAAAATAAAAAAAACGTGTTCAAAGAACCAGTTTTTTTGAGCAAAAAACGTTTTTTTAGCGACCAGGAGAGGTTTCAGTTAGCGCACAGCGCCGGGAACCCAAGGAAAGTATAGCGAAAACAGGATTCTGAAGGGTTCCGTAGTTAGAACCAAGTAAGTATCAAGAACTTTGTCAAAAAAGGGATCGGGCCAAAATTAAAAAACGTGTTCAAAAAAGCAGTTTTTTTCAGAATAGTTCCGTAGTTAGAAAGAACCAAGTTAGTATCAAGAACTTTGTCAAAAAGGGATTGGTGCCAAAATAAAAAAACGTGTTAAAAAAACCAGTTTTTTCATGCAAAAAACGTGTTTTCAGCGACCAGGAAGGGTTTCAGTTCGCGCACAGCGCCGGGAACCCAAGGAAAGTATAGCGAAAACAGGATTCTGAAGGGTTCCGTAGTTAGAACCAAGTAAGTATCAAGAACTTTGTCAAAAAGGGTTTCGGGCCAAAATTAAAAAACGTGTTCAAAAAAAAAGTTTTTTTCAGAAGGTTTTCGTAGTTAGAACCAAGTAAGTATCAAGAACTTTGTCAAAAAGGGGTTGGTGCCAAAATAAAACAACGTGTTTAAAAAACCAGTTTTTTCATGCAAAAATCGTGTTTTCAGCGACCAGGTAGGGTTTCAGTTCGCGCACAGCAACGGGAACCCAAGGTTAGTATGGCAAAAACACGATTCTGAAGTGTTCCGTAGTTAGAACCAAGTAAGTATCAAGAACTTTGTCAAAAAGGGGTTGGTGCCAAAATTAAAAAACGTGTTCAAAAAAACAGTTTTTATCAGGCAAAAAACGTGTTTTCATTGACCAGGAGGGGTTTCAGTTCGCGCACAGCGCCGGGAACCCAAGGTTAGTATGGCAAAAACACGATTCTGAAGTATTCCGTAGTTAGAATTAAGTAAGTATCAAAAATTTTTTCAAAAATGGGTTGGTGCCAAAATTAAAAAACGTGTTCAAAAAACTAGTTTTTTTCAGAAGATTTCCGTAGTTAGAACCAAGTTAGTATCAAGAACTTTGTCAAAAAGGGGTTCGAGCCAAAATAAAAAAACTTGTTGAAAAAAACAGTTTTTTTCAAGCAAAAAACGTGTTTTCAGCGACCAGGAGGGGTTTCAGTTCGCGTTCAGTGTCGGGCACCTAAGGTAAGTATGGCGAAAACACGATTCCGCAAACAGATCGAAAATCTAATAAAGAATTCCGTAGTTAGAACCAAGTAAGTATCAAGAATTTTGTCAAAAATGGGTTGGTGCCAAAATAAAAAAAACGTGTTCAAAAATACAGTTTTTTTAGAAGGGTTCCGTAAATAGAACCAAGTAAGTATCAAGAACTTTGTCAAAAAAAGTTTCGAGCCAAAATAAAAAAACGTGTTAAAAAAACCAGTTTTTTCATGCAAAAAACGTGTTTTCAGCGACCAGGAAGGGTTTCAGTTCGCGCACAGCGCCGGGAACCCAAGGAAAGTATAGCGAAAACAGGATTCTGAAGGGTTCCGTAGTTAGAACCAAGTAAGTATCAAGAACTTTGTCAAAAAGGGGTTCGGGCCAAAATTAAAAAACGTGTTCAAAAAAACAGTTTTTTTTAGAAGGTTTTCGTAGTAAAAACCAAGTAAGTATCAAGAATTTTGTCAAAAAGGGGTTCGAGCCAAAATAAAAAAACGTGTTCAAAGAACCAGTTTTTTTTAGCAAAAAACGTTTTTTTAGCGACCAGGAGGGGTTTCAGTTCGCGCACAGCGCCGGGAACCCAATGCAAGTATAGCGAAAACAGGATTCTGAAGGGTTCCGTAGTTAGAACCAAGTAAGTATCAAGAACTTTGTCAAAAAGGGGTTCGAGCCAAAATAAAAAAACGTGTTCAAAGAACCAGTTTTTTTTAGCAAAAAACGTTTTTTTAGCGACCAGGAGGGGTTTCAGTTCGCGCACAGCGCTGGTAACCCAAGACAAGTATAGCGAAAACAGGATTCTGAAGGGTTCCGTAGTTAGAACCAAGTAAGTATCAAGAACTTTGTCAAAAAGGGGTTCGGGACAAAATTAAAAAACGTGTTCAAAAAAACAGTTTCTTTCAGAAGGTTTTCGTAGTTAGAACCAATTAAGTATCAAGAACTTTGTCAAAAAGGGGTTCGAGCCAAAATAAAAAAACGTTTTCAAAGAACCAGTTTTTTTGAGCAAAAAACGTTTTTTTAGCGACCAGGAGAGGTTTCAGTTCGCGCACAGCGCCGGGAACCCAAGGAAAGTATAGCGAAAACAGGATTCTGAAGGGTTCCGTAGTTAGAACCAAGTAAGTATCAAGAACTTTGTCAAAAAAGGGATCGGGCCAAAATTAAAAAACGTGTTCAAAAAAGCAGTTTTTTTCAGAATAGTTCCGTAGTTAGAACCAAGTTAGTATCAAGAACTTTGTCAAAAAGGGATTGGTGCCAAAATAAAAAAACGTGTTAAAAAAACCAGTTTTTTCATGCAAAAAACGTGTTTTCAGCGACCAGGAAGGGTTTCAGTTCGCGCACAGCGCCGGGAACCCAAGGAAAGTATAGCGAAAACAGGATTCTGAAGGGTTCCGTAGTTAGAACCAAGTAAGTATCAAGAACTTTGTCAAAAAGGGTTTCGGGCCAAAATTAAAAAACGTGTTAAAAAAAACAGTTTTTTTCAGAAGGTTTTCGTAGTTAGAACCAAGTAAGTATCAAGAACTTTGTCAAAAAGGGGTTGGTGCCAAAATTAAAAAACGTGTTCAAAAAAACAGTTTTTATCAGGCAAAAAACGTGTTTTCAGCGACCAGGAGGGGTTTCAGTTCGCGCACAGCGCCGGGAACCCAAGGTTAGTATGGCAAAAACACGATTCTGAAGAGTTCCGTAGTTAGAACCAAGTAAGTATCAAGAACTTTGTCAAAAAGGAGTTCGAGCAAAAATAAAAAACGTGTTCAAAAAACCAGTTTTTTTCAAGCAAAAAACTTGTTTTCAGCGACCAGGAGGGGTTTCAGTTCGCGTACAGCACTGGGAACCTAAGTTTAGTATGGCGTAAACACGATTCCGCAAACAGATCGAAAATCTAATGAAGAATTCCGTAGATAGAACCAATAAGTATCAAGAATTTTGTCAAAAATGGGTTGGTGCCAAAATAAAACAACGTGTTTAAAAAACCAGTTTTTTCATGCAAAAAACGTGTTTTCAGCGACCAGGAAGGGTTTCATTTCGCGCACAGCGCCGGGAACCCAAGGAAAGTATAGCGAAAACAGGATTCTGAAGGGTTCCGTAGTTAGAACCAAGTAAGTATCAAGAACTTTGTCAAAAAGGGGTTCGGGCCAAAATTCAAAAACGTGTTAAAAAAAACAGTTTTTTTCAGAAGGTTTTTGTAGTTAGAACCAATTAAGTATCAAGAACTTTGTCAAAAAGGGGTTCGAGCCGAATTAAAAAAACGTGTTCAAAAAACCAGTTTTATTCGAGCAAAAAACGTTTTTTAGCGACCAGGAGGAGTTTCAGTTCGCGCACAGCGCCGGGAACCCAAGGTTAGTATACCGAAAAAACGATTCCGCAAACAGATCGAAAATCTAATGAAGAATTCCGTAGATAGAACCAAGTAAGTATCAAGAATTTTGTCAAAAATGGGTTGGTGCCAAAATAAAACAACGTGTTTAAAAACCAGTTTTTTCATGCAAAAAACGTGTTTTCAGCGACCAGGAAGGGTTTCAGTTCGCGCACAGCGCCGGGAACCCAAGGAAAGTATAGCGAAAACAGGATTCTGAAGGGTTCCGTAGTTAGAACCAAGTAAGTATCAAGAACTTTGTCAAAAAAGGGATCGGGCCAAAATTAAAAAACGTGTTCAAAAAAGCAGTTTTTTTCAGAATAGTTCCGTAGTTAGAACCAAGTAAGTATCAAGAACTTTGTCAAAAAGGGGTTGGTGCCAAAATTAAAAAACGTGTTCAAAAAAACAGTTTTTATCAGGCAAAAAACGTGTTTTCATTGACCAGGAGGGGTTTCAGTTCGCGCACAGCGCCGGAAACCCAAGGTTAGTATGGCAAAAACACAATTCTAAAGTATTCCGTAGTTAGAATTAAGTAAGTAAAGAATTTTTTCAAAAATGGGTTGGTGCCAAAATTAAAAAACGTGTTTAAAAAAACTAGTTTTTTTCAGAAGAGTTCCGTAGTTAGAACCAAGTTAGTATCAAGAATTTTTTCAAAAATGGGTTGGTGCCAAAATTAAAAAACGTGTTCAAAAAACTAGTTTTTTTCAGAAGAGTTCCGTAGTTAGAACCAAGTAAGTATCAAGAACTTTGTCAAAAATGGGTTTGAGCCAAAATAAAAAAATGTGTTCAAAAAACCAGTATTTTTCAAGCAAAAAACGTGTTTTCAGCGACCAGGAGGGGTTTCAGTTCGCGCACAGCACCGGGAACCCAAGGTTAGTATGGCGAAAACACGATTCCGCAAACAGATCGAAAATCTAATGAAGAATTCCGTAGATAGAACCAAATAAGTATCAAGAATTTTGTCAAAAATGGTTTGGTGCCAAAATTAAAAAAAAAGGTTCAAAAAAACAATTTTCATCAGGCAAAAAACGTGTTTTCAGCGACCAGGAGGGGTTTCAGTTCGCGCACAGCACTGGGAACCTAAGGTTAGTATGGCGAAAACACGATTCCGCAAACAGATCGAAAATCTAATGAAGAATTCCGTAGATAGAACCAATAAGTATCAAGAATTTTGTCAAAAATGGGTTGGTGCCAAAATAAAACAACGTGTTTAAAAAACCAGTTTTTTCATGCAAGAAACGTGTTTTCAGCGACCAGGAAGGGTTTCATTTCGCGCACAGCGCCGGGAACCCAAGGAAAGTATAGCGAAAACAGGATTCTGAAGGGTTCCGTAGTTAGAACCAAGTAAGTATCAAAAACTTTGTCAAAAAGGGGTTCGAGCCAAAATAAAAAAACTTGTTGAAAAAAACAGTTTTTTTCAAGCAAAAAACGTGTTTTCAGCGACAAGGAGGGGTTTCAGTTCGCGTTCAGTGTCGGGCACCTAAGGTAAGTATGGCGAAAACACGATTCCGCAAACAGATCGAAAATCTAATAAAGAATTCCGTAGTTAGAACCAAGTAAGTATCAAGAATTTTGTCAAAAATGGGTTGGTGCCAAAATAAAAAAAACGTGTTCAAAAATACAGTTTTTTTAGAAGGGTTTTGTTGTTAGAACCAAGTAAGTATCAAGAACTTTGTCAAAAAGGAGTTCGAGCCAAAATAAAAAAACGTGTTAAAAAAACCAGTTTTTTCATGCAAAAAACGTGTTTTCAGCGACCAGGAAGGGTTTCCGTTCGCGCACAGCGCCGGGAACCCAAGGAAAGTATAGCGAAAACAGGATTCTGAAGGGTTCCGTAGTTAGAACCAAGTAAGTATCAAGAACTTTGTCAAAAAAGGGATCGGGCCAAAATTAAAAAACGTGTTCAAAAAAGCAGTTTTTTTCAGAATAAGTCCGTAGTTAGAACCAAGTTAGTATCAAAAACTTTGTCAAAAAGGGATTGGTGCCAAAATAAAAAAACGTGTTAAAAAAACCAGTTTTTTCATGCAAAAAACGTGTTTTCAGCGACCAGGAAGGGTTTCAGTTCGCGCACAGCGCCGGGAACCCAAGGAAAGTATAGCGAAAACAGGATTCTGAAGGGTTCCGTAGTTAGAACCAAGTAAGTATCAAGAACTTTGTCAAAAAGGGGTTCGGGCCAAAATTAAAAAACGTGTTCAAAAAAACAGTTTTTTTCAGAAGGTTTTCGTAGTTAGAACCAAGTAAGTATCAAGAATTTTGTAAAAAGGGGTTCGAGCCAAAATAAAAAAACGTGTTCAAAGAACCAGTTTTTTTTAGCAAAAAACGTTTTTTTAGCGACCAGGAGGGGTTTCAGTTCGCGCACAGCGCCGGGAACCCAAGACAAGTATAGCGAAAACAGGATTCTGAAGGGTTCCGTAGTAAGAACCAAGTAAGTATCAAGAACTTTGTCAAAAAGGGGTTCGGGACAAAATTAAAAAACGTGTTCAAAAACACAGTTTCTTTCAGAAGGTTTTCGTAGTTAGAACCAAGTAAGTATCAAGAACTTTGTCAAAAAGGGGTTCGAGCCAAAATAAAAAAACGTGTTCAAAGAACCAGTTTTTTTTAAACAAAAAACGTTTTTATAGCGACCAGGAGGGGTTTCAGTTCGCGCACAGCGCCGGGAACCCAAGGAAAGTATAGCGAAAACAGGATTCTGAAGGGTTCCGTAGTTAGAACCAAGTAAGTATCAAGAACTTTGTCAAAAAAGGGATCGGGCCAAAATTAAAAAACGTGTTCAAAAAAGCAGTTTTTTTCAGAATAGTTCCGTAGTTAGAACCAAGTTAGTATCAAGAACTTTGTCAAAAAGGGATTGGTGCCAAAATAAAAAAACGTGTTAAAAAAACCAGTTTTTTTATGCAAAAAACGTGTTTTCAGCGACCAGGAAGGGTTTCAGTTCGCGCACAGCGCCGGGAACCCAAGGAAAGTATAGCGAAAACAGGATTCTGAAGGGTTCCGTAGTTAGAACCAAGTAAGTATCAAGAACTTTGTCAAAAATGGTTTCGGCCCAAAATTAAAAAACGTGTTCAAAAAAACAGTTTTTTTCAGAAGGTTTTCGTAGTTAGAACCAAGTAAGTATCAAGAATTTTGTCAAAAAGGGGTTCGAGCCAAAATAAAAAAACGTGTTCAAAGAACCAGTTTTTTTTAGCAAAAAACGTTTTTTTAGCGACCAGGAGGGGTTTCAGTTCGCGCACAGCGCCGGGAACCCAAGACAAGTATAGCGAAAACAGGATTCTGAAGGGTTCCGTAGTTAGAACCAAGTAAGTATCAAGAACTTTATCAAAAAGGGATTGGTGCCAAAATTAAAAAACGTGTTCAAAAAAACAGTTTCTTTCAGAAGGTTTTCGTAGTTAGAACCAAGTAAGTATCAAGAACTTTGTCAAAAAGGGGTTCGAGCCAAAATAAAAAAACGTGTTCAAAGAACCAGTTTTTTTTAGCAAAAAACGTTTTTTTAGCGACCAGGAGGGGTTTCAGTTCGCGTACAGCGCCGGGAACCCAAGGAAAGTATAGCGAAAACAGGATTCTGAAGGGTTCCGTAGTTAGAACCAAGTAAGTATCAAGAACTTTGTCAAAAAGGGGTTCGGGCCAAAATTAAAAAACGTGTTCAAAAAAACAGTTTTTTTCAGAAGGTTTTCGTAGTTAGAACCAAGTAAGTATCAAGAATTTTGTCAAAAAGGGGTTCGAGCCAAAATAAAAAAACGTGTTCAAAGAACCAGTTTTTTTTAGCAAAAAACGTTTTTTTAGCGACCAGGAGGGGTTTCAGTTCGCGCACAGCGCCGGGAACCCAAGACAAGTATAGCGAAAACAGGATTCTGAAGGGTTCCGTAGTTAGAACCAAGTAAGTATCAAGAACTTTGTCAAAAAGGGGTTCGGGACAAAATTAAAAAACGTGTTCAAAAAAACAGTTTCTTTCAGAAGGTTTTCGTAGTTAGAACCAAGTAAGTATCAAGAACTTTGTCAAAAAGGGGTTCGAGCCAAAATAAAAAAACGTGTTCAAAGAACCAGTTTTTTCATGCAAAAAACGTGTTTTCAGCGACCAGGAAGGGTTTCAGTTCGCGCACAGCGCCGGGAACCCAAGGAAAGTATAGCGAAAACAGGATTCTGAAGGGTTCCGTAGTTAGAACCAAGTAAGTATCAAGAACTTTGTCAAAAATGGTTTCGGCCCAAAATTAAAAAACGTGTTCAAAAAAACAGTTTTTTTCAGAAGGTTTTCGTAGTTAGAACCAAGTAAGTATCAAGAATTTTGTCAAAAAGGGGTTCGAGCCAAAATAAAAAAACGTGTTCAAAGAACCAGTTTTTTTTAGCAAAAAACGTTTTTTTAGCGACCAGGAGGGGTTTCAGTTCGCGCACAGCGCCGGGAACCCAAGACAAGTATAGCGAAAACAGGATTCTGAAGGGTTCCGTAGTTAGAACCAAGTAAGTATCAAGAACTTTGTCAAAAAGGGGTTCGGGACAAAATTAAAAAACGTGTTCAAAAAAACAGTTTCTTTCAGAAGGTTTTCGTAGTTAGAACCAAGTAAGTATCAAGAACTTTGTCAAAAAGGGGTTCGAGCCAAAATAAAAAAACGTGTTCAAAGAACCAGTTTTTTTTAGCAAAAAACGTTTTTTTAGCGACCAGGAGGGGTTTCAGTTCGCGCACAGCGCCGGGAACCCAAGGAAAGTATAGCGAAAACAGGATTCTGAAGGGTTCCGTAGTTAGAACCAAGTAAGTATCAAGAACTTTGTCAAAAAGGGGTTCGGGCAAAAATTAAAAAACGTGTTCAAAAAAACAGTTTTTTTCAGAAGGTTTTCGTAGTTAGAACCAAGTAAGTATCAAGAATTTTGTCAAAAAGGGGTTCGAGCCAAAATAAAAAAACGTGTTCAAAGAACCAGTTTTTTTTAGCAAAAAACGTTTTTTTAGCGACCAGGAGGGGTTTCAGTTCGCGCACAGCGCCGGGAACCCAAGACAAGTATAGCGAAAACAGGATTCTGAAGGGTTCCGTAGTTAGAACCAAGTAAGTATCAAGAACTTTGTCAAAAAAGGGATCGGGCCAAAATTAAAAAACGTGTTCAAAAAAGCAGTTTTTTTCAGAATAGTTCCGTAGTTAGAACCAAGTTAGTATCAAGAACTTTGTCAAAAAGGGATTGGTGCCAAAATAAAAAAACGTGTTAAAAAAACCAGTTTTTTTATGCAAAAAACGTGTTTTCAGCGACCAGGAAAAGTTTCAGTTCGCGCACAGCGCCGGGAACCCAAGGAAAGTATAGCGAAAACAGGATTCTGAAGGGTTCCGTAGTTAGAACCAAGTAAGTATCAAGAACTTTGTCAAAAATGGTTTCGGCCCAAAATTAAAAAACGTGTTCAAAAAAACAGTTTTTTTCAGAAGGTTTTCGTAGTTAGAACCAAGTAAGTATCAAGAGTTTTGTCAAAAAGGGGTTCGAGCCAAAATAAAAAAACGTGTTCAAAGAACCAGTTTTTTTTAGCAAAAAACGTTTTTTTAGCGACCAGGAGGGGTTTCAGTTCGCGCACAGCGCCGGGAACCCAAGACAAGTATAGCGAAAACAGGATTCTGAAGGGTTCCGTAGTTAGAACCAAGTAAGTATCAAGAACTTTGTCAAAAAGGGGTTCGGGACAAAATTAAAAAACGTGTTCAAAAAAACAGTTTCTTTCAGAAGGTTTTCGTAGTTAGAACCAAGTAAGTATCAAGAACTTTGTCAAAAAGGGGTTCGAGCCAAAATAAAAAAACGTGTTCAAAGAACCAGTTTTTTCATGCAAAAAACGTGTTTTCAGCGACCAGGAAGGGTTTCAGTTCGCGCACAGCGCCGGGAACCCAAGGAAAGTATAGCGAAAACAGGATTCTGAAGGGTTCCGTAGTTAGAACCAAGTAAGTATCAAGAACTTTGTCAAAAAAGGGATCGGGACAAAATTAAAAAACGTGTTCAAAAAAGCAGTTTTTTTCAGAATAGTTCCGTAGTTAGAACCAAGTTAGTATCAAGAACTTTGTCAAAAAGGGATTGGTGCCAAAATAAAAAAACGTGTTAAAAAAACCAGTTTTTTTATGCAAAAAACGTGTTTTCAGCGACCAGGAAGGGTTTCAGTTCGCGCACAGCGCCGGGAACCCAAGGAAAGTATAGGGAAAACAGGATTCTGAAGGGTTCCGTAGTTAGAACCAAGTAAGTATCAAGAACTTTGTCAAAAATGGTTTCGGCCCAAAATTAAAAAACGTGTTCAAAAAAACAGTTTTTTTCAGAAGGTTTTCGTAGTTAGAACCAAGTAAGTATCAAGAATTTTGTCAAAAAGGGGTTCGAGCCAAAATAAAAAACGTGTTCAAAGAACCAGTTTTTTTTAGCAAAAAACGTTTTTTTAGCGACCAGGAGGGGTTTCAGTTCGCGAACAGCGCCGGGAACCCAAGACAAGTATAGCGAAAACAGGATTCTGAAGGGTTCCGTAGTTAGAACCAAGTAAGTATCAAGAACTTTGTCAAAAAGGGGTTCGGGACAAAATTAAAAAACGTGTTCAAAAAAACAGTTTCTTTCAGAAGGTTTTCGTAGTTAGAACCAAGTAAGTATCAAGAACTTTGTAAAAAAGGGGTTAGAGCCAAAATAAAAAAAAGGTGTTCAAAGAACCAGTTTTTTTGAGCAAAAGACGTTTTTTTAGCGACCAGGAGGGGTTTCAGTTCGCGCACAGCGCCGGGAACCCAAGGAAAGTATAGCGAAAACAGGATTCTGAAGGGTTCCGTAGTTAGAACCAAGTAAGTATCAAGAACTTTGTCAAAAAGGGGTTCGGGACAAAATTAAAAAACGTGTTCAAAAAAACAGTTTCTTTCAGAAGGTTTTCGTAGTTAGAACCAAGTAAGTATCAAGAACTTTGTCAAAAAGGGGTTCGAGCCAAAATAAAAAAACGTGTTCAAAGACCCAGTTTTTTTGAGCAAAAAACGTTTTTTTAGCGACCAGGAGGGGTTTCAGTTCGCGCACAGCGCCGGGAACCCAAGGAAAGTATAGCGAAAACAGGATTCTGAAGGGTTCCGTAGTTAGGACCAAGTAAGTATCAAGAACTTTGTCAAAAATGGTTTCGGCCCAAAATTAAAAAACGTGTTCAAAAAAACAGTTTCTTTCAGAAGGTTTTCGTAGTTAGAACCAAGTAAGTATCAAGAACTTTGTCAAAAAGGGGTTCGAGCCAAAATAAAAAAACGTGTTCAAAAAACCAGTTTTTTTCAAGCAAAAAACGTGTTTTCAGCGACCAGGAGGGGTTTCAGTTCGCGCACAGCACTGGGAACCTAAGGTTAGTATGGCGAAAACACGATTCCGCAAACAGATCGAAAATCTAATAAAGAATTCCGTAGTTAGAACCAAGTAAGTTTCAAGAATTTTGTCAAAAAGGGATCGGGCAAAAATTAAAAAACGTGTTTAAAAAACAGTTTTTTTCAGAAGGGTTCCGTAGTTAAAACCAAGTAAGTATCAAGATTTTTGTCAAAAAGAGGTTCGAGCCAAAATAAAAAAACGTGTTCAAAAAAACAGTTTTTTTGGAAGGGTTCCGTAAATAGAACCAAGTAAGTATCAAGAACTTTATCAAAAAGGGATTGGTGCCAAAATTAAAAAACGTGTTCAAAAAAACAGTTTCTTTCAGAAGGTTTTCGTAGTTAGAACCAAGTAAGTATCAAGAACTTTGTCAAAAAGGGGTTCGAGCCAAAATAAAAAAACGTGTTCAAAGAACCAGTTTTTTTTAGCAAAAAACGTTTTTTTAGCGACCAGGAGGGGTTTCAGTTCGCGCACAGCGCCGGGAACCCAAGGAAAGTAAAGCGAAAACAGGATTCTGAAGGGTTCCGTTGTTAGAACCAAGTAAGTATCAAGAACTTTGTCAAAAAGGGGTTCGGGCCAAAATTAAAAAACGTGTTCAAAAAAACAGTTTTTTTCAGAAGGTTTTCGTAGTTAGAACCAAGTAAGTATCAAGAATTTTGTCAAAAAGGGGTTCGAGCCAAAATAAAAAAACGTGTTCAAAGAACCAGTTTTTTTTAGCAAAAAACGTTTTTTTAGCGACCAGGAGGGGTTTCAGTTCGCGCACAGCGCCGGGAACCAAAGACAAGTATAGCGAAAACAGGATTCTGAAGGGTTCCGTAGTTAGAACCAAGTAAGTATCAAGAACTTTGTCAAAAAGGGGTTCGGGACAAAATTAAAAAACGTGTTCAAAAAAACAGTTTCTTTCAGAAGGTTTTCGTAGTTAGAACCAAGTAAGTATCAAGAACTTTGTCAAAAAGGGGTTCGAGCCAAAATAAAAAAACGTGTTCAAAAAACCAGTTTTTTCATGCAAAAAACGTGTTTTCAGCGACCAGGAAGGGTTTCAGTTCGCGCACAGCGCCGGGAACCCAAGGAAAGTATAGCGAAAACAGGATTCTGAATGGTTCCGTAGTTAGAACCAAGTAAGTATCAAGAACTTTGTCAAAAAAGGGATCGGGCCAAAATTAAAAAACGTGTTCAAAAAAGCAGTTTTTTTCAGAATAGTTCCGTAGTTAGAACCAAGTTAGTATCAAGAACTTTGTCAAAAAGGGATTGGTGCCAAAATAAAAAAACGTGTTAAAAAAACCAGTTTTTTTATGCAAAAAACGTGTTTTCAGCGACCAGGAAGGGTTTCAGTTCGCGCACAGCGCCGGGAACCCAAGGAAAGTATAGCGAAAACAGGATTCTGAAGGGTTCCGTAGTTAGAACCAAGTAAGTATCAAGAACTTTGTCAAAAATGGTTTCGGCCCAAAATTAAAAAACGTGTTCAAAAAAACAGTTTTTTTCAGAAGGTTTTCGTAGTTAGAACCAAGTAAGTATCAAGAATTTCGTCAAAAAGGGGTTCGAGCCAAAATAAAAAAACGTGTTCAAAGAACCAGTTTTTTTTAGCAAAAAACGTTTTTTTAGCGACCAGGAGGGGTTTCAGTTCGCGCACAGCGCCGGGAACCCAAGACAAGTATAGCGAAAACAGGATTCTGAAGGGTTCCGTAGTTAGAACCAAGTAAGTATCAAGAACTTTGTCAAAAAGGGGTTCGGGACAAAATTAAAAAACGTGTTCAAAAAAACAGTTTCTTTCAGAAGGTTTTCGTAGTTAGAACCAAGTAAGTATCAAGAATTTCGTCAAAAAGGGGTTCGAGCCAAAATAAAAAAACGTGTTCAAAGAACCAGTTTTTTTTAGCAAAAAACGTTTTTTTAGCGACCAGGAGGGGTTTCAGTTCGCGCACAGCGCCGGGAACCCAAGACAAGTATAGCGAAAACAGGATTCTGAAGGGTTCCGTAGTTAGAACCAAGTAAGTATCAAGAACTTTGTCAAAAAGGGGTTCGGGACAAAATTAAAAAACGTGTTCAAAAAAACAGTTTCTTTCAGAAGGTTTCCGTAGTTAAAACCAAGTAAGTATCAAGAACAATAATTTAAAAGAGTGTCCGTGGAGTTTCTTGCACGTTCTTCTCCATAGAGATCTACGCTTTGGAACGTGCAAATAGCTTCATCTTTTTGACTGACCGACCTTGACAATTCAAAAGTGCCTGTGAATGGTTTATTTGAAATAAATAATTTGAATTTTGATTTTTTTTTTTTTTTTGAATTTTGAACTTTGTCAAAAAGGGGTTCGAGCCAAAATAAAAAAACGTGTTCAAAAAACCAGTTTTTTTCAAGCAAAAAACGTGTTTTCAGCGACCAAGAGGGGTTTCAGTTCGCGCACAGCGTCGGGAACCCAATGTTAGTATGGCGAAAATACGATTCCGCAAACAGATCGAAAATCTAATGAAGAATTCCGTTGTTAGAACCAAATAAGTATCAAGAATTTTGTCAAAAATGGGTTGTTGCCAAAATTAAAAAACGTGTTCAATAGAACAGTTTTTATCAGGCAAAAAACGTGTTTTCAGCGACCAGGAGGGGTTTCAGTTCGCGCACAGCGCCGGGAACCCAAGGTTAGTATTGCAAAATCACGATTCTGAAGTGTTCCGTAGTTAGAATTAAGTAAGTATCAAGAACCTTACAACCAGGAGGGGTTTCAGTTCGCGCACAGCGCCGGGAACCCAAGGTGAGTATGGCGAAAACACGATTCCACAAACAGATCGAAAATCTTATGAAGAATTCCGTAGTTAGAATCAAGTAAGTATCAAGAATTTCGTCAAAAATGTGTTGGTGCCAAAATTAAAAAACGTGTTCAAAAAACCAGTTTTTTCAGAAGGGTTCCGTAGTTAGAACCAAGTAAGTATCAAAAACTTTGTCAAAAAGGGGTTCGAGCCAAAATAAAAAACGTGTTCAAAAAACCAGTTTTTTTCAAGCAAAAAACGTGTTTTCAGCGACCAGGAGGGGTTTCAGTTCGCGTTCAGTGTCGGGCACCCAAGGTTAGTATGGCGAAAACACGATTCCGCAAACAGATCGAAAATCTAATAAAGAATTCCGTAGTTAGAACCAAGTAAGTTTCAAGAATTTTGTCAAAAAGGGATCGGGAAAAATTAAAAAACGTGTTTAAAAGAACAGTTTTTTTCAGAAGGGTTCCGTAGTTAAAACTAAGTAAGTATCAAGATTTTTGTCAAAAAGGGGTTCGAGCCAAAATAAAAAAAACGTGTTCAAAAAACCAGTTTTTTTCAAGCAAAAAACGTGTTTTCAGCGACCAGGAGGGGTTTCAGTTCGCGCACAGCACTGGGAACCTAAGGTTAGTATGGCGAAAACACGATTCCGCAAACAGATCGAAAATTTAATGAAGAATTCCGTAGATAGAACCAAGTAAGTATCAAGAATTTTGTCAAAAATGGGTTCGGGCCAAAAATAAAAAAACGAGTTCAAAAAAGCAGTTTTTTTCAGAATAGTTCCGTAGTTAGAACCAAGTTAGTATCAAAAACTTAGTCAAAAAGGGATTGGTGCCAAAATAAAAAAACGTGTTAAAAAAACCAGTTTTTTCATGCAAAAAACGTGTTTTCAGCGACCAGGAAGGGTTTCAGTTCGCGCACAGCGCCGGGAACCCAAGGAAAGTATAGCGAAAACAGGATTCTGAAGGGTTCCGTAGTTAGAACCAAGTAAGTATCAAGAACTTTGTCAAAAAGGGGTTCGGGCCAAAATTAAAAAACGTGTTCAAAAAAACAGTTTTTTTCAGAAGGTTTACGTAGTTAGAACCAAGTAAGTATCAAGAATTTTGTCAAAAAGGGGTTCGAGCCAAAATAAAAAAACGTGTTCAAAGAACCAGTTTTTTTTAGCAAAAAACGTTTTTTTAGCGACCAGGAGGGGTTTCAGTTCGCGCACAGCGCCGGGAACCCAAGACAAGTATAGCAAAAACAGGATTCTGGAGGGTTCCGTAGTTAGAACCAAGTAAGTATCAAGAACTTTGTCAAAAAGGGGTTCGGGACAAAATTAAAAAACGTGTTCAAAAAAACAGTTTCTTTCAAAAGGTTTTCGTAGTAAGAACCAAGTAAGTATCAAGAACTTTGTCAAAAAGGGGTTCGGGCCAAAATAAAAAAACTTGTTCAAAAAACCAGTTTTTTTCAAGCAAAAAACGTGTTTTCAGCGACCAGGAGGGGTTTCAGTTCGCGCACAGCACTGGGAACCTAAGGTTAGTATGGCGAAAACACGATTCCGCAAACAGATCGAAAATCTAATAAAGAATTCCGTAGTTAGAACCAAGTAAGTTTCAAGAATTTTGTCAAAAAGGGATCGGGCAAAAATTAAAAAACGTGTTTAAAAAACAGTTTTTTTCAGAAGGGTTCCGTAGTTAAAACCAAGTAAGTATCAAGATTTTTGTCAAAAAGAGGTTCGAGCCAAAATAAAAAAACGTGTTCAAAAAACCAGTTTTTTTCAAGCAAAAAACGTGTTTTCAGCGACCAGGAGGGGTTTCAGTTCGCGTTCAGTGTCGGGCACCCAAGGTTAATATGGCGAAAACACGATTCCGCAAACAGATCGAAAATCTAATAAAGAATTTCGTAGTTAGAACCAAGTAAGTTTCAAGAATTTTGTCAAAAAGGGATCGGGCAAAAATTAAAAAACGTGTTTAAAAAAACAGTTTTTTTCAGAAGGGTTCCGTAGTTAAAACCAAGTAAGTATCAAGAACTTTGTCAAAAAGGGGTTGGTGCCAAAATAAAAAAAGGTGTTAAAAAAACCAGTATTTTCATGCAAAAAACTTGTTTTCAGCGACCAGGAAGGGTTTCAGTTCGCGTTCAGTGTCGGGCACCCAAGGTTAATATGGCGAAAACACGATTCCGCAAACAGATCGAAAATCTAATAAAGAATTCCGTAGTTAGAACCAAGTAAGTTTCAAGAATTTTGTCAAAAAGGGATCGGGCAAAAATTAAAAAACGTGTTTAAAAAAACAGTTTTTTTCAGAAGGGTTCCGTAGTTAAAACCAAGTAAGTATCAAGAACTTTGTCAAAAAGGGGTTCGAGCTAAAATAAAAAAACGTGTTCAAAAAAACATTTTTTTTCAGAATGGTTCCGTAGTTAGAACCAAGTTAGTATCAAGAACTTTGTCAAAAAGGGGTTCGGGCCAAAATAAAAAAACGTGTTCAAAAAAACAGTTTTTTTTAGAAGGTTTCCGTAGTTAAAACCAAGTAAGTATCAAGAACAATAATTTAAAAGAGTGTCCGTGGAGTTTCTTGCACGTTCTTCTCCATAGAGATCTACGCTTTGGAACGTGCAAATAGCTTCATCTTTTTGACTGACCGACCTTGACAATTCAAAAGTGCCTGTGAATGGTTTATTTGAAATAAATAATTTGAATTTTGAATTTTTTTTTTTTTTTGAATTTTGAACTTTGTCAAAAAGGGGTTCGAGCCAAAATAAAAAAACGTGTTCAAAAAACCAGTTTTTTTCAAGCAAAAAACGTGTTTTCAGCGACCAAGAGGGGTTTCAGTTCGCGCACAGCGCCGGGAACCCAATGTTAGTATGGCGAAAATACGATTCCGCAAACAGATCGAAAATCTAATGAAGAATTCCGTTGTTAGAACCAAATAAGTATCAAGAATTTTGTCAAAAATGGGTTGTTGCCAAAATTAAAAAACGTGTTCAATAGAACAGTTTTTATCAGGCAAAACACGTGTTTTCAGCGACCAGGAGGGGTTTCAGTTCGCGCACAGCGCCGGGAACCCAAGGTTAGTATTGCAAAATCACGATTCTGAAGTGTTCCGTAGTTAGAATTAAGTAAGTATCAAGAACCTTACAACCAGCAGTGTGATTCTGTAAGACTTCATTCTAAACTTCGAATCTGAATCCGCTGTGAGTTTCTTGATTGGCATTCTAAAACTCGGTTGATAATTCGAATCTACACTAGCGCTACTATTGCGAGCGTGTTTGCGAGTTGAACTAAATTTACCTCGAGATTTTGACAGATAAAGTATGAGATGACGTAAAAAGTGGCATTCTATAAGGTAATTCCCCTGTCACTTCGACGTTCACTTTGCACTCGAACGCGATTCAATGTGTCAAATTAAAAGCATCTATTTTATGAGTGAAAATAGAATAAATCATAGTTAAATAGTGTTTAAATAAAGTTTTTAAAGTTATAAAGTGAATAAGTGCCTACCTACTTAATCCGACGATGGATGAAAAGAACGTGTCTCATTTGGACTGAAACATTATTGATGGATTAGAGAACAAAATAAACACTTCTTTATTTAATATTATTTTTGAAATTCACAACCAGAAATATAAACTCACTTCATGATTATTTCGCTATTATTACCGGCACTGATCGATCAAAAAACAAACAGAACGTAAACAAAACAATGCAACCAAAAGTACTCTGTGAATGCAACGAACTTTTAAACGTCAACGGCAATAAATGAAAATATTGTCCACAGATTACTTATGATATTATCTGTCAGTCATTTCTTTTCGTAAGGTAAGCATAGATTATATTCACGGCACGAATTTAGAGTTTTCTGTTTTTTTTTTACTTATTAGCTGCCTTAAATTCCTTAAAATAAGAAATTTTAATTTAAACATCGTAATAGCTAAAAATCTGTGTCAAAAACTGGTAAAATGAAAAACCGATAAATCCCGACTTAGATTTTGTTGAGTGTGGTAGTCACTAGTACAGTGTTGGTCGCTTTGGAGCTCACTTCACTTCGCAAGTGCCTAGGTGATGCTTACAGAATGCAAAATCAAGGTCATTTTGAACCTTATGCGAAGTGAGAGTGAATAACGACTTGAAATGCGAGTTGTTGTTTGAATTTTACAGAATCGACGTGCAGGAGGGGTTTCAGTTCGCGCACAGCGCCGGGAACCCAAGGTGAGTATGGCGAAAACACGATTCCACAAACAGATCGAAAATCTTATGAAGAATTCCGTAGTTAGAATCAAGTAAGTATCAAGAATTTCGTCAAAAATGTGTTGGTGCCAAAATTAAAAAACGTGTTCAAAAAACCAGTTTTTTCAGAAGGGTTCCGTAGTTAGAACCAAGTAAGTATCAAAAACTTTGTCAAAAAGGGGTTCGAGCCAAAATAAAAAACGTGTTCAAAAAACCAGTTTTTTTCAAGCAAAAAACGTGTTTTCAGCGACCAGGAGGGGTTTCAGTTCGCGTTCAGTGTCGGGCACCCAAGGTTAGTATGGCGAAAACACGATTCCGCAAACAGATCGAAAATCTAATAAAGAATTCCGTAGTTAGAACCAAGTAAGTTTCAAGAATTTTGTCAAAAAGGGATCGGGAAAAATTAAAAAACGTGTTTAAAAGAACAGTTTTTTTCAGAAGGGTTCCGTAGTTAAAACTAAGTAAGTATCAAGATTTTTGTCAAAAAGGGGTTCGAGCCAAAATAAAAAAAACGTGTTCAAAAAACCAGTTTTTTTCAAGCAAAAAACGTGTTTTCAGCGACCAGGAGGGGTTTCAGTTCGCGCACAGCACTGGGAACCTAAGGTTAGTATGGCGAAAACACGATTCCGCAAACAGATCGAAAATTTAATGAAGAATTCCGTAGATAGAACCAAGTAAGTATCAAGAATTTTGTCAAAAATGGGTTCGGGCCAAAAATAAAAAAACGAGTTCAAAAAAACAGTTTTTTTCAGAAGGTTTCCGTAGTTAGAACCAAGTTAGTATCAAGAACTTTGTCAAAAAAGGGTTCGAGCCAAAAAAAAAAAACGTGTTGAAAAAACCAGTTTTTTTTAAGCAAAAAACGTGTTTTCAGCGACCAGGAAAGGGTTTCAGTTCGCGTTCAGTGTCGGGCACCCAAGGTAAGTATGGCGAAAACACGATTCCGCAAACAGATCGAAAATCTAATAAAGAATTCCGTAGTTAGAACCAAGTAAGTATCAAGAATTTTGTCAAAAATGGGTTGGTGCCAAAATAAAAAAAAACGTGTTCAAAAATACAGTTTCTTTAAAAGGGTTCCGTAAATAGAACCAAGTAAGTATCAAGAACTTTGTCAAAAAGGGATTGGTGCCAAAATTAAAAAACGTTTTAAAAAAAACAGTTTTTATCGGGCAAAAAACGTGTTTTCAGCGACCAGGAGGGGTTTCAGTTCGCGCACAGCGCCGGGAACCCAAGGTTAGTATGGCGAAAACACGTTTCTGAAGTGTTCCGTAGTTAGAACCAAGTAAGTATCAAGAACTTTGTCAAAAAGGGGTTGGTGCCAAAATAAAAAACGTGTTTAAAAAACCAGT
The DNA here is from genome assembly GCA_947386135.1 of Melanchra persicariae. Taxonomy (NCBI): domain Eukaryota; kingdom Metazoa; phylum Arthropoda; class Insecta; order Lepidoptera; family Noctuidae; genus Melanchra; species Melanchra persicariae. Next base: position 90,031 of record OX376666.1, on the reverse strand, counting down.
TTTTTCATGCAAAAAACGTGTTTTCAGCGACCAGGAAGGGTTTCAGTTCGCTCACAGCGCCGGGAACCCAAGGTTAGAATGGCGAAAACACGATTTCGCAAACAGATCAAAAATCTAAAGATGAATTCCGTAGTTAGAACCAAATAAGTATCAAGAACTTTGTCAAAAAGGGGTTCGAGCCAAAATAAAAAAACGTGTTCAAAAAACCAGTTTTTTTCGAGCAAAAAACGTTTTTTCAGCGACCAGGAGGGGTTTCAGTTCACGCACAGCGCCGGGAACCCCAGGTTAGTATGGCGAAAACACGATTCCACAAACAGATCGAAAATCTAATGAAGAATTCCGTAGTTAGAACCAAGTAAGTATTAAGAACTTTGTCAAAAAGGGGTTCGAGCCAAAGTAAAAAAACGTGTTGAAAAAACCAGTTTTTTTCAAGCAAAAAACGTGTTTTCAGCGACCAGGAGGGATTTCAGTTCGCGTTCAGTGTCGGGCACCCAAGGTAAGTATGGCGAAAACACGATTCCGCAAACAGATCAAAAATCTAATGAAGAATTCCGTAGTTAGAACCAAGTAAGTATCAAGAACTTTGTCAAAAAGGGGTTCGGACCAAAATTAAAAAACGTGTTCAAAAAACTGTTTTTTGCGGAAGGATTTCGTAGTTAGAACCAAGTAAGTATCAAGAACTTTGTCAAAAAGGGGTTCGAGCCAAAATAAAAAAACGTGTTCAAAAAACCAGTTTTTTTCGAGCAAAAAACGTTTTTTCAGCGACCAGGAGGGGTTTCAGTTCGCGCACAGCGCCGGGAACCCAAGGTTAGTATGGCGAAAACACGATTCCACAAACAGATCGAAAATCTAATGAAGAATTCCGTAGTTAGAACCAAGTAAGTATCAAGAACTTTGTCATAAAGGGGTTTGGGCCAAATTTAAAAAACGTGTTCAAAAAAACAGTTTTTTTCAGAAGGGTTCCGTAGTTAGAACCAAGTTAGTATCAAGAACTTTGTCAAAAAGGGGTTCGGGCCAAAATAAAAAAACGTGTTCAAAAAAATGTTTTTATTTAGAAGGTTTTCGTAGTTAGAACCAAGTTTGTATCAAAAACTTTGTCAAAAAGGGGTTCGAGCCAAAATAAAAAAAACGTGTTTAAAAAACCAGTTTTTTTCGAGCAAAAACGTTTTTTCAGCGACCAGCAGGGGTTTTAGTTTGCGCACAGCGCCGGGAACCCAAGGTTAGTATGGCGAAAACACGATTCCGCAAACAGATCAAAAATCTTATAAAGAATTCCGTAGTTGGAACCAAGTAAGTATCAAGAACTTTGTCAAAAAGGGATCGGGCCAAATTAAAAAACAAGTTCAAAAAAACAGTTTTTTTCAAAAGGGTTCCGTGGTTAGAACCAAGTAAGTACCAAGAACTTTGTCAAAAAGGGGTTCGAGCCAAAATTAAAAGACGTGTTCAAAAAAACAGTTTTTTTCAGAAGGTTTCCGTAGTTAGAACCAAGTAAGTATCAAGAACTTTGTCAAAAAGGGGTTCGAGCCAAAATAAAAAAACGTGTTCAAAGAACCAGTTTTTTTTAGCAAAAAACGTTTTTTTAGCGACCAGGAGGGGTTTCAGTTCGCGCACAGCGCCGGGAACCCAAGACAAGTATAGCAAAAACAGGATTCTGGAGGGTTCCGTAGTTAGAACCAAGTAAGTATCAAGAACTTTGTCAAAAAGGGGTTCGGGACAAAATTAAAAAACGTGTTCAAAAAAACAGTTTCTTTCAAAAGGTTTTCGTAGTAAGAACCAAGTAAGTATCAAGAACTTTGTCAAAAAGGGGTTCGGGCCAAAATAAAAAAACTTGTTCAAAAAACCAGTTTTTTTCAAGCAAAAAACGTGTTTTCAGCGACCAGGAGGGGTTTCAGTTCGCGCACAGCACTGGGAACCTAAGGTTAGTATGGCGAAAACACGATTCCGCAAACAGATCGAAAATCTAATAAAGAATTCCGTAGTTAGAACCAAGTAAGTTTCAAGAATTTTGTCAAAAATGGGTTGTTGCCAAAATTAAAAAACGTGTTCAATAGAACAGTTTTTATCAGGCAAAACACGTGTTTTCAGCGACCAGGAGGGGTTTCAGTTCGCGCACAGCGCCGGGAACCCAAGGTTAGTATTGCAAAATCACGATTCTGAAGTGTTCCGTAGTTAGAATTAAGTAAGTATCAAGAACCTTACAACCAGGAGGGGTTTCAGTTCGCGCACAGCGCCGGGAACCCAAGGTGAGTATGGCGAAAACACGATTCCACAAACAGATCGAAAATCTTATGAAGAATTCCGTAGTTAGAATCAAGTAAGTATCAAGAATTTCGTCAAAAATGTGTTGGTGCCAAAATTAAAAAACGTGTTCAAAAAACCAGTTTTTTCAGAAGGGTTCCGTAGTTAGAACCAAGTAAGTATCAAAAACTTTGTCAAAAAGGGGTTCGAGCCAAAATAAAAAACGTGTTCAAAAAACCAGTTTTTTTCAAGCAAAAAACGTGTTTTCAGCGACCAGGAGGGGTTTCAGTTCGCGTTCAGTGTCGGGCACCCAAGGTTAGTATGGCGAAAACACGATTCCGCAAACAGATCGAAAATCTAATAAAGAATTCCGTAGTTAGAACCAAGTAAGTTTCAAGAATTTTGTCAAAAAGGGATCGGGAAAAATTAAAAAACGTGTTTAAAAGAACAGTTTTTTTCAGAAGGGTTCCGTAGTTAAAACTAAGTAAGTATCAAGATTTTTGTCAAAAAGGGGTTCGAGCCAAAATAAAAAAAACGTGTTCAAAAAACCAGTTTTTTTCAAGCAAAAAACGTGTTTTCAGCGACCAGGAGGGGTTTCAGTTCGCGCACAGCACTGGGAACCTAAGGTTAGTATGGCGAAAACACGATTCCGCAAACAGATCGAAAATTTAATGAAGAATTCCGTAGATAGAACCAAGTAAGTATCAAGAATTTTGTCAAAAATGGGTTCGGGCCAAAAATAAAAAAACGAGTTCAAAAAAACAGTTTTTTTCAGAAGGTTTCCGTAGTTAGAACCAAGTTAGTATCAAGAACTTTGTCAAAAAAGGGTTCGAGCCAAAAAAAAAAAACGTGTTGAAAAAACCAGTTTTTTTTAAGCAAAAAACGTGTTTTCAGCGACCAGGAAAGGGTTTCAGTTCGCGTTCAGTGTCGGGCACCCAAGGTAAGTATGGCGAAAACACGATTCCGCAAACAGATCGAAAATCTAATAAAGAATTCCGTAGTTAGAACCAAGTAAGTATCAAGAATTTTGTCAAAAATGGGTTGGTGCCAAAATAAAAAAAAACGTGTTCAAAAATACAGTTTCTTTAAAAGGGTTCCGTAAATAGAACCAAGTAAGTATCAAGAACTTTGTCAAAAAGGGATTGGTGCCAAAATTAAAAAACGTTTTAAAAAAAACAGTTTTTATCGGGCAAAAAACGTGTTTTCAGCGACCAGGAGGGGTTTCAGTTCGCGCACAGCGCCGGGAACCCAAGGTTAGTATGGCGAAAACACGTTTCTGAAGTGTTCCGTAGTTAGAACCAAGTAAGTATCAAGAACTTTGTCAAAAAGGGGTTGGTGCCAAAATAAAAAACGTGTTTAAAAAACCAGTTTTTTCATGCAAAAAACGTGTTTTCAGCGACCAGGAAGGGTTTCAGTTCGCTCACAGCGCCGGGAACCCAAGGTTAGAATGGCGAAAACACGATTTCGCAAACAGATCAAAAATCTAAAGATGAATTCCGTAGTTAGAACCAAATAAGTATCAAGAACTTTGTCAAAAAGGGGTTCGAGCCAAAATAAAAAAACGTGTTCAAAAAACCAGTTTTTTTCGAGCAAAAAACGTTTTTTCAGCGACCAGGAGGGGTTTCAGTTCACGCACAGCGCCGGGAACCCCAGGTTAGTATGGCGAAAACACGATTCCACAAACAGATCGAAAATCTAATGAAGAATTCCGTAGTTAGAACCAAGTAAGTATTAAGAACTTTGTCAAAAAGGGGTTCGAGCCAAAGTAAAAAAACGTGTTGAAAAAACCAGTTTTTTTCAAGCAAAAAACGTGTTTTCAGCGACCAGGAGGGATTTCAGTTCGCGTTCAGTGTCGGGCACCCAAGGTAAGTATGGCGAAAACACGATTCCGCAAACAGATCAAAAATCTAATGAAGAATTCCGTAGTTAGAACCAAGTAAGTATCAAGAACTTTGTCAAAAAGGGGTTCGGACCAAAATTAAAAAACGTGTTCAAAAAACTGTTTTTTGCGGAAGGATTTCGTAGTTAGAACCAAGTAAGTATCAAGAACTTTGTCAAAAAGGGGTTCGAGCCAAAATAAAAAAACGTGTTCAAAAAACCAGTTTTTTTCGAGCAAAAAACGTTTTTTCAGCGACCAGGAGGGGTTTCAGTTCGCGCACAGCGCCGGGAACCCAAGGTTAGTATGGCGAAAACACGATTCCACAAACAGATCGAAAATCTAATGAAGAATTCCGTAGTTAGAACCAAGTAAGTATCAAGAACTTTGTCATAAAGGGGTTTGGGCCAAATTTAAAAAACGTGTTCAAAAAAACAGTTTTTTTCAGAAGGGTTCCGTAGTTAGAACCAAGTTAGTATCAAGAACTTTGTCAAAAAGGGGTTCGGGCCAAAATAAAAAAACGTGTTCAAAAAAATGTTTTTATTTAGAAGGTTTTCGTAGTTAGAACCAAGTTTGTATCAAAAACTTTGTCAAAAAGGGGTTCGAGCCAAAATAAAAAAAACGTGTTTAAAAAACCAGTTTTTTTTGAGCAAAAACGTTTTTTCAGCGACCAGCAGGGGTTTTAGTTTGCGCACAGCGCCGGGAACCCAAGGTTAGTATGGCGAAAACACGATTCCGCAAACAGATCAAAAATCTTATAAAGAATTCCGTAGTTGGAACCAAGTAAGTATCAAGAACTTTGTCAAAAAGGGATCGGGCCAAATTAAAAAACAAGTTCAAAAAAACAGTTTTTTTCAAAAGGGTTCCGTGGTTAGAACCAAGTAAGTACCAAGAACTTTGTCAAAAAGGGGTTCGAGCCAAAATTAAAAAACGTGTTCAAAAAAACAGTTTTTTTCAGAAGGTTTCCGTAGTTAGAACCAAGTAAGTATCAAGAACTTTGTCAAAAAGGGGTTCGAGCCAAAATAAAAAATCGTGTTGAAAAAACCAGTTTTTTTCAAGCAAAAAACGTGTTTTCAGCGACCAAGAGGGGTTTAAGTTCGCGTTCAGTGTCGGGCACCCAAGGTAAGTATGGCGAAAACACGATTCCGCAAACAGATCGAAAATCTGATAAAGAATTCCGTAGATAGAACCAAGTAAGTATCAAGAATTTTGTCAAAAATGGGTTAATGCCAAAATAAAAAAAAACGTATTCAAAAATACAGTTTTTTTTAGAAGGGTTCCGTAAAAAGAACCAAGTAAGTATCAAGAACTTTGTCAAAAAGGGATTGGTGCCAAAATTAAAAAACGTGTTAAAAAAAACAGTTTTTATCAGGCAAAAAACGTGTTTTCAGCGATCTGGAGGGATTCCAGTTCGCGTACAGCGCCGGGAACCCAAGGTTAGTATGGCGAAAACACGATTCCGCAAACAGATCGAAAATCTAATGAAGAATTCCGCAGTTAGAACCAAGTAAGTATCAAGAACTTTGTCAAAAAGGGATCGGGCCAAATTAAAAAACGTGTTCAAAAAAACAGTTTTTTTCAAAAGGTTTCCGTGGTTAAAACCAAGTAAGTATCAAGAACTTTGTCAAAAAGGGGTTCGAACCAAAATAAAAAAACGTGTTCAAAAACCAGTTTTTTTTGAGCAAAAAACGTTTTTTTAGCGACCAGGAGGGGTTTCAGTTCGCGCACAGCGCCGTGAACCCAAGGTTAGTATGGCGAAAACACGATTCCGCAAACAGATCGAAAATCTAATAAAGAATTCCGTAGTTAGAACCAAGTAAGTATTAAGAATTTTGTCAATAATGGGTTGGTGCCAAAATTAAAAAACGTGTTAAAAAAAACAGTTTTTATCAGGCAAAAAACGTGTTTTCAGCGACCAGGAAGGGTTTTAGTTCGCGCACAGCGCCGGGAACCCAAGGTTAGTATGGCGAAAACACGATTCTGAAGTGTTCCGTAGTTAGAACCAAGTAAGTATCAAGAACTTTGTCAAAAAGGGGTTGGTGCCAAAATAAAAAACGTGTTTAAAAAACCAGTTTTTTCTTGCAAAAAACGTGTTTTCAGCGACCAGGAAGGGTTGCAGTTCGCGCACAGCGCCGGGAACCCAAGGTTAGAATGGCGAAAACACGATTCCGCAAACAGATCGAAAATCTAATGAACAATTCCGTAGTTAGAACCAAGTAAGTATCAAGAACTTTGTCAAAAAGGGGTTCGAGCCAAAATAAAAAAACGTGTTCAAAAAACCAGTTTTTTTCGAGCAAAAAACGTTTTTTCAGCGACCAGGAGGGGTTTCAGTTCGCGCACAGCGCCGGGAACCCAAGGTTAGTATGGCGAAAACACGATTCCACGAACAGATCGAAAATCTAATGAAGAATTCCGTAGTTAGAACCAAGTAAGTATCAAGAACTTATTTAAAAAGGGGTTTGGCCAAAATTAAAAAACGTTTAAAAAAAAACAGTTTTTATCAGGCAAAAAACGTGTTTTCAGCGATCTGGAGGGATTCCAGTTCGCGTACAGCGCCGGGAACCCAAGGTTAGTATGGCGAAAACACGATTCCGCAAACAGATCGAAAATCTAATGAAGAATTCCGCAGTTAGAACCAAGTAAGTATCAAGAACTTTGTCAAAAAGGGATCGGGCCAAATTAAAAAACGTGTTCAAAAAACAGTTTTTTTCAAAAGGTTTCCGTGGTTAAAACCAAGTAAGTATCAAGAACTTTGTCAAAAAGGGGTTCGAACCAAAATAAAAAAACGTGTTCAAAAACCAGTTTTTTTTGAGCAAAAAACGTTTTTTTAGCGACCTGGAGGGGTTTCAGTTCGCGCACAGCGCCGTGAACCCAAGGTTAGTATGGCGAAAACACGATTCCGCAAACAGATCGAAAATCTTATGAAGAATTCCGTAGATAGAACCAAGTAAGTATCAAGAATTTTGTCAAAAATGGGTTGGTGCCAAAATAAAACAACATGTTTAAAAAACCAGTTTTTTCATGCAAAAAACGTGTTTTCAGCAACTGGGAAGGGTGTCAGTTCGCGCACAGCGCCGGGAACCCAAGGTTAGTATGGCAAAAACACGATTCTGAAGTGTTCCGTAGTTAAAACCAAGTAAGTATCAAGAACTTTGTCAAAAAGGGGTTGGTGCCAAAATAAAAAACGTGTTTAAAAAACCAGTTTTTTCAGTTTTTTTCAAGCAAAAAAACGTGTTTTCAGCGACCAGGAGGGGTTTCAGTTCGCGCCCAGCGCCGGGAACCCAAGGTTAGTATGGCGAAAATACGATTCCGCAAACAGATCGAAAATCTAATGAAGAATTCCGTAGTTAGAACCAAGTAAGTATTAAGAATTTTGTCAATAATGGGTTGGTGCCAAAATTAAAAAACGTGTTAAAAAAAACAGTTTTTATCAGGCAAAAAACGTGTTTTCAGCGACCAGGAAGGGTTTCAGTTCGCGCACAGCGCCGGGAACCCAAGGTTAGTATGGCGAAAACACGATTCTGAAGTGTTCCGTAGTTAGAACCAAGTAAGTATCAAGAACTTTGTCAAAAAGGGGTTGGTGCCAAAATAAAAAACGTGTTTAAAAAACCAGTTTTTTCTTGCAAAAAACGTGTTTTCAGCGACCAGGAAGGGTTGCAGTTCGCGCACAGCGCCGGGAACCCAAGGTTAGAATGGCGAAAACACGATTCCGCAAACAGATCGAAAATCTAATGAACAATTCCGTAGTTAGAACCAAGTAAGTATCAAGAACTTTGTCAAAAAGGGGTTCGAGCCAAAATAAAAAAACGTGTTCAAAAAACCAGTTTTTTTCGAGCAAAAAACGTTTTTTCAGCGACCAGGAGGGGTTTCAGTTCGCGCACAGCGCCGGGAACCCAAGGTTAGTATGGCGAAAACACGATTCCACGAACAGATCGAAAATCTAATGAAGAATTCCGTAGTTAGAACCAAGTAAGTATCAAGAACTTTTTTAAAAAGGGGTTTGGGCCAAATTTAAAAAACGTGTTCAAAAAAACAGTTTTTTTCAGAAGGGTTTTGTAGTTAGAACCAAGTTAGTATCAAGAACTTTGTCAAAAAGGGGTTCGGGCCAAAATTAAAAAACGTGTTTTTATTTTATTTTTTATTTTTATTCAAAAGGAACAACAAACAGCCACAATATAAAATACACATAGAAAGCAAAGTTACACAAAACACATCACAATATTGTAGCCCACAACGCTGTTCACAGGTTATCAGTAGGATACATAGATAAAATCACTAGGATGGCAGATAGATGATACTTAATAGAAATTACTTAACTATCGTGTTTAATTAAGTGATAATGTTACAATGTGAAATAAAATAAAATAGTGGGAAAAAGTTGAAGAAATAGAGAGAAGGAAAATGGGAAATTCATGTAAGCTCCTTAAGTATAAGTCTTTTGAACTTATAGACAGGACATGTAAAAATGTCTATATGTTCAAAAGTCCTATTATAGGACTCGACCATTCTGCGGACCGGCGAACGCAAACCAGAGTTGGACTTGCAAGAGCCCACTGAAAATAATCTGCCAGCGCGTACCTTTCGCCTATGGACTGTCCTAGGAACCACATAGCACAACATATTACACAAACCAATGCAGTCAAATTTATTTCGAACAATATTATATAAATTTACGGCTTCTAAATACTTACGTCTATTTTCCAGTGTTGCAAGCCTGTACTTGGTAAGCAAATTTTGATACGACAAATAATAACCATAACATCTATAGTGCATGGTACGCAAGAATTTATACTGAACACGCTCAATCATTTCAATATACTTTTTGTAGAATGGACTCCAGACAGACACGGCATACTCTAACTGTGAGCGTACTAGGGACTTATACAAGTAAAGATAGGAAGACGTCTTTTTAAAGTCGATTGTAGAACGCATTATAAATCCGAATAGTTGATACGCTTTACTAACAATTCTACTTATATGTAAGTCTAAGCAAAGCTTCGAATCAAGGATGACACCGAGATCACGAATAGAGTCCAATCTAAGCAGAGGGGCATCGCACAGTGTATATGTGTGTCTTATAACAGTTTTATTTTTAGTAAAGTTAAACATAATTACATTTTGGGAGACTTAATTGCAGTTTATTTTGCTGGCAATAGGAGGATAGTCGGTCCAGGTCTTGTTGAAGCAGAAGGCAATCATTTAAGTTTCGTATGGCTCTGTACACCTTGAGGTCGTCGGCGTATAAAAGGAACTTGGTATTGTGAAAGCATTGACTGATATCATTTATATAGAGGATGAACAAAAGGGGACCAAGTATTGACCCTTGAGGAACACCAGAGGTCACCTGTGCGATGTTAGATTGGTGACCATTTACTACAACCCTCTGACTCCGATTTATAATATAAGACGCAAACCATCTCAAAAGATTACCGCGGATACCGTTGAAAGAAATTTTGTTGAGGAGAATTTCATGGTCTACCTTATCGAAAGCCTTACAGAAGTCAGTATACACTGCATCCACTTGTACACGGCTATCAACGTTATCAAACAAAAAACTTGAAAACAGTAAAAGATTAGTATTTGTCGACCGCCGTTTGACAAAACCGTGCTGTTGTTGTATTATGACATTGTGAAGTATCGGATAAATTTCGTTATGAACTAACCTTTCGAATAGTTTCGACAAGGTAGACAGGATGGAAATGGGACGGTAGTGTTCTACGTTGCGCCTGGAACCGCTTTTATGAACGGGCACGATATATGCCTGCTTCCACAGCTTAGGCACAACTCCCTCAGAAATACATTTGTTATAAATAATAAATAGTCAGAACCGTACCGGCATTCGTACGGGCTGGTTGTGTTTTATTGTCGCGATCCTAATAACTATTCCCACCGCGCTAAGTGTTGTTTACGCACTTTCACGTGCTATCGGCGTGCACCGGACCACCCAGGTGCACTTGTCTTATGCGATCGAGCCATGGCCGATAACGTGAACGCTTCACCGCGTTGTGTGACGCCCGCATTTAGTAATGATATACAGAACTTATTAAATGATTCTTCGGACATGGATGCTAATGATGATGATGGTAGAAGTACAGAGCAACTGGTAAGAGCGGAAAAAAGGGGAAGAGAGGATAGTACTGAAGAAGAAGAGGGTTGGACAGAAATTAAGGGGAGTAAAAAGAAGGTATGTCATAGCAGTAAAAACCCGGAACAAGAAGAAAAGTACGAAGTCTATGCTTCTTCTAAGGAACGTCTTCCTAAACAATTTGCAATGGCACGTCTTTTAAAAGAGAATAAGATAGATAAAATTCGCCAAGTTAAATATTTAAGTCCTTTTAAAATACGTTTCGAATTTGAATGCGAATCGGCTGCCCAGAATCTTTTAATGTGTGAGAAACTTTTGGAGAAGGGATGGAGGTTCCAGAAGGCTATGCAGCTGTCTGTGTGCTATGGCCTTATCAAGGACGTAGACCTGGACTTTACTGATGACGAGATCCTCAACAATATTTCATGTCCAGCCCCCTCTAAGCTTTTATCATTTAAAAGACTAGACCGTCGCAACAGGAGTGAAGGTGGTTGGTGCCCCAGTGAAACCCTTCGACTTTGCTTTGACGGCGATCATCTGCCTGCGTCTGTGCGTGTGTGTGATATTAGCATAAAAGTTTTGCCATACATTCATCAAGTGTCCCAATGTTCCCAATGTTGGAGGTTAGGCCATAGTAAGAAAATGTGCCCGTCCAAATATGTAATCTGTCCTAAGTGTGGTGGGCATCATGAAAATTGTGACACTTCATTGTTTTCATGTGTCAACTGTAAGGGCAATCACATATCACTCAGCAGGACTTGTCCAATATATAAGAAGGAGAGGAGGCTCAGGGAGATTATGGCTGAGTTTGGATGCACATACAGGAAAGCCTTAGAATGTTATGTCTCACCCGAAAATCCCGTTCCCCCCGTAACTGACGGTTTCCCGCGAGCCCCAGGAGCCATAGAAAATCGCCTTTCTTCGACACCCCTTTTGTTACCTAACCCGGAAGACTCTATTCGTTCCACGTATGCTGACATAATCCGTACTAAGGCCATTGTCCACAAAGAACAGACTCCTGTCGCGGTTACAAAGGAAAAGCACCTTCCAAAACCTAAAACTGTAAAGTCTTCGAAAGCCAAAGCCAACGACAATCCACCCAAAGATGACTGGATGTTTTGGAATTCAGATACGCCTGCATCCGAGCAAGTATCCGATGATGGAGAGGGTAACGATGAATGTCCATCTTTCAATGAGTTGTGGTCGAGAATAAAGGAAGTCATCTACCTCAAAAATGCTAGCTTAATTTCTAAAATAAGGTGTATATACCAATTGTGCCTAAAATGGTTAACGGTAGTGTCTGCGAGTTTTATTTCAGAATGGCCGTGGATAAAAGCAATGTTTAACTATTTTATAAGTTCTGATGGCTAACAAATATATTAAATTAAATATTCTTCAGTGGAATGCCCAAAGTATCCGGCCTAAGCTAGCATCGTTTAATCAACTGTTAAGTCAGGAAAAAGTTCATATTGCGGCCCTTAGTGAGACATGGCTCGAACCCGAAAGTAATTTTAAAGTTAATGATTATGTTGTCTACCGCGCGGACCGGGATGACTCATACGGCGGTGTAGCTATCATCGTACACAAATCTATTAAAGCGCAGCTGCGACGCGTTCATGTGAATAATATCGGTATTGAGGTAGTGTGCGTGCAGTTATTTAATTGTGATCCGTTTGAAAATATTGTGTCTGTCTATTGCCCATCTAGAATCGTAATCACTCAGCAAGATTGGGATAGTCTGTTATCGTTATGGCCTTCCAAGACATTAATTTTAGGTGACTTTAATGCCCATCACGTCAGTTGGTTTTATAAAACTGACCACAGAGGCACGCTTATTCACGACTCGCTTATAGACAGCAATTTTTTTTCTTTGAACGATGGTACACATACGCGAGTTCGTCTAGTTGACAATAACTTACAACAGTCTTCCCCTGATATATCTTTAGTGTCCACAGATATTGCGTTGAATCTCAATTGGACCGTTTTAAATGAAAATCTAGGCAGCGACCACCTAATAATTAAAATATCAACATTATGTTCGTCAGATCTCCCCTCCATTATTAAAAGAAACTTTGGCAAAGCCGACTGGACTTCATTTAAAAAGCATTTAGAACAAAAATTTTGTAATTTATGTTTGCCGAATGATCTTCAAAAAGCTTACGATTTATTTTTGAGTATTTTGAGTGAAGCTGCAGACAAATTCATCCCGTTCTTAAAATTTAACCAAAACCCCATGTCAGATTTCATTCCGAAACCGTATTGGACTGCAAAACTATCACATGCTGTGGCTCAACGTAGGCTTGCATTATCCCAATTTAGACGTAATCCCTCTCCCCAGAACCTCGATACTCTTAACAGTCGCATAAATATATCGCAAAGGCTAATCCGTCAGGCTAAGCGAGACAACTGGCATAATTTTTGTTCCTCAATTGACCACACTACAACGGCTAGTGATATGTGGCGCAAAATGAGATGGCTGAAAGGTTACCGTTCGCCTAGACATTTTGTAGACGCCCAAAGTGCTACAAATCTTTTAAACTCTCTAACCCCAGATTATGTGTCCCCTTCGACTCCTACGGTCCACCATAGTAACCCTATATTAGATAGTGAGATCTCCATACAGGAGCTAGATAAATGTATCAAGTCTAAGGATACATCTCCTGGATTAGATGATATATCCTATTCTATGATTAGGAATTTACCTGATGTAGGTAAATCTTGATTACTTACTTTATTTAATAACTTTTTTGAACATAGTTTTGTACCCTCTCAGTGGCGCGACATTTGTATAATACCTATTCCAAAACCTGGTCGCGACCCTAGTAACGTTTCTTCACTCCGACCCATATCCTTGCTTTCATGCATTTGCAAAATCTTTCACTATGTTTTATTTAGAAGACTGGAATGGTTCTTGGAAAAAAACAACACGTTTTCCGTGAACACAGTTGGCTTTCGTAGGGGTAGGTCGTGTCTAGACGGCCTCAGTTGCTTAATCTCCACAATACAAACAGGCTTTTCCGAGGGTTGTTCTACAATAGCTTGTTTTTTGGATATAAATAATGCTTATAACAACGTAAATAACACTGTTTTAATCAATGTTTTGGATAAGCTTAAAGTAGGAGCACGCATCTGTAAATATTTATGGAGTTTTCTTCACAGAAGAGTACTCAAGATAAGATCTGGGAATAACTGTGTTAGTAGACATTCTGGAGGTGGGTTGGCTCAGGGTGATCCGTTATCTCCACTTTTATTTAATATAATAACGTTGGAAATTTGTAGACAATTGCAGAACAACATTTATATATCTCAGTACGCGGATGATTTCGCCATTTACGTACAGTGCTCTTCTGTTAGTGACGGGCAACGCAAGATCCAATCTAGTCTTGACATAATCAATAACTTGTTAACGCAAGTAGGTTTAGACATTTCTCCCGCTAAAAGTAAGATCTGTTGGTTTAGTAGAGGTTATCGTAGGCCTACTATAGAAGTGCGATTAAACGGGACCTTTTTAGAGTTGGTAGACCATGTGAAGTACTTAGGAGTGTGGCTGGACAAGGGTCTTCGATGGAAGAAACATATTAATGAGGTCCGTGAACGAGTACTAAAACTGATTAATATTTTTAAGGTTTTGGTGGGGCCTGGATGGGGAATACATCCCAACCATTTAAGACGACTGTACATTTCACTCATTCGCAGTCGTATAGACTTTGGTAGCTTTCTACTGGATAATAGCGCAGACACACATTTGACAAAACTGGACAGATTACAAAACATTTGCATGCGGTTAGTAGGTGGGTTCATCAAAAGCACGCCGATTCACGTGATGGAATCCGAATTAATGTTACCTCCCCTTTTTGTTCGTCGCCGATACTTAGCTGGTAAATTCTATTTAAAATCAAAATGTTTTAATTTCCCTCTAATAGACATTCTGGATAAGTTGCATAGTCTTTGCTACAATAATGCGTATTGGAGGAAAAAGAAAAAACCTTTTTTAGTTTTGTCTCACGATGTTCTTAGAAAAGAACATATGTACTGTAGTAATAAAATGGGCATGTTCTCCATGACTACTTGGGTCAGCAATATGGACTTATCAGGTATTGTAAAACCTAATTTAGATTCAGTAGATAAACCTAAACACTGTTATAATGTATATAATTTAAGATCAATATGTTGCGAGTCCCTAAATGCACTTTATTCTGGTTTTTACTGTGTGTACACGGACGGTTCTAGAGGGAAGAATTTTTGTGGCGCAGCCTTTTATGATTCACAAATAAACGCTTTTTTTAAATTTAAATTAATATCAAAAGTATCAATAATGCACTTAGAGCTAATCGCTATTGTTGAAGCTTTGGCCTATATCGAGTCATTGGACTGTGATCGGTTTGTCATTTTCACTGATTCAAAAAGTGCCCTTCTCCATCTGATGAGATGCACAAGTTCCCCGTCTGTTAGGGGGCTTCCACTAGCTTATACTATATTAAGAGCCATTACTGATTTTGTTACTAAAGATAAAACAGTTATATTGCAATGGATCCCTTCCCACGTTGGACTAGAGGGCAACGAAGTGGTTGATCGTTTAGCAAACGAAGCCGGGTCGGATGGTGAAATTTATTCATGTTCTCCTTGGCATACCGAGCTTTTACCCTTAGTTAGAGATAGATGTATTCAATCTTGGTCAGAATATTTTGATAAAAGGTCGTTAACAAAAGGTATTTGGTATAGGACGATTCAACCATCTCTGCCACGGACTCTTTGGTTCAGCGAGGGAGGGATGACTCGACAAGAAGTGGTGACGGCTTTGAGGCTCCGATCCGGACACATACCGCTTAATAGTTTCGGATTCATGATGCGCAAAGTTGATTCACCCAATTGCGTTGTCTGTGGAGTCAGAGGCGGCGTAAGGCGTGGGCGACGTGGGCCACCGCCTACGGCCTCGCGGTCCAAGGGGCCTCGCGCCTCGAAGGCCCGCGAACGCAAATATAGATATAATTACTCATCTAGCAATAAATAATAAAAACCGACTAGCAAGTATCTGGCAATACTAACCTACCACATTCGTTTTTTAAAGATACTGAAGAAGACAATGAAGAAGGTTGCATTTTTATGAATAAAAATTTGAGTATATTCCCGTTGTCCCCGTAGGCCATCTCTCCGTTAAAGGGGACAAAAGGAATTTAATAAAATAATTAAAATTACTTCCCGTTGTCCCCGTTAATTTATTGTAATAATTAAATATACTTTTCAAATGAGTAGTAATTAAATGTTTAGCAATTATAAAATTTGGTGAGCCACAAAAAAACAGCATTTAAATAATTTCAGCATATAAAGTTTTTGTTTGCAATTAAAAAAATCAGGCAACAATCCTTGTTCCGCAAATAATTTTGATAAAGGTCAAAAATTAAATCTTAAATAGGCAGCTTACAATAACATGAGTTTGCATAATAAACATTCAGTCCGCAAAATAACTACTTGATCAGCAAGATTTCATGATTGATCAGCAGAGATAACATGTCTATAAGCAAAAGTTATTTATGGAACTAATTTTTGGAACTTATATAAAAAAAGGTTAATTATTAAAAAAAAATGTTTAGGTTAGATTAGGTTAGAACTGTGACCTCCTATGCACGAGCCGAGCGAGCGAAGCGAGCGGTGCCGCGGTAACGGCCAGCGAGTGCCAGAAACGACTAGAATAAATAGAAAGAAATTTGGAAAAAAAAACCTAAAAAAAGGCTACCCGAAGCTGAACTAGTTAGACGAAATTAATTATTTTTAAAAAATGTCTGTATCTAAAAAAAATACGATATGAATCTCAAAATGAATTTTTTTGCTTACCAAAATTTTATTAAACAGGAGCAGCTCATTGCAGCTTATATAATTAATATACTGTACAAAAATAATTACTTACAGCCATCCAGAATGACATAAATTGCTGATTGATTTTGGAATGTTTGCTGGCCATGAGTTGCTGATCAATTAGCTATTTCTGCTCACAGATGACATTTTTCTGCTCACAAAATACGAATACTATGCTAACCATTTAAACAACACCCTTTTCAAATTATGTTGGTGTAAGAGCGAGCGAAGCGAGCTCGAGACTTGGGGCACCCCGACTCGGACAGGTTAAGTTAGAAGGGAATGGCGGGGTCAAGCGAGCGAGCGAACAGACCCCGCCATCACCTTTGTGGTTATTTTTTTTAAAACACCCAGAAATATGGTTTACTTCCGTTTTCCCCGTTAGTCGAATGTACGTAATGGGGACAACGGGAAATACATTTAATCACGTCCCGCTGTTCCCGTGATGGGTATATGGCATACGGGAACAACGGGACTAAAGAATTTTAGTATCAATTTTTTTTTTCTCTACAAAATCCGTCCTCTTGCGTCATCCATCAGGGGGCCTCGCAAAATATATCTTGCCCACATAAAATTTAGGTCTTGCCCCGCCACTGTGTGGAGTTGTAGAAGACGTGCATCATATCCTGTCGGAGTGTATTCGTGTTGGAGTCCAAAGACGTCAAGCTTTTGTCAATAGCTATAATGTAGGCTTCTATAATAGCGTTCTAGCTTCACCACTATTGGATGAGGCTAGAACACTTTATCATATTATTATTATGGGTATAAGGTTGCGGGTAGGTTAATACTTAGACATAGATAATGATTTGTATTCAATCATCGGGGTGACATATTCTTTATAGAAAAAACCCTGTAAATAAATAAAGATTAAAAAAAATAAATAATAAATAGTGGCTTGCAGAGAGAAGTTGCGGTATTCCTAAGAAAATAAGGTGAAAGTCCGTCAGGTCCGGGGCCTTTAGCTGGATCAAGGGATTTCAGCTCCTTGAATATTGAATCTTCACTAAAAGAAAGCTCGCAAATAGTGACATCATGAGGTGCATTGTAATCATGCGGTGGCTGCCACTCAGACAGGCATTGCAGGCCATTTGTGGGTCACTTGTATCAGCATTTTTGTATTGAAGCTTAGCTGGTATTCCAGGTTTGTCTTTCCGATTCGAGATGTAAGTCCAGAAGTGTTTAATGTTTTTACTCAAATTATCCTCAACAGACTCGATATACGAATAGAAACACTTTATGCATAAATCCTTAAACTGAGTTCTGAGATTGGCAAATGATTCATAGTCAGAAATGTTTTTATACTTTTTCCACTTGATCCATGCCTTTTGCTTCTTTTTGGAAAATTTTATCATAGAATGAGAAAACCAAATGGGGTAGTTAACTGATTTAGGACGGGCCAATGGAGTATCTTGACTAATAATTAAATCCAATTCGTTGTAGAATTTAACCAAAGCCTCTTCAGAATTCATAGGGCTAAGCAATTCATACCAATTCATTTGCAGTATATTACTATTAATGTTTTCATAGTTAGCTTTTTGAAAGTTGTGAAGAGGAGTTTTAGTCATTGGGGTGATTTTGACGTTTAAACAGGTGTCACATATCAGGGCAGGATGGTAGGAGTCAATAGGTAGCAAAGTAGTAGAGATGTGGGAAACTTTACAGGGGTTGTTGGATATAACTAGATCCAGTGTTTTACCTTTATCATTAACCACGCCATTAAATTGAGAAGCACCAAGCAGTGAAATAAGGTTATTTAGGTTTACACAGGCCAAAGGGGCCCCAGGATGTAATATAGCAATATTTGGGATATCTGTTGGGACAATATCTGTTGAAGAATTGGCTAGCCAATCAGCTTCAGGCAGGTTATAGTCACCTATAATATAGAAATTATCGACACTAGGATGACCTAATGCTTCATGCAGTAATTCAAAGTGTTTGTCGTACACTAAAGTAGATGTCTTAGGTGGAATGTACGCAACACTAACAATGTGTCGTTTACTGCTAATGGTGCTAGGCAACTCAACCATTATGTGCTCAATATGAGCGTGTAGTTGATCACTATGCTGAGTTAATGAGATACCTAATTCAGAAGGTTTCAAGGTGTGTAAAATTGCAACCAATACACCTCCACCGTCTTTTTTATTAGTGGCAGCACGGTCGCGATCGCATCGGTACACACTATAACGCTTGTCTATGAATTCACTGTCATAAATTTCAGGTGTAAGCCAGGTTTCGGTTAATATTATAATTTCGTATGTGTTCATAAGTATATTTGTGAGTAATTGGTGTAATTTTGTGCGAATACCCCTGCAATTTTGGTAGTAAATGGTAATATTTTTATTAGACATTAACAATATTGAAATACAAATGCGTAATTATGATATGAGCATATTCAGGCAACAAATGAGTAGCTAAAACTAGGACGATACCAAAATCAAATATAATTAAAATAATAGGATATGAAATTACGAAACAGCACAGATTACAACACCTCAACAAACAGACAGCAGCATCCTCATTAGCAGTCCTAGTATTTTTTAATATTACATATTTTATGGAATTTATGAGATAAAATATCAAATTTGGCTTATGTAAAACATTATGAACAGAGATTAAAACGGTAAACACTTTACAAATAACCCAATCAATCATCTCCAATAAGAAAAGAAAATTAATCTGACAACAAAAAGCAATCCAATAATTGACATAAATCAGTGACGAGATATAAATATGCCAGTTACTAAGTATTGGTCTAATTACTGTCACCATTATCATTATTTTTAAGGTCACTCTTAATTTTTACAACATCAGCTTCTGATCGTATGGCAAACGCAGCGTCGCCGTCGTTTTTACGGACGAGGATTGCAGAATTTTTAATCCAAACATATTTAAACTGGTGAAGTCTGGCAGCTTCCTTACATTTACGAAATAAAATTTTATTTCTTAAAGTTAAATGTTCATTTAAATAAATATTAGTTGAAGACCCGGGCAAACCAACTTGATCAGTTTTCAGTGATTTACTCAACCGAAACGCACTCAGCACATTATCGCGCAATATGCGCGTAGAGAACTTCACAACAATGTTTTTTGGTCTGTTTGTTTGTTGGTGGGCGTGTGGCACTCTGTGGATGGACACGATGTCTTTTTGAGGGATGGGAAAGCGAATGGCATCTCCAATCAACCCCAAAAGTTGCAACAGGTTTTCACCACGCCTGTCAGGTACGTTGCAGATCTCAAGATTGCATTGCCTCGCTTGCTGCTCAAGCACCTCTATTTTCGATTCAAGGTAGCTAGTCGAAGAGGCTGACTGTTCAGCCCGCAGGCGTGCGACACCCTCCACTCGCCTCTTGAGGTCAATTTGTTCATCCGCGTGAAACTGGAGCGAGTGTTTGACGCAAGCCATCTCTTCACTCAATTCTTTCACCTCCTGTTTGAGGTCAGCTTGGGCAGCGCGAATAGTTCCCAACTCCCGCTTCATATCCAACAAACTACTCTTGACACCTTCGTGAAAACTGAACATACTCGATTCCAGCTCGCCTCGCCACTCCTGCAAAGTGTTTTTAATGTCTTCCTTAAACAAAACCATAGTATAATCGATGTCAGATCGCCATCCTTCCAATGTTTTGTTTAGTTCTTGGGAAAAAGACTGGAATTGATTGTCCAGAGATAACGGTGGTAATTTCTCGTCAACTCTTGCAGCACGAGATGAGTACATCAGAGGGGTGCGTGGTGCAGGTGGTCGCTGATCCATGTTATCGCACGACATGTTCATGCTGTTTTCATTATATGTTGGAAGCTGCATAGATCGAACTGGTGTGTCCAAGTTGGAGCGAGTGCGGCGCGTTATGTTACAGCATGGGGGGCATTTCCAGGTAGCCTTGAATTCATGCGTCAGGGCTGAGAAATGTTGCCCAGTTATGTTTAGGCACTCATGATGATACCTCCCCTCGCACAAGGTACACTTAAGGTAGCCAGCATCAGATGCCAGAACCTGGTTGCATCCGTTACAATTCATAGCGCAAACTAAATTTGTTGAACAACAATATGTAAACAAAGAGATTATAGTCAGAAAGGTGAGAGTGGCGCCACCCGACACACTGGTCAGAAAACCATACGATACAACTAGCGCCACCTATCTTAAGGCGATGATGTTCGTTAAGACAAATCAATCGGCCAGTCAAAAGTACAACGTAGCAGCCAGTTAACTAATTGACTGATTCCCGTACTGGTTCACTGTAAGTTCAATAGATGGCGTTGATTACGGCAGGCAAATGACCAGGCAAAATTTGATGAAATCGTTTGGCACAAATCACAACTGGGAAAATGTCAATATTTCCGTAAAAACACACACCACACAGTCAATAACACAAATGGTAAATCGTGTTATCACAGTTGTTATTCACCGATTTGAGTCACATTACACTGGACAATGTTAGAAAAACGATGTAGGTAAACACAAAATATTTTATCCCCACAATAACACTGATTTAGGTATTAGTTCGTGATGACTATAATTGCCACCAATAATAATGTCTTTTTCCCACTACCAACGCACAACACATAGAACTTTGAGTAAGATTTCTATTTTAAAGAATTAAGTTACGCAGGAAGATAAGCTATGCAAGTTGACACAACTAGCGCCACCTAGCGACGTGTTCAAAAAAACAGTTTTAATCAGGCAAAAAACGTGTTTTCAGCGACCAGGAAGGGTTTCAGTTCGCGCACAGCGCCGGGAACCCAAGGTTAGTATGGCGAAAACACGATTCCACGAAAAGATCGAAAATCTAATGAAGAATTCCGTAGTTAGAACCAAGTAAGTATCAAGAACTTTTTTAAAAAGGGGTTTGGGCCAAATTTAAAAAACGTGTTCAAAAAAACAGTTTTTTTCAGAAGGGTTTTGTAGTTAGAACCAAGTTAGTATCAAGAACTTTGTCAAAAAGGGGTTCGAGCTTAAATAAAAAAACGTGTTCAGAAAACCAGTTTTTTTCAAGCAACAAACGTTTTTTCAGCGTTTAGGAGGGGTTTCAGTTCTCGCACAGCGCCGGGAACCCAAGGTTAGTATGGCGAAAACACGATTTAGCAAACAGATCGAAAATCTTATAAAGAGTTCCGTAGTTAGAACCAAGAAAGTATCAAGAACTTTGTCAAAAAGGGGTTCGGACCAAAATTAAAAAACGTGTTCAAAAAACTGTTTTTTGCAGAAGGTTTTCGTAGTTAGAACCAAGTAAGTATCAAGAACTTTGTCAAAAAGGGGTTCGAGCAAAAATAAAAAACGTGTTCAAAAAACCAGTTTTTTTTGAGCAAAAAACGTTTTTTCAGCGTTTAGGAGGGGTTTCAGATCTCGCACACCGCCGGGAACCCAAGGTTAGTATGGCGAAAACACGATTCCGCAAACAGATCGAAAATCTAATGAAGAATTCCGTAGTTAGAACCAAGTAAGTATCAAGAACTTTGTCAAAAAGGGGTTCGGACCAAAATTAAAAAACGTGTTCAAAAAACTGTTTTTTGCAGAAGGTTTTCGTAGTTAGAACCAAGTAAGTATCAAGACCTTTGTCAAAAAGGAGTTCGAGCCAAAATAAAAAAACGTGTTCAAAAAACCAGTTTTTTTCGAGCAAAAAACGTTTTTTCAGCGACCAGGAGGGGTTTCAGTTCGCGCACAGCGCGGGGAACCCAAGGTTAGTATGGCGAAAACACGATTCCACAAACAGATCGAAAATCTAATGAAGAATTCCGTAGTTAGAACCAAGTAAGTATCAAGAACTTTGTCAAAAAGGGGTTTGGGCCTAATTTAAAAAACGTGTTCAAAAAAACAGTTTCTTTCAGAAGGGTTTTGTTGTTAGAACCAAGTTAGTAACAAGAACTTTGTCAAAAAGGGGTTCGGGCCAAAATTAAAAAACGTGTTCAAAAAACTAGTTTTTTTCATGCAAAAAACGTGTTTTCAGTGACCAGGAGGGGTTTCAGTTCGCGCACAGCGCCGGGAACCCAAAGTTAGTATGGCGAAAACACGATTCCGCAAACAGATCGAAAATCTAATGAAGAATTCCGTAGTTAGAACCAAAAAAGTATCAAGAACTTTGTCATAAAGGGGTTCGGACCAAAATTAAAAAACGTGTTCAAAAAACTGTTTTTTGCAGAAGGTTTTCGTAGTTAGAACCAAGTAAGTATCAAGAACTTTGTCAAAAAGGGGTTCGAGCTTAAATAAAAAAACGTGTTCAGAAAACCAGTTTTTTTCAAGCAACAAACGTTTTATCAGCGTTTAGGAGGGGTTTCAGTTCTCGCACAGCGCCGGGAACCCAAGGTTAGTATGGCGAAAACACGATTTAGCAAACAGATCGAAAATCTTATAAAGAATTCCGTAGTTAGAACCAAGTAAGTATCAAGAACTTTGTCAAAAAGGGATCGGGCCAAATTAAAAAACATGTTCAAAAAAACAGTTTTTTTCAAAAGGGTTCCGTTGTTAAAACCAAGTAAATATCAAGATTTTTGTCAAAAAGGGGTTCGAGCCAAAATAAAAAAACGTGTTAAAAAAACTAGTTTTTTTCATGCAAAAAAAGTGTTTTCAGTGACCAGGAGGGGTTTCAGTTCGCGCACAGCGCCGGGAACCCAAGGTTAGTATGGCGAACACACGATTCCGCAAACAGATCGAAAATCTAATGAAGAATTCCGTAGTTAGAACCAAGTAAGTATCAAGAACTTTGTCAAAAAGGGGTTCGGACCAAAATTAAAAAACGTGTTCAAAAAACTGTTTTTTGCAGAAGGTTTTCGTAGTTAGAACCAAGTAAGTATCAAGAACTTTGTCAAGAAGGGGTTCGAGCAAAAATAAAAAACGTGTTCAAAAAACCAGTTTTTTTTGAGCAAAAAACGTTTTTTCAGCGTTTAGGAGGAGTTTCAGTTCTCGCACAGCGCCGGGAACCCAAGGTTAATATGGCGAAAACACGATTTCGCAATCAGATCGAAAATCTAATTAAGAATTCCGTAGTTAGAACCAAGTAAGTATCAAGAACTTTGTCAAAAAGGGGTTCGGACCAAAATTAAAAAACGTGTTCAAAAAACTGTTTTTTGCAGAAGGTTTTCGTAGGTAGAACCAAGTAAGTATCAAGACCTTTGTCAAAAAGGGGTTCGGACCAAAATTAAAAAACGTTTTTAAAAAAACTGTTTTTTGCAGAAGGTTTTCGTAGTTAGAACCAAGTAAGTATCAAGAACTTTGTCAAAAAGGGGTTCGAGCAAAAATAAAAAAAACGTGTTCAAAAAACCAGTTTTTTTCGAGCAAAAAACGTTTTTTCAGCGACCAGCAGGGGTTTTAGTTTGCGCACAGCGCCGGTAACCCAAAGTTAGTATGGCGAAAACACGATTCCGCTAACAGATCGAAAATCTTATGAAGAATTCCGTAGTTAGAACCAAGTAAGTATCAAGAACTTTGTCAAAAAGGGGTTTGGACCAAAATTAAAAAACGTGTTCAAAAAACTGTTTTTTGCAGAAGGTTTTCGTAGTTAGAACCAAGTAAGTATCAAGACCTTTGTCAAAAAGGAGTTCGAGCCAAAATAAAAAACGTGTTCAAAAAACCAGTTTTTTTCGAGCAAAAAACGTTTTTTCAGCGACCAGGAGGGGTTTCAGTTCGCGCACAGCGCGGGGAACCCAAGGTTAGTATGGCGAAAACACGATTCCACAAACAGATTGAAAATCTAGTGAAGAATTCCGTAGTTAGAACCAAGTAAGTATCAAGAACTTTGTCAAAAAGGGGTTTGGGCCAAATTTAAAAAATGTGTTCAAAAAAACAGTTTTTTTCAGAAGGGTTTTGTAGTTAGAACCAAGTTAGTAACAAGAACTTTGTCAAAAAGGGGTTCGGGCCAAAATTAAAAAACGTGTTCAAAAAACTAGCTTTTTTCATGCAAAAAACGTGTTTTCAGTGACCAGGAGGGGTTTCAGTTCGCGCACAGCGCCGGGAACCCAAAGTTAGTATGGCGAAAACACGATTCCGCAAACAGATCAAAAATCTATTGAAGAATTCCGTAGTTAGAACCAAGTAAGTATCAAGAACTTTGTCAAAAAGGGGTTTGGGCCAAATTTAAAAACGTGTTAAAAAAACTGTTTTTTGCAGAAGGTTTTCGTAGTTAGAACCAAGTAAGTATCAAGAACTTTGTCAAAAAGGGGTTCGAGCAAAAATTAAAAAACGTGTTCAAAAAACTGTTTTTTGCAAAGGTTTTCGTTTTTAGAACCAAGTAAGTATCAAGAACATTGTCAAAAAGGGGTTCGGGCCAAAATTCAAAAACGTGTTCAAAAAACTGTTTTTTTCAGAAGGTTTTCGTAGTAAGAACCAAGTAAGTATCAAGAACTTTGTCAAAAAGGGGTTCGAGCCAAAATAGAAAAACGTGTTCAAAAAACTAGTTTTTTTCGAGCAAAAACGTTTTTTCAGCGACCAGCAGGGGTTTCAGTTCTCGCACAGCGCCGGGAACCCAAGGTTAGTATGGCGAAAACACGATTCCGCAAACAGATCGAAAATCTAATGAAGAATTCCGTAGTTAGAACCAAGTAAGTATCAAGAACTTTGTCAAAAAGGGGTTCGGATGAATTTAAAAAACGTGTTTAAAAAACTGTTTTTTTCAGAAGGTTTTCGTAGTAAGATCCAAGTAAATATCAAGAACTTTGTCAAAAAGGGGTTCGAGCCAAAATAAAAAAACGAATTCAAAAAACCAGTTTTTTTCGAGCAAAAAACGTTTTTTCATCGACCAGCAGAGGTTTTAGTTTGCGCACAGCGCCGGGAACCCAAGGTTAGTATGGCGAAAACACGATTCCGCAAACAGATCGAAAATCTAATAAAGAATTCCGTGGTTAGAACCAAGTAAGTATCAAGAACTTTGTCAAAAAGGGGTTCGGGCCAAAATTAAAAACGTGTTCAAAAAAACAGTTTTTTTTAGAAAGTTTCCGTAGTTAGAACCAATTTCGTATCAAGAACTTTGTCAAAAAGGGGTTAGAGCTTAAATAAAAAAACGTGTTCAGAAAACCAGTTTTTTTCAAGCAACAAACGTTTTTTCAGCGTTTAGGAGGGGTTTCAGGTCTCGCACAGCGCCGGTATCCCAAGGTTAGTATGGCAAAAACACGATTTCGCAAACAGATCGAAAATCTTATAAAGAATTCCGTAGTTAGAACCAAGTAAGTATCAAGAACTTTGTCAAAAAGGGATCGGGCCAAATTAAAAAACGTGTTCAAAAAAACAGTTTTTTTCAAAAGGTTTCCGTGGTTAAAACCAAGTAAGTATCAAGATTTTTGTCAAAAAGGGGTTCGAGCCAAAATAAAAAAACGTGTTAAAAAAAACTAGTATTTTTCATGCAAAAAACGTGTTTTCAGTGACCAGGAGGGGTTTCAGTTCGCGCACAGCGCCGGGAACCCAAGGTTAGTATGGCGAAAACACGATTCCGCAAACAGATCGAAAATCTAATGAAGAATTCCGTAGTTAGAACCAAGTAAGTATCGAGAACTTCGTCAAAAAGGGGTTCGGACCAAAATTCAAAAACGTGTTCAAAAAACTGTTTTTTGCAGAAGGTTTTCGTAGTTAGAACCAAGTAAGTATCAAGACCTTTGTCAAAAAGGGGTTCGAGCCAAAATAAAAAAACGTGTTCAAAAAACCAGTTTTTTTCGAGCAAAAAACGTTTTTTCAGCGACCAGGAGGGGTTTCAGTTCGCGCACAGCGAGGGGAACCCAAGGTTAGTATGGCGAAAACACGATTCCACAAACAGATCGAAAATCTAATGAAGAATTCCGTAGTTAAAACCAAGTAAGTATCAAGATTTTTGTCAAAAAGGGGTTCGAGCCAAAATAGAAAAACGTGTTCAAAAAAACTAGTATTTTTCATGCAAAAAACGTGTTTTCAGTGACCAGGAGGGGTTTCAGTTCGCGCACAGCGCCGGGAACCCAAGGTTAGTATGGCGAAAACACGATTCCGCAAACAGATCGAAAATCTAATGAAGAATTCCGTAGTTAGAACCAAGTAAGTATCAAGAACTTTGTCAAAATGGGGTTCGGGCCAAAATTAAAAACGTGTTCAAAAAAACAGTTTTTTTTATAAAGTTTCCGTAGTTAGAACCAATTTAGTATCAAGAACTTTGTCAAAAAGCCGGGGTTCGAGCTTAAATAAAAAACGTGTTGAGAAATTCAGTTTTTTTCAAGCAACAAACGTTTTTTCAGCGTTTAGGAGGGGTTTCAGTTCTCGCACAGCGCCGGGAACCCAAGGTCAGTATGGCGAAAACACGATTTAGCAAACAGATCGAAAATCTTATAAAGAATTCCGTAGTTAGAACCAAGTAAGTATCAAGAACTTTGTCAAAAAGGGATCGGGCCAAATAAAAAAACGTGTTAAAAAAAACAGTTTTTTTCAAAAGGGTTCCGTGGTTAAAACCAAGTAAACATCAAGATTTTTGTCAAAAAGGGGTTCGAGCCAAAATAAAAAAACGTGTTAAAAAAACTAGTTTTTTTCATGCAAAAAACGTGTTTTCAGTGACCAGGAGAGGTTTCAGTTCGCGCACAGCAACGGGAACCCAAGGTCAGTATGGCGAAAACATGATTTAGCAAACAGATCGAAAATCTTATAAAGAATTCCGTAGTTAGAACCAAGTAAGTATCAAGAACTTTGTCAAAAAGGGATCGGGCCAAATTCAAAAACGTGTTCAAAAAACTGTTTTTTGCAGAAGGTTTTCGTAGTTAGAACCAAGAAAGTATCAAGACCTTTGTTAAAAAGGGGTTCGAGCCAAAATAAAAAAAACGTGTTCAAAAAACCAATTTTTTTCGAGCAAAAAATGATTTTTCAGCGACCAGGAGGGGTTTCAGTTCGCGCAATGCGAGGGAAACCCAAGGTTAGGTTAGGTTAGGTTAGGTTAGGTTAGGTTAGGTTAGGTTGGGGGACCCCCCACAGAGCTTGCGTCCACGTCGCGTCCCCTGGAAACGACCCAGTTCTGTCACCGTAACGGAGTGGCAGACTGGGGTTCGGCCAAAGTGCTCTGTGCTTTCGTAGTTCACATATTCATCTTGCCTTTTTAACTACGATCCTGCGGTGGCTATGCCTACACCCCCGCGGGACGCCT
Source organism: Melanchra persicariae (assembly GCA_947386135.1). Lineage (NCBI taxonomy): Eukaryota > Metazoa > Arthropoda > Insecta > Lepidoptera > Noctuidae > Melanchra > Melanchra persicariae. Next base: position 62,904 of record OX376666.1, on the reverse strand, counting down.
TCGGGCGCTTTTTAAAACCCAAAGGCCCTTCTCAGGGCCAACCAAAAGGCCCTTCTCAGGGCCAACCCAAAGGCCCTTCTCAGGGCCAACCCAAAGGCCCTTCTCAGGGCCAACCAAAAGGCTCTTCTCAGGGCCAACCCAAAGGCCCTTCTCAGGGCCAACCAAAAGGCCCTTTTCAGGGCCACTCCGAAGCCTCGGAGTCAGAGGCTAGCCGCGCGCCGTCTGCGGCTAGCTTCTTTGAAGGAGTAGACCAGTTTCTGGACTCCGATGACGAGTCCGTCATCAGCGTCGATTCCCGGTCGCGGAAGCGGGCCTTCCGTAAGGAGGGGTCCGAGGGCTCCTCGGGCTCAAGCAGGCAGTCGAAGGCCAAAAAGCCGACGATAGCCGCGGACACCCACGACTTTGGTCTTGCGGACGCCCAACGCCAGCTCGACCTGGCTCGGCGGGAGCTGCACCAGCAGGAGCTGGAGGAGCGGGTCGTCGCGAAGGAGCAACGGGCGCGTGCTGCTCGGGCCAAGTCCGGGTACGGCGCGTCCCGCGTTCTGTACGCAGACCATTCCCTGGTCGAGCTGGAGCGAATGGCGGAGGAGGACGAGGAGGAGATCGTGGAGGTCGCCTCAAAGTCCTCAAATCTTAAAGGGACTTTTCAGAAGGCCCTAAAATGTCGGGCCGCGAGCATGCGCGGCATCGTGTCGGAGCTGGTAAAGCGGAAGACGACCGACGAAACGCAGCAACTGCAGGCGACAGTCGATCGCCTGCAGTTAGAGGTCAGCCAGCTTCATCAGAAGCTGGCCGACGTCACGGCTCGGCCAATTCGGGCCGAACCGACACCTGCGGCAGAGGCCCCCGCCTCCAACCTTGAGGACGTCATCCGCAAGGTGGTTTTGGAGGAGAGGGCCTTCACCAGAGCCTGCTTGGCAGGAATTGAGGACCGGCTCTTGCCGGAGAAGCGCCTCCGACCGCCGCTTGCCGCGGACGAGAGGCGAGCCGAGCCGGGTCCGTCCTCGCAAGGGGAGGACGCCCTTCTCCCTTCGGCTACTCCGTCCGACCAGCAGGGTTGGACCGAAGTGGTCCGGAAGGGGAAGGGCAAGGGGAAGAAGACGGTGACGGCCGTCCCTGCCGTCACCGCCACCACGCAGCCCAGCCAGTCGCAGGCAACTGGGAAGGGAAAGAGGAGGGGCAGGGGCAGAAAGGCGGCAACGGCCGCCCCTGCCATCCCCGCCATCACGCCGCCCAGCCAGTCGCAGGCGACCGGCAGAGAGCAGAGGAAGGGGAAACTGGTTCCCCCAAAAACCGCGGCCGTCGTGGTGACGCTCACTGCGGAGGCCGCGGAGCGAGGGGAGACCTATATGTCGATTTTGATGCGGGCGCGTGCGAATGCCGATCCCACCCAACTGGGGATCGGCAAAGTCTCTTGCCGGAGGACCCAAGCCGGGGCTCGTATTTTTGAGTTCCCAGGAGCGGAGGGCAGCGCCAACGCTGACCTCTTTGCAGCCAAGCTGCAAGAGGTCATCGCGGACGCTGCCAAGGTGGCCCGACCAGTCAAGTCGGCGGCCATCGAGGTGACCGACCTCGACGATTCGGTTACCAAGGAGGAGGTGGTGGCGGCGGTCGCAGCCATTGGGGGCTGCGGCGTCACGGCGGTGCAAGGCCGGGACATCAGACCCGGCCGCGGCGGCATGGGCACTATCAGGCTCGAGTGCCCAGTCGCCGCTGCCAAAGCCGTCCTTGAAAAGGGACGGCTCCTTGTCGGGTTCAGCTCGGGTGCAGTCCGAGCACTGGCCGACCAGCCCCTGCGCTGCTACAGGTGCTGCGGCATCGGGCACACCCGAGCCCTGTGCCCGTCAGCGGTCGACCGGTCTCTGAGCTGCTACCGCTGCGGCAAGGAGGGCCACAAAGCCGCCTCCTGCACGGTCGCCACGCCGCACTGCACAGTTTGTGCTGCCAGCGGCTGCCCGGCAGGCCACGTGACGAGGGGGAGGATGTGTAATCCTCCCCCCAAGAGGGGCAAAGCGCAGGCGCCTATCATGCCTGCTGCTAGCACCGCGCGTTCCGAGGCAGGAACGGCGGTGGCAGCGGAGGAGGGGGATGCGATGTCGACTTAATTAGGTCGACCATCGCATCCTCCCAACAGTGTCGCGGTCTTCCACGGACTCCCCTCCCCTCTCGCTTTCGAGAGGGAACCGGGATACGTGGCCGCCACGGCAGCATTCGCCTCCTTCTGCGAGGACGTCATCTCGCAAAAGGGGGCGACGGAGCGCGCGCGTGAGGACGACCCTCTCGCTGCGCCGCTCCGAAGGCGGAGAAGAGGTCGGAGAAGAAGCCGTCTTCTCCCTCCTCATGGTGGTGTAAGCGGGCGACAGGCGCGGGGGCGCCTCCGCCCGCACTGCACTCTACACCACCCTCGCCGGTCATTCCCGGCCCTCCCCTTCACGGGGAGGGCATGAAGGGCCCGCCGTGCAGGCGGGCGGACGTCGGAGAGGGACTGGACGTAAAGGCTACGCCGATCTCCCAGTCCCCCTCCACTCAGACGATGCGGGAATGCCGCTGGGTTGTTTTAGTGGGTATACCGGGTCAGCCCGGGGAGTCCCACATACCCCTCCCATTCCCCCAATGGGAGGGTATGCGTAATGCATTTTTTCCCAGCGCAAACAAAAAAAAAAAAAAAAAAAAAAGGTTAGGTTAGGTTAGGTTAGGATAGGTTAGGTTAGGTTAGGTTAGGTTAGGTTAGGGGGAGGATGTGCAATCCTCCCCCCAAGAGGGGCAAAGCGCAGGCGCCGATCGCGCCTGCTGCTAGCACCGTCGTTCCCGAGGCAGGAACGGCGGTGGCGGCGGAGGAGGAGGGTGCGATGTCGATTGATGGATAGGGTCGATCATCGCATCCTCCAGGCGAACACCAACCACTGCAGAACAGCCCAAGACCTGCTGATGCAGACCATGGCTGAGTGGTTGGTGGACTTGGCGGTGGTCGCCGAGCCCTACTCGGTCCCTGGCAATTGGCTGGGCGATCGGGACGGCCTGGTGGCAATAGTGACGCGGTCTTCCACAGACTCCCCTCCCCTCTCGCTTTTAGAGAGAGGACCGGGATACGTGGCCGCCGCGTGGGGAGGTGTGGCCCTGGTAGGGGTCTATTTCTCCCCAAACCGCCCTCTCTCAGACTTTGAGGATTTCCTTGAAGTCCTCACTGCTGTCGTAGGGAGGGCGGCGCCGCGCCAGGTCGTGGTGTTGGGCGACCTGAACGCCAAGTCGGCGGCCTGGGGCAACCCGGCTGCCTCGTGCAACGTCCGGGGACGCGCCGTCGAGTTCTGGGCGGCGTCGTGCGGTGTGTCCCTCCTCAACAGGGGGGCGGTCCACACGTGTGTGCGGCAACAGGGAGGGTCGGTGGTCGACGTCTCGTTTGCCACCCCCGTGCTGGCCGCACGCATTGTAAACTGGCGAGTGGAGACGGTGGAGACCCTGTCGGACCACCGATATGTGCGGTTCGACATCTCCACCCAGGGCCCCCGGGGGGAGATGGCCCGCTCTAGCAGGTCTCCCTTCCCACGGTGGGCTCTGACTCGCCTGGACCGGGAGGCAGCCAAGGAGGCGGCCTTCCTCCAGGACTGGCTGTCTCCCCCCCCTGTCGAGGACGTCCCGGACGTTGACGCCGCAGCGGTCCGCCTCAGGAGATCCTTGACCGAGGTGTGCAACTCCAGCATGCCTCGGTCCCGTCGCCCGCCTCCCCGTCGCGCCGTCTATTGGTGGTCGGAGGAACTGGCGGAGCTCCGGGCCACCTGCGTGGCGGCCAGAAGGGCCTACACGCGGAGCCGACGGCGCAGCGTCCGTAGTCAAGCAGACGAGGACCGCCTCTACGCTTCTTACAGAGAGGCTCAGACGGTCCTCAAGTCGGCTATGGGCGCTGCCAAGGACTCGGCGAGGGCCGAGATGCTGGAGGGTCTCGACAGAGACCCGTATGGGCGACCATACAGGGCGGCGCGGAACCAACTGCGGCCCCATGGTCCCCCTCTGACAGAGACCCTCGAGCCAGCGTTGCTGGATGGGGTGGTCCGGTCCCTGTTTCCGCGCAGGACCGACTTCACCCCACCAACGATGGACCCCCCGCAGGAGGCGGCTTTACCGCCGGAGGAGGAGGTGCCCCCGGTGACGGCAGAGGAGTTTTACGCGGGAGTACTCAGCCTCCGCGCCAAGAAGACGGCCCCTGGGCCAGACGGCGTCCCTGCACGAGTGGTGGCCATAGCTGCCGCTCAAATGGAGGATAGATTTCGGGACCTCTTCAGCGCGTGCCTTACGGCTGGGAGGTTCCCGAAACTGTGGAAGGAGGGGCAGCTATGCCTCCTCCGAAAGGAGGGACGCCCGGCGGATTCCCCCTCGGCATACCGGCCCATCGTTCTGCTCGATGAGGTCGGTAAATTGTTCGAGGGGATCATTGCCTCCCGGCTGAATAGCCACCTGCGGAGGGTAGGGCCGGACCTGTCGGACGCCCAGTTCGGTTTCCGACAAGGGCGTTCGACCATCGACGCGCTGGCTCTACTCAAGGGCCAGGTGAAGGGGGCGGTCGAGGCGGGGGACGGAGTGCTGGCGGTGTCATTCGACATAGCCAACGCCTTCAACTCCGTGCCCCACTCGACCATACTGGAGGCACTCCGATATCACGGAGTGCCCCAATACTTGCGGAGACTCCTGGCCAGCTACTTGGAGGATCGAGAGGTCCTCCTTGTCGACAAACTGGCCAGGTTGCGGCGATATGGCGCGGAGTCTGGTGTTCCGCAGGGGTCAGTCTTAGGACCCCCCCTGTGGAACATCGGCTTTGACTGGCTGCTGCGGGGAGCCCTCCTCCAGGGCACGAGTGTCATATGTTACGCGGATGACACTCTCCTCACTGCCCGGGGGAGGAACTTCGGGGAGGCGGCCTGTCTGGCATCGGCCGGCGGGTCATTGGTGGCGGGTAGGATACGCAGCCTGGGATTGAGGGTGGCGCTGAACAAGACCGAGGCCGTGTTCTTTCACGGGCCTCGGCAGCGCTGCCCTCCTGACGCCCACATTGTCGTGGAGGGCGCCAGGGTAGGCGTCCAGACCCAGCTGAAATATCTGGGTCTAGTGCTGGACAGCAGGTGGCGCTTCGGCCCGCATTTCAGCGGGCTGTCGACGCGCCTGCTGAGGGCTGCGGACGCCCTCTCCTGGCTCCTCCCGAATCTGGGAGGGCCCAGTGCGCGATGCCGGCGCCTATATGCCGGCATCCTGAGAAGCATGGCCCTGTACGGGGCCCCCATCTGGGCAGACTCCCTGCATAGGAGGGAGAACGCGACGGCGATGCGCCGGCCCCAAAGGGCCATTGCACTGCGGGTGGCGAGGGCCTACCGCTCGGTGGGCTTTTCGGCGGCGTGCGCTCTGGCTGGCACCCCTCCTTGGGAGCTGGAGGCGTGGGTGCTCGCCAGAGTGTACGAATGGACGGCGCGGCGAAAAGCCCTCGGGGAGCGCCCCGTCGCGGAAGAGCGGGAGGCCGTGCGGCGGGAGGCGAGGGACGCCATCATCGTCCATTGGACGCAGGACCTCGCCTCCGCCACTTTTGGCCGCCGAACCCTGGACGCGCTCGGCCCAGTCCTGCGGGAATGGCTCGAGCGGCCCCACGGTTTCCTCTCATTCCGTCTGGTGCAGGTGCTGTCAGGCCACGGCTGTTTCGGCACGCACCTGCACCGGATCGGGAGGGAGGAGACTCCGGCGTGCCACGACTGCGGCGCGGCGGAGGACACGGCACAGCACACGCTCGAGGTGTGCCCGGCTTGGTCTGAGCCGCGCCGTAGTCTGACTGCGGAGATCGGACAGGACCTCTCACTTCCCAGCGTGGTCAACTCTATGCTGGAGAGTGAGGGGTCCTGGGCAGCGGTCGCCTCCTTTTGCGAGGACGTTATCTCGCAAAAGGAGGCGGCGGAGCGCGCGCGTGAGGACGACCCTCTCGCAGCGCCGCTCCGAAGGCGGAGAAGAGGTCGGAGAAGACGCCGTCTTCTCCCTCCTCATGGTGGTGATAGGCGGGCGACAGGCGCGGGGGCGCCTCCGCCCGCAATGCACTCTACACCACCTCCGCCGGTCATTCCCGGCCCTCGCCCCTCACGGGGTGGGCGCGTAGGGCCCGCCGTGTAGGCGGGCGTTCGTCGGAGAGGGACTGGACGCAAAGGCTATGCCGATCTCCCAGTCCCCCTCCACTCAGACGATGCGGGAATGCCGCTGGGTTGTTTTAGTGGGTATACCGGGCCTTGGCCCGGGGAGTCCCACATACCCCTCCCATTCCCCCAATGGGAGGGTATGCGTAATGCATTTTTTCCCAGCGCAAAAAAAAAAAAAAAAAAAAAAAAAAAAAAAAAAAAAAAAAAAAAAAGGTTAGGTTAGGTTAGGTTAGGTTAGGTTAGGTTAGGTTAGGTTAGGTTAGGTTAGGTTTTTTTTTTTTTTTTTTTTTTTTTTTTTTATTTGGCAGGAGTGGGAAATCCTCATGGACGCCCCAACTGGGGCAGTGCCGGACTCTTACCGGCTAAAACCCACTCCTGCCTGTCTAAGTGTTCCCCTGACATAGTCAGAGATCTTGTTTGTTATTTTATTCGTAAATTCCTTTGAAATTTGTTTACTAGGTACGTTTTCAACTGATTTATTTTAAGACTTTAATTTATTTATGAACTATTTTTAATTTTCTAATTTAAACTGATGTTTTTATGCTTGTCGCTTTATATAAATCTATATAAGGTAAGCATAATTTACACTACTTTATTTCTATTTATTACTTTATTTGAAATTTTTATGCAAAAATTAAGTATGGTTTCCCTAGATTTCCTATGTTTTATTAATTCACTCATATTTCTTAACTCTAATGTTGTCTCCAGCTCTTGTTCTATTTCTCGCCTTTCCCTCTCGAACGCAGGACATTGAAAAATAATGTGCGGGACCGACTCCTGTACGCCCGGCTCACAGATGCACGATGGGCTCTCCCTGCACTTGAAACGATGCAGGTATTCTGAGAACCCACCGTGCCCCGTCATAATTTGGGTCACAACCCCGGTTGGCCTTACTTTGGTGACAATTTTATAAGCGTCGATTGCGTCTGGGAGGAAGATTTTGGTTATTGAGGCGGTAGCGCCCTCCTTATACCTCCGGTTCCATTCGTCAAGCGACTCCATGCGGATCTGCCGCTTGACGAATGATACCGGGCAGCGGTCATAGTCCGGTTTTTTCCTGCTATGCAGTGCAGCCTCTTTTGCGAGGTAGTCTGCGCGCTCATTTCCATCCAGTCCAGCGTGTGCCTTTATCCAGAACAAGGAGACATCTTTGCTCTGGGATAAAGCCACGCTGAGGTTCGCTCTTGCCTCCACTGCCAGTGCGTGGAGGGAACCCTGGTTTGTGACTGTCTGCAGTGCGGCCTTTGAGTCACTGTAGATACCGAAGGTTCCCTCTTTGCGACGCAGTATTTGGCGTGTTGCTACGCATATGGCCAGGAGTTCTGCCTGGTAGACAGTACAGCACGTCGGCAGGCTAAGTTTGACAGACTTGATCTCGGCTTCCCTGTCCCAAAGGGACAGTGCTGCTCCGACCTTGCCCTCGATCTTGCTGCCGTCGGTGAAGAACCGAATATCCTGGCTGTTGTGGGTCTCCACATGTGACTGGTCTACCAAGCTCACGAACCCCATGGCCGTATGTTTCGCGGGGTGTGGAGTCTCTGCAAATGCTACCACCCGCTCCACCTCCCGGCCCGCCAGTGATGGCTGGGGCACCCCTCTCCTTGCCTCGTACAGTGCGGCTGCTTCTTGAATTCGGAGGTCAAGTGGGAGTATCCCAGCCAGCACGAGCGCGGAGTTAAGCGAAACGGTGCGATAGGACTTGCAGAGCTTTTGAGCGAACCCCCGCTGGACCGAATTGAGGAGTTTCTGTACTCCGACCTTCTTCGCTGCAGGCGCCCAGGCGCTAGCTGCGTACAATATTACCGGCTCGACCGCCGCGGTGTATATGGTGCGTATCACCTCTGGGTGCAGACCCCAGCTCACTCTGGCTGCTCTGGACAACTGTTTGTAGAAATTGAGAGCCTTCTTACAAACGTTTGCAGCGTGGGTGTTAAAAGTGAGCTTGTGGTCAATGGTGAGCCCCAGTATTTTAATCTCTTTTGACATGCCAATGTCGACCCCGCCCATGCTCAGAAGCGGGACATCATGCTTCAGTTTCCTCGTTATAAGCATGGCACAGGTCTTGTGCGGAGCAAACTTCAACTTGTTCCGTGTGCCCCACCTCCGAACATACTCGAGGGCGGCATTGGCCTGTCTCTGGACATCTAGTGCTGTATCCCCGTCGAAAACGAGCACCACATCATCGGCAAACGCCTGGCAGTAGTCGCCTCGCTCTTCGAGCCCCTTCAAGAGGGGATCCAGCACCAGATTCCACAGGATCGGGCCTCCAATTGACCCCTGGACACACCCCTTTGTCGTCTGTCGCTGACATTCTGCCCCGGCATACCTGACCCGGACGCTTCTCTCGTTGAGGTAGCTGTCTAGCATCCGTCTGATGTTCACCGGGCACTTTTCCTCAGCCAGTCTGGCCTTGATGGCCGGCCACCATGCGCTGTCGAAGGCTCCCTCTATATCCAACGAGACCACAGTGATCAGCTTCTTTTGATTTAGCTTTTCATTGATGTGTTGAATCAGGGTGTAGAGGGAGTCTTCGGTGCTCTTCTGGGGCATAAAGCCAAACTGGCGAGTACTTAACCGCGGGATCAGATGCCACTTCAGACGGGCTACCACCATTTTTTCCAGGATCTTGCCCAGGACAGGTAAAAGGCCAATCGGCCTGTACGACTTCGGGGTTGTGTAAGTGTCCTTCCCAGGTTTTCGGAGAATCACCACTGTGGCCACTTTCCAAGCTCCAGGGAAGTGACCCTGCTCAAGACACTTGTTGGCCAGTGCGAGGAACATCCCTGGATCTCGGAAAATGGCCTGCGCACAGATGTCGGCTGTGAGACCATCCGCCCCGGGTGCCTTCTTCGGGTTGAAGCTTTCCACCGCGGATCTCAGCTCCAAAAGCGTAAACGGTGGGTCATGGTGTTCATCATGAGCCCACTCGTTTACACGACGGGCCTCTTCTCGCGTCCGACGGTGGTCGGCATCATCTTCCTCTTCCAGGTCTTCGGGGTAGAAGGTCTCAGCCAGCAGCAGAGCCGACTCTTGCGGGTTGAGCGACACTCCGTCCTTCATCAGGGGCAGGTCTTCATGCCTTTTGGCCGTACGCCCAATGATCCTGTAAATACCTTCCCACACTCCCTCCCTATCTTGCTTCTCGCAGAATGCCATCCAGCTCTCGGTCTGCGCCTTTTTTGCTTGGGACTCATATTTTTCTTTTGCTTGCAGGTACTCCTCGACGACTTTTTGCCTCCGGACCGGTGCAGCACAGCGTACACGGCGTCTTTTGGTGCTGACATCGGACTTCAACTCAGCGAGCTCGGTGGACCACCACGGTAAGGTAAGCGTATTTTTACTTTTAATTTTAGGTATTGTTTCTTGGCACGTCTTTACTAATATTTCTATATATGTATTTATGATATTCTCTAAATCGGTTTTATTGTTAGTTTGTTCTATTTCTACTATGTTGAAATTTAAATCTGCTTGCAATTGGGCCAGTTTCTCATGAAACTGGCTCCAATTTGCTTTTTTGGTATTATAAATTCTAGTGGTTCTATTAATTTTTGTGCCTTTTGATTTTTCCAGAAAAATTTTGAAAACAATACCGTTGTGGTCCGAGCTCGTGAGACCCTCTTCAACCCTCCAGTCCTCCACCAGTTCCAGCAATTCCGTTGAGCACGCTGTTATGTCAACGAAGCTGGTGTAGGATCTGCCACCTCTGATGGTGTCGAAGGTTGGAGTATTGCCGACGTTGAGTACCTGCAAGCCCATCTCTTCTAGAGTTCCCGAGGTTTCTTCGCCTCTGCCGTCGATGACCGAACTACCCCACCAGGTGCTCTTGGCATTTGAGTCGCCGCCCACAATCATTTTAATTTGGCTCATTTCCTCACGAATCCGCTTGAGGTGCTCCAGGTATGGCTCTATGGGCTGGTCCGGTTCAAAGTAGAACGAGACTACTGCGATTTCCCAGGCGCGGGTTCGGATCCTCACCACCGTGATGTTGTTGGTGGTGAGTTTCGGACACTGTGTCACGTCCAGGTCGTTGTCGAAGACGACTATTGCCGCCTTCACAGTTCCACTTCCATTTTCCGCGCACTGGTAAATTCTCGCTCCACGGTAGTCTCGCATCCTTCCGATTCCGCCTACATAGGGCTCCTGGAGCAATGCGAATGCAACCCTCCGCTCGCTAGCCACTATCAGGAGCTCTTGGGTTGCTAAATTCTTCCTCTGCAGATTCGCTTGGATCACTCCGTAGTTTGAGCGGACGGTGGGGTCGTTTCCGAATGCCGCCGGGACCACCTCAGCAATATGCCACCGACAAGCGCGCCAATGCGTCCCACTTGACGCGGATCGGGCACTCGCTGTCAAAGGCGTTGTGGTCTGTTCGGGCCAACTTTGCCAAGACACAATTGCGGCACTTCGGTGTATCCGCCGTCAGCAGGGAGGGGCAGTCCGCACGTAGGTGAGGGTCACCGCAGTGAATGCAGAGGTCGGCGGGTTCCGTGCACAGTTTACGACTGTGACCGTATCGCAAACAGCGAGTGCACTGCACCAGTGGTGACTGGTCCAGTACACGCACCCTCTGCAGGTCTATGTGCACTCGGCCCGCCGTCGTCAACCTCTGCCATAGCGTTGGGGACACCTGTAGGATGATGTGGGACATGTGGATGTTCCTCGTCCTGCGACGGTATTTGACAGTGATCCTCACATCCTCCACAGGTATATCCCCAATCAGGTGGTGGTTCTGACGTTTGAGAGCTGCTATAACTTCCACGTCTGAGTGGCAGGAGAGGACGTCCCTGATAATGACAAGAGGGTCTTTGTTCTTTATTTCCTCTACCACCAGGTTCCCTGCCCTCTTGATGCGTTCTGTCACCCTTGTCATCTCCTCCCGGGTCCTGAATCCGACCACAACTTTTTGATCCCTGGCCTTTCGCAGCCGCTCGACCTGCGTTCCCTCATTTTTGGCGTCGACCGCCGTCCTCAGCTTCTCAACGACCTCTTCACCGGTGTCCTGTTCATCAACAGACGATACGACCACCGAGTGAAGAGGCCTCTGGATGTGCTGCCTGGCGACCTCCGCGAAGGACGGCCCCTGGCCTGGGACAAAAGAAGGGGCATGCTTCAGTTGTTCCGACAGATCCCGCGTGTGCTGTTGGCATTCCTCCAGTGCTTTATTGTGCTGCTGGAGGTTCACCATGAGCTGCTTCACGAGGTCTGTCGGAACAGCTGTGCTCGGCGTCGAATCCCTTTGATGTTCAATTTTATCCTCTGACTCGGCACCGGTTCCTCTTTCGGCCTCTGCCTCTTTAACAAGCTGGTAGAGCCTCTCCACCGCTTTTGTGATCTCGTCCTTGATCTCCTTTTTCAGGTTTCGAGAGCTCACCATTTGAATTTTGGCTTTGGAGAGGCAGGCTTTCGCCTCCGAGGTTCTATTTAGGTACCGAGTAGGTTGCGAGTTGGGCGGCGAGCTGTCTCCGGTCTGCTGCTGTGTGTGTCCATCAGACTTCGCCTCCTGCGAGAGTGTCAACTTGGATTTGAGTTTGGGTGGGGATGTCATTAGCGACTTTTTCGGAGGGGTTGGTGTCTTGAGAGGCCGTACTGTCTTAGACCTATCAGCCTCCCACTCCCCAATACTGCGCCTCACTGACGGTCCCGCCTGAACAGAATGGGACATCCCCGTTTCCAAACTCTCCTCCCCAGCCTTGGTCTTTTTTACGACCGGTGTCCTAATCCCGAACATTTCGGATTTTATGAGGAAAGTCCTAAAGAGCTCTCAAAGGACACTCAGTAATGATCCCTGTAAAGGGGGGAACAATCAACAATAGTCAAAAATAATATGTCAGCAAAAGATAAAATATAAGCTAAAATAGCTTACAATGTCGAACTACTGCAAGTCGGACACTAATTCGTTTCTTGCTCCCCTGCTAATGTATATGGTGCTATTCGAGCTTAAAAACGATATACCGTGTTCGTGGAGGCAAAGCAAGAGTCCGGGGGGCAGAATGGAATTTAAAAATATTTTGGCAAAAATCCCCTTTATCTTCCCTATATAAAACAGGGCGGGTGGGTGGGCAAAATTTTTTCGAGCTAGGCGCTCGAGCGAGGTGTCAGGAGAAGCGTCTCGGCGCGGGCTAGCTAACTGTGACGTTTTCGGGAATAAGGGTTGAAGAAAATTTTTAGGGGTGGTCAAAAAACCAGTTTTTTCAGGCAAAAAACGTGTTTTCAGCGACCGGGAAGGGTTTCAATTCGCGCACAGCGCCGGGAACCCAAGGTTAGTATGGCGAAAACACGATTCCGCAAACGGGATGAGAATCGAATGAAGGGTTCCTTAGTTAGAACCAGGTTAGTATGAAGAATTTAGTGAAAAAGGGGTTGGTGCCAAAATTAAAACCACCCTTGCAGATTTGTCAAAAATTTTGCGTCAATAAGTTATGGGACGCCTATTAAAGTTTTCTGGAACAGAAAACCGCTTCAAAAACGCAATCCAGACGCCCAAGAAATCACGATCTTTGTTTCGACTATGCTCACTTAGGTGGATTTTGAGGTAAGTACCTATGTATGGAAATTACTAATTAATTAATTTTTTGCAGATTCCCTGGAGCCAGACGCGCGGGCGAGGTGTCAGGAGAAGCGTCTCGGCGCGGGCTAGCTAACTGTGACGTTTTCGGGAATAAGGGTTGAAGAAAATTTTTAGGGGTGGTCAAAAAACCAGTTTTTTCAGGCAAAAAACGTGTTTTCAGCGACCGGGAAGGGTTTCAATTCGCGCACAGCGCCGGGAACCCAAGGTTAGTATGGCGAAAACACGATTCCGCAAACGGGATGAGAATCGAATGAAGGGTTCCTTAGTTAGAACCAGGTTAGTATGAAGAATTTAGTGAAAAAGGGGTTGGTGCCAAAATTAAAACCACCCTTGCAGATTTGTCAAAAATTTTGCGTCAATAAGTTATGGGACGCCTATTAAAGTTTTCTGGAACAGAAAACCGCTTCAAAAACGCAATCCAGACGCCCAAGAAATCACGATCTTTGTTTCGACTATGCTCACTTAGGTGGATTTTGAGGTAAGTACCTATGTATGGAAATTACTAATTAATTAATTTTTTGCAGATTCCCTGGAGCCAGACGCGCGGGCGAGGTGTCAGGAGAAGCGTCTCGGCGCGGGCTAGCTAACTGTGACGTTTTCGGGAATAAGGGTTGAAGAAAATTTTTAGGGGTGGTCAAAAAACCAGTTTTTTCAGGCAAAAAACGTGTTTTCAGCGACCGGGAAGGGTTTCAATTCGCGCACAGCGCCGGGAACCCAAGGTTAGTATGGCGAAAACACGATTCCGCAAACGGGATGAGAATCGAATGAAGGGTTCCTTAGTTAGAACCAGGTTAGTATGAAGAATTTAGTGAAAAAGGGGTTGGTGCCAAAATTAAAACCACCCTTGCAGATTTGTCAAAAATTTTGCGTCAATAAGTTATGGGACGCCTATTAAAGTTTTCTGGAACAGAAAACCGCTTCAAAAACGCAATCCAGACGCCCAAGAAATCACGATCTTTGTTTCGACTATGCTCACTTAGGTGGATTTTGAGGTAAGTACCTATGTATGGAAATTACTAATTAATTAATTTTTTGCAGATTCCCTGGAGCCAGACGCGCGGGCGAGGTGTCAGGAGAAGCGTCTCGGCGCGGGCTAGCTAACTGTGACGTTTTCGGGAATAAGGGTTGAAGAAAATTTTTAGGGGTGGTCAAAAAACCAGTTTTTTCAGGCAAAAAACGTGTTTTCAGCGACCGGGAAGGGTTTCAATTCGCGCACAGCGCCGGGAACCCAAGGTTAGTATGGCGAAAACACGATTCCGCAAACGGGATGAGAATCGAATGAAGGGTTCCTTAGTTAGAACCAGGTTAGTATGAAGAATTTAGTGAAAAAGGGGTTGGTGCCAAAATTAAAACCACCCTTGCAGATTTGTCAAAAATTTTGCGTCAATAAGTTATGGGACGCCTATTAAAGTTTTCTGGAACAGAAAACCGCTTCAAAAACGCAATCCAGACGCCCAAGAAATCACGATCTTTGTTTCGACTATGCTCACTTAGGTGGATTTTGAGGTAAGTACCTATGTATGGAAATTACTAATTAATTAATTTTTTGCAGATTCCCTGGAGCCAGACGCGCGGGCGAGGTGTCAGGAGAAGCGTCTCGGCGCGGGCTAGCTAACTGTGACGTTTTCGGGAATAAGGGTTGAAGAAAATTTTTAGGGGTGGTCAAAAAACCAGTTTTTTCAGGCAAAAAACGTGTTTTCAGCGACCGGGAAGGGTTTCAATTCGCGCACAGCGCCGGGAACCCAAGGTTAGTATGGCGAAAACACGATTCCGCAAACGGGATGAGAATCGAATGAAGGGTTCCTTAGTTAGAACCAGGTTAGTATGAAGAATTTAGTGAAAAAGGGGTTGGTGCCAAAATTAAAACCACCCTTGCAGATTTGTCAAAAATTTTGCGTCAATAAGTTATGGGACGCCTATTAAAGTTTTCTGGAACAGAAAACCGCTTCAAAAACGCAATCCAGACGCCCAAGAAATCACGATCTTTGTTTCGACTATGCTCACTTAGGTGGATTTTGAGGTAAGTACCTATGTATGGAAATTACTAATTAATTAATTTTTTGCAGATTCCCTGGAGCCAGACGCGCGGGCGAGGTGTCAGGAGAAGCGTCTCGGCGCGGGCTAGCTAACTGTGACGTTTTCGGGAATAAGGGTTGAAGAAAATTTTTAGGGGTGGTCAAAAAACCAGTTTTTTCAGGCAAAAAACGTGTTTTCAGCGACCGGGAAGGGTTTCAATTCGCGCACAGCGCCGGGAACCCAAGGTTAGTATGGCGAAAACACGATTCCGCAAACGGGATGAGAATCGAATGAAGGGTTCCTTAGTTAGAACCAGGTTAGTATGAAGAATTTAGTGAAAAAGGGGTTGGTGCCAAAATTAAAACCACCCTTGCAGATTTGTCAAAAATTTTGCGTCAATAAGTTATGGGACGCCTATTAAAGTTTTCTGGAACAGAAAACCGCTTCAAAAACGCAATCCAGACGCCCAAGAAATCACGATCTTTGTTTCGACTATGCTCACTTAGGTGGATTTTGAGGTAAGTACCTATGTATGGAAATTACTAATTAATTAATTTTTTGCAGATTCCCTGGAGCCAGACGCGCGGGCGAGGTGTCAGGAGAAGCGTCTCGGCGCGGGCTAGCTAACTGTGACGTTTTCGGGAATAAGGGTTGAAGAAAATTTTTAGGGGTGGTCAAAAAACCAGTTTTTTCAGGCAAAAAACGTGTTTTCAGCGACCGGGAAGGGTTTCAATTCGCGCACAGCGCCGGGAACCCAAGGTTAGTATGGCGAAAACACGATTCCGCAAACGGGATGAGAATCGAATGAAGGGTTCCTTAGTTAGAACCAGGTTAGTATGAAGAATTTAGTGAAAAAGGGGTTGGTGCCAAAATTAAAACCACCCTTGCAGATTTGTCAAAAATTTTGCGTCAATAAGTTATGGGACGCCTATTAAAGTTTTCTGGAACAGAAAACCGCTTCAAAAACGCAATCCAGACGCCCAAGAAATCACGATCTTTGTTTCGACTATGCTCACTTAGGTGGATTTTGAGGTAAGTACCTATGTATGGAAATTACTAATTAATTAATTTTTTGCAGATTCCCTGGAGCCAGACGCGCGGGCGAGGTGTCAGGAGAAGCGTCTCGGCGCGGGCTAGCTAACTGTGACGTTTTCGGGAATAAGGGTTGAAGAAAATTTTTAGGGGTGGTCAAAAAACCAGTTTTTTCAGGCAAAAAACGTGTTTTCAGCGACCGGGAAGGGTTTCAATTCGCGCACAGCGCCGGGAACCCAAGGTTAGTATGGCGAAAACACGATTCCGCAAACGGGATGAGAATCGAATGAAGGGTTCCTTAGTTAGAACCAGGTTAGTATGAAGAATTTAGTGAAAAAGGGGTTGGTGCCAAAATTAAAACCACCCTTGCAGATTTGTCAAAAATTTTGCGTCAATAAGTTATGGGACGCCTATTAAAGTTTTCTGGAACAGAAAACCGCTTCAAAAACGCAATCCAGACGCCCAAGAAATCACGATCTTTGTTTCGACTATGCTCACTTAGGTGGATTTTGAGGTAAGTACCTATGTATGGAAATTACTAATTAATTAATTTTTTGCAGATTCCCTGGAGCCAGACGCGCGGGCGAGGTGTCAGGAGAAGCGTCTCGGCGCGGGCTAGCTAACTGTGACGTTTTCGGGAATAAGGGTTGAAGAAAATTTTTAGGGGTGGTCAAAAAACCAGTTTTTTCAGGCAAAAAACGTGTTTTCAGCGACCGGGAAGGGTTTCAATTCGCGCACAGCGCCGGGAACCCAAGGTTAGTATGGCGAAAACACGATTCCGCAAACGGGATGAGAATCGAATGAAGGGTTCCTTAGTTAGAACCAGGTTAGTATGAAGAATTTAGTGAAAAAGGGGTTGGTGCCAAAATTAAAACCACCCTTGCAGATTTGTCAAAAATTTTGCGTCAATAAGTTATGGGACGCCTATTAAAGTTTTCTGGAACAGAAAACCGCTTCAAAAACGCAATCCAGACGCCCAAGAAATCACGATCTTTGTTTCGACTATGCTCACTTAGGTGGATTTTGAGGTAAGTACCTATGTATGGAAATTACTAATTAATTAATTTTTTGCAGATTCCCTGGAGCCAGACGCGCGGGCGAGGTGTCAGGAGAAGCGTCTCGGCGCGGGCTAGCTAACTGTGACGTTTTCGGGAATAAGGGTTGAAGAAAATTTTTAGGGGTGGTCAAAAAACCAGTTTTTTCAGGCAAAAAACGTGTTTTCAGCGACCGGGAAGGGTTTCAATTCGCGCACAGCGCCGGGAACCCAAGGTTAGTATGGCGAAAACACGATTCCGCAAACGGGATGAGAATCGAATGAAGGGTTCCTTAGTTAGAACCAGGTTAGTATGAAGAATTTAGTGAAAAAGGGGTTGGTGCCAAAATTAAAACCACCCTTGCAGATTTGTCAAAAATTTTGCGTCAATAAGTTATGGGACGCCTATTAAAGTTTTCTGGAACAGAAAACCGCTTCAAAAACGCAATCCAGACGCCCAAGAAATCACGATCTTTGTTTCGACTATGCTCACTTAGGTGGATTTTGAGGTAAGTACCTATGTATGGAAATTACTAATTAATTAATTTTTTGCAGATTCCCTGGAGCCAGACGCGCGGGCGAGGTGTCAGGAGAAGCGTCTCGGCGCGGGCTAGCTAACTGTGACGTTTTCGGGAATAAGGGTTGAAGAAAATTTTTAGGGGTGGTCAAAAAACCAGTTTTTTCAGGCAAAAAACGTGTTTTCAGCGACCGGGAAGGGTTTCAATTCGCGCACAGCGCCGGGAACCCAAGGTTAGTATGGCGAAAACACGATTCCGCAAACGGGATGAGAATCGAATGAAGGGTTCCTTAGTTAGAACCAGGTTAGTATGAAGAATTTAGTGAAAAAGGGGTTGGTGCCAAAATTAAAACCACCCTTGCAGATTTGTCAAAAATTTTGCGTCAATAAGTTATGGGACGCCTATTAAAGTTTTCTGGAACAGAAAACCGCTTCAAAAACGCAATCCAGACGCCCAAGAAATCACGATCTTTGTTTCGACTATGCTCACTTAGGTGGATTTTGAGGTAAGTACCTATGTATGGAAATTACTAATTAATTAATTTTTTGCAGATTCCCTGGAGCCAGACGCGCGGGCGAGGTGTCAGGAGAAGCGTCTCGGCGCGGGCTAGCTAACTGTGACGTTTTCGGGAATAAGGGTTGAAGAAAATTTTTAGGGGTGGTCAAAAAACCAGTTTTTTCAGGCAAAAAACGTGTTTTCAGCGACCGGGAAGGGTTTCAATTCGCGCACAGCGCCGGGAACCCAAGGTTAGTATGGCGAAAACACGATTCCGCAAACGGGATGAGAATCGAATGAAGGGTTCCTTAGTTAGAACCAGGTTAGTATGAAGAATTTAGTGAAAAAGGGGTTGGTGCCAAAATTAAAACCACCCTTGCAGATTTGTCAAAAATTTTGCGTCAATAAGTTATGGGACGCCTATTAAAGTTTTCTGGAACAGAAAACCGCTTCAAAAACGCAATCCAGACGCCCAAGAAATCACGATCTTTGTTTCGACTATGCTCACTTAGGTGGATTTTGAGGTAAGTACCTATGTATGGAAATTACTAATTAATTAATTTTTTGCAGATTCCCTGGAGCCAGACGCGCGGGCGAGGTGTCAGGAGAAGCGTCTCGGCGCGGGCTAGCTAACTGTGACGTTTTCGGGAATAAGGGTTGAAGAAAATTTTTAGGGGTGGTCAAAAAACCAGTTTTTTCAGGCAAAAAACGTGTTTTCAGCGACCGGGAAGGGTTTCAATTCGCGCACAGCGCCGGGAACCCAAGGTTAGTATGGCGAAAACACGATTCCGCAAACGGGATGAGAATCGAATGAAGGGTTCCTTAGTTAGAACCAGGTTAGTATGAAGAATTTAGTGAAAAAGGGGTTGGTGCCAAAATTAAAACCACCCTTGCAGATTTGTCAAAAATTTTGCGTCAATAAGTTATGGGACGCCTATTAAAGTTTTCTGGAACAGAAAACCGCTTCAAAAACGCAATCCAGACGCCCAAGAAATCACGATCTTTGTTTCGACTATGCTCACTTAGGTGGATTTTGAGGTAAGTACCTATGTATGGAAATTACTAATTAATTAATTTTTTGCAGATTCCCTGGAGCCAGACGCGCGGGCGAGGTGTCAGGAGAAGCGTCTCGGCGCGGGCTAGCTAACTGTGACGTTTTCGGGAATAAGGGTTGAAGAAAATTTTTAGGGGTGGTCAAAAAACCAGTTTTTTCAGGCAAAAAACGTGTTTTCAGCGACCGGGAAGGGTTTCAATTCGCGCACAGCGCCGGGAACCCAAGGTTAGTATGGCGAAAACACGATTCCGCAAACGGGATGAGAATCGAATGAAGGGTTCCTTAGTTAGAACCAGGTTAGTATGAAGAATTTAGTGAAAAAGGGGTTGGTGCCAAAATTAAAACCACCCTTGCAGATTTGTCAAAAATTTTGCGTCAATAAGTTATGGGACGCCTATTAAAGTTTTCTGGAACAGAAAACCGCTTCAAAAACGCAATCCAGACGCCCAAGAAATCACGATCTTTGTTTCGACTATGCTCACTTAGGTGGATTTTGAGGTAAGTACCTATGTATGGAAATTACTAATTAATTAATTTTTTGCAGATTCCCTGGAGCCAGACGCGCGGGCGAGGTGTCAGGAGAAGCGTCTCGGCGCGGGCTAGCTAACTGTGACGTTTTCGGGAATAAGGGTTGAAGAAAATTTTTAGGGGTGGTCAAAAAACCAGTTTTTTCAGGCAAAAAACGTGTTTTCAGCGACCGGGAAGGGTTTCAATTCGCGCACAGCGCCGGGAACCCAAGGTTAGTATGGCGAAAACACGATTCCGCAAACGGGATGAGAATCGAATGAAGGGTTCCTTAGTTAGAACCAGGTTAGTATGAAGAATTTAGTGAAAAAGGGGTTGGTGCCAAAATTAAAACCACCCTTGCAGATTTGTCAAAAATTTTGCGTCAATAAGTTATGGGACGCCTATTAAAGTTTTCTGGAACAGAAAACCGCTTCAAAAACGCAATCCAGACGCCCAAGAAATCACGATCTTTGTTTCGACTATGCTCACTTAGGTGGATTTTGAGGTAAGTACCTATGTATGGAAATTACTAATTAATTAATTTTTTGCAGATTCCCTGGAGCCAGACGCGCGGGCGAGGTGTCAGGAGAAGCGTCTCGGCGCGGGCTAGCTAACTGTGACGTTTTCGGGAATAAGGGTTGAAGAAAATTTTTAGGGGTGGTCAAAAAACCAGTTTTTTCAGGCAAAAAACGTGTTTTCAGCGACCGGGAAGGGTTTCAATTCGCGCACAGCGCCGGGAACCCAAGGTTAGTATGGCGAAAACACGATTCCGCAAACGGGATGAGAATCGAATGAAGGGTTCCTTAGTTAGAACCAGGTTAGTATGAAGAATTTAGTGAAAAAGGGGTTGGTGCCAAAATTAAAACCACCCTTGCAGATTTGTCAAAAATTTTGCGTCAATAAGTTATGGGACGCCTATTAAAGTTTTCTGGAACAGAAAACCGCTTCAAAAACGCAATCCAGACGCCCAAGAAATCACGATCTTTGTTTCGACTATGCTCACTTAGGTGGATTTTGAGGTAAGTACCTATGTATGGAAATTACTAATTAATTAATTTTTTGCAGATTCCCTGGAGCCAGACGCGCGGGCGAGGTGTCAGGAGAAGCGTCTCGGCGCGGGCTAGCTAACTGTGACGTTTTCGGGAATAAGGGTTGAAGAAAATTTTTAGGGGTGGTCAAAAAACCAGTTTTTTCAGGCAAAAAACGTGTTTTCAGCGACCGGGAAGGGTTTCAATTCGCGCACAGCGCCGGGAACCCAAGGTTAGTATGGCGAAAACACGATTCCGCAAACGGGATGAGAATCGAATGAAGGGTTCCTTAGTTAGAACCAGGTTAGTATGAAGAATTTAGTGAAAAAGGGGTTGGTGCCAAAATTAAAACCACCCTTGCAGATTTGTCAAAAATTTTGCGTCAATAAGTTATGGGACGCCTATTAAAGTTTTCTGGAACAGAAAACCGCTTCAAAAACGCAATCCAGACGCCCAAGAAATCACGATCTTTGTTTCGACTATGCTCACTTAGGTGGATTTTGAGGTAAGTACCTATGTATGGAAATTACTAATTAATTAATTTTTTGCAGATTCCCTGGAGCCAGACGCGCGGGCGAGGTGTCAGGAGAAGCGTCTCGGCGCGGGCTAGCTAACTGTGACGTTTTCGGGAATAAGGGTTGAAGAAAATTTTTAGGGGTGGTCAAAAAACCAGTTTTTTCAGGCAAAAAACGTGTTTTCAGCGACCGGGAAGGGTTTCAATTCGCGCACAGCGCCGGGAACCCAAGGTTAGTATGGCGAAAACACGATTCCGCAAACGGGATGAGAATCGAATGAAGGGTTCCTTAGTTAGAACCAGGTTAGTATGAAGAATTTAGTGAAAAAGGGGTTGGTGCCAAAATTAAAACCACCCTTGCAGATTTGTCAAAAATTTTGCGTCAATAAGTTATGGGACGCCTATTAAAGTTTTCTGGAACAGAAAACCGCTTCAAAAACGCAATCCAGACGCCCAAGAAATCACGATCTTTGTTTCGACTATGCTCACTTAGGTGGATTTTGAGGTAAGTACCTATGTATGGAAATTACTAATTAATTAATTTTTTGCAGATTCCCTGGAGCCAGACGCGCGGGCGAGGTGTCAGGAGAAGCGTCTCGGCGCGGGC
Source organism: Melanchra persicariae (assembly GCA_947386135.1). NCBI lineage: Eukaryota > Metazoa > Arthropoda > Insecta > Lepidoptera > Noctuidae > Melanchra > Melanchra persicariae. Next base: position 41,371 of record OX376666.1, on the reverse strand, counting down.
TAGCTAACTGTGACGTTTTCGGGAATAAGGGTTGAAGAAAATTTTTAGGGGTGGTCAAAAAACCAGTTTTTTCAGGCAAAAAACGTGTTTTCAGCGACCGGGAAGGGTTTCAATTCGCGCACAGCGCCGGGAACCCAAGGTTAGTATGGCGAAAACACGATTCCGCAAACGGGATGAGAATCGAATGAAGGGTTCCTTAGTTAGAACCAGGTTAGTATGAAGAATTTAGTGAAAAAGGGGTTGGTGCCAAAATTAAAACCACCCTTGCAGATTTGTCAAAAATTTTGCGTCAATAAGTTATGGGACGCCTATTAAAGTTTTCTGGAACAGAAAACCGCTTCAAAAACGCAATCCAGACGCCCAAGAAATCACGATCTTTGTTTCGACTATGCTCACTTAGGTGGATTTTGAGGTAAGTACCTATGTATGGAAATTACTAATTAATTAATTTTTTGCAGATTCCCTGGAGCCAGACGCGCGGGCGAGGTGTCAGGAGAAGCGTCTCGGCGCGGGCTAGCTAACTGTGACGTTTTCGGGAATAAGGGTTGAAGAAAATTTTTAGGGGTGGTCAAAAAACCAGTTTTTTCAGGCAAAAAACGTGTTTTCAGCGACCGGGAAGGGTTTCAATTCGCGCACAGCGCCGGGAACCCAAGGTTAGTATGGCGAAAACACGATTCCGCAAACGGGATGAGAATCGAATGAAGGGTTCCTTAGTTAGAACCAGGTTAGTATGAAGAATTTAGTGAAAAAGGGGTTGGTGCCAAAATTAAAACCACCCTTGCAGATTTGTCAAAAATTTTGCGTCAATAAGTTATGGGACGCCTATTAAAGTTTTCTGGAACAGAAAACCGCTTCAAAAACGCAATCCAGACGCCCAAGAAATCACGATCTTTGTTTCGACTATGCTCACTTAGGTGGATTTTGAGGTAAGTACCTATGTATGGAAATTACTAATTAATTAATTTTTTGCAGATTCCCTGGAGCCAGACGCGCGGGCGAGGTGTCAGGAGAAGCGTCTCGGCGCGGGCTAGCTAACTGTGACGTTTTCGGGAATAAGGGTTGAAGAAAATTTTTAGGGGTGGTCAAAAAACCAGTTTTTTCAGGCAAAAAACGTGTTTTCAGCGACCGGGAAGGGTTTCAATTCGCGCACAGCGCCGGGAACCCAAGGTTAGTATGGCGAAAACACGATTCCGCAAACGGGATGAGAATCGAATGAAGGGTTCCTTAGTTAGAACCAGGTTAGTATGAAGAATTTAGTGAAAAAGGGGTTGGTGCCAAAATTAAAACCACCCTTGCAGATTTGTCAAAAATTTTGCGTCAATAAGTTATGGGACGCCTATTAAAGTTTTCTGGAACAGAAAACCGCTTCAAAAACGCAATCCAGACGCCCAAGAAATCACGATCTTTGTTTCGACTATGCTCACTTAGGTGGATTTTGAGGTAAGTACCTATGTATGGAAATTACTAATTAATTAATTTTTTGCAGATTCCCTGGAGCCAGACGCGCGGGCGAGGTGTCAGGAGAAGCGTCTCGGCGCGGGCTAGCTAACTGTGACGTTTTCGGGAATAAGGGTTGAAGAAAATTTTTAGGGGTGGTCAAAAAACCAGTTTTTTCAGGCAAAAAACGTGTTTTCAGCGACCGGGAAGGGTTTCAATTCGCGCACAGCGCCGGGAACCCAAGGTTAGTATGGCGAAAACACGATTCCGCAAACGGGATGAGAATCGAATGAAGGGTTCCTTAGTTAGAACCAGGTTAGTATGAAGAATTTAGTGAAAAAGGGGTTGGTGCCAAAATTAAAACCACCCTTGCAGATTTGTCAAAAATTTTGCGTCAATAAGTTATGGGACGCCTATTAAAGTTTTCTGGAACAGAAAACCGCTTCAAAAACGCAATCCAGACGCCCAAGAAATCACGATCTTTGTTTCGACTATGCTCACTTAGGTGGATTTTGAGGTAAGTACCTATGTATGGAAATTACTAATTAATTAATTTTTTGCAGATTCCCTGGAGCCAGACGCGCGGGCGAGGTGTCAGGAGAAGCGTCTCGGCGCGGGCTAGCTAACTGTGACGTTTTCGGGAATAAGGGTTGAAGAAAATTTTTAGGGGTGGTCAAAAAACCAGTTTTTTCAGGCAAAAAACGTGTTTTCAGCGACCGGGAAGGGTTTCAATTCGCGCACAGCGCCGGGAACCCAAGGTTAGTATGGCGAAAACACGATTCCGCAAACGGGATGAGAATCGAATGAAGGGTTCCTTAGTTAGAACCAGGTTAGTATGAAGAATTTAGTGAAAAAGGGGTTGGTGCCAAAATTAAAACCACCCTTGCAGATTTGTCAAAAATTTTGCGTCAATAAGTTATGGGACGCCTATTAAAGTTTTCTGGAACAGAAAACCGCTTCAAAAACGCAATCCAGACGCCCAAGAAATCACGATCTTTGTTTCGACTATGCTCACTTAGGTGGATTTTGAGGTAAGTACCTATGTATGGAAATTACTAATTAATTAATTTTTTGCAGATTCCCTGGAGCCAGACGCGCGGGCGAGGTGTCAGGAGAAGCGTCTCGGCGCGGGCTAGCTAACTGTGACGTTTTCGGGAATAAGGGTTGAAGAAAATTTTTAGGGGTGGTCAAAAAACCAGTTTTTTCAGGCAAAAAACGTGTTTTCAGCGACCGGGAAGGGTTTCAATTCGCGCACAGCGCCGGGAACCCAAGGTTAGTATGGCGAAAACACGATTCCGCAAACGGGATGAGAATCGAATGAAGGGTTCCTTAGTTAGAACCAGGTTAGTATGAAGAATTTAGTGAAAAAGGGGTTGGTGCCAAAATTAAAACCACCCTTGCAGATTTGTCAAAAATTTTGCGTCAATAAGTTATGGGACGCCTATTAAAGTTTTCTGGAACAGAAAACCGCTTCAAAAACGCAATCCAGACGCCCAAGAAATCACGATCTTTGTTTCGACTATGCTCACTTAGGTGGATTTTGAGGTAAGTACCTATGTATGGAAATTACTAATTAATTAATTTTTTGCAGATTCCCTGGAGCCAGACGCGCGGGCGAGGTGTCAGGAGAAGCGTCTCGGCGCGGGCTAGCTAACTGTGACGTTTTCGGGAATAAGGGTTGAAGAAAATTTTTAGGGGTGGTCAAAAAACCAGTTTTTTCAGGCAAAAAACGTGTTTTCAGCGACCGGGAAGGGTTTCAATTCGCGCACAGCGCCGGGAACCCAAGGTTAGTATGGCGAAAACACGATTCCGCAAACGGGATGAGAATCGAATGAAGGGTTCCTTAGTTAGAACCAGGTTAGTATGAAGAATTTAGTGAAAAAGGGGTTGGTGCCAAAATTAAAACCACCCTTGCAGATTTGTCAAAAATTTTGCGTCAATAAGTTATGGGACGCCTATTAAAGTTTTCTGGAACAGAAAACCGCTTCAAAAACGCAATCCAGACGCCCAAGAAATCACGATCTTTGTTTCGACTATGCTCACTTAGGTGGATTTTGAGGTAAGTACCTATGTATGGAAATTACTAATTAATTAATTTTTTGCAGATTCCCTGGAGCCAGACGCGCGGGCGAGGTGTCAGGAGAAGCGTCTCGGCGCGGGCTAGCTAACTGTGACGTTTTCGGGAATAAGGGTTGAAGAAAATTTTTAGGGGTGGTCAAAAAACCAGTTTTTTCAGGCAAAAAACGTGTTTTCAGCGACCGGGAAGGGTTTCAATTCGCGCACAGCGCCGGGAACCCAAGGTTAGTATGGCGAAAACACGATTCCGCAAACGGGATGAGAATCGAATGAAGGGTTCCTTAGTTAGAACCAGGTTAGTATGAAGAATTTAGTGAAAAAGGGGTTGGTGCCAAAATTAAAACCACCCTTGCAGATTTGTCAAAAATTTTGCGTCAATAAGTTATGGGACGCCTATTAAAGTTTTCTGGAACAGAAAACCGCTTCAAAAACGCAATCCAGACGCCCAAGAAATCACGATCTTTGTTTCGACTATGCTCACTTAGGTGGATTTTGAGGTAAGTACCTATGTATGGAAATTACTAATTAATTAATTTTTTGCAGATTCCCTGGAGCCAGACGCGCGGGCGAGGTGTCAGGAGAAGCGTCTCGGCGCGGGCTAGCTAACTGTGACGTTTTCGGGAATAAGGGTTGAAGAAAATTTTTAGGGGTGGTCAAAAAACCAGTTTTTTCAGGCAAAAAACGTGTTTTCAGCGACCGGGAAGGGTTTCAATTCGCGCACAGCGCCGGGAACCCAAGGTTAGTATGGCGAAAACACGATTCCGCAAACGGGATGAGAATCGAATGAAGGGTTCCTTAGTTAGAACCAGGTTAGTATGAAGAATTTAGTGAAAAAGGGGTTGGTGCCAAAATTAAAACCACCCTTGCAGATTTGTCAAAAATTTTGCGTCAATAAGTTATGGGACGCCTATTAAAGTTTTCTGGAACAGAAAACCGCTTCAAAAACGCAATCCAGACGCCCAAGAAATCACGATCTTTGTTTCGACTATGCTCACTTAGGTGGATTTTGAGGTAAGTACCTATGTATGGAAATTACTAATTAATTAATTTTTTGCAGATTCCCTGGAGCCAGACGCGCGGGCGAGGTGTCAGGAGAAGCGTCTCGGCGCGGGCTAGCTAACTGTGACGTTTTCGGGAATAAGGGTTGAAGAAAATTTTTAGGGGTGGTCAAAAAACCAGTTTTTTCAGGCAAAAAACGTGTTTTCAGCGACCGGGAAGGGTTTCAATTCGCGCACAGCGCCGGGAACCCAAGGTTAGTATGGCGAAAACACGATTCCGCAAACGGGATGAGAATCGAATGAAGGGTTCCTTAGTTAGAACCAGGTTAGTATGAAGAATTTAGTGAAAAAGGGGTTGGTGCCAAAATTAAAACCACCCTTGCAGATTTGTCAAAAATTTTGCGTCAATAAGTTATGGGACGCCTATTAAAGTTTTCTGGAACAGAAAACCGCTTCAAAAACGCAATCCAGACGCCCAAGAAATCACGATCTTTGTTTCGACTATGCTCACTTAGGTGGATTTTGAGGTAAGTACCTATGTATGGAAATTACTAATTAATTAATTTTTTGCAGATTCCCTGGAGCCAGACGCGCGGGCGAGGTGTCAGGAGAAGCGTCTCGGCGCGGGCTAGCTAACTGTGACGTTTTCGGGAATAAGGGTTGAAGAAAATTTTTAGGGGTGGTCAAAAAACCAGTTTTTTCAGGCAAAAAACGTGTTTTCAGCGACCGGGAAGGGTTTCAATTCGCGCACAGCGCCGGGAACCCAAGGTTAGTATGGCGAAAACACGATTCCGCAAACGGGATGAGAATCGAATGAAGGGTTCCTTAGTTAGAACCAGGTTAGTATGAAGAATTTAGTGAAAAAGGGGTTGGTGCCAAAATTAAAACCACCCTTGCAGATTTGTCAAAAATTTTGCGTCAATAAGTTATGGGACGCCTATTAAAGTTTTCTGGAACAGAAAACCGCTTCAAAAACGCAATCCAGACGCCCAAGAAATCACGATCTTTGTTTCGACTATGCTCACTTAGGTGGATTTTGAGGTAAGTACCTATGTATGGAAATTACTAATTAATTAATTTTTTGCAGATTCCCTGGAGCCAGACGCGCGGGCGAGGTGTCAGGAGAAGCGTCTCGGCGCGGGCTAGCTAACTGTGACGTTTTCGGGAATAAGGGTTGAAGAAAATTTTTAGGGGTGGTCAAAAAACCAGTTTTTTCAGGCAAAAAACGTGTTTTCAGCGACCGGGAAGGGTTTCAATTCGCGCACAGCGCCGGGAACCCAAGGTTAGTATGGCGAAAACACGATTCCGCAAACGGGATGAGAATCGAATGAAGGGTTCCTTAGTTAGAACCAGGTTAGTATGAAGAATTTAGTGAAAAAGGGGTTGGTGCCAAAATTAAAACCACCCTTGCAGATTTGTCAAAAATTTTGCGTCAATAAGTTATGGGACGCCTATTAAAGTTTTCTGGAACAGAAAACCGCTTCAAAAACGCAATCCAGACGCCCAAGAAATCACGATCTTTGTTTCGACTATGCTCACTTAGGTGGATTTTGAGGTAAGTACCTATGTATGGAAATTACTAATTAATTAATTTTTTGCAGATTCCCTGGAGCCAGACGCGCGGGCGAGGTGTCAGGAGAAGCGTCTCGGCGCGGGCTAGCTAACTGTGACGTTTTCGGGAATAAGGGTTGAAGAAAATTTTTAGGGGTGGTCAAAAAACCAGTTTTTTCAGGCAAAAAACGTGTTTTCAGCGACCGGGAAGGGTTTCAATTCGCGCACAGCGCCGGGAACCCAAGGTTAGTATGGCGAAAACACGATTCCGCAAACGGGATGAGAATCGAATGAAGGGTTCCTTAGTTAGAACCAGGTTAGTATGAAGAATTTAGTGAAAAAGGGGTTGGTGCCAAAATTAAAACCACCCTTGCAGATTTGTCAAAAATTTTGCGTCAATAAGTTATGGGACGCCTATTAAAGTTTTCTGGAACAGAAAACCGCTTCAAAAACGCAATCCAGACGCCCAAGAAATCACGATCTTTGTTTCGACTATGCTCACTTAGGTGGATTTTGAGGTAAGTACCTATGTATGGAAATTACTAATTAATTAATTTTTTGCAGATTCCCTGGAGCCAGACGCGCGGGCGAGGTGTCAGGAGAAGCGTCTCGGCGCGGGCTAGCTAACTGTGACGTTTTCGGGAATAAGGGTTGAAGAAAATTTTTAGGGGTGGTCAAAAAACCAGTTTTTTCAGGCAAAAAACGTGTTTTCAGCGACCGGGAAGGGTTTCAATTCGCGCACAGCGCCGGGAACCCAAGGTTAGTATGGCGAAAACACGATTCCGCAAACGGGATGAGAATCGAATGAAGGGTTCCTTAGTTAGAACCAGGTTAGTATGAAGAATTTAGTGAAAAAGGGGTTGGTGCCAAAATTAAAACCACCCTTGCAGATTTGTCAAAAATTTTGCGTCAATAAGTTATGGGACGCCTATTAAAGTTTTCTGGAACAGAAAACCGCTTCAAAAACGCAATCCAGACGCCCAAGAAATCACGATCTTTGTTTCGACTATGCTCACTTAGGTGGATTTTGAGGTAAGTACCTATGTATGGAAATTACTAATTAATTAATTTTTTGCAGATTCCCTGGAGCCAGACGCGCGGGCGAGGTGTCAGGAGAAGCGTCTCGGCGCGGGCTAGCTAACTGTGACGTTTTCGGGAATAAGGGTTGAAGAAAATTTTTAGGGGTGGTCAAAAAACCAGTTTTTTCAGGCAAAAAACGTGTTTTCAGCGACCGGGAAGGGTTTCAATTCGCGCACAGCGCCGGGAACCCAAGGTTAGTATGGCGAAAACACGATTCCGCAAACGGGATGAGAATCGAATGAAGGGTTCCTTAGTTAGAACCAGGTTAGTATGAAGAATTTAGTGAAAAAGGGGTTGGTGCCAAAATTAAAACCACCCTTGCAGATTTGTCAAAAATTTTGCGTCAATAAGTTATGGGACGCCTATTAAAGTTTTCTGGAACAGAAAACCGCTTCAAAAACGCAATCCAGACGCCCAAGAAATCACGATCTTTGTTTCGACTATGCTCACTTAGGTGGATTTTGAGGTAAGTACCTATGTATGGAAATTACTAATTAATTAATTTTTTGCAGATTCCCTGGAGCCAGACGCGCGGGCGAGGTGTCAGGAGAAGCGTCTCGGCGCGGGCTAGCTAACTGTGACGTTTTCGGGAATAAGGGTTGAAGAAAATTTTTAGGGGTGGTCAAAAAACCAGTTTTTTCAGGCAAAAAACGTGTTTTCAGCGACCGGGAAGGGTTTCAATTCGCGCACAGCGCCGGGAACCCAAGGTTAGTATGGCGAAAACACGATTCCGCAAACGGGATGAGAATCGAATGAAGGGTTCCTTAGTTAGAACCAGGTTAGTATGAAGAATTTAGTGAAAAAGGGGTTGGTGCCAAAATTAAAACCACCCTTGCAGATTTGTCAAAAATTTTGCGTCAATAAGTTATGGGACGCCTATTAAAGTTTTCTGGAACAGAAAACCGCTTCAAAAACGCAATCCAGACGCCCAAGAAATCACGATCTTTGTTTCGACTATGCTCACTTAGGTGGATTTTGAGGTAAGTACCTATGTATGGAAATTACTAATTAATTAATTTTTTGCAGATTCCCTGGAGCCAGACGCGCGGGCGAGGTGTCAGGAGAAGCGTCTCGGCGCGGGCTAGCTAACTGTGACGTTTTCGGGAATAAGGGTTGAAGAAAATTTTTAGGGGTGGTCAAAAAACCAGTTTTTTCAGGCAAAAAACGTGTTTTCAGCGACCGGGAAGGGTTTCAATTCGCGCACAGCGCCGGGAACCCAAGGTTAGTATGGCGAAAACACGATTCCGCAAACGGGATGAGAATCGAATGAAGGGTTCCTTAGTTAGAACCAGGTTAGTATGAAGAATTTAGTGAAAAAGGGGTTGGTGCCAAAATTAAAACCACCCTTGCAGATTTGTCAAAAATTTTGCGTCAATAAGTTATGGGACGCCTATTAAAGTTTTCTGGAACAGAAAACCGCTTCAAAAACGCAATCCAGACGCCCAAGAAATCACGATCTTTGTTTCGACTATGCTCACTTAGGTGGATTTTGAGGTAAGTACCTATGTATGGAAATTACTAATTAATTAATTTTTTGCAGATTCCCTGGAGCCAGACGCGCGGGCGAGGTGTCAGGAGAAGCGTCTCGGCGCGGGCTAGCTAACTGTGACGTTTTCGGGAATAAGGGTTGAAGAAAATTTTTAGGGGTGGTCAAAAAACCAGTTTTTTCAGGCAAAAAACGTGTTTTCAGCGACCGGGAAGGGTTTCAATTCGCGCACAGCGCCGGGAACCCAAGGTTAGTATGGCGAAAACACGATTCCGCAAACGGGATGAGAATCGAATGAAGGGTTCCTTAGTTAGAACCAGGTTAGTATGAAGAATTTAGTGAAAAAGGGGTTGGTGCCAAAATTAAAACCACCCTTGCAGATTTGTCAAAAATTTTGCGTCAATAAGTTATGGGACGCCTATTAAAGTTTTCTGGAACAGAAAACCGCTTCAAAAACGCAATCCAGACGCCCAAGAAATCACGATCTTTGTTTCGACTATGCTCACTTAGGTGGATTTTGAGGTAAGTACCTATGTATGGAAATTACTAATTAATTAATTTTTTGCAGATTCCCTGGAGCCAGACGCGCGGGCGAGGTGTCAGGAGAAGCGTCTCGGCGCGGGCTAGCTAACTGTGACGTTTTCGGGAATAAGGGTTGAAGAAAATTTTTAGGGGTGGTCAAAAAACCAGTTTTTTCAGGCAAAAAACGTGTTTTCAGCGACCGGGAAGGGTTTCAATTCGCGCACAGCGCCGGGAACCCAAGGTTAGTATGGCGAAAACACGATTCCGCAAACGGGATGAGAATCGAATGAAGGGTTCCTTAGTTAGAACCAGGTTAGTATGAAGAATTTAGTGAAAAAGGGGTTGGTGCCAAAATTAAAACCACCCTTGCAGATTTGTCAAAAATTTTGCGTCAATAAGTTATGGGACGCCTATTAAAGTTTTCTGGAACAGAAAACCGCTTCAAAAACGCAATCCAGACGCCCAAGAAATCACGATCTTTGTTTCGACTATGCTCACTTAGGTGGATTTTGAGGTAAGTACCTATGTATGGAAATTACTAATTAATTAATTTTTTGCAGATTCCCTGGAGCCAGACGCGCGGGCGAGGTGTCAGGAGAAGCGTCTCGGCGCGGGCTAGCTAACTGTGACGTTTTCGGGAATAAGGGTTGAAGAAAATTTTTAGGGGTGGTCAAAAAACCAGTTTTTTCAGGCAAAAAACGTGTTTTCAGCGACCGGGAAGGGTTTCAATTCGCGCACAGCGCCGGGAACCCAAGGTTAGTATGGCGAAAACACGATTCCGCAAACGGGATGAGAATCGAATGAAGGGTTCCTTAGTTAGAACCAGGTTAGTATGAAGAATTTAGTGAAAAAGGGGTTGGTGCCAAAATTAAAACCACCCTTGCAGATTTGTCAAAAATTTTGCGTCAATAAGTTATGGGACGCCTATTAAAGTTTTCTGGAACAGAAAACCGCTTCAAAAACGCAATCCAGACGCCCAAGAAATCACGATCTTTGTTTCGACTATGCTCACTTAGGTGGATTTTGAGGTAAGTACCTATGTATGGAAATTACTAATTAATTAATTTTTTGCAGATTCCCTGGAGCCAGACGCGCGGGCGAGGTGTCAGGAGAAGCGTCTCGGCGCGGGCTAGCTAACTGTGACGTTTTCGGGAATAAGGGTTGAAGAAAATTTTTAGGGGTGGTCAAAAAACCAGTTTTTTCAGGCAAAAAACGTGTTTTCAGCGACCGGGAAGGGTTTCAATTCGCGCACAGCGCCGGGAACCCAAGGTTAGTATGGCGAAAACACGATTCCGCAAACGGGATGAGAATCGAATGAAGGGTTCCTTAGTTAGAACCAGGTTAGTATGAAGAATTTAGTGAAAAAGGGGTTGGTGCCAAAATTAAAACCACCCTTGCAGATTTGTCAAAAATTTTGCGTCAATAAGTTATGGGACGCCTATTAAAGTTTTCTGGAACAGAAAACCGCTTCAAAAACGCAATCCAGACGCCCAAGAAATCACGATCTTTGTTTCGACTATGCTCACTTAGGTGGATTTTGAGGTAAGTACCTATGTATGGAAATTACTAATTAATTAATTTTTTGCAGATTCCCTGGAGCCAGACGCGCGGGCGAGGTGTCAGGAGAAGCGTCTCGGCGCGGGCTAGCTAACTGTGACGTTTTCGGGAATAAGGGTTGAAGAAAATTTTTAGGGGTGGTCAAAAAACCAGTTTTTTCAGGCAAAAAACGTGTTTTCAGCGACCGGGAAGGGTTTCAATTCGCGCACAGCGCCGGGAACCCAAGGTTAGTATGGCGAAAACACGATTCCGCAAACGGGATGAGAATCGAATGAAGGGTTCCTTAGTTAGAACCAGGTTAGTATGAAGAATTTAGTGAAAAAGGGGTTGGTGCCAAAATTAAAACCACCCTTGCAGATTTGTCAAAAATTTTGCGTCAATAAGTTATGGGACGCCTATTAAAGTTTTCTGGAACAGAAAACCGCTTCAAAAACGCAATCCAGACGCCCAAGAAATCACGATCTTTGTTTCGACTATGCTCACTTAGGTGGATTTTGAGGTAAGTACCTATGTATGGAAATTACTAATTAATTAATTTTTTGCAGATTCCCTGGAGCCAGACGCGCGGGCGAGGTGTCAGGAGAAGCGTCTCGGCGCGGGCTAGCTAACTGTGACGTTTTCGGGAATAAGGGTTGAAGAAAATTTTTAGGGGTGGTCAAAAAACCAGTTTTTTCAGGCAAAAAACGTGTTTTCAGCGACCGGGAAGGGTTTCAATTCGCGCACAGCGCCGGGAACCCAAGGTTAGTATGGCGAAAACACGATTCCGCAAACGGGATGAGAATCGAATGAAGGGTTCCTTAGTTAGAACCAGGTTAGTATGAAGAATTTAGTGAAAAAGGGGTTGGTGCCAAAATTAAAACCACCCTTGCAGATTTGTCAAAAATTTTGCGTCAATAAGTTATGGGACGCCTATTAAAGTTTTCTGGAACAGAAAACCGCTTCAAAAACGCAATCCAGACGCCCAAGAAATCACGATCTTTGTTTCGACTATGCTCACTTAGGTGGATTTTGAGGTAAGTACCTATGTATGGAAATTACTAATTAATTAATTTTTTGCAGATTCCCTGGAGCCAGACGCGCGGGCGAGGTGTCAGGAGAAGCGTCTCGGCGCGGGCTAGCTAACTGTGACGTTTTCGGGAATAAGGGTTGAAGAAAATTTTTAGGGGTGGTCAAAAAACCAGTTTTTTCAGGCAAAAAACGTGTTTTCAGCGACCGGGAAGGGTTTCAATTCGCGCACAGCGCCGGGAACCCAAGGTTAGTATGGCGAAAACACGATTCCGCAAACGGGATGAGAATCGAATGAAGGGTTCCTTAGTTAGAACCAGGTTAGTATGAAGAATTTAGTGAAAAAGGGGTTGGTGCCAAAATTAAAACCACCCTTGCAGATTTGTCAAAAATTTTGCGTCAATAAGTTATGGGACGCCTATTAAAGTTTTCTGGAACAGAAAACCGCTTCAAAAACGCAATCCAGACGCCCAAGAAATCACGATCTTTGTTTCGACTATGCTCACTTAGGTGGATTTTGAGGTAAGTACCTATGTATGGAAATTACTAATTAATTAATTTTTTGCAGATTCCCTGGAGCCAGACGCGCGGGCGAGGTGTCAGGAGAAGCGTCTCGGCGCGGGCTAGCTAACTGTGACGTTTTCGGGAATAAGGGTTGAAGAAAATTTTTAGGGGTGGTCAAAAAACCAGTTTTTTCAGGCAAAAAACGTGTTTTCAGCGACCGGGAAGGGTTTCAATTCGCGCACAGCGCCGGGAACCCAAGGTTAGTATGGCGAAAACACGATTCCGCAAACGGGATGAGAATCGAATGAAGGGTTCCTTAGTTAGAACCAGGTTAGTATGAAGAATTTAGTGAAAAAGGGGTTGGTGCCAAAATTAAAACCACCCTTGCAGATTTGTCAAAAATTTTGCGTCAATAAGTTATGGGACGCCTATTAAAGTTTTCTGGAACAGAAAACCGCTTCAAAAACGCAATCCAGACGCCCAAGAAATCACGATCTTTGTTTCGACTATGCTCACTTAGGTGGATTTTGAGGTAAGTACCTATGTATGGAAATTACTAATTAATTAATTTTTTGCAGATTCCCTGGAGCCAGACGCGCGGGCGAGGTGTCAGGAGAAGCGTCTCGGCGCGGGCTAGCTAACTGTGACGTTTTCGGGAATAAGGGTTGAAGAAAATTTTTAGGGGTGGTCAAAAAACCAGTTTTTTCAGGCAAAAAACGTGTTTTCAGCGACCGGGAAGGGTTTCAATTCGCGCACAGCGCCGGGAACCCAAGGTTAGTATGGCGAAAACACGATTCCGCAAACGGGATGAGAATCGAATGAAGGGTTCCTTAGTTAGAACCAGGTTAGTATGAAGAATTTAGTGAAAAAGGGGTTGGTGCCAAAATTAAAACCACCCTTGCAGATTTGTCAAAAATTTTGCGTCAATAAGTTATGGGACGCCTATTAAAGTTTTCTGGAACAGAAAACCGCTTCAAAAACGCAATCCAGACGCCCAAGAAATCACGATCTTTGTTTCGACTATGCTCACTTTTTTTTTTTTTTTTTTTTTTTCCTAGGATGGGAAATCATCAAATGACCCCTCCCGCTCTGGGTGGAGCGGCAGGGAGTGTCAGACTTTTACTGACTAAAACCCACCCTTTAGTCCTCCTAGTGCCTTTCTTCCCAGGGCCGCGGTAACTCTTTCGAACAAATCCGCAACCCTGGTAGGCTCTGGCCCTATTGGGCTCCGACCCATGCTGACGTCTGCTGGTTTGGCGCGCGTAGGACACAGCGCGCCGTCAACCCGGGCCTGTTCTGATCGGACGGCGAGCTACCCATTGCTCGCCGTCCACAGGCATCAGTCACTGCGCCATGCTCAGGAGCATCAGTTCCTGGGCGGCGCAGTGGCTGACGTTCAACAGGAGGGGGTGAAATGGGGCCATTACTGGCACTCCATTTCAGCCCCCTCCGGAGCCCTTTGTAGGGGCTCTACTGCGGCCGCTGCAGTAGCAGCAGCCGCAGTGGAACCGGCAATGGCGGTAGAAGAAGCGGCGGCAGCGGCGGCGGTCGCGGCAGAGACGGCGGTGGCGGAGGGCTTCCTCCTGTTTCCAGCTTTGGTGGGTGGGGCGCAGGCCCTACCCCCAGCCCAGTGGTCGGCCGGCTTGCCAGCTGCCGCACAGACTACGCAGTGCGGCGCGGCGACGCAAGAGCCGGCCCTGTGACCGGGCTGACCGCAGCGGAAACAAAGACCGCTGCGGTCCACCTCCGAGGTGCATTGTGCTCCCACATGGTGGCCCACTTGGCACCGGAAGCACCTCAGAGGTCGGGGTTCCAGCAGTTTGACCTGCGCGGAAACCCAACCCACCAAAAACCTTCGGCCCTCCGTGATGGTTTTGGCCGCCGACACGGGGCAGCTCACCACAATGGTGCGCGTGCGCGTGTTGTCAGGACGTAGGGTGCCCGCCTTCACCTCCTCTGCTGAGCACCCCCCCGTCCTAACGACGGCGGCCACCACCTCCGCCTCCGTGACGGAGTCGTCCAGGCCCAAGATGCGCATGTCGATGCGCTTGGTGGGCCTGGACACTCGGGCATCGTCCGCGCTTAGGGACGCTCTGAGCCTTTCGGCTAGAGCGTCCGCGGTTGGGCCGCTGGCTGCCCCGGGGATCTCCAGCATCCGGGCCCCAGTCATGGTGACCCGGAGCCGAAGGCCCCCCACGATGCCTAGCTCACCAAGGTTTATCGCCTCCTTCGCCTTGGTGAGCACGTCCGCGTACGTCACGCCCCTCTTCGCCGCGTCCGGCTGCAGTGTAACCACTACAGCCGCGGTTTTCGGGGGGCGCAGCGCAGCCGCGACGCTTCGCGCCTTCTGCCGCCGCTTCCTCTCCCGCCTCTTGGCCGCCCTGGCTGCCTTTCCCGCCTTCCTCTTCTCCCCGGCCACTTGCCATTCGGCTTGAGCCGGGGGAGGAGCTGAAGGCGAGGAAGCCGGGGGGAGCCGCTGCTCAGACGGCGCAGGAGCCTTCGCCGTCCGCGCAGCAACCCCACCCTTCCTCTTCCTTCCCGGGGCCGGGTCCGGTTTTCCCGGCACCGGCTTCGCGGGTGCCGGCCCGGACCCTTTGTCCTGGCCGGACGACCCCGGTGTGGCAGCCACGGCGGCCGCGTACGACGCCGCCTTCTTGCCTGGAGCCTTCCCACTCGCCGCTAACGGGGGGCGCAGGACGATGCCCTCCAGGACGGAAAACCGCGCCTGGAAGGCAGCCATCTCCCGCCGCACCAGGTCCAGCACCTGGCCCTCTTGCGGCACGGGCTGGCTGTTCTCCCTGCGCCCCCCTTCAGGCGCCCCCTGTGGGCCGGCTCCCTGGAGCCTGGCCAGGTCTGCTCGGAGCCCCGCATTCTCCCTCTGGAGGCGCTCCGTGGCGGCAGCCAAGCGGGCGACCTCCGCCCGCAGCTTGGACATCTCGTCCCGCGGAGGCCCCCCTGGGTTACCCTCCGCTGCCGCCAGAATGGAGGCCATCGCCTCGCTTATGGCCTTGTTCTTGGAGGACAACTTCCTCTTCAAGGCCACATCGCGAAGCGCGGCCTCTACAACCTCCGCAAACCCGGCCCTCCGAACACGCTCCTGTCCGGAGTCATCCGGCTCACCGCCGGAGGACTCCGAACCAGGAGCCCTGCGACCGCCCTCTACGGGAGGTCGTCCGTCAGCGGCGAGCTCCTCGGCTCGCTGACCAGCCACCTTGGAGGCGGGCAATCTCCCCTTGCCTCCCTCTCGGCCCTTGCCCCGCCTGCTGGTGGGGATCTTGCGAGCAGAGGCCACCTCCTCGCTGCCAGACGACCCCCGGTCTTCCTCCGGTCTAGGCCGCTTGCGGAAGGACCTAGAGTCCTCCGCACCTGTCCCCGCCCCCTCGGGTCCAGAGCTTGCCGAGCTCACGGTCACCAGGTCGTCGGAGTCCAACTCGGACTCCGACTCTGCACCCGCGTGACGCTCAGGCAAGCCCTCTCTCCAACATGACGCGCCTCTTCTCGCGCTCTGCCCGACCGACGCTTTGTCGGGCGAGTTAAAACCAAACCCGATCAAGTCCTCGAAGGACGGCTTGGATCGGGGGCCTCCTCGGCCACTGTTGCCCTTGGCAAGCGGATGGTGGATAGCAGCGTTGCCCCCCCCAGAATACGAGGGGCTTGACGCATAAAGCGTGGCGGATTCCCGGACTGCTGTGCAGTCCGTACCGCCCTGGGGTAATATCTCTTTTTGGCTACTATCCATAATTTCCTTTTTGAGGGTGCGGTCCCTATCTCCCCTCCTCTCTCCCTCTCTCTCACTGCTTGCTCGCTGCCCTCACAGTCACGTCTGATGATCAGACGCGTACCAGAGAGCAGCGAGCAAGCCAATGAGACGCACACCGTCCGAGGACCCGAACATTGCTCAAGTCTCCGAACGGTGTGCCCCTCTTGTGTCTCTCTTGGTCTGGTCTCTCACTTGGGACCTTCCGGCATGAGTGGCTCTACCGGCAAAGCCCCCAAGATCATTGAGACACGCAAGCCCCACCACGACGACAACGTGGAGACACGGTTGGTGGGGCGACTATGCTCACTTAGGTGGATTTTGAGGTAAGTACCTATGTATGGAAATTACTAATTAATTAATTTTTTGCAGATTCCCTGGAGCCAGACGCGCGGGCGAGGTGTCAGGAGAAGCGTCTCGGCGCGGGCTAGCTAACTGTGACGTTTTCGGGAATAAGGGTTGAAGAAAATTTTTAGGGGTGGTCAAAAAACCAGTTTTTTCAGGCAAAAAACGTGTTTTCAGCGACCGGGAAGGGTTTCAATTCGCGCACAGCGCCGGGAACCCAAGGTTAGTATGGCGAAAACACGATTCCGCAAACGGGATGAGAATCGAATGAAGGGTTCCTTAGTTAGAACCAGGTTAGTATGAAGAATTTAGTGAAAAAGGGGTTGGTGCCAAAATTAAAACCACCCTTGCAGATTTGTCAAAAATTTTGCGTCAATAAGTTATGGGACGCCTATTAAAGTTTTCTGGAACAGAAAACCGCTTCAAAAACGCAATCCAGACGCCCAAGAAATCACGATCTTTGTTTCGACTATGCTCACTTAGGTGGATTTTGAGGTAAGTACCTATGTATGGAAATTACTAATTAATTAATTTTTTGCAGATTCCCTGGAGCCAGACGCGCGGGCGAGGTGTCAGGAGAAGCGTCTCGGCGCGGGCTAGCTAACTGTGACGTTTTCGGGAATAAGGGTTGAAGAAAATTTTTAGGGGTGGTCAAAAAACCAGTTTTTTCAGGCAAAAAACGTGTTTTCAGCGACCGGGAAGGGTTTCAATTCGCGCACAGCGCCGGGAACCCAAGGTTAGTATGGCGAAAACACGATTCCGCAAACGGGATGAGAATCGAATGAAGGGTTCCTTAGTTAGAACCAGGTTAGTATGAAGAATTTAGTGAAAAAGGGGTTGGTGCCAAAATTAAAACCACCCTTGCAGATTTGTCAAAAATTTTGCGTCAATAAGTTATGGGACGCCTATTAAAGTTTTCTGGAACAGAAAACCGCTTCAAAAACGCAATCCAGACGCCCAAGAAATCACGATCTTTGTTTCGACTATGCTCACTTAGGTGGATTTTGAGGTAAGTACCTATGTATGGAAATTACTAATTAATTAATTTTTTGCAGATTCCCTGGAGCCAGACGCGCGGGCGAGGTGTCAGGAGAAGCGTCTCGGCGCGGGCTAGCTAACTGTGACGTTTTCGGGAATAAGGGTTGAAGAAAATTTTTAGGGGTGGTCAAAAAACCAGTTTTTTCAGGCAAAAAACGTGTTTTCAGCGACCGGGAAGGGTTTCAATTCGCGCACAGCGCCGGGAACCCAAGGTTAGTATGGCGAAAACACGATTCCGCAAACGGGATGAGAATCGAATGAAGGGTTCCTTAGTTAGAACCAGGTTAGTATGAAGAATTTAGTGAAAAAGGGGTTGGTGCCAAAATTAAAACCACCCTTGCAGATTTGTCAAAAATTTTGCGTCAATAAGTTATGGGACGCCTATTAAAGTTTTCTGGAACAGAAAACCGCTTCAAAAACGCAATCCAGACGCCCAAGAAATCACGATCTTTGTTTCGACTATGCTCACTTAGGTGGATTTTGAGGTAAGTACCTATGTATGGAAATTACTAATTAATTAATTTTTTGCAGATTCCCTGGAGCCAGACGCGCGGGCGAGGTGTCAGGAGAAGCGTCTCGGCGCGGGCTAGCTAACTGTGACGTTTTCGGGAATAAGGGTTGAAGAAAATTTTTAGGGGTGGTCAAAAAACCAGTTTTTTCAGGCAAAAAACGTGTTTTCAGCGACCGGGAAGGGTTTCAATTCGCGCACAGCGCCGGGAACCCAAGGTTAGTATGGCGAAAACACGATTCCGCAAACGGGATGAGAATCGAATGAAGGGTTCCTTAGTTAGAACCAGGTTAGTATGAAGAATTTAGTGAAAAAGGGGTTGGTGCCAAAATTAAAACCACCCTTGCAGATTTGTCAAAAATTTTGCGTCAATAAGTTATGGGACGCCTATTAAAGTTTTCTGGAACAGAAAACCGCTTCAAAAACGCAATCCAGACGCCCAAGAAATCACGATCTTTGTTTCGACTATGCTCACTTAGGTGGATTTTGAGGTAAGTACCTATG
Organism: Melanchra persicariae; assembly: GCA_947386135.1. NCBI lineage: Eukaryota > Metazoa > Arthropoda > Insecta > Lepidoptera > Noctuidae > Melanchra > Melanchra persicariae. The sequence goes on along the minus strand of OX376666.1, from coordinate 23,003 downwards.
TATGGAAATTACTAATTAATTAATTTTTTGCAGATTCCCTGGAGCCAGACGCGCGGGCGAGGTGTCAGGAGAAGCGTCTCGGCGCGGGCTAGCTAACTGTGATGTTTTCGGGAATAAGGGTTGAAGAAAATTTTTAGGGGTGGTCAAAAAACCAGTTTTTTCAGGCAAAAAACGTGTTTTCAGCGACCGGGAAGGGTTTCAATTCGCGCACAGCGCCGGGAACCCAAGGTTAGTATGGCGAAAACACGATTCCGCAAACGGGATGAGAATCGAATGAAGGGTTCCTTAGTTAGAACCAGGTTAGTATGAAGAATTTAGTGAAAAAGGGGTTGGTGCCAAAATTAAAACCACCCTTGCAGATTTGTCAAAAATTTTGCGTCAATAAGTTATGGGACGCCTATTAAAGTTTTCTGGAACAGAAAACCGCTTCAAAAACGCAATCCAGACGCCCAAGAAATCACGATCTTTGTTTCGACTATGCTCACTTAGGTGGATTTTGAGGTAAGTACCTATGTATGGAAATTACTAATTAATTAATTTTTTGCAGATTCCCTGGAGCCAGACGCGCGGGCGAGGTGTCAGGAGAAGCGTCTCGGCGCGGGCTAGCTAACTGTGACGTTTTCGGGAATAAGGGTTGAAGAAAATTTTTAGGGGTGGTCAAAAAACCAGTTTTTTCAGGCAAAAAACGTGTTTTCAGCGACCGGGAAGGGTTTCAATTCGCGCACAGCGCCGGGAACCCAAGGTTAGTATGGCGAAAACACGATTCCGCAAACGGGATGAGAATCGAATGAAGGGTTCCTTAGTTAGAACCAGGTTAGTATGAAGAATTTAGTGAAAAAGGGGTTGGTGCCAAAATTAAAACCACCCTTGCAGATTTGTCAAAAATTTTGCGTCAATAAGTTATGGGACGCCTATTAAAGTTTTCTGGAACAGAAAACCGCTTCAAAAACGCAATCCAGACGCCCAAGAAATCACGATCTTTGTTTCGACTATGCTCACTTAGGTGGATTTTGAGGTAAGTACCTATGTATGGAAATTACTAATTAATTAATTTTTTGCAGATTCCCTGGAGCCAGACGCGCGGGCGAGGTGTCAGGAGAAGCGTCTCGGCGCGGGCTAGCTAACTGTGACGTTTTCGGGAATAAGGGTTGAAGAAAATTTTTAGGGGTGGTCAAAAAACCAGTTTTTTCAGGCAAAAAACGTGTTTTCAGCGACCGGGAAGGGTTTCAATTCGCGCACAGCGCCGGGAACCCAAGGTTAGTATGGCGAAAACACGATTCCGCAAACGGGATGAGAATCGAATGAAGGGTTCCTTAGTTAGAACCAGGTTAGTATGAAGAATTTAGTGAAAAAGGGGTTGGTGCCAAAATTAAAACCACCCTTGCAGATTTGTCAAAAATTTTGCGTCAATAAGTTATGGGACGCCTATTAAAGTTTTCTGGAACAGAAAACCGCTTCAAAAACGCAATCCAGACGCCCAAGAAATCACGATCTTTGTTTCGACTATGCTCACTTAGGTGGATTTTGAGGTAAGTACCTATGTATGGAAATTACTAATTAATTAATTTTTTGCAGATTCCCTGGAGCCAGACGCGCGGGCGAGGTGTCAGGAGAAGCGTCTCGGCGCGGGCTAGCTAACTGTGACGTTTTCGGGAATAAGGGTTGAAGAAAATTTTTAGGGGTGGTCAAAAAACCAGTTTTTTCAGGCAAAAAACGTGTTTTCAGCGACCGGGAAGGGTTTCAATTCGCGCACAGCGCCGGGAACCCAAGGTTAGTATGGCGAAAACACGATTCCGCAAACGGGATGAGAATCGAATGAAGGGTTCCTTAGTTAGAACCAGGTTAGTATGAAGAATTTAGTGAAAAAGGGGTTGGTGCCAAAATTAAAACCACCCTTGCAGATTTGTCAAAAATTTTGCGTCAATAAGTTATGGGACGCCTATTAAAGTTTTCTGGAACAGAAAACCGCTTCAAAAACGCAATCCAGACGCCCAAGAAATCACGATCTTTGTTTCGACTATGCTCACTTAGGTGGATTTTGAGGTAAGTACCTATGTATGGAAATTACTAATTAATTAATTTTTTGCAGATTCCCTGGAGCCAGACGCGCGGGCGAGGTGTCAGGAGAAGCGTCTCGGCGCGGGCTAGCTAACTGTGACGTTTTCGGGAATAAGGGTTGAAGAAAATTTTTAGGGGTGGTCAAAAAACCAGTTTTTTCAGGCAAAAAACGTGTTTTCAGCGACCGGGAAGGGTTTCAATTCGCGCACAGCGCCGGGAACCCAAGGTTAGTATGGCGAAAACACGATTCCGCAAACGGGATGAGAATCGAATGAAGGGTTCCTTAGTTAGAACCAGGTTAGTATGAAGAATTTAGTGAAAAAGGGGTTGGTGCCAAAATTAAAACCACCCTTGCAGATTTGTCAAAAATTTTGCGTCAATAAGTTATGGGACGCCTATTAAAGTTTTCTGGAACAGAAAACCGCTTCAAAAACGCAATCCAGACGCCCAAGAAATCACGATCTTTGTTTCGACTATGCTCACTTAGGTGGATTTTGAGGTAAGTACCTATGTATGGAAATTACTAATTAATTAATTTTTTGCAGATTCCCTGGAGCCAGACGCGCGGGCGAGGTGTCAGGAGAAGCGTCTCGGCGCGGGCTAGCTAACTGTGACGTTTTCGGGAATAAGGGTTGAAGAAAATTTTTAGGGGTGGTCAAAAAACCAGTTTTTTCAGGCAAAAAACGTGTTTTCAGCGACCGGGAAGGGTTTCAATTCGCGCACAGCGCCGGGAACCCAAGGTTAGTATGGCGAAAACACGATTCCGCAAACGGGATGAGAATCGAATGAAGGGTTCCTTAGTTAGAACCAGGTTAGTATGAAGAATTTAGTGAAAAAGGGGTTGGTGCCAAAATTAAAACCACCCTTGCAGATTTGTCAAAAATTTTGCGTCAATAAGTTATGGGACGCCTATTAAAGTTTTCTGGAACAGAAAACCGCTTCAAAAACGCAATCCAGACGCCCAAGAAATCACGGTTAGGTTAGGTTAGGTTAGGTTAGGTTAGGTTAGGTTTTTTTTTTTTTTTTTTTTTTTTTTTTTTTTTTTTTTTTTTTTCCTTATCCCACTGGCATGGAGAGACCAGTGCTTATGATCTATCTTAAATCTATATTCTAGTGCCTATTACGTAAGGGCCCTTTCCTTAATCTATCTCTACATACTATGCAATTTGCTTACTTTCTACACAACCTTTGTTGCTCTACCTCAACTTATACATATATTTATCATTTCTGAATTACTCTATCTAAGGCTATTCCATTTGTTCTATATCTTTATTCTAGCTTTTTCTTATATCTATTTACTTTCCAGTTTCTTTGCAACTGTGTTGCTCTATCACTTATTACTATTTTTTGTTTACTTGTTTTTATATTTATATTTACTATGGTTTTTGCTAAACTATTCGATATTCTATTTTTACAAACTAGTGATCTTATCTTTTACATTGCTATTTAATTTACTGTTTCTTATATCTATTTACTGTTGCTTCTTTGCAGCTGTGTTACTCTATAATTATTTCTTTTGCTTATTATAATATACACAGTTTTATATCTACTGTGCTTAATTGTACTTATACATTATTTATATACTAAGTTATTTTGGTTAACTATTCTTATATGTTACATAATATAATATAGTTACACCTATATGAGCTACGTTTTATTTTTATCTACTACTTTTCTGGCAATTATTTCACAAAACTCTATAAAATCACCCCTTAATTTTCTATTTGCTATAATCTCTGCTATATTTTCAGTTTTTAAGTTCCTATCAATTTTCAATTCAAGATTATACCTCAGGTTTGCATAGATTGGGCACTCTATCAATAGATGCTCGACATTTTCGTCCTTGCCGGTGTCACAAGGGCACGCCGGATTCTCCTTGCGCTTGAATCGGTTCAGGTACTCGGAGAATCCGCCATGCCCCGTTAACACTTGTACCAACAGCGGATTGAGGGACAACTTTTTTATTAATTTATAGGCTGAAAGGGCATTTGGGAAAAACATTTTCGTGGTTGACGCAGTTGTTCCTGTAGTATATCTACGTTGCCATTCCTCCAGCGTGTCCTCGCGGATCTGTCGTTTGATGAAGGATACTGGGCATCTATCATAATCCGGCTTAGTCTTCAATCCCACGGCTGCCTCTTTTGCCAATTCGTCGGCTCTTTCATTCCCCTCCAGTCCCACGTGCGCCTTAATCCAAAATAATCTAATTATTTTGTCCTGTTCTGTTATTTTCAGGATATTCTGCCTTACAGCAACAGCCAGTGGATGGAGGGAAATACCGCGAGTTATCGCCTCAAGAGCCGACCTAGAGTCACTGTAGAGATTGAAGCTTCCACCGGATCTTCCTGTCACCATTTCAGTAGCCTTCACCATCGCCAGTAACTCCGCTTGGTAAACGGTGCAGAACTGCTCCAGTTTGAGCTTTTTGTACTTTATCTCTGCGGCGCCATCCCATAAGGATATCGCCGCACCGACCTTATTGTCCATTTTACTGCCGTCTGTGAAAATTTTAAAATCGGCTTCCTCTTGCTGGACCAGCTCTGCATCGTTCACCACCAATTTAAATTCTATGGCCTTTTGGGCCGCTGGGTGCGGTGTGTGAGTAAAAGCTGTCGGCTTCTCCACCCTCCTGTCGCCAACTACTCGCAGGGAGTGACCTTTCTTTACCTCATAAAGCGAGGCTGCTTCCTTGATCCTAAGGTCTAATGGAAGCATCCCTGAGAGCAGTAATGCCGCGTTCAGTGAGGTTGTCCTGTAAGCCTTTATCATTTTTTGTACGAACCCGCGTTGAACCTCGTTCAGATGTTTCCTAGTTCCTACTTTATCCGCTGCTGGGGCCCAAGCACTGGCGGCGTACATTATAATAGGCTCCACCACTGCGACGTATATCGTTCTGATTATCTCCGGCGAGATCCCCCACTCCACTTTGGCTGCCTTCGCCAGCTGTTTATATACGTTCAGTGCCTTGCGGCAAACGTTGGCCACGTGTGTGTTGAACGTTAACTTATCATCTATAGTCAGCCCGAGAATTTTTATATCCTTCGACATGGCTATGTCGACCCCTGCCATGCTCAGGAGTGGTGTGTCGTGCTTTAGCTTGTTTGTAATAACCATTGCCTTTGTTTTCTGAGGGGCGAATTTAAGCTTATTCACTTCACCCCACTCCTGAACATGCCTTAGGGCCGCATTAGCCTGTCTCTGGACCTCAAGAGCTGTCTCGCCGGAGAAAACCAGAACGACGTCGTCCGCAAACGCCTGACAATAGTCACCTCTCATCTCTAAATTCTTTAGCAGCGGGTTTAGCAGCATGTTCCAGAAGGTGGGGCCTCCTATGGACCCTTGGACGCATCCCTTAGTGGTCACCTTCAAAAACTCCGATCCCGCATATCTGACCCGGACTCTTCGATTTGAGAGGTAACTATCCAGAACCTTACGGATGTTTTTTGGGCATCTGGTTTCCGCTAGTCTGCATCTTATGGCGGGCCACCACGCGCCGTCGAAGGCTCCCTCTATGTCAAGCGAAACGACTACTATTAGCTTGCGCTCCTTGAGTTTCGTGCGTATATGCTTCATGAGGTCATAGAGGGAGTCCTCGGTACTGCGCTGCGGTGTGAACCCGTATTGCCTAGCACTCATATGCCCAATGGTGTGCCATCTGACTCGCCGTATCAGCATCTTCTCCCAGATCTTTCCTAAAACCGGTAGCAGCCCGATTGGCCGGTAAGATTTGGGTCTGGTATAATCATCTTTACCGGGTTTCCGCAAAACTACTACTACCGCTTCCTTCCATGCCGTGGGGAAGAGGGAAAGGCTTAGGCACTTGTTCAATAGCGCCAGGAAAATATCAGGATTACAGATGATGGCCGCTCTGCAGATATCCGTTGTAAGCCCGTCTAGTCCCGGAGCCTTCCTGGGGTTGAAGCTGTTTGTGGCCCACTTGAGTTCATCTGCAGTGAATGGGGGGTCAGATGACTCACCATCTTCTCCCTCATTCACTTTCTCTGCTTTCTCTCTCACCAGCTTGTGGGCCACACTGTCCGCTTGAGCATCATCCTCAGGATAGAATGTCTCTGACAGAGCCCTGGCCGACTGTTCACCTTCCAAAACTCTGCCATTTTGGACTAGGGGGATATCCTCTTGCCTGGCGGTTGTACGGCCTATCACCCTGTATATTCCGTCCCACATACTTTCCCTATCCTGTTTCCCGCAGAACTCCTTCCAGCTGGTTGTTCTGGCTTTTTCAGCAAGCTGTTGGTACTGTTCCTTTGCCAGTAGATACGCTTGTACCACCCCTTCTCTTCGAACTGGTGCAGCGTTTGGAATGCGTCTTTTCAGTGTTTTGAGCTCCTTCTTCTTTTGTGTAAGTTCTTCTGTCCACCAAGGCAAAACTGGTCTCTGTTTGTGTTTAATTTTAGGTATGTTATGTTCGCAGGCTTCTTCTATAACTTTCGTGTACTCTACTATTTTATTATCTAGTTCTTCTACTCTATCTATTTTGGCTATTTCTTCTAAGTTCAAATTAATCCTTTCCCAATTTTGTACTATATAATTTTTAAATTCCGACCAATCTGCTTTCCTGGTGTTATATTTCCTGGTGGTTCTTTTTATGTCTATACCTTGCGATTTTTCCAATTCAACCTCAAACAGAATTGCCTTGTGGTCCGACACTGTTAGGTCTCCGTCTAGCTTCCAGTTCTCAATTCTCCCAAGCATATCCACTGTACAGACTGTGATGTCCACACAGCTCGTGAATCTCCTGCCTCCTCTGTAACAGTCGTATGTGGGCTGGGATCCCCGGTTCAGGATGTGGAGTCCCATTTCGTCAAGCGCTCCTGCCAGCTCCTCTCCCCTTCTGTTCGTTTCCCTGCTTCCCCACCATATATTCCAGGCGTTCACATCCCCCCCCAGTATCACGCGCTTGTTCCCGGTTTCGTGCATAATCTTGTTGATATGTGTTATATCCAGCTCTATCTGTCCGTCCCCCTCCAAGTACACCGAGACGACAATAATTTCCCAGGCCTCAGTTCTCAAGCGCGCCACTGCGATGTTTTCTGTGGTCAGCACTGGGCATTGGGTGATGTCGATATTGTCGTCGAATACTGCAATGGCGGACTTGATGGTTTTGTCCGTGTTTCCTTCACATTGCAGCACTCTGGCCCCTTGGTAGGACTTTACTCTCCTGCTGGCACCGGTATACGGTTCCTGCAGCAGTGCAAACGCAACCTTCCTCTTCTTCGCCTCCATCATCAGCTCGTCTGTTGCTTGTTTGCACCTCTGCAGGTTCGCCTGTATTGCGCGATACTGGGATCTTCTTGGGTCTGTTTCTTCGCCATTCTCGTGGTTGCCCGTATCGACCTCAGCAATAGGCTATAGTGGACCTTGCTAGGGTTTCCCACCTTCTACGGACAGGGCAGTCTGGGCTAAATGCGTTGTGCTCTACGTGGTCCATTTTAGCTTTCACACAGTTTCTACAAGCTGGTGCTTCCGCTGCGAGGTAATCCGCACATTCTGTACGGAGGTGCGGGCCTCCACAGTGGGCACATCTGTCTTCTTCTTCGTTGCATGTCTTCTTACTGTGTCCATAACCTAGACACCTTGAGCATTGGACCAGTGGCGACTGGTCTTCTGCTCTAAGTCTTTGTATGTCGATATGGACACAGCTTGCTGTTGTCAGAATGTGCCAGAGTTGTGGGGACACGCTGAGCACAACGTGTTGTTGGTGTGGATTCCGTGCCTTCTTTTTGTATCTTATTGCGGCTCTGTAGTCTTCTTCTCTCACACCTTTTAGCAGGTTCTTGTTCTGAGTGCGGAGCGCCTTAAGAATGTCATCTTCGGTGTTATAAGTGTTGACATTCTTTATGATAATAAGAGGGTCCTTATTCTTGATCTCCTCTACTCTTAGGTTCGCACCTTCTCTGCTGAGTTTATTTCTAACCCTATCAACTTCGGCCTTGGTCCTACACCCTAGAATTATTTTGCGGTCTCTTGCCTTCCGAATCCTGTCAATTTGGAGTCCTTCGTCTTTCGCATTTACCACTTTCCTAATTCTGTCCATGACCTGGTCGCCTGTCTCAGTCTCGTCGGCAGAGGTGATTACTACCGAGTGCACAGCCGCATGCTCCGGGAGTTGCCTCTTCGGAGGACCGGCCGCTACACTCGCGTAGGTCATCTGTGCTTCTATCTCTGTATGTTTCCTTTCCATAGCTTCTCTGAGGCATTCCATTTCTTCTCTGTTCCTATCTATTTGTTTGCTGTGGGCCGCGATCTTCTCTATAAGTTCCCTGTTTAGCCTGGTCGTCTCCATTTCCACTTCTGTCTCCGTTTCCCTTCCTTCTTGTGACTCTTTATTTGGTTTCCCACTTTTTTCGTTTTTGTCTGCCTCAGCTTCTTTTACCAGCTGGTAAAGCCTCTCCACCGCTTTGGTGATCTCGTCCTTTATCTCTTTTTTGAGATTACGAGAGCTCACCAGCTGCATTTTGGCTTTTGTGAGACAAGCTTTAGCCTCTGAGGTCCTATTGTGGTAACGTGTGGGTTGCGAGTCGGCCAGTGAGACATCTCCGATTCCGTGTGGCGATTTTGGAACGTCGAACGTTAAGTTTTGCGAGAGCGCTGACTTGGATTTAATTCTAGGCGGGGAAATCATTGGGGCCTTTTTTGGGGGAGTTGGAGTTTTAAGAGGCTGGGCTGCCCTAGGCCGGTCAGCCTCCCACTCCCCAATACTGCGTCTCACTGACGGGCCAGCCTGTGCAGTTTGTGATCTCCCCGTATCTAGGCTTTCCTCCCCATCTTTACCCTTTTTCACCACCGGAGTTCTGATTCCGAACATTGTGAGTTCGAACTTTTATCTCACAAGACAAGTCAAAAGTATACTAAATCCCTGTAAAGGGGGGATCAGCAACTGTTAAAGTCAGTTAAATTAATATAATAAGGGTAATATAGCAGTTTTGTACTATTCGTACACGTTTTGTGCTCCCCTGCCCTTGAATAAGGTGCTATATGTGCCCTAAAACAATATAAAATGTTTGTAGGGGCCAGGCAGGTTCCCTGGGAGCAAAATAGAAAATAAGAATATTAAGTCAAAATTCCTACCCTTCTTCCCTATATAGAACAGGGCGGATGGGTGGGCAAAATTTTTTCGAGCTAGGCGCTCGAGCGAGGTGTCAGGAGAAGCGTCTCGGCGCGGGCTAGCTAGCTGTGACGTTTTCGGGAATAAGGGTTGAACAAAATTTTTAGGGGTGGTCAAAAAACCAGTTTTTTCAGGCAAAAAGCGTGTTTTCAGCGACCGGGAAGGGTTTCAATTCGCGCACAGCGCCGGGAACCCAAGGTTAGTATGGCGAAAACACGATTCCGCAAACAGAATGAAAATCTAATGAAGGGTTCCGCAGTTAGAACCAGGTAAGTATGAAGAATTTAGTGAAAAAGGGGTTGGTGCCAAAATTAAAACCACCCTTGCAGATTTGTCAAAAATATTGCGTCAATAAGTTACGGGACGCCTATTAAAGTTTTCTGGAACAGAAAACCGCTTCAAAAACGCAGTCCAGACGCCCAAGAAATTACGATTTTTGTTTCGACAGTGCTTCCTTAGGTGGATTTTGAGGTATGTACCTATGTATGAAAATTACTAATTAATTAATTTTTTACAGATTCCCTGGAGCCAGACGCGCGGGCGAGGTGTCAGGAGAAGCGTCTCGGCGCGGGCTAGCTAGCTGTGACGTTTTCGGGAATAAGGGTTGAACAAAATTTTTAGGGGTGGTCAAAAAACCAGTTTTTTCAGGCAAAAAGCGTGTTTTCAGCGACCGGGAAGGGTTTCAATTCGCGCACAGCGCCGGGAACCCAAGGTTAGTATGGCGAAAACACGATTCCGCAAACAGAATGAAAATCTAATGAAGGGTTCCGCAGTTAGAACCAGGTAAGTATGAAGAATTTAGTGAAAAAGGGGTTGGTGCCAAAATTAAAACCACCCTTGCAGATTTGTCAAAAATATTGCGTCAATAAGTTACGGGACGCCTATTAAAGTTTTCTGGAACAGAAAACCGCTTCAAAAACGCAGTCCAGACGCCCAAGAAATTACGGTTAGGTTAGGTTAGGTTAGGTTAGGTTAGGTTAGGTTAGGTTAGGTTAGGTTAGGTTAGGTTAGGTTAGGTTAGGTTAGGTTAGGTTAGGTTAGGTTAGGTTAGGTTAGGTTAGGTTAGGTTAGGTTAGGTTAGGTTAGGTTAGGTTAGGTTAGGTTAGGTTAGGTTAGGTTAGGTTAGGTTAGGTTAGGTTAGGTTAGGTTAGGTTAGGTTAGGTTAGGTTAGGTTAGGTTAGGTTAGGTTAGGTTAGGTTAGGTTAGGTTAGGTTAGGTTAGGTTAGGTTAGGTTAGGTTAGGTTAGGTTAGGTTAGGTTAGGTTAGGTTAGGTTAGGTTAGGTTAGGTTAGGTTAGGTTAGGTTAGGTTAGGTTAGGTTAGGTTAGGTTAGGTTAGGTTAGGTTAGGTTAGGTTAGGTTAGGTTAGGTTAGGTTAGGTTAGGTTAGGTTAGGTTAGGTTAGGTTAGGTTAGGTTAGGTTAGGTTAGGTTAGGTTAGGTTAGGTTAGGTTAGGTTAGGTTAGGTTAGGTTAGGTTAGGTTAGGTTAGGTTAGGTTAGGTTAGGTTAGGTTAGGTTAGGTTAGGTTAGGTTAGGTTAGGTTAGGTTAGGTTAGGTTAGGTTAGGTTAGGTTAGGTTAGGTTAGGTTAGGTTAGGTTAGGTTAGGTTAGGTTAGGTTAGGTTAGGTTAGGTTAGGTTAGGTTAGGTTAGGTTAGGTTAGGTTAGGTTAGGTTAGGTTAGGTTAGGTTAGGTTAGGTTAGGTTAGGTTAGGTTAGGTTAGGTTAGGTTAGGTTAGGTTAGGTTAGGTTAGGTTAGGTTAGGTTAGGTTAGGTTAGGTTAGGTTAGGTTAGGTTAGGTTAGGTTAGGTTAGGTTAGGTTAGGTTAGGTTAGGTTAGGTTAGGTTAGGTTAGGTTAGGTTAGGTTAGGTTAGGTTAGGTTAGGTTAGGTTAGGTTAGGTTAGGTTAGGTTAGGTTAGGTTAGGTTAGGTTAGGTTAGGTTAGGTTAGGTTAGGTTAGGTTAGGTTAGGTTAGGTTAGGTTAGGTTAGGTTAGGTTAGGTTAGGTTAGGTTAGGTTAGGTTAGGTTAGGTTAGGTTAGGTTAGGTTAGGTTAGGTTAGGTTAGGTTAGGTTAGGTTAGGTTAGGTTAGGTTAGGTTAGGTTAGGTTAGGTTAGGTTAGGTTAGGTTAGGTTAGGTTAGGTTAGGTTAGGTTAGGTTAGGTTAGGTTAGGTTAGGTTAGGTTAGGTTAGGTTAGGTTAGGTTAGGTTAGGTTAGGTTAGGTTAGGTTAGGTTAGGTTAGGTTAGGTTAGGTTAGGTTAGGTTAGGTTAGGTTAGGTTAGGTTAGGTTAGGTTAGGTTAGGTTAGGTTAGGTTAGGTTAGGTTAGGTTAGGTTAGGTTAGGTTAGGTTAGGTTAGGTTAGGTTAGGTTAGGTTAGGTTAGGTTAGGTTAGGTTAGGTTAGGTTAGGTTAGGTTAGGTTAGGTTAGGTTAGGTTAGGTTAGGTTAGGTTAGGTTAGGTTAGGTTAGGTTAGGTTAGGTTAGGTTAGGTTAGGTTAGGTTAGGTTAGGTTAGGTTAGGTTAGGTTAGGTTAGGTTAGGTTAGGTTAGGTTAGGTTAGGTTAGGTTAGGTTAGGTTAGGTTAGGTTAGGTTAGGTTAGGTTAGGTTAGGTTAGGTTAGGTTAGGTTAGGTTAGGTTAGGTTAGGTTAGGTTAGGTTAGGTTAGGTTAGGTTAGGTTAGGTTAGGTTAGGTTAGGTTAGGTTAGGTTAGGTTAGGTTAGGTTAGGTTAGGTTAGGTTAGGTTAGGTTAGGTTAGGTTAGGTTAGGTTAGGTTAGGTTAGGTTAGGTTAGGTTAGGTTAGGTTAGGTTAGGTTAGGTTAGGTTAGGTTAGGTTAGGTTAGGTTAGGTTAGGTTAGGTTAGGTTAGGTTAGGTTAGGTTAGGTTAGGTTAGGTTAGGTTAGGTTAGGTTAGGTTAGGTTAGGTTAGGTTAGGTTAGGTTAGGTTAGGTTAGGTTAGGTTAGGTTAGGTTAGGTTAGGTTAGGTTAGGTTAGGTTAGGTTAGGTTAGGTTAGGTTAGGTTAGGTTAGGTTAGGTTAGGTTAGGTTAGGTTAGGTTAGGTTAGGTTAGGTTAGGTTAGGTTAGGTTAGGTTAGGTTAGGTTAGGTTAGGTTAGGTTAGGTTAGGTTAGGTTAGGTTAGGTTAGGTTAGGTTAGGTTAGGTTAGGTTAGGTTAGGTTAGGTTAGGTTAGGTTAGGTTAGGTTAGGTTAGGTTAGGTTAGGTTAGGTTAGGTTAGGTTAGGTTAGGTTAGGTTAGGTTAGGTTAGGTTAGGTTAGGTTAGGTTAGGTTAGGTTAGGTTAGGTTAGGTTAGGTTAGGTTAGGTTAGGTTAGGTTAGGTTAGGTTAGGTTAGGTTAGGTTAGGTTAGGTTAGGTTAGGTTAGGTTAGGTTAGGTTAGGTTAGGTTAGGTTAGGTTAGGTTAGGTTAGGTTAGGTTAGGTTAGGTTAGGTTAGGTTAGGTTAGGTTAGGTTAGGTTAGGTTAGGTTAGGTTAGGTTAGGTTAGGTTAGGTTAGGTTAGGTTAGGTTAGGTTAGGTTAGGTTAGGTTAGGTTAGGTTAGGTTAGGTTAGGTTAGGTTAGGTTAGGTTAGGTTAGGTTAGGTTAGGTTAGGTTAGGTTAGGTTAGGTTAGGTTAGGTTAGGTTAGGTTAGGTTAGGTTAGGTTAGGTTAGGTTAGGTTAGGTTAGGTTAGGTTAGGTTAGGTTAGGTTAGGTTAGGTTAGGTTAGGTTAGGTTAGGTTAGGTTAGGTTAGGTTAGGTTAGGTTAGGTTAGGTTAGGTTAGGTTAGGTTAGGTTAGGTTAGGTTAGGTTAGGTTAGGTTAGGTTAGGTTAGGTTAGGTTAGGTTAGGTTAGGTTAGGTTAGGTTAGGTTAGGTTAGGTTAGGTTAGGTTAGGTTAGGTTAGGTTAGGTTAGGTTAGGTTAGGTTAGGTTAGGTTAGGTTAGGTTAGGTTAGGTTAGGTTAGGTTAGGTTAGGTTAGGTTAGGTTAGGTTAGGTTAGGTTAGGTTAGGTTAGGTTAGGTTAGGTTAGGTTAGGTTAGGTTAGGTTAGGTTAGGTTAGGTTAGGTTAGGTTAGGTTAGGTTAGGTTAGGTTAGGTTAGGTTAGGTTAGGTTAGGTTAGGTTAGGTTAGGTTAGGTTAGGTTAGGTTAGGTTAGGTTAGGTTAGGTTAGGTTAGGTTAGGTTAGGTTAGGTTAGGTTAGGTTAGGTTAGGTTAGGTTAGGTTAGGTTAGGTTAGGTTAGGTTAGGTTAGGTTAGGTTAGGTTAGGTTAGGTTAGGTTAGGTTAGGTTAGGTTAGGTTAGGTTAGGTTAGGTTAGGTTAGGTTAGGTTAGGTTAGGTTAGGTTAGGTTAGGTTAGGTTAGGTTAGGTTAGGTTAGGTTAGGTTAGGTTAGGTTAGGTTAGGTTAGGTTAGGTTAGGTTAGGTTAGGTTAGGTTAGGTTAGGTTAGGTTAGGTTAGGTTAGGTTAGGTTAGGTTAGGTTAGGTTAGGTTAGGTTAGGTTAGGTTAGGTTAGGTTAGGTTAGGTTAGGTTAGGTTAGGTTAGGTTAGGTTAGGTTAGGTTAGGTTAGGTTAGGTTAGGTTAGGTTAGGTTAGGTTAGGTTAGGTTAGGTTAGGTTAGGTTAGGTTAGGTTAGGTTAGGTTAGGTTAGGTTAGGTTAGGTTAGGTTAGGTTAGGTTAGGTTAGGTTAGGTTAGGTTAGGTTAGGTTAGGTTAGGTTAGGTTAGGTTAGGTTAGGTTAGGTTAGGTTAGGTTAGGTTAGGTTAGGTTAGGTTAGGTTAGGTTAGGTTAGGTTAGGTTAGGTTAGGTTAGGTTAGGTTAGGTTAGGTTAGGTTAGGTTAGGTTAGGTTAGGTTAGGTTAGGTTAGGTTAGGTTAGGTTAGGTTAGGTTAGGTTAGGTTAGGTTAGGTTAGGTTAGGTTAGGTTAGGTTAGGTTAGGTTAGGTTAGGTTAGGTTAGGTTAGGTTAGGTTAGGTTAGGTTAGGTTAGGTTAGGTTAGGTTAGGTTAGGTTAGGTTAGGTTAGGTTAGGTTAGGTTAGGTTAGGTTAGGTTAGGTTAGGTTAGGTTAGGTTAGGTTAGGTTAGGTTAGGTTAGGTTAGGTTAGGTTAGGTTAGGTTAGGTTAGGTTAGGTTAGGTTAGGTTAGGTTAGGTTAGGTTAGGTTAGGTTAGGTTAGGTTAGGTTAGGTTAGGTTAGGTTAGGTTAGGTTAGGTTAGGTTAGGTTAGGTTAGGTTAGGTTAGGTTAGGTTAGGTTAGGTTAGGTTAGGTTAGGTTAGGTTAGGTTAGGTTAGGTTAGGTTAGGTTAGGTTAGGTTAGGTTAGGTTAGGTTAGGTTAGGTTAGGTTAGGTTAGGTTAGGTTAGGTTAGGTTAGGTTAGGTTAGGTTAGGTTAGGTTAGGTTAGGTTAGGTTAGGTTAGGTTAGGTTAGGTTAGGTTAGGTTAGGTTAGGTTAGGTTAGGTTAGGTTAGGTTAGGTTAGGTTAGGTTAGGTTAGGTTAGGTTAGGTTAGGTTAGGTTAGGTTAGGTTAGGTTAGGTTAGGTTAGGTTAGGTTAGGTTAGGTTAGGTTAGGTTAGGTTAGGTTAGGTTAGGTTAGGTTAGGTTAGGTTAGGTTAGGTTAGGTTAGGTTAGGTTAGGTTAGGTTAGGTTAGGTTAGGTTAGGTTAGGTTAGGTTAGGTTAGGTTAGGTTAGGTTAGGTTAGGTTAGGTTAGGTTAGGTTAGGTTAGGTTAGGTTAGGTTAGGTTAGGTTAGGTTAGGTTAGGTTAGGTTAGGTTAGGTTAGGTTAGGTTAGGTTAGGTTAGGTTAGGTTAGGTTAGGTTAGGTTAGGTTAGGTTAGGTTAGGTTAGGTTAGGTTAGGTTAGGTTAGGTTAGGTTAGGTTAGGTTAGGTTAGGTTAGGTTAGGTTAGGTTAGGTTAGGTTAGGTTAGGTTAGGTTAGGTTAGGTTAGGTTAGGTTAGGTTAGGTTAGGTTAGGTTAGGTTAGGTTAGGTTAGGTTAGGTTAGGTTAGGTTAGGTTAGGTTAGGTTAGGTTAGGTTAGGTTAGGTTAGGTTAGGTTAGGTTAGGTTAGGTTAGGTTAGGTTAGGTTAGGTTAGGTTAGGTTAGGTTAGGTTAGGTTAGGTTAGGTTAGGTTAGGTTAGGTTAGGTTAGGTTAGGTTAGGTTAGGTTAGGTTAGGTTAGGTTAGGTTAGGTTAGGTTAGGTTAGGTTAGGTTAGGTTAGGTTAGGTTAGGTTAGGTTAGGTTAGGTTAGGTTAGGTTAGGTTAGGTTAGGTTAGGTTAGGTTAGGTTAGGTTAGGTTAGGTTAGGTTAGGTTAGGTTAGGTTAGGTTAGGTTAGGTTAGGTTAGGTTAGGTTAGGTTAGGTTAGGTTAGGTTAGGTTAGGTTAGGTTAGGTTAGGTTAGGTTAGGTTAGGTTAGGTTAGGTTAGGTTAGGTTAGGTTAGGTTAGGTTAGGTTAGGTTAGGTTAGGTTAGGTTAGGTTAGGTTAGGTTAGGTTAGGTTAGGTTAGGTTAGGTTAGGTTAGGTTAGGTTAGGTTAGGTTAGGTTAGGTTAGGTTAGGTTAGGTTAGGTTAGGTTAGGTTAGGTTAGGTTAGGTTAGGTTAGGTTAGGTTAGGTTAGGTTAGGTTAGGTTAGGTTAGGTTAGGTTAGGTTAGGTTAGGTTAGGTTAGGTTAGGTTAGGTTAGGTTAGGTTAGGTTAGGTTAGGTTAGGTTAGGTTAGGTTAGGTTAGGTTAGGTTAGGTTAGGTTAGGTTAGGTTAGGTTAGGTTAGGTTAGGTTAGGTTAGGTTAGGTTAGGTTAGGTTAGGTTAGGTTAGGTTAGGTTAGGTTAGGTTAGGTTAGGTTAGGTTAGGTTAGGTTAGGTTAGGTTAGGTTAGGTTAGGTTAGGTTAGGTTAGGTTAGGTTAGGTTAGGTTAGGTTAGGTTAGGTTAGGTTAGGTTAGGTTAGGTTAGGTTAGGTTAGGTTAGGTTAGGTTAGGTTAGGTTAGGTTAGGTTAGGTTAGGTTAGGTTAGGTTAGGTTAGGTTAGGTTAGGTTAGGTTAGGTTAGGTTAGGTTAGGTTAGGTTAGGTTAGGTTAGGTTAGGTTAGGTTAGGTTAGGTTAGGTTAGGTTAGGTTAGGTTAGGTTAGGTTAGGTTAGGTTAGGTTAGGTTAGGTTAGGTTAGGTTAGGTTAGGTTAGGTTAGGTTAGGTTAGGTTAGGTTAGGTTAGGTTAGGTTAGGTTAGGTTAGGTTAGGTTAGGTTAGGTTAGGTTAGGTTAGGTTAGGTTAGGTTAGGTTAGGTTAGGTTAGGTTAGGTTAGGTTAGGTTAGGTTAGGTTAGGTTAGGTTAGGTTAGGTTAGGTTAGGTTAGGTTAGGTTAGGTTAGGTTAGGTTAGGTTAGGTTAGGTTAGGTTAGGTTAGGTTAGGTTAGGTTAGGTTAGGTTAGGTTAGGTTAGGTTAGGTTAGGTTAGGTTAGGTTAGGTTAGGTTAGGTTAGGTTAGGTTAGGTTAGGTTAGGTTAGGTTAGGTTAGGTTAGGTTAGGTTAGGTTAGGTTAGGTTAGGTTAGGTTAGGTTAGGTTAGGTTAGGTTAGGTTAGGTTAGGTTAGGTTAGGTTAGGTTAGGTTAGGTTAGGTTAGGTTAGGTTAGGTTAGGTTAGGTTAGGTTAGGTTAGGTTAGGTTAGGTTAGGTTAGGTTAGGTTAGGTTAGGTTAGGTTAGGTTAGGTTAGGTTAGGTTAGGTTAGGTTAGGTTAGGTTAGGTTAGGTTAGGTTAGGTTAGGTTAGGTTAGGTTAGGTTAGGTTAGGTTAGGTTAGGTTAGGTTAGGTTAGGTTAGGTTAGGTTAGGTTAGGTTAGGTTAGGTTAGGTTAGGTTAGGTTAGGTTAGGTTAGGTTAGGTTAGGTTAGGTTAGGTTAGGTTAGGTTAGGTTAGGTTAGGTTAGGTTAGGTTAGGTTAGGTTAGGTTAGGTTAGGTTAGGTTAGGTTAGGTTAGGTTAGGTTAGGTTAGGTTAGGTTAGGTTAGGTTAGGTTAGGTTAGGTTAGGTTAGGTTAGGTTAGGTTAGGTTAGGTTAGGTTAGGTTAGGTTAGGTTAGGTTAGGTTAGGTTAGGTTAGGTTAGGTTAGGTTAGGTTAGGTTAGGTTAGGTTAGGTTAGGTTAGGTTAGGTTAGGTTAGGTTAGGTTAGGTTAGGTTAGGTTAGGTTAGGTTAGGTTAGGTTAGGTTAGGTTAGGTTAGGTTAGGTTAGGTTAGGTTAGGTTAGGTTAGGTTAGGTTAGGTTAGGTTAGGTTAGGTTAGGTTAGGTTAGGTTAGGTTAGGTTAGGTTAGGTTAGGTTAGGTTAGGTTAGGTTAGGTTAGGTTAGGTTAGGTTAGGTTAGGTTAGGTTAGGTTAGGTTAGGTTAGGTTAGGTTAGGTTAGGTTAGGTTAGGTTAGGTTAGGTTAGGTTAGGTTAGGTTAGGTTAGGTTAGGTTAGGTTAGGTTAGGTTAGGTTAGGTTAGGTTAGGTTAGGTTAGGTTAGGTTAGGTTAGGTTAGGTTAGGTTAGGTTAGGTTAGGTTAGGTTAGGTTAGGTTAGGTTAGGTTAGGTTAGGTTAGGTTAGGTTAGGTTAGGTTAGGTTAGGTTAGGTTAGGTTAGGTTAGGTTAGGTTAGGTTAGGTTAGGTTAGGTTAGGTTAGGTTAGGTTAGGTTAGGTTAGGTTAGGTTAGGTTAGGTTAGGTTAGGTTAGGTTAGGTTAGGTTAGGTTAGGTTAGGTTAGGTTAGGTTAGGTTAGGTTAGGTTAGGTTAGGTTAGGTTAGGTTAGGTTAGGTTAGGTTAGGTTAGGTTAGGTTAGGTTAGGTTAGGTTAGGTTAGGTTAGGTTAGGTTAGGTTAGGTTAGGTTAGGTTAGGTTAGGTTAGGTTAGGTTAGGTTAGGTTAGGTTAGGTTAGGTTAGGTTAGGTTAGGTTAGGTTAGGTTAGGTTAGGTTAGGTTAGGTTAGGTTAGGTTAGGTTAGGTTAGGTTAGGTTAGGTTAGGTTAGGTTAGGTTAGGTTAGGTTAGGTTAGGTTAGGTTAGGTTAGGTTAGGTTAGGTTAGGTTAGGTTAGGTTAGGTTAGGTTAGGTTAGGTTAGGTTAGGTTAGGTTAGGTTAGGTTAGGTTAGGTTAGGTTAGGTTAGGTTAGGTTAGGTTAGGTTAGGTTAGGTTAGGTTAGGTTAGGTTAGGTTAGGTTAGGTTAGGTTAGGTTAGGTTAGGTTAGGTTAGGTTAGGTTAGGTTAGGTTAGGTTAGGTTAGGTTAGGTTAGGTTAGGTTAGGTTAGGTTAGGTTAGGTTAGGTTAGGTTAGGTTAGGTTAGGTTAGGTTAGGTTAGGTTAGGTTAGGTTAGGTTAGGTTAGGTTAGGTTAGGTTAGGTTAGGTTAGGTTAGGTTAGGTTAGGTTAGGTTAGGTTAGGTTAGGTTAGGTTAGGTTAGGTTAGGTTAGGTTAGGTTAGGTTAGGTTAGGTTAGGTTAGGTTAGGTTAGGTTAGGTTAGGTTAGGTTAGGTTAGGTTAGGTTAGGTTAGGTTAGGTTAGGTTAGGTTAGGTTAGGTTAGGTTAGGTTAGGTTAGGTTAGGTTAGGTTAGGTTAGGTTAGGTTAGGTTAGGTTAGGTTAGGTTAGGTTAGGTTAGGTTAGGTTAGGTTAGGTTAGGTTAGGTTAGGTTAGGTTAGGTTAGGTTAGGTTAGGTTAGGTTAGGTTAGGTTAGGTTAGGTTAGGTTAGGTTAGGTTAGGTTAGGTTAGGTTAGGTTAGGTTAGGTTAGGTTAGGTTAGGTTAGGTTAGGTTAGGTTAGGTTAGGTTAGGTTAGGTTAGGTTAGGTTAGGTTAGGTTAGGTTAGGTTAGGTTAGGTTAGGTTAGGTTAGGTTAGGTTAGGTTAGGTTAGGTTAGGTTAGGTTAGGTTAGGTTAGGTTAGGTTAGGTTAGGTTAGGTTAGGTTAGGTTAGGTTAGGTTAGGTTAGGTTAGGTTAGGTTAGGTTAGGTTAGGTTAGGTTAGGTTAGGTTAGGTTAGGTTAGGTTAGGTTAGGTTAGGTTAGGTTAGGTTAGGTTAGGTTAGGTTAGGTTAGGTTAGGTTAGGTTAGGTTAGGTTAGGTTAGGTTAGGTTAGGTTAGGTTAGGTTAGGTTAGGTTAGGTTAGGTTAGGTTAGGTTAGGTTAGGTTAGGTTAGGTTAGGTTAGGTTAGGTTAGGTTAGGTTAGGTTAGGTTAGGTTAGGTTAGGTTAGGTTAGGTTAGGTTAGGTTAGGTTAGGTTAGGTTAGGTTAGGTTAGGTTAGGTTAGGTTAGGTTAGGTTAGGTTAGGTTAGGTTAGGTTAGGTTAGGTTAGGTTAGGTTAGGTTAGGTTAGGTTAGGTTAGGTTAGGTTAGGTTAGGTTAGGTTAGGTTAGGTTAGGTTAGGTTAGGTTAGGTTAGGTTAGGTTAGGTTAGGTTAGGTTAGGTTAGGTTAGGTTAGGTTAGGTTAGGTTAGGTTAGGTTAGGTTAGGTTAGGTTAGGTTAGGTTAGGTTAGGTTAGGTTAGGTTAGGTTAGGTTAGGTTAGGTTAGGTTAGGTTAGGTTAGGTTAGGTTAGGTTAGGTTAGGTTAGGTTAGGTTAGGTTAGGTTAGGTTAGGTTAGGTTAGGTTAGGTTAGGTTAGGTTAGGTTAGGTTAGGTTAGGTTAGGTTAGGTTAGGTTAGGTTAGGTTAGGTTAGGTTAGGTTAGGTTAGGTTAGGTTAGGTTAGGTTAGGTTAGGTTAGGTTAGGTTAGGTTAGGTTAGGTTAGGTTAGGTTAGGTTAGGTTAGGTTAGGTTAGGTTAGGTTAGGTTAGGTTAGGTTAGGTTAGGTTAGGTTAGGTTAGGTTAGGTTAGGTTAGGTTAGGTTAGGTTAGGTTAGGTTAGGTTAGGTTAGGTTAGGTTAGGTTAGGTTAGGTTAGGTTAGGTTAGGTTAGGTTAGGTTAGGTTAGGTTAGGTTAGGTTAGGTTAGGTTAGGTTAGGTTAGGTTAGGTTAGGTTAGGTTAGGTTAGGTTAGGTTAGGTTAGGTTAGGTTAGGTTAGGTTAGGTTAGGTTAGGTTAGGTTAGGTTAGGTTAGGTTAGGTTAGGTTAGGTTAGGTTAGGTTAGGTTAGGTTAGGTTAGGTTAGGTTAGGTTAGGTTAGGTTAGGTTAGGTTAGGTTAGGTTAGGTTAGGTTAGGTTAGGTTAGGTTAGGTTAGGTTAGGTTAGGTTAGGTTAGGTTAGGTTAGGTTAGGTTAGGTTAGGTTAGGTTAGGTTAGGTTAGGTTAGGTTAGGTTAGGTTAGGTTAGGTTAGGTTAGGTTAGGTTAGGTTAGGTTAGGTTAGGTTAGGTTAGGTTAGGTTAGGTTAGGTTAGGTTAGGTTAGGTTAGGTTAGGTTAGGTTAGGTTAGGTTAGGTTAGGTTAGGTTAGGTTAGGTTAGGTTAGGTTAGGTTAGGTTAGGTTAGGTTAGGTTAGGTTAGGTTAGGTTAGGTTAGGTTAGGTTAGGTTAGGTTAGGTTAGGTTAGGTTAGGTTAGGTTAGGTTAGGTTAGGTTAGGTTAGGTTAGGTTAGGTTAGGTTAGGTTAGGTTAGGTTAGGTTAGGTTAGGTTAGGTTAGGTTAGGTTAGGTTAGGTTAGGTTAGGTTAGGTTAGGTTAGGTTAGGTTAGGTTAGGTTAGGTTAGGTTAGGTTAGGTTAGGTTAGGTTAGGTTAGGTTAGGTTAGGTTAGGTTAGGTTAGGTTAGGTTAGGTTAGGTTAGGTTAGGTTAGGTTAGGTTAGGTTAGGTTAGGTTAGGTTAGGTTAGGTTAGGTTAGGTTAGGTTAGGTTAGGTTAGGTTAGGTTAGGTTAGGTTAGGTTAGGTTAGGTTAGGTTAGGTTAGGTTAGGTTAGGTTAGGTTAGGTTAGGTTAGGTTAGGTTAGGTTAGGTTAGGTTAGGTTAGGTTAGGTTAGGTTAGGTTAGGTTAGGTTAGGTTAGGTTAGGTTAGGTTAGGTTAGGTTAGGTTAGGTTAGGTTAGGTTAGGTTAGGTTAGGTTAGGTTAGGTTAGGTTAGGTTAGGTTAGGTTAGGTTAGGTTAGGTTAGGTTAGGTTAGGTTAGGTTAGGTTAGGTTAGGTTAGGTTAGGTTAGGTTAGGTTAGGTTAGGTTAGGTTAGGTTAGGTTAGGTTAGGTTAGGTTAGGTTAGGTTAGGTTAGGTTAGGTTAGGTTAGGTTAGGTTAGGTTAGGTTAGGTTAGGTTAGGTTAGGTTAGGTTAGGTTAGGTTAGGTTAGGTTAGGTTAGGTTAGGTTAGGTTAGGTTAGGTTAGGTTAGGTTAGGTTAGGTTAGGTTAGGTTAGGTTAGGTTAGGTATAGGTTAGGTTAGGTTAGGTTAGGTTAGGTTAGGTTAGGTTAGGTTAGGTTAGGTTAGGTTAGGTTAGGTTAGGTTAGGTTAGGTTAGGTTAGGTTAGGTTAGGTTAGGTTAGGTTAGGTTAGGTTAGGTTAGGTTAGGTTAGGTTAGGTTAGGTTAGGTTAGGTTAGGTTAGGTTAGGTTAGGTTAGGTTAGGTTAGGTTAGGTTAGGTTAGGTTAGGTTAGGTTAGGTTAGGTTAGGTTAGGTTAGGTTAGGTTAGGTTAGGTTAGGTTAGGTTAGGTTAGGTTAGGTTAGGTTAGGTTAGGTTAGGTTAGGTTAGGTTAGGTTAGGTTAGGTTAGGTTAGGTTAGGTTAGGTTAGGTTAGGTTAGGTTAGGTTAGGTTAGGTTAGGTTAGGTTAGGTTAGGTTAGGTTAGGTTAGGTTAGGTTAGGTTAGGTTAGGTTAGGTTAGGTTAGGTTAGGTTAGGTTAGGTTAGGTTAGGTTAGGTTAGGTTAGGTTAGGTTAGGTTAGGTTAGGTTAGGTTAGGTTAGGTTAGGTTAGGTTAGGTTAGGTTAGGTTAGGTTAGGTTAGGTTAGGTTAGGTTAGGTTAGGTTAGGTTAGGTTAGGTTAGGTTAGGTTAGGTTAGGTTAGGTTAGGTTAGGTTAGGTTAGGTTAGGTTAGGTTAGGTTAGGTTAGGTTAGGTTAGGTTAGGTTAGGTTAGGTTAGGTTAGGTTAGGTTAGGTTAGGTTAGGTTAGGTTAGGTTAGGTTAGGTTAGGTTAGGTTAGGTTAGGTTAGGTTAGGTTAGGTTAGGTTAGGTTAGGTTAGGTTAGGTTAGGTTAGGTTAGGTTAGGTTAGGTTAGGTTAGGTTAGGTTAGGTTAGGTTAGGTTAGGTTAGGTTAGGTTAGGTTAGGTTAGGTTAGGTTAGGTTAGGTTAGGTTAGGTTAGGTTAGGTTAGGTTAGGTTAGGTTAGGTTAGGTTAGGTTAGGTTAGGTTAGGTTAGGTTAGGTTAGGTTAGGTTAGGTTAGGTTAGGTTAGGTTAGGTTAGGTTAGGTTAGGTTAGGTTAGGTTAGGTTAGGTTAGGTTAGGTTAGGTTAGGTTAGGTTAGGTTAGGTTAGGTTAGGTTAGGTTAGGTTAGGTTAGGTTAGGTTAGGTTAGGTTAGGTTAGGTTAGGTTAGGTTAGGTTAGGTTAGGTTAGGTTAGGTTAGGTTAGGTTAGGTTAGGTTAGGTTAGGTTAGGTTAGGTTAGGTTAGGTTAGGTTAGGTTAGGTTAGGTTAGGTTAGGTTAGGTTAGGTTAGGTTAGGTTAGGTTAGGTTAGGTTAGGTTAGGTTAGGTTAGGTTAGGTTAGGTTAGGTTAGGTTAGGTTAGGTTAGGTTAGGTTAGGTTAGGTTAGGTTAGGTTAGGTTAGGTTAGGTTAGGTTAGGTTAGGTTAGGTTAGGTTAGGTTAGGTTAGGTTAGGTTAGGTTAGGTTAGGTTAGGTTAGGTTAGGTTAGGTTAGGTTAGGTTAGGTTAGGTTAGGTTAGGTTAGGTTAGGTTAGGTTAGGTTAGGTTAGGTTAGGTTAGGTTAGGTTAGGTTAGGTTAGGTTAGGTTAGGTTAGGTTAGGTTAGGTTAGGTTAGGTTAGGTTAGGTTAGGTTAGGTTAGGT